>JAREIS010000056.1:4648125-6045000 GCA_030060385.1 Muscicapa striata striata | reverse complement strand
GCAATAATAAGACAAGACAAAAAAGAAATTGCCATTTCCCAACTTCAGTAGACCAAAAGGCTGGCTCAAACATTATATTTGACACCTATGCCCTAATGCCAGCTTGCCCCTCCTGCCCTGACTTCCTTTATACCTTTCAAAACTTGTGGCATCTTCCTCTTGGAATGTGGGGACCCTGTGAAGCCAGAACTGTTGCCGATTTCCTCCACTCCACATTCAAAGACTGTTCCAGATTCAAGTTTATCTGTTACTACTGCATTTTGTGCTAAATATCCTTCTTCCAGAGTCCCTATCACTTACATTCTAGAGTTTGGGAAAAGCACCACAGACAGCTGGCAGAGAGCAGCAAGCCAGCTCTTCCTCAAGCAGGTCTCCCCATACTTGAGACTACCTTATTTGAAGGCCAAATAAATTATAAGATTAAAACATCCAGGCTTTGTTGAGCCATTTCTTGGTTCTGAGAGGAACTCACAAAAAATAAACTTATCTACAGTAGTTTGTGGGGAATTTAAATTACATCTGGTCCTTATCCAAATTCTGCCATTAGAGAGCACTACACTTCCTTGTCCTTCTCTGTATGTGTCCAGCAGAGGAAAGCCAGAGGACAGGCAGTTTGTAGAACTGCCTGAAATTGTGTTCTCCTGGTGAGCCTCAAAAGGGTTCCCTCATCCCAGCAGTGCATCTGTCCCACACAAATTAGTGCTAGATAGCTTGAAAATAAACAGAATAACACCTACATCTCCACCTGCTCCACCCAGCACACAAAAAAGCTTTTTTCTGCCTCACTTGCCTGGAGCATGACTTAAGAAGCATGTGGGACCCCCACAGGGATCAAACAAGACATCTCATACACAGTTTCTCTGGCCCATACACAGTTCCATCTCTTCTGCAGACACACAGAATAATGGCAGCATAAAACCCAGCTTGCATCTACTCTACACAAGACTCAACATCTTACCAACTGAACTGCTTCTATGTCCAAATAACTACCTCCGTTTTTCTTCAAAAGAACTCCTTTTCGCACCACACGTGTAAAGCTGTTGCCCTACAGCTTCTCCTCAAACACAGTGCGGCCTTCCAGGTTATTCTACCTCATCCAGAACACAAAAGACCCACGACTCCTCCTCTTTTTCCCAAATAGCCACTATCAGCATCCAGGATACACAATGTGCTCCAACCAGGTGCTTCTCCCCTGTCTAACTCCTATAGGCTCTGGCCAGCCTGTTGGCAGCTAATTTAAAAGTTCACAGTTAACAGGATATGTAGCAAAGTAATCTGCATATTTTGGTGTGGCAAAACTGCCATGGGGATATGGTTCACTCAGTGCAGAAGAGGTGAAATGTTTTCATCAAGCTAAGTTTAAGAAAAACGTCACCAGGTCAGAAACCTTTATTTTGCTTGTGCAAACTTTTAGAATTTTGAAGGTCTTTGCATTCTCCCCCTCAGATGATTAGAAGATTGTGGGGATTTCCATACCTAACCTTCAGTTGCCCTTAGTTGTCTGAAACACGCACTTCCTAGCCATGCAACTTAGTACAATTGCTTTCTCACCAAGCTTCCTTCTTTTTCTTTTTTCTCCCCCCACTCCTTCCCCAAACACATATAGCTCCAGTACTGGTTATGCAGAGGGCCAGAAAACATTTGCTTTTGCTTCAGGTTGGAACTTACCTTCTGTAATGATTCCAGATATTGGAAGTAAGTTAGAGATGAAAAGCTAATAAAAACATCAATTTCTGTCTTGATTACCTTTGCTTGGATAACTTCAACAAAAAGAGGAATTTTGCTTAAAAAGTTATTCTACCTGCTTTGGTTTCCCAGGCTATTTCCAGGAATTTGAACTGGAAATGTGTGGGAAGAATATGCTGTATAAAACAAGGCATGATAATGAGGAAAATACAGTGCTGAGTTACAAATGCAAGTGGTTTTGACAGTTGATGCTAATAAAGCCTTTCTCAAAACTTCTATTGCCCTGTTCTGGCTCTGTAGGCAGGACAAATGAAGGAAGCACAAAGAGGCTTTTGGCCTTTGACTTCCACCCAGGAGGTGTTGGATTGTGCTACTGAAGGCTTCAGGCTAAGCTGTGTCCCACGGCTTCTCCACAGGATAGGCTGGGAGGAAAAACAATACAGCAGGACCAATTTTAAATGTGGTTTGCATTGTCATTTCCAGGCAAATCCCTCACCTTTCTTGAGCTCATATTCAGGCTGATATTATATCTTGTGCCTATGACAAGAACACCTAGCAGCCTGTTTTCTGGCCTCTACCTAGCTCTCAGAGAGAAGTGGCTGGATGACAATCCCCAGCACATCCTCCCCAGCATCCCAGGAGCTCCTCAGAGATGGAAGGAGATCTAATGCTGTGCAGTTCCCCGAGCAACAGACAGATTTCATACAGCTTATTGTGTCCTCTGCCTGTTCCATCTACCCCTCACATGAACTCTGATTTAGTGGCTGCATAAGCCCAGACCCAAATGTTTTAGATCACCCATATGGAAACGAGTAATAATGCCCTCACTTTGTACATTTGCACTCACACAATTTTCACCAGAAGCTCTCAAAATTCAGTGGGTCCCTTTATATATATTCCATAGAAACAGACCTGTTCTTATTACCCCAGAAACCATGTGTTTCTTATGTAGTACAAAATATTTCGGCTACACAGTTCACAGTCCAAATACACAGATTAACAACGTAAGATATGGGAACAGAAAAAAAAGGTGAAATCTCTTGCCCAAGACCAATGATGACACAAAACCAGTTCCACTCCACCCACCACCCTTTGCTAGATCACTTTCTCTTGCGCTGCTTTAAGTGCTGCTGATTGTTTCAATGAAGCCACATTGAACTGGAAAATGATGATTCTTTCAGGCCATTCACATTAATCTTAGCAGACCGAATGGCCTCTTGAAATTTTTTTTTTTTTTTGCTTCTTCTACTAGAAGGATGAGTGCTGGAGACTTGGTCCCGCACACTGTTCTACACCTGGGGTGCTAACATGAATACTTCAGTAGTGGGATAACACCAGTTCCTGCAGAGAGAATGTGGGCAGGGATCCCATAAGTTATGCTTGAAGAAGAGCTGACAAGGGATGCCAAGTTTTGTCCGTGTGTAAATTTACAGTTGGTGGCATTTCCACTGTAAGTGCCATTGTCAAGATTTTAGGATTGGATCGCAAAAAAAAAAAAAAAAAAAAAAAGCATTTGACTGAAACTTGCCATTCAACTTCTCATCATCAGAGTAAAATACCATACTGTACCAAGAATGAAAAGAGAGAGAGAGAGAGAGAAAACAACAACATTTAGCAGGTTTTAAAATTATGCAGATATTTTTAATGGCTTTGGAGTATTCAGACACTCACTCATATGTCAGAAAACAGATTTGATTTATAGGAATGACATTTGGCAGAGCAATTAATCCATACTATGTTCTAATCATGTTTGGTATAGGGAGAGGAAAAAAAAAAGTCAAAGTTAGGTTTAAAGCTGATTGTGCCAGGAATTATTTTCAAAGAAGGCTCATAAGGGTTTTCAGTAAGCTCAAGGACAAAATCTGGCCTTATTCCTTCCCCACTCCATCACCCAACACAAGAATGAAGACTGCATTCTGCTTGCTAGTTGAAACTCAGCAATTAAATCTTTTTGTCTCCACTAGAGGTGAAACAGGAGTACGAACTTCTTCAGTTTTTAAACATAGACTCTCCTTCCCATGTTATTCCTCAGCCCTAATAAGACTGTCTAACAGGAATCTTGAGAGGGAATCTATGGGTGGTTCATCAAAAAACACTGAGGTTTCATCCAGCAGAACCAAAATTTGCCTTTGCATGAGTGCTCTTTGGTCTGCTTTGTCTTTCCCAGAGTGAAACTTTAATTGGTCTCCATAAAGTCCATTTTAGAAACACAATTTGAGACAGGAATTTCCAGCTCCCCACCTGGCACTGCTTAGATCTCCACTGCTAGAGCATTTACACTTGGCTATGGGGGCTCCTGTGCTACAGACAGTAGAGCTGCTGCTCAGGCACCTGCAGCAATTTCCACTGCAGCACAGCACAGGCAGAGTGGCACTTTCCCATGTGAGGCCTTGGGACCTTGTGTCCCCAAAAACAGGTGTTCTGCTGAGACCCAGCCACACCTGGGAGGGCACAGCTCCTTTGCCCAGAACCTGTCCTTGCTCCTTGAGGTGCACCTGTGGCTGCTGACACCCTCTTGTTCTGTGCTGGGTTTGTGTAACCATGAACCTGTGTTTCTTTACTCCTGTTTGAACCCCTGATGTTTCACATCCAGTGTGACAGACCATTAAGAAAAACTTCTCTGACAAATCCATTATGGAATACAAGAGCAAGCACTACATGGTAGTTTTCACTTACGGACTTTGCAGAAGCTGTGAGTTATCTCACACAGTAACTGTATCATGTCTAACACAGTACTTGTGCCAGTTTGCTGGGAGAAATTTTTCTTAAAGGCTATTTTGTCTCAAATCTATCAGATTTAAATCTAACAGCTGTTCCACAACATACCAGTGTTTTATCTGTGCTTGAGCTTGTATCTTGGACTGCTCTCCACTGGTGGTTGGACTTTTACCAACAAACAAACAAACAAAAAAAAAATACAGCACATAATTTGATTTTTCTGTTGCTGCTTTTTTTTAATCATAATTTTTAAAACCAGACCTCCTTCCTCTACTAACTCTACTTAACTCTGCTAACTCTCCTTCACACCCTATTTCCAGAAACTCCTGCTTAATTTATTCACAGATGAAAATATATTCCTCTATACTTCTTCCAGGCTAGCTTTAAAAATCTGAGGTTACACTTTTAAGACAAATAAATAATTATTTTAGCATAATGGTTTTAACACCTGCTATGAAGATTGCAAAACCATTCACATTCTACCTATAACTCAGTTTTCTGACACCCATAACTCAGAAAATATTTGCCTCTGGGTTTAATAGCTTCCATATTCTTTTCTGTCTGAAGATATATCATTAAATATTATTACTACTGGAGGTATGTTTGAGGAATATCTTTCAGACATATTTGAATTAAAGGGAAAAAGAAGAAAAATTCTGACCAGACACACTATTTTTGGAAGATGAGCACAAAAAACAGCTAGCCTGAGCTAGCTTCTGCTGAAAATTATACCTCTAGGAAAGAGTAAGATAGTAGAGAAAAGTTCAAAAGACCTTCAAGAGTGACTTTTGTGCCTTGTGTAAGAGTCACTGCCTCCTTTTGCAGGCAAAAAGGATTCACTTCTTTGCAGGTTTATGCCAGCACACACGTAAGAGCTTCCTTGCTGCCATACCTGGGCAACTCATACCTTTTGTCTTGACTAATCTGCCCTCAAAATCCTCCTGTGCAGTCTCATGCCTGAGAAAAGGGAAGGCAGCACAGGGGCAGCTGCTGAGATTTGCACCTCAGGTTCTCAGGCTCTGCCCCACACCAGCTGTGGGGCAAGGGCACACAGAAAAATGCCACCCTTGGGCCACCAGCCAGACTGGAGGGGAGCTTCTACTGTCTCCACAGAGTAGAGACACATGGTTCTGTCCTGCCTTTCTATTGCCTTTCTGTTGGAAAAGCTCCTACCTGTTCAGATGCTGGTCTCTAAGTGTCAAGGATAGCCCGTTCTCTCTTTGCCCCCTTCCCAGCAGCCAGCTTTGTTCAAGCCCTGGCTTTGATCTCAGCACAATGCTGTGAACTGCTTTCACTGTGTGAAGTCAGCTGGAGGATGGGTTACCCAAAGCATGAATTCACACATGACTTTCAGCCCAAAGAGTCTATACAAAAAACCCCCACAACATAAAATTAGGAAATAATAACCAAATGTGGCATTTCAAGTTCCCTGCCTTTTCCAGAGGAGCATCTGAGGCTGTTATATTCCCACACAAATTACTCAGATAAAATTGGAACAGATAAAGATCCCAAATCAAACAATACTTCATGTGCAAGCAGGAGGTCTGGTCCAGTGCTCAGCTGAGTCAAAAGACACCTATTTGCCTCTCTAAGCCACAGTAACATGGAGTCTGATTTACATATTTTCACATATAATGTGATATTTTACCACAAAACATTCCATTATACCTGTCTGAAGCTTTATCTCCTAGATTTACAACTGATCACTGCTTTTTCCCTGCACTGACAGACAGGCATTGTCTGAGGAGTCATTATTTCTCATACAAGTAAACAAAACTAGTAAGTGTATTAGGTTTGATGTTACAACTGCTCACTGTCACCTTGGTATCTGCTGCTGACAGTTATTCCCTCCACAAAAATCTTTGTCAGAGTGCTTACGTTTTTGCTGGAAGGCTTTCAAGTTCTCTTTGAGAGCCGAAATCCACATCACACGCAGGCACACAGGCATGCACACACATTGCTTTAAATATCATAACAAATGATACCATAAGCCTTTCCAAAGCATCTAAAAGAGATCTTCTCTTTCACAGGATAACATACATGGATTTTTCGGAGGAAGCTTTACACATTTTTTTTTATTTGGCTGGTATGGTTAATTTCTTGTTGGTTTGGGTTTGGGGGCGTGGTTGTTTTGTGCTTGAGTTTTGTGGGGGTTTTTTTTGGTTTTTCTTGTTGCTGGTTTTTTTTTTTTTTTTTTTTTTTTTAATAGAAAATAAGTGTTTCCTTAATGCCTGGATTTTGAAATCTGGAGTGTGGGTTCTTCAGTAGATGTGGCAGCATGTGGGTATTCTCTCCTGTTTTTAGAACTCAAGTTGCTATAACAACCTACGGCATCTGCTCAGCCCACTACCTAAGCAGCCTTTTTTCTTTCTCTTTTTTTTTTCTTTTCTTTCCTTTTGGGTCTCCTATTCTTCTGAAGTCAAGTGCTTTGCTTTGATTTTTATTTAAGGAGCTAGCTTATGCTCCAATGTGTATATGCAGAATGAGCTGAAAGAAGCCAAAATTTGTGCTGAAAAGATCACAACTTTTGGAGAGTATCTGGCTGAGTGGGACGAGATCAGGGCTGGGCCCTGTTCCCACTGAAGTGAAGACACACAAGTTCCTGCTGTGAGCCTGAAATTCACTGCCACATCTCATGAAAGTGGGGGTTACTCTGTTGAATGACAGACAAGTGATGGACACTACCAGGGAGTCATTGACAGAACAAGAGCCAACAGATGGACAATCTTGTATAACTGGCTCCGTATAATTATTATGTTTCCTTCTTATCAACTGCTTTCTTCTCTTCTGGAGAAAATACTGATTTTATTTGACATGGATTTTTTTCCAGATTGGCAGAGGGTGGGCAAGGAAGAAAAAATAAGGAAGGTTAGATTTCTATTTCCTCTTCATTCATACCAGAGCAGCAGCACCATGTCAGTACTCGGGTTAGAAGGATATTCCACCTCCTTTGTGGTTTAGCTGCTCGTATTTCATGCTTCATCATAGAGCTCTGCCTCTGAAAAAGAGGAGCTTGTCACTCTTTTTTCAGTGATTGTCACTGCTAAAATACATGTTGCAGTTTATCAGAGAAGATACAGGACAAAGTCTATGCACATAAAAGAATGGAAATGTAGCTACAATTCCCATAAAGAAGACAGACACTGACTTCAATGGGAATATTTCTGGTTTAGGATGAAACATTATGGCTGGGAGTTTTTTTTTAAATACTTAGGATTTTCTACACATATAAAGCACTTCCATTAAAAGTTTTCCACAAAAAGTATAAAAACTTTTCACAAAAGCATTTGCATTTTCTTATCAGTCCAGTTCCAAAATGTTCCTACTGTCAATCAGCAGACAAACAGGGCTGGGCATACACAGGTCTGCCTAGCCCCATAGTCATGGCTTGCCAGGAACCAGGAAAAGAGATGGGATTCTTTAGGGACTTTAGGGGAAATATGTCAAATGTCTTA
Source organism: Muscicapa striata striata (assembly GCA_030060385.1). Classification (NCBI taxonomy): domain Eukaryota; kingdom Metazoa; phylum Chordata; class Aves; order Passeriformes; family Muscicapidae; genus Muscicapa; species Muscicapa striata. Next base: position 6,037,141 of record JAREIS010000056.1, on the reverse strand, counting down.
GGAGCAATGGAGCAGTGTTCAGCGCAATTGGCTGAGCAGCCAATTCTCCCATGTATAATGTTGCACACAAGTAACTTGTCAACAATCTGAGGTATAAGTTGCCCTGTCCTGACCCAAACACACCTTTGGCTTTGTCCCCAAACTAAGGCACTGCCAAGGCATATGCTCAGTGCTGTAGACAAGGAGACAAGGCTTCCTGTGGGTAGGATTTGCAGGCTCTTGGCAGAGAAGCGGCACTGGAAAGGCAAGCTCCTTGTCGTCTCCTGCAGCTGTCCCTGCCTGTGAGGAAGCTCTGCAGCAAAAGGAGATCACACAGCTAGTGAGAGGCCAAGTGTGCTAGAGTGATGTATCATGTCACTCCAGCCTTGGTCATTCCATGCATTGTTACATCACATATTGAAGGCGAGAGCTCACAGGGACTAGGAGGCTCAGCAGCCAGCAGGGCTGAGCCACACACAGAGGAGACGGTGGCTCTTGGATCAGAAGAAGCACTTCTGCAGGGCAGGAACTGACTCAGAGCTATCCCAGGGACTGGGAGCACAGAAAGTTCTCTCAAGACAGTCTTACCTTTCTCCTGTGCTACCTACCACTAAACCTAATCTTCACTTGTACTAGAGATAGCACAATATCCATATCTACTAAGGGAAGACATAGGCAAGGTGTCCCTTCATCTCATGTAAGGATTGTTAGAGATAACTCTAAGTAATTCAGTGACATGAAAGCTCCCATGAGGGGCAACGAACCTGCTTTCCCATTTTTCTCAGGAATCATGAAATAATATTCTCTGAAATCACACCTTTCTCCTTCAAAGCTTCTGTGTATATTTGGTAACTTGTACATATGTCATTTCTGTACGACAGCCACAGCTCCCACCTGGAGTTTTGCAACATTGTCCACATGTTACCTTTCCTGGAGGATATAAATGTGTTACTGATACTATTTTTGCACTACAGAGAGAAAATGAGAATAAAGGAAAAAAAGCAGAAGGAATGAAGCTGCATGCCAGCTACCAAACTGGGACTCACCTTGCCCTGTAGAAGAAAGACAAAGAGGAGCCACCTCTCCCCTTTACTTTTTAAACACATAGAGACAGGGTCTCTCTCAGCACAGGGATGAACACCATCCTGATCTTCCAGCAATGCTGTTGCTTGTCAGGGTCCTGAGAAGACACATCTGAACTGTCACACCTCACCCCAGCAGGTAGCACTGGCCTCTGAGAAGCTGCAAGGCTGAGGCCACTGCCAAGATGGGAGCATGAAAACCCATCAGTGCAGGAACAGGCAGAGAGAGAGGACCTTCATTCAAAAGCCAGAAACAGCCTTGGCCCTAGCAGTGCCTGCTGCTTCTTTCCCATAGCTTGAGGGCCAAAAACTTGCAGGCATCCTCACTGTGATTCCAGCAGGATTTCTGCGGAACTGGTTGGAAAGAAGTGGAAAAGCACAGAAACAATTTTAGATATCATAGAGATCATGTAACCCATAGTGAAAGTGGGAAGTGCATCCCCAAGAAAGATTTCAGTGTTAGGGCAGGAGGAACATTCAAGAATCTAAACCGTGTGCCAGCTCCAGATCAAGAGCCAAACAGTGACTGCAGATGGATTTATCCTGAAAATGCTTCCTAGTGACAGCAAGTTTCACAGTGTAGCACATGGATCCTCACCTTTGGAGACACCCATGCACATGGACTCCAGAGTAGAACAACAAAACTGGGCTAAGAATTGAAATAATTTTCAACATGCATATGTTTGGTTCTACTCTATAGGATAATGAATTCCTCTTAATCTCCTTCAGTCTTATTCAGGGTTGCAGTAAATCAGCATAAGTTGGCTTTGCTGTGCTAGTTTATATTAGCTGAGAACTTGGTGTTCAGTATAAAGAATGTGTGATAAACCTTTACAGTGTTCCTAAAAACTGGTGATTAGAAAGGCAGAAGTCTCAAGATTAGTCTGGTGGAAAACACAGCCACACACAAATTTGACTTTCACTCTGAGAAATGCTAGGGTGACCAAAAGATAACATCTGAATATTTTAGACTGACTAATTTATTTCTATTCTACTTTGCCAAGTGTTTGTCTCACTGATTTGGGGAGGAAAGAGGACCTGTAGGCATCTGTTCATTCATCAACTTTCTCTAAATCCCAGGATTAACAGACTACTACTACAATGAAGCCTGAGCAGGAGATAAAATAGCTAGAGTCAGACTTCAGTGTAACTTAATGCCCCAGTCACAGAAGCATGACCTGACCCAACACCTTCAGCCCTGGGTGTAGGTTATAAACAAATAAAATAAAGATTTCTTTCATTGTAGACATAACAGTTTTGATCACAAATGACTAGAGCTCATTATGAAAAGTTAATAAACAATACTATGAAATCTACCTTTTTAAGCTTTGTTTCAAAATTTAATACTAAATTTTCATCCCTATTCTGCTGGAGTTTGAATCCACACAAGTCAACCAATCTTCTGGTCGTATCTCTGCATTGATAATTAGAAATCTCAGATATAAAAGAACAGACATCCTTTTTTTTTTAATATGCTAAACAAAAGTCCTGATGAGAAACATCCTGATCAGTATGAGTGTCCTCTAAATTAGGATCCAGAACTGGGTCTCAAATCCACTGGGTGTCTTTGGAGGTCACACCAGCTGCAGGGGAATGTGTTCCACCCTGATGATCAGACAGAATTACAAATCCCTCTGAATATTTTGAGTGTTTGGTCCCTAGGTACTATTTTGGTTTCCTTTCAGTTCACTTCAGTGGCATTAAAATCTGGACTCTTCTCTATGTGCTTCCCACTTCAGCACTGACCACTTGTTAAAGAATTAATCTTCAACTTAACAAGATGAACATAAGAGATTTCCTGTGTTCCTTGGGCAAGTTGTGACCCAACACAGACCAAGAGATGTTTAAAAGTATTTTCATTAGGCAGGATTTCCAGCTGCACTAACACTGCTCAAAACAGAAAGCAATTCTCTTCCTGGCACTGTTTCAGAAGAGTTAAAATGCATCATTCTAATTACTGCCTGACAAATAATTCTGGAATGCTAGCTGGGAAGTTTGCAGTGTAGACAACAGATATATTATCATCAAACTGGTATATTGAACTTTTTATGATGTCTAATATCTCTAGATTATAAATGAGGGAAAGCATCCTTTGCCACTGTCTGAGTACAGCCCTCTCTCACACAAACTGAAGGTTCAAACATTAATGTGACACAGCTATAAACCCAAGGTCATTTTGTGGTAAAACAGTCTAGAAGAGTTGCCAAATCTGTCTTCAGACTACTCTTGATCATTCTGGACAGCAATTTTGTTCAGTCATTCTAGAAATTCATAGAATTCCTTCACATTACCCAAACCCTTTGCAGTTCTGCTGTTGTTAGAGTGACTGCCTAATCTCAGGAAGATCACAGCTTCCTTTATCAAGTCCACACAAAGACCTGTAACTCTTTCTAAAAGCAGAGCTCAATTCAAACTTCTTCAGAGGTCTGAATAAGTCATTCTTTTCCCCTCCCCAGGTTTCAGGCAGCAACTGGGACTTACAGGTTCCAAAATACCAACAGGAACTTTGTTTTTTCCTATGTACAGCATTGCTGTGGCAGTTCAGGAGATGCACAAATTTCGCTGGGCTGTGGATATGCTGCTTTAGCTACATTTTGAGGAAGCTTCCATGCTAACTTTTCTAAGCACTGCCTGTAACCCATGTCAGGTGCACTCAGCATGCAGAGATGATTTAAAGTCTAAGTGAATCCAAGTGAACAAGTGTGATTCACACGTCAAGACATCAAAAGAAATTTCAAGTGGGAAAAGCAGCCATTAGGAGAGGTAAGAAAGTGAAGACAGATTAAAGTCTCCCATGCCCCTGCAATGCCCATACAGTCATGAACCAAACTGAAAATTTTGCTAGCTGCCATCTGTAAACACCTCTGGCAGTAACTGCTTATCACTCAGGCTAGCAACGTGGACTCATTTAATGACATTCAATTAATTTAAGCTCCCCTTTCTCTCTGCCGTTTTTTTCCTTCTCAGAAATAGCTGTTTGACATAAACCTTTTTGTTTGGCATATCACTAGATCTGCTGCTAATTATAATGCTGAACCCAGATGCTTGGTGGAGGAAATTAATCTACGTCCTGCATAGTTTGTTGGGCTTGTTTTAGTAGGTTTGCCAAATATTTAGTGAAACCCGCATATGACTTTTATTATCTGGAGATAGATATTAAAGGGCCAAATACTGTTCTTATACTCACTGATATAAACCTGGACAGCTCCATGGAGGGAAATAAATATAGCTACATTACTATGGATTTACATTATGTTAGTCTAGATTTACAGTACTGCAAATCCTCAGCAGTGGAACTAGGAAGCTACCATAAATACTCCATCATGGAAGCCTGGGCTCTTCCCTTAGCTGAAAAGCACAGTCTTAATCCTGAGAAAAATGACAGTATTCATAATGTATGTTGCTAAATTGGCATACAGAAATCACTCTCTTTTTTGCAAGTTGGCCTACAGAAAACACCTGTGGAATAATTGGCATCAAAATTCCTCTATTCAGAAAAGCAAAAATGTTTCATTACAAAACAGTTAAAACAGTTCAAGCTATGAGTTGCTTCAGGAGCCAAATAACTCATTTGCCTGCTTGGCTCACCTGAGTTTCCCATAAAACTCTGCTGCACATCACTAGTGGAGGAAGCTGTTTGTGAAAGCAGGACAAACCCAGGGTTAGCACTAGCCTTAGATACATGGATTGAAGATCTGAATTCCCAGAGGACACCAAGAGATCACTTTGGCCCAAGGAAACTTAACACTCCCCCAAAGGAAGTTCCACCAGAAAAAAAAAAAATCCAGCCATGGAAAATACACATTTCAGCTCCAGAAAAATTGACTATATCTCTGCAGAAAACACTGGGCTTTGCTAATCTCCCTTTTCCTCATCTATTTTTACAATATAATACTTTTCTGGTGAAAAAAAAAGTGAGTTAGGGAACCTGCAAAATAACTGGTATTTCCCACACAGAAAACAAATACAAACTTTTGGCTCTAAGCTTTAAGCTAACTAAAAATAAACAAAAAAATGCCAACAAGCTTTAAACCAAAAACCCCTGAAGTCAACATTTCCCAGGCAGAGGCCAATAAATGTAGGGAAAAGTGTATTTTCTATGAGAAACAAAACTGACAGAAAGCTTCCCACCCTGCTTGCAGACAAAACTGAGTAAGCCAGAGGAGCACTCCTGTATGCCAACTGACATTTGAGGATCAGTGCCATTTAGGCAATACAGACCAAAAGGCAGAAAATCTCTGAGAGAAAAAAATATTAAAATCCCTGCTGAGAAGTTATAACCTCCGGTACAATAAATGGCTATTAACCCCAGCTGCAGTTTGCAGAAATGCCATAGACCTTAGCTGAGGAGATGATTTTAGAAAGAATTTTTTAGAAATAGTAATAATGTAAATTTTAAATTTACATAGATAATTTGGCTTCATCTATGGCATTTACAGTGCATAGTTAATTGCAGTTACCCTATTGGAAAGCCACTTTTTAGAGAAGCACCAGGAGCTATGATTATGGCTGTGAACCAGGCTCTGCCATCAGAAGGGGCAGCAAGACCCCTGCCAGGAAGTCACAATTTCCCATCTCATGGAACAGGCTGAGGATCACAACTCACACAGGAGATCCACAGGAATCCGTGTAGATCAAAGGAATTTACAGCAGCCTGAGGCTAGAGCCGTACAAACTGAGCAAAGTCCAGTTCTCAGCCCAACAGTAATTGAGTGGGACAGATTTTAGGCAAAACAAACTCCTGCTCTATGCAGTACTAAGAAGGCCCCCACACTTTGTTCCTTCACAGGTACTGCAAGCAGCAGCACAGAAAGCTCCCTGTTGAGATGATCCTCTTTCATTGCAGATTTTAAGACACTGCCACCATCTAGTAACTTCAGAATATTTATTCTCTCTTACATCCTTTTGCTCTGATATTCTCCATCAAGCTGTTTGCCACCCAGGTTTGTTCTGCTTTTTGCCCAGACCACACAGGTTTAATTTCCAAGTGTCTTTTCCAAGCAAGAAAGGGAAAAGCAATTTGCTATATTAGCAGGAATTTAAGTATCTCTCCATTCAATGGCAAATGCTTACCCTTTTTGATAGATGTGTCGGGAGCAATGGAGGGTAAGTTCATCTTTGATGTGGGTTTGGAGAGCTCCAGTGCTTTGTGTACTCTTTTGGGCTAAAGCAAACACAAGATAATTTGCCTTTCTGCAGCATGGTTTCAACTCAAGCTAGAATTTGGCACAGAAAAACAAGCTTATAAAGCAAGTGTGAAGGAAATCCAAATATTCATGATTTGCATGGCAATATCTTCTAATGCCTTTGGACATTAGAATAAAAGCAGGACCTTCAACTTGCAATATTCTGCTAGAAGCCCAGCTACAGATCACAGCTTTCCCCTCAGTACTATCCAGAAACCAGAGTTCAGCCTTGCTTTCCAGAGACAGGCCTTCAACTAACACCTTGTCCTCATGCTGCAGCTGCTGGCAAGATAAACCTTTCTCCCCACTCAGGGGTCTGAGGGACAGAGATTTTGACTACGACACCTCCAAGGACAGCAGTAAGAGCACAGAAGGACCAGACTATTCTAAAGTACACCTCAAATATTCATGAACAGAGCCAGCATATAAAGAGTGCAGTTCACAAACCAGTCAAATTAGCAGTCTAAAGGGAAAAAACTAGTTCAAAAAGCAGTCCAGTTATAAGTCTAAAGAGCTGGAAACAGTACTATTTCTCCCTTTTAAACTGCTGCAGGGTTTCCAGAAATCACAGCAGAAATGTGGTTGCCGTACATTTAAGAAACTGACTTCAGGTGGGCAACCTGCTCCAACAGATTTTGCATTAACACACCAAACTGTACTTGCTAACACTTCACATCAAAAAGCAGGTGCACGCGTACATGCGCAAGCAGCAAACCAGGACTCCAAGCCATGATCCAGTTGGAGCTCAATCCAAGGAAGCATGGGATACTGCCAGGGTTCCAACATGAGGCTTGGCTTCAGAAAGGATGGGAACCACTAGACGACACACTCTTTGGCACAGGTGGAGCACAACCCCAGAGATCTGGAAGACAATCAAGTACAGACAAGCCACTGCAGCCAGCACTCAATACAGCTTCACACAAACGTCCTTCTGTAACCCTCCAGCTTTACAATCATTTGCAGAGTGAAATGGCAGCAGCAAAGTGCAACATAAAGAGCAGTCGTACTTTGAGAAATCAGTGTGATATACCACCCTGCAGAATAATTCTTCATGCAGGTAAATGTCGTCCAGTTATTCTTGTGGTATGCTTCTGACTGTCATTCAATCCACAGTGAATGCTATCAGTGTAGTAAGCTAATAGAATTGAAACCTTAACTAAGATTATTGATAGGGCCCTGTATCTAGTCCATAATAATCTCTGCATAGAGATTGTGGAGTTCATAATAGCCAGCAATAAAATATTTTTTTTCATAAAGAAGGAAGATAAACAAAGCAGAGCTACCTTGCTTAGAAGTACTCAATTATTTAAAATATAAAAATATACAGTACTTGTTCCATCTAAAATGGCATTATTGTTTCATTAAAAGTTCACTGCACTGTCCTTTTAGTTAGAAATTTAGTTTTTTCAAGGGCAATCTAATACAGAGTCATTTAAATTGCTGGCATTTATATCTCTAATAAACTGTAACCTGATAATCAAGGACCATAAAGGATTATTTTTTTCTCCTAAATTATCCCAGAGCAGCTGTAAAAGTGCAAAATCCATGGAACTGTGTGTACCTAGTCCCAATGACAAACACAGGGCTTCATCCTTTTGGCTTCAGCAAAACCCAATAGACTGGGCCCCTGAAAAGACTAAAACGGTTGTTCCCCTCAAATATTTACTCATGCTTCCTCCTTTCTCAAAACAGATGCCAAGCTCCTGCTGCCTCTTCATTTTCAAGAGTGTTTGGCTCCTTGTTTTAACTCTCCTGCTGCTCTGCAGGAGCAGAAAGGCCTGGTGCAGATTGCACCCAGTGTCACATTCACACCAGGAAGGGACTGGGAGAAGAGCTGCCGCTTCTCTTTTACAAGGGTGCTCTGGGCGTTGGCACGTACATACACAAAGGGGCTGTTTTACTTCCTCACAAAGACAGATTTTATGGACTTATTTATTATGCCTTAATTTTACTCAGGGTGGACAGAAACACCCAGTTTAGATTCACTTTTATACAGTAGTCCAGCAACAGCAGGAGAACTATGGTCCCTTGTGCTAATACAATGAGAACCTAAAGATGGCCTCAATGAGTTTACCCTGTGCATCAGCCCGACTTGGGATCCTTCTCCAAACATTAAATTAAATGCCCTAAATTCTGCATCAGCCAGATCCTGATGATTTGCTTTGTTCATCTAATTTCCATTTACCCTGAGTGCCAGCCATCAACACCATTTTCCACATACCTCTGTAAGCTTGTACTTTCTCCTCCCTTTCTCGAATGCCCTTTTTCCATTCACTTTTTGTTGACTGAAGTCAAGCTATAGGATAAATTTATGAGAAGAGGAAAATATGTTGTGGGCCAAAATAAGCCAAGACAGGTCTGACAGCAAACAAGGCCCATTCTCGCCTTGGGCCAATCACACATTCCTGCAAATACAGAGAGAATGGCATTGCTGGCAGGATATCTGTGGGGAGCACAGGCTGCCCCATGTGCTGTCTTCCCCAGAGACAGGGACTGCCTCACTGCTACCAGATTCTCCTGCCTTTCCTTTCCTGTTTCAAAAGGACTGGAAAGAGAGGCCTGTGTAAAAGCAATATAAATAAGTCCAAATAGAGACATAATTAGACTGCCTTTGCAACAATACCAAGAACATCAAAATCACAAGCCTTTAGCAACAAATGACATTTTTGGTCTTGAACAGATTATAAGTGCTATGGAATTGAAAGTCAACATGTTCCTTCCATTCACTAGTTCACATTTCTCTCACAATGGAGCCCGTTTATTAGCTAGTCACAGTCACCACATCCAAGGAAAGGAAGAAGCAAACTGGCCTATAAGTCTTCAGCTCTGTGAGGAAGCAGCTGCATGAATGATTTCAGGGAGAGGTGAACTCAGCAGAGGCACACTGGGGACAGCAGGGACAGCTGCAGCCCTGGGTACTTCTGCTACTAAACACTTGCCACAGTAAAGGGCTCTGAGAGCCACAGTCTGTGAAGCAATAGCTAAATCCTCTTTCACTACAGTTTTTGTTACTAATGATTTTACTGTTTCTCCACAGCAATGCCAGCAAGCATTCATTCTTCTTTCTCTTTATATCTTTTGGTGCTGATATCTCTCTTCTCAGTTGCAATTTTCTCTGCCACCCAGAAAAGTGTGCACAGGCTTTGTGCAGTCACTTACATCAGTGCACAGCAGATGAAAATTGCTTCAGGATCAGGATGGCATTTGCTACCTTGCTGCACTGCAGGCATCCACCCCCTTTCAGCCAGATGTGGTGCAATGGTGATTCCAGCCTCAGGCCTTTAAAGGCTGCAGCTCTGCTCTGTCCCATTCCCTTGCCAAAGGGTCTGTCTATAAAGTTTTCAGCAAGATACATTTATTGAAACCCTGAGTAAACCAAGGATTCATTAAATGCCCTATCAGATGTAAAATACATTTTTCATGGTTCTGCAAAGGAAATTTTTGCAATAGGATTAAAAGGAGTCACTGCCAAATATTTCAGAGAACTAATGTTTATAGATTGAGACTGATTCCGTCCTCCCTGCTGGAGCTACAGCCACACAGTCAGTGTAACCCAAGCAAAATTAGGTTCTGACTAATTTTAAAATGCTGCATTGCTGTACCTCTAACTAGGTGGGACAAGTGGGTGGAAAAGCTATTAGTGACAAACAGATAATTTTGGTTACCTGGGAACTAGAAAGTCAAGGAAGAGAGAAGTGGAAAAAATACATCAAGAACAACCAATCACCTTAAATGGATCAGCATCTAGGAATGCAGAAGTTTGTCATGCCCTTTTAATTATAAGGGTAAGTTTAAGAATAAAAGACATAATTACAGCTGAAAAAAACACCTCACTTAAACACCAAGGGAATAGTTATGCTTCCTGCAACCTTCCAAAAGAAACATTTCTAACACATATATACATAAAATACCATCAGAAACTCAGTAAAGCAATTCTTTTAAAACTTCTGACCCATGCAGGAATCCCTTCCTAAGAATGTACTCTGGTTTGAAAAGTGACTTTGTAAACACATTATGATTTTACAAAGGCTGTGTGTTGGAGCAGAAATGTTCTCCAGTCAAGCAAAAGAACAAGACCAATCTGTAGAGCTCCAGCTCCCCAGGCACAGTCATCCTGTCCCCAACCACAGCACCTCTCCATAGACCTTCAGAGAGGGACTATGCAACATGGCACAACATTCATCCTCCACTAATATGAGGTCCATGATTTAGCCATCACCTTTCCAAGTTCTGGATCTCAGTTCTGCTCCCTCTGGTATCAATAGATACTAATTCAAAGCTCCTTCTCCACTCCTTTACTCCCTTGTTTCCTAGGTTGCCCAGGCAGTCATAATGCACCCAGCTAACATGGGAGTCACAAGCCTGCATAAGGAACTGCAGCTTTGGGTCTTCAATGCAGTTCTGAAGTTTCCTTTGATTCTCAGAATTTTGTAATTTTAAAGTCCGACCTCAAGGGGGAGATGCCAGAGTTAAGGATCTTCACTGATCGGCATGTGCATATTGCAATAATCCTAAAAATTGGGAAGGCCCAAATCGCATTGCTGAGATAATCCTTCTCCTACAATTTCCCTTAGCCTTTGAGCTGTGCTTTCAGTGACAATTGACACTGACCTTCTGCCAGCTGGAAGTTGACCACTGCTCCTGAAATACAAATCCACATCAGTGAGTCGATTCCACAAGCCAATCCTGAAATCCATCTTGTCAATGGGAGGCCAGAACTGACCCCATTGGTTGGAGCAGATTTATGCATCAAGTATACACTGATTATAGGAATGCCAAATGTGTTGCAAGATTACATCCTTAGTTTCCATTAATTTGCAGTGCATCTTACCAGAAAGCTAAAGTAATAATCTTCTGCTCAATTTTCCACAGTTTGAATAAAAATACAGCTATTCATTATCCTGCTTTCAGCAGCGACATCAACCCAAGCCTGACTCAGTTAAATTGATCTAAACTCTCAGCTTCATCTGGTTCCCCATGGCACATTTGGCTTTCTCATCAGGATAAACTTGATGCCATGCACTTCATGTCATCTATGGCACAGGGCAGCATATTTACAGTGTTAGCAAAACAGAAAATATTTACCTTATCCTTTTGATCAGGATGCCCAAAGATTCCATAACTCTAATGATAGATCATGCACCACCACTCTGCTTTAAGGAGTCTGAGATAATAGGGAAGAACCTTGGCTTAAACTGAGGCCAAAAACCTATAGATGGTTTCCAGATAGATTCACCAAAGTGGGACATATTAGGTCAGCAATACATTGAGAATACTACTGCAAGGGATTTTGTTACTGAATGTGAGAGGGAGTACAGATACCTGCAGTTTCTGGGCTAGCAGGAAGGCAGGCGATGAACCAAGGTGGATCAGTGGATAATAAACAAAGGCTTAAACAGATTCAGAAGCTCTGGTCCAAGACACTGTCCCTACATCACAAGAGTACACTTAAAAAACAAGGCAGACACTTGTGGGTAGGTCAGCACCCTGTCTCAAAACTCACAGCACTTAGATGAGATTCAGGAACAGAAAGTTCTGACAGTTGAAGCTGAGTTTGGTTCAAGCCTGATCTCATCCGTTATCAGAAGCTGAACTGGATCCTGTTCATTCAAAAACCTGCAGCTTCCTTTCAAACTAATGTCGTTTTCAAGAGAAAAAAGGGCTCTTCTCAATCATCATAAAGTTCTGGGCAAATGTATTATGTCCCCTGCATTTCTCTGACTTCCTTTCCTTTAAATGTAAAGCTGTGCTGTAACCACGACTCATTCTTACTCATCTTTTCTCAGATTTTCATAAGCAAACACTTGAAGCATTTGTATATTTGTGTACTGAATATAACCTGACTTGCTTAGGTCTAACATCATATAAAAAGCTCAGTATTGTGTCTAGCCCTGGCAAAACACTCAGATTTGCTGGGGAGGAGATTGGCAGGTAAATCAGGGGGTTAATATTCTGGTGTTTTTCCAGCAGTCCCCTGCAGAACAGGCAGGCTTTCTCTAAACAAAACCAGAAGGGAAGCCATCCATGCTGCTGGCAGCAGCACACACTGCTGGAGGTGTCCCCTCCTGCAGACAGAGCTGGTGGGGAGCTGTGTCCCAGCAGGCAAAGGCCAGCACGGGTGGGAATGTGGCCTCTGCCCAGCTGGTCAAACACTGCTCCCAGGCAGCCACACTCTGCATCTGTGGCAAACTCTCAGTGTCCAGTGCACATGGTAAGGGCTGAGAAAGCAACCAAGCTAAGGGAAGTCTCATTATCACTTGTCCACTCAAATTCTCCACAAATATTAATGGGACAGAGGGAATAAGTGATTGGTCTCTAAGTGATCCAGCTTCTATTGGCTCAAACTGGAGCTTGAAGTTAACATTTACAGGCAGTAAACTCTCTAAAGAAGATTTACAAAGCAACAGATAATTTGGTTGAACAAAGCTAAGTTATAAGACATTTGCAAAGCCCCAAGCTCACCTAAAGGCACAAAGAACTCAAGAAAGTATCAAAAAAGTTATACAAGGAAAGAGAGAGAATAAAATAAATTCCCCTAATGTACCACAAATATCAACCACCACACACTACCTACAAACCATATGTTTTGCCCATCTGTTCTGTTATCTTCAACTAAATTTATAGTATTTGGGCTATCGGAAGAATTGTCAAGCCTGAGCTGGGCAGGATTATAAAACCTAGGTGTTATTACACTTTAAAAGACATTTTCCCCTCCCCCTACCACACCAGGCACAAGATTATACATTTCTCTTGCAGCCTCCTGGCTCTGGTACTACAGAGGATGCTATGCTTATTCTCAGCTACCGTAAGTAGTAGGGCATCCCAGCCCCCAACAAAAGAATAGTTCCTCTGCCTTTCTGACTTTGCTCTCTTTCTCATTCTTCACTCCAGGCAGGTTGAAGAAAGAGATGCTAAGGCTGAGGGTGCAGGATCACTTCTTAGGGTGCTGCAAACCAGTGAAGCTCATGTTAAGTCAGGAGAGAGCTCCTAGCTCTGCCTCAGCAAGGATCAGCTCTCTGGAGCAGGGCTCCAGGAGCAACATTTAAATTCTCCAGCTGCTGAGCCAGAGTTTCAAATTTGAACCATCAGGGGTTGTAGATCAGGGCTATGATCATTAAATGGCAGTGCAGGCATTTAGAATTAGGTCAGAAGAACAGCCATTTACTTTTAAAGCATATGTGCAGTGGATGTCCCCTTGGGAAAGGAAACAGTAAGGCCCCCTAAGTGAACTCTTCCCACCAGTCATCATAAGCCAGAGAACACTGTACTCCTAATACAGAGCCTACTTCCACAGACTGCTTGTTACTGCCACTGAGAAAGCCAACAGGTTTTAAGCTGGTCTAAGAAAAAGCATTTCTAAACACAGCCTGGAATGACTCAGTCTACTTCTTCGCTGTTAATTCTATACTCACTCTTTTGGGTAGAGCACAGAGGGAAACTGCTTGGAAAAACTCAACTCTGACTGTCAAGTCAAATAACAGACCTCAGTGCTGACCCCTCCCCACTTTGTGCACCATACTCTCCAGTTGGTGCATGGCTTGCAGCAGCTGTCTACCTCTCAGCACCTCTTTCCAGAATGCAAAGTGCCTTGCACAGCTCCAAAAGCTTCCTAGGAAGTCCACAAATAAGTACAGCAGGGAAGATTCCAGTGTGTTTCTTCACTGGGATTAGGGTAAATGTAACGATTTTCCGCACAGAAGGTCTTTAAAGAGTGTGCAGAATTCCAATAGGTGTCTCATTAATGCCAAGTTGTGGAACACATGGTGCTGCACTCCTGCTGTCTAGTCCACCTGCCTGGTGCCAAGTGGTTCTCTCCAGTGCTGCCTCAACCTGCTGACTGCCAGGTGATGTATCCTGCTGCCCCGAGCCCTGCTGTGGAACCACTGCTGCCTTCACCATGTTCCCTTGTTTGCTTCAAGAGCTGATTTCTGAAAGGTGCTAAAGCACAGCATCGACCCCTGGGAGAGTCCAGCTCCCCTTTTGCCCTTAAACAGCATGTACAGAGGACATGCTGGCACAGCACCATCTCCCTTCTGCTTTCCAGGATGGATGGCAGATTGCAATGCAATTTTCCTCCCAGTCCCTCTGTATCCATGATTTCCACCTATTGAAATCAGCAGTCATTTCTGAGCCTGTCACTGTCACAGAAGAGGCAGATGAGTTTGGAAATGAATGAGAAGTGCTGTCTCACTTTTATAAATATTGCTGCACACAACAGGGCTGTGGATATCCATTCAAACTGCACAAAGTTGAGGGGATGGGGTTTATTTTGATTTGGGGGTTTTGGTTTTTTTACAGACCTTTTCAGCAAAGGTGCATTGTGAACACCCATGTATTAGAAAGGAAGGTCAGGCTACAGGGTGAGTCCTTTACCTTTTCTTCTTATCATGTTCAATTAAGTCCAGGCAGGTAGAGCATCAGACACCCTGGAGAGTGGTAATCAGAGCATGGAGTCAATGTGGGAGCAAATCCCACTTCTAGGCAGTAATTTCCCTGGCTTTTACTACAAATAGAGCTGTGTTCAGTGGCTCAGCAATATTTAAAAAATTAATTTTACAATGAATAGGAGGACTCTTAAGATGATCTGCTCCTGATGAAATGTTTCCTTTTTAACCCTCCCAGAAAAATCAGGTTTAAAAGAAAAAAAAATTCAAAATATTCTATCCTTTTTCTTTAGACAGCAAGAAAATAAATATCCATTTATAAATCTGAGTTTTTAAGCTTGAATTTTCACTGCAGGAAAAAGACTCCATCTCTGCTTTACAAATGCCCCAAACTGAAATGCTTTGAAAAGTACAGAGCGGGTTTTTCTTTTTTGCTACAGGTATAGCTATACGGATATAATACAAAATATTTCAACACTTCTAGCCAAAACTATTCATTGAATCTGATCCAAAGTGATAGCTGTCTTTGACTGCTTAAAAATTGCATTTGTAGCAAATGAAACTGATTAGGTAAAAATAATCAATTTTTTTAGCCAAGTTGTTTGTCTTTTCATAGGTTTAAATTCAATGTTGTATTACAAATATACTAAGTTCATAAAAGCTGTTCCATTCTTCAAATCTTTCAAAAATCTTGTTAGCAGGGTTGGTCCTTTTTTTCTACACACATCCCCATTAATAGCTCTAAATATGATTCCAAACTCCATCCCTCATAATATCTGTGTAGGGCTGATAAAAGGCAATCACACAGGCAAGAGAAGAGATTTCTGAGAAAGGAATAACTCTACTCATCTTTATCCAAGGAAGTGGGCAGAGGGTTACAAAACATCTTCACTTTCATAAAGCTAAGAAATCTGACCTGGAACTGACAAATGTGAATCCAGGAGTCCTACAATGCCATTTGGACAAAGTCACTTTGAGAATGGAGCAGGGCATGAAAACCACCTATGTTTGAAGGAAATCAAAACTGTACTCCAAAGGTAATCCAGGATTTCAGAAGTCCTTTTGTCTATATGGCATAATCAATGTACAGGATAAGCAAAGATAAAATCTTGCACAAGGTCAGGAAAGCAGGCCTTGGCACACCAGGGTTCAGGAGCAGGGCTGTGCTGCATTCATTCCCCCACGTGTGTGGGAGTGCACACACATGCATGTGTGTTGCACAGCTGCAGCCATGCTCACTCGCTCACTCTGTTCACCTGAAACCCTCCTCTGCTCACAATCACTGTCCCTGAGTAACACCATGTGCTGCCAATGTCGCAAGGCAGGACAGTCAGTCTGTGATCAACCAGCCAGCCAGAAAGAACAACACCACTGGGGATGTACAATTTTGCCTTTTCCCACATTGAATGGGGCATTAACTTCAAAGTCTATGACCCTTTAAATCTTTAACAATAATTAATAGGAGAAAGATTACTAATATTTGTGTTTGCCCTTAAACCTGCTCTTGGGAGAGAGAATAAAAGCTCAAAGAAAGTGACATTTTGTGCAAGGAAAGTCAACAATATTAGTTATTCCTGAATTAGTTTGTCCTAAATCTGGTGTTAATGCTTTACTTGGCCTTGTGCTCCCAAGTGGATTGCATTTAGCACTTCAGTTCCTTCAGCATGAAATATTTCACTGCCTAGATCTCCCAGTGCTAACTAGAACAACCCCAGGGCTGCAGCAATGTCTGCCAATTGCCATGGGCTAACTGCAGCCCTAAGAAACTGTCACAGTCCAAGGAAATCCAGCTCACACCATCCAGCCCTGGATTCCAAGCCTTGGGCTTATGGCCTCCACAGTGTCCCCAGAGCTGGGCTACTGGACCCTTGATCCAACACACCAAGTGGGCTGATGCTTTCCTAGCCCAGAGGAAGACTCACACTATCATCTCTAGGCACTGGCTTCAACACTGCCCACAGCAAGTCAACCTTTACTTCAGAAGGTTTGTTTTCCTAAGATATAAATAGTCTTATGGGGTTGGGGTTTTTTCCATCCATCAAGATCAATGTAACCAAGTCTAGACTGTGAATTTACAAAATTATTTTAAGAGGACTCTGTGTTCATACCATCTCCAATGTGCCACCTCAGGGAAAACTGTAAAAAATTGTAAAGCTGCTCTTCCACAGCAACCAGAGGTTTCTTCCACCCTGTGTGTAACAGCCCTACCAAGAGATATATGTGCACATGCAAAGAGTTCACAGTCCAAACCAATAAAAAAGACAAACTCTCCAGTTTTCCCTGTGCCAGCTTTAAAAAGCCCATGGAAAGAGAAGTAGTTAAGAAGCAGTTAAGTTGTAATTTTTTTCCTAAGCTTTCACTGCAGATGCACACAGGGTCATTTTAAATTCTGCCATACTTACCAGATCCTGGCATTGCTTTTTTGCATACCAGTATGTTAAACCAGGTTAGCAAATGCCCTCCACTGCCCACTATTGAGCTAGGGACAGCAGGCAGTGAGAATTTGTTCAAGTATCCTGCGAAGATTGTGGGGAAGTTAGGAAATACAGGACTGCCCTGTGGTAAGGAGAACTTTATATCTAGCTCTGCTGAGTGCTCTGAAAGCACAATCTAGACATGCCAAGACAAGTGGAGCTTGGGCCAGAAAGCATGGAGCTAGCAATAGCATTCCATGCTTCCTCTGTCCCCTCTTCAGGAAAACTTTCTACCATATTCAGGAAGAGAATGGGCTTCAGGATCCAGAAAATAACCACTACAGTCCAGCCCATGTATCAAAGATGTCAACTTCCTTTGGAATTCTCAAACCGACAGATTTTTTTGTTATTGTTGCCCTATTTTAGGCATCACTTGATGCTAGGCTGACATTTAAAGGCTATTTAAATTACTGTAGGAAAAGAAAATTTAAATTAGATTTTGTCCCATTTCCGATTCCTACCAATTAATAATGCAGCAAAACTGAGATGGAAAATGAATGTCCCTTATTTCAGGAGAGCCTGATCCAAAAGCCACTAGGGAGTTAATAGATTACATTCTTAACAAGTTTCAGATGATCAGTCATTTCCATCAGTCATTTGCAGAGATGGGAATGAACTTCAAAGGGTTTGATGAAGAACTGAACTTCCAAGGCTTTCTATCTGAACATCCTGGGAATTATAGGTATGTTTCCAATCATCTGCAGATGCAGCCTGCAATGAAAGGAAACCAAACCCTAAAGGCCCTGTATTTTGCAGGCAGAGAGGTCAAAAAAAAAGTGTTTTGTTTGCAGAAGATGGTCAGTTCATTCTCCTACTGATTCTTATCAGGTACTCACACAAGCCGGCAGTGAACCACAAACAGGAGCCAAATTACTGGAATTTAATGGCTCATTCTCCAAAAACCGTACTGGCTTATAAAGATACACTGTGTTCTCATTCAGTGCTAATTTACTTTAACAATAAACTTATTGTGACTTGTATTCCCACTTCAAAGAGAGTTTTTATGTGGCAACTGGGAGGGGCATAAGTGGGAGTTTTCCTCTGGTGAATAAAATAAAGATACAGTAAGGTGAAGGAAAAAAAGCTCATTAATTATCCTCCATAGGGTGTAAGGCTATATAATCACAATGCCTCAAGTTATTTGCAGACATGTCTATGTATTTGAGAGAAATAAAAGCTTTCAGAGGATAACACACCTGTGCCACGGGTAATTGCCTTCACTTGCAAAACTAGAACTGCCCAACAGATGTTTATTCCACCACACACAGACAGCAGGGAACAGTAGGAAAACTTTACCTCTTTGAGAAGTGGAAAATTATTAAGCCCACCCTAAACTGGTACAAAGCAGCTTTGCCTATATCTCCTCCTCTGACAGCTGCTTCAGCCAGAGAGTTGCTCATCCTTGACCGGATAAGCCCGGATATGAGCTAGCCCAGAGGCTGCCTGTGAGGTGGGCAGGGCTCAGAGGGGACTAGAGAGGTACTCCTGCACCTACGGGAAGGTGCCAACAGCCAGGGACATGCAGGGAGAGCAGCCTCGAAGTGCACAGGGAAGAGGCAGGTGCAAGAGGGCTCCAGCAATCCTACAAGACTCCATCAAACCTGCCAAGGAGCCCTGGCAGCAAAGATGCTCAGTGACTGATGAGGCATGACCAGCCCACCCCACCAGAACAACTTGGATCCAGCAGCCTGAGCTTAAGGCAAACTGACACTTCAGCATTTTTGAGCCACTGGCCAGGATTCTCCAGCATGGTTTACAACCCCACTCCAGCATGTCTGGCTCGGCTAGACCTGACACAGCCACGCAAGACTGCATGACATTGGGGGATGGATTCCTAAATGCACCTGGGACCTTACTCCCACTGATTTAGCTCCAAAAACACATGGTGGATATCTGTGAAGAG
The DNA here is from genome assembly GCA_030060385.1 of Muscicapa striata striata. Lineage (NCBI taxonomy): Eukaryota > Metazoa > Chordata > Aves > Passeriformes > Muscicapidae > Muscicapa > Muscicapa striata. The sequence goes on along the minus strand of JAREIS010000056.1, from coordinate 6,018,133 downwards.
CTGTCTCTAGCATCTCCCCTTTCTGTTATTAATATGTCCGTAGCAAAAGCATTTTGCTCTCCTTTCTCCTCCTAAGCAGCCCCAGATTCCTTTCACAGCACCACTTGATTCAATCCAAGCACCCCTGTAGCACATCTCCCCAGCCTTATCAAAAACTCCACTCTGGAAGAGCAGCCCAACAGAAGAGCTGTTTGCAGGATGTTGGAAGGGACAAGGTCAGCCTGACTTCTACCCTGTGGGCCACAGTTGCCTGGAAAAATGCTGACTAAAACAGTTTTTCTTGAAAAAGATCAATATAATTTTGTCCAAACCAAAATGTTTGGGGAAACATGTCAATTATGATAAAACTGTAATGGGGAAAAGAGTCCAAACATTCCACTGCAATCATATCATAGAGTTAATGCTACAGTAAATATTTACTGTACCCTTTGTAGCCATGCATTCAATATTTAATATGACTATTACATTTAACATTAAAACTAATAGAACAATTTCTGGGGAAATAATCAACATTTCCCTGAATTTGCTTAACAGAAGATGCTGAGATTTTAATTTTTCACTTCAATTGCAAGTGAATTTTAATTTTTAAACACTTAGACTTCCTGCCAGATAGGAACTTTGGCTCCTTACCACCAACAGTCCAAGGTCAGAGTAGCTCACTAGAATTGCTGGTACACCTCCAGCCTCTTGCTCCTGCAGGAGCCACTGGGAGGTGGTGCACCAAACAGATTGTCACAGGGCAAAGCTGCTGCAGCACAGAGCTGACACTCAGCTCAAGTAAAGAGGCAAAGACAGCACTACTGGCCAGAGCCTTCCCTCTCCCCAAGAGTCTGCCAAATGGCCTCTCATCATGTAGAGGCTACTGGAGACATGTGTTTGACCACCACCAGTTTTTTCATCTCCTGCCCCAACTTGTCAGTCTGTCCCTGAAGAAACTAGTATTTCCTTCTAACTGGTGAACAGCTAGCGATCTCCATCTTGCATGTGTCACACACATTATTAAAAACAGCCTCATTTCACTCAAGTGCACTGGGAGATCCATCATTCAAAGCATCATGTTAGGTCCCAGCCTCAGCAGCCCAGGCCAGGAGTGTGGTGGCAGCCACCACCTCTGAGTATGTTACACCCACCATGTGTGATACCTGTTTCATCTGCTGTTCATTTGTTTGATTGCTCTGCAGCTGAACTTCATGCAAATTGAGCTCCCCAGATAGGGAGCTTGTTGCTGTGCACCACAGTTGTACCCACGTGTCATTAGAGAAGTTTGCCTAAAGAAAAGGTTTCAAAATGTTCTGCAGAGTTGCTGCCTACCTTTGTTAAGTACAGCATTCACTTAAGCTTATCTCTTGCTATATAAAGTCTATACAGCTATATATGCATATGTCTCCATTGTCATCGCTTAGTCTAGCAAAATACAAAATCCTAGAAGTATCGGTTTCCTCCCTTACTGGTGGGCATGGAAAGGTGCTTAATTAGAGGCATTTATAGCATGTTTAGAGTAGTCTTTGGAGCCAGCTACTTTTTCATTTCTCAGACCCCATCACTCCTCTTCCTTGCCTTCTGGCAATTTTGTTAAATGCCAAATGCACTGCCTAGTATAACCAGCCTCATTTCTCATCAGAAATGCTCTACCTAATCCTGCTTTGCACGTGGAGCTTTTACTAGATGGTCTCAAGAGGGCACTTCCAGCCTCACCTGCTTTCCTCCACAACAAAACCAAACCAATGTGGGAGAAAAATCTGAACAACAAAACATTGCTACTTCCAAAGGCAAACACCCTACTCTTCCTGCTTCATTCAGAATCTGCTTCTGCAGCCTTTTCCAGAATACCTCCCAATAATTCATACAGTTGAAACCTAATGCGTTATCTATCAGCTGGATGCAACTGGGAATCTTGCCAAAATATTTAACAGGTGTCTTGCAATATCTGTCAAGCATCTTACAGCATCAACTGTGAGTCAGGTGAATCTGGGAGAATTTTAACTGGCATTTGTTTAAACCACACACTGGAAAGCTGTCCCATTTATTCGAGTGGGTTGTGTGTGCTTAAAACAGAAGACCAGTGCACCTGAAAAAAAAAACCAAAAAAACAGAAATTGGGAAGTAGTTGAGGGTCTTTTACTCTAAACCCTCATAATTTTTACTATTCTATTTGGTGTGCCCGAGTTTACCAATAGCTGGTCTAGAGAAAATTGATACTATCAATTGAGAATGTTTTTGAAATTATAATGTAAATAATAATATAGTAAATAAATAATAATTAAAATGTTTTATAAAAACATAATAATTAGCTTGGTCTTATAACTGTCATTTTTGTGAATTGCATGCAGTACACATTATAAAATCTTTCAACTGGATTAGGAAACCTAAGACTTAAAGAAGGCTGAATAAGATGTAGGTGGTTTCCTGGTATTTGCAGGGTAATATGTGCAGCTTCTTTTCTCTCTTCTCTTGCTTCACCAAAGGACTGTGACTATGCCGAGATCCCACAATTCTAGTATCCTAGAGGGGATTTCTGACCAAACTGCACATATATAATCCAGTTCTGCTTTGGCTATGGTGAAGGTTAACAAGTTCCAGATTTTTCCAAATGCTGATCTGTTTGTTTGTCTTTACTGATATTTTATTCAGGGTAAGAATGAAAGGAAATGAAAAGGAATGAAAATACCTTTTGGTTTACCTGTTTTACTCTGTAAATACCTCCATGCTACCTTAGACACTTCTGAAAATGACAAGTCTCTTAAAGGCAGTATAGATGAATCCTTGCTGCTTGTGGGTTCAGTCAGGTTGTCAGTTTATCAAGAGAATTTGTCTGCAACACTCTACACTGACCATGAAATCGTATTGCACATTATTTATCTTTCCATCTGCACTTCCCACAAACCACAACAATCTACAGGAAGCAGGCCTTAATACTTCCAATGCATCTTTGCCTGACAGCTCTGTTACTTGAATACAGTCCGTAATTCCCACTTGATGCCCTCCATTCCACTCTCCCTGCTGGCACAGAGCTGCCCACCCTGCTCTGCTCCCTGCCAGCATCCATGGGCAGTCATGGGATGTGATGGCAGCAAATTGAAGCAGTCAGTTGCCACAGGCAGCAGAAGGAGCAACTCAGACACTGACACAGCTTCACCCAGCATCCACTCAGTGAACTGAGCTGCATTGTGCTTTGGCTTTTCTTGCTCCTGCTCATCCTGTGAAGCAATGGTTCTGTTTTGTTTTCCCCCAGGAAGATGCATGCCACTGTTTGTGTGGGATTGAGCAAAGGCTTTTGCATTCCTGTTCAGGCAGCTCACCCTGGCCTGACACTGTTATGAACCCTGCACTTCTGTTGTTGGTGGTCCTCTGTGACCTTGACCTTACATTATTCCTGCGCCATTGGGGTGGCTTGGCCTGAGCAGAGGAGCAGAAAATTCCTTAATCTGGCATATGAAAGGGGAGACTTAAATGAGGTGCTACTGATTTTTCTGCCAGCTCTGGACTGAAGACAGCAGAGCATGCAATCAAAGGGCTTTGCATGGACTTCCTGCTGGGAGCTCCAGTCCAGGGGGCAAAACTTTCCACAAGAGAAAACAGGCAATTGCTGTATTCAGGTCAACCTGCTGTCTGTGCTCCCATGTGCTACTACTACATTAAGGGTCCTAAGAAGCTGCTGATAATGAGGGTGTGTACACTCATGCTCTTCCTTCAGCAGCAGCATAGAAATACCCTGAGATGTGCCTCAGTTTATCTCTAAATATAGCCTATCTAACAATTTCCCTATACCTTATTTACAGCTGAAAGCCGCTGAAATAGCAGAACATGGGAGGTGTAGGAGTACAGCAGTGACATGTTCTACAGCTGACTCAGAACTCCAGGTAAAGGTGTGAACCACCACTGATTGAAAGAAGTACCTTATATCATACCTATCGCCTCAGACTAAAAAAAAAAAAAAAAACCAAGAAGAAAAAATAGAAAGGTGATAATGCTAATAAAAACATCACCATCTTCTAATGCACTTTCCACTTCCACAAAAAGTTTTATGTAGCATTAATGCCAGTGATATGGGAAACAGGTGCTCTTTCCAGGAGAGGTCCAGCAGCAAAGGCAATTTGTGTCTCTGCCATTTGAAATGACATGCTATCTGCTGAAGAAGAAATGAGAACTATCAGATGAACATTTATTTTGCTGCATTTTTAAACTCTGGCACACTGTACCAGAAGACACCTTATTCTACCTGGGATTCTGGTGTCAAGTAAGGAGTCTGCCAGTTAATGAGTTACTTAATAGCTCATAAAGCATCCCCTAGACTCCCCTCAAATTATAACCATTCCCATGCAGCAAACCAAGAAGCATTGATCACACACTTACAAGCATTTTCCATATCAGATGTCAGAAAGCAAAAGAAAGATGGTGCTAAGATCCATTAAATTCTTGATACTTTTTGTTGAGGGGTGGGAAGACTAGCATCCTGTCCACATGCTGGGGGACAGATCCTTCCAGGCTGACATTTTATTTGATCACTAAAATGTGGAGAGACAACTACACTGTGTAATCATCCCATAGCACTTCAGCACCAAGATTCTAATACTTTATATCAGGATTCTAATACTGAGCTAAATCAAGACACAGTTTCTCTTTTCCTGGACAATAGGCACAGCCCTCGGCAGCTCATGCAGACTGCAGCAAGAGGAGAGTGCGAGAGAAGCTAAGCCTGGTTTCCTCTGGATCAAAGGGCACTATCCATTGGCACAATAACCTCAGCTAAAGTGTCTGGATGGACTTTGAAATATGGCAGAAAACGTGAAAGTTTGCAAATTAACTTTTATGTTCCACCCCATTCGGCTGGTGTGAAGTGCATTAAATGCTACCATGGAGTGTGTCAGAGAGGGTACTGGATGGAGAACATTTAATGTGAACATCTGTACTTAAAGGGTCACTGGCAACAGCAGTGGTTATCTAAGTGACTGACAAACCAAGCCTCCAGCTCAAAGGTTACTATTTCATTTGCATCTGTACTACTAACGTGTTTCTTTCCTCATATACAAATCCTCAGTAAGAAACCTATTTAAACTAGAGTATCTGATCAATAGTGGAATATAGTGGAATATAGCAGCCATAAACTATAAAAAGTATTAGTGAGAATTTGAAACTGTCTAGCATGTACTTAGAGAGCTGTCCTAAAAGGTTTTATTCCAGGACAGGTCTAGTCTAAATGAGTATTCCACATGTAGTGGCTTATGGATATGCAATGTATGCCTAAGGTAATATAGCAAATAGGAATGAAGTCTTAGCAGGAAACATAGAGCATTTACTGGAAGAAGTTTTTTTCCAGACAACTGTGATTTCAACTGTGTTTTCAACATTAGAATTATAAAATACCTCAAAAATCAACATTTCTTCATAGTGCATGCTTGCTATACTTAACAGATTCTACATTGCACGCAAAGCACACACCACAAATGATGCCTGCTCATGAGCAAGTAGCTTATCTGTACATACATTCTCTGAACACATGCATTGTACCTGTGCTTACAGCCACAGTTTGCAGCATTCAATGTTCCTTAACTTCCTGAGAATCTGTGGGCTGTTTTAACAAGAGAATTAAATACCCTTTTCAGTAATAATCTCTCCTTCCCCAGAGCCTTCTGGAGAATTTTGTTGTTGTTTTTTGATTATTTTTGCTGCCAAATGCACACAGTTAGAGCTGTATAAGGTAGCTTTTGTCTTCCACAAGAAGAAGTTTCATTGACCCAAGAACCTCCAAGGCAGTCTCACTTCACTTTATACTATTATGCATGGCTGTGCTGCTGGAGCTGCAGAGAAGGCCTCTGGAGCTTGGCATTTCAGCATGATACCAGCAATGACATCATCTGTCAGTGAGCCCTTGGAAGAACCTCATAAGTTTGGATTGGGCTGAGCAGATCTGGACAGGTGCTGGTGTGTGGTCAGGCCAAGCTTTCCAGGAACAAGGCAGAATACTGTCCCACTGTGGGCTCATGGAGCACAGCGTGGCCCTGGAGCCTCAGTGCACCCACTTGGGCAAACTCATTCCTCTGCTACAGCTCTCAAGAGTCACTTCTTGCTGCTTCTGCCTTTTGCAGAGTGAAAGAGGTAACTGAGCTGCAGGAGGCCTGCAGAACCTCCCTGTGCAGGGGGACATCTGCCAAGGAAAGAAGCAGGTTGACTTTAAAAGTGTCACGATGCATCTAACTAAACTGACAGAACAGGAAGAAAGAAAAACAAACTCAAGGCAAACTGCATTTGATCTGGAAATTATTAATATTTGAGACAATAAAGGCAGACCCCCTGAATACTGTTTGCATAGAATCTCTCCTCAGAGCCAAACCACACTTTAAAGCACTTCATCTCGAAAGAAATCTGCTGAATTGTAACCGAACTACTACCATGACCCGAGGGTTTTGGTGCCAAAAGATGTCAGATTGAACACGAAACAGAAATTTCATTCTTTTGTGCCCTCCATAAATATTAACAACTTGACACCCCATAATGAAAGCAAAATGCACTTAAGCACGGGCAGAAAAACCAAACTAGCCAACCATTCTTCTGTTAGGATTACAATTGGAAATTAACTGTAGAGGTCAGAGTTTTCCAGCACCACTGTAGGTTGGGATTAACTCCACGGACATTGAGCACACAAGAGGAGAATCTGGCCTTGCCTGGTGCAAGAGGATTGCAATTCCACAAATTAATCACCCCATCCTTCCAGCCCTTAGCTGGATGGAAGCAGCTGCCAAATCCTTGTCTACCAACTAGTCTCAGCCCACACTCAGAACCAACAAGGAGAGGAGGGAAGTGCTGCACAGGGGGCCACAGCACCGCACCAGCCTGCTCAGGACCCCTCCTGAAGAGACCCAACACTCATCATGGGCAAGAGGCAAGAAGTGACAGGAAAATGACAGCAGCTACAACTGTGTGCTGCAACACATTGCTTTGATTCACTTTTCTCATGTATTTGATAAAACTGAGTGTCTTGGGGGGGGGGGTGGAATAAAAAGTACCTCAATTCAAATCAGAAAATAATATTTTTGTATTGGTCTCCATGTCCATCAGAAAAAGGACACTTCCTCTAGGCAAAAACTTCGACTCTTCAAGACATGCAACAAAATACTAACTGCAGTGGGAAAAATAAGCACATAGTTCCCTCCCCCCCAGGAGAAAAAAAAAAAAAAAAGAAAAAAAAAGGCAAGAAGGTAAATCCAAATCAGTCTGGAATATCTGGAATGTCTGTTTAAAGTCTAGGGAACCCAGCAAACAGCTCTGTGGGGAGATATTTCTGCAGCGAGTCCCTAAAATTATCTGCGGTAACAGTTACTGCCATTCTCCTGGCTCCTTCTTTAGCACAATCTTGGAAACACTGACCTCACCCATCAAACACCTTCTGTAGAAATCTCAGACCATCCTGAAGAGAGCCCAGCCCTGCCTGGAAAGTCCTACTGTCTCCTACTGAAATAAATTGTATTTTCATGCTCCAGTAAATACAAACTGTGGGTGCACCACCTTCAAGGGTTAGAGCTCTGCAATGTTCCTAATCTCTAAATTGTATAAGTAATTTCATTTTACTTTGCTGATAGATCAGGAATGTATTTTGTAGAATCATTTACTGATTGCCCATTTCATTCCTTTTGAAGTGTTTCCAGAAAGGCAGGGAAAGGACAGGGACATTTCCTATATTGTCTTTCCTCCACTTGCACCATTACGATATTTGTTCTCAGGTGTTTGAATACCCTCTCCAAGTGCAAGAGGATGTTGACTCTCTCCCTCTGGCTCCTGCTGAGCACCACTGCCTCTACTGCTCCCTGGCAGCTGCTTTAGGGGGATGTGCAGGAGCAGCTGCTCTAGGAGTGCACAGGGGAGCGATTACTTTTGGCAGACGTAACTCACACCAACGCTTCTAGAAGGTGCCACAAGCCACCTCTTACACCATCACCCTTTTAAAACTCCTGCCACAAAACTGCTCGGAGTTCCCCCAGACGCCTGTACAACATGGCCTCCAGTGTTTGATCTATGCCAGAAAGGGTTTCACCAGGTCAACCTATATTTATTTAAGAGCATTTTGATGAGGTTATGCAGACATTTTACTGCATGGTCAGCAAGTGTACAGGTGAGGCACTTCTACTCTAACCCCAGGCACTGGATCCCTGTCCTATCCAGCAGATGCGACTGCCCTTCCCAGGGCTCAGGTTTATTTGATCCAGCTTTTATGCAAAAGCACATAAAAACAATATAAACACTTTTATATAAGAGACAAATGTGTGTGTTTAAATTAGCTCATTCCACAAACATAGGCTATTGAACAGCCCCATCTGCACATGGGGAAGGCAGCAACAGCCAGGTGCACGCGTAGGAGAAAGGAAGGATGAAGCAAGGAATAAAAAAAACAGAAACAAGAGCTGAGTGCATCATGAGGATATCCAGAGAAGGAAAGAAGACAGACCCTCTTGTGTGTCAGCCACAGATGGGGCTGACCTCTGTCACTACTGCTAAAGCTGGTGTGGAATGGAAAGGCAATTCCAGGGCTGTGCGCGGGGATCCTGCAATCCCACCACCATCAAGCTTCACTCCTCGCGGGCTTTCTGCAAGATGCTGGCCCTTAGAAGCCTGGAATTCACCTGAGTGTGTCTGGCAGCCCTGTGGGCTTCCTATGCTGTGACAGCCATAGCATTCCACCGGGAATGAACAGGGGTCTGAAAGAGTGGAAAAAGAAAAAGATCAAAAAACCAATCCAAAAATCCTGGTGCACCTCCCTGCCATCTGCTGACAGGTAAGTGGCCTGTCCAGAGAAAGGCTTATAGTAGCTCTCAGAGTGGCCAGACCCCAAACTTCTCTGGGAACACCAGCTGAGACAGAGTCCCCAGCATTACTTCATGAGTTTGACTTAGATATGTCATTTCAGTTTGAAAGAGGTTTCCTGAAACAGGCTAAAGCTGAAGTAGAAAGTTAGAACTTCCAAGGTGACATCCTCAGCTCTGAACAGGAAGCCAAGATGGCAGGTACTCAAGGACAGCAGGGCTACACCAGAGCAGAAAACTCCTCCTCTTGAAAATGAAAGATGCACTGAGACAAAATCCATAAATACTCAATGCCTGCAGTCTGCTCTGGATAAAAACCACAGGGAATGCCCTCAGGACTGAGTGTAATGCTCTATATCTTAATGACACATATCCCTGCATTGTTAAATCTGTTCTTTGCTTAGGTACAGATGCTGAGGTGTGGGCTAGCTGACACTCCCTTGGAAAACAACAAATATTTGAAATTTAATGGATATTGGTCCCTTAAGTCCCACAGGACTCGTCTCAAGAGCTTACTCTCAATTCCTATGCATCTCCACCTTTATGTGTGTACTTAAAATGAGGGAATACCACTGGATCATATTATGAATATCACTGAAATTGATATATTAAACATGCTTGTCCTGAACTGGCCTTAGACAATCCTAGCTTTTTACCAGAGAAAATTTTAGTAAATTAAAAAAAAAAAAAAAAAAAAAACTTTTAAAATATACAGAGTTAAATTATTCGGTTAAACCTTTTTATATATATTAAGGCTGCATATTAAAAAAAAAAAAATCACAATGTTGCTAATTTAATTCAAACCAGCCATGAAAACAAAAGATTTAACTACAGTGCAGTTAATAATTCCAATAAAAAAAAAAAAAATCCAAACCAACTAGCTGTTTACATGTTTTACACAAAGACTTTTCCTGGCCCCTTTTAGCGGTCCATACAATACATTGTTAACACTTAATAACACCAGCTTAATATATAACAGAGGGAAAGTGCACTGCAGCCTCATTTGCTCTATTTAGCAAGTCCTATTAAATTCTGGTTTTCTCCCTCAGAAGATTGTAAATATACCAATGTTCACCTTTGAGAATGAAAGTCTAAAGTGCAGTATAATATGGGCAAATCGCTTGACAAGTAATTTGTGACCCTCAATTTGAAATCACATTAAAAGTACCTATTCTGCTAAATGGGAGATCCAAGGCCAACTGGAGCATGAAGCAGAAGAGGGCATAAGTTGCCATTTCCCTTATTTCCTGAAGCCTTAGAGCCCAACTGAGAGCCAGGCTGACTGTGACACTACAGGCAAGCCTTGGCTTCCAGAGGAATATCACCATGCAGGCTGGCACAAGGCAAATCCCCTAAGAAAGAAGGGTAGGAGGAGAAAACACATTCTGGCTAGGACTTCAGCAATAATTGTCAATAATTGGTGGAACACCTTCAAATAGATGAAAGAACTATAAACAAAGCTACAAATATGCCCCGGTTTCAGTAGCAACGAAAAAGCAGAGCTCCTTCTAGTGCATTCCTGACAGCACTGACTGACACTCAATGTGGGTTTTGAGTGTTTTTGAGGGTGGTAGTAGTGTGTATTAGCCCCTTTGCTGGAGCCCAAATTCTTTCAAAGGATATTTTATTACAAAGCACTTAGTGCCTCAAAGCCTTGCCTGAATTCCCAGACAACACCAGCACCCTCAGACATGAAGTTCCAGGTCCAGCTCTAACATGTATATATTTTTACCAGTTGTTCAAGGTATAATGTAATTAATTATAACAATTCAGCAGCAATTGAGCATGCATTTTACACAATATTATAATAAACATAAATGAAGAGGTAATTTCTACACACATCTTTTCTTTCTAACCCCCCAAGTTTTTTGTATTATGTTCTAAATGAGGCAAATTGATACAGCTGCAACACTACTAAGGATCTCCTGTCTCATACTGAGGTTTGGCTGGTAGAACATGAAACTCCTCTTTGTTAGGAAGAGCAGAGAAAGCTTCTGTGTCCTTTTCCTCCAGGTGGCTATATTGTAAAAGCAAAGCGAACCTACAGCCACCCCAAACAGAGAAATACAGAACATTTCTAGCTTTGATTCTCCATCACCAAGCTCCACTTGGCAAAGATGGTGAATGTCTGAATCATGCAATTCAGTTCAGGGCAGACACCCAAGACCACTGGGGACCCAAGTCCAGCAGGGTGCTCTGCCCCGGCTAATTATCTGCAAAAGACTAAGGCAGCTCAGCTGCTGTCCCACTGCCATCTTGCTCCAGTGAGCTGCTCTGTGCATCTGTTCAAACCCCAGCCAGCCTGCAGGTCAGGCATGCTGTAACTACAGCAAGCATGAAGCAAAACACAGAGACAACAACTGCAAGTTCTCCCTTCAGAAGGCTATACTGGGTTTGGCTGGGATAGGGTTAATTTTCTCCATCATAGCCTTATCATGCTAAGTTTTTAATTTGTGTTGAAAACGGTGTTTTCATTGCACCCTGACATCCTTGGTTATTCACTCCTACTAAATACAGACCTGCTGCAGAAGAGCTGCTCCAGCTAGAGCATCTCAAAGGATTTGTTTGCCTAAGAGATTTCCTAGTGTCTCCTAGTGAGGTTTAAGCCCCTTTGTAGGTGGTACCAGTTAAAGTCACCTTCACTCCCCCACACATGCAGCACTTACGCTGTGATCCATCCCTCTAGACACTGTTTCACACAGCATTTATGGATGCTGTGGATTTCATAAGATGCTGATTATACACAGCTGCAGAACACATCCAACTACAATATTGATACAGGGTGGATCACAGGGGCGTAAATTTGCAGAGACATTCCGTAATCAATTTGCATCCAACATTACAACTTGCCGGCCTTCGGAGTCTCTGTCAAATGCACAATTGGGAATTTTAAAGACTACACATAACTTTGTAAACAGCTAAAGATCAAGAGCCTGCAAAAACTGAAGAGAGATTAGGTTTGTGGTGTCCTTTATACACTATGAGTGGCGGCCACCTACTAATTACAGGTCTCTTACAATGGCACATTGGGCAGTTTTCCAGACTGGCATCTCCACTGCAAACAGAGCCAAACTGCAGCTTATCAGACCCTGTTCACTTTGTCCCAGCTGGAGATGTTTCAACACCTCAGCTTCAGTTCTGGGGAACTATAGTATTCTATACTTCAGGCATTGAAGTTCTATAATGGAAAAACTGATGAGTGTATTGCTCCTCCTGGACACTCACCAGAGCAAAACTTATCTTGAAGAAGCTAAATGAGCAACAGAACCCACATCAGTAGTGCCAATACAGCAGAGATGATCATGCTGTTCAGAGTGCCTGCATTTGGGGCCAAGGGGGCTGAAACCCAGGTGGGCCACCTCCCAGCTGCAGAGGCATTCAGACAATTTGCAGCTGCCAGCTTTTGGCATGGAGAAGATTTGTGGAGAAGCATTTAAAAGGCAGAAGAAACCAGAACAGTTGCAGAGACTGGTGACTGGATCATTCCCTGACGTAGGTGGACAACATAAGAGTTGCTTCTTTAGGTGTGAGGTCTGCTCCCTTCCTGCTTGGTAGTCCCATGAAAGAGCTCACTGCCGACTGTAGCATTAGCTGTTTGAAATACACACCCTGGAAGCATGCTACTTCTCCCATCTAATTTATTCTTCTGCAATTTACAGTTCCATTGCCTAGGCACCCAGTAGAAAAGAAAGGTAGAGATTTACCTTATAAGACTTCAGTGAATTTTCCCCTTTCTCTCTCCTAATTCTCCTCCTCATGTTTTCCCAAGGCTGGAAACACGGTTATGCCTAGGCTCTGTCCCTGAGGTGCTGCTCAGTTAGCTTTCCTGCACAACCCCTGCCAATTAATTACCAGTCAGTCACATTACAGAATGGATGACAAGGAGGGATTTCTTATGGTTAGGCTGGAGAAAGCAGGGGCTGCAGTACAGCACTCACTGGTAAGCAGCACATAAAACACCCGAGAGCAGCACTAGGACACTGGACAAGGCCCACTGTTTGAGCTGAATCTAGTTTGGTAGAAACCAAAACATGTTTCATGCTATGGCATCTTCAGGTTGGTGGACAGCTGCAACAGCTCTGGACTGTGTTTGCCTTTCCTCAATTCTATGGTGGCATCACCAGAGAAAAGGTCCTTCTGTGAGAGCAGAAATCTTGCTGCATTTTGCAAGTTAGCCTGATGTCACACAAGGGAATGCACAGGAGTCATGTCTAATGGCTGTTGAACCTCCAGAACTTACACAAAGTGTGATTTTCTCTCTACACCCTAAAACATGTCTACCTTTTGCTAACAGTGGTGTTTAGAGAGGTGTTGGCAGCTGGTTGTATCATTTCATGTAAACTTCAGGTGCTGTTGGCAATGAACTCCAAAGGTGTCTCTGAAAACATTTTTGTTCAGTTGCCTTTCCAGACAGCAGAAATCCTAAATTCTCTGCATTTGGCACTGCATAATGTGTAAAAGAGACTAAATCCTAATGCACAAAACAATTACTATACCTTCATTTACCAGTGGAAATTACATATTAACAGCTGGTAATACACCAATATAGCTAAATTACTAATTCTGAAGCTTATCTCTGTTCTCTTGGTTCACTTTGGTCCACTAGACTCTATGCATTTGTGAGCTGGGGAGTAAGGATCCACAAAAGGTTCTCTCAGAAAAGCAGTGTCAAATTTCAGTCAAGACCCACAGCTCTCCAGAAAAATAAGAAAAGCCAGTGCTTGACATTAATAAAGAGGAGAGTTGAGCCTGTATAATCAGGGCTCATATTACATATTACTACGTAAGCTAATCCTATTGTCTATAATATAGATGTATCAAGAGCCTGTAGTGCTGGCCACTGCATGTTTGGAGATATATAGGTTTAGATTTTAAGCATTTATAGAGCAAAACTAATCCCACTTAGGAGCCAGAAAATTATTATAGGCAAGAGTCTTTCATATCAGAAATCCTTCACATATTTGCTATTACATGAATCCTCCAGAACATATTCTAGCAGAAATACTTGGCACTGTTAGAAAGCTCCAATCCACTTGCTCTGGTTTAAAAATGAGTTAAGATTGCAAGGCTAGAGATGCAGTCATATCCCTGAATATAACCTGAGATACAGACAAACCAGTAGTGGGAGGACCATTTATACTTAGTGACTAGGTTGTCAGCGTGAAAACCACACGTGGGTTGTAAGTGTAGGGTTGGCTGTGTTTAGCTTTTTTATATTTGCTGATTCAGTTCTGACAATCAAGGGATGTTATTGCTCAGTTTGACTAAGCAGACAGTTTTGTTTGCTTTATCTCAATCCATTTGGCTGATAACTAGGCCTGACAAGAAGCACCAGCATTTTCTTTAAAGATCATCTTCTCCAAATGTGAGAATGCTTGTCTTCACCACCCTTGACACCAGACACACACAAGAAAGACTCCAACTATGTCCTCTTTATGCTACACAAAGCCAGAACTAAAGACACCTGGTCCACAGGAAGGACTTGTATGCTAGTGTCAGTTATGAAATGCACTGCCAAACAGATCAATAGTTTGGGGCATTTTCTGTTTCAGAAGTGTTTTTAAAAAAGTGTTCATTAAATGCCAAAATACTTCACACCATGTTTTTCTTCAAGCCTGGCTGCATGACACATGTTGACCTTGCCCACAGTTATTGGTCACTATTAATCAGAAACAGCTCCTCTTCCTCTCCCCCTTCCTTCAGGAAACCTTGCTCTTAAGCAGTTTTGGTGCCATTTTTTGGAAAGGCAGTTCAAAAAACTAAGGACTAGAATTTTTTTTTCTTTAAAGGTCTAATGCTATTTTGAAATTTTATAAGCAGTCAGAAGTGACATCACTTTTCTAACATATGTCCTTAAGCATAAGTAGTGGGAATTTCAAAGCACATTCAGCATTGGTCTTTTTTCTTTTCCAACATAATCAATAGTCAAACTTCTATTGACCCTAGAGGCAACTAAATTCAGCATATACTGTAAAAACCCTCACTCAAAATAAAACAATTAAGGAGTTTGATAAAACCTTCAGTCCTGGGTTTCAGGATTAAAGGCAGCATAGGACTCTCATGCTGTTCCTCTTCCCCCATTCATGGCCAGCACCATCTGGGCTCCTCAGATGACGTGTAACTGTGCAGCAAACAGACGTGGTCAGGGGCTACAGAAGTTGGGTTGCCCGCCTGAGCCCTCCTTCCTTCATAAGCCTCTCTCACCTTCCTACACAGTATGAAAAAATAATAAGGCACTGTTTTGATAGAGACAAAATGGTTGTTCAAATACTTCTGCTAATTTCACAAAGATGTATGATAATGTTTCACATATGGCTCCGTGCCTTTTAATAACAGAAATTGAACACACATTTCAAGACACAAGTTTTGTTGATACGGTGCTGATAGTCCAGAGTAACTGTTTGCCTTGTGGTTTTAATTATTCTAAAGACAGCCCAGGGATCATTTACCCAGAGCTAATGGGTTTACGGGCTCTTTAAGAAGCATGATAAGCCCACAGACGTGGCAGGGAATGGCACAGGGGTCAGAGCCACCGTGGGGGCCCACACTCTGGAGGATGAGGAGGTCACAGGGAGGGTTTATCCAGCAGCCTCCGGCCTCTTAATTATCACAAGGCCGTTAGGATAGCTGTGTTCTGTGTAAACATCCCTGTTTTTTCCCCAGGGGACTCTGATCTGGAGAGCACAGTCCACAGCCTCGAGAGCCGCTTCCGGGCTCTGCGGTAGCACACCCAAGGATAGGGCCGGAGCGCTGGTCCTGAGGGGGCCCGATTCCCTGATCCCCGCCCTCAGGGGGCCCGATTCCCTGATCCCCGCCCTCAGGGGGCCCGATTCCCTGATCCCCGCCCTCAGGGGGACCCGATTCCCTGATCCCGCCCTCAGGGGGACCCGATTCCCTGATCCCCGCCCTCAGGGGGACCCGATTCCCTGATCCCCGCCCTCAGGGGGACCCGATTCCCTGATCCCCGCCCTCAGGGGGACCCGATTCCCTGATCCCGCCCTCAGGGGACCCGATTCCTGATCCCCCTCAGGGGACCCGATTCCCTGACCCCGCCCTCAGGGGGACCCGATTCCCTGATCCCCGCCCTCAGGGGGACCCGATTCCCTGATCCCCGCCCTCAGGGGTTCAGCTCCTTCACTCCTCCTTGAGGAGCCCGACTCCCTCAGCCCGCCCTGAGGGGGGCCCGGCTCCCTCAGCCTGGTTTGAGCCCTGGCATTTACCCTGGCAGCCATCGCACCTGCGCTGGCCAGTGCCCCTCACCGCCACAGAGCCTCGGGAGGCCACGGCTGTTCTGCTGTCCTCATGCAAGTGCCTGCCTGGCCAGTACCTCATGGGAGTCCTGGGCCAGTTTGAGCCGGGGTGGAAGCTGGGCAGCTGGAACAGGACCAGCTGCAGCTACTTATACCAGCTAAACGACAACGCTTCGGCTACATAAAGAGCTTCTGGTTGCCCCTCACGAGGAACTGGGCAGTGTTGTCACTATCTTGGTCATCAGCTGCGCAGCTCACAGGGAATATATCTGGGCCCCTCCAGAGCCAGGAGACAGCCTCTCCCATGGCTGCGGCTTCTGAGCTGCAAGTGCCTTTACCTGGATAGCGAGTTTGGAGCGTTTGAAACTGCAGCCAGATGTTTTAGGCCCAGCTCTCACTTAGCACTAACCTAGCACAAAGTCATGGCTGTGATTCCTGGATCACACCACAAGAAGGGGGGTAGGAATCCGGCCTCTTCTATAAGGACTATGTTACACCATGTTAAGCACAGCTTCTTTTAGAACACAACTTATTAATTGTTCTAGATAATGACTTGTGTTTTAGGCATTAAACATAATAAAATTATTGTATAAACCCTGGAAACATTTTGAAGGCAGAAGATGATTTTATCTAGAGTGTGAAAAGTACAGGTACAGAATGGATTAAGCCCTAGCAGGTAGATGCCAACAATATTTTAGGATTCAAAATAAAAACAGATTTAAAGTGCCTGAAAATGCAACAGGTCAGTTCCCCCTGGACTGGGAGTGAGCAGGAGGTCAGCAGTCACAGACAGCAACACAGTCATCCTCTGTCAGGAGCAGAAGAGCAGTCAGACTTGCCAGCTGCAAACAAATCTTTGCAGTTCGTGTGGACCTTAAGAAAGGGATCAGGCCTGCCACATTGCAAGTTTCTCCTTCTTTGCGAGAGACTCTATCAATTTTGCAGAGGTTTTCAGCCCATTATCACATTACAGGTAGACAGTTGTCATAAAGCATTAGATCTAAGCAAGGCTGACAGCATAACTGCAGGCTAGCTCCAGGCTTGGCAGTCTGTGCAGCACCTGCAGGCACAGGACCAGAGTGTGCTCCATCAAGAGACAGGCTGGTGTAATCTGCTGTGAATCACTTTGAATTGCTGCCCTTAATTGACAGTGCACTCAAGACCTGGCCCACTATGTAGACAAAACTCTAAGTAGTAGTACACACACAGTCCTGCCAGAAACCTGCTCATCCTCGGATGAGCAATGGCTACAGACCCACCTTTTTCACCAGAGCAAGAGCTCTGTATTTTGCTCTGCTCCTTCATTATTGCAAGCTCATCAGCACCACCAGAATAAGCAAGAACAATGTTTCTCCTAAAAATTCTTGGGGAGTTACAGAGGAAGAGGAGGGTAGGGATTGAGCAGTCAATGTGCTACTGTACTGGGGAAAAAGAGACATGCACACACACTTCAGACAAGATCAGAAAGCCCAGACCCTGGAGAAGTGCACAACCAGTATCAAAGTGCTGAAGGACAAGACCCCTGAGGTGGCATGGCAACCCTCTCTCTCTCTGGGAGTGCCAACATCCCAACATTCTCAGCACCTTTTCTTATAGAGTGCGCAGGGAAAAACACATCCAGACAATACAGACAGCAGAGGACAGAAGGCATAATTGTCATTCTTGTACTCTTCCATGAGCCTAATCCTGCTCCCTCCTAATCAGCAAGCATTTGCTAGAGATTTAGCCAGGTGCTGAAACTTCCTTGGCCAAGTGAAGAGGATTCCTACTGCTGTCTCAAGCCACCTCCTGAACAAACTCTCACCTCCTTATGTCCCAGCCTAGGTTGTAAGCTGGACATTTCCTTTGGCTTCAAAGTTTGTTGTCATCATTGATATCAGAATTGTAATGGTCTTTCAGACCCAAACTCTTACTTGTGCTCTCCTGGAAGCATTTTGAAATTGAAAGCACTTGAACACCTGCCTCCCTGCTGCCAGAAAGGCCGGAAAACAAAGGGGATTCAGGTCTTAGAGGCCCCTTAAGAATTTTAAGAAGCTCCAAAACCAGTTTTTGCTGAAAAGATTAGGAGGAAACACAGAGCATGCTAGGTGGGATATTCTGGTTGTTGAGCCAAGTCCCTTCTCTGCCACAGATGCAGTTTCTGGCTTCCTGGGGAGAAGCCAGATGAAAGAAAAGTCATAAAGAGATTGATGGCTGAAGGAGCAGTTTCCATGACCAGACAAACCCTTCTTCCTAGTCTCTCAAAGTGTGCAGGGCCCAGACTACAGTACCTGACCAGACTGGCAGCAGCTTGCTCAGAGCCACATGATTTACCCAGGGCTGCCTGATGCATCCTGCACAGGCTCTGCCTCCCTCAGCACCCACAGGGATCCCTCAGCATCCAGTCCCATCTCCTTGGCATTTGTTTAACCCCACATGTTCATTTCAAGGGCCAATTTGTACAAGGGACCACCAGCAACAAACATCAGATCTGGTTTAAGACTTGGTTTGAAGGCATTTAGATAGAAGAATAATCGCACGGGGATGTGGTTTGGTCTGGAGAAACAGAGGCTGTGTTTAAATGTCTGAAATTCCTGGTGACTCTAATAATTGTAACCTCCGCCTCAATAAAATGCACAAATGATGTTATTGAAACATTGCCAATCAAAAGGTATTATTTTTGGTTTAAAACATATGCAGTAGTCAGTATTTAAAAGCAAGACGTCTGGGCGGGCTTACCTCTTTCAGGGGAAGAGAAAACTACTGCAACGCTGGTCTAGTCTCTTTCTCTGTTTTTACAGCCTTCTTATTACAACATTATAACCTCCGTACAGTTCCTCTGCTGCTTTTTCTTACCAACCAGAAAGTAACTCTGCAGTCATTCACTGGAGAGGCTTTTTACATTGAGGTGTGTTTCAGAGCTTGACCTGGGAAGACATCACATCCCTGGAGAAGCACTGTCCCTGTGGTAGTTGAGCATCCTCAGTACTACAAAACACAATGGGTGCCAGCACTGGGTTATCGTGCCAGTCTGGCAGGCAACAAACATTCAGGAACCTGAGAGCCCCTTGCCAATTTTGACTTGGCAGATCACAGGGCTACGTAACAGTCGCTTGTAGCATGAGGATTTTATTTTCAGGGGCATCTTGATATTTTATAACACCTCCAAGGAAGTCTGAGAAGGCATAAGATGGTAAAGTGCCCACCTGCAGCTTTAAGTGTTTAAATATCAAGTGCATGTATTTCTTCTGAAAAGAAACCTCAGGATCCCCAGCACTCTTGGAATTTTGCCTTGAGCTCTCTGCTGACCCGCATTGCTCACATGAACAAAGTCAGATGCATCTCACAGAAGCTGGCAGAAATTGGGCCAGTGTTTCATGATTCACATGCCTATAGGATTAGTTATATTTATTGTCTTCAAGTAAGACAATAACCATATCATGCTATTGCCCTCCATGGATGCAGCATCAGCACACATGGAAGACATTTATTATTATAAATATTCGGGCACTTGATAGTTATCCAAAAATATAAAATCAGGTTAATCATTCTATCCTACAATCCCTGGCAAGAGATTTGAACTCAGGTTTTTCTGGTTCAGCCTAAAGTTTCACATATATGATCACTTCTGCCAGCTGGCAGCACTAATGTCTTAGGCTAAAGTTGTTCTCCAGGAGTCAGATCTATCTGCACAGTAATGTTACAGAGCTTAGCTTTTTGCATGCCATGTACTACCTAAAGATATCTTGCTGTTACATAGAACTATGAAATTTTATGTAGGCCAGATAGAAGAATTACTTTTCTTTTCAGAGTGAATCATTAACATCTCTCAGGGAAATAAACAACTGAGGTTACTGTCTTATTTCCAAAGGTTGCTCTGGGGCTAATGAAATAGTTAATTTGCCACATCATACAAGGGTAGCTATGCTGTCCCCACATTCATACATGTAAAATAGTTTCCAAAAAATAGAAAAAGAATAGATAAAATGGATGACAAAATTTCTGAAGATTTTATAGCTATATCGGAGCAAAGGCATGGGAGAATAAACTAACAAACTTCCCTTTAAAAAAGCCACTCAGCAACAGGAACATCAGGTTATTTGACTTCCAGTAACACAGCACACCATCCTTGGACTCATCACAAATGCAGTAAAATTCAATGGCCATTTTATGATCTATTAGATGTCATAAAAGCTGCAAGACCCATGTATTCCTCTCTGGTCCTGCTCTTCAAGGGAAACTGCTGGGGTTTCGTGCACTCAGCTCATGATTGTGAAGTTACAGCAAATGCAGGTCCACCCTCAGCTCCTGGACCCACCTCAGCCCACCTGTAGCATCACCTATGTGTAAAAAATAAAGTCACTTCTCAGATATCAAATATTCAGAGGCCTGGCCATAGCTCGTGCACCCAGTCCCAGCAGCGCAGAACACACAGGTCTGGGGCCAGGACAGCTTCTTTCACAGGACATAGCATTAGAGCCAAAAAAAAAAATAAAGGCATTGAAGGATCAGTGCCAGCCAGCATGGAGGCACCACTGCAGGGAGCTTCTTGAAGTGGGAGGCAGACACAGAACCAGCAGGACCCACACACAGCTAAAGCCTCAAGCAGGAGCCAAGCTGGCTCTTTACAGACACTCTGTGACACATCTGTGCCCCATCCTTCAGTGCATCCCAGAGTGGATATGCTACCTAGGTTACTGCATTAGCCATCAGCTTATGGACAGTTGACAGGAACCAGAAAAGATGGGGGAATCTTATTGCAGATGATAAAAAGAGAACAGCAACTGACAGCTGGACACTGTGATGCTAGTGTATGGGATGCGAATTCCCCCCAGTCACAGAGAGCTGCTCAAGTGTTTGCCTTTGAAACTCTTTTTTTTGTTTGTTTTTTTTTAAAGAGTGGTGTCAACCTAACATTCCTGAAGAGCAAAACTTTCCTCTATCGTCAGAATAACAAGAGGCCAAGTAGATAAACACTCTCCCTTTGAGCAACATGCAAAAAGGCTGAAGCAAGTGAACACATCCAAGGTTTTTGCACTATGTCACATAAGACCTTATGCTCTCTCCCTTCACTGGGAAACCTCAGGTAACTCAACCTGTCCAAGGAGGTTCAAGTTTATCTTTTGGAGCCATCATCTATTTTACAGCTTAGACACTCACCCCCACCATCTCACATCTGTGCTTAGAAGGCATCCAGGCTCCTCCTCTTTACCCTGTTTGCCTCCAGGATGAACCCACCAGCATTCTCACCTTCTGTAGCTCTTCCTGCTCCTCCATCAGAATGCTGTAGATAGCCCAGTCTCCCCTGCTTGCCATAGCAGGCCAGCACACACCCACAGGCTGCAGAGATCCCAGGAGACCACCTCTCTTGCCTGCCACTCTCCTCTGAGTATTTCATCACCTACTAAGTAGAAGAGAGCTGCCTCAAGCCCTGGCAGCAAGGCAGTGAGCTAAGCTAGGCAAACCTCCTCACAAACACACCTGGAGGCACTTAAGTGAGTGGCCCATCCCACACACACACCTGGGTCTGGTCCTAGAGCTGATTGAACCCTTCTCTGGGCTGAGCTGATGCTTTAAAACACCTCCACCTGACAATTTGAGCAAAGTACCTCTCCCTGCACATCACTGTTCTTTGGGCCAGGGGACAAAATAGCCAGGGCACTACACTGGAAGTTCTGTGGCTCAGTTGGGAAGGCTGGATCAGCAGCTGGATATTGCAGTGGTTGATGTGTTCCTTTACATGGCCATACATGCAGTATATGCTGCATTTTACCACATATGCGCATTTGCAAGACAATATATTTTTTTATCCATACAGCATTAACTAACATTGATCATGCATCATAAAAAAAGAACGATTTGCACAGGGTAAATGCCTGTTAATCATAAGCTAAAGTGGAAAGAAAAAATTTTAAGTGATATATAAAGGGAGGAAGTGACTCAGTGGGTGGGAGGGAGGGGACAAGCATTCCAGACAGATGGGACATGAATAACTTTTCCATCTCCCTCTCTCTCTCCTCTTTGCAGGAGCTGCTGTGTTGAAATAGTCAGTCATTAACTATTTGATGAGGTTTTAAAATCTGAACTGAATTCCCTGGATGTAACCAACTGTTATTACAGGGTCTGCATCATAGCAATGCAAGTGTTGGATCCCTTTGGCAAGCCATAGTGGCGAGGCAGGACGGAGCACTCTGGAGGGAAAGCCACTAAATAGCATCAGCTGTGTAGCTCTGCACAGCGCTGGGAATGCAGAAGGAATCAGAGCAGGAGTGATCAGGGAGTTTGCAGAGCCCCTGTGACGGAGCCCCGGGGCATCCATCCGCACTGCCGGCGGGAGCGCTGATGCGCTGGCACTGCTCATCCCGCGGGGCAGCCGGGCCCTGGGCGCACTGGAGGAAGGTCACTCTGGAGCAAGCTGCTGTGCTCCTCCCAAAACCCTCTGGCTTTTGCTGTCCTCCTGCAGGGCAGTCCCTGGGGCAGAGTCTCCCACTTACCAGCATCCACCTTTCCGGAGGGCTGTGGTACAGCAAAAATATCCTTTTGGTGCCAGTTCAAGAGCAGGATTCAGACTGTGGGGAACCTCTCCTGCTCAGTCCACCTTATGCTACTCTGAAAGAACCTGAATGAAGCACTTCCCTTCATGGATGCCAAAGGCTAATTGACCAGCACGAGACCTGCTGAACTTGGTGGAACCAGGGTGGATATAATCACTCAAGAGAGCCAATAACCAATTAACTGAATGGCTCCAGCAGTTTTGAGGTCTGCCTTTTTATTCAAGAGCAAATCAAAGATCAATTTCCTAATAAGCTTTGTAATATCTGCTATTCCTTCTCATTATTATTATTAGCTTTGCAGCAGTGTTTTGTGCATATAATGAAAGAGTGAGATGAGTTGGAGTGGCCTGAGTGGTAGGAAAGGAGTGGGCAAAGGCTCAAGCTGAAAAAACATATACACATCCACACACATATATATAAACATATAAACCAGGAATGCTGTACAAACACCTTCATAGCACCGGCCAGGTCATGAGAGGATTCTGACCACAAAATAAGAATATATCCCTGCCGATAACTTTTGCCAGTTCATCAGGTTTTGCACCAGGAAAAGCAAAAACTTGATAACATTCATCAGGTGTTACAGTGTTGTGGTTTAGCCTGGCCCTCCCAGCATTGCTGCATTATCCCGAGGGCTTGGTCAGTTGCTGCCAGCCGGCAGAAAGCAGTGGGAGCCACTTGGGAATTGCATGGCATCCCAGAGTCGGGCTGCTCCTGGCCCTGTGGCAGTGACAGAGCACAGCAGGCAGGGCACAAGGACATGCTCCCTTCTGCCACAGGCCTCTGGCAGGGACTGGGGCAGGTAATACCTTCCTCTGCCTCCATCACATCCACCAGAGCCCCGAGAGATGTGCTCCTCAAATCCCATCATTGCATTGCCCTGCAGTTCCCCTATGTGTTTTGCTTTTGAAATTGCAGGTTCCTGTTTTCTCTGTAGCTACATCACCAGCTAAAATCATGTTCACTTTGTCAGAAAGTCTCAGGCACTGCTTGCAGTCTTATGTCTTGCAGTAAGGTAAAAAACAGCAGCCCAATGTCCTTATTCCTCCCTGCCTCCCACTCCCTCCTTTTCTCCTCCAGTGAAATCAGGGACTCCGAGATAATGATCTCACCTAGAAGAGATCAAACAGCATCATCTGTATTTTTCAGCATCTCCAGCGTATTCCATTGTGTTATCAGGCAGCCTTCTGGTGAGAATGCAGGTTTCCTTTTCGGATACATGGCTTTGAATGGCCCTGGGAAAGTCCCCTCCACAACAGCAGAGCAAGACTGCTTTCATTTCTCTGATGTGCATTTTAGCTGAGAGTTTTACTGGACTGCACAAGAAGAAAAACATTGCAAAATAAGTCTCTGAAGGAGCAACTCAGGAGGAAGGGGATGATGCTGAAGCCCTATTTCAGAGGAGCTGTAGCTGGATAATTGTCCAAGATAGACTGGCTTGTTGACTTTCTCACAGCAAAAGGCACAAGGCTGTTTAATTGATTTTAGCCTGTAACTAAACATATACTTCTTTCAATATAATGAACAACAATGCTACAATACTGCTCTCCTAATGTAAATTGATCCATTACAGATGAGTGTTTAGATCAATGTGTGATGTCCTGATTGGAAATAAAACTGTTTGCTCAAGATCACTATAAAGACAATGGGCACTGATAGATGATATTTATGTGACAAGGGATGGCTCTTAAAAAGGAGATTGCCAAGACCATGTCCATCAATTACGAAACCAGCATTCACCCGGCTGCCATACAAGTATTTTGAAAAACAAGAAGAAAGGGGAAAAGATCCCAGCTACTTCTCTCAGCCCCACAGTCCTGCTCATTCTGCAGCATGGAAACTCCTTAGCTCCAGGCTCACTGGGAGCCACAGCCGCCTGGGCAGGGCACCCAGCAGCCGTGCTCGTGTAGGGCTGAGCGATGCTGCCCATCTGCCTGCATCGCACTGGGGCTCATTTCCTCCCGGAGCAGCTGCTTCCACTGGGAATTGTGCCGTGCTCTGTGTCCTGTACGCTCATAGCCCGTGTTTTGTCATCTCCCTGCATTTAGAGAGAAGCTAATGACTCCAGCTACCTTCCCAGTCCGTTTTGATCAATCCATGTGCCTCTCTTGCTGCTAACCACTCACTGTGGTCTTTCATTACCTCTCTTGCATGGGGCACTTCTGGTTTTTCCCTTGTGCGCCGAGGGGGTTGTGAGAATACGGGCTTGCCTGGACTGTGTCCCAGCCATTCATTACCGGGGCAGCTGCAAGCACTTCTCTTTCTCCCGGGGCTGAGCATCTCCTGCGAAGGGCTCTGTCAGTGCTGCTCAGGGCTCTCGGTGGGATGGGGCAGCTCCTCCCGCAGGCAGCCCCACAGCAGCTCGGCGGGGGCTGCCCGGCCGGAGCAGCAGCCGTGCCTGTCACCGCGGACCCAGGCAGGCGCAGATGGCCGTGCTGGGACAGGGACACCCAGCTTGCAGGGGTGAAGTTGCTGTCTATGAATATAGCGGGTGGTGGGTGGCCAGAGGTCAGGAAGGGACGCTGGGTGGGGGAAATTAAATGAAAGGACAATGTTGACACAGAACAAATGATGCTAAATGGCTTGTGAAAATAGATCCATTAAGGGAATGATATTCTGCAACAGCCTTTAAATACAAATAGGGGAGACAAATGGCCTTTAAATACAAACAGAGGAGACTTGGTCGGTTTGAGAAACCAAAGGCTGAACCCTGTGGTGAAGGACTGCATTTGCTGGTCATGTCCCGCTCCGCTTCCCTTGCAAGAGTCTCCTTCATGTCAGTGAGACCAACCTGCTGCATTTTTTCCTCTCGAGGGCTTACACATTCCAAACACTTCTCTGGTCATCTCTGCTCATAAATAGCTGAGACTGTGATGAATATAGCACGTACCTCATCACATGGTAGAGACCAAGGCTGGATAAACAGGGAACAGTCTGTTAAGGCATGAAAGAGTGCTCTCTCTCTTTTCTCTCAAAACCAAGGGAATGTGGTCCCATTGACCTGGTCAAACTTGGGCCATGGAGGTCACCTCCTAAGTGTCCTTGTAAGGAAGCTGTTAGGGGACATCATGGTGGTTGTTGCTGCTTAGGCACCACAGCTGATGCTCAGGCTACTCAATTATTTCATCCCAGGAACAGATATCCCAAGGCTGACAGAGGAGCTCTGCTGCTCTCAGCATCCTTCCAGCTAATGCAAGCTTCTGTGGGTCCTTCCACTTTTCCCCACTCCCATCCTTGTACAGAAAAGCACAACATCAAAGTAGGACAGAAGAGCTGCCATCTCCCCATGACTGTGGACAGAATGGCTCAGCTGACTTTTGGGTGTCTGAGGAAGGTGCAGCATCACCTGCAGTGCTGTGTCCTGCTACCTCAACAGCTCTGCAGTGCGCTGAGAAGTGTGACAGGAAAAGGATGAACACTGCAATAGAAAACTGCTTTTGTGTGAGTGGTTGTCCTTTGGGGCAATGCCAGCATTTAACTTTGTACCTTGCAGTCCTGTCCTGGCATGAAGCACATCCATTTAAACAGGAGATCACAGACCTGCAGCACAAGGGTTGAGAAACAGGCAGGCACAGGCTGCTGACAGCACCTCAAATAGGGCTCAGACTGGTGCCAGTCTCTGGAGGGATCCACACAGGGGACATTAACTCTCTGCCTCAGAAGGACTGTGGCCATGGGCACTTGGTTTTTGTTTGGCTGGCCCTTTCCACCCTGAAGGAAGTCAGTTCCCCAGAAAGCCCCAAGCTGAAAGTCCTGCCCAGAGTCACTGAGGGAGGAGACATTGGCTGGTGGCACATTTAGTCTGGTGCTGTAACAGGAGTAGTGAACACCACCTGCATTTCTGCTCTTGCAAATCAAAACTCTTAACATCGGTCATAAAAATAAAGTCTCTTTTCTGAGAACATTTCATTGGAGATCTTCACCCCACGCCAAGGAGTGTCATTCCTCATGGCTATGAGATGAAAATCTACAATTATGTAGCATTTATGCAGAATAGAACTATGGATACCTTAGCTGTGACAGATACTATCTGTGAGCATTCCTGGCTCACTAGCAGCAAATAGCCTTTTCTTTGTAAAGCTTTTCTTTCTGTCATTATCTCGATGGACTCTCAAAAGGAGTACAAAGGGGAATTCTGTCACTAGCCAAAGCAAATTTTCCCTTGAAACAGCCTCAGCTGAACAATAAGGTATCAATTCTTGAAAATTCATTTCATCAGGACAGCTACTTCTGAGGGAAAAAAATATCCTTCAGTACCTGGAACTTTCACCCAGAAGAGAAAAGCCTAACAAAAGACAAAACCAGGAAGGGAAAGTCAAATTCCCCTTAGGATATGGTACATATTTAGAAGGGAGAGAAATCACCATTCAAACAAACTACTGAGGGCAACAGTGATTTTCCAGCTCCTGAGGTCTTCAAATCAAGACCAGATCCCTTCTGAAGGATAAATTACCCCACTCCTCTCGGGATGAACGAGCTGTAGCTCCTGAAACCGTCCCGCAGGACAGAGGGGATGACTTGCCTTGAGCGAGCGCTGCCTTGCAGGCAGAGCCAGCGGCTGTGGGGCTGAGCATGGTGAGCCTGCTGTGTGTCCCTGACCCTGGCAGAGGGGAGCTGAGGGGAGCCTTGCAAAGGCAGACCTGCCAGCGAGCAGCAGCCACAGCTCACAGCTCAGCAGGTGAGCCTCACTTTGCCTACCACCACCTTCATTCCCCCCGCCTCTAGAGAACCACACCCCACCCATCAACAACCAAAAATTTTAGAAGGAGGGGAAAACCTTCAGAAATCTGCACTTGAACTGCTGCTGTCTCGCCCTCCCCCGAATCCTCTCTTTGCCTGAGGTGGGGCTGGCTCACCCGGAGCACGCTCTGCAGTTGGCAAGCTCCCCAGCGCCCGCACCACGGCCAGCCAGTGAGCACACCGAATCCCAGAGATGGGGCTTTCACACTCCTGCACTGTCTGTATGGGAGCAAACAACAAGGGGGTCTTGGCAGGGATGCCAGAGCCACCTCTCTCCATCCTTGCTTCTGTGAACTTTTCCAAAGGTTTCAAGGGTGGCCTGCACTTGCTGTTCCCTGTTGACTCTGTCACATTGCCTGCTCCCCCAAGTCTCAGGCTGCCAGTCTCTCTCCCCTGGATGACTTGGCTAGTGTTATTTTGTATTAAAACAGGTATGTTTTTTTAATGGCTATAAATAAGTTAAAAGTGCATCTTTAATTAATCACTGCACTTTATATTGTAAGTGGAGATTTTTTGTAATGGTTCACTTATGATTTTAAGATGCCATTTGCTCACTGTCAAATGTATCCAGCTTTTATCCCTCTATGTTTA
The DNA here is from genome assembly GCA_030060385.1 of Muscicapa striata striata. Lineage (NCBI taxonomy): Eukaryota > Metazoa > Chordata > Aves > Passeriformes > Muscicapidae > Muscicapa > Muscicapa striata. The sequence goes on along the minus strand of JAREIS010000056.1, from coordinate 5,990,224 downwards.
ACAGGTTCAGGATAGAAACAAAATTTCATCAATGAGTGATTCTAATCCATTTAGTCCAGAGCAAATAATTGGTTATTAAGTAAGTAGAAAGAGATCGAGTGGATACTTTTATCTAAGCAACAATGAACTTTAGACACTAGTCAGTATGTTCATCATCTTAAAAATAATCTTCATTTTAAACTAATCTTAATGTTTATTTTTCACTGACACAGGTTTGAAATTGGAAATACATATGTCTGGATGACTAAAACATGAACAACAAATAGGAGCAGCAGCATGTATAGAGAAGTAGAAGCATTAATAGAAATATTTACGCTATAGCAGCTATTAAATGATTCTCTTTTTTTTTTTTTTTTTTTTTTTTACGGTTTGGAAGAAGAACCCATATGTTTATAGGATTTTTTTCCCCCCAATTAAAATATGTGTGTATGAGTGTGTCTTTAAATATTATTTAGCCACACACACACACACACACACACACACACAGGGCTCTTGTATAAAATTCTCTACCAGTGAAGTGGTAGTGGTAGTTTCTTGTGTCCTACTGGCAGGCAGAAAGGACACCCAATCCAACACCATCAGCACCTTCACAACACCTCCAGGTGCAGTTTTCAGGGCTAGTTTATGCCTTCTGTCACCTCCCATGCCCGTGAAGGGCAGTGGAGCCCCAGTCCTGGGACAAAAGACTGCCCAGAGTTCAGAGCAGAGCCATGCAGCAGAGCCAGGCAGCAGAGCCAGGCAGCAGAGCCAGCTGTGCCAGCCAAGGGCTCCCGTGGGAAGGGCACAGGTAGCCCAGGACCCCTCAGAGGTGAGTGCAGGGACAGCAGCTGTGCACCCCAGTGAACAGCACTCCACAAATGCTGCTGTGCACTGCTTCAGGTGCCTGGACATTTCCTGAGCACACAGGAAGATGCTTGGTTTTATTTGGTCTCAGATTAAATACGTGGCACACAGGTGGCTGGGTACACATAGATGTGATTAATCCTGAGCATGTAGATATTTTATATGGGATATAAATAAGCCACAAAAAAGGGAAAAACTATTGCATTGGAACTATATAAAAAATATGCTTTTAAAAATTGCTCTACCTCAATTCCTAGACAACTCAAGTCTGATGTGCAGTATATGATTTGTCTGCTAGGACTGATTCCAGGCACTTACCACTTTGTTAGCTTAAGAATTTTGAGCAATTTTTTCCATTTATCTGTATTCTCCCCAAAAACATTTCACACATTTCTCAAGATACATCAATCCTTCCGGCATTCCTCTACGCACTCAGTAGGATGCCCTGCTATAAATATAATAAAGTCTTTTATTATGTCCATTAACCATGGACATGTGTGCTCCAAAAGTTTCCTGACACGCAGTCATTTGTGGCTTTTTAATTATAAACAGAAAAAAATCTACCAGCAAAAGAAGACAGCAGACTGGAAGTGGATCTTTATGTGTGTGTTTTGAGTTTATTCTCTGACAGGCTGCAGGCACCCCCACCCTCCTGACCCCACCAGAAATGCCCCGTGCAGGCACCTACGTGTGCACAGAAAGCCACTAGCACAACAGGACAGTCCTGTGATACACATTTGTCACCTGTGCCACTCCAGAGGACTTCTGCAGGTTTTCAAGACCCAGTAACATCGATCAAACCTTTTTTTCAACAGGCAAATACACCCCTCCATCTTGCAGACCTTGCTCCACTTGAACTAAGGAGAAAAGAAAAAAGCCCAGTAAATTACTTGACAAATTAAGTCATATTTATTGAATGCGTTTTATTTCAACAACCAAAAAATTCTAACAGCCTAACAATGCACATAAGTTAAAAATTAATTATCACTTAGTGATAACGAAGATAAAGTTGATTTACATGGAAAAATGAACATTTACAATATGTTAATCCTTATTCACATTGTTGATACCGCAATAAAACACAATTTGTTTTTTTTATTTTTTATTTCACAAAAAAGGCGGAAAATTGTGCTTTGTTAAGAGGCACTACAAGAAAAGTTTCTTTCTCCAAATAGATATTATATGATGGATATTGAATAAATAGACATATATGCATTGTAATTCGCAAAGTTCTGGCAAGACCACAGGCTAAAATGCCCACAGATTCACTTAGAACCACTGCAAAATTGGCAGTGAAATTAAAAATAAAAAGGCAAGACTCAGCATTGAAAAAATATCTAATAAAATTTTTGGTTGAAGTGTAAAAGATACCAAATGTTGATGCCATCATCAGATGAACAACTTACGTAGCTTGGCAAAATTCAGTTTCCTTTCAAATGTATGGAGTGATTTCAGCTACAGGATAAGAAGACAGTTTTGAAAGCGTAGCTCTGAGAGAAACATAAAGCAGCAACCATTGAAATTCTGATTAAAGCTGCAGCATACTACAGAACTAAAGGATGAAGAGCAAAAGGGGCATTAAGTAAGCAACCCACCATAATTTTGCAAAGGTATATGAAATTTATGCAGAGATTCTCATGTTTCAAACATTAGCTCTGAAAAAATCTCATAAAAACTCCAGAGGTTACTGAGCAGCTAGAATTAGCTTGTATTGCAACGTCTTCTCCCTGTATATTGTCTGTTCTGAGTAAATATCTACACATAGAGGTTTGTTTTTCCTTTTTAACTCCTACCTTTTATACCTTTCAAATATATAAATAGTATTAACAGTTATATTACACTGCCTGGTGTAGTAAACAGAAAGTAACTTTCAAAGTGATATTGCATGAGGTCTTTGTCAAGATGACATAAGAAGCCCATGTGAAAATAAGGAAGAAAAAAGCCAGAAGCCTTGTTGGTACCGTTACGGCTGCAGTTTACAGGCGTCTGAAATCAATCCAGCTGCAAGGTGAGGTCTTTGTCTCGGAAATCATTGGACGGAAGTGAAAAGTAAATGGAAAGTAAATGGAAAGTAAATGCTACTTGGCGTCTCTCTCGACAGGGAGCCTCAGAGCGGGCGGGTGCTGTGGCAGACGGCAGCTTTAGTGCTCAGGCCATGAAGAGTCACTGGGCTGGCTCTGCTCTAGGTGCCGTAGCTGCTGCCTGGTGCTGCGGAGCCGTCACCCGCAGGGCTGGGATGGGGCTGGGATGCAGCCGGGCCGCAGGGAGCGGGAGCTGCGGCTGCACACGCTGCATTGCACTGGCACACGACACTGGCGGGACACGAGGGAGCCCCGCCACAACAGAACACGGGCAGGCTGCGAGCAGGGCGAGGCAGCAACGCAAACCCTCGGGCTGGCAGCAATTTACCTGGGCAGGATGCTCGGGATTGTGGCGTTTCGTGTCGCAATGTAACTTTACACGTGTGTGTTTGTGTGTGTGTGTTTCACTTCATTATAAACAAAAAGCAACAACAAGAAGGAAGCTTACAAATTTTAAGATCGGAAACAGAGAACAGGTAAATAAAATCCACGGTAAAATGTGGTTGATAGTATGAATTCCATACATCAAATCTCAACACATTTATCTTTTTTCTCTTTCTATAAAGACCTCGTTAATGGACAAGTCTTCTATGCGCTTCATTTCAGCTTTAGTCATTCTGAATCCCATGAAAACTCATCTGTTCACTACAGAAAGGACTATCTGAAGAGTGGAACATGCTGTATCCTTTAAAGTGTGCACTGTGTTCAAAGTACTTTTTACTAGTTTTCTTTTTAAGGTGCCCTGATTTGTTTTTCCATTTTCTCTCTTTTTTCCCCTCTTTTCTTTTTTTGGCAGTGTTGATTTACATCTTTAAATACCTCAAAAATTACCCATCAAGTTGCCAGATAGGAAGCCATATAATAATGAAAAAAAAAAAAAAATCAGGGATAAACATAGAAAATAAATAGGAATTCAAAAATAGTCACCACACCCTGAGAGCAGGCGGCAGTTTATCAAAAAGCCAAAGCAACTCATTGTGAAGTGGTTTTAATACATAAACAAGTCTCCTCTTTAAAGAACTCATTTCACAGTCTATACTTTCAGGTTGAAAAGTTCTGTCCCATGCAATTTAATATATATATATTTTATGTAAATATATATATACACACACAAAGCTGTAAATTTCCCTTCACTGATTTCATAGGACTTTTTCTTCCCATTTACTTGCTAGCTGTCCCTTTCATAAGTGCAAGACTGATGAAGGCATAATCCTATGTGACTACAACGATTGCTTCAGTCAGATGTAGGAAGTGTAACACTTGAGTGTCTGTGTCAAGGCGATGTCTGATCGGGCAATGCTGAATTCATTCAGTTTGCACATGGATCATGCGCAACGGAAACAAACAAACAAAAAGTAAAACGAGGGAAAAAAATCAGAAATAAAACCAGAAAATCCTTGGATCAATGTATTGCTTTCTGCACTCCTGCCTCACATTATCTCTGGTCGATGTCCGCTGGAGCCGCCTTGCTTTTGTCGGGATTCTCCTCCTCAGCCTCTACTTTGTACATTTCCTCAGAGCCTTCCTCGCTGTCGTTCTCCTCCGACTCCGTCAGCAGCTCCTCATCCTTGTACTCGGCCACGTCAACCACCGTTCCCAAGTGCTCTTTTAGCTTCCCGTGGTGCTTTACGTGGTAACGCTGGTTCTGGAAGAATTTGATGATGGTGTGTTTGGGGAGATCCAGCTGAGCAGAGAGCGTGTGGATGGCTTCCTGGTCGGGGTAGAGCCCCACGTCGTGAATAAAGCTTTGCAGGATACCTAGAGCTTCCAAGGAGATTTTGGTGCGGGATCTTGGCTTTTTGGCACAACTGTCCTCAGCAGGTGGAGGAGGAGCGTCTTCTCTAGGTGGAGAATTCTCCTTGGCAGGCTGGGACTGCTGTCTGTGCAGCACCTATAAGATCAAACAGACACACACTTCACATGCTGACCTCCTCTGTGGTTGACGTAAGGGCACTGGTACAGGTCTGTACACAGGACCTACTTTGTTCTGGTCAAGAAAAGTACAATTAATGTGCATTGTCCACTGCCCTTCTCACCTGTAAGACAGCTACAGCTGTCTGCACATCTAAAAATTGAAAAGAGGAAGTGATATAAAAGGCAAACGATATTAAAAAAATGTAAACCCACAAAATAAGTAAGAAATACAAAATGTAAGTAATAAAAAGAAGTATCAATAGGCAAAATAAAAATTAAGTCAAAAGGTATTATAATCTCATTGTCATGGTGATTGGCCAGTTGCCCCATCTCAGGAAAGTCATTCTCCTGCTTTGCTTCTTTCTCCTCATCCTTGTTTCCTCTCATCTTTTCAGGCTAGACACTTTGACCCTTTCTTCAAGATTTCAAGTACCACAAAGGCCTAAACACATGTGGGATTGTCAGGTGCTACTTTATAAATAATGATTTTGCATTAAAATCCATCACAGCTACTTTATGGAAGAAAAATACATCAAAGAAATGCAGAGATTTGTTAAGATTTCCCTTCTTAAGAGACAGCATAGTCAATTCAGTTGCTTGACATAGGTGGCTTTAATGTGTCTCCTGGAAACATTTCTCGGTATTACATCTGTGGTAATTTCACTAGCTGAAGAGTTCTGAGTTCAAATAATAATTGCCCTCCATTCTGAGACACCCTCTGGGCAAACACACTTTGCAGTCTTGTAACAGATTTTCACCCACAGTATCTCTTTTTCGGCAAGTTTAAAGAAAGCATATGTAGCTCTTAATCTTCCTAACAGCCACTTAAAAATGACTAAGAAAGGGCCTCATGCAGCCCTTATTCCAGGGGAAAAAATACCTGCTCTGAATTGTTCAAAACACAGAGGAGCTCCATATGCTTTCTTTAAAACCAAATCTATACAAGGGAGATTAACAGAAAAAATCCCCTACAGGATTGAGGGCTGTATTTGCCCAGAGGTTTCTTCAGATGCAGGGAAATAATTATTAGAGCTTGACACTCAAAGCTAACAAAATCAATATGGGTAACTCTTTTCTTCCACAAGTAAGAGGGAATTCTGGCTCTTTATCCAATAAGAAAATGTCTTTGTTGCAAACTGTAATATCCAGAGAATCAAGCCTACATTAAAGCACTCTAAAGGAAAAAAAACCAACAAACCCAAGGATAAATAATGGAAATGTGCTGAGAACTTGCACTGAATTTCACACACATACCGAGCCCCCAGTAAAATGCTACACTAGTCAAGTTATTACCGCATGAGGGAAGTCAGCTGTGGAATATCAGCCTGTTATGCCAATAAATAAAAGGCTCTGTGCTGAAGAGCCCTTTATTCATCTCCTTCATCAAACACTCCTTCCATGACAATTTGTAACATCAGCCATCTCCAGTCACAGCTGTTGGGAAGCAGATCACTGTCCCCAGGCACTGCCCAGCACAGTGTGCCCTGGGAACTGAGCCTGCGGGGATGCTGTGACAGGGACCTGGCTGGGACAGGGACCTGGCTGGGACAGGGACCTGGCTGGGACAGGGATCCAGCTGGGACAAGGACCCGGCTGGGACAGGGACCCTGCTATTACAGGGACCCAGCAGTGACAGGGACCCAGCAGTGACAGGGATGTGGCTGAGAGAGGGACCTGGCTGGGACAGGGACCCAGCAGTGACAGGGACCCAGCTGGGACAGGGACCTGGCTGGGACAGGGACCCAGCAGTGACAGGGACCCAGCAGTGACAGGGACCCAGCAGGGACAGGAGCAGTCCCGGCTCCCTCGGTGCTGCAGCTCCTGGGCACAGAGCAGGACCTGGCACGGGTGCCCCGGTGAGCATGGGCTGGCAGTGCAGGGACACAGCTGCACATCCCACTCCTGGCAGCGCTGCCCGCTGTCCCCACGGGCACAGCCGTGCTGGGACAGTGGCAGAACATCCCAACAAGGAGCAGCTCCACAAGAGCAGGTGCCAGCACAGGACTTGCCACCCTGCAGGCAAGAGCTGAGGCTGGGCAGAAACACAGCAAACTTGTTTTGGTGCCAATATGCACATTTTCCTCCCAAGCACGTAAATACTGAGGGTGCCACAGAAATGGCTCACCAAGGAGTGGGGGAAAAGGGGGAGCTCAAATGGAAATGACAGATACTCTGGTTTATGTTTTATTACATCTCTTGCAATAAAAGAGCATCATGTTCCAATGACTGGAATCGCTCAGCTGCTCTTTGAGGATTTCTTTTTTGCCCATGGATTGCTTTCAAAGAGAAGGGCTGACGTTTCCAAACAGAGGGTTACAGATGAGGGTGGGATCCATACCTACGTCAGCAGGGAGCACTGAAAGCAGCACAACCCAGAATCACTGGCTCCAGCCAGGCACCAAGCCCCAGAGATTTGTCACACAGACCCTTACCTAATCTCCCCTGTTGTGGCTTTCTGGTCCTGTCCCCTGACAAAGTAAGGCCCAGAGCAGCCCAAAACAAAAGGATTTAACACCACAAATAAACTGCCAGGGAACTTACAGACAGCGTCACACAGAAAGCTGCAAGCATTGCTAATCAGAAGCTGGATTCAAGTAGCATCTAACAGAGATAGAAACACATCCAGAAAGGGTGCGAATTATTCAGTTGGAAGGGGGATTTTTCTTCCCTTTTCAGTTGACAAATAGAATGAGAAATGATCCAGCTTGAAAAATGTTACAAGACTTCCAATCAAATATAATGATGAAAAAAATCCAACAATACAGGATCAGCAGCAGTAAAATGTTTAATTTGAAGGAGATGAAGAGATGCCTACAGCATCTATAAAGCAATCAACCAAAGAGAGGGCTGAGTGCAGGAGGGAAGAATAATTTCAATTAACCCTCCATTTTCCAGAGTGACCTCTCCACCTTCTTGAGAAGAGAAAATGCAAAACCTGGGGGTTATCAGTGTAAAATACTAGAAAAAGATTGTATTATGTTTCACCTCCTGTTATCTCAGGTAATGAAAAAACCTAAATCTTCTCTTCTAACAGTTGAATCTCATTATTTTACTAACTTCTGGGGGCTTCCTCCAGTAGCATTAACAAAGGATTTCAGCCACACTGTATTTTTCAGCAACAGAACTTTAGCCATATACAGAGCAATGGATAAATGCACAGGATGGGCTGTGGTCAGTTTTGCAATTCCTTCTGACGGGACAGGCTATCTAGCACAGAAGAGCACCCTTTTCTATGCAAACCAGAACAACTGCTGAGCACATGGTACAAGATGAAGTCTAAATTACCTTTACATTGAGTATTTGCTTTAAACTACACTTGACTGATAAGCATGCTGGCCAATTTGAGTGATTGGCTTACTTCATGTCTGGCTCAGCATGCCACAGCCTCACAGAGGAAATGGACCATTCCTGGAGCTCCAGATTTTCAGATCTTGGGTCACTATTAGGCTCCTGCATCTGCAGGTAAAACTTCCAGCAGCTTCACAAATTGCTGCGCACACCCTGCCATATCACTTTGGGGTTTGGGCCAGTGCTGCTCTGCCTCTGTTTCCAAGAAGGAAACAGCACTGCAGGAACAGCACTGCCCTTCCATGTGCAGGGTGCACCCTGTGGTGGCCAGACCTACCACAAAGCACTGTGCACAGGAGGGCTTCTGAGAGAAGGGATAACAACACAATGGCCATGGTCAGCTTCCTTTTCCCAGGAAAGCTGGTGCTGGCCTCAGAAGAATGCACTTTGTGGCACAGATGCCCCATGCCCCCCTTTCCCACTCCCATTTCCATCCCCCATGCCCTTCCCCATTGCTCCCCAGCCACAGGTGGGGCAGCCTCCTCCTCCTCCACAGCCAGCACCATCTGGAGCTGACTTCCCTTCCTGACTTCTCATCTACTTTTAAATCAAATGTGAAGATTCAGATTTCCTTCCATGCCCAGAGGATTTATTCTTTTCATTCCTTCAAGAGATTTAATTTTTAAACTCTATAAGCATGGGTACCTTTTAACATTTGAGAACAGAGCATCTCTGGAAGATGCTGCTTCATGAAGGTTCGTTCATTCAGGAAGACTTTCTCCTCATGGACAAACTTATCTTTTTGAAATAAAATCACCAGCCCTGGTAGAAAGTCTGCAAGAAAATGACTGTGATGGAAGCTGACTTTAAATGATAAAGTGACTGGTCTTAGATCGCACTGTACTGAAATATGATTTGAAGGCCACAATGAAAAGCAGCTGGAAGCCATATGTAAAATATAATAGTACATGCCTACAGGAAAGGAAGTGAGATATTGAATGATTAAATTTAGGAGAATATATAATGTAGTGTATCATTATGGGAGTGATCAGGATTATTTGTAATAAGCTAAGGGTTTGTGGTCTATCTAAAATCCAAAGCCAAGAATTATTAGGGGGAAGGGACTATTGCACTGCTTTACACATACCCACTCCCCATGCCCACAGGAGGAACCTGACTTTGGTGTTCCCACAAAAAAGAGAGGTGAGCAAACCCAAACTGAAAGATGAACGTCATGGAACTGCAGTCTGTGCCTGTACTGTATTTAATTTTGGCTGGATTCACTATGCCACTGAGGTTTGTTTGCATTTCCACCCACTTTTTAGCTGGAACTACACATGTGACATTGGTGAGTGGCTAAGGGAGCCAAGCAGGATGCTCGAGTGGGGAACACACACACAGTCGGGCACCACCAGCAGTGAGGCACCAGCTGACAACACTGGCTCTGTGACACATCACCCTCCCCTGCCAGGACTGCCTTTTGAGCACACTGGAATCAGGAGCTGCATTTCTATGTGAGAAAACCCCAAGCTCTTTTGTTTCCCAGTGTGGTTCTGTCCTTCCCTTTGCAGAGAGGATCAGTCATGTGAGCTCCCTTCCACTGGATTTGCTGAGATGACAAGGTGTCCCTAGTAAGAGAAGTACCAAAAACGTTACATTCTTCAAAGACTGTGCATTTGCAACAGAGACTGCCCTTGTTGAACAGACACCACCTGCTTCTGTGCACAGACAGCATGAGCACTGACAGGTACCCTGATGGCCTGTGGCAGTCAATTATCAATTTTGATAACCCAAACCTATAAGAAGCAAATTTGAATGGATTTGCCTTCTCTTTGCCAAAGGAGCTTTAGACCAGGTATTAGTGAAAGGGTTGCAAAGCATTGGAACAAGCTACTCAGGGAAATGGTGGAGCCAACATCCCTAGAGGTACTTAAAACATGTGAAGATGTAGCACTTAGACACATGGTTTGGTGGTGGACTTGGCATTGGTGGGTTAATGATTGGACTCAATCATCTTACAGGACTTTTCCAAACCAAATAATTCTACCAATCTATTCTCAGTGGTGGGAAGGGGTCTCACCTTTCAGCTTTTCTTCACCTTTACATTGTTCTCACAGCCAGCCATTACACTGTATTACATCAAGGACTTCTATGCCAAAGACAGCAAGATTTTAGCCTGCTTAAGGACCTCAAAACAAAGCCAGAGAGAACAGACACATACAAAACGTAGGCCCAGAACCTTCATTTCCATACATCTAACATCTATTACTGTGCTCACAAGTGTTCAGGGCTCATCAGCAGAAGTCACCACCAGTCTGACCCCATGCAAAAACAATTCAGCACACCCCTCCTGTCAGTAAGCTGGAAAAGCTCCTTCCCCATGGCCAGCTGAACTCAAAGGCAGGGTGGAAGACAGGCCTAAACAAGGTCTTCAGCTGAGCAACACCTCAGCTGTGTAAGCTGAGAGCTCCCAGGCAATGCCCAGCTATCCTCATACTGAGGAGACAAATGCCCTTTAGTTGCAACAAAACCTTATACTGAGAAGGAGACACTGTCCCTCTCACCAGAGTTTACAGGAATAATCTGCAGGAGATTATCTATTCAAATAAACAGCCTTACAGTCCCTAGCCCTGGTCTCTCTTCACATTAAGAAATGTGCAAGAAGAGAAGAGAGGCAGCAGCTGCCATAACCAGGCCTCCACCCTGACAGCCTCCCAGGCCAGGGCTCACAGGGCTAAGAACATTAATTACACACAGTCATTGTGCCAAGACTCTTTACAGGTTTCTAGGAATGTCTGTACAAGAAACTGTAGCAGAAGTTACAATTTGCACCTGTGTTCATTTCTTTCCTATTAAAAATGTGGTTCTTAAGACTACTCTTTTTTCTGCCCTTGCAAAAATACATTCATTTGTGTAAACACTGCAGCACTAGTCACAGCACCAAAGGAAGTATTTTCTTTGGGCTCATTCTCAGTGTGATTTCACACCTTGACACCATAAAGCTGTGTTAAAGACTGTGGTTTAGTTTCCTTGCTTTTCTTGGATTACACAGTATCCTAAGGTCAAAACTCAGGGAAATCCAAAACTGTTATTAAAAAAGAAAAAGTATCTATGAAGTGATGACAAATTGCAGACGACAGGTGTTACATTACATTTTGACTCCAGGCAGGTTTAATATACTTTAGTTTCCTTTTACAATTGCCCTTAGCAGGTACTGTTATCGGTTAGGGATTTAAAAAAATATATGGTACTCAATAAAAGAAGACCGTGTCAAAAGAAATCAATATGAGAGTGCAAAATGGTAGGAAGTCAGACATGGATAAATATGTTCACTTTCATCTAACTTCAGTCCGAGCTTCTTTTAATTTTGTATCTCAAATGCTGGCTGCATTTTCCAATGCAGCTTAGTATTTGCTTCACAGGAGTAAACACCCTTATTAGAGGTAATTATAGTACTTGTCTGTGATATGATGTACCCCATCTCATGAATGCCAGACCAAACCAGCCAACGAGAACTGGTGGCCACACCACCTCGTAAGCCAGCAGCCCTGGGTCCCATTCATTTTGTCTGCAAAAACAAAGCAGTTACGCACTAAAAACAATCCAAATATTCCGGCCTTTCCTGCCATCCTTCATCTGCTCCTGACCACCAGTGGAGCCAGAATATCGGATGAGACAAACCCTGTGTCCTAAATCTACTGGCTTCAAGGTGCAAGGCACACTCCGAGCTACAGAAAAAGGGGACTTAGAGAGGAATCTTGAGGAGAGAAATGAGCTCCACAGGGAACATGAAGTCAAAGGCAAGTTTGGTTTCCAGGCTGGAATGTAAGCTGGTTGAAGTGATTCATTTCAACATCTTTGGAGCACACTTGCCACATGCTTCTCTTTGCTTTACGGCGGCTGCCTTGCTCAAGGGCAGGAAATAGGCAGGGATTTGAAAGCATGGCAAGACACAACACCCAGCCTCTGAAACAGCAGCCCCATCCTGCAATTCTCCAGCACCAAACTATGAAAAACAGTGCAAAAGGTAACAAAAAAGACAACAGGAATTACAAAAAAAAAAAAAAAAAAAAAAAAAAGAAAAAAAAAAAGAAACTTTCAGTTGTCTGTTGCTTTTGGCATCCCACACAAAATGATAAGCATAAGCAAAACAATTACTCTTGACTTGAAGGTGTCCCCTCCCCTCCCAGCACACACTGCTCCCATTAATGCTAACAGGAGCTTCAGAGCAAATCCACCACAAAACATTTTTAAGTGCTATCATCACTGGAGATAAAATTTAAAGTACAGCCTGATTACATTGTGCTGCTAAGAGGCCACATGTGCAGCATAGCTTGCAATGACAACTTCAGATGACCAGATAACTTTGGGACAGGTCTAAGAAGTTACTGTGAAACATCTGTGCAGAAGAATCTTTTCTTGTCTTTGCTTTCCTTTCAAGAAGCTGTAGCACTGCTGTCTGCACAGTTGTTTGAAGAATGTTTACAAATCAGCTTGACAAAGAGAAAAAAAACTTCTGCCACCACTTGACCACAATCATGATCTTATTCTTCAGTAATGCGTGGTTTATTTCCCTTTCCTGATCTCTGTTAATAGACAGCACGTGCCTACACAATAGCCACTATTTTGTCTGTATAATGTTAAAAAAATAAATCAGAAAACTCTGACAATGCAGAACAGTGTCCCGGTGTTTCCTGGGGTAACTGCTCTCCCTCGAATGCTAACTCAACTCTTCCCACAACATCACAGGCGCAACTTTCATTGCTGTGCAAGTGCCTGAGAACTGGCTGATTTTATGGGGCAGCATAAATGAACTCATGCTGATGAACATTCATGCATTAGCTCTGAATTTCCCATCTTGGCCTGGTTCAAGCCAGATCCTTAGGCTCAGTGCAGAGTAGCTGCAACCAGCACGGGTACCTCTTTCTCCAGCACCTGGCTGCAGCCTGGGAGAGCTGCCAGCAGCTGCTGCCCAGCCCTCAGGTGGAAGCAGCACGTAGCTCCTGTGTCCACAGGCAGCGGGCGGATCCGCTCCGGCTGCTGCTGGCACAAACCAGGGCGCTGGTGACAGCGGCCGATGCGGTCAGGAAGTGTTGCACAACCTCGCTGCAGACTCTCTCCTGAAGGCACTGGTGATGGATGGCTCCATTGTCTGGGGATGGGGCACAGCCAGCACAGCTGGCACAGGGGCCAGTTTGCTGCACCCCTGGCAGGCAGGCAGGACTCTGCTGGCCTTGGAGAAGCCACACGAGTCTCTCCTGCCTGTAGCCTGTGGTAGCAAGGCAGCCTCATCCACAAGGGAAAAAGCAACAGCAACAGCCTCAGGAACACTGCTCTTCTTCATGGTGATGCTGAAATAGTCCCCTCAAGTGGGACTTTTAACATCTGTGCGCACCTTGAGGACTACAAACCTTCCAGTTAACATTCACCTTCTCCAAAACCAGACCACATGAGCTTTGTGGGCCTCTGACCTGCCTCTTCTTTGCTTTCTCTCACAGCCCTAGCAAGGCTCTCTGCGGTGCTTTGGTGTGCAGGCCTTGCTTAGCACTGTCCACATAGAGCCTGAGCTTGGTTGTGGCTAAAGGAAGGGTCTGCCAAAGATTACAGGTCAATTCTGTGTTTTCCCATCCCAGCCCTGATAATCCTAATGAGGAGCTGGCAGAATGCCACAGCAACTAAGGAGGCAACAAAAGGGGTTTTGGTTTGGTTTTCTACAGACAAAACACTTTGGGTGTCCTCTATGCTTTCTTCTTTGATTACCACTACACATGTTCTCCTTTTCTTTTGAAAATCAGAAGAGTATTTGTGGGCAGTGTGAGCAAGATCCTCCCTGACAAGCCCCAACCTAGAGCCATGCTTAAGGTCAAGCTCTAAACCTCTAACTATGGTGGCACGAATGGCGCCACTATAATAATGTTGTTTTCCAGTTACTCAGACCAGGAGTAGGCACTGCATTATTTCAGGAAGGGTATGTTTGGATTAGACACTGGATTCTGGTGGGGGGTAATTATTTGTCCCATCAAACTGTTTTAGGTCCTTACAGATGGCTATTTAGGGTTTCAAGAATACCCAACTGTACTGCTAATTTTTACAATGGAAGCAGTTAGAAGTCAGAAGAACCTGACTGTTATGGTTAGTGAAAATAGCAGATTTGTGCTGATAAAACACTACTCAGCATGTTTTTTGGCTTTTGAGATGGAACCACCAATGCACTTAATAACAGGACTTGTGCAAACTATACTGTGTGAATCAAACACATAAAAGTATAAATATTCCTTTTTTTAGAAAGCAAGTCTTAAAAAGTGCATTATAATCAACTACCGTGGTAAAAGCAAAATATTCAGTATTACCACACACGCAACTCGCATAATGTACTTTATTATACCCTTAGCTTGAAACTGGGTAAATAAAAATCAAATTACCAAAGTACAGTATCCTGCACAGATTAGGTCACTGAAGACAAGATGCCTCAGAGAATTAGATCTGCAATCCTTCATCTTCCTGATTAAGCTCTAGAAAAGGTGAGCACGTGCAAAAGACACAGGAAGTTACCCTGGCATCTCACTCCCATGCTGTTGAGTTCCATGTCTCACTACTCTGACCTGCACCTATTTTACAGACTCTGGATGCTGGTAGAAAATTTCTTTATGGAAAGTCAACAGCACATGCAATTTATATTCACAGTTTCTTAGTACATTTTAAATAAAACAGTTTAATGTAAGGCCAGAGAGGCAGTATTAGAACAAAGCAGAAGATGACATTGTTATGGCCCTGGGATCCATCCAGCTTTGCTGCTGGCTGCTGTGGGGACCTCCATGGACTGCTCTGTCCACGCCTGGTGACACACACAAAATTGCAGGGGTAAAGCTCACACTTAACACAAGCCTGCAGCTACTGTAGGTCTGCATGCAAGGAACCCCAGGCTTTTGCTAGAAATGCAAAACACCATTCTTTGCTTCAGTAAGGCTGGGACTGTGTGGCATTTTTCAGTCAAAGATCTTTTGGTCAAAAATGTTGACTGAGTGACATCAAAGTACTGACTAAGTAAAGTCTACTTTGCCAAACTGTTTGCCTGAGGCAGCAGAGGGGTGAATATTATGACAAAGTTCAAGCAGTTGTTTAGGCATTTTTCATGAAACAGCATATTCTCATTGCTTTTATTCAGAACAACTTCTGCTCTTCAAATTCTTCCTATTTTCCTTCAAAGCATTATGTTGCTTGCTGCTCTAAACTGCTGCAAACCTTTTTTTTTTTGAACTGAAAATAATAATTTAGAAAGGACCAACATCTTTTTTTCTTTCAGCATTTCAGAAATGTCAGCAACCCCTTTAACTCAGCTCAAGCAGTTCTATAGCTCTAGGCTGTACCACCCAAGAAAGGGCAGCTCACAGCCATCTATCTACCCACCTACCTCCTTCACCATCGTATTTGCTAAGGGTGGTACTGATGGGAGCTCTGAAAGAACAAAATGTAATGCAGTTTATAAAAGGAGATGGATGTGAATCCTTTCTGTCTCAAAATCCAATAAAGCTTATGATTTTTATGGCATGTGAGAGTCCTTTGGTCAATGTAACACTGATTAGCAGCTTGGCCAGTAAGTCTGATAAAACCAGAAAGTACTTCTGAATATATTCTGGCCAGAGACACCTGGGAGCAAAGTGTGAGTGTTGCAGCTGATGGCCCCAGAGTCACACATGTACCTTGGGATTTCTTCACTGGTTATGTTCTGTCTGGCCATGGCTTTGTTCCATTCTCTCCAGAAATAACTATTCCAAACCTCTCTTATCCTTTAATCTTCCTGAAAAGGGAGCATCATCTCAAAACTATTCCTCCTCAGCTTTCCAACATGCATGAATGAAGACAAAAGATTCACAACCTGCTTCAGGCAGGGGTCCAGACTGGACTTTGATGGATCCCAAACATAGCAATGCAGCATTCTTACTCCTCATCTCATTTAAACAAGAGAACACCAGGAATAACATTACCCCAAGTCAGCAGTGCTTCCCTGGTGCTAATCGGGCCATTAAAAAGGCATAAGCAGTTTGTTTGACACAGAGGGACAAAGAGAACCACAGAAATGAATCAAAACCAGGGAAAAATTAGAGATTAAAAGTAATAATACTCCTTCCAGCAAACCACAGTCTGAATGCATGATAAGTGGCTAAAAGACACAATCACTGCAGATCTAGAGACAAAAAAATGTCTCCTGACTGCATGAAGTGTAAATTAAACTTGCTCTGATACAGAAGCATTTCCTTCACATGGCAGCTACTCACTGCCATCAGGAAATCCAGACCCTCTGCTGCAAACGAGAGTTGCCACAGCTGATCTTCCCTGATCTTGCCTGTGGAAAACACACACACTCAGAGTCAACAGTTGGAGGCAAAGAAGAAAAACCCAAACACGGCAGACTTGCTAGAAGAGATTTCCATGGAGGTTTCCTCCCCAAATCAGCAGATGGTTTCCAGTTAGTCAGGGTCAGGGACTGCCCATGTGGTTTCCTGTCTGCTTGCCTTTGTAGCTTATCTGGGCCTCATCAAGATATACAGTCCGAAAAAATTAGAATGGCTAAGTACAGGAATTAGGGAAACTAAATACAAATGAGCTCTGGTCTGCACTTGTGCAGAGGAGCAGGGGAATCTGTGCCCATGGGTGGGATGGAGGCAGCGGTGCCAACCCCTCTGCAGGGGCAGCCACGCTGAGCTGCAGTGCTGCACATCTGCAGGGGCAGCCACGCTGAGCTGCAGTGCTGCACATCTGCAGGGGCAGCCACGCTGAGCTGCAGTGCTGCACATCTGCAGGGGCCAGGCCAGGCCTTGTTAACGCTGCCATGCCTCTCCAGGCACCAAAGCCATGCCTGGCTCCATCCAAAACACCCTCGGTGACAGCCCAGCTGCTTTGAAAATACCCCTGACATCAGCTTACAGCCCCACCTGCTTTAACTGTGGTGTCAGTGCCTGGTGGCAGCCCAGCTCCATGGCGTGTTCCCAGCCCAGCTCCATGGAGTATGCCCAGCCTTACCAGCAGCCCAGCGCACGGCCATGAGACCTGCAAAGCTCCAGGCACACACTGGCTCTTGTAATGCTGTGCATGGAAGCAAAGCAAAACTCCACCAGGAATGTATGCACAAGCTGCCATATGGAAAGGGCATTCTCAAATTAAACCCTGAAACCCAGATGAGATCTGAGCGAAGGACAGTTTCACTTAAAGGAAATGTCTGAGGTCAACCAGCAATTAACTGAAAGGTTCTGATTGAATACGCTATTGACTGCGCTCACATCAGACAGCTTCCTGTTTATTATACCTTATGGGCTGTCTAGGTGCCAAGACATTAAGCTGTCAATAATCTATTAATACTAAACAGCTCCTCCCTCCTCACTCCCCCCTTGCAAATCCTCTTAGGCTAAGAAACTGCACTAAAAAGATGGAAATTTTTGAAGTGAGATGGAAATGAGCTTTTTAGGGTATTTCTTTGCTTGGTTCCAGCTAAAAGTACAGCAACATTCATAAACAATATAACATGCAGTCTATAACTACATGGAAAAAATAGTGTTAAAAAAAATCAGCCATGATTGAGACCATATCCTGAAATCTGGCTTTCTTTTCCAAGCCATCTTTAAACAGTCTAAGCTAAATTTAATTAACAATTTACAACAAGGAGAGAGAAGTTATTTAAAGACAGGCCTACAGGTCCTTAACATTCAGTGTCTGGGAAACAGTTGTATATAAAAAAAAAAGTTTTAATGAATTTAATAGAGAAAAGCACTTTAATTAAATGCTGTCAAAGAGGATTGTATTAATGACTGCACACAAAGGAATTTAAAACAAGCCAAGTATATTTAGCAAATAGGAAGTAGGCTTTCAGAGGCTGCAACTATTTATGTTTCTGCCATTGCAATGCATCTAGGAGATCGTGCTGCCAATTGAAAGCAGTTATGTTATTAGATATGATTTTATTTATTATGGATTATTAAAATTTCAAATGCTGCAGGGAATACACTTATTTCACTTCCCAAATGAAAGAACAAAGATATTTCCTCCTTGTTCAGTAAGAGGAAAAATAAGAGAGGAAATAAATAATAAATAATAATAATAACTTGGCACTTAACTAGTAAAGTGCTGTCCAGACAGATCTTTTTATGGAGCTTGCTGAGTCCTGAAATTTTAGTGTGTCTCTTTCCTTCTGCTACAACTGGATGGATTCACAGTTGCTACCACAGCTTCCCTCAACACAGCAGAGAAAGAGAAGACAGCTCTTACAACTTGTGGGTACAAGGGACTTCTGTGCTACCCTACATGGTTCAACTCAGAACCACCAAAACCCCAACGAAAGAAACCCTGGCTGCCAGGCTTTTGCAAGAAAGACTGAGAATACCAAAGTTCTCCAGACCTAGCCATGAGACTTAGTCACATATTGCTCATAAAAAACCAGAACAATTATGGGTCTGCATTAGGACTTTGTGCACAATGTGCTCACCTTCCTCAACATCCACGTGACAGGACTCCTAGCAGGAAGGAAGGGGCTCTTCACAACTCTCTCTGCCCACGTGCCTTGGATTCAATTGTGGCACATCAAATGGGCATGGCCTAGCAAGTGAAAAACATGGAGCTTCAAACCATAAATCTGAGGAAAAGGCAACTAGAAAATTCAAGGGTATCAATATTATTTTGGAGTCTAATGAATGGCACAATAGTGTAAAACTAAATTTAGTCCCAATTGGAAATAGAGGAATGTTTTTTTAACAAAAAAACTAATGAGATAGATGGGTCTGTAATATCCAGGATGTGTCCTGTGATTTACCACATCCTTTTTGCCATATGTAATGGTAAAAAGTTAATAATGATTTTAGATGATTTGAACTTCCATACATGCTTGTATTCCTTTGTTTCTGAACAGCAAATCCTTTTGAAGTTAGGCACCACAGTGGGAGTTAGTAGCAAATTACTGTTTTTTAAATGTACTTATTTCTAGTTAAGATTTTCATCTTCTCATTTGCAACATGAAAAAGTGAGTAGAATTGGGAGAGAAGTCGTTGGAAAGGAGGCACAAGGGGACACCAACTTCCCTTCACAATGTGAGTAGCATCATAAATGGTGAAGTTTAATTTTCTAAATACATTATCTGATTTTTGTTTAAGACTTTAATAGAAGTCATGTGTGATGTGTGTTGAGAATGTAGCCTTTGTTGTTCCACAGCTAGGGATCTTGCAAACAGCTTCGCTTTGTCTGTGCCAAGATATTTTGGAATATTCTTTGAAACACTGTAAGCATAGATGACTGTGAGAAAAAATATGTGCTACTGTACTTCTGGATACTTGATGCGTGAGAATAGTGCATGCACACAAAAATACTTCTCCTTTCAATCTGCAATTCCTGTAGAAGTCCATACAAACATAAAACAACACACAATATACTGACCCTGAAAAAACCCCCGTATCTCTGCACACACTAAGGTCTCTGGGTATTTCCAACCATTCAGGGGACAAAAAAAAAAGAAAAAAGGAACACACCAAAGAAAAAGAACACACAAAAAGACTGGCCCTAAGCAAGGAGATTGACCATCTATGTCCTGCACTGTCATGGCCTAACTCCCAACACTGCCCAGAGGCTGCACCATTTCCCTGGAGGATGCTGTGCAACACAGAAGGAAGAGCAGTTCCTTGCTCTTTGAGGGTCAAGCAGTGCAAAGTGCTCTGACAGCACTATTCTCAATGGTTGCCCTTCCCATGTAATTTTTATAATTGCCTATCTGTAGAAAAAGACCAGCTGCAATGATCCAGGGCCCTAACTTTATCCTAAGATTTCTGTAGAGAGCCTGAAAAGAAAATGTTGCATACAGCCAATAGCCTATAAACATTTACACATCTCTGAAGCCTGATACTATAATTTATGAACAAGTGTGGGGGAAATAAAGTAATTAGGGAGCATTAAAATTAAATTAAAAAGAGCAATATTTTTAACTGCAAAAATTTTCAAATGTAAATGGAACAGAGGCTCATCTAGTGGTTTTTCAGCCTTCAAGGTTTGCCTGCTGCTGGCAAGCTTGAAAGGTTCTGTGAATTTAAAAAGCTTTATTTAGTGATCTTGCTCTATATGTTTGCTCATCCTCAACCTACCACAGCTCCTTACAACACTAGCAGCTTAGCATTTACAACGGGGCCAGGACTGTAAGAAATGAGGGCTAAATCTGGTCAAATTGCATGTGAAAAGCAAAAGGGTGAGACAACAGAGGCCAGTGCTACAGTGATGTCATTTGCTAAAAGGACAACTTGTCAGAGCAACACCAACACAAACCACCACCCTGCTGCTTGCTGCCAAGTCTCAGCGGCACTAAATCTGCACATTTTGATTTTAAGGGAAGTTTCTGCCTGGAGCATTTTGCCATGGGAGCCAGGGCAGCCCAAGCAGAGCTGCTCTAGGGCAGCCTCACAGAAGACGTGGCCTCAGAGTCATCTTTATTGTAAGATGCTGCTGAAGAAAAGCACCAGTCATGTTCTCAGGGCTCCTTCAGGCAAGAGTCCCACCTCATTCCTGCCCTGCCCTCAGTTATCCTGGACCAAACGAAAGCTGTCCAGGAACAGCTGTCACTGAGGTGGCCTCATGGTTTCAGGTTCTGTACAAATGTGAAAAGGATGTTCTATTCTAACAAGAATAAACTTGCCACCACGAAAAACTTGAAACTCTGCAGTTTACTTTATCTTCCATTTCTAGAGTTAAATAGAACAGTACTAAACCTAAACTAATTTCAGAACAGAGGCAGTTTGGCTTTAATTGCAAGTACACTCCCCACTATCATTCAAGAGGAATAACAGGCCTAATGTTAATAAAAATCAGCAGCATTTTCAGCCCCATTAGATATCCACACTAAACAGAAACAGCTGAGATGGTGCAGTAGGCAGGTTTGGCTCTAGCAGGCATAGCTCAGAGCCTTTCCCTGCAATTGTGGTATCAATCACAAGAAGATCTCCTGGATACTTCAGAGTCAAATATAAGGGGGCTGTTGTCTGATTTTGTGGCTCTGCTACCTTTGTCAAACTCGTGCAAGACTCCTGAACTACTGTGACCCATCAGAAAAATGCACCAAGAGGATGGAGAGCCAGAGCATGCAGCCACTGCTGGAGTTTAAAAATGCTCCATCTCCAGCTATGGGGCACAGGTACTGGAGAAGCATGAGAAAGGAGCTCAGAAGTGGAAGATGCCTGAGATGTTTGGGGTTTTGCATGTACCACATGCTTTAAAGACAGTTCCTCTACCCTGACCCAAAAGCAGTCACACAAACAATAGACATAAATGCAGTGTGAGTGGCATTTGCAATAAATATTGCTTTCAGCTTTAACACTGCATAGAAATAGAAGAAACGTAGTTTAAAACTTTTTTCAGTGTTTTTTAACAGTTTATATTGAAGGAGATACTCCAGATAACTAACAACCAAGAAAGACAGATATTCTCTACTTACAAAATTCACAGACCTCATTCTGACACACATTTCCCTCTGCAGTTCTAAAGCAAAGAAAAAAAAAAATCCAAGTGCAACCCTCCCAAACCAAAGCTCTGAGCATTTTGAGTATAATGAATAACCTACAACACAAGTTTATCTTAAAAGTCCATCTGGGTTTGCTGAGTATAAGCTGTGTCACCAGTCTTGACCACCCTGGCCAAGCAGACATCACATCCAGACGTGGATTAAAGAACTGGGGAGTCAAAAAGCAGTGGGTATCAATCTACGGTCTGTCTTTTGGGTGCAGAGAAATGATCAAAAAGCAAAGCTATCACGGTGCAGCCTTTAAGAATGAGCCATAGGGCACAGCATCCCCACCAAAAAATGTGTCTCAAAACAGTAAGGACCAGACTCAGAGAGCTCGCATGGTTTGGGAAAATAACTTTTGTCCAAGTCTCACAGAGAACTCAGTCCTAATTTCCAGTATGCAAAATCCCCTGGTGTAAGTCACACAAACACAGCAAAACCTCACTGTGCACATCATCCTATAGATCATTAAGCACACCATGTTCCCCTATGGAATAACACAGTTTTGCTTCACTCATCATCTATGATTGCCTAAGTATTATTAATTAATATTATTTTTAAAGAAATTTCAAGTCTCACTGGTTTTTCCATCTGTGTGCTACACATTATGTGACCCATGAACTCCAAGACATTATTTAGAATCAGATATTTCATTAGGAAGCATTACTGTGATGTTCATCCCCCTCTTTATCACTTCTAGAAAGAGAATATGAAATTAGTTTCATTGGACTTCCATCGCCACTTGCCTTGACCCATTTTTATGAGGGCTCCATGTTCTGCTCTTTTGTATTTCACTGTCATTTCTAAAGTACTTACTCCCTTCTACCCCTCACAAAATTATAAAATTACTATTTCATTTACTTCTGTGGTATGTTATTTTCTGCATATTTAAAGAGAGATCACAATGCAAACAGTGAACACACAATACAGAAGAGTTTTCCTGGAGCTTTTTATTAATGCCTTCTTTTATTTACTAATGTTCTTCCATGATTTATGATCTGAACTATTATATATTGCCAGATTTGTCTAAATCAAAGCTTCTGAGAAATTAAAGGGTGGAGGGATGTCATTTTCACAAGTGACAAAAGTAACAGTGTATCAGAAAGTGACATTTGATTGATCTTAAATAAGTAGGTACCTACCAGCTTCAGATCTACCTGTTAATTTAGAGAAAACAAGAGGCAAGGTTTGCACATTCTCTGAATAGAAGGTACTTTGCTGCAGTGGTGGCTCATTACTCCAGAGAACCATCTTATCCACCCGGACACTCCAGAGACAACAGCCTGATTCATGGCCTTCCCAATGGAGTCAGGTTTCTCTGCCCCAGCAATTAACAATGAATTAGCACTATATTAAAGTGCCAGGCAAGATGGTTACTCTCTGGAGTGGTCACCTTGGACATAGCACACAAACAGTGGGAGAAAGGAGAGAAATTAGATTTACTGTGTCCCAGCATGTCTGTAACAAACACGGAATTCCTGGCTGGCAATGGAAAGCAGCTGTAGGCACTTGTCAGCATTAATACTCCAGAAAGGTCCAATGCCAGCAAACAGCCAGGGAATGGTGGGATTTAGCAAGGGATAGGAAGTAAGACAGGGAAGGCTCACCTCTGCAGAGCAGGGAGCTAAACACAGAAGGCAGCTGCCTGCTGCAAAGGCATACTTTGCACATGGTTAAGAGCCAGGCCAGGCCAGATCAAAGAGCCAGCCAGGATCCCACTCCTGGTGGTGGTGGTGGTGGTGGAAGAGGATGAGAACACAGCAAAAATGTAAGAATGCTTTCCAGAGTATCCTGGAACCTGTGGCTCAGGCACTCTAATTCAGAGGTGATGTCCTTATGGTGTCCCAGCTAGCAACAACCTCACTGCTCTTCTTAGCAGCACTTTGCTATTATACCACATTGCATTAAATGGAGGGACAGACTCTTAATGGACACCTCAATTTCCTTAGAAACCAAATGAGAGGCTGTGGCAAGCTCAGCCTGCATGAACAGCAACATGTAGGTGTAGCATGGATGCTCCATAACCAGCGTGTGAAGGAAAATCCCCACTCTGACATGTCCAATATGGTCACACCCAGTGCTGCCAGAGAACACAGCCATGTCACAGAGCCCTCCACAGGGCTCACATTTTATGACTCTTCAGCACAATAACAAACAAATCAAGTGCGGAGGGAGGAATTTTTTAAACGCTCAGCTTCTACTGTAGATATTATTCATTTCAGAAACAGTAAAATCACTGATTAAATGGATTAATATATGGCTGATGGGAAAAATCTAATGGAAGAGAGAAAAATAAAAATGTTTTTAAAACCCTGAACCTAAAGCTAAACAGTGAAGTGCAGGCTAGTAATACCAAAGTGAAGGCAAGAACCTCTCACAAAGGAAACAACAATCCCGTAAAGATGAAGAAGCAGCCTGTGTCCAGCTGATCCCCTACAGTATAACTGCCCCACTGAGCACACCCTGCCTTTTACAAAACAGAAACCATACCCGGCCTTGGGGTAATTCCCTCACTGAAGTGTCCCCAACACTGTAAACAGCAAGTGAACTACACAAAACACATCACAATTATATCTTTGCCATTTCCAAGAAGCCATATTGAGGAAAAGGTTGCAATATAGCCACATCTTTTGCCTGGTCATGTCTCTTGTGATGATAGCTAGGATATTCTTCCAGTCTGACAGGGGGACATCCCCAGCCCAGACAGGGTTAAGTCATGGTGGCTGGAACTCTGGCAGCAGTGTGGGACAGCCTGTTTTCAGGCTCTCCCAGTCTCTCAGCTGAAAGAGCAGGAGAATCAAGCATCAGACAGAATTTACCATACACACACCTAAGCCATCAGAGCAAAGAGAAAGATGGGCTGGACAGAGAGAGACAACAGAGGGAAGATCCTGCCTGCCTTCTATGTTAGTTCTGCACCTGCTGTTATTCACAGCACTGCTGCTTGTATCCTCTTCAAAGGACTGTCATCTTGCTATCAAGGCTGCAGGTAAGGGCCTGACTTACAGCACACTTCTCACCAGCAAACCTGCAAAGCAAAGTAGGTCGGTGACTGCAGCTCCTGGATGTTTCCACCCCCTGCTAAAATGCAGCCAGGCACCGTGGCAGACATTCTGCACCCGCCACTGCTTTGAGAAGGAAATGAGAGTTGCTTTCCCACTTGACACTACAGGGAGAATTTCAGATAGGCAGAATGTAATTACTTGGCCTGGAGTTCAGCCAGGAGCAGAGCCCAAGACCCCTACCCTTATGTAAAGTGTCACAAAATCTCCAATGACTGCAAGTGTGAGGACCTCAGCTTTACATCTCTGGCTGCTGTCATTGGTTCTTCATGACTAATTACCTAATAGTGACCCTTGCAGCAAAGCTAAAAAAACAAACCTTGCTTCTTGAAACAATTCAAGTCCCAGAAACTGAAAACTTCGCAAAAATTACTTGCTGTATCTTTTGACAGTAGGAAGCAGGTGGACAGCAGACCTCCTGTGCCTGGCACTGGTAGCGTGTCACTCAGAAACCCACTGGGGTTTTTGGATGGGCAAGCATAGCTTTAAAATGCGGCACCCCCAAAACACAAGCGTACTGTATCAACTGCATACCAGTCTCCAGAGTTTTGTTGCCAGCTGGTTCCATTTATTTTTCTTCATTTTTCATATTTTGACTGTAATAAATAATTAATCCATGGCTTTGTAACTTGCTGACAAATACAAATGCACAGCATTCCAACATAGTGTAACGTGTCACTCACAAGAGCCAACCTGCATGATGCAAAAAAGTGATGTGCAGAAGGCTTTGGAAAGTAGGCCAATCATCAAAGTCACTCACAAGATCCCAGGGAAACTTCCTGTCCCTTAGAGGATATTCCCACTTGCTGCGGGCATCAGAACTGTGTTAATATGTTAAAGCCTACAGAGGTCTAATTGTCTTCCCACATGTTTGCTTGGCCCTTTCTTTACCTGTTTGCAGCTTCTTGCTTCCAAGACCCCATGAACTTTTGGGATGTGGAAGACAAAACTTGCAAAATTAAGTACTTAGAGCACGTCCCCTTCTTTACAGCCCTGAGAACCTGAAACCCAGGAAACAGGTTTTTTTCTTTCAGGCAAAGACACAAAGGAAGGCAAGTAGGAAGAGTTTAGCAGAAGAGACAAAAGGGACTGAACTAGGCAATAACTAATCTGGGTGAGACCTACATGTTTCAGATGGGCAGTACAACAAGACAGAGAAACCTCTTGCCTTTAGAAAAAAAGTGACTAGATAGCTGGCAGCAGTGGTAGCAGCTCAAGAGCAGCAACAAAGAATAGAGGCTGAATGCCAAGGTTCACAGCAAGAGTAGCAAAGTAGTGCAATCCACCATCAAACAATGGGGAGAGTGCAGGTGGGAGGAGGAACTGCAAGATTATCAGAGAAATGCACAGTACAAACAACCCCCAGAGCAGTCACATAATCTGGCACCAAGTGAATGGTGCTGAGTGCCGGGGGCTGAATTGGAGGGCTCAAGGGAAGAAGGGGCAGAATTGCCAGAGGCTGAAGGGCTGCTCTGGAAGGTATTGCCTCAGCTTTTTAGATTGAAGAAATATCTCCTGAGCCTCTCTTGACCATCTATAGATGTTTGAGTTTGTGACATGCATTACTAGCTATTAGGAATACATGTTAAGCTGATTTTCTCTTCTGACTGAAGCTGGAACTGAAAAGAAGATAGTCTGTCGTATTTTCACTTTGTTTTCTGTACGCATATTTGTATTTATTTATTTCTCATTCTACTAATACCTGAGACAAGAGTAGAACAAGGGTGTATCAACCAAAAAATTCGTCCTAGTCAGAAATGTATAGAGGAGCGATACACTCCCAGCGAGGCTGTGAACTGAAGGCCTGTTCCTCACAAAATGCTCACCACGGTCATCTCAGCAGTACTTTTAAGTTTCAGTCAATACACAGAAAGCCTGTCACCACATTACGGTCTCGAAAGCGCTGTGTTAGCCCAGCCCTCCCGCACAGACCCTGGGGAGGCAGACAGCCCTCTGACCTGCACAGGCTCGGGTGTGAGCTGCACCACGTGCTGCATGCGCTCGCTGTGGTGGTGCCTGGACTCCTCCTCATAGATGACATCCCTCTCGTGCTGCGGCAGGTTCAGGAAGCGGCGAATGGTGCAGAGGTTCTCCCAGAGGGTGCGGTTTTCTGGGCTTGGGTTTTCTTTCCAGCGCAGCAGCTCACACAGCCAGCCCTGCAACGGTAGGGTCAGCACAGTCAATTCACCGAGCACCGAGGGACCAGATGTGAGCCAAAAGTCAGCCAGATTAAAAGCTCCGTGCTGAAAGTTTTGCTGGTCTCATCTCACACATAAACCCCCACCACCTCAAGCTGCCCTTTGGTCTCAACAAATCCATGATATATTCTATTTCCTGCATCTTGGAGAAACTGCAACAAGCAGCAGTGCTTAGCAAAAACCAGTGTCTTATCCCCATCCTATTCACACATGCTCAAAATGCTCAGATGTAAATATTTTTCCTACAGAAAAGCAAAGATGAAACAGAGATGCATCGTCACTTCCATTTCAGAATTCCTTCATTTCTTCATCCAAGCAAGAGAAAAGGAAACATAACTCCTGAAGCTTGCTAACAACCCTCACTGCAACCTGCAGCTGCAGAACCTAAAATTCAACACTACTCCAAATGTCTAGTAGAATATACTATCATATCAAGACTTCTGATTTGCTGACACTGTGTTGCACTGACTCCCCCAGCTCTGAACTCCACTAAAATTTTACATCTTTAAATAATAAAATCTAAGAGAAAATGCAGAAAGGGCATCCTCTAGCATGTAGCACAAAAGCAGAAAACAGGGTCCTGCAGAAGTTACTAGAGATACCAAAATACTAGGCAGAGGTAATTCTAAACCCAACTACAGATTGTAATAAGAATAGGGTTTATTTCTGCTGTCTTGTTTTAAGGCTAGTTTGAAATGCCTTTTAAAGGTTACTGCTACGTGTAAGGAACTGTAGGACCTCTCCACAGGGACCAACTGCTCAGACCTCTGAGGTGAAAGCACCAGCCTCCAGGAGAGGAAATGACCCTGCACCCCCAAGGGCAGGAGCTGCTGGGGTGAGGACAGCCCCACGTGTGCAGAGCGTGACCCAGAGTTCCCAGCAGGTGAGCCAGGGATGGCTGCTGCTGCTCCTGCCCAGCGTGGGGGCACAGCCAGCCCTGTCCTGCCTGCCAGAAGCCAGCTCACTTGGGGCTGGGGACAGTGGCTCCCCTCCTGTGCCTGCACAGGAGACGCAATGCAAATGACAGAAGATGAGAAGATAATGCCGAGGATGCTGTCAACGCGCCTTACTGACTCCTGTCAAAATATTTTACCTAGTAGCTTTATAACCCATCATTTTCAAGCTACAGCTCAGCATTCTGACACCATTTTGACAGGCACCTTACAATACCTACAAGATAGCTTGATCAATGTTAAAAATCTTTGGTACAAGAAGCAGCCAAAATTGTGTTTTTCTGAACAGTGACCAGAGCAAGCTGAACAGCCAGGTTCATTACCAGCCCACAGGGGGACTTTTTGGTATTGCTTTTTTGTGTAACAACTTGTAAGCCATTGACAACTTCTACTGTGCACTCTAAACCCCGTGTATAATATCATAAGCCGCTGTTTATCTTACTCTCCACTGTGTCTTCTGCCTTCACCCCCCCAAAAAAGGCAAGATTTGATTATCTCCGCTGCATCAGCCAAGACAGCAACACCAGCTGTTCTCATTGTGCAGCCTCTTCCTCACGGCCTACATGTTAATAACCTGATCATTCCATTTTCTCCTTCAACTGCCGGCTGCAGCACAGCGAAGAGACAAAAACCCAGGCCCATCTGCAGCAGCTGTAGGCACTGAACTGTGAAGCCACCAGGGATTTATAAACTAATCTGTAACACAACACTGCCTTGTTTTTACAAGTGAGAGGCCACATTTGTGCAGACCTGATCTTTTTTTGCAATAAACTTGGAGGGCTGGGGGGTGGTGGGGCAAGGATGAAAACAATATATATATATATAATAATTTACTTAGGGAAAAAAAAACCCTCAGTGTTGTATTTTCAAAGTTTTGATTGGTATTTGGGTAATCTCTCAGCCAGGTGAAGTCTGCATTTTAATGTCGTTTGGCCACATCCCTTACCCTCAATTCTCTTCCTTCCACTGCTCAGAAATCCCCCAAAATGTTGTCTCTTTTAGAGAAAATACAGGCAGAAAATCTCCCAGCTCCACAGTGTTTCTTCAGGGGCTCCTCCATACAGAGGAAATAATTTTTGAAACGGAATATAAACCATCTGTATAAAAAATCAGTTCCTGTTGCTCCCAATTTTCAGTGATGTGAGTAAGTATCCAACGGAACTCTTTCAAGATGTTTCAAGCAGGTATGTCTGACACCTCCTGGGGATGCTGCAGCATGAAGAGCCATGGTGTAACAGAAAGCACAGAATAAGCCCTGCAGCTGGTGGAACTGGAGCCCACTGCTGCACAGGCTGGTGGGAGGATGGGTGCCTGGCCCCGGCAGAGCCCAGGCACAGCTCGGCAGGGCCACATCCCCTCCCTGGGCTGGACCGGGCAGGCGATGGGACTGCCGCGCTTTGATTGATCTGCCCTGTTATAATCAGCGCTCATTACAATCACTTAGAGCCACACTACAGGCCTCATTACGGACTAGGCACTCGCTGCCATTAGTCTTTAAGAAGGATAGCGCTCAATTTGCCTGGCAACATGCAAGGTCCTGACCTTGGAGCTATTAGGGAAAAGATTAGACTGCAGTGTGACCATGTGTGCAGACATGAGCAAACCAAATTAATTTCTGGCAAAGGGAGGCACCAGGCAAGGACCCCGCCATCCTGAGGACACCTGAGAACTTCTCCATTCCCCAAAGGAGATAAGCTAATGGCACGTTTAAAGGAGCCTGGTTCTGAAGGTGAAGCACATCCATGGTATTTAGAGAGATATTAATCCAGTTTCCCCACTAAGTATTTGCTTGGCTGATCAGATTAAGGGATCTAGCCTTCAACAGCACACCCCCACCACAGCAGGCCCCAAGAAATCTGTGATACTTCACAGCCTCAGACATATTGCACCATGTGTACCCAGCTGCTACAATAATTAGCTTATGAATGTATCAGCTGGTTCTGTGATTTTTATAAATAATAACTAACCTACAGAGCAGAAAGATTTCCACGAGCCTAATATTAGCAAGAAATTGCAAGGTGTGCCTAACTGAATTGTCATTGTGCTAAATGCCCTGTTTCTCTCATGTTGTGCTGGACTGGATCTCCCCCAACACCATTTATAAATATTTATTTTTGCAATATATTTGTGTCAGCTTTCTTCACAAGAGTCATTATTCGCTCACCCCCACACATACACAAGCATACTCACTGCGTGCATGTGTACACTTAGCTGCATCAAATCTGTCCTTTCCCTACTCTTTTTCTATCCTTCCCTCTCTTTATTCAAGCATTCATTCAGGACCCTCTCTATCCACCTATGGGGCTGTTTATTAGGCAGTAGCTTTGACTAATACATGAGAAAACACAGCATGCCGCAGCTTACTCACACGTTCTTTGTGGCTGCAAGTAACTGCCTTCCCCATGCACAGATGAAAAGTCTGCATCGGCTTTTAAAAATTATTTATTTAAATAATCTTAGCACGCCATCCAAGAAAGTTTTGCAGTACCAGGCAAAAAAAAAAAAAAAAAAAAAAGTGTAAATGTCAAATAAAACAGTGACAGATGACAGTATTCTCTATTGAATAGCACCGTTTCTTCGTGCATGTTCAATGAGAACTCATGAATTATTAATACACAAATCTCCTTTTACTGTTAAAATCTCAATTTGGTGTTTTTTGGTTATGATTTTTTTATTTTCTTTTATTTATTTCTTTGGGGTCTGTGTACGTTACACAGAGCTTTCCAGGAGAATTATTTCATTTAAGAAATGCTAACATACAGAAATTTTTGGAGCTACAGCCATTCACAGTGAATTTTCATCTATAGCTACATTTATTGGCATGAAGAAAGAAAAGTGAAGGAGACACTATCTCACCACCTTTTCCCCCACTCGTCCACAGCATCTGAGTTCACTGCATTACAAGTAAATACAACTTCTGTGAACGTATTCTGAAAAATCTAACAAACAACACACCCTTCCCCAGACCCGTATTACGCTGTGGTCCTGCGTCCCCTGCACATCACAGGTCTTACTCCACCACACAAACAGCCCCCCGGCTGCCAGTTACCAGAGACTTTGATACACACCAGTGTCAATATGGGTGGCAGAATCTAGCCCTTAACATCAGCTTCTAAGGTTCTCAAATGGGAATGTCTTCCATTAAAAATAAGAGGAGGAAAAACAGCACAATTAAAGGATGATTTTGGCTCTACATTCAGGCACACCCAGTGTTTGTGGTTACAAGGAATTCTGCTCAGAACTTCCTTCACTTCACCCCAAAACTTCTAGAGGCATCAAGAATGCAGCCCAATTTAGCTCATTAAAGAGAGCTCAGAGAAGTGCTGGCCTCTATTTTTGCTGTTCTTACGAGACAAGATAAACATTTTCTACGCATTTTGTTTGATTAAAAAAAAAAATCATATTAATGTCCTATTTTTAACCTCTCTGTCTTCTAATCAAATACATTTCACATAGCTAAGCAAACAACAACAAAAATCTGCAGAAAGCCAGCCATTCCCATTGTGCTTTTATGCTGTTAAAGAAACAGCATGCTTAGAACACCAAAGCGAGAGGCTTGGCACCCTCAACCCCCCTCAAGGACGGTGAGCTGGTGCAGCAATCCTGAGCCATACCCTCTATCACTCATCCCACGGCCCTGTTTAGCAGCTTGACCCTTTCACTTTTGCTGGGCTTACCCTGGAGCAGGGCAGCCACACGTACCAGACTACAGCAAGGTCAGTGCTTCCAGCACTCAGTGAAGGTGTGCACAAACACACTGACCCCCAAAACTGCTTCCTGCAGATCTGCTGCCCCGCAGTCTGCCAAGGACCAAATTTCTGACCAAGGACAAAGGAGGCACATGGGAAGAGTTCAGGCTCACATCATGCTGGGGTACAGGCCCATGTTTACACTTTGCCAAAAGCCACTGCAGGAGGTGGCAGTTGGGTGTCCACGGTGACTTAGTCATAGGCAGCTGTTCTGCTTTGAGCATGGATAAACCTGCAGCTTAACTGACCTTGCACTCCCTGCACTCACATTAAAATTGAGAACAATAATAATAACAACAATACTGTTAGTTTTCTGCACTGACATTTTCTAGGGTCTCCAGTGAAAGCATGAGTAGGCCAAATGAAGAGGTTTTTAGTAAGAGTGATTCAGGAATAAATCTCAAAAATAAATGTAAAAGGCCGTTTCCTCACCCACATAATCAGTGCAGAAAATGTCAACATATGTGACAAAAGGAAAAAAAAAAGCAGAAATGATTGACTCAAGTCTTGGAAGATCAGTAAAAAAATGCATTCCTCAGAGAAAGCTCCCTTCCCATGTGGGATCACAGGAGTCCTCTGGACAAACTTCCTCAGCATCTCTTCTCTCTGCTTAGTTTGGGACTCTGCAGTGCAAAATGAGCTAGATAATATTCAGCTCCTGTTCCTTAGTCGCCAAACTCTCTTACCATGAATCCAATAAGTGTCTATTAAAATAAATAAACCCCCTAATGATTCAAGATAACCTAATCAAGAAAGCTGAAATGGATAAAAGACTAACTGTAATGGAGAGTTCTGCCATGGCTTCAATGAATTCTTGATGAGGGCCGGGGGAGGGGGACTGAACCTGAGAAGATTTACTTGGAGAATTTTGATACAGTTCAAGGTTAATCACTCAACAATCTGAATTTTCTGAAATGCTTGGCACTTTTCCTCCCCAGAAAATGCAAGACACTTTCATGAGAGCCAGTTTCTCACTAGCTTCATACAGCATGAAATTATAAAAAACAAACAAACAAACAAACAAAAAAAAACCCAAAAAGAGATACATGAGTCCTGAAGTACCTTAGATTCATGGGAACACCAAGTCTGCTTAGAGCTCTTGGTCTCAGAGGGAAATGCTGTGCACTGAGGATACTTCCAGAATTGCAAGTTCAAACTAGCTTCTCCTCACACAAGAGAGGAAGTGTGGGCTTGTGGTTAGGGCAAGCAGCCCACCATCAGCTCCCTGGTCTGCCAAAGACTTTGTGAGCAAAGCCCCAGCTTCACAATTGTCCCTTATTCATTCAGCTGATGAGAGACCAATGCACTGCTACAGATGCTGCCACAGAATCATAGAATAGTTTAGGTTGGAAAGGACCTTTGAAGGTCTCTAGTCCAATCCCTCTGCAATGACCAGGGACATCTTCCATAATCAGGTTGGACTCTGAGTGACCTGAGTATTTCAAGAGATGGGGCATCTGCCATTTCTGTGGGCAGCCTGTGCCAGTGTTTCACCACCCTCATTGTAAAAAGTTTCTTCTTTATACATCTAGTTTGAATTTACTCTATTTTGGTTTCAAACCATTACCCCTTGTGCTGTCACAACAGCCCCAGCTAAATATGGCCCATTTAAGTACTGACAGCCTGCAATGAAGGCTCCCTGGACCCTTCTCTTGTCCACGCTGAACAGCCCCAATTCTCTCTGCCTGACTTCACAGGAGAGATGCTTCAGCCATTTGATCATTTCTGTGGCCCCCTCTGGACTTGCCCCAACAAGTGGAAGTCCTTCCTGGGCTGGGACCCAGAGCCGGATGCAGTGTTCCAGGTGGGGTCCAGAGCAGAGCAGAGGATCAGAATCACCTCCCTCAGCCTGCTGGTCACACTGCTTTGGCTGCAGCCATGGACAGAGTTGGCCTTCTGGGCTGAGAGCGCACTTTGACAGCTCTTGTCCAGCTTTCTGCCCACCAGCATCCCCAAGTCTTTCTTGGCAGAGCTGTTCTCAATCCCTTAATCCCTCAGCCTGTGCTGATACTGGGGTTGCCCTGACTCAGGTGGAGGACACTGTACTTGACCCCATGAGGTTCATATGGGCCCACTTCTCTTGTCCTGGATGGGGTCACACTGTGACTGCATGTACAAATTTGTAAAAAGGAAGCTCTAGTCCAAAATAAATAAATTCTAATAAATTCTAAGTTCAGTCAAGGAGAGAAATGTCTTTCTGCATTTTCTCCATATGTGACAAGAACATCGAAATACCAGCACAACAGATACACCCCAGCTGTAGAGATTCAAAGATCATGAGGGCACTGAGATAAGGCTGTAAGAAGTATCCAGTATGCACACACTATATACACTACACATCTTCACCACTATCTGCTGCTTCTAGCTACTGTGCATCATCACTGGAACCTAATTAGTTTAAGGACACAGAAAA
Organism: Muscicapa striata striata; assembly: GCA_030060385.1. Taxonomy (NCBI): domain Eukaryota; kingdom Metazoa; phylum Chordata; class Aves; order Passeriformes; family Muscicapidae; genus Muscicapa; species Muscicapa striata. The sequence continues at coordinate 5,956,198 of JAREIS010000056.1, read as the reverse complement.
CACCTATTATAAGCTAAAAGGGAGAGAGAAGGCATCCCATCCTATCAAATGAATACAAGGGAATGCAAGTTGGGAAGGAAAGAGACAAAAGGATGAAATTAAGGGTTTCTAAAGCTAATCCTTCCTCAAAGTGACACTGCCCATCTCTCTTGCAGTGCCTGTACTTCAGGATGAGCAGGAGGTAAGGGCATGGGAAGGTGGCCATGGTGTGGAGTCCCATCTAGGGTGGGATCCTACTGTGGGCTAACACCCTCCTCGGCCAGAGAAGTGGCAATGAGGCAGGGATCTTGACATGAAAAAGGAAAGTCAGAGGAAAGGTAAGGAACTGTCATAATGATTTCCATTCAAAGGCCTGGGTTTGTTTTTTTTACCTGAAGGGCCTCAACTGAAGGGTCTTTCTGTCCCCAAACTCAAACCCTCATTAAGCTTGTTTGTTTGCTTCCTTTCCAAGAGGATAAAAATACAACCCAGAGACAGATCTTTGGTAACTCAACATTTTTTCAAATGTTGCTCCACGGGGTCTCCTCTTGCTTTATTGTGGTACAAGTGGAATAAACTCAAGTCTCTTGAAAAAGAATTTCAGTTTCAAGGCTATACTTTTTATTTTCACTGGACTGTGAAGATTCTGTTTGCCCTTCCCAGGGCTGATCCCCAGCAATGTGTTTCCCCCCATGCAACCCCAGGCTAACCAAGAAGACTCTCTTACCCTCTGAGAACTGTGGGAAGTTTGATCTCTATGTTCATATAAACTCTGCCCTCCCTCAGACTGTCAACAAAGGCTCCAACCAGCTGTGCCCACTATTTATTTTGATAGTCACTTGTTTATTATGAACTGAATTACATTCCTAAACCCATTTTGCAAAGACTAAGAAAAAAATGTCTGCTGAGCACAGCACAGCCTCTGACAGGACTTGCACTAGCAGAGGTCAAAGGGATGATGCTGCTGCATCAGCATCTAATGCTGTTCAGCATTAGAGGAACACGGTCATGAGGGAAATGGCTTTCCTGAAGTTGTACCGTAGAGCAGTTGCAGAACTGAATGCAGAAGCCAGTTATAAAGACCAACAGTCCAAACCTGCATTAATCCAAGGCCAAGGTCTCTGCCTGTCCCACTGCCCAGCTCTGCACACACAGGGGTCACCCAAACCTCTCGGAAACAGCACACCAGAAACCTGTCTTCTTGAATTAAATATAACCAGGGGAACCCAAGCTGTAGTCTGGAAACCAAGCCCTGGTGCTCCAGCCACACTCAGAAACATTCCCAGTGTGCTAATACAGGTCCCAGGTTTAGCCACTAAAAGGGCACTAGCAGGCAGCACCCCCAGACAATCCTGCTGTCCATCGGGCATCCCTAACATGCTGGCAACGGGCAACTAAAACACAAAGGCACCTTTGGAGGCTGTGTTGTGAGGGCACTGAGTTCTCAGCTCCTGCTGGCTTCAAAAATACAAAGGGATGCACAGCATTCCACAAAAGCTAAAAATATCTAGATATAAGTTGCAAGAAACAAAACTAGAAGGTAATAAGTGATAAATAAGTCAATGTCTAAAATGAATGGCTTGAAAGCTTTATGAAGGTGGATTCCCTCAGATAATCCTCACCATACTACTTTGGTACCTCCATGAGGCTCTGAAACTTGCCTTTATGTTGACTTGTGAGCTTTGGGATTTGCAATCTCAGTTTCTAGAAACTGCCCTTCTCTTCAGCTGCTGAGATTCTGCCATGACTTAAGAATGAAGATGGTTACTTGTTAAATTAGAGGTCAATTAACTCCACCAGAAGATGATGCCACTTGCAATAACTGTTCTCAGTGGGTACCACTCTTCCTGTACAGAGACAGAAGAAGAAACGAGGCCTCCATTGCCTCTGGATGTTCTCTCGGGTACATGACATACAGCCCTGTGTGTAAAATGTCAAAACATCCCTGTCGGAGATTCACTGCCTGCTAAAACTGTGAAGATCTCACAGCACCGTGGATTGCTGTTGACAGAACAGCAGCGCCCAACATAACACATGCCTTGTTAGCAAACTGGAAGCCTCTCAGTAGTCTGGGGTGAGGGAATAATAGAGGAAGCCAATGCAACACAAGCCAGGCCTGTGGAGAATAGCAAGTGAACGAACCTTGGCGGAGAGTCCAAGCAAAGCCTCAGACGAGTTCTTTTTTCCCCCCCTTTCAAACTCTCTCTTCTGCAAACATGGGCAGTTTTCAATGAGTGCTTCTCACCATGTAACTCAGCTGCTGAAATCAGCAGCATTTTCACCAGAAATGCCCACAACTGGCACAGCTGGCCTGTGCAAAGCACTGGAACACCCAACTGCTAGTTTTCAGACAAGCCAGACCTAAGGCTAACCATGGCACCGTGGCTCTCCCCCACGCAAGCAGCTGTGCCTTGCTTCTGGTACTCCTCCGGGCCACAGAGCTCCCCAGCCAGCAATGGGACACCACAGGCACACCCAGGCCTGGGGCAGGCACACAGGTGGGCTGTGAGGCAGAGGGAGGCCCTGTATCACTGTGGTTCCTGGCTGTGGCTTCCTCTGCCCTGCCTTCCAGTGCCCCCATAAAGCACTTTCATGCTCCAGCAGAGCGCTATGACATCTCAGCCTGACGGATGCTGGGCCATCCCAGGGAGCCAGTGCTGCTTTGGCAAGGCAGCGAAACAAAAGAAACATCAGCCTCAGAAACGCTGCATTATTCGCTGCTGCTGAAGAAATAAAACCTTTATGTGCAGAAACTTTGCTTTAAACAATAACATTTGTGGATCCCGCTCTTAACCTTTTGCATCTGGTGCTCAAAATCTGCCCTGCTTTTTTTCCACGTGAAAGACTACAGATCTTATTTTTGTTTTGGCACTGGTGTGCAATGCTGCCAGAGAAGTGCACTCAAGCTGGCACAGACCAAAGCTGGTGAGCCACCCAAATTATTGTTGGGTGGTTCAGTCCCTCTCTATTTCAAGAAGCCTCTGGGTATAATGACAGGAAGCTTGCAGGCAATTTTAAGCCAAACCTCAGAGAGGCTGGTATTCGGTCTGTGTTAAACACTCCTTATTAAAAGCTGTCCAGTCCGGATTCTGGGTGGAACTTTGATATCTGCATGGAGTAAAGAATAAGGGGCACGTTTGCAAAATCAATTGTGCAGTTTTTATATTTACTGCACGTTTACCACATATGTCATTTATTACACAGTGGAAAACCGTTAAATGCACAGTAGTTGTGCCAAGTGGCATTATGCTTTTAACAGCTTTATTCGTTTAACAGCTCCAGTTCTCATTATATTTTGCCATGTGGTACATGAGATTTTTATGCATTTAACAGTTTAAGAGGGTTCCATGGTATTTTCCTTTTATGTATTTCATACTGAGCCTGGGATTTGGTTTGGGAGGCAGAGGGACTGTACCCCTGCACCCTGACAAGAGAAAGCAAAAGGCAAGGAAAATTAATGATTTCATGAAGAAGGAAAAATTAATCAGATCTCTATGTGTCAGGATACAAATACCTGTAATAAGGACATGGCTTCCCCATGTGCTTTGATAGCTTTTGATGCTTTCTTTTATGCCTTTTGACCTCTTATTTTACATCTACTTTAATGACAATAATGTTGTTTCCCTGCACAGAGGGAAGTGTGTGTTTTTCAGAGTGCATGCACCTAGATACTTCTATCCCACTCTCTCATTGTCACATGCCCATTTGTGCATTTTTGTGTGCATACTGATGCCCTCTTCTAGCTGAACTGAATAATTTCATCCAGGATCAGAAGCAGCTCTTTTCACTGAGTAGACAATTCCTTCCAACAATCTCCAATCCACTTGCTGCCCTTCAAAAAAATCTGTCTGTCCTCCTTTCTACAAAATCCCTTCTGGTGCATTATATTTTTTTAAAGAGTTGGATGAAATTTTTAAATTAATGGATTCTCTTCAAGAATTTCACCCCAACCTAGGTTTGCCCACATGTATTTTTTACACCCAAGGTAGAAATGAATCCAGCAGAACTCACTGCCGTGCTTTCTCATGCCTTTTTGTAGAAATGATTGGATCTGATGTGAATTATTCACATGCAATACTGTATGCAGCACATACAACATGCTAAAAAGGAAACACCTGCCTAATATGCTGTTTCCCATTGCCTTCCCTCAGTTAACCACTTGAGAAAGCAATTTCATTACTTGCTGAACAAGTAGGATACCACCATTTTGAAAGTTCCTTGTCCTACTAGCAGAGGTGCTAGCTACATACCACACGTGGGAAAAGACAGACATGTTTGTACAAAAGGGGAGAAAAAGCTTGGCTGTGAACTGACCCTTTCCTCAGCCTCTTTTAAAAGGAAAAAGGAAACCACTTAAGCAGGCAAAAGCCAAACATGACAGGTTCCCCAGAGATGAAAATTATTATTATTGTAGGAACAGATGTAATTTTATTGGTGAGAGGAAGAGATGGATCTAGTCCCAACCCCAGAGTTTGCTTTAAAAACAAAACCCCAGAAAGCACCACAACAATGAAATCCCCCATACTCACTCACCTGACTTTTATTGGCAGCCACTTTGGCAAACAGAGCTTGAGATACCTTGGCCCTTTTCATCTCCTGTTGGATCTCATCATAAATGGCAGCTGTGATGTTGACGTTGGCACTGTCCGCCTTAATGGGGAGGTCTGTTGTTGGTGTCGAGGTTTTGGCCTACCAAGAGACCATGAAAATAATAATTAAAAAAGTGCTGCTTTCAGCCCAGCCATCTGTGCAGAAATTATCAAAGGATTTCAGTCAGCTGATGCCAAACTGCATTAGCTACAGAGGGACACTTCCTGTCCATTATTCTAATCAGGTTAATTGTGATTGGAAATAATTGCAGTGCATTCCTATAGGACATGCAAGGCCCTGTCAAGTCTCCCCCTCTCCCAGCATGTTTATTGAGCAGCTCAACAACAGGATAGGTAGCTGGGGCACTGGGCTGCAGGCACGCGCTGACATTGGCTTTGCCAGCCAGTTACTGCAGCACAGCCACCAGACTCTACCTTCTCCCCCTGCCTCTATAAGTGGCCTACACCTTGGAGGAAGAGCCAATTCTCCCAGAAAAAATGAGTAAATGGGTAGAGGTCTCTAAATAATAAATTATTACTCAATTTAATGCACTCCCTCATGTCTCCCTCATTCTTTATTAAAACTATACGTATGTCACTTGAGTATGTATGGTTTCCCAGCCTTATCATCATTATGCTAGCCAGACAGTCACCTAATTTCACCTAGGAAATCAGTGGAAATGAAAAAAAAATCATTTCATAAAGCTGGGCTTTGGCATGCCTTTGATGTGCTGCCCTCATTCTCCTAAACTCATATTGAGATTTTGTGTATTCCACTGCACTCCTTTTAATTGAATGATTTCCCATCAGCTTCTGTGACAAATGAAGGACAATAACGGACGCTGCCAGCACTTTCCCTGGGCTGGACTACCCCTGCAAGGCTTCCATCAGTACAGTTCAGAAGACTGCTACAGGATGTCAATTTTAAACCTTGTACTGGTGGTCCCCAGAATGCACTGGCAGGAGAGGGAGTGAGGGTGGTATGATGCTCACTGAGTGCCCCCAGCACCAGCTGCCCGTTGGAGACAGATCTCATTTACTTTCCTGGGCTCAAAGGGGAGAGCTACCAGGGCTGATCGCTGCACCCCTTACACCTTTTAAGGGAAATGGGTTTACTGTTAAAAAAAATTTGCTTTGTCTTGAGACTAAAGGTCTTAGGAAAGAACACAACCTAAACGGCAAAGTTCATACTTCCCAGTAGATTCAAACCACCCATATACCCCAGGGACACTCATCTGGCCTAATTATGAACCTTTTCAGATGGATCCTATTTTTGCGTCAGAGTTGAAGTCTGCTAGAGTACATCTAATGTTAATTTTTAACTAGGCAGACATGCCCAAATGTTTATTTGTTAATAGGAAGGTTAACTAGGCAAAACCAAACCTTCTGAACTTCTTCTGTGTTGCTCTCCCCCAAATCTTCCTCTTCCTGACATCTTTTCTGTACCAAGGCCACATTAATAATGGAACCGAAATCCAATTAAGTCAACACTCTGGACTAATCACTCCTCCTTATGACTTCCAGATAAAGCCTTAACCAACCTGTATCTTCTCCCTTTCCAGGCTCAGCAGGCACTGCTCTGGGCTTGCTCCCTGCCTGTCATAGGCAGGACATGCATAAAAAGAAGATTTTTCTGTTCCCTAAGGCCAGCCCTGCGTGCAGGCAGAGGCAGCTGGACAGCAGCTGGGGCAGAGCATGGCCACCATGCCCCAGGAGGCCAGGGCTAAACCACTGCCATCCTCAGGCCATGAGCTGGGTACAGTGCCACACAGGGACACCCCTCTGAAATTCAATGTTTACAGATAGATGAAAGTTAAGGCAATTGTGGGAAATGTAAGAAAACAACAGAGAGTTCATGGAAAGGAAAACGACTGTCCAAGTCTGTCAGGACTGATTTAATGGAGATTTGTCGGGCATAAAAAGGTCTTCCCAGGCACTGGAGCCTTTGGCTAGCACAGCAGCCGAGGCCACCATGGCCTCAAAGGCTGTTACGGATGTCTGAGATCCTGAGAAGAATAAAATCAACATGTAAAAGAAAGATTTAAAATATAACTCCATCCTGCATGGGTCTCCTAAACTTCTAGGTCCACAGTCACATGTCAGGAAAAATCCTGCCCTGCACACCCTGAAAGCTGTACCATTTTTAATTTAATCACCAAAATAGGAAGGGCAAATACCAACCAAAAGTCACTAAAATAAAATATTTAATGTTAAAGGCCTAGATTCAAAGCTGGTCTTGATATTAACGAGTTTATCACTACTGAAGCATCTTACTGCAAACAGTGAGAAAAAAAAAAGTGTTTGCAACTACAGTGCCAGAGCACTGCAACCCAGCCTCTTACTGTTGCGATTCTGTGTGCACACAACAACTCCCAACAGCTCAGATCATCTTCCCCACAGCAACTGTACCCCATTTTCTGGATCAATCCCTCATTCTCACCTTGAGGCAGGTCCTGAGCCAGAGATATCCCAAAAGGGTGGCTTGGGGCTGGCTCAGAGTCAAGGAGAGCTGAGCTGGGTTGCTCTGCATGCCCTTACACCTGCTTGCATGACAGCCCCAGCACGAGCATTTCCACAGGTATCTGCCATTGCTCTCCTACCCAGCACACTCAATCCCAAAAGCATTGCTGCAGGATACCGTATCTATGGAAACTGTGTTTGCAATTGCCATTCCATCACCTTCTCTGGCACACTGACACAGTTCCTGCACGGCTGGTACAGCTCCTACCCTGCTGCCCCAAAGCTCCCTGCTGCAGGGTAGGTAAGAGCGCTGCCTGGGGAGCTGACGCTGCTGGAATCGCGGCGCTGCCTGCGAGGACGGCATTTGTCTTGTCACAACTAATACCAGGCATATGGGGAAGGCAGTAGCCGTGGTGCCTGCCCGGGAGCTGGGAAGAGCCTCATTTGCAGAGGTGTCCAAGTTGTCAAAACAGCACCTGTGCTGACTGGTGCTGGCCCTCTGAGGGCTGGGGAAATGTTACACAGCGGGCACAAGGCGAGCGCTGGGTACACAAACCTTTGTGTGCCGCTTTTGCTGATCAAAAACCTCACAATATTCTACTGGATCCTTCAAGCTGAAATAAGGCAAGTATGTGCTGGCTTATACTCCTAGAGTATGGTTTTCTAGCAACATTTAGCACTTAAAAAAGGTAGGCAAAAATTCCGTTATTTTAAATTATGTCCTAGCTGTGGGAAAATGGCATATTTCAACACAGGAACGAAATGGGGCAAGAGATCCAATTTTTATTCTCACTGGATTGCATCTAAACTCTTCATTTCCTTTCAGTGCTTGATTCTAGTACAAAACCTATTGCAGTAAATATAAGCAGGAGTAAGCTAATTCTTTAATGAAACAATACCAATGCAGAAAGTGGCTACACTATTTAAGCAGTAAAATAGTGTAGCCACTATTAAAAACCCCATGTATTTTTATTTTCACTTAAAGGTAACTAAAAAAGATAAGGAGAATACAATGAGTTTCTCATGTAATAAAAATTCAGTGTCAAATCTGGGTTGGCAGGATAAGCTTGCTTTCAGTGAGAATAGTTCCTTACATCATTTATTTGGTGAAATGTACTTACATGTCTGGGTTAAACTGAACAACCTCAACAGTTTCTACAAAATCAACACACCTTCTCTAAGGATGGTCAGTTTGAAAGCAAAACTTCACTCCCCCCAGCAGTGCTGGCTTGCTTACTTCCTTTTAGCAGCTGTGACTACGGAATTCAATGAGAAGTGATCACTGGTATTATTAGAAGGGTTACACAGGCCCAATTACTAAAGATCAGTGAAGCGCTAGAATTGACACATCCTGTCTGTACTGTTAGAAAGTTCAGACTCAAGTCAGGCAAATGTCATGACAGGAGTTCAGCAGCAGCCCTGTGCAAGCACCCTCACTTTGCAGGGCACACATGTGGGACTGCATCAGCCTGGTACAAGAGGGGATGACTGTTACAGTGCAGTTTGGGGATGCTCTTTCTTAGTGCAAAGGAATAAGCCACCCAGGGAAGAGTGGGCAGCAACAGCACGTTAATAAACACGTGCAGTTAAGTCCATGAGATAACAGCTGCTTGGGAGCTCTAAGCATCATCTTCCTTCCCAGCACACTGTCCATCTCCACTTTCTGTACCTCTAACATTTACTTGTAAAAACCTCTAACTCAAGGACTGTTATTTCCTATGCAGAATAAGGAGCACAGTATTTTCTAACATCTATCTAATGCACTATCGGCCTCTGTTCAATAGACACTTTTTATGGCAACATATATGAACCAGAAGCCCAGAGATTTTCTGTGTTCTCAAGCAGGTAATGGATATAGGTAAAAAGCTACATGCACTGTCTTTCTGTAATATATTCTATAACAGCTATTTAATGGACATATATCAACAGCCTGTACGTAATGCCCACATGCACTCTTTCAGGCACTAATGTTACATACTCCTTTGCATTTATGGCATTGATTAAATATAGAATGATCATCACAGCGTCTTCCTGATATCCACTAATGTGTCTTAACAGCCACTCCAAAACCTTACGAAAGATTTTCCACAACTCATCTGGGCAAGGGGAGCAACAGACAGGGGAAAGGTGGAAAGAAACTCCTTTCCTGGAATTATCTGGACAACAAACAGGTAGCAAGCAACTGCATCTTACCTGGGGTGTTCTGGAGGAGCTGGGGCTGCTGGCAGCTGAAGACACCATGCTCACATTTGGGTTCATACTTCTCTCTCTCTCATCCTGATAGATACGATCCCGCTCTGAGTCAGGCAAGTTGAGGAAATTCTGCATTGCCCGTAAGTTTACCAGGAGGGACTGGGAAGCTGTCCTAGGGTCTTCTTCTTTACGCAAGATCTCTGACAACAAACCCTGGTAAAAAAAATTAAAAAAAAAAAAAAAAAAAAGCCAGTCATGCGTTGATGGTTTTCTTTGGTTTTTAAAAATTTGTTTAGTGTAACCAGCTGGGTTGCAATACTGAGAATCTACATCAGAATCTCATGGGCTCTCCCTGAGGGGATATTTTGTAGGAAAGTGTTTGTCTTCTGGGGGCTGGGGTTATTTTGGGACTGTCCTATTCTGGCACAGTAATAAGCTTCTGAGTACAGAGACGCTGGATAGGAAGGTAGGTGCACTGGTTAGAAGAAATTGCAGTTATCACCAGGTGCTTGCTGCAAATATTTTAGGAGCTGTTAGATCTCTCTCTCTCTCTCTTTCTCTTTTTACTTGAAGCTGGGAACACTTGGCAATCCTGTTCATCTTTGACAAATCTGCCAAGGTTGGTAAATTTAGTTTCGACATTTAAACAGTGCAGGAGGTTTATAAAGAAAAATGTTTGGCTGGATTTTTATGTTACAGTCCGCTCATTTCGGTTTGGACAGTCATTTCTGAAAGGAGAAAAATGAAGCAATAATAAAACCTTAGAATCTAGATTTAGGGATTTAACCCATTCTTTCATGCCTCATTTTAAATTTCCACAGGCTCCACATTTCAACTGTAAATGAACACCATTAATCTAGCTTTTACAAAAGCCATTACACAGCATTTCCAAAATATAAAGAGTAAAAGAACCCAAAAGAATTGGAGAGATGAAAATGTCATTAAAACAGGCTTAAATCTAATGATGGGATTAAATTTATGCATGAAACTACACACTCACACTCAATAGTCCCACATATTATCTACAAGTTAAAGGCACAGCACACAAGTCTGGATCGGGGCCTAGAGAAACTACCAAAGACAGAGTGTGTGCCACCAGCTTCCCCCAGCCATCCCCTCATATCCAACATTTCACAAACTGGGAGTTCCCTCCAAATAGCAGGAACAGCAAATTCCTGAACTATATTTTTTTAATGTACTGGTGTGCAAGGAAGCTGGGAGGGAGCATTTCCACCCATCAAGACTACTTCTATCTTAATGCAACATATCGTTATAATATTGCTGTGATATCTTATGTTAGCATGCAACTCTATGTGCTCATCATTTCAAGGGCTATCCGGCCAATATGCTTCCCTGAGCCATCTGACAGCATTCCTGCTTCCCTCCTGTCCCAGCCCAGAGGCTGTCAGGCTGTCTGCACCGCTGCTCCCAGGAATGCCAGCCACAGGAGCCAAGCCATGTGGAATCCCACTGGAGCTGGGAGGGCTCACCTAAGCTGGCTCTGGGAGAGGAGCAGCTCAGCAGGAGCACGCACAGGGACCCTGCAGGCCTGACACGGCCCCGCTGGGCTGTTGACATGAGTGTTTTGCAGTTACTTCACAGCCAGGACCCAGGCAAGCTGCTTCCCAAGGACAGGCAAGGTTTGCTTCTTTCTCATCAGAAAAATGTTACTAGAAAGCAACCAGATACCCCAAGCCCTGTAATGCTTAGTTCTCATTTATTTTCTACTGTGTCAGAGAGCATCCTTCAAAAAGCCCTGCTAAAAGCACTGTCACTACAGTTGGCCAATTAACCAAATGCTAACATTTTTAGTATATATTGACCTTATTTACCAGTCTTCCTGACAAAACCAACTGACCAACAAATTATATACCTGTATCTGCATTTATCTGCTATTAAATACCTACACTAAAATACACATGTGAAACCTCTACTTCAGCAGAATTTATACCACAAGTGCTCTAAGCAAGTTCCACACACAATCCGAAGGTAGGCTCCATCTTTTCAGCTCCTCATCTACATAATCAAGCTCAGACACTCCCAATTATATTTTTCTGCAATAATTAGTGTGGGCACCAGAAGGACTGGAGCTGGGAATGGAATCATGGTTAGCACCACTCAGAACTGGGATGAGAGAGAAAAGCTGGCTGGTGAAAAAGGTCTGAAGAATTTGCAGTGCTGGGCTGTCCTCTGGTATTTTGTGTGACCTCAACACAACTGCAAGCATAACCCTGGCTTCTTCTTCAGGGTTTACCACCTCTCAGAGAAGCTAAGGACAATTTGAAAAGCTTCCTAAATGTTGACTGGCTCATAGACTGACAGAGATTAACCAAAAAAGGAGCTTGAAGCCACAATCCGCATGATTCCAAGACCAATGCAAGTCCTCATTAAAATTTCCTCCTAAAGTCAGTGAAAAATTCTTCAAATGCAATAAATAAAGGAAATATCGGTTCCACCAATTCTCTAAATTTCTAATTCCCTGGGTCTTTGCAAGGATATACATAAAAAACTTCTTTTAAAAAGAAAAACTCAACTTCAAAATTTAGTGAGCTTAGTATGAAAGAAAGGGACCTGAAAGCTACTGGAGCTGACTCCAAGACAGTTTTTTCTCCCTCCCATTTTAGCCTCGCTAAATTTATGGTCCAATTTCAAAAATGGAGAGCAGAAACATATGTGAAAGCATGCCAGCAATTACTTTTCTGTGCAGTCATTGACTTTGTATGTAAATCAGAGGCTCACAGGTACAAGTGGCTTGCTCATGGCACTGAGAGGTATCTCAGTACCTGAGATACCAACCCTTGTGCTTGAAGGCTCCGATTTATCACCAGAAACACCTTATCACAGGGTAGATTTGGTACCTGCTCTCCTGGTCCTTGTCTCCTGCCCTGCTGTGGGGACACAGCAGTATTTTGCAGCACTGGTGTTCCATCAGCAGGCTGGGAGCCTCTCCTAAGGCACCTGCTCCAGGGGGGACTCGCTGCCTCCCCAGCACCACAACACAGCAGCCCTGCTCCCCGTGCCTTGCTGCAGGCCCAGGTAGGAAATCTGCCTGCCAAGAGGGTTTTTCTGCAGCTCCTCTAACTGCTTTGGCAGCTTAGGGACCATGTAAACAGCAGGAGAGCTAATAAGAGAACTGACTCATGAGGGACAAATCTTGTGTCCTCCTCCAACTGAATATAAACAACAACTCTGGTAAACAGCCGATAGCTGAGTGATAGGGGAGGACAATAAAATAAAGTGTCTTGAGAGCAGTAACATTTACAATAATACAATTCTGAGCTACTGAAGTATACGCAAACTAACCAGTGAGCAACATTATAAAAAATAGAGTGATATTAAATAATCTGTTCAGCCTTTTTGTCACCTGCAACAAATTAGGCTTTCAATATGCAAAACATCTTCCTTGCAGAAAAACAAATGATCATGATTTCATTTAATTGTAATTTAATGAGGCATAATGTATTTTTTAAAGTGGTATACACCAGGTGTGTGGTGAGGAAACTGGCCCAGCCAGACAAACCCTACTGTTTCTATTTTTAAGAAATCCCTAAAGCCAGCCAGAGACTGTTTTCATTTCTGCAAATTATGTTTCTGCTGGAGGGGGTGAGGGAGGGAAACCCACAGCATTCATAGATTTCTTATAAAATTCCATTGGCTGAATTAGCTCATTCCGACTTACTTACATCTCGCATATTAAAAAATAAAACAAAAAAAACCTGGCAGTTTGCAGAGTAACCAATTCTGCAAACCTAAAAGATCATCTTCAGGGACTAGGAAGTCTGAGTATGGCTTTAAACAGCCAAACAGATCTTCTACATAGAACACAGCTCCCAGGATACATTTTAGGACACGCAGCTTGATAATATCATTGCTTTTCCACTCCTCTGCATCATTTTTAAACTGGCTGCTGAAGAGGCAACTGATGAAGTTTAATATTCACACAGGCTGTGCCTGCAAACAAGGGGTGTGATCACCCTGAGACAAGGGCTCTGCACAGCCTCGTTTACCCTTGGAACTTGCACTATTTTTAAAATTACACAGTGGATCCACAACTGACTTTAAGAAAATAATACCTGTGGTGGAGGAAAAAGCACATGCCCAATCAAAACAAAAAAGTCACTGAATCTATTTAAGGAAGGAGTAATTTTGACCATGTTTTTTCAAACTAGCTGAAATGTAGTCCCTTCAGGCCAGCAAAGTCACTGTCACAGGGGTTTGCTTTGCATTTATTCTATGAAACCCCACTTGTAAACTTTTTTACTTTTATTAACTACAGGATTTCCAGGACAAACAACCCAAATCTCACTGACACCTAATCTTTTTTTGAAGCAGCTTCTGAGGGACGATGCAGTGCAATGTGGAGTGAATGTTATTCCAGCTGACTCTCACATCCAGTGGACCAACTGACCAGCCCCCAAGGCAAACACAGGCTTGACCAAAGCACACAGAAGGTGAGCAAAGCCTCTGGACCTTCTTCCCAAAGGCTGCTGCTCAGCCCTGGAAAGGGCATCAGTGAGATCTCAGTGGGACAGCAGACTGCAGGACAATTTTGCAACTGGAACTTTTGAAAAGCAATGTGGATGGGGGCAAGGTGGTGCTGCTGGAGTGCAGCCCAGGCACTCGTGCCCTGGGGACAGAGGAGGATGAGGGACATCAGACAGCAGGAGACTCCCAAGCACTGGACACGGCCTCACACACTTCAGGTTCAATGATTTGGATAGAAGTCACACTCTCCCTCTTACAGACCTAAGCCATTTGACTGCAAAACCAGGCACTAATGTTAAAGAGGTTCAGAATAGGCCTTGGACAATCAAAACACTGGCCAAGGCAAAAATTTAAATAAACCCAACTAATGTGCTAAACCTCAGTTTATATGTTCTATATAAGGAAATTATATATATGAAGGACTGAAAAAGCATGAACGCTTTTTCAGACTTTCAGTCTATTTGTGCCTCTCCACATTTCAGCTATGGCCAAAAGCAACAGAGAAAATGCTGAAATACTAGAAAAATATTGCTTCTGCAGTGCTTAAGGTTCCAAATACTTTTAAGCCCTGCACTTGTACTGACAAGTCTCAATAGAAAAGCTATTCTGTTTTCCATCAGGGATAGATATGACCCTGAGCAGGATGAGAAAATGTAGAGATTTAGTCAATTTCAACATCTGGATCTCAAAGGTCAGTGATATCAACCTGTCCCCTCTCAGCACACAAGGCCTGTTTCCAGCGGGAAGGTAGCACCCAGGGAACCCCGGTTAGCTACACATTTCTGCTGAGCTACATCGTATATGTACCTTGAGCATACAACAACAACCATTTATATTTACACTTGTGTGCTACTTGCAGTTGCAAGCTGGAGGCAGCAGGTCAGTCCAGGAGCTTTACAGCAGAAGCACTAACTTCTCACAACCCTTCAAGGAATAAAGCATTCCCACCTGCTGTGTTTTTCTCATGTCAAGGCAGGATTTTACCATGACACCTCTCTGCCTCTGCATTTACTCCAGGTCTCACCTTCAGTATTGTCCTCTGGGCTGAGCAAGATGCATTCAACAATTCTGAAATACTTCTCTTTGCCTCTTAGTATACAGCACTACCCAAGAACCTCTACATGAAGGACTTGTAGGTTTCTTGGGACTCAAGCTCATTTTCAAATGCTCACTGCTTTGTTTCCATTCTCTTGCATCTCTTCCTAGTTCCAGCTGGGATATGAAGCAGAAGTGTTGGAAGTCTATCAGAAATGCTTATCCTGGCAATGTGTCCAGTCCAATTTTGCTGAACAAAATTGCTTTAGATAATCAGTGGAAAATTTTGAGTGGTTAGCCAAACCAAGCACCTTCATATCCATTCTGTCACAGTTTCCATCAGGCAAAAGTGTTTTTGAACCCTGTTCCCTAACCAGCTCTTCTTTCTCAATAGTCAAAATGTGTGGTGCTACATTTGTATCAGTTCTACAAACCTCAAAACTTGAAGGACTCTGACTGAGGCTAACTCTCTGTGAATGGGAGACCAACAGTCTCCCAGTACACTTCAGTGTACACACCCCATCAGTCCTTCATTTAGAAGAAATCTTCTGATCCCCAGACTCAGTGCCTACAGCCAGAGTATGAGCCTTGTTCTTAAACTCATTTAACTAATGCTAAAATACATACATCTCAAGAGAGAGCTGCTGAGGCACAAAGCATTTAGAAGCTGATTTGAATAAAACCTATACAGGGTGCAACAATGACAATTTGATTTTTATTATTAAAAATGAAGTGTTTAAATCCTCAAAGAAAACGGCTTTATTGCATTAGTTTAATAAAGCCTCTTTTTTTATTATGGTATCTGTTTTTATGAGGGAAGACAGGATGTGCATGCGGATCTGAATGCGGATGCACACAGGAAAGGAGGCAGAGAAAGACCAACCCCCGTATACCATTTATGTGACATGTGTGCCAGACCTTTATCCTGAAATATGCAGGAAAATGAGTAAAGACACACAGCTTGTGCACACTGCAGATCTGTGTGCCCTTGCTTCCAAGGCTCAGGACTCCTGTGCATCAGCTGAGCAGGCAGCAGCCACCTCCTACAAGCACACATTCTGAAAGCCTGACTCACATGCTACTTAAGATCTTTTCATTCAGCCTATTGAATACAATTAAGTTAATTGAAACTGAAATTTTGGGCAGTGTAAAACCCACTGTTGGAACAAATATCCCATGTACCAAAAATCTGCAATTTATTAAAGTAAGCACTTCCCTTACAGACTGCCTTCTTTCCTGTGAGTACAACAGAACGCTGCTTGTGCCACATTACACCCAAGAATAAAACAAGCAGGCAGCATGAAAGGGTTTCATGCTGTAAGAGAGAGTTTTCTAAGAGGGTAAAAACCAACAAAAAGTCCCCCCCAAAACCCAAACCAGAAGCCTTGCTAATTGAAAGCCTGTGCACAATAGGGCAGACACCATAGCGATGAATGCAGCACGACTGTCTCACTAGATACCAGGCAGAGAATTAAAGCTCCTTGTGCTCTTCTCATTTGAGTTAAAGGGAAGATCATTTGCAAACGGAATTCTGTCCAGGATTTGGCTCACAAGCAAATAAAGGTGGAAAAGTCAGTTATTTCAACAAATCATATTTCTGCTATTAATGCCTTATAGAGGACTCTTTTCTGAACCCACTTCCATTTGGAGGAATTTTGCCAAAGAAAGCAGAATTAAAAAACGGAGTCACAACCCACAGCCTTACTTCCTTAGCAACCAGACTACTGCTTTCAAGCCTCCCAAACCCACCCCAAACAGGTGACCAGTGACACCTTTGTATGCCAACAAACGTTATTTCCCTCTTCCTCGTTGAGGAAGCCTGGATTTGCCTGCAGCTGCACCAGAAGCTAGGGCAACACCCAGCATCAATCCTGTGTTCCCCTATGCCTCAACCCACACCTGCAGCCAAGGTGTGACCAAACCCCTTGAACAAGGAGGATCAGTGCACCTTATTTCATCATAAACTTCACTACTGAAGCTGGTGGAGTCTCCCCCTGCTCAGGCTGTTACTTCCTTTAATCCAAAGAGATGTGGCTGGCACCAGCTACCCAGGCAGGAGCTGTGCTGGGTGTGTGCTGCTTTCCCATCTGCACGCTGGGAAACCAACGCTCCCACGGGAACTACTCGGGGCAGGAAGGAGGGAGCCGTGCTCTTTGGGAAGAAAGTTACAAGCAGCTTGAACATGCTGGTGGTTTTATCTAGCTCTCTTTCTATCTGGCCTCACAACTACTCAATTTTAAAAGCCTCAGATTCAAGGATATTTCCAGTTTCAGAGGCTGTTCAGTTAAACAAGCACTGGCCACTTGCCCGAACATTTTACTAGTACTGGCTATTATGTCACAACATTGGCAAAAAAAAAAAAAAAAAAAAAAAAAAAAGCTTGAAAAAAGAAAAATACAAATTGAAACACTCCTTCATTCTGGGGCTTTGCAGTCCACTGGGTGCTCCCAAGGAGAGTAGCAGTTCACTGATCAAGTGATTTAAACTGTCTGGACCCTTACAAAGAGCCCAGTAAACTGTCCTGACTACAACTCCATGAGCCTGCAGCAAAGGGGAATGCTGAGCAAATGAGAAGAGTAGTATGTTCATTTTCTTTATGCAGGACAGGATTCAAATTACCTATTTTCCAGTTTGTATTTTGAAGAGTGTAATTACTTCAGCCCTCCAGATTTGCTGAAAAGCTTTCCAGCAAATCACAAGGTAAATTTTCACACATCTCCTTTAAAACAGTCTTCTTAGCCCTACTTTTTCCTGTAACCAACACCACCTACCAATTCATCAAAACATTACAACCTGCAATAAGCAAGTTCTGGTTATTACAACCTTTTGATTGCTATTTGAATGCTATATTAGGAGACAATAAACTGCAGAATTGTACAAGGACTCTGCCCCAAGGATGGGCCAAACTCCATGAAAGTATTCTCCTCCAGGAAGAAGCCCATAGCCCTCGTCCTGCCTCCCATTTCAGAGTACTGGCCAACATGGTGCCTATGCTTTCAGGGGCGGCCCATCACCTACCTAGAAGTTATCCTGATGTAAAGACAATGCAGGCTTCAGCCAGGTAGGCACTTTTTGAGAACTCCAGCATGCACTGAAGCAGTACTGCACTGTACTGACAGCCTTTTGACTTTACTGCATTGTTTGGGACCAAGGAGAGACATCAGCTCCCTCTCTGCACTAAAACCTCCTTAACCTCTACAGTCTGTATATTGCAGGCACTTCCTTCGTTCATTTTGACTGCTTTTAAAAATGTGCACAGGGCAATTCCAAGTGTGAGGTACACCTCCTCTAACTCTGACAGTTGTACTTCTCTTACAGATTTACAGTATTAACCAGAATTTTCCTTGCTTTTTTCTTCAAGATTGAATGGCTTTATACAATCAAGAAGTGGCAAAGTCTTACAGAACTCAAACCTTTCACTAATGACTGTTTTAGTAACAGCTTCAGCTTGGCTTCATGTCTACACGCTTTACAAAGATGCCTTCCAGTTTGAAGGTATCAGGTATGACTATCTAACTCTCAGGTTAGATCTGCCTTCAATTCAAACCCACTCACACTCCTGCAAGCAGTTTTTATGGTCCAGAGCAGAAGGAACCCACTATTTCAGTAAACAACACATTCTTTTGACTTAGGGGTCAGAGGCAAGAGGGAGTCAAAGCCAAGGATCCTAGCCATAAAATCTTGGGCACAAACAATGCAATTACACAAGCAAGAAACTGAACCTCCTGCCTCAGTGATACTGCTAACTGCCTTCGTCATGGCAAGCTCTCTCCATGCCACAAGAGCAGGGAAGACTCAATAGAGTGTCATTCCAACAGGCAGACACAGATTCCAATTCATTCCAATACGCAGAGATGAATAGGGTGTCATTCCAACAGGCACCATTCTTATCACTGCTGAGCAAATTGTGGGCAACACCATCTTAGACAAACATGGTAGTGCCCACCATTTTAAATACTTTGAAGGCTGTGCAGGAATTCCTTACTTATTGAGAAGTGTCGTTAAAACCTTATATTGTCTGTGTGTGTGCTTCTACCCATCCCATGTGGTGAAAAAATACGTATTTAGATTCCACAATAGTGTGAATTAAAATTAAGACACAGAGTCTTGAAATGTAAGAAGAAGCAGAGGTTAGCCCAAGAAACTAGTGAATATCAGGCATATACACTTTGAGGGTTCGTCATTCACACTTTTAAATTAATAGGAAAATGCTCACTTTGGAACTTTCTGTTGGAAAGAAACCCTCTTCATGGCTAACTCAGCCTGGGCCAGCTCCTCACCAAACAGCCTGTGCAGCTCTCCTGTGCATACAGCAGGTACTAAACTGCCTGATCTTCAGTCTCCACTTCAGTGGGAGCACTGTGCTCTAGGAAATGCACAGAACTTGTCACAGAGCCTGAAGTGCTTTGTTTTCATGTGTGCAGACAACATGCCCACAGGTATATGCAAATATTGTTGTCTTCAGTTACCTATTTCCAACTTCAAGAAGAAGATTTGAATGTTTTACAAACCATACAATTTCATCTCTCCTTCTTCTGACCCTCCTCACGTTCTCCCTCCCCCACACACATGCATACATACAAGTGTCAGCCACTCGTTCCTATGGATTTAGCCTAGTTTGGATCAAAGCTTCCTCTACTTCATTTAACAGATTTGCTCAGATGGAAGGTCTCAGGGGAGAAATAATGTTAGTAAGAAGGGGCTTTTCAGCATTGAGTATGTAGGTCATTGGACTTTAAATTAGAGAATAGTTTATCTATTAAACAAGCCTCACAGTACATATTTCATGAAGCTATACTTAATTATAGGCTAATATGCACCACAGAGCTACCATGAAGAAAGATTAAGCAGTGGCCCATAATGCAGTAATTAATACCATTATTAGCTGGCTGGCACACAGCATCTATTATTTGGTACCATCAGGAGAAACAACAGACCCTCCAGTTTCCAATGCTGGCACTTCTGTGAAAAGCAACAAACCCAAACCTTTCCAGAGAGAAACACACACCTCTCTGTACCTTGGAGGCAGCAGGAGAGATGCAAGGAGGTGAAAGTAGACTTGAGTTTCCACTCCAAGTGCCTTTTACAGAGTTTGCTTCTCCACTATGGATGTGTGGGAATATCCCACACATTCTACTCTGCACTGCAATACTGACTGCCTGAGTCCCTCTTCTTAATACTCTGAACTGTCCCCACTGTGAGGGGAGCTTGATTTGAGTTGGAATTAATAGCTGAGGACAAGGAAACACAAGTGTGCATCTACACTCTTTTCCTACAGTGATGGCTCCAGGGGACATGATGCACTGTATGTAAGACCACTGTTCTTCTGTATCAGGGTGCTGTTGACTAACAAAACACTGTTGTGAGATGAGCACATCTTTTATGGATGCTGTAAGACTTGTAGGACTGTCCTGGAATCAGTATGTACATCGCATTACTTATGATGGAGGGCTAAGAAGCAGGTAGTATCTTTCTTGTTGGGGAATGAGCCATAGCAGACTTGGGCGTTACCAGCCCAGGTCTCCCAGTGTGGCTAAAGGAGAGCTCCATGCTCCCTGGCAGTGACAAAAACCTCACTGGCAACGTTATTGCCAACCCCTTGCTCCAGTTCAGAATATGTCATTCTGTCAATACCATCCACCTTGATTATATCAGGCTTTATATACAACAGATTATGATCCCAGAGGGATGAAAAGCTTTTCCAAATTAAAAGCAACATTTTAAAGAGGAAACACTCATACATTCCTATGTAGTTTTCATTTGATATCCTCAAGGCTAACCCCAGAACTCAAGTGTTTTTCTCTGAGTGCAGCCATCTTATGAATTTAATGGAGGAAGGGAAGTAATAAAATGTGCTCCATACTTTAATTAGTTCCCTCATAACATGGCATTTCCAAAATGGCAGTGCCAAAGAAAATCATTAATCTAGGAGAACAGACGAAGGTACTGTATGGGGCAAGGGATAGACCTCCTAGAGATACACACTCCCCCATTTCTTCTCTTGCTGGTAAATCTTACCTCAAAGCTACAAAAATCTCACTCCAGCTATACAAAAGGAATTCATAACAATATTAAATATTAAGCCACTTTCCATTTCTTAAGCCTTGCTACAGAGTATTTGAGAGATCACATGTTGTATCCTGCAGGATAAACGTAAATGCCCTGTCTTTCCAAGCACACATTCACCCTGGGTAGTCCAGGTGCCAGGCTTAAACTGATACTATCATGCAACCATTTCAACATCTGCATTTCACTAAGTGAGTGAGAAAACCTGTGTGAGATGTATGAAAGCAAACACAATCTGCTACAAAAGGCAGACACTTTCCCCAGCACACTTGCCTTACACATTTCCTGTGGGAGCAGCCTCTGGTTGTAACACCAGTTGTAGCACAGGAAGGAATTGAGGAAGGATCAGAAGGAAGCCCAAAAACACCTCTGACTCTTAGTCTCTTATTACCTCTTCCTGGCAATCAGGCAGGGGCAAATGTGAAAGTTTATAACCACAAAGAGGAGCTCAGGGAAGAACTCCCGTGAGCAGAATGACTGCTAGAGAACAAAACTCAGGTAACAGCGCAGGAGTGGCCAAACAGAAACAATCAGCTGTTCCAGGAAGAAAGAGCCTTGCTCAAAACTGACAATGAGACTGGAGAAAGACTGAGAGTGGTCTGACCTGTTAATATGGCACACCCCCTGCCCTGATCTGCAACAACCGTACAGCCCCACAAGAGCCACAGCTTTGCCCCCTCTTGGTTATAGAATAGAAATTGATACCTGTGTGCGGTTGAATGCTACTCTTGCAAAGACAGCTTGAGACACACTGGCTCTCTTCAGCTCATCTCTGACTTGCTGGTAAATATCTGGAGAGACTTCCACCGATGAATTTGATGGCTCTGGTTTGACAGCTCTAGGGATGGGTGGATGATTCAAGAACTGCTGGTTGATAGCCTGTGGGTGCTGGTGAGCCAACAGTCGGCTGACGGCAATCTGCTGGTTTATCAGATGGGCCATGGCTATCTG
Organism: Muscicapa striata striata; assembly: GCA_030060385.1. Lineage (NCBI taxonomy): Eukaryota > Metazoa > Chordata > Aves > Passeriformes > Muscicapidae > Muscicapa > Muscicapa striata. The sequence goes on along the minus strand of JAREIS010000056.1, from coordinate 5,934,440 downwards.
CTGCCTCACCAGTTGTGGACTGAGCTGAGGAGACAGGAGCCCAGGGTTTATCATTGTTTGCATCGTTGGCACTTGGTTTCGGATTGGAGTACTGTGGTGAATTTGGCCATGAGGAGACTGTTCATTAGATTTTCCCAAAGTTGCCAGCTGGTTGATATTTGGTAAGTGCATGGGACGTTGACCAAGAACACAATAGTCTGAAAGGTTTTCTCTTTCCACTCTTTCCACTGTTAAAAGAGAAAAATTAGCTTGCTGTCATTTCAGTTTGCACTTAGGGCAAGGATTATATTGCAGGTGACTGCACGCAACAGTACCTGCTTTACTTTTTAAGTCTACACTTGCATAGAAATATCATAGAAACATAAGCAAAAGGAACACAAAGTAAGAGCAAAACGAATAATTAACTTTTTTTTGGTCTTCCCAAGTTTCATCCACAGCCGATGAAGACTCCTTATAAATCAACAGCAGGTATCCTCTCCAGCCTCCTTCCCTAAAGAAACAAGCTTGGACACTTCCATTTATAGCATTACTAACATTTGAATCTGTCACAGCAAATTGATTAACCTTTAAAAGCAGTCAGTGTTTCAGAATCCCTGGCATCTAGGTAAACGAAAGAAATTCAAATTGGTATCCACTCACACAAACCAAATGGAAACAAGGCCATTCCCTGTGCAGTCTATGGTACTACTTCTCATTACAAACTTGGCAGCTATTATCTTTTTCACATACACTCTACCTTGTACTGTGTGTGAATAAAGCTATCTGGCATTATCAGCTCATGCAGGTGCACCACAGCAGACTCATGTTGGTTGTGTGAAAGCATATTACAAAACAGTGAAATTCACACATGAGAAAGGTTTAAAGCACTGGTTTCTAAAGCCAAAGCCTCACTGCTATGAGTCTGTGCAGAAGCTGTAAAGCACTTCTGCACAAATATTCACTTGAAAGAAAGTGCCTTCGCTGTCTTCAAAAATTTTGTTTAGCACAACAGTGATCTCTAAGTGACATCATGTCACAAAAAATTAAACAGTACTCACTACATGTATATACTGTAGTTTTGCATATTGATGTACATTGTCCCTGTTAAATATCTTATGTCAGGAACATCACAGTTTCTTTTCAGGTAACTGCAAAACTAAATGCACATATTACAAAATTAAATTTTCTCTAAAAGTACCATTTAAAATACGAAATTAAGTTTAACAAGTGCATAAATATAACTCCTACCTAGATAATTTTAAGCAGTCATTTTACAGTAGGTTGCAGATTCCATAAGCCTCCCTACATGCAATTGAATAGGCATTTTTATATTGATCTGATATAGAAGTGTTAAGAAACATACAACATAAATCACTGCCTCATCCATGTATTGGTCTCAGCAAACAACAAGACAGGATTTATTTCAGAAAGGTCATAATACTATTATAACTTGTGTAATGATTAACAACTGTACGAGGTTTTGAAGTCTTTTTAAAAACCTATTCTATATAAAGCTTTGAATCTTTACACAGCTAATGCTCAGATCTACAGCATACTGATGATTTGCTCTCTTTTCTTCTAAATAGAATGACAGTTCTTTTCACCTTCCAGAGTTAATCTAAGACAGCGAGGGAGTCATGCCCTGAACACGTACAAATACACAGTTACTATCTTTAGAACTGTCACTCCGGAACAACACAAGTACTAAATTTTACAACTCGGTGAATTAATACCCAGGATTTCCTTGTAAGAAGTTTTAACTCGCTCTTTCTATTCTTTAAAAGGAAAATCCCATGACATCTTTAGCCTTCTATAAAATAATTGCTTAAAAAATTCAAAATAAAAATTAATTTCAAATACAACTATGAATTCCACTTTTCCACGTTTCAACCCAACTGAATTTCTAAGTGTTTACTTGTATTTCAACTATGAAAGGCAATGCAAAACATGTGATACACAAGTATTATTGTCACCAAATGACCATTTTGCTGTGTTACTTGCAGGCTGTCAGATACACAACACAGCATTTCATTTTGCTGAAAATCCCTATTTAAAAGCTGCTCCTCATGATGTCAGCTGGCCTCCATGAAATGCGGTACAGAAAGCTCTATACCACTTCAGGAACAGACATGAAACCAATGTGAAACATAAAATAGGACTAGTGCTAATTCCAGGGATGGACCCATCACCAACACAGAGGTGTGGGCTGGGGAGTGAGCACAGGCTGCTTTACCACAGCCTCAACGTTCTGCAACACAAACGATTCAAAGCCAGCATGGTCATACTACTGCCTCCTCAGCCTCTCTGCACTAAGCCTGCACCTGAGTAATGCCATTAAATACACACAGTTGCTAGCCAAATGCAATTATTCCAATGGTACAATAGCTACTTGGCAGATGTAAGCAGGATGAAGCTGTTGTTCAGTGTAATGAAATACTTGGAGCATCCTGTTACATCACTGACAACCCTAAAATAAGAGTCCTTCCGCTAGGAGTTTCAGAAGAGCTGAAAAAGTTCTGAACTATTTGTAGTTTGAGGAGCACACACAGAATAAGTCACTGAAACCAACAAATTATTACTTGTTAGAACATAAAAACAGTAACCAAGTGTTTTTGAAAACTTCGTGAGAAATAAATATAAATAACATTCACTTTCTGGGCTGAACCACATTTGCCAAGTTTCCACCCACTCTTGACTTCAGTGCCAAGTTATAAACCCCTATAAAAATAAAGTTTAAGATGAAAAGGCTGCCAGGCTGTTAATCTCTGCAGTGCTACTTGGAATTACACAGAAACATCACCTGACTTGCTTCTATAGGTATATTTTCCCCTTATTATCAGTTTCCTTTTTTGATCACATTAGACTATACAGCCATGCAAGTAGTCCCTATAAACAAACCAGATTCTAGTCACTTCAACCACTTTGGTAATAAAAGGTTACCATTAGCAGTTACGCTGGATGGAAAAAATGTGCATTACTCAACTCCTCAAAACTCTTTCCTTCTCTAACACATTGCCTGTATCTGATTCCTTCTTGTTCTTTGGTAACTATGGACTGGTTACCAAATCTGCAGGGCTGAACAAGAGCAAGACTGAGGCAGCCTTGAGATGGAGATTGGCACTGTCCTGAGAGACAGGCCAGCTTGCCAGCAATTCTCTAAGCAAAAATGGATACAGGAGCCACAAAGCGTCTGTGCCACCAGCATCCTGCCTCAGATACTCCAGAGACAGGGCTTTAACCTCTGCATCCTCCATTTTCCATGTTCATACCCAATTACAGTCTTTCCCTTGTTTGCTATTGTCCTACTCAAACAGGAGAAACGTTCAGAGCTCTGTAGTCTCGTACTGATTGGAATATAAATATCTGACAACAGAGCAGCAGAACCTTACACAGGGAAGGAAGGGGTTCCATGGATATGTGCTATCTACATTCAAGTGCTGCTGATAAACTACTTCTGCTAGCAGTGCCTGTGGTAGTTAAATAAAAGCTGGTTCAGGAGGCTGTTACCTACCTCCATCTGTGGTGTGACCACAGCAAAAGACATTGCAGTGTTTTCGTTTTCTCTCTGCGTCGCTCACTTGGTATACAATTCTGCAGTTCTTTGCTTGAAGAGCTCATTTAAACCAAGTACAACAGCACTGTCATATTGCAGAGCCACCCACCCTTCTGAAGCCAATCACTAGGTAGGCAGAGACTTGTCTGAACAGGTACTGTGCTAAGCTCAGCACTTAGCTCTGAGAGCACCTGAGAACAGCATCTGCCCTTGGTTTTTCTATACCTCCCTACAACATGTCACTACCTCTACAAGAGTCAGAAACCAACATAATCCCCAGAATGGGAGCAGCAAATTATTATATTTGAATATTCCGTTCTCATCCTATAATGATTACCATGTGTGTCAATGTATTTCAACTCCATACTGAGTTAAAACTTCCTGGATACAGCACAAAAGGAATTCAGTGCACCCTTCCCCTGTGTGATGCTCTTAACCTCTAGCCCAATCTTCCTTGCACAGTCAAGCAGCTGACGCAGACCACAGCACAATAGCTTGGGGTGGTCTGCATGCAACTTTCCATTTAAAATAAAACCAGCTCAAAAGATTTAAAATAAGATTTATTTCTCCACCTTCCCTTCCCCTCACACTTTATTTGCACTGAGTTGTTAATAGGAACATTCTGACAAACAGCCCGTTGGGCATTTAGGGCTTATGCGTGGCACTGAATTGACTGACAGCACTGGAAACCAAATTCCTATGCACAATAAGGGATGCAGCAGGGAGAGCAAGAGTGTAACACGTCTCCCAGCACTGCACTGCAAAAGGGGACACAGAGGATCCGCCAGCGTCCGTGACCCAGCGTGTCCGGAACTTTTCAGTCCCACAGGCACACAGGCACTTTGCCCCAGAGTAAGAAGAAGCTGGTAAAGAAACGTTTTGTAATAAGTTACTAGCCGGCAGAATTGCCATGCTTCAATTGTGACAGGATGTCACCACCCAGGGCTGTTCTCCAGTGCTTCAGTTTGCTTCTTTGTTTTATTTATTATTTAAAACCTGGTGATCATAAAAGCCATTGCTAGCAGTGGTCATGGCCAAGCTGGGAGAGCTCTGTGAACTCTAGTATACTCTGCACAAAGCTTGAGACAGAAAGATTCCCACAATTTCTCCTGGCTTAGCACCATGCTGTCCACTGGAGCAAGACTTGAACTTTGGAGCCATGCTTGAGGGACAAAGCACAGCACCAGCTCTACCTCGGAGAGACAAGGCTGCTGCACTACACCCAGAGGGTGCCCCTTGCTTATGCCACATAATTATGAACTACCACTTTGTAAATAACAGAACCACTGCAGAGCACAGGAGGTGCTTTTAAAGTGGTAATTCCATATCTTTTTATCTGTAATTGGGATAATTACTTATTTCTTTTAATCCCAGCCCACTTAACCACTTCAGTGCAAAGGGCTGATCTGAGGAATCTCATTTTCATTTAATGTCTAATCTTTGTATCTACCCATAGTCATTTACTGGCTTCAGTGCCTGATTTCTGTCTAGGCCACTTGTTCCTGCACTCAGCACTGGAGGAAAAGCAGGCTGACATGACAAGAAGTTATAACTTTTAAAACCTTTCCCGTCCCTTACTCCTGCAGGACAGCACATAACCTTGAAATAGCTATAGAGCACATACAGAAACTGTTTGGCTGCTGCCTGTGGGTAGCAAAGGCCTTTATCCAAGCCTAATGGAAAACAGACAGGAAAGGCCATTGTCTGTTCTTTGTTGAGTTGCAAACCATTCAGTTCCCACCAAAGCACAAGTCACTATTTTTTTTCCTTAGAATCATCATTAAAAGTGGGCCTTGAACCACCAATCTGAGGTAAACTGAACAGACTATACTAACATTGCTGAGTCTCTGTGCAGCTGACCTTCTCATCCCTTATTCTCAAGACAAGCTCTAAGTCATCCCTTGGGACACAGGGATGCTAACATGTCTTCTGCCAGTTCTGCTTAAGCATAGGAAGCCAAATTCTTCACATGGGCTGCCCCTGGACTGCACTACTTCCAAAGATGCTTGTCAGGAGACAAGCATCATCATCTTATTTTTAGATTTATTTTTGGGTTTGTGTATAGGTTCAAGAGGCATACAGAAGCATGAACTCAGTTCTTCATAATCACGCTAACATTGTTTGTCAAAAGGACACACCAGATCCATCTGGCAGAGGAAACCATTACAGAAGGTATTCTAGTGACCACCTCTCTAACCTATGAATACTGGTCAGGTGAATGGAAAAGGAGAAGCAGCGGAATCATCAGCTAGAACAGTCTAACAGAAACACAGGTAATACTGTTTCAGATGGACTGATGTTATCATCTGATATAAAAATATCTCCCTTCCTGTCAACCTATTGTAACAGGAGACCCAATCTTTTGTTGGCATCTCAAAAGGGAGGCACAAACCTCAGATCCAGTCAATTGTGCAATCCCTCTGGGAGAAAGATATGTGTGTCTTCCTGATTAATAACATCAGAGATGGTGAAGGGAGGGAGACAGAACACAAACATCATTAAGTCAGAGATGCAAACTCTTCAGATATTTCGGGTGAAAAGAATGCCATTCTACTGCTCTTGGAGTTATATATTCTATGAAATCCATGGGATCAGAGAGACACTTGGCAGTTTTTCACACAAGAAAGCTTATGCCTGTACCTAAGCTTCAAGTTATCCTTCTGTTTCAAACTAATCTCCACTAATGCTTACTTTGTAAAAATAACTTTTCTTCCGAGTTAACAGGTCACTGTTCGGCAGCACACAAATAATTTTTTTAAATATGAAAAAACCCAAAACTTTGAGATTCCTAAGGTTAAAACAAAAACACATTTCCTTTTTAGAAAATGGAGATGACAATTCTTTACTAAGAATTCAAAAGGGCAGAAGTCCCAGCTGCAGCACACAACCAGTCCCCACTGAGAAGAGCAGAGGAACAGAAGACATTTTTTAAAAAGTTCAGTGACATCGTCTGAGCAAGACACAGGACAAGTGGCCAGACAGCTTCTCCACAGAAGGGTTTCCAATCTTTACTGTGTGGCCTATGTTGCCTAAAGCAGCACTGGCTGCAGCTCCAGCCACACACAGGAGCAGGAGATGCCATTCAGCAAATTTCACATATCCTCTGTCAGACCACAGGCACTGTGGGCAGTGAGAGCCACTGCCCCAAAACAGCCACAAGCCAGGGAAGACATTCTGCAAAGCTGAGAATCACATATGCATTTACCTTAGATAAAAATTACTCTTAATTAAAAAATAAACCCAAAGGGTGTGTTTTAAATCTCTTTACAGAGAGGAACAGCCAAGAGGGCCACAACTCATACACCCCTGGAACGCATGGCAGCAGCTAAACTGATTTTTAACAATACATATGCACAAATCCCCCAAACTGGCCCTTAACATCATGGACAATGCTGAAATCCAAAATGCTAATGTGGATGGGAAAAACAGCAGTCAAGGGGTCCATAATCCTTGCTGAATCTTGACTTTTAACTTATATTAAAAGAGAGAGGTCACTTTTTCTTCATCATTAGTGACAACTGATGAACTACTCTCCTCATAAAATAGCACAGCAGGCCACTGACTATGAGGATGTCTCCGAGTCAAGAGATGATCTTCAGGTCATGTATGTTACCTAGATAGATGCTGACAAGTTTGACTGTGATTGATGCTGTTTTCCTTCCTTTTTATAGAAAGTGAAGAAAGTCCTGTTTTTAATGAAATGAATATAGAGTAAGGAGTGTAAAAGTAAGCAAAGGAGAAGAGCCCCACAGTCAACCCTAAATGCTTTAATGCCAGAGTCACAACTAATATCCAAACAAGATATGAAATGTACTTCCTTTAAAAACTTAACATTTCTGCAAAAGGTCAAGATATATGAATATGTATAAATACATAATATATATAAATCCCTCTACTTACATAGGGAGAAGTAAATACACAGCATGTATCAGTAAAAAGGGTATTTTTAAAGTCAGAAACACTGTATGGGAAAGATCTGGTGTGCCTTTCTTTTCATGAGGCTGCCACAACATCTGCTTCAGAGGAACAATTAAAAACTCTTCCTCAAAGCACATGATGAGAGTTTTCCCCAGGCTCTCACTGGCATTATCACTGTGCTGCAATCCTCAGTTCCTTCAGCCTGGAAATAAGAAAGCTGGGAGCCCTTCTGAATCCTGTCTCTAACCTCTCTGAATATACACTGGTCTCTAGGAACACATTAAAAGAGAAACAGATTGCTCTGTCGATCCATTATTGGAATTGAGTAAACAAACTTTCAAGAATACAAGAGCACATAAACAACAAATCAGTAATATTGGAAAAACCAAAGAGGAGCCAAACCAGATTCTCAATTTAAGGAAGCTATGAAAGTTTTTTCTTACACTCTTGATCTGTTGAAACAGAAATAATTGAGGCCTCCTCCTTTAAACTGAAAAGCCTCATCATTCCACAAGAACCTTGAGACAGCCACAGTCTCAAAACTCACATCCACAGAAAGCTATATTTTGACAGACACTGATGGCAGGAGCAAAGATGACATGTTCCTCATATGCAGACAAAAAAAGTATGTCTTTTTATTTTTAAGTCCACAATGTATTTATTTCTTCCTGCTGCCTTCCTAACTTCCTCCCACCGAGCTAAGTTGTGTCATCAGGCAAAAAGAAAATATTCACACCAGTTAAGATTTTCAGTTGTGAAAGAATTCTGATACAGTGATAGTCCTTCTGATAAAAATAGAAAGCATAACACTTAGAAGTGAAATATCTATAGAGAAAGAGAGCTAAAAAATATTCTAAATGCTATAAACCCAAAATACAGGGATTCAAGTAGGTAACTGGTACGAGTTTGATCCCTTGACAATTACCTGAATTGCATGGTTAAGTCCTGAAATATCTCTCTTCATACAGATCTGTATATATGTATATAAATGTATATAGTTACTTACAAAATGTTGTTTTTATTCCTGTATCTATTTGTTAATCAAATTTAAAATCAATGCAAACCTTTCAAACAATTATTAAAATCCTGCATTTCAACAATGTTGAATGCCTTCTCCCAGCTTCAGAAAGTTTAGCTTCTAGAGAAATCAGACAAGCATTTCTCAGATTGACAGAAGCATCCCCATGGGACTGCACAGGAGAAAAGCAGTTTGAGAACCACCAGAATAAGTCACTGGTCTATAGTTGTCACTGATTAGTATGTATTCATTAGTAAAAACAAAAGGGAGATCTCTGATTCTCCATTGAGGCAGGTTTAAACATAATTAAACCCTCTCCTGTATGCACAACTTTTACTAAAAGGTCTCGCATCCCTCAAAGAGAAAAAGAAAAAAGTAAATAAAAAAAGGGGAAAAGAGGCTTCACATAGTAAGGAATTCATGGTGCATATTTTGAACAGAATTACAACACATACTAAATAGCTTAATTACCACCTCAAGTGATTACAGACACCCATGAGAGCAAGAAGTCCACAGTAGAACTGTTAAGCCTTTTGTTTCCCAACCACTGTAAACATTCCACATTCCATTATAACTGCTTTAATACTAGCTCTCCTTCAGATATACATGTGTATCCCAAAGAGACTGGAAAGAGTGGACATCCCATTATAATCTCCCTCACAGACACATCCCAAGTGGCAGACCCAGGGCCAGGAGGAGACAAAAAGCCTCCAACCTCACACTTGCCAATTCCCACATCTGGCTATACACCAACTCTTGTGCTGCTGAGTAAACTGTGAATGTCTTAAAACCTTAAGGGGCTAGGGCAGGGTGGGAGAAAAAAATTCAAGCAGAATTTTATTCTAGCATCATCTGACACACGACAAAATTGCCCTGCTGAGCTGAACTAACTGAAAACCTTTTTAGAATTACGAGCATAAGTAGTTTAGCTGTCTTTTCGGTGAGTTCAACAGAATGCACACTGAGAATGTTTACTTGAGATTTGATACAATTCCATTTGTGTACAGCTTTTACATCTGTTGCTAATGATATCAAATTATTGATTGTTCACTTTCTTATATTATCTAAACATTAGCTATGCACTCAGCAACCTGATGCTTTTTTTCTTTCTCTTTTTTCCAGAGAACTTATTCCTCTCTGTCTTTGGTTGTAATTACTTTGATCTTCCAAAGAGTATAATTAATTTACTGCTTATTTATTTCTATGAGAAAGGAAAAAAGTTTGACCTAGTAGATCTATATGTGGCAATTTGTAACAGAATCACATAGCTTATGTTTAGGAAATCATGGTTTTGATTAAGAAGCAACCATTTAGTTCCCACTGTTTTATTAAAACAGACATTAGCAGATAATAGGAAACACATTTAACACTGTAGGCTGCATTTAGTTTGCAACGCCAATAAAGTTATTTTGAAGCCCCTTCCTATTTTGTATTTACCACAGCTCATGTGAATTGTTTTTTGCTTTTACTTTCTAGTAACCAGCTCTAGAGTTACGCAAGGATACGGGTGCTGGTTCTAAGGACTCTAAATCATAGTTTTACCTAATCTATTCAGCTACAGCCCACAAAACTAATCGCTGCATCACATCCCTTCACCTTCATTAAAGCCCTTTTTAAAAATATTATTAGAGGGGTACATGATGACTGATGCATGTAACTTGAGTCACTGATTTTGCACGCTGAGCTGTCCTGCAGGACTATCTGGCTACAGAAAAGAAACAAAACAGCATGAAATGAGAGATGATGAGAAACTGAAACCACCTAAAGAAGTGCCTAAGTCTTCCCGTTTGCAGGTGGTTAAGATTACTGCTCTGAATTTGCACGACTGTTTATTCTCCATGCACCACTGTACCTGCCACAGACTCTTTGTTTTCTCTCCCACTCATATAGTTGATGAATCAACACTACTTGAACTGCTTTATAGCAGCTTGTGTTTACTTCACACATACCTTAACCTTCCTTTTTCTCCTCCTACTAACACACACATAAACTCCCAAACAGCAGTGACTGGCTGTGTCTCTGAATAGCACAGATACAGAGTTATCTGGCAAACTCTTCGGGTTTGGATCCTTGACCTTTTGATTGAGGTTTCATTCTGCTTTTACTGCACTTAACAATTTAACTGTGCCCTTACTAAGTAAAAAAAAAGTAAAAGCGTAAGCTCTAAGAATGGAAGAAAGTAGAAGATAACAGTGTGCTAGAAATACTCAGAAGCTGTAGTAGTATCTCTACAGTTAAGAACACTACAGTCAAGGGCTTCCAGTGCCTCTGCAACTGGCACCCTTGCCCAGTTTTGAAAAAAGAAAAAGAAAAATGAAAAAAAAGCCTATTTATGTTCTCCCAGAGTAGCAAGCAAAAGCAAATGGTGATGACCTCAAAGCTGTTTGATTCCTTTGATTGCTTTTTAACCAAGAGGTTAAAGCACTTTGAGTAAAATTCTGTTATTAAGAGACAGCAATTAGAGAAAAGAAACACTTCTGAGTCACACAATGGCAATTCGAGAGAAAAGAAAATATCTAGTTTATTTGGCATGAGGGTAACCACATAATAAAATGTCCAATCAACATTTTTACTTCTAGCCTAAACCATTTTAGTAGGTAAAAAGGAACATCTCCATTTCCTTGCCTGCACTGTTACACCAATCCTGCCTAGACAATTTTGCTTCTAGACACAAATAATTTCATCATAGAACATTCTTTTTTCCCCTGGTGAAAATCTAATAATTGCAGAGCCCAGGCATGAGTGTCTTACAGGTAGGCTCTGCTCAAGTCAGATGTGCAGAGAAAAACCAGATGCCTCAGAACTTATTCTGATGTTTCACACAATTTTGTTTCATGTGTTCCTAACTCAAGCAGCAGACTTTTTATGGTATTATTATGCAGATTTCTAGTCTGTCCTAAGGAAACAAAACGAACAACCTTTCATAGCTTATGTTTGCCAGCCTTTTATGAGGAAAAGACAGCACATTTTTTGAAAGGTGCTAATTTTTACACAACTAAAAATACAACGGTTTCTTAGGAAGGACATGACATTACCCTATTTCTTCATGTTTGTAAATTCCATTATGATTTTCCTGGCTACTGAAAGGATCACAGACAGAAACGACAGTAACAGCCTATGCCTGCTTTCAGACAATGAATCTTCCTTTCAGTGGTGTAAGAGAGAGAAAAACTACGGAAAAACCCTATCCCATAATACAGCTAATCTCCAAGGGTGATGGATATTTGGGGAGAGAGGAGCCAGGTGGAATTACAAAAAAGCTTTTGACTATCCTCTAGCTCATGAGCATTTAAAGCACACGAGTGTTTAAAGAAAAAAAACAAATCAAAACCCTACTAAAACAAATAGTCCAGTGCACACCTAAGCCCCTTGTCAAAGAAAAGAGAGAATAAAAGGACAAACTGCAGGTGATGGATGCTTGTCACATCATTTTGTGCACCACTGACAGGTGATTAGACAGTCCAGTGGTGAGAATGGGATGAACTTATTTCAAATAATTTGACTGCCTCAGGCACTGCAGAGCTGCTAATACAATTTCATTACAGAAAAAATACAAACAATGAGCTCTTTTCTCTTAACTTCACTGGGTGCAGCACCTTGTTATTTACAAGTGTCTCCCAACAACCACTTTTAAAACTCTGTATCCAGATTGCACAGGATAAAACATAGCAGGAATGCCAGTACTTTGCAGTATTGAAAACAGAGAACAAGGGCACATGTAACTTAAAAAGTCTAAAACTTTAAAACTAAAAAGGTTTTTAGCTTTCAGGAACAAAATGAAACTAAGGCAACTTACATAGCAATTTAACTTTTAAATCCTGAGATACTACAACATTTTCTTTCCAAAATGTTTTCGCTTAATTCAAAACACAGTTCATCTTTCAGCACAGCTAAATGGGATATATTAAGCATGTTTTGTGTCCTGTGTTTTCATGCCAGCCTTGTTTGTAAAGTATCAGATTTAATTTCAAATGTGCTGTGGCTGTGTCCTCTTTGTAGACAAATCCACAAATATTATTATTGCTTATTATTACTTTTATTTAAAGCAAATAATCTCAAACTGTCAGCAGAATTTCAAGAACTTGGAAAGCAAAATAAATCAATTTACCTTTAATCTTCTTGTACTTTTTGTACCATCTCCCAAACTCCTGGCACTTGGTTGCTGACACATTGGCATAGTATGTACTATTTACAATGGATGAAATCATACTCTGGAAGTATAGAAAGAAAAACAAAAAGTGATTTAAAAAATCTTCCACAATTAGAAATCTTTTCCAGGAAAAGCAAATGACATGTGAGTGCATAATGATCATCCATTTGTGACTTTAAACGCAAAAGAACTGTCTGATGAGCACAAAAATTTGGTTTTATTCTCTGGTCTATATGCTCAGCCATGAATAAAATCACAAAATAATAATAACTATTTTGCACAATCATGTAAAAAAAATGCAGTACTAACATACACTGAGATCTGCAGCTCAGGCTGGGAGGAAAGTTCTACTTTGCTTTGTACTTGTGATATTGCAATAGCTAAACTTTAAGTGCATAACAACAGGCAGTGCTGTGCTGGGGAACACATGCTCACCGCACCAAGCACAATTTAGGAACCAGATCCTAAAGGTAAGATTAGATGCTGCAGCATGCATAATCCAAATAATGCTTTTCAGATGTCTCTGTTCTGCTTCCAAATGCAGCAAGACCGCACAGCCAAGAATTGGAGAACATCCGTGCTACTCGCTGCAGAACAACAGTTAGGCAAATAAGTTAAATTAATATAATTTATAGAAACGTGTGAGTAGCCCTTGTATGAAAAATCACCCAGAACAGAAATTAGCAATGCCATTCAGAGCACAAGGAACTACACATACTACAACACAGATCAGTCAAAACCCACAAGAAAGCTCAACAAAACTGAAATATCAGCACCCCTTGCCTAATCAGCACCCTCTCCCTACTCTGCAAACTGCCCCTAAGCAAATCCATACAAGCTGACCAAAGAGACAGCTGCAGACTGGTTTTCCAGCACCTTTTTATATCCAATAAAAAGCATATTTTATATCTGGGGTGCTTCTGTCCATGGGGTGGCAAACAGTCTCATTACTGATAGCTCTCCCATTCTACTTTTCCTTTCCCTTCCTCCATGCTATAGAGGATGAATTCTTTTAACAATATTTTGCTCTCCTCTTCCCATTTCTGAACCCTTCCAGGGTCAAATCATTCCCAGCACGTGCACACTGTCAACAAGGAAATTCAATCTAACAGCACCAACAAATAGGAGCCATACACCTTCTCCAAAGACTGTATTTTATTTCCCTCATGCCCTCCTCCTGCACTTATATCAAAGCTCAGAGACAGCCCTGGCACCTTGTACAACCCTTCTGCACCAAGAGGACAGCAAGGATGATCTCTCAGCTCAAAACTTAGGTTCAAGCTCTGGCCTACAGGCTCTTGCAGGCCATCTCTGGAAACCTACGAGGCTTATGCACTGGCTCACTGAATTTAACAATGCTTTAAAAACAAAATCATCCCTGCCCTCTTCCAGATTTATCCAGCCTCTGCAGGATTGTCTGCCCTCTCCCATTCACTGAAGTATCATTAGACTCTGTCTGCTCCTAATGCGTGAGTTTAGGAACTTTAAAAATGCGATCAAAACTGAGAGACCTAAGATAACTGGGAGATACAGACAGCTTTCAGTCTTCAACAGGTAATTTCACTTTCACTGAACAGGCTCTTCTGCCTTTTCTCTCTACCTTTTCCACTCAAAGGGTGCTATGGTGCACTGCAGTGGAGTTTGAAGGCTATGAAGTAAGAGCCTTGTTAAGTAGCAGCTCCAATTTCTAAAACTGAGATTCAATTTTCTAATTAAAATCAATATTTTGAGACATAAACCTAGCATTGTGGCAGTCAGCAGCAACTCCCTGCCCATAAATCTTCCCTTGCTCTACAGCATTTTAACAAGCAATAGAATTCTGAAAGCCAGACATGGCCATAGCCTCTGCTGAAGAAGGGTTTTGAACAAAGTTGAGCTAAGTTGGGGTTTTTTTGCATCACTTCAGTTAAATTTCCTTTCACTAAGGAAGGGTGGGGAAATTGTTGAACTCTGTCTATATTTGGTTCTCTTAATTTTTTGGGGGGTGGAGGTGGGGGGTTTCCTTCTTCAAATCATCCAGTTCTACAAGAAATCAATGTTACTGAAATCATGGAGCTATTAAATATCACCTTTATTTGAGAAAGAAAAGCTTAAACTAAACACAAACAGGAAATCAACCACTGGTGAAAAATCCCAGGACAGATTCTCTCCTGCAGGGGAAAGAACTGTAACAACTTTCAAACCACATATCCTCACTATTATATGTAAAGGAACACTAAGGGTATTTCTGCTAGGAATCCTGGTATGTCTGCAGAAAGGAAATATCCACTTAAAAGAATGGGGGGGGAAAAAAATCACTCACTAGTTGCATGTTTCTAAATAATGCATAATATTTCTGGAAAAATCCTTAAGGAAGGAATAAAGCAGCAGATATGATTGCTGTGCCTGTGGCCATGACAGCCATGTGGAATGAAAACTACTTAGACCGGGAACTAAGAAATACCCACACAAAGAAAATCTGGTGCAGTAAGTTCAAGGAGAAAAACATGGAACACGCTCACATCCCAAGAAAGCTTGCTCCAGCAAAGAGACAAAATGCATGGTCAGGGCTGAAATGAGGGCAGGAAAGAGAGATCTCTATGAAAAGACAGAAATGCTGAAATAATTGCATTTCTTTCTGCCACACACACTCCCTCCACCGACCCTCCTTCTCCCCAGCTTGGTTAACTGGGACTGAACAGGAGCCGTATGCTAAGGGTAGCTAAACTGCAGACATATAATACACCTAGCAGAAAAAAACCAGAACAATTTTAAATCAAAGTGAATGATTACATTTCCCATTAGCAGCAATCAGAATCCCCATCTGGGCTGCCTGGAGAGCTCGGGCACAGAGAACCAGAGCCGGAGCCCCGTCGCTGGTGGGAGCGGGAGCTCCCTGCGCTGCCCCTCTCCGCTCCTGTACTTGAGGCACTGTGAACACATTAATAAAGAGCAGCATTTACTCTGCAGTTGGACTCCTAAGAGACCACTCTGCAATTTGCTGCTGTCAATAATATATTAACCACAAGGGGGTTGTAATGACATTTCACATTTGGCACGATATTTTTTTAAAACTGATTTGGGAGAAGGAATTGTATTAGAGGCATATTCAGATGATGGTAATAGAGACAGCTTCTATACAACCTTCCATTGTAGCTTCTGCATTTTGTGAGCTAAACCAAAAGAGACTGAAACTTTTAATGGCAATAATAATAATGATGATACAAGCTGCATTCTGCAGTCTCAGTTCAAAGGTTAGTCACTACCAAAGGTGATTTATACCTGTTCGTAAAAGAAAGCAAGCTCAATTTCCTACAGAAAGACGTCTTAGCTTTGTTCGCTAAATAAATACTGGGGCAAGGATTTTGGCTGCTACACTTCTGCCATCAGTAATTTTGTAAATATATGTCAGACTGAGGCTATAGAAGGAGTAAACCAACTGCAGCGTTTCCACCTGGTAGGCTTTGAAACTGAAGTGGGAGGAAACAGACCCAGACAACAAATGAATTCTGCATATAAAATGATGTATAGTTTAGTTATGCTGGATATTGAAGAAGACTGGGCAGAGACAACCATATGCTGCAATCATCATTAGCTGACCAGATTCCACAGATAATTCTATTTAAAGAAATTACACTTAAACTGTGTGAAAAGAAAAACACTTTCGTATTCAATGTGTATTCCACACTTTGCATATCTACAGTGACTGTTACTCCTTTACTAAATCAGCAAGTTCCATTGCTTTTCCTTACAAAACCCTTCCATTCCTGTTAGTTCTGTAGATTCCACACGACTAAAGAAGGTGAAGAATGTCATTCCTACCAGCTCTGTATTTAATCTCTGTGCTTTCTCAGGAGTTTTAATCATAACACAGCGAGTCAAATTTGTGGTGAATAGAGATTATTCTCTTGATTCATGAAGGCTTTGGATTATGAATTGCAGGATGAACATACAGTGCAATGGAAGACAGACAATCACAGGAGAAAAAATGCTGGATATGAGCAAGCAAAGCAATGGATTTTTAGGAAGCAGGAATTACCCATGTTTTGACTTTTAAAAGATACAATGGACAGATTAACCTGATTCTAGTACACAATTTCGAAGGCAATATATTTTTCATGCCTAGGGAAGTTACCTGGTCTGGGTGCTAAACTGTTATGTTTTTTCTGAGAGGCAAGTGAGAAGTAAGTCATAAAATTTTTATTAATGTCTCATTAAGACAATCTGAAGTACAAATAGAGCTCATGACATCTGTAGGAACCTGTGTCTTAGACATGACATCACTGCTGTTTAAAAAGCAGTCACAGAGAATGAGGCTGAGTTTTTGTTCTTTTTTTAACATAATTACATATATTTTTTTTTTTGTTGCTGTTTCCCAGAAATTGGGGCACAATTGTTAAAACTGCATACCTTTTATCATGGTTGCAGGCTGATGAGAGCTATGCATAAGTTGGGGGGAAGGCAAACTTGTGCAAGTGGGAAGAAGCCACTTGAATCTTGCATTTGAGAATCATTAGTCCTACTACAGAAGGTTCAGATAAAAATCTAAATAAAGGATTTACATCTCTATGAAAAATAAATCAATCAATTTATAATTTTTACCTGGCAACCCACTAAGAAAACATGGTGTAAAGATACTCTTTAACATATTAATTAGAATTTCTCCTTTCTAAAGAAAATAAATTTATTTGGTATTTATGGAATTGTTTACGTATGCTGTTCACAAAACAACTAAGAGCTTTAGTTCTTGCAAATCTTTCTGTCCCTAATCCTGCTGAAAGCACTGACCTGTGAGAGAGGGCATTCTTTGGCTAATGTGCTCTGATTCATCTCTTTGAGCAGTTCCTTTAAGGCATTACGAACTGTGGCATGGTTCCACTGCTCTGCTGGCAAGTCTTCCAACTTCGAACAACTGTTAAAACAGAAAGCAAAAAGAAGATAGAAACACCACCTTCACAGATACTTTTTGTGTGCAAGTGCTACAGACCTTTAAGCAATAAGCACAATTCTGGAGCCTCCTGCTTCGCCAGCCCATCAAGGTGTTTCTCCCCTCTGTCCCTCTCCCACCAAGCACAATTACCAGAAGATGTGCAATTCAGCATGCAGCTGCTGATCCTCCTATGGCATATGTGTGCATAACCATTCCTGCTGGGGCCTGATGGAGAGCAAAGAAACTGCATAAAGCAAGCCCAGGGATGGCTGAGTAAAGCCATCATCTCCAACAAACATACTCCTGCTGGGGTAGAAAAATAAACATCTATGCTGCACTGCCACTAACAAAATCCCTGAACAGTGAGGGCCCTCATTGTGTGGAGGCAAGACTTTGAAAAATTAGTTTCATTTTGTACAGTTTCTTATACTGCCCTTATCACTGAAGTATCCAAGAGCCTTTCAGAAACACATTAAGCCATATGCCCAACATCTGTCACATGCAGTTCATTCTCACTTTCATTCCACAAGAACTGCATATGTAGCGAAGCTTTTGTCTTCACATGACTTGTGCCTCTTTTAATTTAACAAGCTTATGGTTTGTGTCTACATACATGGGGACAGACCCAAGAAGCACATCAAAAAGGTGGGAGAAGCTTGTCCTTGTCATTTCTGCTGCAGAACCTTAATACATGCTCTCCAGCAGCCCCAGAAGGTGGTTCTGCCTTCTGCCCTTACAGCCTGGCTTTTCCCTCAGAGCTGAACCTTCATTTGTGCATGAGGAGCTCCAGTAGTCAGTGCTCACCTTTATCTCAGTCATGGACTATCTTTTATTTATGTGGGATCCAGGCATTCAGAAACTTTGAAGACAAAGAATGAGATCTTAATCTCAGGTTCATACTCTTTGCTAATACAGATTTAACTCCCACTATCTCACACTTCTGAGAAAATGAGTTATTACACTCATTTTATACCAGCTATAGGGTCTAGACACTCTTTTACAACTACATAGCAGAGATGTACCCCAGCTGAAAAATTTTAACAGTATATAAAACCAAGGAAAGACCTGTCCATGGAAATCAGAAAACCCAAGCACCATCAGAGATTCAACAAGAAAGAAATGCTGCTGTTTGGAAGTTTAATGTCAGTGAGGCATCAACTACTTCCAAATTCTAAATTGAACTGAACAGTTGGAGGGTATGTACCTGTCACCAAAGGACATGCACACATCCCTGTGGGTCCCTCTTCTGTTCAAGCCAAAGTGTCAAAGAATTGTCAGCAAGTTATTCCAGACTGTCTGTTATTTTTCACTCTCTCCTCTGTCATGTTCTGGCCATACAGCTATGGAATGCTGTGTGATGTAGGCTTATCTGCAGCTCTGGACTATGCCATGCACTGCCAAGGACCCTACATTTGAGGACTCTTTAGGCCAAGAGAGAGAAAGAAGAAAAAAGGAGAGAAGACTGGGAGGAAAGGAGGGCAAGTAAGTGTTGGGAGCTTTTGCTTTGCTAATCAGAACTAGCCCTCAGGGAAGGAAAATATTTTCCAAATGCCAAATGGAGCTGCACTGACACTTTCCTTCCATGTCTTCTGTTTGCTGGAAAGACCACTGGAGAAAAAACAAAGGAAAGTTAAAAAAAACCTCCCTCCCTCCACATTCAGAAACTAGCTGCAGATTACCTGGTTTTTCACATCCTGCAGCCCCTAAAAAAAGGCAAGGAGTTTATTATTTGACAACATTAAAACTTAAGAATCCATTAAATTATGGACTGCAATAAGGTCTGCCTCTAAAAGCCCCATATCTTTACTTGATTGGGTTTCTGCCCTTCCCCTCTCTGTTACCATATTGCTATTTCACAAAACATACAATATCAGTTGGAATATGCACCAAAAATATGCCAGTTGACCCGCCCTTCTCTCTGTTTTCTTTTCATTTCATCAAAAGCCCAGAAATTAATGAAGACAGGATGTGCTAATCTCTGTAGTAATGCTGAAACCAACAGAGCAGCTCAGAGAATAGGGAAGGACAGATGTTCAGAAACACCCACCTTTGTAATTGGATTTTCAATGTCACAACATGATAGACATCTTGTAGCATGTCGGCTACTGTCGCATCTGGTGCATCAGTCACATAACTGAGAGGGAGGGGATTCCACCTCCCAAGCTTGATTATTCCTGAAAAGAAAACAAAAAATCCATACTTTATATTTTATCAGCCATTTATTAAACCCTTCAGCAAGGTTGATTGTTCCCAAGATCTGCCTTGAGGTTTATTGCAGTCTTGCCCAGAAAGATGAATTCTATTGACTCCTGAGGCAAACAGTGGGGAAGAGCAGCAATAGACACAAAATTTTTAGCAGACAGTTGTTGACATGTTCCTGACTCTTAAATTACTTCAAGGAAACACAGGAGACTTCCTTCACATCTTTCATCATAGCGCTAAAGCCTGGTTCTTAAAGTTAGAATACGCTTTAAGTACTCTCTAGTCCTGATTTTGCAGCCTACAAAAACTTTTCAGTAAATAAATGCATTACTTGAACGGGAATACTGAATACTTTTTACTTGAAAAGGAAAATTCCTATGCGTGGGCTTTCAGCACTGTTACAATCTAAGCATGATAGGATTCCCAGTGTGGATGGATGCCACTGAAAACCCACCAAATAGGAAGAGCTCACTCCCAGATACAAGTTGCACTATGCAGACAGTTGCTTTTCTTTGTGGAAAAAGAAAAAAGAACCAAACAACTGCAAGCTGCTGACCGTAGATCCAAAATAGCTTTTTGGAGGCGGGGGAGAATGCTGTAAGTTCTATTTCTACTTCTGTTCATTCTTTAATAGGGATCATCACCTCTCCTGGATGAGCTTGTCACAAAGACTGTAAACTTGGATGGTAAACCATTTGGTGCAGAGGTATTATTTCTGTTTAGACAATTGCAGAGGGCCCACCCACACCAAAAACAATGACTAATCTGAGGAACAACTTCCAGGAAGACACCAAACAAAGAAAGCCACAGGGCTATCTTACATGACAGCAAAGCAGTTCAGCCTTGTTCTGCACTATTGCCACTACAGCTTTTATTCCCTCCTTCATTGTGTTCCCATCACCCCGCTGTTCTGCTCACTTAACCTTCCTCAGCTCAGTCCTACAAGACACCATTCTCCCCTTCAAACTGATGCCTTCTTTATATACTCTCTAATCTTTGAAAAGACATCCATAAATTCAACTGCCAGGAAAAAAAAGTAATACACTAATACATGAGAAGACTACTTCTTCTGAGATAACAGGCACGCCAAGAACTCCTCTTGGGTATCTGGAAGGATGTCGCAATGCCAAGAAACTTCAATCGTCTCCTCCTCACTTTCTACTCCCAGCTCTTCACCAGCTCTGGAACTAGCTGAACTGCAGTAAATGACAAAAACCCTTTATCCTGATCTCCCAAAAATGATCATGAAATAAACATCACACTGAAACAGTGAAACAAAGCCTCTCACAGAGACAATAACAGAATACAAGGAGCCCATGAAGTACCTGCTACAGAGTATTTTTCCCCATTCCTACACAGATTGAAAAGGAAATAATTTTAGTACAACTCCTTTTCTGTAGCACTTAAATCTTTGCATTTACCATCGACGTACTGCTTTGCAAGGCATTCTGTCACCATATACTGAAAGAAGCTGGAAGTGACCTAGTTCATCCTCAG
Organism: Muscicapa striata striata; assembly: GCA_030060385.1. Taxonomy (NCBI): domain Eukaryota; kingdom Metazoa; phylum Chordata; class Aves; order Passeriformes; family Muscicapidae; genus Muscicapa; species Muscicapa striata. The sequence continues at coordinate 5,913,214 of JAREIS010000056.1, read as the reverse complement.
TGGCACAATTCACTGTAACATACTGGTACAGACAGGCTAATACTTCAAGAGCAGATTAGAAAGCTTTTGGCAAATAGAGATATTGTCCAAACGAAAAAAAAAAAGTTAGTAAGTGTTGCTTGGTATCCAATGCTTGAAAATGGGACATAAACAGAACAAAAACATTTCAATGATGCACTGTTTCAGTATTAAGATTTAACAATCTGGTGCTGAATATGCTGCAGTATAAATAGTGCCTGGACTCAGATCCAGTAGAGTAACACACAGCACTCATTCACAGCACCGTATGTCTCCAGTGCTGGCTCCTTGAGTCATATTCCACTTGCCAAGAAAAGCTGTTTTTCTTAAGGGGATAGTTTACTTAATGTTATCTCTGGTGACAACAAGAAATGCATATAGTACAGTATATATTAGTCATGAAATGAGCATCAAGGGTCCACTGAGTAAAATACATGCTGGAAAAACACAATTTAGCTGCTGACTTCCTTCACCTCCTCCTGCTATATAATAATTTAAAGTAAAATCACCTAAAAATCCAGAAATCTATACTGGCTTCACAGAACACTTGGCTTCCTATGTTTAACCTCGCCAAGTTTTCATGTAATTGAAAAAATAAGCATCATATGTGCCCCATAAGTCACATCTAAATTGGTAATATTTTACAAGAGGCTTTATTTTTCATTCAATTAAGGAAAGCATTTAGAGAGCACACCATCTGCAACTGCTCGGGCCTGGCAAATGCTGGCAAAGGACAAAGAGATGGTCGGGAAGCACTGAAGTTACTAAAGGTGTCCCTGGACTAAAAGGGTTTGAAGAAAAAACCCCAGTGCAGCCAGAGTGCACCATGGGAAATACTGTGCAAACTGTTCTACAGGAACGTCTGCTACTACTAGAAGTTAGGGAGGTTTTTTGTTGTGGCTTGGTTTTGTTGTTTTTTTTCTTAATCCTCCTCTACAACTGGAGAGGAAATTGTTTTGGCTGGATTTAAACAAACACAGGTGTTACCATAATGCTCAGTGCCTCTGCACGTTAACACCTGCTGGAAGTCCTTTACTCTGTGTTACAGCACTGCTGATGCACGCTATTTTTTCAGCCGGTGTGATATGACGTGTGAAATATTTTTTTCCAGAGCACATTAAGCTGGTCCAAACGACAGCCAGAAGCCATGGTTTCCATTCAGCTCCTCAGCAGACTTCACAGGTGCATGTTTTCACGGCACCAACACTGTACTTAAGGCAACTCTTGGGCTATGTTTGGGAAGATGATGCCAGCTTATTGAGCAAATGTGCTCTCTGCATACTAAGGCATCTCTGAATGACTACTCACTAAAAACTGAGTGGGCCAAAATTTTCCCCCTAAAAAGGTCCCTTCTTATCCAGACTGGGTGTTTCTAGCATAACAGCAACCCAGAGATGGAAACAGCCTGGCAGCAAGGGGTCACTTCCACATATGCATTTTTTATTGTTCCTCTCACTGACTTCAAATGGTACAGCTCAGGCCTTTAAAGAAATCACTTTAACCAGTCTGGCTGAGCTTTTATCCTACCACAACTGACACTTGGGACAGGAATGAGCGAAGGTCACTGTGTTATTAATGAATATACTACTGCTCTGGGAGTATCACTTCTCTGTCAGCTCCAGACCTTCTCAAAATTGTGTGTGGATAATGCACAGCAGATCAGAAAGCTCAGGAAATCCAAAAACACATCTCCCTTGAGGTCCTAAAACTGTTCTGTTAACAAATCTCATTCTCTTTCCTTTACTTATTGGGCCTTTTTTTCTGTCAAAGTCTTTTGAAAGTAAAGTTAACAGATTTTATTGCTTGCACACAGTAAGAAATGGCTATACACTAGAACAGCTCTCAACTCACCAAGAAACAACTGAATGCAGCCCAGGCCAGTTAGGCAATTAAAGACAATAAAGACACCAGTTTTCTCAAAAGATTTTTTTTTCAAAACCTATTTTGGAAGAGATTCTCTATCCACACTGGCTGTTGGTTCTTGAATGGCATGTACTGTTATACTCAGGTCTTATATCAGCTTTAAACCTCAGCTTCATCAAAATTGCAGATATGGAAAAAGAGAGTAACTTCATGTAAAATGTGTGTAACTCCCTTTACCCACAACAAGGGCAGAACATAGCAGTGGCAAACTTCTGTGAGCTCAAGTGTCAGGTTTGTACTTAACAACCACTGCAATTTAGTGCTGTCGCTCCACTTAGGCCAATGATGAAATCATCACAGGATCCTCATGAGCTTTATTTTATCACCTGAAAAAATGATGCACCTAAAGCCTTGGGATTCTAGGATGTCACCCTACTGAGATGTGAACTGAATGGATGCAAGGCTGGGGCTAAAGCAGACTTCCAGAACAACCACTTTGATCAGGAGCATAAAAAGATAAAAGGCAGAAAGTTGCTTTCTAGAAAAACACAACTAAGTTGGCAAACTCTTTTCATTATTATGTAGTTCACACTGTCCCTTTTTTTTTTTTTTTTTTTTAATCTGCATGAGCTCAAAACCTCATTTTTCATTGAAAATGGAAAGATAGCCACACAGTACATTCATCCTAAGAATGCCACATCTGGGGTTTAGAACATACATATTGCAGTCTAGCTATGATACTTCTTGGTCCTATAGGGAATGAAGACTGGTTCCTGCATCTCCCACTCACCTGCACAGGTAACTTTTAATCTGGATAGCCCCATAACAGTTACTGGAGCACCTCAGGTACTCTCCCATATATCACTGCTGTATAATCAAACTCTCAAAATGGAGCACTTCCCAAATTTCTTTTTGCAGCTAAACAGAGCAAACAGGACCAGAACATGCTTCACCCACTTACTGGCTTCCTTCAAACTACCCCCTGTTCCCATCATGGCTTTACTCTAGATTTCACCTTTCACAAATTACAAGCATACCTGAATGACATCTTAAATGGATACTCGTATATTAATGCATATGCAGCATTAATGTAATTTGTTCTAAATGCTAATCTGCCTTGGTTAAAAGTGAGGCAGGTGTCCTAAAATTTGTTTCTTTGAATCCCAGAGATCCCAGGACCACAACATGAGAGTTGTGGACTGCAAACATGAGGCTGGTTGAAGAACACAACCAACATTTGCTGCTGCCTTGAGAATTCAATCAAGCAGTTTTTTAAAGCAGCTCTTATCAAAACAACAGACACTCAGGAGAAACTGCGAGTTAGCATTAACACCCTAACACTTCTGATTTCTTTTACAGCTCCAAATGAAAGACCTCAAAGAGATCCCCAATAAAACCCCACTTCTGAGACCACCAAGCCATTTTTCTATCAGCCACTACTGCAGGACTTCCCCCCAAGATGGTAGGTTCTTGTAACAGTGACTGTTTATTCCCTTCAAAGGCATCTTGTCCCCATGCAATTTTCCTGTGTTGAGCTGTGTTTTGTCACAGAAATTGAAAACTGCCTGTCCCATGTAATAAGTATAAAGAATTATTTATTCATAAATCAGTCTGCAGAAAATCACTACCCTGCAGTACATAACAACTCAGCCTGTGTTTCTTACCTCTACAATGGCTGTAATATATCATCACTCTGTAACAACATAAAGCCATAATTTGTAGTTATTACTTTTAATCCAGCAAAGTGAACAACTTCTCAAGCAGAAAGAATGAAAAAAGCAACAGGAAAAATTACAAGAAATAAACTGATTATAATAATTTTGTATTATATTATTGAGCCGTCTTTTCTAGCTTTTTGGAAAAATCTAATAAAATATTATACTGCCTTTGCCCATTGTTATAAGGGTGCCTGTATTATTCTATTGAATTTCAATCAATGACACATTGGGGTAATAGGAAAAAATAATCAGCAGAATCCTCCCCTGTGCTTCCAAAGCATCTTTCCTCAGAGTGTCCCAATGCACTTTAAAAACATTAATTAATTGGACTTTGCAACATCCTACATGTGAGGTAGACTGTATTCTGCCAATTGACATATCAGTGATGCAGTGATTGAAAGCACACAATGAACATAATCCTATGCTTATGCCAATACAAAAGAAACCCCCTCCTTCGTCATTTCAGTCCATAATAAATAATTCAGTGAGAGAACACAAATAAACTATGTGATTACACTGTGATGTACACATCCACAAATCAACAGGAACACCCACAATCCCCGAATGACGAATGCTCCATCCCAGCTCAAGAGACTTGTGCAACTTCAGGGCTCTGCACAAAAGGGTGACCTTCACCCAAGGGAAAAGCACAGCCAAGCTCTGGCAGCTCAAAGCCCCTTGAACTCCTGCTGCTGGAAGTCTTTGCTCTTGCTGTTTAAAAACACTCTCAAACTCTCTGTACCAGTGATGGTTTAGAGCACAAAACAACACATCTATGAGCCAGTCAATTTAAACACTTTCTGGCTTGCACATCTGTATCCGTACACAAGACTTTAATGTAGCCTATGCATTTACATGATTACATGTGATATTTATATGATTATATATTAAAAATTTTATAGAATCATGGGGGCAATTATCAATAGAAAGCCTGTTAGTGTTACAAGGTTTAATGCCAAACTTCAGAGTACTTTCATAGATGAAAATCACTTTGATACATGAAGCTTGGTTTTAGGTTTTTAATTTTTTGAATGCTAGCATTGCCCCCTCCTTTCCTCCAGCATGACTGTACTAAAGTATTTGACTTAAATAACATACACTAAACAGTTTAATGGCTTGTAATTCTACATATCGGGTTTACATTTTACAGTAAAAGGATTGTGCCTCATGTAATAGATGCTGCTTCACATTTGGGAAACGTTATGTGAGGACCCTGACTTTTATTAGATTAATTTAATATAGGCACTAAGTTACTAGACTAAATTAATAAAGATCTTCTTAAAAAAAAGAAAAAAAAAACAAGGGGGGGGGAGAGAGCGAACAGAATGAACCCACAAATTAAATAAAATTTTCTGGAGCTTGTTATTTTGGAAGTCTTTATTTAATTTTCCAACCTCTATTCAGTTTGAAAAAACAGTCAATAATTGGTAAGGAAACAGGAAAAAAAAATTGATGTTATTTACTTCAGGGGATTATTTTTAAAACTGTTATATGATAGAACAGAAATACCACAAATAAATAGAAGGGCAAGGAAGCAAAGGAAGTACTATTAAAAAAACAAAACAATGGGCCATTCACTTAAGTTTCCAGAGTGGATTCAATGATCCTTGTGGGTCCCCTCCAACCCAGAATATTCCGTGATTCTAAGGTATTTTTTACATTTCCTATATTACTTATAAAACTACCACCTCCACTGAGGAAAACCACATTCAGTCCTGCATACTATCTCTCTTTTCTCATTTTTGGGGCAAGTGCGCACTTGCCTTGGACAGCAGGAGCACAGGCTGTGCCTCCTGCCACAGAGCAGAGCCTGCCGAATGCCCTTGAAATCCAGAGCACCACAACTCAGCTTATTCTCTGATTAAAGAGCTCCTTTAGCTGCTGCCATGAGTAGAGGTTTGCTTTGCCATCTTAAAACCACAGCTGCTCCTCTTGCTTTGGACATCAGCTGCTCTCTCCTCGAGTCCCAGGGTCCCTAGAAAATTGTTCTACTTCTCTGCCATCCCAGCATGGCACCAGGACCTGTCTCTTACTTAGGGCCTCCCAGAGAGCCAACATAAGCAGATACACCTAGTGGGGACCTGCAACACACTTCCTTCCAGCTCAGCCTTACAGACTGAGAACTGGGGATTTGGTGTAGTTGCCTAAGTTGCTGAGAAACATGAATGCAAGTGTGCTCAACAGGGGGTGCTTTTCTCCACTGCACATGTTCCTCAACAGCCATAAACAATGCCTGGATCCTCTTGCCACAGATTTTTGACCCTGTGACCATACTGCCACCTCACCACCTACAAAGGGCTGCACACAAGTAAAAGGACCAGAGCTTTACACAATCATTTGCTGTCCAACCTTCTTTGTCAACTTTCTGCTAGCCCATCGCCACCAACACAACCTGCCTCACAACACATTTAGCAAACATAGGGTATCTGGGCAGACAGCCTTTGGTCCCTACCTTCCAGAAGCCTTTCTTGAATTTTATATTATGTTTCCCAATGGAGAAGAAAAGAGGTAGAGACATTTTCCTTCTTTGAAGAAAACCCTGCAGCTGTTTTTAAAAACATGCCAGTGCCTCAAACTCCTTCAATTCACCCGGCTTCACTGCTTGCCTATAAGCTTCACATGGAAAACCAGTACTGAGCAGTAAAAACAGCAGAATAGCATGGCATTGCAGCTGAATACATAAAACATGTTTTAAAGGTTATAAAAGAGCATTGCTAACAGGACATTGTAGAGGATAATAAGCTTAGAATTAAGCCTACAGACATTGTTTGGCCTTGTATGAATCTGAATATCCTGCCCACTCACAGTAACAGCTACAGAGCACAGTAAGTCTGGCTCAGACTGCAAACATACAGTAGCCGACTATCTTTGTGTTGAGTCAACTACAAGTAGATTTGAAAATGCATGGGTCTCAAGTTCAAAGAAAAATAAGGGCATACAGCATGCTGTGCTGCACAAACAAACCCCTAAACTAATGCAGTTTCATATTCTGGCCTATGTAGTTTAACAGCTTAATCTCTTTAGTGTAAGATTTGGGTCTTAGGGTTTTCCTTAGCTTTATAAAGACTAGCAGGATGTTTTTTTCACTAAATTACTACTTTGGGTTTGCCTTCTGTCTTTTCTTTCCTCCCACAAGACATTCAGTTCTTGACTTCCATGAGAAAAAAAACAACATGAACAACTGAAAAACTAGTAGGACAGCATCTAACTATTAGGATAGAAGAGCAAGTATTGCTGAGGAAATAGAGGGACTGAGGAAATGGAGGACTTTACTGATAACCTCAAATGACTGCTTCCACTAATTCAACATGAATGCAGTAAGTGAAGATACACTTGCTGTAAATTTTGCCATTCAACCCTGAAGCCCTCTGCTCTTTGTAGCTGCCTTACTGTAAGAGTATATCCAGATCAACACAGGATCAAGAAACATACCCAAGCTTGATCCCAGTATCTCTAATGACATTCAGTTAAGAACTAATTCCATCATGAAGCAGTTAACAAGGAAGGTAACCTTTGCATTTTAGCATTTTTATATTAATTTTTTTTTATGCAATCAGAAGTATCCATGAAAATCTGCATGCACATGTATATTTAACAACAGGCAACAGACCTAAGACTGTTTGTTGATACTTACGCTCAGGTCTCACTCATAGCACAAACAGGTAAAAAGTAAGGGACTAAACCTCACTCTTCCCTTACCTATTGATCAATTAGAGAGAGACAGAGAATGGTATCTTTAAGGCTGTAGTATTTCTTAGCAAAACACATTTTAATAACTCTAGTTCTTAATTTGGGCAGCATTGCAAATTCAGATGAATTTGAATAAATTAAGTAAGAAATTTTCCTTTACTGATGCTTAACTGCAGTTATAATCTGATCTCAAGTTCCCCATCTTTTTCTTTTATTCCCAGGAAGAGCAAAAAAATTCTCCATTTCTGACAAGTCTAAATAAAGCTTTGCTGGTTACTGAACTATGCTACATTTCCTATCAACAGAAAACAAAAGCAGAAAAAAAAAAAGACTAGTTCACCACTAGAGGAGATGACTCAGAGCAAGCAGGAACTGTTACCAGACTTAGAAAAAACAGCTTTCCCTTGTACCATTGATGAGCCCACATTAATGCTGAGATGAACCTAGATTTGTTTTCTTAGCCCACATCTTCCTAGAACTGAACCTATTTTCTTACAAAGCCACCAGATCCTTTTTGGATCCTGTTAGCATTTTAACTTCATGTTAGTCATTTTGTGAACAGACCAAAAAATAGAAAGACAGAAATAACTATTTTTTTAATTTAAATGATAAATTTCTGTGCATATGGCAAAAACTGGAAAGAGTTATTCACATTTTGGATCTGGAAGTTTGCAGCACACACGTATCATGGAAATGCTCAGAACTAGAAATACTCAGAAGCATTTCCAGTTCCCCACTTCTTTAGTAGCAGCTAAGATTGTCACGTAATCACAGCACATAGAAACTGTGGAGCTGCTATGAAGAAAAGTAACTCTGTCCCAGCCAAAACCAGTGTGAGTGTTTAATGGACAGACACTCCAAGCCTCAACAGCCTCAGGCACTGGTGGCACTGTGAACATCCTTGTGAAATGGTGGAGAGCTCTAGTACCTCCTCTCACCTTCTTTCTCTTTCCTAAACTCTTATGTCATGCTCAAATTGAAGAGATAAAAAATGCTGCATGGTAATGTTTCAAGAGAAAAGGGAGGAAAGACTGTCATTTCTAATCATCTCCCAAAGCCCCAGGTGTCTTGGGCCCACGTATGCACAGCTTCTATGTGTGAAAGCAGAAAAGGAATCTAGAGTCCCATTCCCAGTTCTGGGCAATATAATTAAAGAAAGATATAGTGGGATGCTGCCTTATTCAGAACATGGCACCAACACTGGAAAATCCCTGGAATCTACCAGAGAAATCATTTTACCATAAGGCACAACCAGTACTGCTGCCAGCATTCTCCTCTGTACCACAAATACAGAGCATCTGATTGGGGATTGCAACTAATAATACTGTGCTAAAGGAGAAAACAAGATATAAATAATTACTTTTTAACTACAAGCAAAGTCTTATGTAGGAAAATGAAGACATTGCACACATCTTCTCAAAAAATACGCTGAATAGCCTTCATATAATCCAGATATACTCTCTTCTCCTTACTGGCACAGGGAAGCAGAGCAGACCTCATCACTGAGGCAGCATTACTAGCCCAACACACCAAGGCAGGCTTTGGAAAGTTTATCATTTTCACAATCTGATTGATTTCAAAGGTCACCCTGGAGGAAAAGCCTCAATCTGGTTCCTGCCGACACAGTCGTCTCCCAGAGCCAGTTATCTATTCTCTGCTCTTGGCACTCACTCAGGTGGTGGGATGTGGGTTGAACTGTGGGTATCTGCATCTTAATGAAAGCCTATTTTATTCCCCCAAAGCCTATTGTTCATTTGGAGGCATGAAGCATTACCGGTTGTTTCTTACTGGAGGTCTTAAGACAGGTACACACATCAAATAAATAAAGAGTTTCTGAAAAGTCTATTCTGAAAAATAAAAATTTAAGATGCCCAAAATACTATAGTAATTCAGACTTAAAGCTATTTGGAATTTCTCCTAACCAGCAAAGAAAAAAAACCTCTTCTTTCTTCATCTGACATCCAAGTCCATGGTGGATGAAAATCAGGGAGCCTATCAGCACTAAAAAAAACTCTCATGCTCCCCAGGTGATGACCCTGGTTTACAGTTTATCACAGATTAACTCATTTGAAAAGCATATGCAGTAAAGGTCCCAATCAGTGTGACCAGTCGTCACTGTAGTGTAGATGGAAATTTCAAAGCCACACCATTTAAACTGCAATCTAGGAGAATAAAACTAAGTATTAAACAAAACTGATAAATTAGAGATGAATCCATAGGATTTTGTGAGAAATATCTTAGTCTACATAAACTGTTCTAGACTAAACATGTTGCACTGGTGAAATTCAAGAGGTTGTTCAATCAAGTCATGCAGAAAATTAAGTTCTACTCAATCTTCACAATCAGGAATAATTTTATTACTGGAGGCCCAAAACAGTGGCCTCTTTATTACCTCCTTTACCCACTTCTCAGGTGAAATATTTTTCATCACATGTCCAAAGTGAACTGAAGATACAAAGGCCCCTCATCTGGAGATGTCAAAGAACTGTTAATTTTAAGTGAAGAGTCTGAAATCAAAATACTGTGTTAAGGTAAAGCTAACAAGCTTTTTACAAATGAAATGGGGGCACTTAGAGACTCAAGCCGGCTTTTATCCAGGCATGGAGTGTACAAAAGGCTTCATATTCCATTAATTGGGGTGAGCTATGCCCTACATATACTCCATATGCCCTACATAAACAAAAGGAATGTCATACCTGAAGCATCTTTTGAGTAATTTTTATCTTGAAAGAAAATATTAGCCAATTTAATTCAGTAGCACAATCAAAACTTCTGAGCAATCTCGGCAGAACTGCAAAATTATGCTATTATTATGGCTGAGGAGTTTAATGCCAGCAGAGTAAAGGGAATTTGCAGTGCTGTGTCTCACAAAAGACAGGAAGGCTTGACAGGTTAATGGGCAAGAATGATGCACACTCTCCCTCAGCCCCAGTGAGACAGCAGAACCCTCCACCAACAACTGCCCCTAGCCAGAAAATGGTCTCAAGCTTGCTACCAGCCTTTTATGCCCTTCTTTTGTATAAAGAAAACAAATTTTGAGCTTGCAAATCAATGACTAGGTTTTCCTTCTTGCTAAAACAGACCTCAGATACGTCAAAGTGAATAAGATGCTTTCAGGTCTCTCTGAGAATCTCTCAAGGCAAGCAGCTCTGCTGGTCAGTGCTTGCTCACCCATCTACCCAGGGCCACATCAGTGTCACCTTCCTCCTCCTGCCCACGCCTCTGCTCCTGTCTCTGAATGATGACCAGCACCTCCCAGCTCTACAGGAATAAATCTCCTGACCACAAACCTCTAACATCCCTTCCTCCTCCTACCCCCAAGGCTACGAGTTACCCTCTGTTTAGCTTGAGTCACTTTTCTTCCCATCTTCTTCCCATGCATTTGACTCTAATTTATACTCAGAGGAAGAGAGCACTAAGGTGCCCTATGAGGGACGAGCAAGGGATGCTTGCTCACAAGAGCCATGCCTGAGGGTGCTCACCCAGCCCCCAGAGAGCAGGCAGCCCAGCAAACACCAAGGTGCTGTCCCAGGGCAGGAGAAGCTGCCTGCTGAATGGCAGGCGTGGTGATGGCTGCCAGTCAATTGGCACCTGGGCACTAGCCTTCCTCCCTGTGCCCACATGGGCTGCACAGCCAACTGGCCAGCTGCACACACCCCTCCCTCCCCGCAGCCAAGGACACAACAACAGCGCATTTTTCCACTAAAATGACACACTTTACTGCTGCAGCAAATCTTCCTTGATATATTCTCTTCTGGATCTGCTTTCATGTATGCATTATTAGATATTCAATTGATTAACTATTTTTAACTAGCAGGTGTGATATCTTTTAAGTGAATGCAAATATTAGGTGCATAGCCACAGTAAAGGGAGAGAACAGAGCAGTCAGTTTAAATCCTGCTTCCTTTACTGATTTTCACAGTGAAAGTAGTGAAGTATTTGTAGGGAGCTGATACAATAGAACACAAAGTGAATTAAAATTAAAGGAAAAAATAAAAAACTTACTTCAGGGGCTAACACTTTTCCCCCTTCCTGCACATAAAGATACATGTAGCTGTGTTAACTCTGGACACTACACATTTGATATGTATGTATGTATATTTAGACACAAGTACACAGCTTGTTGTTAAAACTCAGAAATAAAGTACATAAGAAATGAATTTTAAAAAAAATTGAAAAGCAAACGAGGTTTTTTCACCTATTTCTCCTAGAAATGCCAGAAAATTCTTTGTATTTTATCTTGGGACATGGACATCAGTAGACATTCTCTGACAATATTTATATGAGAAGCCTTCAAGCTATGCAAAGTTGGTAAAGTCATTATTCCTATTGCACAAAATTATCTTCGATCCTTTTGTTTGCCAAACCACCACCAAAACATGACATTATTTCAGAATATTCCCTGTGTAATGCAGAGCAGCAGACTGTGGAAGTAACAGATATTTTGCCTTAGTGGATAAAAATCAGGGGAGAAAAAGAGAGAGAATCAGTTCATAAAACCACAACTTGCGTAACTGGTTTTGCTTAAATGAAAAACACATCAACTGACCATTTCCTGGCAGATGAAGCATTACATTAAAATAGAAGTTAAGAATTTTATTCTTTAATTATTTAGCCATATTCTTACTCTCACTCTATTCTCTTTTTATTTAAAAACTGTTTTTTTTAAAGGCGATAAATTTTAAAGGAAAAACTCTGTCTCAAACTACAAAAAGTTTGAAAACATCAAAACCAAATCATCTCAAAACAACATATTTCTAAAACTTATGTCCATGCCTCCTCTGCTGTTTAACTTTCTCTCTCGGCAAAACTATTCTAAGAATTTTATAAGACTACTAATACATATGTTTAATCCCCTAGTCGCAGCCCTCCACAGACAGCTTTTAGGTGGATTTGTTAATAAATTGTTAATACTTTATTAATAAGCAGTGGCACAGCCTCGGCAGGGGAGTTTCCCAGGTGAGAGCTGAGCCCTCATGGATCCAAGTTCATCACTCGCCACATTGCTAATGAGACAAGTGCAGCCCAACACGAGGTTAATTGTCAGAAGCAATAATCTAAATTAAACTGGCCAACATTCAAGTAAAAGGTACCATTTAAAATATCCTTCTCCAATGAAAGCAATCTCAGGAGTTTATTTGCCTACTCAATATAGAATTCCAGGTTTTAAAAAAACCCTTCTTCTTCCCCTCTAAGGAACCAAAGTAATTATTTTTAATACAGTGACATATGTTAGACAAAAGTATTAAGGAGGGGGCTTCATTCCACTCCAAGTCTCAGTGGAATTTTCCCTTATGTGATCACACATCTGAGCTCAGATTTTACCCTAACCAAAGAAGATTTTTTGTTAAACAATTGCTATTAGCTGATGAGAAATCTTTACACGAATATGGAAGATTTAGTGTGATGTTCCCATCACTGAGAAACACAATTCAAACAACATGGGGAATTAAAAAAAAATAAAGTGAGAGTTCACAAAAACATTTGAGAAACAGCTCAAGTCAACTCCAAGCTCGCTTGGTTTTGGCTGGGACTCCAGGCTCACAACAGCTTCAGCCTGCCAAAATAAATACAACCACCCGTTTGTTCCTGATGCTTTTGCCCAGGGAGGGACCTGCTCCTTTGCTTTCCCCTGCTATGATAATGACACGACTGCTAGGATTTAACTGGAGTTCATATCCCTGCCTGCCTTTGAAACAAATATTATTCTAGTAATTGTGAGGGGAAAAAGGACTTAAGTGCCACCTCGGACTGACATAATAACCAATACCTTACAGATAATTAGTATGTGCTGTAATTAAAATAATACACATCATTTAGGCAAAAAGTTTTAAAATGCCTTGGGGGGAAGTAGTTGGGGATATAAGTCCACACAGGGAATCTGTTTAATTGTGGTTGTAACCATAGAGGAAAAAACCAGAATTTTAGATAATTATTATTCATTTACAATGCAGAGTTGGTATAAAAAAGCATCTAATAAACATGAATGTTGTGGTTGTAGCTACAATGTTTTATGCATATGTTTACCTGTAAAGAACGACTGCAACATGTATGATAAAGTAGTTTTCAATTAACTTTTTTGTCCTTTTGAAATTATTTATTTCTTTGTCATTTTTAAAAAAAGCTGGTAAGTGGACACAAAACTCCTTTTCAAAGCACTGAGTCATCTATACCTAATCTCTGCACTAGAGACCATCAGAATATCCAGGCTTTCAGAACTCCTTAATTTTAACCTTGAACATGAGATCATTTTAAGGTAGGTAACGCAGTGAAAATTGCATTACCTCTCAACTGAATAACAATAAATGCAACAAGAAAGAAAAATGCCTCACAAAATACTAGAAAAGACAGTGGAGTCAAGTAAGTAATATTAAAAAAAATTGGCTCAGCTTTTAATGATATTGCACAAGTGCCTTTCTTTTTCTAACACAAAGTTGAACTCTTGAATCACTACAGATGCCTTAGTCTAAGAGGTGGCTGGCAAACACAACGGCATGAAAAGCATCTTGCATTAGACACAGCCAGTTCCAGATTAAGATGCTGACATGAACTAGTTAGAAACATTTTTACATTTCTCTTTTTTAAAATTCCATTTGGGAAGCTGCTGGTCCCTCTTCCAAACTTATAAAATTCAATCCACAACACAGAAGCTTTGTCACATTCCATTCCTTGGATGCACTGGTCAGTCTACTGCCTCCTCAGGAACCCAAGGGGAACGTACAAAACGACACTTTCAGTGTACCAAAATGAACTCTGGAAGTTCGACAGAAGCACATATTGACATCTGTTAACCAGCACAACCACCTGCAGCAAGCTGTACTAGCAGGACAGCCAGTGATGACTTTTTGAAGACAAATAGGCAGTGGTGAAACTGAGAAGATTCTAGAGTTCCTGAATTTTGGTGTAGGTACTAACCCTAGGCTACTGTCAGTGCTCTTCCTGCCTGATTCTTAAGTGCATACAAAAGCAAATAACAGATGGTCAGTTCATAAGACTGGCAATATTGGCATAATCAACAGAGCCACCGGCCTGCACCGCATTCAGCCAAGCAGAGGCTGATTGATCAACTGAGATCAACTGAGCAGAGACCACAGAGACTTGGAGAACACCTACAGAAACACCTACACCTACCTTCACTCACCAGGGCACCCTGAGTAAGGTTGTTCATGGTCCAAGGTAACACATTTACAAAAAACATTTTTCATTTCTTTTCCTATATAGTGATTTGTTCTCCCTCTCCTTTTAAATCTGAATCTCCTATTTCAGACGTGGAAAATGAGCATTTTAATCTTCATTTCTCCCCAGATGTTATCAAAAGACAATAACACATTCCCACTTAAAAATGTAAGGAAGTACTTTAGTGAATAACTGTTACAGATATAAGGAGATAAAACTGTTTTGTTTTTAGCATTTGAAGAAAAAAAAAGTCCAAGCAGCTTTTCTAACTGCATGAGAAAGACACCATTTTAGTATCCATTTTATCAGTTCTGTTTCTGAAGCTTATTCTTAATTGTTTCATTGCTGATTTGAAGAGGGATGCAACTGCAGTAAGGTCGGACCTGTTAAGTACTCAGGACATAGGGGGTTGAATAAGACAAGCAACATAAAACAGCCTCGTTTTTTAGCTTTTTCTCTCAAATGAAGTAATGTACTCTAGAAGTCTCTTTCTTGCCTGACACTCTGCACCTCCAGCAGCCAAGGAGTAAAAGGCACATTAGACAGCTGTAAGATTTCTATCTGGAAGAAACGCAACATTTCCTATCCAAATCCAAAGATAACGATCCCAACCCAGCAAACTATCCAGCAGTTATGTAGGCCAGATTGGTGAGGTTATAGTTAGCTATTTCTGTCAGTTCAAAGCCCAAACTGCAAACGCTTATTCAGTCTTCTTACCGATTTAACAACTCAAACATGCTGGATGATGACCACCTTTGCAAGGCGGTCATTAGATAGTTAGAATTAAATAAAAGCAAAAAGATTTTAAAAACCTAGAACACATTCAAAAAATTACACTCTGCTGCAAGACCTAACACAGCAATAGACTCTCACAGGAATAGCTATTTCGCTGGCAAGATAGTGCAATAATGCAATTACTGCCATTTAATTAATTTATATTCTCAAAATCTGTCTCCTTACAATTTCTAAGTATTTCGCTTTAACATCAAGACAGGATTTTCTGCCCTGGTTTGCCATAGCAACCCTTGCAACAAATGGCAGTTGTCTATAAAAACGGGGGGACTCTTTGAGTATGCATGCATGGTTTAGTAGGGTTTGTTTTAAAGCAGGTCAGAGCACAATGGACCTTTTCTACCGTGTGGGATTGAACACCAACAAATCTCACTTCAAGGGCTGCCACGCTCCTCTGCAAAATGAAATGACACTGCTGCTAAGTCTGGATGTAATTACAGATATGAAAGGATGGCTATGAAAGTTGCTTGCATCTTCCTCTCCCTCCTCTACTATAGATGTGTATTTGCCATTCAGCTGTTAACATCCTGAACAAGTATCATACAGCAGACTTAACATTTCCTTTCATTTTAAGTATTAGTATACAGTGGTGGCTGTTAAGGCACATTTACCACTAAAGAATGAGACCTTTGTCTGTCTATTGCAAGCAGAGCTCTGCCCTGCCTGCCTGTGCAGCCCAGGGCAAAAGCTATACCGGGAAACCTTGACGTCCAGCCCAACAAAGACACTTAGTAGGGCTAAGGGTAATCCCAACTTCTCCTTGCTCATTCAGCTTCTCGAGCCGTTTGAAGCAATCATTACCAACACAGCTACATTTTGCGGTCATATTATAAAATGAATCATTGTTCAACAGTCCAAGATTGCTAAACTTGTTTTATGTGTGGTCAAGAGTAGAGTCACTGGTTGCTCAGACCCCTCAGAGCTGTACTCCCCCCAGTCCAGTGGCAGCAGGGAAAGCACTCATCTTCGGCACTACCCAAACACAGGATGGTGTAACAGAGCAGCATTTGGCCTCTAGTGTTCCTTCTCACCAGCACCCCATGAGATAACCAGGATTTTTTTCAGCCACTTCCATATGAAGAGCCTTTACCTCTAAGAATCTCTTCTGTGCAGTTTTAACACAACTTCTGGGAATTAAAATATATACCCCTCTTTTTGAGGTACTCTGATTATACCCTCTGAAACATTACTTCTCAGGACATGCTCCTAGAGGCACAATTTCTGTTTTAAGAGAGCCTGTGGAATATTTGATGTTGGGATTTGGTAGGAGTGAATGAATGCTCCATTATTTACTCTGGTGGTACAGCAGTGGCTGCTCTGAAGTTTTACAATGCAGCATATTGCTGTAATGACATCATATGATATCATAAATCTCCCACAATTTCTAAAGCTTCTGATGAATGTTTCTCCATAAGCACCTTGTTAATAAATAATAAAATAAAAAAAGAGAAGTTAATCAAATAAAAATATTTTGCATCTGTATATTATTTAGAAGTCTACAGAAAAGTACTAACCACCTTGGGCTTTAAAACCAAAACTCTTTTACCTTAAGCTTCACAGAAAAGAAGGCACCACCTTGATTTATGGATGCAGTCAGACAGGGTACCCTGCTTTCCACTCTATATGAAAACCTCAGAGAATATATGAATCTTAATTTGGATTAATATTTCTAAGAAGTTCTCTGAAAACAAAAAGTTGCTGTACTTCTCCTTATTACAACCAAGTACTCATGTTTCTACCACAAATAGTCCAAATTAACAACTATTTTCCTCTTCTTTTAAAACCTTCTACATATACATATGTATTAATCAAGTTAAAGACCAAGTTCTCTCCTTGCCAAACAGTGGATATTTGCTATCCTCACCTTCAATCCAACACAGACACACACACACAACTAAAGCAACACCTTACCCTGCCTTAAGGCTCTTAAGCTCAGGCTTCATGTGTCTCCCTACTCTCTGCAGCTTTCTCCTTCAGTCTTAAGGAAAATACTTGAAACCAAGTCAATTCTTGCATATATTAAGACACACATGGCTTCTTACTTTCAGTCTTAGAGTTCCACACTTCTGGCCTCTGAGGACACAGGTTGTCTTTCTCCATGACTCTGAGGTGGTAGGAGGATTCCTACAAGCAATCCCTATTTTGTTGCCCCAGTCCTAGCTACTGTTTCACATAAGCAAGAACCAAACCCAAGCTTGGATGATATATTAGAAACAACAATCAAATTACTCTGAAACAAAAGAGTAAACATTCATTAAACAAAAAGTATCCTGCAAAAGGATGGCTTTCATATGAGGAAAAATGTTCTGTAGTAAAATGGCTTTGGCCTATATATCCTGTCGCTAAATAACTCACTCCAGAATAGTTGTATTCAGTTTGGTTTTCCATATTAGGATACAGCTGAAAAATTACATGTATGGAACACATCAAACAAGCTCTTTGCAAACAATCAATACCACATACTAATATACATAAAATGATGTGAACCTGTGCTGTCTATGATCCCAACCCGCCCCACAACACATTATTTAATTCTTCATATAAAACAAGTTTGAAATATAGCTCGAAATACATCTGGAAACAAAAATCATGTTTCAACCTCTGCCCTCAATTGCATCAGCAGAAATCAAAAACTCCACTGACTTCAGAAGCATTTGACTTTATTTACAGTTCTGTGACTGAAAACATGGCTTAATTTTCTGGTAAAGAATCCCTCATTGAAGCTACAGCACCAACAACTATGAACACTAACAGCATTGTGTGAACTCATTTTGGACCCTACATCACAGCACTGGATACCCATATGATTTTTTTATTTCACTTAGAGTTCACACCAATACAAAAACTTCTAGTTCCATTTTTGGCCTTAGTACAATAGTAGCAGAACCTTGACTTCAGTTTCCACCATTGCAAGGAATATTATTCTCTGAGATACACAACTCGTGCTTATGTTTTAAGAGGTCAGGACATGATACTTTTAATATGTCAGGACCTTATCTCTACTACTATCACCTTTTTCATTCCTGTTCTTAACTCTTCCTGCTAAGGACGCAAAGTCCCAAATGAGACTGTCAGCCCAGACTCCTCTTGGCTGAAAAAGTCATGTTTGTGATGAGCAGTTCCTGCTTTGGCCTCTCTGGTCCCCTCCCATCTCTCTTCACAGGACAATTGCGGGAAAGCACTGCTGTTCCATAACCTTCACTAAACTCCAGCAGCTCCCTTAAGTTGCTTGCAGCCCCAGTTTCTGTCAATCCTCGTACTGTTCTGCCAGAACATCAGAAACTATGCTAAATAGCAGCACAGTTTTAGGGAAATATCTCATCTGCTATTTTTGAAAGTCCAAATTGCTTTGCTGCCAACAGTTAGGAATACGATAACAAGGTATTACTTAGTACTGAAATCCTTTTTTTTCTGGGAATAATTAGAAAATGTATGAACTGTCCTACAATATTCAGTGGTTTGCTGAGCATAACTATGGTCCAGCCACATGCCATAGTGTATATATAGCCTTACAAGTTTAAAACATACTGAGGTTTCTGCTTAATTTAAATCTGCTACTGAATTCTAATATCCATTTCTCTCATTTCCCCATCTCCACACATCCCCCACCAGCACTCAGTGCCAAAGGCTGAGAAATAACAAAAGGGCCACAGGAGGCCCCAGGCATGTTTGAAACCAACCGAGCCCCACGTAGGATCACACTGGTCACATGCCTGCACACCCACAAAGTAATGTGCTTCAGAGAGCAAGACTGCATCCCAAAGTTACCAACCAGCTTCTTTTTGTTCCCAGCAAATTAAAATGCTTGGATTCTTTTCTACTCCATGTTCTCATGCCAAAGACAGGATCATGCTAACAGGCTTCTGATGGAATCCTCTAAGAATTTTTTTTTATCTTTACAAATTAAATTTTTACAGAGAAGATGAAGCTCCCCTCATCAAGAGCCCCAGAAGTATGGGAAACAAAATGTCAAGAATTAACAATGCCAGATATTACACTCCCACACAGGGTTAATTTTTTTTCTTCCAAACGGCATGCAGAAATCTGTCCCACCCTTCAGATGAGCTACTATACTTCTATTAGCATTCTGGCACCTCCTTCTGTACAAACATAGCCCTTTTGCTATAGAACATGCTATATAAAAGACTTAATCCATCAAGCACAGAAATAAGGGATTTATTTTGCTTCCAGACTTAAACTGACCACTCCTCGTACCTAACAGCACCTTCTTCCTTCTTCCCCCCAAATACTGTATCAGGATGTAAAAGGATATTCAGTAGGTGTATGAGATCAGGGAAACCAGGACCAGCCTTCCTTTATACAGAGAAATTGCTACGACACAAGGCCTGACTCAATGGACCAATTCTCCATGACAAAATTCGAACATACTCCATTTTTCTCCCTGTTAAGTGACAAACTGCACCTCTCAACTGTTCTGAGAAAATAACTGCAGGATTTGTAAAAGATAAATGCTATGCCAATTTAAGTTATTTTGTCATAAATCAATTAGGTTTTGTATCTAAAAATATGTGGACAAGGGGCTGCCTACCTACTACAGGATATGCATGCCACAGGTACATTGCTGCAAATGCACATTTAGATATACGTCTTGCTACACTGCACTTACAATGGTTTTATTAGTCCTAAATACAGTTCAATTAACAGCAGCTTGCATCCATACACGATCAGATAAAATCCAGAGAAAATGCTAAGCACTCAAAGGAAAACAAAGTACACGCTGTCTATTAATTGCACTGGCGTTAACACTGCCATCATGCAATCCTTGGTGAAAACATAACTTTTTAAATGTATTTTTTAAATTTCTTGTGATCTATTAAAAGACATTCTATTTAAACAGCATTGCACAACTTCCAGACAACTGAATCTGTGAAAAAAGCCTTATGGCTTTGTGTCAGGTCTTGCCGTATTATTATGGTGCAAAGGCTACATGAATTTATCTCCTTCTAATTCTGGATTTTTTTTTAATATGAAGACACTGGAGGGTTGTTTTTTTTCTCCATCTGCAGCTAAGATTTCTCCATCTCCTTCACACTTACATGCAAAATGTGAATTTGTGCACAAGAGACCCAGATTAAAAAAAGAAAAGTATTCAGGAGAAGCCTTGAAGATGTATAATGGCAATTTTGTTCTGTGGCCCCTCCTTCCACAAAACTGACCTTGCAACCCTGGGGCACCACAGTGCCATGCCAGTGCTATGGCTGTACCTGCAACTCCATGCCAATTTTGGTCAGCAAGGAGAAGAGTGGGACAGGGGTTTGCTGGACCTCAGTGACCTGGTGCCTGTGCTTACTACACTACCAAAAATCACACTGCTGTCCCTCACAAAGTCACGACATTGCTATTACACACAGTATAGAAAAACTTGTCTGTCTCTCCTCCCTTTTGCTCTCTCTCTCTCTCCCTCCTTACTTTCCTGTACTGACACACACTCAAAACTGTGAAGCATAAGAAGTTCTTGCAAAATAAAGTTTTAATACAAAACTAAAGAAAGTTAAGGGGAAAAGAAAAATCTCGTGTTTGTATGAATACAAAAGTGTTCCTTAACCTTGTTATTGAAATCACTTTGGACTTTTTTTTATTATTACTATTTCTTCTAAAAGGGTAATCTACATGTGACCATAAATGCTGAATTCTTTGTCTCATAACACTCAAACCAAATCACAATTGTTCTCTAGCTAAAATTATTACATTTCTTTCCTACTCACCTTTATGAAGAGACATACTAACCACCCTTTTGGTGCCCTTCTAGAAAAACTCACAAATCCTTCCATACACGGTGATTGAGAAAATTTGGCATTGATCTTTTAGTATCTAGGAATAACAATCAGCTTAACAGAAGCAGCTTTGTATTAGTAAACTTCATAATAGAAGTACTTCTGGATATATAAATAAAAGAATGTCTCTAATATGCAATTCCAAACTAATCCTTGTGATAAATTTATTAATTCAACCCTCCAAAGGTCAGTATAATATTAATTTGCTCCTTGCACTAAATAATGTATTAGGATTTAATTTAAGCTGGTTAAACAGACATTCAGCAACATTAAAACAGCCTTGGCACCAAACACTGACACAGTGCAGTACAAAATGGTAAATGAACTGTAAAATATTTTAAACTTTCAATGCCAGAATACAATTCTATAGAAGTTACAACAGGCAAATCTTTAATAAATGCCAGTTTCTACTGAATTCTGCCATAAGGTTAATATTCAGATTACCTTGTCACTTGGTACTGTTCAACATCCTGTTGTTTCCAAAGGACAGCCTACTGTGTTTTCAAGGCAGGAAGGCAGAGTCGTTCAGGATTCCAGCAAAGTCCCCAAGAGGGAGGGACATCCTAACTGTGCAGCAGAATGGCATCCCCTCAGGTTGTGTGACACCAATGGAGCTAGGGCAGGACCTACGTTTCCCTGTGCATCAGTGAAATGCCCCACATCCAGTAAACTGTTCTATACATCACTCCCAAGAGAAAACAGACATTAAATCCTTCACCTGTGTGCTCCAGTCTACACTGCAGCACCTCTTACCTAGCTAGAATTCATTTTACATGCAGCAAGTCATCTTTTTGCTGAGCTAAAGCACACTTTTGGAATCAACAGGTCTTTCCTCTGTGAACAAAAGAAAGTTGTATGCTTTAGCCAGGAAGAAGATCCCACTTCTATAAATGCACATAAAATGTATTTCCCTTGGAACAGATTTATCTCATTCTGTATAGGGTTTTATTTCATGGATGGGCTTGGGTTTTGTTGATTTGGGTTTCTTCGTTTCATGGCAATTAGCTGCAAAACACCTTAAGATGCATTTGCTAGAATGACTACTCAACAAATAGCACTTTGCATCTTATTGTAAAATATTCCAAAAACCCAGCCCAAACAAATGGTGTCTGTAATAAAAATACTGCCATATATCTTCATTTGTACTAGAACAAATCTATTTTATTTGTTCATTCCGTGTTTTAGTGTCATAGGTCTCTTAGAGAAGATAATTTATAATTCCTTATGCAATTAGATATGAAATCAAGTTGTCTTACTCTGCAGAAGAATTTGTAATGAAGAGACCAGGTTCAACCAGTTCCACGGAAAATATTTTGATAGTATCAAAAAAGAAATCATAAAGATCTTTAGTGTTTTAACAAATTAACACATGCCTTTTGGGTAAATTACTGTACATGCTGTTAATCTTTTAATTAGGTTCTCCATTTCATATACACAGTTATGGTAGGGAGGATTTTTAGTGATCAGAAACTGCAAATATACGGTGTTGCTATGCTCTTTTAATAGCTATATCAAAAAAGTAAACAACCGCACCCCCTAAAGGAACCCTAGCAGGTTCAGCTCTTTATTTGAAAGTGTCACAATAAAATATTAATAAAACTCTATTAATATTACCAACAAAATACCACTCTTCATTTTATTACTCAAACAAATACGGCTTTCAGACTGAGAAAAGTAAGACTTGTTCTCCACGGTTATGTCACAGAAAAGGAAACTTTTATGTTTGTAATGCACGTAGCTTTTCAACTCATCACCAGCATTTAAAAATATGTAATTGATGTTATCTATACACATGGATATATAAATAGTGACGTTTGAAGCACATTCTATGGTAGCATTTCACAAAATGCCAGTTCTCTCATGCTGACTGCCACATAATACTGCCTAAGCATCTCCCTCAAGGATCTTGAAAAAATACAGTATTATCTATAGCTCATTACTTGATAGAATTTTTTCCTCAAGCATTTGGTCCATCCTCAGTTTCAACACAAGATAAACACTTTTTTCCCCCACAGACTATTTCATAGAATCTATAGCTGGTGCCGGAGAAAAACGCACTCAGAAAGGCAGACAAATTGCCATCAGTTAACAATTCCTATGCCAAGGGACATTTTTAGCATGGTGTTGTCCCTGTAAAAGTAGGAATTATCTACTAGCTACGCCACATAAATGATTTTTGTTAGAAAAAGGAAAAAGGCCAAAATGGGGCTAAGCAGCAAATACATTATAAAAACACAGTATGAAAGCAATTTAGCTGTGAATCCTGACTGGCACATGCATCCTCCTCCTAGCTTACTTGTTTGAATTTAACTCTTTGTTGGTAACTTGGAAGCAGCCAGGTGGAGACAAAGGTGCTGCATATATAAAACAGTATGGGAGCTAAAAACAGAATAAAATACACATCCCAGATCCCAAGGCTATTCTAGCTTTATTGACAGTCACTTCATTCCAGAAGCATTATTTTTCATTTGGAATAAGGCTGAAAGTAAAATTGCCCATAAATACACAGTGAAAAATGCCCCGATCTCATCTCATCCAACCTCACGCAATTCCTTCTTTTAATCACACCTGTATAAACACATATTCTTTTAAACTGTCTGGATAAATCAAAGGTATTTACTGGCCAAAAGACAGATAGAGTACTATCAATTCTCCACAAGCCCGCCACCAGTAAAGCAAGGAAGAGAGACACACCCTGAATAATCAGGTAGCTCAGCAGATGGGAGGAGGGTACACACACCCACTTCTCTCAGACATACCTTGAATTTGAACCTTCACCTGTACTCACTGAGTGGGTTTCCAGTGAGCAGGATAGTAGGTAAAAGGAGGTCACTAATAGCATTGTCTTTTGCTCCTTTCCCATTCCATTCCATTAAATGTAGCCATTTAATCTGCTACAGACCCCCGATGACAAACAATGCAGGAGGGCACATTGCCCTTGTAAAATTCGACTGGTATGAAAGGACCCAAGCATCAAATATAGTTGCTGATTGACAGCTTAATTTATATTGCAATAAGGACCAGGAGGATTAAAGCCAGGTCCTTTCAACAATGCTCATGTACAGCAGTGAGAAACTGTCTGAACTGACCCTTTGCTGTCAGTGCCAGGAGGGTCTCTCCTGAAGAGACGACAAACATGGAATAGGCGGTCAGTGTGTTAGCCTCCCTTTCGCTTTTCTAAACTAGGAAACACTTGCTATGTTTTCAGTTTAAAAACAAAATTGTTTTCATGCTTAGCTTGTCTACATGGTTAAAGGGGACTGAGAAGTATTGCTTTACACCACAAGCTTGCCAGAAGCCCTGGAGCCAAGTACCTTTGCTCTCCACAGGCTCAAACCAATTTCCCCAAACATGAGCAGCAAGATCCAGACCGGGGCACTGATGACAAATGGACTTCAGACAGACCAGCCAGCAGAAAGAGCTCTGCTTTCTCTCCAGCAGCAGAGCCATTATAAATGCTGCACAGGGAAACTACACCCAAGGCAAACCAGGGATTCTAAAAGGTGGGATTTACCTCTAAATAAGCAGAAGCTGATGTGAGGGATGTGCCCTACCTCAGGTTAAAGAAAGAAGTGGCTGGGGGTGGGCTCGGCTTTGTGTGCCTGTGGGGAAGGGCAATCTGCAGCTGGAACAAAAAAACACAAGCCCTTCACGCCACTGGGTTAAAATGCTGGTTCCCTTACCAAGAGGAGGGAATGGGAAAAAAAAATTCAGCAGATAATATTTTTTAAAATCTAAAAAAGAAGGGGAAGGAAGGGAAGGAAGGGAAGGAAGGGAAGGAAGGGAAGGAAGGGAAGGAAGGGAAGGAAGGGAAGGAAGGGAAGGAAGGGAAGGAAGGGAAGGAAGGGAAGGAAGGGAAGGAAGGGAAGGAAGGGAAGGAAGGGAAGGAAGGGAAGGAAGGGAAGGAAGGGAAGGAAGGGAAGGAAGGGAAGGAAGGGAAGGAAGGGAAGGAAGGGAAGGAAGGGAAGGAAGGGAAGGAAGGGAAGGAAGGGAAGGAAGGGAAGGAAGGGAAGGAAAAAGCTACCCTAACATGTTAACTAGCATCAAGCTTTGCTCTGCTCATCCTACTGAATGTTTAAATATTTAGCTTGTTAGCTAACACGCCGTTAACTGTACCTCATTTTCCTTCTCTGGACAGGGGATGACCTAGCCTAACCTAATTTATTTCTGTTTAAATAGAGCACTGCTTCATTATCAGATTCATGAAAAAGGAAAGAAAATTAAAAAACAAAGTTTTATTTTTAATTAAAACTAATAAAGAACATTTCTCAGTTTTACTCAAAACCATTATGACCATGGAACAAACAAATGACACACACACCACTGCAACAGGTTCACTGGAGCCTGCGGAGCTGTCACCAAAACACAATGTGCTCC
Organism: Muscicapa striata striata; assembly: GCA_030060385.1. NCBI lineage: Eukaryota > Metazoa > Chordata > Aves > Passeriformes > Muscicapidae > Muscicapa > Muscicapa striata. The sequence goes on along the minus strand of JAREIS010000056.1, from coordinate 5,887,785 downwards.
AAAGGACTCACACCAAAGTCCCTTTGCAGGTATGCAGGGTCTCACAAGGAGAAGGATGAAAGGGTGTCTCACTGGAACAACCAAAGCCCTTTGTGTCCACTCTCCTCCCTCCTTTCCCCCGTCTGCTCTCCTGCTTACAAACCTGCTGTGCTCAGTCACACACCGCAAATGAGACAGAAAGCAGCGTCAGAAGTGCTGAGCTGTTCTGGACTACCTTTACTTACCCTCCTTTAAGCTGTTCAAACACTAATAAATTACCCATTTACTTACACTACCCAGATGTTTGCCATCTAGAAAAATATATTATTATTTGTAGAACGTTTTGTTCCATCACAAAAATCTTGTAAATAATATATTGGGATCAGAACGTCAATACCACACGCTAACTTTCGGACGCCAGCTTGGGGGGGGGTCTCAGAGGAGAAAAGACAGACATTTCCTGACCACTAGTCAGAAGTTAAGAACTTTCAAAAACTTAAGTATTCACTGGAGTTCATGCTGTCGGGATAATGAGGATATTTAAAATAACAGCACAAACAGAGAATAAGGATGGCAAGTAACCTCAGATTAATTCATTAATTTAATTCTGAACTTTTGCTTCCACATATATATTATACTTATATTTGCATGCATATATATGTATAAAATGTGTGTATACTAAAGTATAAATATATCATATGCATTTATATACATAAACCAAAGTAAAACTTGAAATATATTCCATTTATGTATCTAAAAATATGACATTCTAACATTCCTTTATATGTCACATTTTCCATAAAAAATGCAATACTAATTTTAGCAAAGCCTACAAATATAAGAAGCCTCAATCTTTGTTGCTTCTTTTATTTCTTACATATGATTCCTTAAGAGTTCTGAGGAATTCTTAAAGAGAATTCTAGCACTTTAATTGAAATGGCATGAGATGCTGAACCTTTAACAACAGTGTCTTTCAACCCCTGTGTCCATTATACACAGAAATGCCTATCAAAACCCACAAAGAATGAAGAGGTTTTCAATATTCTCATTAAAATGTGACTTTCTCTCATAGTTTCAGCTAACTGAATTTCACTTGCAGTTGTCATGAAGTTTTGCAGGGTAGACAAAACAGTGATTTGCTGGTAAATTATGTATATAGGGAGAGAAAAAACTATCTGAGAAGCTCTTAGCCCTCTTTCTTCAAACATCAGGGAGAAAGACAAAGAGTACAACTCGAGCAATGAACAGTTCGAGAAGGAGCAGCTTTCACAAGGAAAACTTTGATCTGGATGGCTGAGTATCACAAGAAATCCAGTCTGCTTAGCAATCTCAGACAAGTTGTCGGGGAATTGCACGGCAGAGTTTACTGCAAGATGTCAGTACTAGCCAGACCCCCTCACACATAATACTGTTAAATTATTTGATCTGGGCCTTTCATAATGCCACCTGCAAAACCAGAAAGAAGAAATAAGAGTTTACCCATTATAAATATCCCTAGCAGAGGCAAGGGGGACAAACGGGATTACTAAAGGTAAGGAGCTGTTAATCAGAGATGGTGTAAAACCGAACTGATGAAAAGAGATGTGAAGAGGGCTGGGTGGGTTTCTTTCATTTGTTTTGGGGTGTTTTGTTTTAAATCTTATTGGTTTAGCAGCGTGAGAATAGTCTGTCAAAAGAGTTTGAGCTCAGAGAAATACAGCGTCTTTCCATGGACTGACAATTCTGTTAGGTGAGACCAACACGCTGTCTCTGTTAAAATGAAAAAGTAATCAGCGACAGTCAGGAAGTGACCCAGTATTTATCTGGTTGATTACTGTATCATTTTGTTATTAAAGGTATCATATCACCAATGTCTCTCCTATTTATTAAATTCTTCTCACTAAAAGATCTTTGATCGTATGAATAGGGAGCCACGACTCAGACACAAGTGACAGTGAGCTGAGGGGTCAGAAGATCCCAGATTATAGCAACCCTGCAATTCACTGCACATTATTCGCATGATAAACCTGAACTCAGGTTTCCTCTCATTTTTTCCCATACTGCTACCTTGCTCTTGTGTAGAAAATAGCATATCTGGTCTTCCCAACTACAGCAAACTTGGCTGTATACACCAAGCAGGGTTTCTCCACACTTTTACTGTACCTTTCTTGATACAGAAATATAAAACCAGCTTGTGCGTGTGTGTTCAATACAGCCCCCAGCTGGTATGTTCTCCCTTTACCTGACATTCAGTTGGAAGCTATTGTGATTTTGGAAATAGATGGGAATATTTCACAGGATCTTTCCCTACTAATCATCTGCTCAGGTCCTTCCAATTGCCTCAAGAGCCCTACCCTCTTGTACCAGCTTAGGCAAATCCATTCTCTCATCGGTATTTACACCCTTCAAATATTTGTACACATGGTTAGAATCCCATAAGGAGCAAGATGGTCATGCTGCTCTCACAAAGGCTAGTCCGAGTGAAGGAGCAAAGCACTCTGGCTGCCACATTCTTACACACAGCAGCCTGGGGCTTGGACTGATTCACTGAACACCACCATATCACACAGACCTGGTCTGTGCTTTGAAGAAATTCTAAAACGCAGGCCACAAGTGCAAGGGGCCTCCAATTAACAGCAGAAAGCAGGGCTGAGCTCACACATTTAAACTCTTGAAGAAAATGAACACTCTTGCAGCCTGGGTAATTTCCCACCCCAGCCATGTGCACTATCAATCCAGAGGAGAGTTCTTAACGTGTCTGTGCCTTGGTTTCCTTCCTACACAGTCAGGAGAGCCACCTTTCTCTCTTACTGCAGCTCACTGCAAAGACAGCTCCATCAGTGCTCCAGAACACAGCTCTCTGCAGAAGCACTGAAGCCAAGCTGTCCTGCAGCTGCAAGAAGTATCAGAGCTTCACAGTCCAGGCAGCTTTAGCAGGACTGGAGTAGGTCCTGAGGTACATCTGGGTATCAGCTACTCTGGCCAGGCAGGGATCAGCCCAACAGAATTCTCCTCTTTCCCACTCCAGTGATGCAAGGCTGACAGGGCTGAGCTGTCTAATCTCTGCTCACTAAGCCACAAATCCCACAGAGCATCACTCACCTCCACGTCCAGCTATTGCAACTCCACATGGCAAGGCAAGATACTTAAATCTTGTTCTTTTCTTGCACTACACCTTCCCCATGGACCATTGCCAACCTCTCCCTCCAGCCTTCCACTTCAGACCCCATCCCCCTACTCCCAGCTCTTTGCAAGCACAGGTCTTCCCTCCTCTCCAGTCTATAGACAGCATTAGAATAAACACCTCTGACGCAGAAATGCAAGGCACTGCCTCTTGCAATGGCTCTGCTCAAGGTAAGGCATTGCTTAAGAACCGGAGCTTGACAATCTCTACAGAGACAGGAATGGTAAGGATCTCTCGCTCTGTGTTAACTTCCCTCTGCTGTTTTCTCACTCCTCTTCCTGCTCAACTTGACATCTGAGCACCATTTCACTCTTCCGTACATCCCTTTCCTTGTCAGGCTCACACACAGCAACTAACTCAAGCAACCATCCTGTCAGTGCCTGGCTAAAGCTGTTCCCAGAGAGCAGTCAGGGCAGGCACTCCACACTGCCCTGCCACCTCACGGAGCTCAAGTACCTGAGATGAGAAGGCAAAGTCCATTTCAATGACCCACTCAGCTCTGCTAACTTCTACAGACAATGCACATCAGTTCTATGGACACACTCACAACAGCTAAAAAGGAACTGGTCAAAAGAAAAGCATATATCCACAGGAAATCACACTATTTTCTTTTTCACATGGATTCTAAGAAAGTAGACACTAAAAGCATCAAACTAACACTGTTCTTCTTCCACCCCACGCTGAGGAGGGAATCAGCTTTCACAGCAGGTCCCAAAGCCACAGGACTGCATGCAGGGTACACCAGATTGCAGCTACTTTCATACTACTTTGGTCCCAGCACTCTGCACTGTGTATTCTATGTACCTCCTAAAGTTCCCTTCTCTTGCATAGGCCTGTTAGAATACCTTACCTACAAAAAAGAATTTTCATCAGGGCACGTAAATTTTATTAAACTACATATAGAACAGGTGCCCCTTTAAAGCATGACTCTTTTCCTCTCTAAAAGGCACATGTAGCAGGTTCCCTACTGTCAGGTGTAGACTCAAGTGATGAAAGAAAAATACATAAATGTTTATTAAACCTTTGTTGCCATTTACACCACCAACTTTCACACCCCAGTGCCAAGCTGTTAACGAATTCCCATGCTGTTCCAGAAGATATTTCACAGCTCCTGTCAGAAAAGGGAAGTTTCATGAGGGCAGCACTCGCTGGAAAGTCTCTGCTCCCACCACCATCAACAAAATATCAAAACCAGCTGTTCGTGGAATAAATGTGTCCTGCTCAAACCATGTGGGAATAAAGAGCTTCTTCCAGGGAGGCATGGGGCTGCCTTCATGTATACCTCCTGGTACATTTTTGTCTCAACACTTTGTGCTGAGACATATCCATTTTCCTAGCAACCAGGAATAAAAATTATCCATTGTAAGCCAAGTGACCACAAGCCAGTACACGAGGCTCAGGCCAGGTGACTGCTGTGTGTGCATGTCACAGCCCAAATGTTCGGACACAGCATCACCTCCTCGGGGAGCTCTGCAGCTCCAGGCTGCAGCCAGGCTGGCAGCCCCACAGCAGGGCCCCTCACAGGGGCATATACCACCTACCACTCTGTGCCATGTTTGCATCCTGCCAGCCAGGCTCTGCTGTACAGCTGGGAAGCCACACACCAACTCGAGCCTCGGCAGCTCTGCAGGGCTGCCAGGGGGAATGGCAGCAAAGGCAGTGTGAAATCCTGCAGCAATTCTCTCTGCTGCCATAGCTCTTCTTTCCCCCATAACTAGCTCCTCTATCTGCCACAGAAGACCCTGCTCTAAAAAGAGCAGGCAAAGGCAAGATGCTTCTTGTAGGATGAAGAGAAAGTGCCATTCCCCTTAGTCATCCAAAAAAGACCGGGGTGAAATGAAACACTTTCCCACCTCAAAAGGTGACAATTGTTACATGCCAAGTAACAGCTTAGACAGCAAACAATACCGAAGCTTTGACAAACTCGTTTTTGTCCCTGGAGGACATGGGGACACCTACTCATGCCACTTTTGCAGAGCATGATGCTCAGAATATTTTGAGAAATGCACCTGAGGACCTTCAACTTCTCATGCAGATCCTGTAATTCAGTTGACCATAAAAAAGAACTAAGTGACCATTTATTAAAATGTTTTGCTAATGGAAATCAATTCCAAGCAGACAGAACAGAAGCAGACTTGTCCTACAATCATAATGAAGAAACTACATAGCTTTATTTTTCCCACCTTTTTAATATCAGCAAATTGTTTTCCCAAATAAATCCTTATAATAGCAATTTAGCAGCATGCTTCTGTCAACCCTGCTTAACAAATTAGGGCCCTATATTCTATAAATTTTCACATTAAACAAAACAATCTCAGAAATCTATTGGCTGTCTCTGCCTGCACCTCACCCCTCAGCTTACAGACAGCTAGCACAGAGGCAAGATACTACGAACACGTTGCATACTTCAGCTTCATATCTCAAGATCGGCATGGCCTGCAGTATTTGATCAAGATGTCTAAAGGACATTGGTGGACTGGCCCTTCATTGAAGGTAAATAACTTGACCAAGAGATTTGTTAGCTGATAGATCTTTAAGGTATTTTCTGTCACTCAAAATATTACACCATGTGATGTCAAGAGGAATGTAATTGCTGTCTTAAAGATGAAAATACTTCAGGTGTTTTTTTTAGGCTAATTGCAATAATGAGAGATTCAACCTCTATTTTCCAGTGGAGTTCTTCGAGCAGCACACCAAGCGACAGATCAGTATCTGAACCTGCTCACTGTTAAAGCTCAAAAACACAGTGGCCATTTCCTCCCTGCACAGTGACTAATTTCCTTCATGAGTCAATCTGTCTCCTCCTCTCTATTCTCACAACAGAGGGATGCCACAAAAGCAAGGTTCCCCCAAGTGAGATGCTCAGCCAGTGTGGGTCACTGCACTGGATGACACGCCTCCTTGGAGCAGGTTTTCTGCAAAGCCCATTCCCCCTCAGAAGCGCCAAGAATCACATCTTGGCCACATGTTCCACATGTTAGCTCACAACATGTTGAGCAACTGTGTTAACTGAGATGGATAGTTGCTGTCAAACATAAAGCTGGCTCACTAGGATGGAAACAGTGGGATATGCTGACCTTTTACACTCACGAAAAAAAAGAGTCCCTAAGATGACACAAAGCATTTCATATTAAAAACCAGAACAAATACCTTCCTGCAGGGCTTTACTACAATATTGTGTAAATAAACACATGTACATAAACTCTGCCTGTACGAAGAACCTGAGCCTCTCTCACAGAGCAGAGTCTGACAGAGGAAATGAATCATTATCACCCTGCTTGGAAAGAAGTTTGCACAAGGAGCCCATGAGATTAACCACTACCTGGAACTCCTGGATTAAACACCACCATTGCTCCTTCTGTTCCCACATTCAAATACCTAACTATACAAAACAACTCAAATCAACAGAAAAAATTCAAATCCCCAGGCAAATTACTATTAAAATACTCTAAATGTGCACAGGTTTTATTGGTGATCTGGAGATAAAACAAACTTACAGGCTTCTCATCCAAAAGAATAAGCACTGAAATAACCTGTTTAGTAAAAAAAAGCCTCTTGAAATTTTGAGTTCGTTCTGGAAAGATTTTTCCCAACCCACCACCTCCTGCCCATCTCCCTCAAGATTACAATTTTAGGTTTCGGCTTTTTTAATCTTATATTTTGGGAAGAGAGAGGAAAGCTTTGTTTATTTTAAAGTTTTGCTGCTAACAGAGAATCATCTCTGAGTGGAAGGGACTATAGAGCTTTACAAAGGGTTTTGCAGCAATATAGTAGGTAAATGAAAACAGAAATCAGCCTGCACAGTTGGTCCTACAACTATTTGCCATAAAGACAGCATGCATATATATATGCAACCATTATCTGCAATACATAATTTAAAAAATAAAAGACTACAATATGCTGCTCAAAACTGTCCAGATACAAAGGGGAATGAATACAGGATACCATCCAGCTGTACACCTAAAGGTTCTATCTTCTGTGCTGACTTCCTCAAAGCAGCAACCTGCCTCACAGTACAGAACAAGTGTGTCATGAATATCCTGACTGATCATTATCACCAGATTTCACACGTCAGCAAGATCTAGTTAGTGCTTTCTAGGCAGGCCAAAAATGTAGGGCTTGTTGTACACCTAGTTTAGGATTAAGCAATTAACACAATTGATATAAACACTTCCAAGATTTGCTACCCATTTTCTTACATCAAACAATCTCAGGTGCTGTCTTCTGCAGTGCAGAGAAGTGGGAAAAAAACTATTGAATACCTTGTGCCTGAGCTGCAGAACTGTGGGAATACCCCAGAGCCAGGAGCGCTGTCTCCACCAGCTGGCTAAAGAGCACATCTTTGCGAACCAGAACGAACTCAGCATGCTCTTCTCGATTATCGTATTCAAGAGACGCGTCTGACTGCTCCACCACACAAAAGACTGGAATCATCAAACCTACATGGAAAAAAACACCAAAAAAAAAAACCAACAAAGAATCAATAAGAGGAACAAGAACTGTGTCACACATGTCTGATCGAACTTGTAAATTAACACACCTCCTAGAAGACACATCGTTAAGTGGAAATCTGCCACTCTTCCTTGTGGGATAACTTTTGTTTTCTTTCCAAGGAAAATACTCAAGTCTCATCACTTGACTCATTTAAAAACCACACTAGAAGCTCTAGAGAATACAGTTCAGGAACAGAATCATAGCCAGCAGTAAGATGAACAAGATTTCCTAGTAAGACTTTTTCAACATTGCAATTCTCTACAATTCCATGAATAGTCCCTATTTCTTTCAGGTCATTTCTCCACATTCAGACATACGAAACCCTGACACATAAATGCCATTTCTGCTTCTCTCTACACAGTGAGCTTATGGAGAAATCAGCAGAGGCTGACCCCCTTGAGGGACCCTGGGATATTTGTGCATTTTCAGACTGGGGCCAGTCTTCTCACTGTACAAGGCAAATACTCTTGCACTGATTTTGTTGAAAATTATGATCATGTGTTGGCAGCTGATGGTCACTGAGACCCAGAGAGATCTATGGCTGTCTTTCCGCTGCATCCACGAAGAGTGTGAGAGCAATTCTTTTGGAAAAAGGATCAAGGATGAGGAGGAACTACATTAAGTGGAAAACTCAGGGGGTGGTCTGGATTCAATTTTGTTGTGTTTTATTGTAAATCTACTTTTGTGGTTACAGGATCAAGTTATCTACGGCATTAGATAAATTGTGAGGCACGAACTTAAAGGGATTCAATACTACAGGCAGTAGAGAAACGTGCCAATTTGCAGGGAACAGCCCTACAGTACATTCCCAGAAGGAAGAGGGAACAGACAGAAAACTTTCAGAACTGCATGGCCATTTCCACCACCTGCGGCAGACCAGTCTACTTCCAGCCACAGACATTTTTTAACTGGTTACATACAACCTGTTAGTCCCTAGGTAAATGAGAAAATATTGGTGCAGAGAACAACCTCAGCCTAAAGCAGTTTTCCAAATGTGCCATCTAAGGCTCTCAATGTCACTGGCAAGTTCACCTGTAAATCTTGTTTTTCAGTATTAAATATAACCATTTCCAGTGGACAATAACTACAAAAAATATCTGAGTATGTTTATAAATTTCAGACACAAATCACTGTATTCCTGGACCAGACACTCCTTTTAAGGGAAAAAGAATAGAAAGACACATTTCAGTCCAGCTTCACGAAGTCTATTAAATATTTTTGAGCTACTGTCAGTAGCTTCAAAACCTAGTATCTACAAACCAAGAGCTATACATTCCTTCAGAGGAGTCACTCTGCCCTGAAATAAACAGCCATATTAGTATCTGCTAAGGAACTTAAATACTTCTTGTCTAGAATTTTGAGAGACTAGATCTACTTTAAAATATATTTTAGATACACAATTCTCAGTTAGTGACTTATCTAGCACAAAGTGGCTCTCAATTTGACATTCATTCTAACTGCAGGAGCTACACAGTACAACATCCACTTGATGTGTTTCAGCTCTTTGCTTTAAAACACATCTCAAAGTAACATGAAAGAAGGTTACAGCATCATATATATATATATATATATATATACTGCTCCCTCTTCACTGCTTGATTCTGGGTTAAACTGATGCATTTTCCAAGTTCAAGCAGCCAAATTCTAACATGTAGTGCAAAAAAAAAAAAAAAAAAGTCAGTGGAAAAAAAAATCCCTAGGTGCTTTCCTGAAGAGACAGCATGGGTGATCCTGTTCCTCTGGAATGAGTGAAAAAATTTCTTCTATCAAAGGTTAGAATTTGAATTCTATTTTCCATACACCATTTAGTTAAAATGAAAGTAAGTCTCTAAGTGACAAACTTGCAGTCCTGTCGAATATACAGGCTGTCACAGTACTTTTGATGGGGCTATTAATGTCTTAGCAAAAGATTAAGATAATTGGCCAAATGCTGAGGCTGTAGTATCAGTTGTGTAAATTACATTTTGGCAAGACAGAAAAAGTGGTGAAGCAAACTGATGAGAGGGATGTCACACTGTTTTTTATGCTCCTAAAGGATGCTGTCCTCATCATACAACAGTCTCTCCTTTTCAGAACACAAGCTTCACCTATTCTCTGCACTCATCCTTTACTGTCTGAGTACAAACAGGATCTTAAATGCTAGGATAGATGCCATACATTCTATCACCTTATGGATAGCACAAAGGACCCTACACGACTCCTGCCTATGATGACTGTCCTGCCCCTTCCTGCTGCCCATGCTTGCAGGAGCCCTGCTGAAGAAAAAACATGCTTTTGAAAAAACATCTCTGAACTCAGTGACCCAGAGTAATTGATGATAAGCTGCTATTAGTACCTTAAAAACAGAGAGCAAAGGGCAGGTTACCACATCCGTCATTACTGACCCATTCTCATGCCTCTCACTATAGCACCTGGAATCTTAATACTGATTTTAAAAATTAAACAAAAAGCAACAGTAATCAAACTTATTTCCAAGCCAATTTCACTCCAAGGAAGTTTCAACTGCTTTGCTCTCTATTCCACATTAGAGAGTTAAACTGTTGCATCTCCAGCAAACTTACTACATCAAACTTCTGTGTTTCCTAATGTTATCTGAAAATAAATACACTTTCAGTATGTTGGAATCAAAAGAAAAAACATCTGCTGACGCCAACATGCTCTTTACATGCTGATATACACCATGGCTCGCTCCTACATGCATATATTACACCTCCAGCTCGCTACAGGGCCCTTAGAGAAGAGCAATACAAGTTAGTCACTACTCACTGTCATTGCAGTTGAAGAACTTGGAGCAGTACTCAGAGCTGCAGACCAAGCATCCATAATAATCTCCCATGCGGTGCTACTGCAGCACAAGCAAGCCTTACTCATAAATCCTGGAACTCCTCAGCTCTTTCCCTAACGAGCCATCAGCCAGAATGGCTGTCATCCTCCCTCGCTGTGCACACGCACGGAGCGGGCTGAGGTGCCCCGGCACTGAACTCGTGTGCACTCCTCTCCCAGCTTTACAGGGGCTGCAGGGAGTGATGCTGCACAGCTCATGCTACATGACACACTGCACTGCTTCTCACACAGGGAGAAAACAAGGAGTTTTCCAAGGGCTAAAAAGGAAAGAGTTTGCTTTGTTAAAGGACAAACAAAATGCTAGTACACATGCAAAACATTGCCAGCAATCGCAAATCATCCTAAAGGCTTCTTCTCCTTGATTTTGATTAACATAACTGACTCATGAACAGCTCTTTCGTGCTTCCTGCAGAGCTCTGACCCCACATAGATGGCATCTGCATAAAATGTCAGGGGAGCATAAACCAAGATCTACAGAAAGGTTTTTATAAGGACATCCACACACAGCAAGAATTCCATCTAACCAATGAAAGAGAGCAGTGAAAAACTGTTTCCACCATTACCCAGAAGAAGGGGATGGTTAGCAGCAACCAGTACCTCTGTATAACACACACATTTAAAGCAAATCAGAGATGAGATTTAAGCTCTACTGATGCCTTTACAAAAAAGCTGCAATGTACAGAGTCTCTGTAAACACACTTGCATTTTTTTGCCAAGACTCTTACAAGGGGCAGAGAAATTAAGAAGAAATTAAATATCTATCAAAGAGACCAAATGCACATTTTCTCCTCCTTGCCAATTTTAATCTATAGTTTTATTTCACTGGGAACTAATCAATTCTTTCAAAATGAAGGAAAGATAAATAGATATTCACGGGAGAAGTGAAAACCCAAGATACTCTGCTGCATAAAGCACTCATTTTGGGGAAAAAAAAAAAAAAAAAAAAAAAAAGACTTAGAGCCAGTTAAAAGTATTATCAATCTGCAATCATACAGCTCCCTGGAAAACATTTTCACTTGTAAGACTTACAAGTAAAAGCTGCAGATTTCTAGTGACAAACTAGAAGGAAGAGAAAAAAGCAGTTATTAAAAAGTTGCGCATTGTTTCTTTAGTTCATGTGCAAATAATACTTTGTCCAGCAAATGCTTTTTTAAGTAACAGATGTGAGGCTGTTGGCACTCAACTTCTATGCATGGTCTGCTTGCGCAGAAGCATCACAGGCACAGAGCTCTTACAGCCACCCACCTCTCCAGCCATTAAAAAGGGAGTAGTGCTTGTGTGTTCTAATAGGTATAAAATGAAGATCAACCAGAAAGAAAAAGCACCAATAAAATTCATGTCTTTTTAGATTAGAATCTCTTTCCATCAGGTCAAGTTTTGAGTCCCATCAAGGTGTTATTTAATTTTATCTAATTTGAACAATTTCCAAACATCAGGTTGATTAATTTCAACAGCATGGTGTTATGGAAAGATTTACTGTACGGGGGTTGTCTAGCAGGGTATTAATAAAGAAGCCAGTTCTTTGCCCTGAGTAACATGAGGTTTTAAGACTTCCCAGATTTCTAGTGGGAATACTTCACAGCACAAGCATGTTTTCTTCTGGGAGTGAAACCCACCAAAATTATTAAAAACTGAGATCAAATGGTGGTGTCAAACCCAAAGGAAATCATTCTACAGTGGAGAGATTTTTATCAAGTGAAGAAAGTGGAAAATAAAGTTGTTGTTACTGTTATGCTTTGCGTTTTTAGGTTTTGTTTATTGGCTATTTTTTTGTTTTGTTTTAAACAGAACACAGACACACATACACATACAGAGTAATCTTCCTCAAAGACAAAGCAAATTTCTATGATTTGGAGTTCAGAAACCAGGACATCTACTTGAAAATTCATAATCCACTTTATGTAGAAAACATTCTTCCTAGCAGAGACTGCAACATGGGTCACACTCTAAGCTGGCCTTTTCACCACAGAGGGGGGAAAAAAAAAAATTTAAAAAAAAATCTAGGCAATAGCAAGAGCAGAATCCACAAATGCTTATTTCCACACCTAAAAAATCATTGAAGTATTAGCAATTTTGGCTGGACTTCTCAGATGAGACCCTTACTCTACAACAGAAACTAAGACATCCAATTGGCAAAGCATGGGCTGTCTTAAGGAAATTATCTAGATAAAGATTCCATATATTTAACAATAAATCATGCTTCCACAACTGGCAGTAACCACAGGAAGCAATCAAAATACAAACATTTCCTAAAACCTAATCTGCTTCTGTTTTTTCTTTAGAGAGAGACCTTTATCCAGCAAAGGCAGTCAGGGGAAAACAGTCCATTTATTTATTTCTCTATGCGCTGCAGTAGAGCTGACCTTACATACACAGATTTGGCATTTTAACTGTCTTTCCCTTTCTTCTAAACAAATTTGAAAAATGAACCTAAACTGAGAAAAATGCTTTAAAATGTATAAATCGGCACAGGAGTGGTTTGCCAGTTCTCCTTTTCACATCCTGTAGCTCTAATTGAAAAGGCAGAAGCCAATTCAGTTTGACAGCTTTCAGTTACACACGAATACCTGAAATCTGCAGTGAAGATTCCATCCTGCATTCTAAAGTGTAACACAGATCCGTAACTTCCTTTCTGAAAAACTTAACCCCACCACCTAAGTTAATTTTTAAAAAAAGAAAGAAAAGGAAAAGGGAAGCTTTAAAGCCTCAGCGTGCCACATCTTCAAAACAGTGCAAACTGCGAAACCTGAAGCAATCAGAAATTAAAATCTAGTTCACATGCTAATAATCAGGAGGTTTCTATTAAAGACTTGACTAGCTGAACAAACATAAAATCAGAGAATTATTTCGGTTGGGAAAGACCTTTAATATCACATGTAACAATAGAAGATAAATTCATAAATAGAAAAATCGACTGCGCTCCAAAATGTGGGGTATTTTGTCCAGCTGGATGGGGCTTTTTCAAGAGGAAAGACATCAGATAGTATTTGGAAAAAAATTGGTTTTTTTAAAATCTCAACACCACTTCTGTTTAAGTAACAGCATAGCTGTAGCTGATGATGATGTGAGATCTTCTCCAGAAAATCCTGGAGAGTCCAGCTGAGGGCGGGAGATGCAGGAGATACAAGGATACGCTAAACAAGCACAATCACATCGCTTCCACAGGGCCACACATACACGACTACTCACGCTCATGAAGGATCTGGCTTGAGGCAGATCCCAGGTTCAGCCCATAGCAATGCAATTCCGTGATAAGGTGGAAGAGACAGAGCTCCCTCATTTCAAAAAGCATTAAGTATGTCCATTAAGGTTCACTTTCAAGTTACACCATAAATTATGAATACAATTAAATTGGACAGAATATAGTTGTTGGCACTTAACTTATTTACAATAAATGCTTGGTTTGGGTAAATGGACTGACTGTGTTTCAGCCTTTTACTTATCAAGCACCAGACTACAACAGTCTCATTACGAAGCAGAGAATTCTTTCACAGTAAATCTTTTTTAATGGGGACTGAAGGAATGACTTTGCAGTTGTTTGTCACTAACCACTCGGAACCACGTGAAGAAAGCTGTGTGCACGCACTGACAGGCGGCCAGCGGGAAATTGCTGTCGAACGCAGGAGACTGTACCAAGATCTTTGCAACTGTACAGTCCTATGCAGCATCAAGCACCTCATTACAGCAAAAGGTTTTGTGTAAAAACAAAGACCCTACTTTCTGCTAATCCCCTGCTCTCCAGCGTGTTCTAGACAAAATGCAAGATATCTGATTTTGCATATAAGCAGTAATGTGATGCTGTTAAACTCCTACTCTTCATAGGTTTATAAGCCTGCTGCAAATAATTTGTACCAGGATGCAATTTGGTAAAGAAGAGCTCAGCCCACAGATGATTTTAATACAATGTTTGCCAAAGAAACAAAATCATGTTAAATAACATTACATTGTAGAATTTTTCTTCTTAGGAGGGACAGAGGAAGTAAAACTAAGGACAGTATCTTTCTACTCCTTCTCACTATTTTTTCTGGCTTTACATATTCAATAAATCTGTAGGCAGGAAATGCATTTCTACATTTTATATTTCAGCCAATGGCAAATGCAAACCACAAGGTATTATTTACATCTTTCTTCAGCTTCCAGCCCTTTCTGTGGCTTCAGTCTCTCAGCCATCGCAGCTATCCCAGATCTCAGGAAGTCTTATAAATAAGTCACTACCATCTCTGCAGATGTCCTCTGCTTCTGACAGCTTAACTACCCAAAGAATCCTTCTCCTAGCTGAAATAACAGCCTTACTGTTTAACACAAAATATTTCAGGCCACTATCACCCCACAAAAACATATTATGAAACTCATAACTCCATTTGATAATGCTTGAATTTCTAAAAAAAAATGTTATAAAAGAAAAGCCATATTTAGAGCATGTGCTGTGACAAACAAGAAATGAGAAAGAGAACACCAAGCATTTACCTCTGGCTCAGCCTCTCCTGCAGCACATCTAGGACAGAAGTGTTACTTGCAGGAGATGAGGCCTTTTCTTAGTCTAAGTGAATCAGCTGTTTCTGGTAACAAATCCCCTTTGCTAAACCAGTTGCACTAACTCAACCTGAAGTTTGAATCTGTCACACCAGTTGAGTTCACAGAGTAGGAACAGGAGCAGCCCCACTGGGACTTCGTGCCACCCTGTTAGCCCAGGGACAGGCATTCACAGGGTAGCCAGGAAGCAAGGGCAATTAAACAGGAGAATAAAGCATTTCCACCTCTCCAATTAAACAAGCAAAACTGAGAGCAATGATAGCCCACAGCTCAAAATAGCACTTTGAGGGAGCCTGAGTGAGAAGGCAGCACCAACAGCTGCCTAGGTTACTCCAGCAGAAAGCTCGGCCCCCCTTGCCAGCAGTACCCCCAACATGCAGGAATCCTGTGGGGTACCAACAGCATGCTGTCCACCAGAATCACACACACAGACCTTCCAGTCCATGGAACAGAATCACAGAATCAGTTAGGTTGGAAAAGAACACTTACAATAATTGAGTCCAACTATTCCCATCGAAAGGAAAAAGGTGAAGACACTGTATAGCTACATTTTTCCTAAATAAAACAGCTTAGTTGTCTCAACTTGTTTCCCAGTTATAAAAGAAGAAAAAAATACTCCGCAGCCATAGTTTATAATATGAACTAAATGGAAAATATACTCCTTTCACTCAAAATCAGTGGAATGAACACTTGTAAAATCAGATGACCTTTTGCTAAGAAATCACCTTATGCCATTAATTTCCTCTAAGTTTTAGGTTTTTGTTTCTTTAACTTAAAAACAAGTATAGGGTTCGTGAGGGGTTTTTAGTTTGGGGGACTGCCTTCTGTTTTCTTTTCTCTGGAAAACGTAACAGAACTCACCTAAAGGGCTAAGATTCTCTATGCCAAGTTCCACCCAAAATTATTTTTTATGACCAACATTTTTAAACCCTGAAAACTGGAACCACTAATAAGCCCTTAAATTCAGTGGTGCTAGCAGATGCCACCATATTATGTAATTTTTGAAGCAAAAAAACATCTTCTAGCAAAAGCATTTTAACGAAGGTTCTATTAACTAGTCTCCTGGTACTGGGGTAAGCCTCCTGGAATTCAACAGAAAAGCTTTCATAGCTGGTCTGAGGTTTTATTTCTGGAGAAGTGCTGCAGACCACACTTGGGCCTATATATGGGTCTCTGCTGGGACCCACCAGCAAGTTCTCTTCTCCCTCATGTCCACCCCTCTGTGAACCACTCCCTGGCAAGAAAAGCAAATCTTATCACCCCTTCTCCATGTTACAAGATAAATGTCTGCTAACCTACACCTCTGCCTCCAAACCCCCTTGCAGGCTCCAACAGTGAGACAAGCTGAATTAACTGCAATCACTGCAACCACTGCCCCCTTCCCTCCTATCTTATAGATACTGGCAGCACTAGAAAACCTCATTTCTAAGTGACAACGTCAACAGATAGGGCAGAACCAGCTACGAGCAAAAGTTACAAGTATGCACACAAGAGGACAAGCCACATTAAACTCTCTGAATAAATGTTGTCAAACTCAACAATAACTGATGAAGCTCTTCATCCTGCTTCACATTCAGCAAGGGTAAGGCTATTGCTACAGCAAAGTAGATGGTATTTTTCTGGTAGAAAGAGACCACAGAAATCTTAATCAGATCTTCAGCAGGAAAATAAGTAGAGGAAAGAATCATAAATAAGAAAATGGAGAAGCCATTCTGCCCTCCAGAAGGAGCGAACTTCCCCTCTGCCTCCCTTTTCACCAGTCAATAGAGAGCCATCAGACAGTCTGCACCTACAGCCCATTATGGGCCAGCAACTGGCCTCTAGGGCTTGGCCTTTACTTACAACTCCAATCTTTCACCCCTGGTGGACAGAGGGCAACTTCTGAGCGGCCTTCTCTTGTACTGTCTTACAGCAGAGCTGTGGGGGAACCACTCTACAAACATAAGATCATACATTTAACAGCTATCGGTTTGAACATTACTCCTTTAGGAATGTTTACATTTATCTGCCAGCAGGTCACATTAATCTAATGGGTTTAATAACTACCAGATCTCTATCAAACAAGTCATGAGGTCAAGGAACAAAAGCTAAGATACATTCTCTTTCTCAGGTATGCACTGTACATGTCATCCAGTTAGGAATATTCTGGGGCAAGGGTAAAAGGGTAGGTGAAAAGACCTACCTATACGCCAACCTACTGTGTATGGATTCACTTGTGAAGAGTCAGCAATGCTTCTGGGGCTCCACAAGCTGAATTGCTATATTATTATGGTACACAGAGCTACACCAAAGAATTAGATACTTCTGCTAGTGCAAATACATGTGCTCACTGAGAGGCGTTAGCCAAAGAACACAGATTACATCTGTGCTCCAAAGGCCAAACTGGCTCCCAGTTCACTTCTGGATGCCATTCCAAATGTTGATTTACAAAGCCGTATGATACAGGACTAGAGCCAAGACTACTGTAGCAAGGCTCTCTCTTCCCATGTAGGATACAGCAGAAAGGACACTTCTGCTTACAGCTCTACGAGTCAGAAGAATGACAGCCAGGATCCCTCGGAGCTTCAACTACAGTTTGGTCCCTTTGCAAGAGGTACACAGATGCACAGCCCCTTGGCACAGAGCCCTTCTGCCTTTTGGGTTTTAATCTGAACCCTGAGATGATGAGGTAGCTAAAGGGCCAGAGGAGAATCAGTCCAGGGTAATGAAGGCTTAAGAGACAAAGCACTCTTATTTGCATTCATGTCCACAAATTTGAAGAGGGCACAAAAAACCAAAGCATCCCCCCTACGTGAAGTAGCACAGCTCTTCATTTTGAAAGAGATGGAAGTCATTTTTACTACTTTCTACCTGTCCATAGCATTCTCAAAGCTCCTCTAGCTGGCAGGTCCATATGACACTGATCATATTAATGTCATCAGAAAGGCTCAATACCTTCAATATGAAAGACCCATTACTGTCAAGCAATACACCTACTTACTGCACACTTGCTCACAGGAGCCCATACAAAGTCTACTATCCAGACTTCTAGCTTGAGAAACAAACTACTTAAAAAAAAAGGAAAATTAAAAAAAAAGCTCACACTTCTGTTACTCTGCATTTTCTCTAAGTCTAAAAATTGGTAGCATGTATGACAGGTCCACCTCATTTTTCTTAATGATGTTTTTATTATTCTTTCACTCAATTAAAACAGAAATGGATATTGCATCTTCTGACTGTATAATTGTTATTGTAATCTGTTTTCGATCACTGCTTGGGAAATGGGTCCAAAACAACATAAACTATCCACAGCCTCAGAACACAAGTCATTTTCTTTTACTACAATGCTTAAAGAGACATCTATCATGTTGCTCCGCTATCATGTTTGCATTATGGCAAAGAAGTTATTTGTAAGTTGGGAAAAGACATTATGAAAATCACCTTTTACTCCAAAGTATTGCATAACTCATAATTTATAACTACATTTCTTAATAACCATTCAAAATAATAAGGCTGGAAATTGTGCACATCTAATTTTAATATATAAATAATGGAAATGCATATAAACTAAAATATGCTCAAAATATGAATTTATATTACTCTCAAAAAATAGGCTGGTTATAGTTTTGAAAATAACATGCTTCATTTCCAATATATGCCTGTCAGTTAAATTTATGGCAAAACATTCTCCATGAGTTTAGATTACCAAGATGGTAAATACTTCTTTGTGAGTTTCCTCACTTATCTAAAGCTTTCATCCAAATGCTGACAAAGTCAGCAACTTTTCAAGAGTGAAGTGTTGGTGATACCCAAGTAAAGACAGACTAATCCAGCCCCTTCTCAACATTACAAATAGAATGGAACAGCTGAGAGACAGACAAAGTAACCTTGTGGCCGTATGCAGCCATACAAATCATGCTTTTGATATAAGAAACTCCCCTCCCAATATTTCATGCCAGGTTTAGTACCTTTGAAAAGATTTGCTGTCAATAGTGTGTCTTTTCATCTCAGTGTGTGTCTTCTGGGAAAAAAATGAGGGAGCACGTATAAGTGGAAGACATTTCTACTGCATTCTGAAAACGCAGTGGGTATATGGTTATCTCAAAAGATGCTGCAGCTTCATATAAAATAGTGTCTGATAGGTATTAAGATTTTTCTGATCTTCTTTACCTTGCTGACATTGTTAGTAACAAGGTACAGCCGTGCACAAAATTTTAATATTGCATGTCCACCTGAGAGAAGGCCATCAATTAGAGCACAACAATTAAACATTTTTGGCAAGAGAATTAGCCAGATAATTTTCTATTTAGAAAACAAGTCATTTGTTTAGGCTCTTATCTAGAGCTACCTGTCCTTTTTCTTCAAGTTCTTTCTGTTCCCTTCATACAACTTGTACAAATAATTACAATCTTTTCATTTTCCAAACATTACTGCATGAAACACCAACAATCGTTCAGCATTTGACAAGAAATTGAAAATGTATCTTGAGTTCAGATACAGTATTCCTGCCCTAGCACCCAGCCTACCATAATGTTGATGCAGGGCTCACACTTCATTTTTTAAACAAACTAAATTCTTAGCACAGTTTTATTCCAAGTAGAAGTGCTTCCTGGAAGGAGGTTTTACGCAAGTCCTCAGATACCAGCAACATCAACATTCACACCTTTAGAATTCAAAGTAAGAATTACACTTTAAAAAACCCAAAGCAAAACACAACACTAACCAACCAACAAAGCAAACAAACAAAACCTTTCAAATATCTTTCATACGAGTTTTTCAATGTCAGCAGCCCTAAACTGCTAACAGACAAATACCAAAATCTTGTGTCTTTGTAAATCTTCAGGGGACACTTGCAGAGTTAGCAAATATTTAAAAAGAGAAAAACCAAACAACAAAAAATACTATTTCATAGTTTGTTGGTTTGTTTGGTTTTTTTTAAGTTCCCTGAAATAGAAGAAATAACACTGGAAATATAAAATATTTTTCCCTTACCAATATTTGGATCAATGCAAATGGAGACTGGGATAAAATACACTCAACAGCTGCAGTTAAGTGCTTTCATACAAAGCGCAGGAACTCTGGATAAAAAAAAATCCCTAACTATAGAATAGTGACAATATGGACAACAAGCCTAGCTGGCTGAGAATGTACCACACATTAAAGAAGTCAATACTTGGAAACAGCCATGAGAACCTCAACTAGATGGGTTAACAACTGCCCCCAAATGAAATGGCAAAGAGCATTTTCTGTCTTTCATACCACTGATCAATGTAAACTCATTTGTCTGCAGCCCCGCAGCAGAGATGCTGCTGATGAGCATTCTGCAACAAGTACAAAGCTTCTTGGAGGGCAATTTTTTTTAGTATCGCTAGAGGCTAGAAAACATTTCTCAAAAGCCATCAAATACTCAGCTGCCCTTTGTCTGCTGTGACTATTTCTTACATCTGCAGTAGTGACACATGCCACCGTGGGGACTGATGCAGCTGACCCCAGCCATTTGGTACATTAGGAACCAATTACCACAAGGCGATTTTTTCAGAGTGAGGAAGGGCTCTGGCTCCTTGCTCGACACAGCGGGCTGGATTCAAAGCCACTCTGAGCTTCAAAAGGACAGCACGCTCCTTCTGTAGTTACAGAGTATGAATCAGGCACAGGTTATCTCCAACAAACCCCCCTCCTATCAAGTCAAAGGGACTTGGTAATACTTTATACCTTGAAAAACTGGGCCTTTAATCCTAAAAGCACAGCAGTAGTTACTAATTTAACTAAATTATGAGGGGCAGTAATTAAAGGCCTAACTTAGCTATGCCTTGCAATTTGGGATTCAAAAGAAAATCTTCCCAAGTTTTACAGATTTTCAGCTATTTTGAAAAGTTTAAAAATAAGATTTAAAAGCAGGTTGGGGACTGCTCAATCACAAAAATAAGAATTTTCCTAAACAGGTCACACAGATGTTTGGTGAATATAAATACATGACTGCAATAAAACTCTTCATTTTATGGCACCATAGTTGCCGTATTGTATTACCAGGTTCTGTGTAAACGCGAGTGACAAAAACCTTACTGGTTCAAGTATTTTACTTCAGCTCCGGACCACCATTGTGGCCCTTTCCCTCCCCATTCCACACAGACAGCTCTAAAGAAAACATCAATAATAGAAAGTAACTGCAAAAATAAATATTCAGGCTAGCATCTCCATGAAGAGTACTAAACTCAAATACTTTTAAAGGAATTTTAAAGTAAGTGATACCATCTGAAAGTCTGTGCTACAAACTAGAAAGTTTCAACATGACATAGCTGTCTGTTGAAATGACGACTTGATTACAGTTGCATTATGCCAGGTTTTTTCTATTTTTAAATCAAGATAAAATGTTCAGCACAGTAAGAGTATTTAAATAAAGATTCTACAAAATTATGTATTTGGGAAAGGAATCTTCAAACTTCACCCCTAAGCGTTTATTCATAACAATAAAATTTTAATACTGTTGGCCTCCCTTCAATGTCCGAATCCTTCATCTAAATTCTGAGTGGAAGATAAGTCACTATTCAATTCCTTGAAAGCATGTTACCTCATCGGCATCTTTATAGTTTTTAATATGATTTTGCCATCTTCTTTAGGCACAAAAACAGTTTTGGAGAGTCGCTGAAACCTGCTGTCAAGGTAAGTTTGTCAAATAATTGCCCTATAAATAACTGACAGTAAATATACTATATTCTACCCCAGTGAAACCAAGAAAAAGCAGTACCCAACTTACAAACGGAGGAGTAAACAGAATTAATATGGATTATTTCAATTATGTTGGTTGCTTTTTCTTTCCTTCGGTTTATGATAAGAATAACAGCATGCAGTTAACTAACATGGCCATGGGTGTGGAAAGGAAGCAGGGAGATGACTTGAAACACTTAGGAACTGTTGCGGGGGAAAGAAAAAAAAAAATCTTACTACCACTAATCTTAAATCTTGGATTCAAAATTGTTGGTGTCTTTCTGCAGATGCAACTTAAGGGTTCCAAAATTATCCTAAACATCAAATTATGTCTAGGTCATTGAATGGGTGGATACCCTATATTCTGTTTAATGCGTATGTTCAATTGTACACGTACTTCAACCAACTGTGTCTTTATTTTAATAACAGACCAAGTACTGAAAACACATAAAGAAAAACTGTTTTTCTACCTCAGCAAAAATACAGCTGATACACTGCATGACCCTTCAGGAGCGACTGCTCTGTTTGTTCTATTTACGTGATATAGTCTGATTGGAAAAGGGAGAGAGGGTGAAGATCAGCAAGAAGACCAGGAACACATTTTTAACAATCGGTCCCAAAAAAGAAATCTCTGTCTTGCTTTTCTTACTGTTCCTGTTAAATTAGAGGTTTCTTCCTCATTATGTATCAAAACATGTAAAATGCAAGATTTTATATTTCTTCCAAATCCCTACTGAATTATATCAAATTAAAGGCAACATTTTCCAACTACGCAGGCACAGATAAAACACAAAATATGAACATAAAACAAAAATATATGTATGCTGGTTCCTGAAACTAACAAGGATTTGCGGCTTTCACACTTCTGTATTTCAATGCACTTAATTATTTCAACAGCTACATATTTCTTTCAGGCAGCAGGAAGGTATTCTTCATCTAGGATCTGGGCAGGAATTTAAAACCCAACCTTTCACTTCGCTCAGTTCCTAGGGAAAAGTGAAGCACACTTCCTTACTGTGTTCAGGATGCCATGTTAACTAACTATTTAGAACAGAGGAGCAAATTTAATCAGATTGTATTCTTCCGTCTGCACAGAAGTGACTTTTCACTCCAGTCAAGTACCCTGAATCCTTGTAAAGATATAAAAGGTAGTACAAACTCTACAATGTTTTCACAGAAATATGTAGAATGGACCTTGACAAATAGCTCTTTAACCATCAGCCCATGTTTCTGTCACCCCAGCGATATATTTAATACATCTTTATTAAATGTATTAAAATTTATATACTAAAACTGATTTCTAACTACACTTAACCAGACACAATCACGATACACTGAACTTTAGGGGGTTCACAGCAATCAGCAGCGGCGCTCGGAAAAGTCACTGTATCCACATTTCTGGTACATCTGACTTTGTACAAGCTCCCTAACTACAGCTACTGATTAACATCCTCATCATACACTTTGGTTTGAATTGCCTGAAAGCTTTTCCCTCCATTAATATTTTGTAAATGGAATCAGTTTTTAACAGTTAAATGAATATGCATGTATTATCAGACTGCATCAAACTAATTTCAACAAAAAATATTTTGCAATCATTTCCTGCTCCAAATTTGAGCATGTTCCCTTGGTTATCATTTGGTCCTATGTTTCTTTTTCAGCAAAACTAAACCTCAGAACAGCTCATTCTGCATACTGGCATTTTAAGTTGCTTTCCGAGGCTTTTGACACTTATTTTCTATGCTCTTCAAATCAACACACACATACATATATGCGCATCCGTTCTTACACAAACAGGTTGACGAACTGCAATCAACAATTCTGTAAATATAAAGTTTCCTAGTCATTAATCATCCCTGGTTTTTTTTAATCCTTATGGAGTGAATTACTAACTGAGAGAAGACGCCAATTCTAGTAAGTGAATGTTACCCAACAGGGATATAAAGCTGTCAACACCATAGTGCTCTTGCTTGCTCTAAACTCTCTCCCAGGCTTCATATGCTTTTTAAAGCGGTATTAGCCTCTTTTTCCAATGAACCTTATTCTCCTTAAAATCAGAGCACTTGTGTTTTATTACATACAGGTTTTAAAACAGATTGGTCAGATAACTGCTGAAACATTATAGAAAGCACTGAGTTATTCAGGCAAACCAAAACTGGACTCTAACACATTGGACTGACGCTAACAACATTGCAAACAGTACCAAAACTTTTAAATCCCCTATTAAACACAACCTTTAAGACCTCGTTTATCTTTTTAGTGACCTTCACTAGATTATTACAGCTGCTGTAATGGCCCTCTGAATTAAGTACATTTATGTTAGGAATTAAAAAAAAAACAGGAAAAGTCAGAAGGAAAATTTCTCATGAGAACAACTGATTTTCTGTCTGCACTACAAAAGCTTATTTTAAGACACTTTTTCACTCATAAAACTAGAGACAAAGCTAGAAACACCGACAGCATTATATTTCTCTATTTCTCAGGGAAGTCACTAGAAAAATAATTGCAGCAAACAGTACGATTATAAAACTGGTTACCAAAGGTCATCAGGCTCATCATAGCAGCAGGTAGTTGAGAGCTTATTGCTCTGTTCTCACGAATTAACTTCAGAAACTGATATTATTACAAGAAAAAAAAAAAAAAAAAGAACAAAAAACCAACACCTGACAAACAGGAAGGAATTTCAGCATTTACATATCTAAGGCCCAAAATGAGATGAGAAAAATAATTGCTAGCATTTGGCTTTGCTTTCAAAATCTTTAGACATACATTATGGAATTAAAAATAAAACAAAACAAAAACTAAAAAGTATTTCCATTTTTGTCCCAAATGCAATCCACATTCAGTAAGTATAAGACCTTGTTAAAGCCCAAGAAACAAGAATACACATAAACAGTGACAACTGGAGCCTTGGATGTCACTTCATTATGACTTTCCTTAGTTTCCTTTTTGTCAGACTCTAGGCACAGTAGTAGGAGAGTCCCTATCAATATTTATTTCAAATAATTTTTATACTAACTTGCCAATAAATTAACAGTAAGCCCTTCCACAAATGTCTACAGATATATTTCACAATCCCTGAAAAAATTACTAACACCACAGTAATCACTGCAAAGATACAGACTTCCAAAAATACCCGAAAGAGGTGTGATCTGCATTCAGGAAAAGATCACTTGATCATAACAGGTTCTTAAAGATCAAACTTGAAAAAGAGCACAAGAAAAATATCTGGAAATTAGCTATGTTAATTTATTGTGAGAGTATTTCCAGGAGAAAAAAAAAAATCAATTTTAAACAGCACCATTATCTTATTAAAAAAAAAAATCTGCCTTAACTAATTTAGTATTGAGGATTATAGAACCTAGGTAAGTTTTCAGACAAGAATAATTTTCTTCTTGCTTTCAGTATCAATAAGGAGTAATGAATAACCTTTATTATGAACAGCCTAAACCCAAAGAGATTAAGACTGTTTAAAGAACACTAGCTAAGGGGAAAAAAATTACTGCTGCATTTCTTATTCCCCCACACTTCTACACTACAGTCTTTATAAATGAGCTGAAGAGTAATGAATTAAAACTTAGGCTCTTAAAAGTTTGCTTTCAGAAATGAAAGTACTTTTCTTAGGTGGAAGAAATATTCCATAGCTTAATAGGCCAGATTCAGGCTGAAACACTGATATAGCAATAAAAGCCACTGAGTTTCTCTTGGATAACACAGCTGCAACTAGAAAGCAAACATATATTCCAAAACATTTCAAAGAGTTTCTTAAAATATATTTCTATAAAAGTCCCAAGGAAAATGATTTCAGCTCTAACATTCCTATAAAAATGAAGCAGCTTTAACACCCAAGTTGTGAAAAAAGCATCTAAAACTACATATGCTACTTTTTATGTTATTAACTAGTTCCTTTTTACAATTACTCAACAAATTATTTCTTCACCCATTTCTAAGTGGAACAGTATTACAAGTCCTTCACTGCAAAGCTGTTTCTTCTTTTTCCATACGTTGGAAGAACACAGAGAAGATAATTTAAAACTAGATGTATAGAAACATAAAAAAACTAGTGAGCTCTCTTACCCTTCATTAGGTATATAAATGAATCCTATGCTTTTATAATAAAATCTGCAGCTCCTTAGCAAACTTCAGCAATTAGGAAGCCTATTGAGCCAGAGGTCTAAAACAAGCGTCTAATGGTAAAATCGCTAAATAAACCTCACGTAATAGAGAGTCATGTGACGACCATTTCCATGTATCTCTCAAAATGCCTTTTACACAAACTCCTTGTGTGTATAAACAACTACAATTACGTGTTACTATTCTGCTCATTTTAAAACACAAATTTAGAGGGTTTCTTAAGGTAAAGTTATTCGTGGCCTTTCCTGCAGTTTCTGCTCACAACATCTGGCTAATTTCAAGATTTTTAAATATATTTTTCCTAACACGAGGCTGCACTGTCTTAAGCATGACAGTACCAGAGTTAAGAGGAAAAAAGAAGGCATTTAAAAGAAGTAACTGGAAAGTTTATCTGCTTGAAACAAAAGGAGGGGGAAAAGCAACTATGCACTTAACATGCTCTTAACACGAAATTGACCAACAACTTGATAGCAAAGTAAGAAAGGTTAAGGATTCTAGAGGAACGCAGGAAAGCTGCAAAATTAATGCTCAGTATATTTACTGAAAGAGCTAAACCTTTCACATGCCTTATCCTCTTTTACAACAACTGCTACAAAACGCTACTTACCGAAAAAAAAATAAAATCCCAGAGTACAACCATAAACGCTACTATTTTTCCCACCCTGGTGACCCCCTTCTTAAAGCTGTGACGGTGGGTGTTAATGCATGTAACTAGTGTCACCTGCATCCCTGAAGCTGCCCGGCCGCCCGCACCCAGCCCAGAGGCGCTGCCCGGGCCCGCCGCCCGGCCGTGCCGTGCCCTGCCGTGCCCTGCGGGAGCGCCGGCGGGCAGAGGCATGCCCTGGGCTCCACCAGGGCAATCCGCACACAGAAAGCGCCGAGCGCAGGACACGCTCTCACCCCGTTACAGTCCGGCACGACCAGCCCCGGCCTTTTGAGAGTCGCCCGGCCCGGGGTGGCCTCTTTCGGCAGGCGGCCTTCTAGCGCCGAGAGGGCTGCGCGCCGCACGCCCGCTCCGAATCTTCCCGCGGATCCCCGTCACCGCAGCGGGGACGAGCAGCCAAATGCCTCTCCGGGAAAGCGAGCAGCAGCCCTCCAGCTGTCACCCAGACCTGCCGGCCCCTCCGCGCACGGTGCCCACCCGCCCGCCACACGCTCCCCCGGGCCCGCCGCCCTGCGCGCCCCGGGCGGCGGAGCTGCCGCGAGCGCGGCCGCACGGTTACCTCCCACGGGCTTGCTGACGGCGCCGTTGGGCCTCCCGCGGGTGCCCATGGGGCTGCCGTTCTGCTCCAGCCTGGCCACCTTCCCGGGGGGGGGCCCTTTGACATCGGGGCTGCCGCTGCCTCTGTCGGGGCTGTCCCGCAGGCAGGGGCTCTCGCTCCTCCGCTCCATGCTCGGAGACGCTGCTCCCGCTGGCAGGTCGCAGTAGAAGGAGCACGGACCTAGAGCGAGAGAAACAAGGGGCGCCTCAGTGGCCGCCGGCCAGTACCGGCCCCGCTCACCCGGCCGGGCCCCCGCTGCCCGTCTCTAGGGCAGTTCGGCCCCGTAAAGCCGGGCGAGTAGCAGCCGAGTACGCTGCCGCCCCGCTGCCGCCGCCGGAGCCGGCCCCGCTGGAAGCGAGCGGTTCGCCTCACCCGCCCGGCGCCAACCTGCCGCGGGCGGGGGCAGGCAGTGCTGCGCCCCGGTTCCCATCGCGCTCGGCAGGCAAGCAGCCCACCCGCCTGCCGCAGCCAGGTGCTGCGCCGCGGGTCCGGCCACATCCCGACCCGCCCCCGGGGGCCGCGGGGAAGAGGCTGCCAGTCCAGACGGCCCCGCTGGCACGGCCCCCCCGCGCCGGCCAGCTGTGCAGCCACGGAGTAGCCGGCTGCTGGCGAGGAAGCCTCTAGCGAGCGGCTCCCGCGAGCTGGCCGCTGTACTTACTGCTTATAGCCTGTCTGTAAGTTGGCTGAGTTGGGCTCTGTCCATGGATCAGAAGTAGAGAATCCAGGGTGGAAAGTTTTCCTGTTTCCTTCTCCCACGCCGCGTTCTTCGCTTCTACTCCTTCCCCCCACCCCCAGCCCCCTCCTCGTCCTCCTCCGGGGGTGCTGGGGCGGCGGGGCCGGGGCGGCTGCCCGCGGGGCGGCAAGGGCAGAGCCCCGTACCGGAGGGTCCCGGGTGGCGAGCGGAGCCGGGCGGGGAGGTCGGGACGAGGGGGCGGGGAGGCGCGGGGCCGTCGGCTACGGCGCGGAAGAGAAGGGAGAGGGAGCCGACTTCTCACACCTTCAGCGGAGAAAATCAATACCGGGGGATACAGGGGGAGGAGAAGAGGGAGCGCCGCTCTCCCGGGCTCCGCGGCGGCGGCGAGTGCCTGGCGGCGCGGGAAGTGGCGGCGGCGGCCCCCCGTGTGTCACTTTCAATCGCTCCCTCCTCTGCCAGCGACAGCAGCGGCAGGAGGGACTCGCCACAGAAAGCGGAGAAACGGTTATTAGTTGCGTTGAGTCATCGAGGCAAAGTGAGTCCTTTTTGGGGTTGTCCTTGCTTTCGGGTTTGGTGTATGTGCACGCCTGTGTGTGTGTGTCTGCCTGTCTGTCTGCGCGGCGTTCCCGTCCCAGGGCTGTGCATCCCAAACATCGCCACCCCTCCTCGCCTTGACACCCCTCCCCCTCCCCGCCCCCCCTCAAAAATCAAGTCTCGCTGCTCCCTCGGAATCGGGCACAGACGGGCGCGCAGCAGCCCTCCTCCTCCTCCCGGTCCGGCCCGCCCCGCGGGGCCCCGACCCCGCTGCGCGCACGGGTGGGGGGCAGAAACCCACCTGGCAGGAAATTAAACACCAGTAAATAAATAATTCATCTCGCACGCGAAAAAGGAGCGCGGTGCCGCGCGAAGGGAGGGCGTAGGGCGGGCGGGGTGGGGAAGGGGAAGCGTGGCAGGACGACGCAGAGGTGACAGGAGAGACCCCGGGCAGAAAGGCGCAAGGGCAGGGGCAGTCGGGCTGGGGGAGGGCCGAGAGGGAACGAGAGTAGGAGGAGCCGAGAGAAGGGGAAGGGCGGGGTGGGGGGATGGTGGGGAAGTGGGAGTTGGGGACACCGGACAGACCGAAGAGGAGTAAAGCTGCCACCGGCATTCAGTCTGGACGCCCGATGCAGCCCGTGCGGCCCCGCCGCCTCCTGCAACCCACCCCCCACCCCCGCCCCTCTGGGAACCGACCGACGGCGGGGATCCTCCCACAACCTCTCTCCGCCGGGGCGAGGCGACAGTAACTTTTCGCGGTGCGGTGGGGGCTGCCGCCGCAAGGGCCGGTCGCGCTTCCTCCCGGCCTCCAAGAGCCAGCGGCCGGCCCCAGGTAGGGCCCCGCCGTCGCCCTGTTCTCCGCGCCCGGCTCCAGGCAGTTACCGGGGTGGTCCTGAATAATTGATGGCGGGGGCCGGGAGAAGGTGACAAGCGGGCAGGGAAGCGCTGCTGCTGCCGCCGCTAAATTATTTAATAGCGGAGCTCTGGGTAGGGCATGACAGCGCTACCTAAGTGCAGCCAGTGGTGCGGGCAAAGCTCCGGCGGGGAAGTGGCAGCGGAGCGGGATCGAGTCCCTCACCAGTCCCGGGGCGGCGAGCGGTCACCCACCAGGCAGGCAGTCCCCTCTCTCCGTGCTGCAAGGTGCACCGCGCCGCTCCCTGGGGCCGCCGGCGGCGTGGGCGCGTCTCCCAGCGGGGCCATGCCCCGCGGGCGCCCTGAGGACCCGCAGCGCCCCCTGCCCGGCCCGGGGGCGCGGGGAATGAGCGGCAGCCCCGCGCCACCGAGCCCTCACCGCCCGCCCGGCGGCGGAACGAGACCCGCGTTAAGGTGGACCGAGGGAATCCCTTCTGACACGGAGGGCGGGCGGCGGACGAGCGGCGGGGAAGGAGGCGGCCGCGGCGGGCACCCAAAGTGCCCCGACACCCCCCTTCTTCGCCTCCCCCGCCGCCCGTCCGCGGCTGGCTCCCTGCGCGGCGCCGCCCTCCCCGCCGTGCGCCCTTAAGAGCTCTGCCTTTTACGGTGGCGCCGGAGGGTCAAAAAAAAAGGGGGCTACCGGGGGTTAGTGGGGAGCGGAGCCCCCCCATCCCGGGCACGGCGACACTGGGGACCGGCGAGAGCATCACGGCCACGGGGGAGCACTGGTGACAGATCTTCGTTCGTCCCGTCAGCGCCCGGGGACAGTAGAGTGGGCAGCAGTGGTTGCCCCGAGCCCGCATGCAGCCGTCCCAGTGCTGCCTCGGGGTTTGGAGGAGGGTCAGGTCCCCACGGGAGATCGGCTGCCGCCGGTCCCGCTGCGCCCCTCCTTCCCTCCGAGTGGCAGTGACAGCCCGCCCGCCCGCCGGGTGCTCGGGTGTCCCGGTGAGCTCTGGGCCGCCCCTGAAAATAGTGCCGGCAGAAGCAGCGGATCCCCGGGCAGGGTAAGAGAAATGATCCCTTCGTTCCACATCCGACCACCGGGCCGGCCCCGAGGTGTCAAAGCAGTGCCAAGTGCGGCTTTCCCCGTCTCGGCCGAAGCGCTCGTGTCTCTCTCCGCCTCGGCAGGGGCAGGGGGTCCCGCCGCTGGAGTCCGGACGCTTTGCTAGCCTTGCCCCGGGACAGCCAGCCGTGAACGCGGGTGGGAGCCGCGTCCCATCGCTGGCTGAAGTCGGGGGGAGCCAGAGAAGATACGGGGAACAGCGGAAGGCCGAGGGCGGGGGGCCGGGACACCGCCAGGGCCCGGGCTCCGGGAGTGGCCGGAGAAGCGAGCGGCGGTGCCGGCAACACGCAGGCTGCGGAGGAGAGAGCGCGGCGGCTGCCGCCAGCCAGATCTCCTGCCTTCCCTCTCAGAAAGGAGTCTCAGAGTTTGGAGAACTCTCTGGTTTCTTTTTAAATAACCCGATCTAACTTTTCTCCCTTTCCTCCCCCCTTAATTTGATAAAGCTTAGCAGCATGGAAGTTAACGTTCTTAATGGAAGCTAACGTTTTCCACCAGCTATCGAATAAATGAATAATGTTTTGTTCTTACCTTTGATGTTGAACTACGAATGCCCGAGGATCAATGGCCAGAAAGTTAGAAGAATTGGTGATATAGGACTTCAGTACTTCTGGAAAAAAAAATGCCAATGGTTTAGCCAGGATCTTCACTGTCTGATTCGTTACTATTATTATATCTGATGATGTGGATGGATGAAGAGATTCAATCCAAGCCCATTAATGAGGTATTTTATAAACACCACCGTCTGAAGATCTTCATTTACATTTTGTCAGTGATCCTTTCCTTAACAGCGGAGACGTGTGGCGACAGCGTGATTACAGGACTTTACTAAAGCTCCTATAAGAGTACAACTGGCTTGTTAATCGATTAATATTTTATTAAGTGTAAATATTTTATAAAGTTTTTAGGAAAACTATCGATTCTAAATTATTAAAATAGTCAGAAGGGCATTTGAATAATGCATACAATTAAATACATTTAAATATATATGTAGCGATTGCTTCATTTGCAATTAATCCCCCGCACCTTTCTCTTGCTTTCGTTTTTTAGCCACCGGCAGCTGGTTTCTCACTTGCGCGTTCACTGGAATACCAGGATTACCGAATACTCCGTATTTATAAACTGAATGTTTACATAAAATACTCTGAGAAAATAACTTTGAAATCGGGAGCCACAATAATTTCAAAATTTCGACGAGGAAGCAAAGGGGCTTGCTAGTGAAACTGAGGGAAACTTAACCGAGTTCGTATAAATGTTTGGTAACTTCTGTTTTCTAAACATCGCTTAATTTATATGGATTTTATGAAGCATGATGCTTATTTTTCTTTTACATATTTTTTCTCAATAAAATACTTTTCTCTCTGTTTCGAATTACAACGGCTTTTTTTTCCCCTGTTGCATGATTTTCACGTTGTCCTTATTTCCACTGGAAAAAAAGACGATTATTTCCCATTGCTTTCCTCATCCGTCTTCAATATCGCTACTAAAAAAAACCCTACTATTAAAAATATTATTAATATTAATAATCTAATTTTCTTTTTCTAACACGAACTCCGGTACGAGAATTTTCTGCTCTCTCTTTCTTAGGGGAGCAGGAGTAGCTGCGCTCCGAGTGCCCAGCGCTCCTTGTTACTGAAGTTTACGGACGCTTTAAGTCGTTGACTGCCAAAAAAAATTTGAACAAAAACACCTCCTTGGAAAGGTTTGGTTTTCATTAACTACCGCTTTTAAAGCCAAAACGCATGGAAGCGATCGCAGCTTTGTGCCCACACAGGCTTCAGAGGCGGCGGCTGCAGCCGGGACTGCCGCGATCCCCGGGCCTCCGCTGCCCGCCACGCTGCCCCCGGGCCGGGGCGGCTCTCGCCCCACACAGCCGGCCCGAGAGCCGGCTCCCGTGGCTTTCCCCGTGCCAGGATGCGCCGGGCGCTCTTCGCGCCCGCTGCTTTTTTGTTCCACCCGGTACTTCCCCGGGGCCACGGCGCCCGCAGGACGGCAGCCTGACCGCGAGGCTGGGCCGGGGCTGAGTGAGCGCTGTGGCCCGGCCGAGGCGAGGTTCCGGCATCGCGGGCCGCGGCGGCCCGGGGGACACCGGCCCACTGCCCGTGGGCACTGCCTCGAAGCGTGGAGGTCCCGAGCTGCCATGAGTGTTATAACAATGAGGGCACAGCGGCCGGCGGGCTTGGGGCGGGGTGGCCCCCAGCACCGTTGAGGCAGCTCTGGGTCCCTTCGGGGTGGCGGCCGTAGCTCGCACTGCTAGGACGCCGGGTCAGGAGGAGAGGGGAGAGCGGATGCCACACGGAAGGGCTCTGGTCTCCCCGCTCGGGCGGGCTCCATCGCGGCGGGACCCGAGCCCGCGGCCGGGACCACCCGCCCAACCCGTCCCGGTGCCTTCGCCTTTGCACAGCGCCATCGCGCGGGCACTGGCACCGGCGCAGCCCGAGGCGGCCGCTGCTCCCGCCCGCCCGCGGCCCCGGCGGTGCAGGAACGGCGCAGCACCTGCCGCGGGGCCGAGCGGGCCCCTCCCGCCGCCCTCCGCTGCGCCCTCGGCCTTTGCAGCGCCGCTCCGCCCCGCCACCTTGCCCGCCGCGCCACATGCCGTCGAGGCTCCGACACCTTCTCCTCTTCCGCGGCCCGGCCCGGGCAGAGCGGAGGCACAGGCAAACCGGTGACGGGCAGCGCGTAAGGACCTCCTGTCCAACCGCGCCTTCTTCGCGCTCCCCTCGCGGACCGGGAAAGGCTCTTGGCAGCCGAGGTGCCAGGCCGCCTCTGCCGGGTGGCCCCGCCACCGAGCGCTCGCTGTCGGGCACGAGCCATCAAACCCTGCCGCCGTAGGAGGGGTTCCCGTCCCTCCGCACTACCGCGATCCCTCTTTCGGCGCCAGGTTCACGAGGGGAAGCCGAAATGAAACGAAAATGTCCTTGAGCCCAATGGCGGGAGGAGCCCGGCTCTGCCCGCAGCACTTCGAGGGGAGAGCTCTGGCTCCAGCCGACTGTGCCGGCAGGAGCACGGCGCTGGCCATCGTCCTTTCCCCCAGCAACCCAAGCCTAAAACAGCGGCTGTCCGGAGGGGGAGCGCGGCGGCTGCTGGGGGGCCGCCGGGCCGCCTGGAGAGTCCCCCGGCTCCGCGGCATAACGCCTCGGCCCCGCGGGAGCCGGCTCTGCATCCCCTCAGCACCGCCGGCTGTCTCCAGCCCCTTCGGCATCCACGCGGCTCGCTCGTGCTGTGCCAATGGAATAAGAAAAATAATTTTAAAAAACCAACAAAAACAAAAACAACCCCAAAGCGTCTTTACATCGTCCGAGCTCCGACCAAAAGGTTTCGGGACAGCAGTATCTCTGCAGACCTACCCGCGCTTCCATCCTTCCCCCCAGTGGTTTTATTAATGAGCCGTTTGCTGTTAACGCTGGTTTATATTGAGAAGGAGCTGTGGACAATAGAGAAGCAATCTCTACAGCCATACGTATACAGGGAAGGGAACTACTCGGCCGGAGCCGAGTATCACGTAATACGCTATTACACAGCATTTCGGTGCCCGGGAGGCAGCGCAGCCGCGGCCGAGACGGGCACAGGGAGCGGGGCTCACCGGCAGGCCGGGCCGGCTGGATGCCTGGTGCGGGGTTGAGCTGGCCGCTGCCGCAGTCCTGCTAGGCTCTCTCCTGCCCTCCGGCTTCCCACTAGGATCTGCAGCTTCCTCGTGTTCCTGACATACGTCTCCAGATCTTGGCTTTCCCCCTGGCCCCGGGCTTGCTTTTTCCCGCAATCACACGCTGCAGTGCTAACCTCGAGGGATTTCCTCCGTGAGATATCAAGTTCATCGACCCACCTCACCTTAACAGACTTATGAGACTCTTCAGTATTGCATGGCTTCTTTAAAATAGTTTAAAATAGTTTTGTTTAGATTTGTAAGCTGTCAGGAGCAGAGAGGACAGACCGGAGCGCCTGTGCCCTGCGGCTCTTTTCCTTCAAATTAACAGCTTATAGCTGGAAATGAAGGAAGAGTTTTGCCACTTTCGTTGCGATTAAGGAAAGTTCCCTAGATCGGAAAGAGAAGTAACTAACAAGCCCCTCCACCCGAGCACCAACTGCGGCTGCTCCTTCACCGCAGCCTAAGGCCACTCCAGTGCCGTTTGCCCCGGGCCGGGCGGTGTCCCCCGCGTCACCCCGACGTGGCCGCTCCGAGCGGGAAACGAGCGTCCTGCCTGCCGCGCACTGTCCGAGCTGCGGCGTGAACGAATGCGGGAAGGGGCTGCATCAGAGAGCCGCCACCGTCGGCCGGGAGCCAGCCCAGCGCCTGCCTTTACCCCCTCATGTGCCTACGGGACGCAGCGTGCCGGGGAAGCCCGCTCTTCCCTTCCAACCGCGCTCTCGGCCGGGGTGAGAACGAGTGACGGCGGAGCTCTGCAGGACATGCCGAACGTGCAGGACTGAGGACTCGTACCCCGCGGCACGAGTCGTTTTAATTACAACGATTTACGTAAATTAGCATGATAGCGTCCTTGCTGCCTCGCCAGGCTCCGATGTAGAAGTAAAACATCACCCGCCCAGGTTGGACACCATCGCCTCACAAGGGCTCAAGCGCTCTCCGAGCTCCTACGGGCGGAGGAGACCAGATGAGAGTGAAGACCTCAGCAGAACCGGGAGGACAGAATCGATTCCGAGCCCCCTCCCCGTGAGCTTCCCAACGAGCTGAGCTCAGCCCCAGCCCCGCCACGCTACGGACGCGGCGCTCGTTAGTGACTGTCCTTTAGACAGAGCAGGGTGCCATTTTCCCCCTAAATCCAAACTTTGCCTCTCAACCGACACTTACGCATCTTCGCGCGCCCGTGTTAATTAAAACTTCAGTAAATGCGTAGGGAGAAGCCTCAGCTCTGCGGCACAAAGCAGCAGTTCCCGCCGGCTCCTGCCACGCGAGGTGGTGCTCGGGGGAGCAGAGCTGTGGCGGGGCCGCACGGGCCCCGGTGCCGGCCCCCAGCTCCCGGCCCCGCTCCCGCCGTTAGGCTGGAGCCAAAGGGAGAGCAACCTGTGACAAAATAGCCCGGGCGGCAGCTGGGGTGCCTGGCTGAAGGCTTAGAGTTTTCTGTGCAAGTAACTGAAGGCTGCGGATCTGCTTAGAAAAAAAGGGCAGACAGTGAAGGGGATTTCGAGTGAAGATAAACAACAGGAGCTTATTGAACTATAAAGACTGAAAACGCCGTTAAACAGATCGATGAAACGCATCCTAATACACACGAGTCGCAAATATCCTGCAGCCTGGCTCCTGCAAGAAGAAGGTAGCTCAGATCCTCCCGGCCGCGCCACGAACCTGGCTTATCCCTAGCGGAATTACCGCAGATGGAAAGCTGACAGGGTAACGCTCAGTCTTTTTAGGCTTTCGCAAGCCCTGTACTGCTACCTACGGGGTCAGCAAGGCGCTCTCTGCAGAGGGGTCACACATAGGGCCCAGGGGCAGGAAAGGGCCAAATCCTGCCTGTCGCTTTTCCTCCTGCAAACAGTCCTTTCGTCTTTTCCCGTGACCTCAAAATTTTGTCAGCCAACGTGCGCCAACACGTGAAAAGAGTTTCGGGGCTTGAGTTCCTACTTGGCCCGTGAAAGGGCCCCTTCGGGGTTCGGGGCTGTCTGCCCGTTCCCAGCACCTTACAGCGTAGCCAAAAGGTGGCCCGCCGCCCGAGGCAGCTCCGGTAGCCTTGCCGAGGCGGCGTCCTTCAACCTGGACGTGGCTTCTCGACGCGGCGGAAGGAGGCAGAAGCCTGTGAGGCAGATACCGGGGCAGCTGGGAACTGGGGACACTACCCTGAGCCTGCCCCCTTGTCGCCCGCTGGACTCCGCGGAGCTCAACCCCCTCTGCTTCCACAGTCTCTGCCGCCGCTGTCTCCGTGCCACCCTCGCCCCGTTCCTGTGAAGCAAGCAGGGCGCGGAGGGGGCGGCAGCAAGCGCTCGGCCGCTGGCGGGGGCTGCCACCTCCCAGCCCTCCAGCGCGGCCTCAGCCGCCGCCGGCGGAGCCACCGTGACTCCGGTAGCTGTGCGGCCACCGTGCCCAGGCCAGGCAGTC
This sequence comes from Muscicapa striata striata, assembly GCA_030060385.1. Taxonomy (NCBI): domain Eukaryota; kingdom Metazoa; phylum Chordata; class Aves; order Passeriformes; family Muscicapidae; genus Muscicapa; species Muscicapa striata. The sequence continues at coordinate 5,851,443 of JAREIS010000056.1, read as the reverse complement.
GCCAAGCACCGCTGTCACGCAGCGAGAGCAATTCCACCTGAAGTCTCATCTTCCTCCAGCCCTTGCGGCTCCCCCGGCCGCCCTGCCCCCTCTCCCCCCGCCCCCCTCCGCCGGAGGGGCCGCCGGCCTGCGGGCAGCTAGCGCGCCCCCGTGACAAATTTCAGGTTTGTAAAGGGACGGGTGAGAGTTATCCACCGTTTGAAATCCCATTATAAAACCAGAGCAGACGGAGTGCTCGTGTGCTCCTCGTCACGGAATCGCTCCAACTAAATCAGCGTCTAACAAGAGAGTTTTTCCCCAGTGGGGACAGCAGCTCTCACTTACTCCGTTCCGTGAACCGCTGCACTTCTGTCCGAGAAGAGCCCTTCAGCCACACCGTCTCTGAGGGATGACCCTGTTATTTCCTCCTTGCCAGCGTTTCGCTGGGATCCCGAAGCCCCCCAGTTCCCTTGCCGAACGGGCCCGCTCCGCTGCCCCTCGCAGGGGTCCCAAGCCCCCGCAACCTCCCATCCCCCGAAAGACGAAACGCTCCAACATCTCTGCGCTTTGTCAACTTAACGGAGTATTTGACAGTCACAATTACCTGTAAATATTCTGATCGTTTTGTATATGGGACACTTTTTGCCTTAAGCCTGGCGAGCCTCACACAAGCGGAACTGCAACACTACCACAACTTCACCGCGGCACACGGCAAAATTCCGCGCTCCGCTCTCGGCACTGAGTGCGATCTTTCTCGGTACCGCAAACCCAGGAGCGGGAGAGAGCTGCCACTTCTCTCTCCATACCCTGAAGCACAACAGCAAAGCTCTAACATTTAGGCGAGAATTCAAATCAGTCACAGATTAAAAAAAAAAAAAAAAAACCCAAAAAACCTATATCAAATCATCCTTTTAGACAGAATAAACTGGTTCACTTACTGGCAGATAAGGTGCCAGATTTTCTAACATATTGGCATCCGCAGTTTAAGAAAAAAATAACAATGAAATCTGAGATGGTCACTACTAGCTAAACTGCGAGATCTCATCATCGGTCTTCCCATTTTTCACTACAACCTCTCCCTTCCCTACCCATCACATCACAATAATTAGCAGCGCGGAATTACCTGTCTTTGTGCCTCCTTCGAGTAAAGAAGGTAAAAGTCACTTCTTATTGAAAAGTACTTATACACTTAGCTTGTATAAGTAATAAAGAGATGGTAACTTGGAGTTACCACATTTTGAAGATGCTTTATGAAGATGTCACATGCTTTAGCATAAATAAGGGTGTTATAACCCTAGCGATTACTGGATCAATTCATTTGTGCAACAATTGATGACGCCTTTGGTTCTCAGCAGGTATTTGTTCTGTCCCTGGGAACAGTTCTGCACATCCCTCCTCGCTAGGACGGACATAAACAACGACAGCCTCCCGATTTCTGGGGTGTCTTTGCACGCGTTTACCGGGGAAAGCCTGTTTGTCAGCGTCTTGACTTTGTAATCAATCTATTTTGAACGAGATACGGCGGAATTTCTCGGGCTGCAGCATCTCCCTCCGCAGCCAGGACAAGGCGGAGTTGCAGCGGCTCCCGTGCATGCCCTCACTCAAGAGGGGGTCATGGCGTGCTGCTTTTTAGTCTCCCCTCACACAAAAGAGACGAATTTGCCCAACTTTCTGAACGTTTCTCAGCCCGGTGCTTTTCTTAAGTCGCTTTCAAGAAAGCCCGAGCATCCTGACGGTCAGCCCCGAGGAATTTCACAGGACTGACTCGATCCGACTGAGGGACCATGAGAGGGCCCCCAGACACGAGCGAAGCGCGCACCCCTCGGAGGGGCGAGCTGACGGCACCGCGCGCCCCGGCGGCTCCAGCCCTGCTCGATCCACTCCCAGAGCTCCAGGCACCCACTCGGGCCAGTCTTAAGCCCAGTCGAGTCTTCGACAGCCTGGTGGTGAGACGGGCAGCGAACCCTTCCCAGGCAGTCACTGCTGCTCCTACTGGCGGGAGCCCACAGCCCTGTCGGCTTGCCGCAATAAGAAAGGAGGGGACACGGAACTTCTTCAGGCAGCGGTCTGACGAGGAAGCCTCCACGCAGGTGGAGCCGGCATTCGACTCCTGCGATACTGGGAGAGAGCATGGACCTGCTCCTGCCACCCTGGGAGGGAAGTGTTAGCATTTTGATTTTGATATTTTTGGCCTCGGCGACTCTCGGCGGCACTGGGGCGACACGACTGCCTGCGGAAGCCGGGCCAGGGCAGGGCGGCCGGTGCCGCCGAACATGTCGCGGCCAGAGGCCAGCGCGGCCATGCGCTGGGCTGGAGACTCCTGTCCTTTCGTCCTTTCGGTGCCGGCCGGGCCCCTCCGCCCCGCTTGCCCTTGGCGTCCCCTCTCAGGCAGGGGGACAGGGTCAGGCGTGGCCCAAGTGTGTGGGCCGGGGCGCGGAGAGTTAAAGAACCCTTCCCGTCCCGCTGAGCGCCGCTTGTCCCTTCCTTCGTTCCCTTTGGACAAGCCGGGTCTTCCGCGCCCTTCCCCTCGCACGCCGCCACAACGCAGGGCCACGGGGCAGGGTCCATGCCATCCCCTGCAGCACGGGTCCGTGCCCAGCCCGCACCGGTGTGTGGCCGAAGGGCTAACCCCGGGCACCGAGGCAGCCTCCCCCGGCCCTCTGCAGATCACAGCTACCGAGCACCACCAGGCTGGCGGCCCGACCCCGTCAAGTGCCCCTGGGGCACGGGGCCTTCCCACTCTCCCGTGTTCTCTCTCTCCCCGTGTGGGTTCTTCCAGGCCTCCCCAAATGTTGCCGCCACTATCACAGCGTGTCGACTCTCTCTGCAAAGGCCGATTCTTGTAACTTAACTGGATGGGAGAGTGTGAGCAGCATTGCGAACTCTGTCAGTTACCCTTGGCCTCCTCAGCCTGCATCTGGCAGGCTGTGTCAGTATCTGTATAACAAAAAGTGGAAGCGGTTTTCCCAGGTTTCCACCGCCGGGTTTTTTCCTCCGATCTGCAGGATATGCAGATCAGCTGGAGAACGGGGTGAGGGGTGCAGGGCATCGCACTGCCAGTCTATCTTCAAGAAAGATGGAGGCACGGATGTCTCTGCTACACAACCCTCCCGGGCCCACTGTTTGTCGCCCGTTTGTCCTTTCCCTGCCCTGGCCAGAGGTGGCCGGGCCCTGGCCCGTGCCTGTGGCAGGGAGCTGTCAGCAGCCATAGCACTGGGGCGGTCCAGCTCTCCCCCCTCACAGTCCCGGCTGTGCTGCGGGGCTCCGCGCAGGAGGAACGGGAGCCCTCGGGCTTGCAGGCTTTCCAAGCCCCGCCAAAGGCTGGGAACCGAGGGCCTTGGGAGCACCTCCCGGCGCATCTGCCTGTGGGGCACCCACAGACAAACAAATATTTGCGGACTACTTTGGCACGAGCCAAAGCAGACCTGCGGCGGGCCCCGAAGGGCGGCACAAGCCCGGCTTGCTGCGCTCCAGCCCCACAGAGGCTCCCGCCCCGCTCCTCCAGCGCTCAGCCCCGCTAGCGCCGTGAGAAGCCGAGCGCCCGGCGGGCGGGACGCGGGGTTCGCGCCCTCAGTGACGGGGACGAGAAACAATTAAATCACTTTCTCAATTTTCACCTTGATTATATGGTTCTGCTTTTATAAGCCTGCCCGGCAGCTTGTGCACACACATTTACACCACTTTAGAAATCTTCGACAGTAAAATCCCAACGAACTCCCAGCGCCCGTCCACTCCCACAAAGCAAACAGGGGAGGGAAGCCCGACCCCGCGGGCTGCGCCCTTGACGCATTTAGTTTTAGCTTTCATATTTTCCGGATTTTATACTGCATTAGTATATAACTCTGAACTTCATACAAAGTGCTAGCAAGTTCTCTTCACACTTTATTTAGACAAAACAATCCTTTTCCAGCCCAAGAATCAAGGACAGCGTTGCAGCTCCAGGCCCAAAAAGCGTAAAAAACAGCAAGAGAGCAAACAGGGAAGATGGGACTTCAAAACCTGAAGGTGTAATTGGACAATTAACCTCAACATGTATATGGACCAAAATTTAAAAAAGTGTGAAAATATGTGATCTGTCATCCATCTTGAGTGTAGCCTCGGCCAGGCTCTTGTACTGCCCAAGGTGTATCCTTTGAAGGCCTTCTAATAAATACCTACTTTGTTCCTTTAACAATGTCTAGCCTCTGTTCTAGGTAACCTCTCAAAACATTACCCTGAGCCCTGCCACCTCCCCTCTGCCACCCAACAGCCCTCGGCATCACTGTGGCTGTGGGTGGCTTTCAGCTTGGAAAGAGAGAGGGGAGGAAGTCTGAAGTCTATTTACATTAATATATTTTCGATTAAGTCAATGTACAACGTCTGCACAATGTAGCAGACCCTCCTCTTAACTTTTCCTTCATTTCTGCCAAGACAATTCACTCAAAGCAGCTAAAACAAGCTTCCTGAAGCCCTCACAAAAATTAGAAACAACAGCTAGCAAAGAATCAAAATAGGAGGTAGGCTTCACAGGAAACCAGGCATGAAAAGTAAATGTGCAACTGCCAAGATGGATTTCTCTTTTATATATTCATGACTGATGAATAACACATAATTAATTACCACAAGTTGTTAAAGATAGAGCCCAGGCTGCAGCTGACCATCTGAGTGGGCATGTACAGTAGGATAAAACCATCAGGTGGCAGTGGGGTGACTTTTCTCTTGGAGATGGCAGTGTGAGCCCCTGGTCGCTTGCAATTCAGTCCCTGCCCCTCAGTTCTGTGCACTAGGAAGATGGTAAAGGGTCTGAGGAGATCTGTGGTGTGTGCCCTCTCTGGGGGAATTAGACTCCTACATTTTTTTACTCTCCAAGGACAAAAAGGGTAGAATATACAATAGAAACCTTTTGATGATTCCCGTTGCAACAAAGAAAAACTATGCAAGTGCCCACAAATTGACAGGTTTCCTTCTGAGATAATTTCCACCACTGCCTGCAAATAGCACCAGTGACTTTTTCTGCCCCCTCAGTTTCCTGTAAATCAAATCACACACAGTCATGATACATTCACAACTCCTTCTAAAAATTTGTGGGAGATGGTTGAAACAAGCAATTGTCTAAAATTGACAAGAAATACCTGAAATACAGAGGTGAAAGGGACCAATAAGTTCCTGCCAGCAATGAACAATAAGGAGAAGTGTAGAGGAGGGAGGTTCATTTCTCTCCCAGGGTGATCTGCCATAAAGAAAGTTGCAAGATGAACTGTCTTATTAGACAAGACAAAACTGAGAAGAAAAGCAGATAAAAATGGGCCACCTGCAGCAAAAAAACTTGTCATGACTCATAGTCTGGCACCAGGCAAAAGCCATGAGAAACCACGTGTCTCTGTTCCTGGAGTTCATAAACTTTGGTGTTCGAGGTGCCAAAGGTGATCATTAGTGATTGCAAGAGATATCAGGGGATGCTTGAGATACTCTAGGTTTTACTGTATTCAGAATCCTAGCTCAACTGTTGATTTATGTCCTTCATAATTCAACACCCAACAAAATTTTAGTTGCAGAAAGAGGCGAGATTTTTTTGTGGTTTATGGTTTTTACTTTCCTGCCTCAAGCAACAGCTAATACAGACAATATTAGTTAGTTCCTTTTTCTTTCGGTAGTTCCTGTTCTGCACAAGTTGAAGTGACCAGAGTAAATAATTTGTCTCTGGGTCAAGGTCATGATCCTGTGTCAGCCTGAACACAGCAGTGCCTTTGAAGCCACTAGGAGTCCTACATAGGCACAGTTAAGGGATCATGCTACTAGTTTGTAATGCAGGCTGGAATGTCTTAAAATGAGAAATCATTCTAAGATCTGAAGTTGTTGTCTTGATACAGCCTATTTGTAAATGGCAAAAAAATTATTGGTTGCATGCCCGCTGTTCTCTCTATATTCTCATGAGATCTCTGCTCTAGAAAAAGTTCCTGAAAGTTCTTGAGTAATGGCTGCTTTTATGCAGTCTCTATTGTGCTAGAAAAATAAAGTTGTTCAGAGGCACGTTTGGTGTTCCTTACTGCTTTGTAAAAGGTATTTGTTTGGTTGTTGGTTTTTTATAAACAATTAAAAATAGCTTGTCCTCTAGCTTGTGCCTTTTCAAAGCACTAGAACATGCACAAGCAGGGGAAACAGCCTTTGAAAGAAAAATTACTTTAGACAAGTTTCGAATTTCAAACATAGCCTTTGTTTATATTTCACTGACAAAATGCCTCTCAAGTATTCTTTGAAAGGTGATTACATTAGGCAGGGGCTATTTTAGCAATTTCACATCTCATAGCACTATTGTATACAGGGATCTGTCCACCCACTTCCCTTGCTGCAGACACAACTCCTTGAGCCTTTACTCAGCTATCTTTCATCACTTCTGAAGCCATGAAGACTTTCTTTTCTTGCAAATTGCAGCCAACCTTTTCTGTACCACCAAGTTTTCTCTAGGACTTCTGGTGGGCTGCAGAATCAGTTTTGGCCTTTTGGTGATATTCTATTTGAAGGTTTGTCACAATACTTTGCTTAGAGTTGGGCAGAAAACACTTCCCTGGTTTAACAAAGTTTAAGGATAACAAAACCCAATTTCCTTTTCAAATCTCAACAGACTGAGATTTTGAGTATTTCATAATTTTAAGGGAAAAAAGTAATTTTCATTGTCTGTCCTTTCCAAATTACATATCCTTCCTTCTCCATTCAATTTTTCCTGTAATTTAGGAAAAGAGAACAAAGCCCCTTCTGCGAAGGCACTGCACAGCCATGATAAAGAGCACATCTAGTTATTCCCACCTTCAGCTCAGGTGGTGAAAGCTTCAATACCCATTTGAGTTTCAGAGTGACAGGAAAGCTCTTAGTGTTTTTATTTTCTGCATAGTCTTGATACCATAATATTTCAGTTTTGTCTATACTTGTCCATCTCCACTGCAATAAAAACTAAATTTGACATTTGAGATTTCTTAATACTCTTTAAATACTTTTAAAACATCTTTATCAAGACAAATTCTGTACCAGCTTGGGATCCATCAATGTGGGAAATACCTTGCATTTTTAGGAATGTTCCTAGGCCCCAGAACACAATAGTCTGTGCCACCAGACATTGAAACTGATTCTTGGCATGAGTTTAAGCCAACAAGCTCTGTCTGAAACAGCTCTTGGGCATATCTCCAGAGTTGTCTGAGGCCAGACTTCAGTGTCAATAGGCAGTTCACCTGAGGCTATCTTGTTTTAGTGGGCAAGACAGTAAAGCAGTGTTAATGGAGGCTGTTGTGGGCAAGTTACAGAACGTCAGTGGCAGAACCATTCTGACACACCAGCAGACAGTGCTTCTGCCAGTCATGCATGAGAAAGGTGGAGAACAGCAAGGCAAACATCAGTGCTGGTTTTTGAACTCCAGGCTCCTGCACAGTATGTAAAAATGCACAGTACAACCCCATGCATATAGACTGGCTGATGAGCAAAAATGGCCACTCAGTGTTGCTGTGATGTGCTTCTGTATGGCTGTACCAAAGCAGATGAAGCCAGAATTTTGCTCTTTGTTGTGTCATCAATATTTAATTCTTCATGCCATTACAACATCTATCCTTTCTCAGGTATGTATGTTTAGAGAAAATGGGCTACACACCTGCTTCAGTAGTTTTGTGAACCCAGGTAAAACCCCAAAACTTCTATTTTCCATCAGACATAGACAAGACAAGGGCTTTATTGGTCTTCACTGCTCTGTCATTTGTTTCCCATTCAGAAATCACTGGCAACCACTTACATAATCTGACCTTTTTCATAAACTGATCCATTCTAAAATTGTCTCCAAGACTTTTAATCTATTTTTTCTCCTGCGATACCAAAAAGAGACTGACTAGTATGCATTTTTGAGGCCTTATTGTGAAGGGTTCAGAAACTTTGCTGTGAGTCTTCACCACATCCAGTTCATTCTTCATTCTGTTTTATGGATCATTAGAAGGATTCCAGAATTTGGTGGATGAGGAGGAGATTGGAGATAAGAGTGCAGGGTGTCTCAGATACTTAAAAGCACAGAGATTCTCAGTAAAGCAAGATATGCTAAGAATTAGGAACAATAGATATGATGTGTTTTTCCTTCCAATGTTACAAAAGCAGATGAAATGCATTCCACACATCCAAGTTTGGACCTATTCCTCCCCTCTCCATCACAAGTCACTGACAATAGCCAGCACACACCAATTGAAATCTGGCCTTACGATATGAAGAATGACCCAATCAGCAGTGATATGAAGGGTTGTATATACCCCACACAAGAAGAGCCAGAGTGGTCTGAAAAAGATTTACCAGTTATGGGTTATGGCTCAGTAGGGATGAAGCTACAAAACAAATAACAGAACTTATCCTCTGAGATGTAGTAGCGATATTTGACAACTTTCACATGAGCACTTATTAATGACTGGTGGAGCTCAAGCCTCATTACCTCCTATTTTAAAGGTATTCTCTAAATGTTAGTGCACTACCTGGCTATTGAGAAGCCTGGGCTACAGATATAGTTTTGTTCTAGTTCTCTCTCTACAGAGAGATTTCTTGAGTGGCATTTTAGAAGCATGTTATTGATCCAGGAGAACAAGACTGGTTAGTAGTCTACCAGACACATTCTCCTAAGACACAAAAACACAACTGAGAACCTCTCAAGTCATCTCTTGTTTTTTAATCTGTAAGAGGAAACAAACCTGACTCACTCAGCAATCGGAGAGGATCCATTTGCTGGAAATTGCAAAGTCTTGACCCCGAACTTGCTAAGGCAGCTCGTACCCTTTCCCTGCCTAAGGAAGAGCAAAGTGCCTGCAGAGTGATCACATTCCTGTTCTGCATAAAGGCAGACTGGAGAAAGACACCAAGGGTCCTGCTGTGCTGCTTCCCAGCTTCCTGCCCTCACATGCACCGAGGGTCATTTAGTGTGAGAAGGAAAAGAGGCAGGGAGCCGAGTGATTGCCCAAGGCTATGAAGCAGGTCACTGGAAGGTTCCCCAGTCATTCCTGATTCCCTGTTCTGTGCATTCTTCCAGACCAGTCTGCTTCCCAGTCTGGGAGAACATTTCCAAAATGCAGGGCAGAATGCAGACTCTCAGAACTTTTTGAATGATCTGCAAACTTCCTGTATTTAGGATCATTTTCAACTGTTGGTTGGGGGACAAGAATTTGGATTACTATAAAAAAAGACTGATAAAATGTGCAACATAGAGAAATTCCCTAGAAAAGTATTATGCGCTTACTATCTTTTCTTTCACACATTTAAAATAAAACTTCATTTGGCCCATCGCCTTGCTTAAATCAGTGATCAAGTCAAAATGGGAAAGAAGCTTCAAAAACAGGGCTGAATCTTACATGTATCAATGCCAAAAGTCTCCTTCATACAGTTGCATTAGGAGTAACTTCTGCACTGTTATACATGTAGCTAAGCTAAACTTTTCCTTTCAAGTATTTTAATACCCAATTTACTGAAGATTTATTGACCATAAATACAGTCCTATTTCCTTTCCTACATTGACAATAGCTGCTGTAGAGAATAAGTCTTTGAATAAGCATTCAGATGCTTATTTGATTCCCTTCTCATCTATTCTGTTTCCAAAATCTGTAATTTTTGCAGCCTGATACAAATGAAAATAAACCTGTTGGTAAAGTCAACTAGAATTTAGAATAAGGAACACTGTAAAAAAAAGTTTTGCTCGAACTTTCTGCCTTCTGCTGTATTTTGGGTTACTCTATCAGGCCTCCTTAACTCAATGAGTCATTTCTGTCTAGCACAAAAGTACTTTTGCTGTTACTAAATCAAAGGAGTTAATGAGCTGTAGGCATCACCGTCTGCACCCCATTCTACACTGGGAATAGCAGTAGTCAATATAAAAGAGAAGAGGTTTTAAGCAAAATTTTCAGGCACATTGACTGCTGTGTCCATCCTTTCTTCCCTTAGTTCATAAACTTCAAAGACACCAAACAAAGATTATCACTGCAAAAGAAAATAAAAAATGAAAGAAAAAGCAGGTAACTCTGGCTAGATACAAAATATTGGGGAGTGGGGGGAGGGGAGAAAGGGCATCTTCCGCACAACAAAGAAACTCCTGTTTCCATATCATGAAGAGACTTGTTTACCAGTCTCTACTGCAAGATGAATCATGTTCAGCTATGAATGAACTCAGAAAGCCTGGAAGAACATAGCCTGGGATTCAAGACTTCCAAAGGGTGGCTCTTTGGCAGACATATGCAGAGTTTTACTCCCCTGGACTATTCAGTAGGGTGATAAGTGAAGCCACTCAGCCACCATTCAGGCAGCACTGTCTCGCTGCGGTACCTGCCTTGAAAACAAAATCAATTTTCTTTTTTGTTCTACTGGCCAAGCTGCAAATCTTGGATAAACCCCTCAGCATTTGCAAGTTTCCAGCATGTGTTCACCTTGACTTCAGATGGATACTATTGTTTTGCTGAATTATTCTCTTGCAGATCCTGCTGCCTTAGGTGTTTGAGACATTCAGTTTAAACAGGTGGCTATAATTAATTATTCAAAATTATTTTTAGGAATTTGGATTCTTTTTCCTGACAGTGCATTAGTTATAAGCATTGTAAAAAAATAAGGCAATTGCATGCTGTTTGGGGGTATTTGTGATTAAAAAAACATGTCTAGCTCATTGTAATGTTCTGTAGGCTGGCATTCTTTGTGAGAAATTTATTTCTTGTAGCTGCTTTGGGTTTATGTCAGTTGCATATTTTAAGAACAACATCCGCTAAAGCAATTTCATGTGAAAAATGGAAATATATTTACTTCAAGAGAGTATTTATACTCTCATCTTCTTTCCATTCTCTGTGGGTCCTTAACAAATACTTGGTTGTTGTGAAAAAGGGCAAGAAGATTATTAAAAAATTAGGGAGTCAACAGATGAGGGTGCTGCAAAGTATTGCTCTTACAAGCAATAATATGAAGAATAACAGAAGCTAAACTACACATAGAGAAACCATTATTGAGAATGTATAATATACCGTATTCTTGAACTTGTGAAGAAGTGGGCTGAATCTAGCCTTCAGTTAAAAAAAATCTTGAAAAAGAGAAGACAGTAACCTACAGTGTGCAGGTCAGGAGCTGTCAAGTTCCCACACAGCTCTTACTGTAGGTAGGAACAACAGCGAAGGTAAAGAAATCTTTGTACTACTGGTCTTTACCCCACATTCTCCAGCCAGATGATGTATTTGTAGACAAACACCATTCTCAAAACAACTGTTTCTTCACAATATATTCTAGGCGACACTTTTCATTCTGATGTGATTTTTTCAGCTAAAATGTAATCAAATTAAGATCCAAATTGTTTAAAAATGAGGCCAGCAGCTACAAAGAAACAAACAAACAAACAAACAACAACAAAAAAAAAAACAGAGGAAAAAACCCACTGAACAAACCGAGGCAAAAAAGCCCCACAAAAATATTTACTCTTTTATTTCAGTATATATCTCATTTGTAATACATTAGGCTAACATTCTCCATAAATTTTATACTGTTTAACCACCAAAAAAATCTTTCAGTCTGACCTTAAGCACTTCTTTTGCTGGGTGGAGTGTTTGCTTCCTGATTCACAAAAAGCAGTAGCCTGAACTAGCAAGGGCTGAGCTTAAATAGAGCCCCTGGCCTATGCTATGGTTCTGTGTCTCTCTGGGCAGGGCATGTAAGGGGAAGCCTCAGGTGAAGCTGATCATGGTCCCTAGACCCTTTTGGCACTCAGAGCCCTGACAATGATTGCTCTAGCACTAAACTGCGGAAAGAGACTGAAGAGTAAAATTGAAAAAGAAATTTCGGTGTTCCAGAAGCAATGTGTACTTTAGCATTCATTGAGTGCTTAGACCAGGTGAGATGTGGAGTACACGTGCATATGCGTGTTGTGCTTGGGTCAAAAGGCACCATACCATTTATCTTAAGCCTTGTTTATAAATCAAAGGATTTTCTTTGGTAATGTGAGCACTGGAACTTCATCCTGATAGATAACAATTGTAAATACTATGGAGGCTGAGACAGACTTTGGTCAGTGGTGCATGATGCCCACTACAATACTGAAAATCTGAGATGAAATCCTGTGTCCCTACACTCATACAAGATTTGCCACTGCTTTCCATGGAGCCAAGATCTTGCCTCAGGCAGAAGCAAAACTGCAGAGGTTACAATATCTGCTCTTCCACTCCAACTCCCAGAAACAAGACCTGCATGGCAGATGTGTTATTATTTATTAATATGCAAACTTGCACAAACCTTATAATCTCAAATGACTGAGTGATTTCCTAGTTGATAAATCACATTTCAAGAGTTTTTTCAAATTAAGCTTAAACTATTTTTTTTTCTGGAGTAAAATGGGATGCCAAAGTATCAACTCTAAATAGAAGGAACTGTTCTTTGCAGACATACTGAACACACACAAGCTTCAGCTGGCAAAATATGATCATTGTTACAAAGCAAATCATAGCTGGATTTGTACAGTGAGTTTGGACTTTCCACCTCAGAAGATGTCTATATTGATTTATTTATATGGGAAAAAAAGATCTCTGAAATAATTATCTAAATGAGAGTATTAGGAATTTGTTGTAGCAAAGGAGACAGGAATACATAACATAAGAACTGTGGGATAATTACAAGAAAACTAAAATACATCAGTAGAAACAGATTTAATTCACTGTTGAAACTGTGTATAAAAGATAATTCTACCTTTTGCTTTTCCTTTCTGAAAGATGGAAAATCTACTTGTACGTCATCGTGGCTAGAACCTGACAACAGTTTTACCAAGGGAAAGATGAGGCTTTTGTCCTTGCTGAGCACTGGCCAGCCTGAGACATTCCTGTCTCATGAAATGCATCAGGACAATCCTGTCCTGCTCTCCCCACCCTCATTTGAACTGATTTACTTTCATCCCAGAACTGCTGGTCAACTGTTAATTGTAAGACCATGATGAAGCCTGACAGCTGTCTCTCATGCACTTACATTTTGCAGAAAACAAAAGCTAGATCTTACAAATGCTCTGGGAAATCAACATTCCCCTGTTGCAAACAGGAACTGGGGAAACTAAGTCAACTAACACTTTCAAGGAGGAGATGACTGCCCTCATCTCATGACCACACACCCCCTTCAGTTCAGAGATGTAAATACCACTGACAGCAATGTCCTCTGGAGGACCAGTACAGCAGAATTAGAAGGTCACTGAAACAGATGACTTTTCCCATAATTTTTCACAGTTGCTTTTTAATTTTTTTAATTTGGCATCTGTTCTCCCATGTGTGCATACATATAAAGGCCACTAACTCTAGCTGTTCCTTTAGGCACATTTCTGTGATGGGGGTGGAAAAGACCTTTCTGTTGGAGAAAAGGACATCAAGATTTGAAGCACCAAATCTTCTCTTGCTTTCAAATGCCTTGAACTGCTGCAGTTATGTGACACAGCCAGACAACTGCTTAACTGGCTCATCACATTCCTTCACAGCTGAGAGGGTAATGGCTTAAAGAGAGCAAAAAATTCACCACTTGCAAAGCACCTCTGGGTCTTCAATATACTGTGTACATCATTTGTACACATGCTTGTGAGATGGGGGAGGCAGGCCTGGGAGAAATATAGAACAAGTAGGAATATAATTAAACCTAAAAACTAATAAGGTGAAAGATCTATAGGAAGCTAATATCACCTCGTAGTTTCGCAAGTTATTTTTAAGGACTGTCTAAAATCAGTGAGAATTTGATTGTGGCATTCACAGTTGTGATACTAATCAGTGGGCTCAGCTACAACACGAATCTGGCCTCAGGTTCATATTGATTGAACATCTATTCAATCAATAAAAAACCATAACCCATTCTTTTATTTCATCTAGTCTCAGTGTCTGCTGTCCCACACATTACATCTGAATAAACTGCAGTTTATGCTGTTTGAAGCAGGAATGGCTCAAAGCACGAAGAATAGTGTGGTTCTACCACCTTTTCCACACTGAGCTGTGCCACTGGTGCTGCTGTGCTAACCAGCAGGGACAGATGCTGAATGAGAAATTCTTCTGATAAGAGCTTGTGACAACATCTTCCTCCTAGTCAAAACTTGGAACAAAAGGGGGTGGGGGAAACGGGACCAGTAAGGAGCATTTGCATAGCAGGAAGCACTCGACAGCTGTGGCTTTTAGGCCTCGGGACCAGGAATTTACAACCTGAGCTGCTTTTGGATTGCATGACAAGGCCTTGAGTTTGGATTTAGTCCCAGCAGGCTAATCAGATATGCATGATAGTCCAAACTGACATGAAAACAGGTCTTTATTGAATTAGGCAAACAGAGTACTAATTTTTTAACCTTCACTCCAACTCACTTAAGTGCCCGAAGAGCATATTCTCTTATAAAACCAATATACAAAAAAGCACTGGGGGCATCTACAAAATATACTTGATCTGAATAAAATGAAGAAAGGTACAAAATAAAAGAAAATATAAAAGACAGAGAAACAAAATAAAGGCTGCTATTTCTCCTTCTCTTTTGTGAATATAGCTTATAGTTTATCATTCATATCAGTTCTGTGCACCTTATGAAATTAAATTAAATTAAAGTTGGTAGAATACAGTGAAAGAAGAACACAACAGCTTCACTTTCCTGTGAAGATGCACACATGTACATGCAAGAGTGTACATTCCCACACACAGGAACACTCACAGAGAAGGGGGAGAGGCAAGGGCTGTGAGCAGGACTGCTACTGGGCAGAGCTCACCTTTGTCCTCACTCTTACTATAATTCAAGTACTTACTCAATGCCTGATTATTTGAGACACACTTCTTTAGTCCTTCAATAGAAATAACAAGCTTGAAGTTCTGACACCCAAAGAAAGGACAGGTTGGGAATAAGGGCAGGTTTCCATGGAAAGATCAGGTTCAAGCAGAAGGCAGGCATGCCTTTTTTTTTAAATTTCCATAAGTTTTGGCTTTGTAGCAAGCATTTCAAGGGGCTACTACTAAAAGCAAGAGAAAAGTACCTTCAATCCTGGAAAACACGATAGGGCAAACAACCCGAGACAACCTGGATTTCCTTCCAGAACTAAGATGCATAGGGTATCTCCCTATAGAAACAAACAATGGATAAATATAATGGATAAATATTTTTAGGAGAGCACTGCCTATGTAGCACTGATGAAGCCCTCCATTTTACATCCCAATAACAAGGATGTATTCCAGAGGAAGTTATTCTAGAGACTGCTGTTGAGTCTGCCCTGGAATGCCTGTGTGTAGAAAAGCAAATGATTGCCCTGAGGCGATTCTCCCACTGCTCATAAAAAATGTCACAGCCTAGCCTTGTCCCATCTGTACTGTGCTTTCTCAGGGCAACATCAGTGCAATCCATTTGGGGAAGCCTGTGCTGTAAATAGTGATGTTTAAACGTTACACAGAACAGTTGCAATTTTTTTTCCCACTTAAAATTTTAAGAAATTAATATATTAAAAGCAGAGCACAATGTGGTGTTTTACCAATAAATACGTAGGAGGGCCAGATCAGCAAAGATTCAGAGCCTGTTTTCATTTGAAGGGAAAGGTTCAGGAAAACAGGAAATCGACAGGAGAAATTATGAGTGCACTTTGCATATACTCACACAAACCATACGGTCTCTACTAGAATTGCAGCCATTAACTCTGCCCTGCCTGGCCCACCTTGTTTCCTGACTGGATGTAGGGAGATCTGAGGTTTGGCACAAGAACTACTTCCAGCAAGAGAGGTCCAGGATATGGTAGGGTCCAGACACACAATATGTGTGTCCCATGGTCCCTCTGTCACAAAACCCACTAGATCTAGAGTGTAAGAGCAAAATAAGATTGGGTTCTGTGATGTATCTTCACTTCCAGCAAATGCTGGAGTGCAGCTTAAGGCTTACTCTTAGAACAGACTGTAGGATATGGATGCAAATTTAGCATGTCTGAAAAGGAGAATAAACTCAAAGCTGTACAGCACTCCCAAGATGACATGAGAGGCCAAGATCCTCATCAGGCCTCTCTCTTAGACCAAGACACTTGAAATGGGATATGGGAAACCTTGTCCTGATAAAACCTTCTGGGTCTATCTATTGGCTAAAGCATTACTCCTATACATAATCTGCAAGGCAGCATGGTTCCCTCCACCACAGAGTGTCCCAGCCCTGCACTGAGTATACAGAAAAACTCCATATGCCCATCCATTTCTAATTTGTAGTGGCACTTAACACAACAAGCCAAACATGCCCACAGCTATCAGAGGAGCAGTCTACTAGAGAAAAACCACTATTCTAATATTTACAATTGACTGCTTCCTACAATTGCATAGTGGCTGCCAGGAGGCTTTGAGAGATGATAAGAAAAAGGCAATAGTCATAGGTCAAAATACCTGTAAGAGAGACAATGAGGGATTATTTGTTTTCTCCCTTTGACTTAAATCTTTTCACTCCCTCCTTACCATACAACATAATGCTGTCCATGAATGTCCCCACAGTCATCTTCTCAGAGGTTTCCACTGCACTTGTACAAACATTTCCTCATGGTGTGTCCATTTAAATACAAAATTCATTAAGTGGAATGTGACATACAAAATGGGCTTGTGCTTTTGACTAAGTAGAGGTAAGCGTGTACCTTTTGTCCCAATTCACCCAACAAACTTCTAGTTAGTAGGCAAATCAATCTGGACTTGCCAGACTTGGGTCTGTGCATATGTGAATCTCCAAGGTAAAACTTTTTGATTTAGCAATCTAAAACCTCGGGAATACAGAGACTAATATACACACACTCTGATTCTTGGGGCCCTTTTTGCCTAGTCTGAAATCCCTGTTTGTCCCTTACTGTCTACATAAGAGGGTGGAAATCCCTGTAGAAATAGAAAATGGGCAGAACTGGAAACAATAGATGCTGACAAGCACACTATCATTATAGGTATTTATGTGCTGAGCATCAAATCGATAGTACCTTCATTTGTAACTTTTGCTCATCTGTTCACTATTATTAAATGAACTCAGAAACCAGAGGAGATTTGAGAGCGACAGAATGTAATTACACACTTTAGAAGATATTTTTCATTGTGGTTTTAGAACATAACAACCTATTAAACAAAAAAAGAAAAAAACCCACAAAAAAACAAAACAAGAAAACCAACAGCAGAAAGAATGTGGGTATTTCAATTCAGCTACATTCCTGTCCTCAGAGAGCAGACTCATTAAAGATATCTGCTTTTCACTTTGGTTCTAACTAAATGTACAAACAATGTGACGGCTACTAAAAGCTTTTCCTTTGAAATACCCAACTCTGCTTAATGCAGAATTTTGAAAATCCTGTAATTAACTAGCGATTTTTTTTGTTGCTGCTGTTGATCGACAATCTTATTATTTTTAATTTTGATGAGTGATTTATCTGCTTATTTTCAAAACATCCATCTGTACAGGAATTTATATAGTCTAGCTGTAAAGTAGCTGTGTTTTACTTGTTCTATTTGATCATCAAAAAGCTAAATATTTTATGACGTTGAAGTCAGCAATGGCAAATAGGTATGTTGAGGATGAGGATCAGCAACAATGGATAAGAAGAGATGTGAGGGAAAACTAGCAATCCTATCCATATGACTATGTGAAATTACTATTTTCAGCTCGAAGAGGATGGTGTCAGAAATTACTTCTTTAGGAAAAATGTAGGATATTGTTATTCTTGGTCCTGCGCAGTGAAGTCCTCCAGTGGCAACTCACCTTTAGTATGAAGGTTCCATGTCACATGCTGAGCAGGGTTTTATTCTTCACAGGGATCTTGTGGTTCCATGCTGCCACAGAAAGCCAGACTCATCTGGCTATTGCATTTTCATACAGAGATCATTTGGCTATTCTTCCACACACCATGCCTGCAGTCTATCCAAAAGTCGCAGGAAAATGCATGTCATTGTGCCTGAAAAAAGCACAGAAGTCTCTGGCTAAGGGGAATTTCACTTTGTATATTTTCCACCCTTATCAAAAGTTTATTGTGTTTGTCTCAGTGTAGGATGTGTCTGCAAAAGCAATGTTCTACAGAACTACTTGCAAAATATCAGTATTTGCCTCATGCCTAGGAAAAAAGAAAGCAGCCTCAAGGAACAGATTTCCTAAATAGATTCAGTCAGCACACGAGCATCCTGAAATGACTGTCATTTAAAAACCCTCCAGTTACCTCAGACTGTCTCTTCCCTGCAACCTCCAGCACCTCTGTTTCATATCATGCAGCAGTGTGTTGCTAAAGCTCTGCCTTAAGCAGAAGTCTTGACATGGTACCAGTGACCACAAGAATATAGATGGTGTTTGCCTGGCAAAAATGCTTAGCACCTGCCATTTGAATACTTTCTCAATTTGTGCAGGGTCTAATGAGCTAATAAAATGATTTGAATTCATGGAATAATCAGAACCACATTTCAGGTAACAATATTTTAAACTAAAAAACCTTTCTCCCTATTTCTGAAGAATACATGAAAATTTGAATATTTCCAAAGGCAAGGAGCTTCTGGGAGGACTTGTGATCAGACTGTATGGATACTTGTAGACAAATATGGTCCCATTTCAGAGTGAGGTCAAAAGCACTAAGTTTTTGGTCTTTTCCTGGTTATTGCTAATTCACTGCAAATGGAATAGTTTGTCTTTTCCCATCTCCTCATCTTTAGAACTCTCCAACCCAATCTGATACTGGTGGCAAACTAACTTAATAAGATGGTGTATATGTATTTCTGGATAAAAATAAAGTAAAACATTAAAAGCATGTATTGTGTTGAAATTTTCTATGCCAATTTTCTGCTAAGAAGAAGAGATTCAAAAGGTCAGGGCTCTTGCAGTACAGAGTTAGTGGTATATTAGTTACAGTAATTCAGCCTGAAAATTCCAGGAGAAATAAACACAATGGAATGCCCTGAATTACAGGAGGCAACCACAGCTTTAATCAGTTCTTGGGAAAAGAGAAACATATATTTGGTTATGGACAGTTGATAAACTCTATTATGAGGTTTGAAGAAACAAGGAGTTCTAGAATTTTTTTCTTTCAGTAAATAGGCTTTTGTTTTCTTGCTTCCTACCCTCCTCCCTCATGATTTCAGAGACTTTTTTTCCTCTTTACTATATTGATATACTTTAAAAACTGGTACGATTGTTCCTGCATTCAGGATTTTCAGACTGTCGCTGGACTGCAAAGACTGGGATGAGTATGTCTCCAAGTGATATCTTGAAATTAAGTCCAGGAATCAGAAGAGATCCTGAGATGCTTAATTCTGTACAATGGAGCTGTACTGATTACATAAAGGTCTTAAAATCCAAGACCTGACTGAAGCTTTTAAAAGACAATTCAGTCAGGCCTTCTAAGTCAGCTTAATGTGCTTGTTTTCAGGAAATACCTATTTCCACAACTCCATCACTGAAGAAGTTACCACCGATTTTTTTTTTTTTTTTCTCTAAAAAGCTCTGCTTCAAAATGTAAGTCATTACTAAAAAATGAAGAGAGAGGGGGAAAGGGCATATTCACTGTCATGGCTTCCTCCCCGCCATCATTATCATCAATATATTAAGACAACACAAAATAATCACCCAAACCAGCACTGCCTTAATATAGTATTTGAGTTTGCATAGAGCCTGAAACACAAGCTTGGAGAGGTACAAATGTCCCATTCATTTCCAATGTTTGATTACTCCACAACTTGAAAGTTAGCATGTTGATGTTACATTAATTGCTAATTATATCAGAGAATTTCAGAAGGTTGAACAACCTCCTATGACTGTCCAGAGTGAAATATGAGACATCTAAATTAAGCAAATCCAACTTTTTTATGGGGTGGGGGTGGTAAAATTTCATTATTTTCAAGCCAATAGAGTGATATTTCTTCCTTTTGCAATTGACTAGTATTCCCAAATGTTTTATCAACACTTTCTGCCTTGTCCAGAACCATTAGAAACTCATGCACAATACCAGAAAAGTGTGTGAATCTCAGAAAGTGAAACAAATAAGGAATTACCAAATCAAGAAACATCACAAAGTCACAAAAGGAGGAAATCAATGCAGTTTGATCATCTGTCTTTTTGATACCATCCTCTGGCAATTAATTCCATAGGACAAGTTTGGTTTGTTTGTTTTTTTTCCCCAATAATGTTTCATTACATTGCCTTGCAAAATACCAGTGTATACCAGCTGTCAGGTTTTCTCCTCTTTAGCAATGCTGCCACAATTTCCTATCAAGTAATTGGGCTCACAAGCAGGTACTGGAATAACATGGGACAAGGAGTTTTGTTGTGTTCCTTTGAAAGACATTTGAGTCAGAGGTTAAAGAAATCACTGCTCCAGAGGCTCTTAAACATGTCATTGTCATAATATAAAAACTGACTTACTAACTTAGATTATTTGGAGAGTTAAGTGCTTGTGTTATTGCAAATTAAACTAATTAGTATAGTTTCCTGACAGCTGCAGTGAGCGCTAGCAATTCCATGATTTTTTCTTCAGCCACTCATGTGGGATGACGAGAAGAGTGGAGACAGCTTTGTGATTTAATGGAATGGGATCAGTTTATCATTGTAAGGGCACATCGTTCCATTCTTAGCACAACTCTGCTGTTTCCTCTGCTCCCTCTCCGTTCATCAGCTATTATTGCACTATTAACTTATTACATGGAAGCCAGGGGAGACAGATGGAAGTTGCTGGGAACCTCACAAATAACAAGACAAAAAGCTACACTGGAATTTGCTTGAAGTATTTCCTGCTTTTGGAACTGCTGTAGATTATATTCACCATCCTTTTAACCACGATGGTTGCTGCCAGTAAAGATACAAGAACACATTTCAATACCATAACTGGTTTAATTGTTATAAAGGCAGAATCGTGAACTAGTGATGATTGAAGTCTCCAGCTTATATGAATAATTGTGTAAAAAGGGAAACTTACAGTATTTAATTGGCAGGCCTTTAGCAAATCACTTGCATTTATTATGTGTGGAAAATGTGTACCAATCAGGGTGGTAAAACCATTGTGCTTAGCGCTGCCCAGAATTTCCATAAGATTATGTGAGGAACAATGGCAGACAGTCCCAACAAACTCTAATAAAATGTCATACAGAAAACTGAAAGTAATCTGATCAGTAAGGAAACGTCTAAAATTTCTTCAGAAAAGCCAGAATGAAATAAAACTCTTGTCCATCTCCCACTTCACAGAAGCCCACACAAATGGATAAAATTACTCTGAATTCAATTATTCTGGAATTCTAACTTTCTAGAGACCATTGGGTCGTGCTTGAACTTTTCATTAGATCGCTTTGGTCAGATTTATGGTCTACTTATGTTACTAAACTGGCTCCAAAGATTTGCTCTATCTTGGAGCCGTTGGAATAGACTGTAGCTTTGTGGTTCACAGACTGGATTAATGTTTTCAGCTACTAATTAATTGCTGATCACCAGCATGGAAATTGAATTATCTATAATCATATTAAAATATGGGGTTTTGTTCCTCTCCTCCATGAATCATTTAGCTTAGAAAGTCTTGATGGAAAGAAATGCATATTTTTGAGACAACACAATACTTAAGTAAAACACTGAAAGAATTAGAGAAATGAATCCTCTTCATCATCACTGAGCAGAAATTTATACGTAATCCCAGCTGTCTATTGTCCTACTATGGTCACTGTTAGCACAGGCTCTGAGTACCTTCCACTTTCTATGCATTTATTTTCAGAACACTCCACAAAATAGGGAATATTTATGGTTTCTAGTGACCCTTTATCAAGGGAAGAAGTAA
Source organism: Muscicapa striata striata (assembly GCA_030060385.1). Taxonomy (NCBI): domain Eukaryota; kingdom Metazoa; phylum Chordata; class Aves; order Passeriformes; family Muscicapidae; genus Muscicapa; species Muscicapa striata. Next base: position 5,829,736 of record JAREIS010000056.1, on the reverse strand, counting down.
AGAACAAGTGAGAATCCCTCAAGGCAGCACTGGAAATATGTGAGGCAAGGAGTTAAAGCTGCTTACCCCATGTGCCAGATTTGAATCTGTAACCACATAATTTTTCATATCTATAATCAAGATGGCAATAACAAAGTCCATCAAGGGAGAAGTGGCTGTGGATCCAGTTTTCATTCACTAGTTTTAGGGACCTTACACACTCTGAACAAGGAAGAATCTTCCACTTAGGAAACATTGCTTTCCCAGCATCTTAACACTTCCGGTTATTATTTTTCCAATGGGATTGATTCCCATTAGTTATTATTTTCCCCATGTTTTACCAGTGTAAAGGGCTACAGTAAAGCTGTGCCATCCTAGCTGTTCTGCAGCTAGGAAAGGAAAGATACTGTTCATCCTATTCATACTATTTCCCTATTTATTTTTCCTTTCACAAAATGCATTCCCAAACACTGTCACACAATCCAACCCTTCACCTGAGGTGCTATGTTCATTGACATGAGATCAGATGGCGTGCACACCCACAAAAAAATCTGAATTCACCTTTGCAGGAAATTCCCTTTGAAAGACAAGAAGCTTGTGCTGTTACACCAAATCTTAATAGATGACACCACTAACATTTTACTGGGCAACAGAAACCTTTTTGTCACCTCAGTAATGAGGCTGATTAAAAATATCAGTTATTTTCAAGTGAAGATCTTAATTAGGAGTAAAGAAAATAATAATCAGTAATAGCGAATATTTCCAAGATAGTACAGTTCTTCTCTTTGCATAAATTGCTACAGTATAGCTGGAAAAATGCCCGTTCCTTTCCTTCATGAATTAAGGGTTTGGTTCAATTCAAGCAAAAGAATTTTTGATAAAACAGCTACACCTATGTGGAAGCCTTCAGATTGAATTAAAAAATGAAAGGACCTCAAAATGTTCCTTGGTACTGCCCTGATGTTATTTCATAATCTCTTGCATTATAAAAGCCATTTGGTCAAAGGCACAAGAAAAGCAAAAGTGAATAAAAAGGAGCTATTGTTACTAGGACCAATAGTACACTTTTCAGGTACACCAAATGAGAGAGGTTGCACACTTTCAAATTTAAAATTAACTGAGCAGTCCAGCTATCAACAGTCTAGAAATAATCAGCACATTCTAGACTTAATTATTGTAAGTGAATATTTATGGTCTTTAGACAACTCTTAAGAAAAACAGTGTGTCTCAAAAAGAGGAGGTATAAAACATGCAGTGTTAAAATGCATTTTATATTGTCATCTGGTAAGGCTCTTTCTTTGTGAAGCTCTTGCTCAATTTGTCAACCAGGACACAAACCAGGAACACATTCAGCCCTGGACTAACCAGAGCTTTGATATTAGAGATGGGTGAATCTCTAAGTTTTTGATTTTGGGAAATTCTTATGGTTCATTTTTATGGCTGACCCAGCTACATGGCAGTGGGATTTTCTTTTCCCGTGTTTTAAAGACACCCATTGCGGGTTTTTTTCTCTCTGTAAAACCACATTTAAATATCTTCATGAAAACTTTCCCTCAGTTAGAGACACCATGAAAGCAGAGATGAGAATACCTTACATCCTCTAGGAAAATACCCATTAGGTAAAAAGTAAAATCAAATACGTACATAATAACAGACCAGCTTTACAATCAGCCATGTAGAGGCAAGTCTGTTTGCTTTTATAATGCTTTTAAAATGTATATCAGAAGCAAAAGTAGTCTAATTTTAATTTAAATTCCATTTTTCAAAATACATTTTTATGAGCTATTGGCTCGTATAATTCTAGATGCCTTAAATTATCATGAGCTTCAGGAAGTAATATTTCAACATAATACATCATGGAAAAGCACTCACTGAGGGTCTCTAGCTTTCAAAATGGACTAGTCATTTTGAGTACCTGCTATATCTGAAAGGAGACTGTATTATGTTTTAGTGTCTATCATCAGAGAGGCAAACTTGCTTAAGACATCCCAAGACAGTTTTTTGCTATGTGATTTCCAAAAGTTCTTTAAGATTAGTGAATTGATATCCTAGATGGAGACAGGCACTGAAAACATACAATAATTATTTTGAGATTCCATGAAAATTTAGACAGAGCAACCCTTCATAGGATTTTTGAGCAGCGTAATCTCAAGATTGTAGTCTCAAAATTATTGAAGAAGTGAGATCTGGTGAACACAAAGTTTCTTTATGGACTGGAAGAAATAAACGGAATTAGGTTTCTTTACCAGAAGCACATTGCCATTTCTTTATTGTCAGATTAATTAAAAGTCAGCTATTGACTTCTTAGGTTACAAGGGTTACCACAATAACAAAACAAAGCTCACATTGCTGATCTATTCCAGGGGTTATGGCCAGTCCTGTCTGGAACAATAGCCACAGCAGAACCCACACAGTGCAGCAAGGATGTGCTGCTTAAAAAAAATATAGCTTTGCAGAACTTGTCGTGTTTCAGTGGCAGACATTCCCGAGACATTTAGATCCCTCATGACAAATACTGTCTATTACTCAATTAACACATCTTTAAACTGAGAAGACAGGCTCTTGGCAAGAGGCACTAGCATTGTGTAGTTAAACAGATAAAATAGTTGCTTGCCTTGTTATAGAAAAATTCTCAGCAGTGGGAGTGTGCACCCATCCCAGCTGACAGCATCTCTACACCAGGGTGCTACTCCAGCAGCTACAGCACCAAATGCTCCCCACCAGCACAGAACATGCCTTGCAGTGGCCTGACACAACTGTGTTCAAGCTTCCAGCATTGCAGTAGTGCACTCCATGAGCCAGAAAGCCTCAATACCTATCAGCTGTAGTGAATGTCATCCCCTCTCCATCCGCTTTCCTACCAACACTGCACCTTCAGAGAGTTAAACCAGGCTTTGCCACAGACTCTTCTTCTGATCTGAGTGAGGAGCATGTGTCAAAAGCTCATAGCTGGCTTGGCACACCTTGCTTTTACCCTTGCTTCACATCATCTCAACAGTTTAAAGCAGCACTGCTAGCTGCTTTAAAAGTTGCATGTCAGCATTCAAGAAAGGAAGGAAGGACAAAAAGAAAGTCACGTTAATGAAGCTTCTGCCTGTTAGTCATCCCAGTCAGCAATTTAGAAATAATAAAACAGTCCACCAGAGAATTACAGTGTGGTTGTCTGATTCTTAGTGAGCATCCCAGGGCCAAAGACTCCCTCACCACCAGAAAGATCTTTCAGAATCCCCTTCAGGGGAATGTACTTCTGTTACACCCCTCAGAAAAACTTCCTTTTTGAAAGGCCTTCATTTAACATCCTGGATTCCAGTCAAGAATACAACTTTCTCAGTCACTTCTTATTCCTTACATCTTCCCTTTTATCTCCCACTGGAGAAGACAGGACCTGCAGGTTACCATTTTGATTGTCAACATTGTGAACTAGGCAAGCCTCAGCCCAAACACAGTCTGTGACCCCCAGGAAATGCCATTTGGGTTCCAGGGAGGTTGTTCTTGTTGCTGCAGCATTGGCAGCAATGGTCTGGTTTTGTTTGGATATTGAAGGTATGTGGACTAATCACCAAGGTTAGATTCAGCATCTTAAGATTCACCTTTATTTTGGTCTTGTGGTCAGAAGCCAGTCCTGCATACTTCCTTTCAAACTCATAGTCACGTGCTCTCTCTCTTCTCCAACTCTCTCCTCTTTCAGGCAGGAGATATCAATCAATGACCTTTGATCAGAGATGATTGATCAACAGGCTTTCTGACTGGGCTGGAATGGGATCTTCAGCACTTTTTTCCCACTATGAAGCCAAACAGGCTGAGGCAATTGCCATGGATCTAGAGCTACGTATGAATGTATTCCTTGATGCATCACACCTTCTTCTCTCACACTTAACTTGCACATTTTCAACAGTTTCCTATTTTATCTTACTATCCTAGAGCCTCTACATATTTTTGCTGTTGGCTAACTTGCACATTTTTTAATACAAATGAATAAGTAGTAATAAAATGCCCACCCTTCTAATCTCTAGTTTCAAATTATTTGGCTTGTACTTCGAACATAAAAGGATGTACACATAGGAGACCTAGGTTTCTTATTGTGCTAAGTACACTCCTCTGTAACAGAATGACTTGGAAACGTGGTCATGGATTAAGACCAAAGACTATAAATATAACTGGACTATAATGCATACTGGCCAGCAATGTCTACTTTTGCTTAAATAGTAGGCATGGAGGGGGGTTTGAGAGCAGGAGATCAAGCGTTAATTATCAGTATTACAGGTGAATACAGTGTCTATTTCTAAAAATGTTAGCCATTTATTTAGGCACACAGACCCAGAAAGGGCTACGACTCATAGGCAACCATATCTTCTGTACTCTTTTTGCTTTGCAGAAGCAGTTGAACCAGCATGACTTTCTATTCTTTTGCAAACTAACTAAAGTTTGTAAATAAGAACATATATTTTCTGGGGGATGAAGGACAATGTCTGGGGACTCCTCTGCCGTGTTGTTTTGTAGAGTTTTAATCAGTTTGATGCCAGCAGTGATAAGATTTACCCCTACCCAGAATCCATGGATCTGTGGCTTACGTTTGAAAGACTGCAGACAGTATTTTCTATTCCTAGCACCATCAAGCAGAGCTCTGCAGGAGATTGTGGTTTCCTTGGATTGACAGCTGATAGCTGCCAAGGGGAACAAATGCCGGGTATAGATTTTCCTATTTCCTCATACAAGTCTCTCACCAAGAGGAGGCTCCTTAGGAGGTGGGAGGGAGAGGAGAGTGGGTGAGGCAGAAGATAAAAACACCAGCACAATCCCACTAATCATATGTCTGAAGACAGCATTGTTTGAAACAATGAAAACAGACGGGATAACACGCACATCTACTATTTCCTTTTCCCAGAACATCTTCCCCTTGGAATACTTGAGTCACCTGGAATAAGTCTCAGGTCTGATGGCTGTTACAGGTTCGAATCAGGGTTGGCAGGGACCTTAAAGATCATCTAGTTCCAACTCCTCTGCCTTGGGCAGGGACACTTTCAACTAGACCAGGTTGCTCAAAGTCTCATCCAATATGGGCTTGAGCACTTACAGGGACAACCCTGTGGGGCATCCACAACTTCTCTGGGCACCTACTGTGTGCATCTTCTCTAGGCATCAACTCTGTGCCAGTGTCTCACTACCCTCACAGTAAAAAATTGCCTCCTGATATCTGACATAAACCTACTGTCTTTCAGTTACAAGCTGTTTCCCCTTGTCCTGTCACTTCATGCTCACGTAAAAAAGTCCCTCCCCAGTTCTCTTGTAGGCTCCATTCAGGTACTGAAAGGGTGCAATTTGGTCATCCCAAGGCCTTATTTTCTCCAGCCTGAACAAACCAAACTCTCAGCCTTTCCTTGAAGAAGAGATGCTCCATTCCTCTAATCATCTTGGTGGCCTCCTCTGGACTCACTCCAACAGTTTGATGTCCTTCCTGTGATGCAGGAATCCAGGTAGTGTCTCATGAGTAGCTGCTATGATAGACAATCTTGTAACAGTTTACAATTTTAAAAGCACTCATTTTAAAATCAAACAAAGCAAGCCAAAATTTCCAAAACCAGAGTTTCTTGTGCCATTACCAGACTACTTTCTAGCCTTCCTGGTAACATGTCAGTCACTAGGAATCCTCATGGCTTAGCATACTGAAAAACACCATGGCTGCTTACTAAAAGCCTACAGGCTAGGCAGTGTGATCAAGGAACTGACATGTCCTTCAGTTAGCCCAGCTTCCACCCTCGGGGGTCAGCCACGCAGACATGGAATGTGTGAGTCAGTGCACATACAATAACAAGCAATGCTCAAAGCAGCACATGGCTCGTTTGTGAGCTGTATATGTCTGAGACCTCCATCCCTGCACACTGATTGCTAAAGTTTTCATTCCTTCTTGTTCATCATCATGAACCAACAACCTCTAGTGTTTCAGCCCAAGAAATAGTGCAGTCTCCTCCCCACATCAAAGAGACCTCTAATATCAGTGCCTTGCAAAACAGGACATCAACTGCTATCCAGAAGTACTAAAAACAAACTGGAAACAAAAGCCAAAGCCTCCTCATCATTATACAACTGCAAATGTTTTGGTCCTGCATGTCAAACAAGCTTAGTTTTGACATAGACTTCTAAAATTTCTGCTGGCTTGGCAATCAACACCCCTGTCTCACAAGCTTCTTAATATCCTAAAATTCCACAGCTGAACAGCAAGAAATGATTTGATGAGGAATGATGGATTAATTCATCTCACATATCTGTTTAAGGAAATGACAGGAATGAAATAATTTAAAGCTGAAAGTCTTTGCATGTCTTTCTTCTGAAAGATTCTTTGTATCAAATGCTCTGAATTCATGTTACTCAGCCACCAGTGAGGCTTTTGCAATGTAGCAGTAGCAGCAAATAACATATAATAACCTGTGGTGAACAGCTCATTTGACACTAAACACATTTTCAACAAGTAATTGACAGATATCTTCTAGGTGGTAAAGTATTTTTGTGCCACTGAATTGATATCACAAGTGTCTCATGCCCTCCAGCAGGAAGAAGTATCTGCAGTATCTGCAACCAAGGGGATTTTTTTTTTTTTTTTTTAATCATAGTTTTGGCACTTTCTAGAGGCCTCCTATTCAGCTAATGGCTCTAGCACAAGTTTACAAACCCAGAGGCAGACTGGATGCTAGGAGAACATTGCCATTCCTCCCAGGGAGCAATTGGAGGTCTGTCAGACCAGCTAGGGGCATTGCAGAAAACTTTCCAGGAAGCCACAGACATTTTTATTTCTCTGTAGCCTTTTAGCTGTCTGGCAAGTATTAGAAACTCCTGCTTGCATCAGCCCTAAAGAGGACTGGCCCTGTATCACCCTGTAAAGAATGCTCTGGGGTCCCAAGACCACCACATCACCACATGCAGGCCATGTGCCCAGATGGCAGCTGGCTCCACTCCATGCAGATATTTCAATTTGCCACTTTCAAAGCAGCTGTGCAAGTACCAGCAAACTTGGAGGGGGCCATGCTTATCCCTGAGGGACCAGCTGCAGAAATAATTCAATGAGCAAACTCATGCTTCTGCTATGACAGCTGAGCACATGGCAGAGGTGCTTTCTTACCTCCCTACAGTGTCTGTGATCATTGTTTGGGCAGTCACACAGTACCTGCTCCTGCTCATCCTCATGATGGATTACAAATGCAAGGGATTTATTGCAACATTGTAAGGAAGCCACACACTAAGGCTCTACGTCAAGACATTTGAGAAACGTGTTCATTACATATTGTAAAAAGAGATAAATAATCCTCTTCTGAATTGCTGGTTTCTATCTACAGCAACACTAACAGAATACTTACTGAAAGAGCAGTTCTCACAAACTTTGGAAAAAGGGTGGAGAACAAGCAAAGCGCTGTGTATTTGCATTCATACTGAGATCCCTGCTATTAAAAAAGCTATGATTTTTTTTTTTCTAATATCATCTGTTGCATTCTTGAATACAGTCAACCTTGTCCAGAGACTTGGGCAGAAACAAAGCAAGCATATGATACATCCCACAGAAATTTATATTGTTTTTTTTTGTGCAGAAGTACAAGTTTTCATGCAATTTAAAAGAATGTGTACTATACTTTCACATGTATATCTGTACCTCAAATAAACTATGCAAAGTCAGGGGATAGATGGGAGTCTGATGGAACTATCCCTATATATGGAGGACCCATGACCACTGAGAACACACTACATTGTTCTGGGAAAGAGAGATGATCGAGAAATGCATCTTATTTTAGCATCACAATCTCCTTGAATTGCTTAAAGGTGCCTACATACCTAAATACCAGATATACGAAAAGCAGGAATTTTGAGTTGATACTGATGCAGTGATCAACACAGAGATATGCATAGGGCAGTCCTGGATTTCTGGGACAGGATCACCACCATGAAAGCTAGGAAGGCCCTCATTACTGATGAAACACACAAGGAATAACATTTACATATGTGTAATTCTTAACACGTCTGTGTTTCGTGCTCACTTCTCATGAAGTGCTCTCTTCAATTGTCCCTGTTTGAACCATGATTATCCTGAGCCACATGAGTTTGTTTATGTTTGGAATGTGCCTTTTGGTTGTCACACTACTTACTGCCCTGGGGAATGAGCTCCATTTTATATTTTCATTCCAGATGGACTTTCCAAAGCAAGGCATAGTAGATCAAGACAGTTTTATATGGAAAGTGTATGAAATGAATTTAGTGTTTCAGTTTTGTTGTGGCCAATCTGAAACATTTTAAGTTTCTTCTGATTAGGCACAAATGTTGTGACACTTCATATGTATCACACCATGAATCCATCTATTTCAGATACCTAAAATCCAGCTTGGGTAAAACAAGAAAATTATTTCTAATATTCCAAAATTAAAGAGCAATGTTCGTACTGACACACCAAGCTGAAGAGTCAGTCATAGAAGCCAACCTGTGACACAATAGTAGAAAAACCCCAACATGACTTTACCCAGACATCTTAAACACAGGTTTGGCTGGCAGTCTGGAAAATACTATGTTTAAATGCCAGTATTTGCACTTGATATTACACTAAATGCATAAATCCTTTAACATGATAGTTTGCTTGAGTCAGAATTCTGTGCCTATAAAGCTATTAACGCTAAACCACAAATGTCCCAGCAGTTTAAGAGATGAAAACTGAGTTACTGACATGCTATTGGGGTTTTATGGAAGCAGGTACATTGTAGAAAACTATTGGAAAAGAATTAATTTTTAAATACTGTTGTGTTAATGACATATCATCCAGATATAATAACTATTTATCATTTGCTTTTAAGGCACTTTGGTCATCAACGTGACTGTTGATGATTTTTATGATGAAATAAAGGCTTGCTCTCAACACAGAGTAATAGAAAAAATTGAAATATGGAAAATATTTTTCATGTTACTTGAAGAATCAGTTTTCTCAGGATTTTCACTTTATTTTTTAGAGGAAACCAAAAAATCCAATTTGTCTTCTTTATTTATTTCATTTTTTCCCCTGAAAAGGTTCTGACATTCTGTACTCACTTGTTTTAGGAAAACTATAATTTTTTTTTCCTTAAACCCACATCTCTTTGGTAAAAACCCAGACATTTAACAGAAACTGAAAATTCTTGTTAAGAAAAAATAGACCATACTTGGTTTAAAAATCTTTTGACAGGAAACTGTTGGCCAATTCTACTCCTAGAAGCTTACTGATCCTTTATTCGTGAAGAATTTGCTGTCTGAGAACAGCCAGCAATTTGTAATGTGCTTCATTGCATAAGGAGTATCTCAGCACATTTCAGCAGTAATTTTTGCCTCAAGTTGAGCATTTCAGCAGTGAGAGATTGTTTTGATGCTTCTGATACTTTTTCCTCTTTTGCAGCTCAAGAGTAGTGGACAAGAGGAGCTCTGGAATAAACATTTAAGCCTATTTACCTGATTAAATGAGGATGGATCTTAACAAGAGCAGATTTCTAGTTTCTCTTTAGAAAGAAGATAAATTCTTTCCCAACACAAGACAGTGACATATCCTGTTGAACTGATTACTGCATCTGATACATTAGTTCATGTGGCAAAGAAAAGGCCAGTACTAGCTTTTGAGTACAGAGTCTGATATTTGGCTCCAACCTGAGCCCTTGGAGAGCTTTGCTCCTGTCTCCTGCACCATGACTCCATGGGCAATGCACATGGGGCAGTGGGTTTCAGTGACTGCACTAACTCCGCTCTGCCCATGAGAACACACTTTCAAAGAAGCTGCACTTCTGCACTGCACCCCTAGGGAAACAAAATCCTAACTACACAAAAACATGAGGTGAGAATCAAATTAATGTACTTCTTGGTGTGCGGGATTTATTGCGTGTGCTGGTGCATCTCCATGGAGGGGGTGGAGGGTAAATCATTTCCACTGCAGATGGATTACAGCAACTAAAGGCATATTCAGGCAGGCCCTCATTTTCCTCAGTGAACATGCAGTAGGACAGGCTCCAACAAATAATCTGTGGAAAAACATCTTTTTCCCAGAGCATTTTGTCATGTTACTCAGGCTCTACTCCCAAATTTAGATAATTATTTTCTCTTTTCTATACCTCATTCTCATATTCAATCACTTAGTTCACTCTAGTGCTGAATCAGTATTGTTTTTCTTCCTTTGCAAGAAACATGGAACTGAAAAAGTAAGATTCTTATTGTTGCCAACTGATTCCACCTTCCCTCAGAACAAGGAGAGTGTCCACGCAAATGAAAATAAGCTTACTGCATAAGGGGCACATGGTAGAGAAAAAAAAAAATTGTTAGTCTATTATTTTTGTATATTTCCACTACACCATGACTCTGTGCCAAACTGAGTCTCTTTCTCCCTAAAACCAAATTAAAATATCCTTGCTGGATGGTACGATTTCTTGGTGGTTTTTATAGGCAGCCACAGGAAAATTAAGTTACGTGAATTTTAGTCAGAAAGTCTTGTTTCAGGTTCAACAAAACTGGGAAGTGATTAATCCTCATCTAAAATACTCCAGATGAGACCTGATGCATAAAAAACCCTAGCTCCAAAGTGGTTACTCTCCAGCAGGGCGATTCCTTGTCTAATGGCTGAAACTGTACATGCAGAGTGAATAAAGCAGCTTGATTTTTCAGTTCCAGTAGAACAGTACATTAATAAAAGATTTCACCTTATGTGTTTCCGGGGCATGTTTTACACTTCCCTGCTGCTGCAGCAGAGACAATGCTGCCCTGATATGGAGGTGTCAGGAGTACAGGTCTGTATCTAAGGCAGTAAATGTTTCCTTTATTTCTTATTCCTTTGTTCTAGTTGCTATTAATTTTAAACTTTTCTTGGCATTTGAGGCAATAAAAAAGGATAAAATCTTGATGCTTTGTTCTTCTGCTCCTGAACCAAGACTTAAAAGAGACTCAAATGGGACTTGGGCTTATTCTCCTTTCAGAGGCAGCTGATCTGTTCTTTCCTTCAGAATGTGCATATGAGATCTTTGGAAAGATCTCATTGAAAGAAATCCTTGGCATCTTCATTTTCATATGTGTGTAGAATATATTGTTTTGTAATCTGAATCTGTTAAAAATGCATAATTGAAACAAATCTCTCATTTTTTTCTAAAGGAAGGAAGGACGAAAGAAAACACTAATAGTTTGCTTTCAAAGCTTTGACATTGACTTGGCATTCTGCTGTACTTAATGATAGCTCTACAAAGAAACAAGTTACTGTCTTATGTGGGAAAGCATATTTGTGGCTGAGAAAGTGCTGCAAAAATTGCAGAGAGCGTTGATAATTTTATACCACATTTTCACCCCTGTTTTTACAGCCAATTCATTTAGTCAAAAGTCATGTTTTCTGCTGCTTATTTTCTCATTTCATATCTCCTGATCTAATATTTTAGTTCTGGCCTGAATATCATTTTATGTGATGAAAGGTACTAAGACACAACTGAGGCTGTAACAGTGTGAAATTTAATTCCTTCAGCTCATTCCACGCGAGGGTTCTTGAATCAAAACACAGGTTACATTGCATTGCTTTTATATTCTCAGCTCTCTCCTAATCCAGTCACATCTCTTTCTCTAGGTAAATGCCTTTATCACAGCCACATTTTCTAACAAATCAGTTTTGCACTAGCATATCAAAGTTCCCTTGGGATCCAAAAGGAGGTGTCTGGCTGAGGTTCAGACACAGTTTGTTCTATTGTATTTCATTCTACTTCACTGCAGACTTTTTCCTAGCAGGAACTAATGAAAAGACAACATTCCAGCTCCTACATTTTGGGAAGAAAGACCCCAAGTGATTTTGCATCTGATTCAGCCTCTGCAGTTCCTCAGAATTTTTTCTCTTGATTTCAGACAGTTTTCTGAGTTCTCAATCTATTTCTAGAAAAAGGCAATAAATTATATTGTCCTCCATTGCTTCAGCATTTGAGACTTCTTGATACAAAACAGATAGTAAAGATTTAAGGCCAAAGCTTTAAATCATACAAACCTTTTGAGAGGAACAGCTAAAAGTTGAGCTAAAAGCTAAAAGGTCATAAGCTTCTTGATTTTTGTTGTGTTTCAAATGTCATTGTGTTGTTGCTACGGCTGTTGTGCTTCCTATCAGAATGACTTTTAGTTTTAAATGTGTTATGGTTGAATTTGTATTTCCTAATATTCCGTATTTCTCTGAATTTCCTCAGAACATGTAAAATGAATGCTTCTACAACTGAGCTCAAGAGATAATGGTTCTCCACTCTTTAACAAGGGCTTCTTTTCTCCACTGTTAGCTACTAAAGCTAAATAAATATTTTTAAAAAACCCAAGCAAAACATTTAAAGAGCTCTTTCTTTTTTCCTCTAAGATTATATGCAATTATTTTATTCATTTCACAATTATAGCCTTGCCTTCAGGCTGGGTAAGACTTTTTTAAATGTAAGGAACAAAACCACAACTTTTTGCTTTCTTTACTTTAAAATCTTGCCTTTTCACAGGCCAAGCTTTCTATAAGGGAGAATAAATATTGCTTGAACTATGGGGATAGGGAAGCTGGACCTTGCTCTCTCTTCTGTAGCAACCAATTAAAAGTTATCTGTTTAAATTTTTGGCTTAACCCCTAACTATATATTTTGCCTCAGTTTAGTAGACACTGACAAGAGAAATCCAGTTGAAAGAATCCATCATAACCATTCAGTTGTGCATCCTCCTCCTGTGCTAGTGTGAAGGGTATGACTCCCTGTCCAGCAAGGGGAACTACAAGCCTAGTGCTGAGCACTGCTGCTTTTCAAGTAACGCTGTCTTTTTTGGGTAACAGTAATTGGATCCCCCATCCCCTTTCTTTATCATCAGGAGTTGCTACTGAGATCCAGACTTTCAAACACAAAGATCTGATGCAGGGATTTCTTCTCTCTCATGGGGTTAAACCTGCATCAGTTCTATGCAACCTCCAAACTAAGGAGCCCAAAAGTGCTGGTGCATCTTCTGGTAATCAGCCAAGCAGGAAAGAGCTCCACATACATACTTTCATAAGCAAAGCCCACATCATGCTGCATTCACCCTTCATGTCTCCAGAAGATTACATTCAGAAGCTGGGTTTGTGACAGGACATTTTAATGTAGATCACTGCACTGTGATCCCCAATTGGGATTAGCACAGCTCAGCCTTAGTTGGGATAAATTATTCCTATTAGTTTCCAACTGGTCTTGGAACACAAGTATTACATCTGATTTTAATGAAACGCAAGACTTTGTTGTTTCCAGTCAGCTAATGAAACAGTTGAGCCTCCTCATGACTTGCTGTAATTATACCAAAGGCTGTGCATTATCATGAACAATGCCAACCTCTTTACAAGATGTAAAGTTAATCCTCCAGTACTGGTGCATTGATATGTTTGGAAATGTAAACTGAGGAGTGAAAAGAAATCAGTGCTACTCTGGTGAAATGTGAACATACCTGGCACAGAAGCTTTCACACAATATGCTGCGGCAGCCTCTTGGTTATATGTAACTTTATGTTAACAGGAAAAGTCACTTTCAAATATGTTTTGTTCATGAAAGCCTCAAGCACATACACAAGTTAATCCCATTTCAGAAGATCATGTTAAAGGACTTGTAAAAAACCAGAAGTGCATTAGGAGTAAAAAAATTCAAGGTGGAGACATTACCAAGGAAATTCTTGCTTTCAACAGCTTTTTCAAAGACTGGCAAGATGCTGTACTTTCAAAACTAAAAGCTATTTCCATTGGATCACTTGTCTGCTGGTTTCTGTAAAACAGCTTGGTGGTCCTGAGACAGCTCTTACTGGACTAATGTTCTTCACACAAAAGCCACGACTCTAATTGGCATTAACTGTTCCCTGCTTTGTCAGCCTCATCTGAGAAACCAAAATTCAAATCCACAATGTGGACCGAATTGCCCTTAATGGCCCCTCCACAGCAGGGTTAAGGGCATGCTGAGGGTAAGGAAATGCTTTTGTTTATTGAGGCAGGCAGAGAATTGCAGTTTCTTCACCCGATCAGTCTGCAGAGAGATTAAGAGTTTACTGAGTGATCAATCAAAAGACAGAGCACCAACAGATCCTCCTTGGAAAAATGAGGCACTTCAGTGGCAAGCATTAGGAAACCTCTCTCTGCCACTGAGCTGCAGGATGGCCTTTGTCATATCAATCTCTGTGCCTTCTGGCATACATACACCTTTTTTAAAATATCATCTTTGTGGCAAAGTATCCGCAGATGGAAAGGGCTGTTTAAATACCAGCAAACTCTAGCACACAGTGTCTCAAAATTTAGAAATCTTATAACCTTTGGGGCTGGGGTGTGGGAATAGCAAGCATCATTCTATGTAAAGTTACCCTGTTCCTGGTTACAAAGCAACACAGATTTGAAAGGGTTTGCTCTTTGTCTCTCTTTTCCCACTTCATTTTTGTTTTTTTGTTTTTGTTTTGTTTTTTTTGCTTCTGGGCAAAGGTATCTGTGCAGGTCTTTTCCATGTATTTAAAGACCTTCCCAAAGGTCCACAGATCAAAATCTGGCTAGCATAAGCACAGACCTGCAATAAACCCCTTACTGACAGAAATAGCAAGAGTGAATGAGGCTGAACTGGGTGCATTCTGGCCAAAGAATGCAGCTATGTCTTTTGTAGCACTAGTAGCCAATAGCCGCTGCTACCAATTATGCAATAATGCTCACATTATGCAGTAAGAAAACTCTAATCGTGGAAAGTATTTAAAAGCCACAGAGACTTTCTTCTTCCTGTTGAGTTAGGACCTACATAGGTTCTGTGACACAAGGAAGCAGTACAAAACCATTCTGCCAAAAAATGTGACCTCCATATTAGCCTAAGTCCACTGATTGCACGTAGGCCCGAGGCCATAAAATGTTGACCCTGGATTTCGGAGGGCTTCCAGTGAGAACAAACAGCCTGTACTCTCAGTTCTCTTTCCACCCAGACAAACAGTTCTATACTAGTATTTAGTAAGATTTTAAGCCTCATAACTATATCCTTTCCTTTAAAAAGCCCTACATTTTTCAACAACAGCACAGTTAAGAGCTACTCCTTCAAATTAATTAGGAGCATTAGCAGATGGAAAATCCAAACGCTCTTACATACAAAGTATAGAGGCAAGGTTCTTTCATCCTTGCATCATAAATTTGAATATATGGCTTTGCTCAGTCTTCTTATGCTTTCTTACCCAATATCATTCCAAAACTGCAAGTGCACTATGAGCAGCTGTCCATCTTGCCTGCCCTGTATTTTCACACAGACATACATACTAACTCCCCAGCCACTGTCTAACTACTAATTTCATATGCAAGCAAACCAGATGTTGTCAGCTCTTCATTTGTCCAGCCATGTCAGCAGAGATCTCAAAGTATGAGATCACTATTGTGTTAGGTTTTGAACTGGCACAGAAGAAAACAATAACCTGCTTCAAGGAATTTCAAGAAGGTAGCAATGCACTTTTAAAACTTCACAACCTCCCAGGCTCATAGAAAAAAAACAATTACTGGTAAGCTAACAGTAACAATCAGTATTTAAGGCAGAAACCATAAGCTTCCATAGATGTAACCTTGTGGCTATTTTTTAAGGTCAGTTAACCAACTCCTATTTAAATCAAAATCACCAGCACAACTCTAATGCCAGGCTGGATACCCTTTCACTGCTGCTGCCTGTCTCCTGCTGTGTCATCCCATTAGGAAATAAGAAGGGAAATTGGTCTGGAATAGATAGTGTCCCTCTGCTGTTAGTACTTGGGGGTAAAAGAGATAACTATGAAGGAATTAGCATCATAATATTACAGGGATCAGACAGAAGGAAACCTGCAAATATTGTTGATTTATCAGGACTTAGGATTACCTTCCTCACCATTAAGTTCATAATTCCCCTTCCCCATAATTGAGGACATTATGTTTCTGTAAATGAGTTAAAGTACTCCAGTCATTTCTGTCTTACATTCATTGCATATAACATAATTATATATATATATATATATATACACAAACACACACACACACGCATATATGTATATTCACTCTCTCTCTCTCCACAAATGTGGTGAAAGTATTTTTTTTCAGATTTTCCATAGTCACATTTGGGCTGAGGTCTGCTATGGAAGAAGATGAAATTTTCAAAGTAGAATTCTCTTGAATGTTGAAGTCTCTAGAAAACACCCCCAAACAAATAACTAGCTAATGACCTAGTCTTTCTTAAACCATAATTATTTTCCTTTTGGGATTAGGAAGGCTTCCTTTTCCTCCTCTGACCTATTTTATGGTATTTGTTTTGTTTCTTCTGACAAATACACTGTAGAAATAAAAATGCAGATTTATAATAAAAGGACATACATTTAGTCCATGTAACTAGCACAAAAATGGCAAGCCTCTTATGATACCCTGCAGACAGTGGTCTACATAATTATGGGTATTTAGATGGAACTTTCTGTGGTAGCAAAGAACAAAAGCTGCCATCTCACTGTTGCTACACAGCTTCTAACACACAAGACATCATAAATAATAATGGCTGATACTCCTTGTCAGCAGTGGTAGACAAGAGTTTCTTCTTTTGACTTCTAGTGCTTGTGTGGCTGTGAAGTCCAGCCTTTGCAAGAGTTATCTTCCTATAGAGGAAGCAGAGCAACATAAGATTGCTGCTCCTTTGGGGTTCACTTTTCTCTAGCCAGCTTGATATAGGCCACTTCAAGTTTAATTAAAACATTTCAAATTAACTTCTGACACTTTGTAGTATAAACTGAATTAAAACATCTTAAGAAGCCTTGCACCAGAAAACTGGCAAATTAATGAGTGGGAGAATAGCAGCATTTCTGTATGAAGAAAGGATTCCAGCTGCATTTTCTGGTAGTCTTGAGGGCTGCAGGCAGTGAAGTGCTCTCTTTGACCACATCTCTCAAAAGCCTGATCATCGCTTGTTCGAAGTTCTTTTTCTTGACTGATCAGTCCTACTCCCTGGTAAGGAGTGGCAGAATGGGAGCTTGGAAGGCACCTCAGGATATCACCTAGTCCTAGTGCTTCTCAAAGCAAGGTCAACAGAGAAGGTTGACTAGGATCTTTTCCTGAGATAGAAATACTACCTCTTTTTCTGACACTAGAATAAACCCCAGGATTCCAAAAAGAAGGGAAGAAAGATTTTGTAAGCTTTAACCTAAGCTCTCTTTATGAATCTGTGAGTGGGGAAAGTGACTGTCCTTTTCCACTCATTCTGCTGCAGGTCAATACTCCAAACACAGTGAGCACTACTGATAACACAAACTGTGTCAAAGCTGTTAGCAAGAAATCAATAAACCTCCTTATGCTTAAGGCTGTGAGAAGCACAGAAGTGAAGTGGATAAAGCTGAGCACGCAGAAGCCTGTTGATTAGGGTTCTGCTTCCAGTTCATATCAAGTTACTTTAAAAAATGTGCTGCACTGTAGAGTTTTTTGAGATCCTGTGAATAAAACAGTCCTCAGTCCCATTCAGACACACAGGAATTCATGGCAGGTCATGAAGTGCTGTTAAAACTACTTGCACCCCTGAAATCATGATGCATGTGCCAATTTTTTAAACTGTGCTTATTATCAGATTATACAAAATTACATGCAGAGAAAATTACACTTCATTAGTTAATTCAGCATAAATGATGCCAAACTGCTAGGAAAGATAATTCCTAAAGAATGCTATGGTTGTTATAGTCCAAAAAGCCAGTTCAGCCCATCTTCAGTAAACATTAGAATAAACCTAGAAAAACTCTATTTTCATGAATGTGGATACTTTTAATGCCCAATTTATTTGCTCATATCTTATTTGTTAGGCTGTTTCATCAAAGATGCATCATTATAGTGTCAAAGTACTAAAATGTATGATTCCTAAGAAAATCATAACTAGCTTGTGATACCCTCATGCAACATCTGCTGACAGATGATCCACTTGAAAAGAAATTCTGTAGCCAAAATCTAGTAACAACAACCGTAAACACAAAAGTTACCATTAACAAGACAAACACTTCAGGAAATTAACAAAAAGGGGAGACACTTATTATCAAACAGTACTGGCTTTCTAAAACAATTTGTAAGGAACACTTTATTCCCCATATTTTCATTAAACTAGACTCTATACAGCTAAACTGTGTGCTAAGGAAGCAGTTGTGGGTAGGGTGTGGTTAGGTCAAACTAAGCTAGCTAGATTTTTTTTTTTCCTCCAGTGTTTAGTTATTTTCTTGAGTACTAAAGAAAGCACAGCAGCGGCTCCTGAAAGGAAGATTCAGAGGCCTTTTTTCTGTAAGTGGATTTTCAAGAGACAGAGAATTTTGACATTTTTTAAGGACAAAAAAATAAAGAGGCTGATTTCAGAGTTCAAGTCAGTAGCCTACAGAAATATGTAGTGATAGGTACTGAAAAACAAACTGATTACATTTCATAAGCTGGAAAGTGCTTCCACGTGAATTCCTCCTGCTTCGTTGTGAATGGGAGAAATAGAAAGCTACTTCCAAATTTCATCTAACCTACCAGATTTCAAAACATGCTTATGCACAGCCTCAGAGCAGAGCTCACAAAACAGTTCTGAAAATTATTAACTTTCTGCCTCCTACAAAAATGTAGCTGAGTGACAAGCAGGCAATTTTCCAAAGACCCTACTTTAACTGATTATGGTCAAATTAAAAAATGGAATAATAGAAGTTCCCTCAATGTCATTTCTTCAGACAGGCACATCCAAATTGTGATACCAGTATAACTTTTATGCTGAGAGAGAACAGGAGGTCATAATATTGCATGTTTTTCAGCGAAGCAGAGGATTAAATCTTTCTCTATACTATGTGTAACATTTAAATATAAATAAATATGCCAGTTGTGAAACAAGGGTACATGAGACAAGTTTGCAGGATTCTCTGACTGATAAGGAACTAGTCTAAGTTGAAATGAAAGCAGATAATCCTTTTTTCACTGTTTTATATAGATTCATTCACACAGTACTAGCCGTCACCATACCATTCACTATGTATACTGGCAATGATACAGCACATCTTCCCATGATAAAATATTTTGAAAATAAAAGAAAATTTTATTTGTAAAATAAATCATCCATAAAGGTATGGAAAAACATCTGATAGTCTGCTTGCTCCTTTGCTTTGTAAGATTATTTTTTCTAAGTAGGGATAATTGTCAGTGTCAAATGATGAGTAGCCTTGTTGGATAATTACAGAATTGCCTTTATAGCAGCTATTTGTATTACTGTATACTTTAAAAAGCTCAAGCTAGTTATCAGCTTCAGCCAAGAAAAAGTAATGTTCTTTTAACAGGTAACTTCATCAGGTTAGGAGAGTCTGTTGTGAAGTGATTGCTTTATCTCCAGGGTTCATCACACAAGTTCCTCATGCTAGAAAGTGTTTTGATACCCACATTTAACAAATACTCATCATGGCTCATGATAAAGTTCAGTTGGGAGGTGGCTGCAATAGGTCAGGGTATGCTGGCTTAAGAATCTTAACTAATTGTTTAAAACTGTGGAAAGAGATGGGGTCATTTAATTAAAAGTTTGAACGAGAAATTTCATGTGACTAAGGTCTGATCCTGAAATAAAGTTCCTATTGGCACAGTGCATACAGTTTCTTCAATATGATGGATTTGCAACGTATTTTCCAGGGACTGTAGCACAGAAGAAACACAGTAGGAATGCAATGACTGGACTAAAAATAAGCCATTACTATCACTATCCTCTGATCAAGAGAACTTATTGTACTTTAAAAATTACACAAATAGTGTGTTTGAATATTTTGTATTTCTGTAATTGATTACTGAAAATGTATTATTGAATTCTGTACCTGCAAAGGGTTGCTGTGAATTACTGCCTAAAAAAAATTAAATTAAATTATGCATAGTCAATAGGAGGACCAATGATGAAGGACAATAAAAATGAGTGCAAAAACCCTGAAAATTAGCATGTAACTCATAAAATCCTACTCTTGCAAAAGCTTCTCTTAGCCTAGGCAATTTTCTCCACTTCAAAGGTAGAGAAGAAAACCCACTTGTGGCAATCATAAGACCATACAGAAACACCAAGTACTCTCAAGTGAGTTAGGCAGCCAAGTGGCATCCCAGCAGTATATGGGAAGAGGAACAAATTACATATCTTACCAAATCTTCTCAAAGCAAGGTAAATCAAATGGCTGTCACAAGGAGACCTCATTAGAGCTTTTAATAGAGTGCTGTTGTAGAATCAGAAGAGTTCAAGCCTAATAGAACAGCAGATAGGATGCTAAAGGCAGAGAGGTGCTTTTCACTCAAGCAGTGTCAAAAGTTAATAATTAATTAATAATTAATAGTTTCAATTATACTGCCTTCTGATACTATTTTTTTCACATGTCCTTTCTCATAGTACCCTTAGAAGATCTGTAGACTTGTCTCCCCAACACAATTGTTGCCTAAAAAGTTTATTACATAGTTATTAACTTTCAATGTTTCTAGTAGTGAGTTGGAATTCAGTTACAGCAACTATCCAAATAAATCCAATTCTGTAGATTAAATAACAGCTACTCCTAAGTAAATAACATTTGAATATCCTCCCCCTTTCTCTGTCATACATAAGCATTACTTGAAATATTAACAACCTTGCAAAACATGTCATTTCCTAGCTGTTTGGTCTCATGAGATGCTGCTCTAGCAGTCATTTGTTTTATTAGAACCCTAGGATCATTTGGATTGGAAAGGACTTCAGGAGGTCTCTAGTCCAACCTCCTGCTCAAAGCAGGCCCAGATATGATGAAATCAGATCCAGTTGGGATAGACTCACAATGATCCATTTTTGAAATCCTGATGCCTGGAGCGTTGACAAGGGGCAGGACCAGGGTGATTAATGGCTGATGGCAATGAGCATTGTGCCTTTAAGCAGAGTGGGTGTTCTAATTCCAGCCAGCATGGACTAAGGAAACTGGTGTTATAGAACGATCATTTGGGGTTAATGTATGATATTTGCAACATCTGAAACCTGTTATTTTTCCTAGCTGAGGTTTATCCTGAAGCTTCATAAACTTTCCATTTTAAATTACAGAGCTTCCTTCTTCAACTATAATAAACTTTTATCTTAAAATGGTGTGTGCCTTTTAATCATTCCAAAGTATTTACTTTAATTAGGTTTTAAAAGCCCTGCAGAAGACAGCACTGTTCTTAATTTTGGCTGTGAGAGTTTGCTCTGAATTCAGCTAGCAGCAGTTCCTAATACCCCTGCTGAACTTCAGCCAAACAGAGCATTTGAGGCAAAGCAAGATGGCGTGAATTCAAAAAGGAAACTTGTTTTCATGAAAACATTGGTCCAGTTTCATGGCATTAGCTATAATCCACTGGTTTAGTAGAAGAAGAGAGTTTTCATCTTTCTTTCTCTATAGACATGCAGCATGTGGCATCCTTAGAGTGTGAATGTTTTCCTTGGTTTTCCCATGCATCATTAAAAATTTGAAGTTCAGAGATTCTGAGCATCCCCAACCCAACAAAACCCCCTGGGAGCTGCAAATACTTACCCTTAGCAAATTTAGTTCAAATGATATATCTAACCAGAAGAAGAAATGAAAAAAACCCTTGGGATCAGGGAATAAAAAAGGTTGTTATCTGGGGTTGCTGGAACTTCCTGCCTGAGGCTATAATAGCTTCCTACCTGAGACTACAACAGCAGCAAAAACAAGACAACTAAGATTTAAACTGAGGTTACCAGTTGAATTACAGATAATTGAGCAGCTTAAAGCAAGCACTATCCCAAGATAAAAACCAAGATGCCTTCTTTCTCTGGCATTTAAAATCAAGGTAGTGAACCTTGCTGAGCCAGTCTTAGTATAGGCTACAGCAAATTTTACAAGTGTTAGACTTTTCTATCCAACCCCTCACAATTGTTCTGTCCCTTTTTTGATGTGGAGTCTTGCAAACAAAGCCTGAGATGGGAGAGAGGCTATGTGTTAATTCCTGCATCACTTTCTTACTGAACCTGAGGTTCTCATACTGGACTAACTGCTGGCCACAGTCAAAGGTATGGAGATGAGCATGAAGAGGTGTGGGACTGTGTTCTCCTGTTCATTCTGAAGAGGAATTCTAGTAAAGAAAAACTACTACTGCTTTTTCTTTAGGATATTTTCAGTGGGCTGGATTAACTGGAAAAAATTAACTCCTGCAGAGCCATTTTGTAAGCATTTGCTGTACAAGCAGAAAGCCTCTCCATCTGCAGATACTCTGGTACAAACAAAAGAGAATACTGTTTCCTCCAGTTCTTTTTGGGAATACTGTAAGAAAGGATATCAACACAGTGAGGCCTCTTGGCTCTTACCCTTCTCCCACTAATGCATCTGAAACATCAGAGCCTTTGAAAACAGATTTCTTCTAAACTGGACTGAGGAACAGCATTGTCAATTTCAAGCACATGGATGATGGAGTATTTGCTTCGGCTGGATTATAGACCTTGGCCCTCAAAAGGAGAAAATGGACATCAAAATACCTTAATTTAAGGACCTACTTGATGTAAGGGTCACAGAGTAATTGTGTTTTCCTGAAATGCTACTGCTTGAAAAATAAAGATGCTTGTAATGTAGATTCCTAGGTTTTAGATTGCCCTATATTTAATAGTATGTAAGATTTCTGCATTAGCATTAGTCTCTTTTTCAGATAGTCTTTGTTCTTGTCTGTGCTCTTAGATGTCAGTTCTGCACAGGAATAATGAGGCTAATAAACCTCGCAGATGTATGCTTGCCTAGTGACATTTAAGAATTCCAGAAAGTGAATCGTATTATTTATTAATCTGGCCTCTAGTCCTAATTTAGTCTCAGAACAATAGACTCTGGTTTCTCACCTAAAATGAGCTAATGTAGCCCTTAGATGATATGACTTAAAGTAGACTTCTAACTGAAGGGTAAGAAACATCCAAATAAATCACATATTCTGAAAACGCCAACCTGACTTTTTCTTCCAAATTTTGCTGAGTTGGGGCTAAACATGCTCTCACTTCCACTAGTGCAAAGCCTCAGTTTGCACTAGCCTAAGCAATACAAGTACACACTGAATTTTATACTCATTATTTACTTCAGCATGTCAGCATGGGACTGAAATACATAACACTTGCTATGTGCTTAAGCACCTTGCCAGTGCAAGACCCAAAATAAAGCTGCATGCCACTAAGGTCATCACAGACTCAACCTGATAAGTTGCAAAATCAATTGATGGATTCTGATTGCTTTTCTTATTATGTGGATGTGCTTCTCTTGCAGTGTGAGGACACCTGAAACTAAATACCTTACCAACAATAAAATTTATATCAATTCCTCAAGAAACTGGTGCAGCACATCACTTTTGTCCACATGAAAAGCATAGATGAGGAAGACTTTTTTGCCAATGACTAGTACCTTCAAACTAACTTAATTCACATCAACCATGCAAAGCCTGAGACAATCATTGACAAAATACTGCCATCATGTTTCCTTTTGTAGTTTTTTCTCAGAATTTAGAACAGCACTGAGTTACTCAACAGAAAGGAAACAAAGAGAAGATGCTGACAACAATGTGGAAAGAGGCTGAGAGGACAGTACATTAGTTTTGTTCTCTGCTTCTAAGAATTATCAACAGAAGATTCTGAGCTGTAGAAATTAATTTCTTTTTCCTATTTATTATGTAAGCAATCTCAGATTTATCTTCAAAATACTCTTTCAGGTATTTTTTTTCCTATTGATCTTTCCTGGAGGATGCAACTGAAACTAGAATTGGGTCCTCTCTACGAAAAGAATTCACAGAACTCTGCATTACAAAAAGTGATGGTTTTTAGTGGCATTGCAACATCTTTCACTTCTTCCTTGCAGACATTTATAGGTGTAAAACTGTGTTCACAAGAACATTGCTAGAAAGCAACAGGACTAGGAATGCTCAAGTAATTCGAGAGTTCAGCAGGTAAATGGGCAGGAAGAGGGAATCCTGCAACATGAGTTAAGTGATGAGGTACACCATAAATTTCAGCTACTTTTAATGGTAGCCATCCCAGAAAATTAACAAAAGATTCACAGGCTGAAATACATTTTTTAAAAAAATCAGTAAGGGAAGTTCAAGTAATTAAAATAGTAAAGTCTGCTCTTGGAAACTTCAAGCTGAAGTTACAGCAACTGATGTTTCATTTGTTCCAACTGAAGCAAGAAAATTCAAAGGGTGAAATGTTATTTACAGGATCCTTAACAATTAGAAAATTTTCATAACCACTGTGTCTTCAGGGAACTCCTAAACTTATCTTGGCTTCCACAGAACCATGCAGATTCAGACCAGCTAATCACCTGATCTTACACCGTTGATTCACTGCCAATTTCTATTGTGCTTTTATGAATAATATATAAACACCTTGAGTTACAGTAGGCACTATTTGTTACACTGAAATAAATAGAAATAATAAGAGCAATTTGGCACTTTTACTATGAAGTAGTACATAATTATAAGTCATCAGGAAATTCTAAGAGAAGCAATTTGGAACGAATGTTCCTTAAACTAATGTTTCATATTTAGACTGCTGGCTCAACAGAAAGAGTTACAAAAGTCATTTATGGTAGCTAATTGAAGCCTATGAAAAATATATTTATACTCAGTGGTGCTCCCCTTTTCATCTAATGGGCTTAGTGATCTATAGATTCACTATTTGATCAGTGCATCTGGCTCCACAGGCTTCATGGTTTGCAAGCCACAACCTACTAATAAGCACCCTGCTGCCTGTTTGCTAAACAGATCAGTACTGGCAGGCACCCAAAACTCTAGCCTTTGAAACTTGGAGCTTTTTTGACTTGCCCAACCTATTGTGTGGCAAGAAAGACAATAAACTATGAACCTCATAAATGCTGAGCAATTAAACATAAGTTAGTAATACAGTTGTGGTAACAGAGACTGCTTACCTCAATCCAATATATGCCTCATTTGTTCTATGTGTCATTCCTGCTAAAAGCCAGCCATAAGCAGTTTGCTCAAACCCTAATGGTTGAGATTTCCTTGTAAACAAGATGGTGGCCACCTACTAAGGGAACTCCATCCTCCAAGTAGCAACAAGATTTTACTTTCATGTTCAGAAAAAAAAGCATTCACTCAAGCTCCCAACCCTCATGTTTTAGCAGACTGAAAAAACTTCCATTGTAGATGGGAGTTCAACTCCATGAGCTGAACACCTCCCCTTTGCTTCTCTAGAGAAAAAGTGGTTTACTTATGGAAACAAGTTTTCAGAATCAGCAGCTTCCCTTTAAAACTGATGAGCATCAAATCAGCTTGGTTAATGACTCACTCCAATTTGAGAACAGATCATACAAGAACCAGATTCTGGTTTCACGACTAGGTACTGCTCTAAGCACCCAGGCAGGAGTGAACTCTTCATTTTTACATGAGTCAGTTCTGCCTTAAGTCAGACCACTGCACAGCTTAGTAAAAAAGTAATACAAAAAATGATCCTCAGATGCTCCAGGGACTGAAAAGTTGTTCAGGGAAAAGCACTCATAGAAAAAGTTAATTTATCCTTTATACTTTCCAAGATTCTAAACTCAGTAATAGTTATGACTCGCGAGTTAAATTCAGCATAGGTATTTTGGAGGAACTTCAAGAGGGTAGAAAAAGGTAGGAAAATCTTCCTGCTATCCTTCTAAATACACTTTTTACTTGATAAAAACAAAAATGGAAAAATGAAATACAGTAGAGAGGGAAGTCTCCTATATGTAACAGCTTCATTTCTAAGCATTGAAGTTATTTGTTTTCTGCAGGATATTGGGTCAGATACTTTTCATATATTTATGAACTATATTTGGTGCCCAGAGAACACCTTTGGAAGGAGAAGGAGCACTGTGTGCTAACCTTACTATTTTAAACAAAATCAGTCGAAAATTCTGCTGTGTTCAGACAGGACCAATACAACATACTCTTTGCAAAAAAGCAATTGTTCTTCATTCAGTCCAAAGCCTTCCTTTGGAGCCAAACAACTACATTTTTTAAGTACAAAGGCTATCTAAATTCTTATTCATAAACAGAAGACTCATTAGGTTGATTTTTCTAACTAAATTACTAAAATATTTTCAACATCTGCTTATTGACTGTGGTCAAAGAAGAGATCTCTATCATAGCAGACCTTTATTTAATATATTTGTTCTCTGTCTTGGGCTTTTGGGCTTCTGTATACAACAGTGCACATATTAAACATGTATGAAACTCTAGGGTGAGAGGCCGTTTTGTTTCAGCAATGTCCCTCTATGGGAAAGTAAGGGGTATAAACCTTAGAGCACAGGTTTTTTTCTCCTGGCTTATTCTGCAAATCCTATTAGCCAAAAAGCCAAAATGAACTCCTCATATATACACATCCTCAAAGTACACATCATCTGGGGAGCTCCTGGACTGGAATAGAAGGTGATTATGCCTGTGTGTGTTGGCAGAACAACAGTTTATCACATAAGCTTACAGCTCCATAGAGATCATTCATTCTACCATTGTATTTCAAATGCTAACCCAGAGAGGCCCCTGCAGGGATGGGGAGTGTGGTGCACATCCCGGATCACTCCATTTCAATGCCTCCTTTGAAAAGGTCAACAGTGCAATTTACAGGGGAGGTTTTAGGGGTATGCACATTACTGCTAAGAAAAGGACAGAAGCTATCCAACTACAAATACTTATTAACCAGTTCTAGCTAGTGCTAATCCTGGTCGGACACAAACCTGTAACATACAGGGGAAATAACACCATGCAATATCAACCCCCAGAGACCTCGGACCCTCCCTGAAATCTCTGAGTTTGGATATTGCTGATCTAAGTTTTCTTCACAGTACCAGTAGCCTTATTTTGATAGAAAGCAAAATTATGTGTAATGCCTACATATCTCACATGAAGCAATCTATCCATAATGTTAATTGCTTGGATTTTACTCTGCCAGCAGTCCAGTCACTAGAGAAAAACAAGTAATCAATTTCCTTATTTGAAAGCCAGAAGCATATAATGTTTATTAATAGAGAGCATGGTTTACATAGATTTTACTGTTATTGACCATAAAACGTTGTATACTATAAGCAAGGGTAAAATTTCTAACTAATTAGCCTGTGAGGATCATATTTAATGGAGTATATAAACTTAGGCTCTTTACAAATCTTTAGGGTCTTATTCATTAAGCGTATGCACATGAAGTCTTTATGCTGAAACAGGATTTTGGTACAATACAAGGTTAAATAATTCACCTTGAGATTCACAAAAGAGGTTATGTGTTCCAGTTCTTTTAGCCTGTAAGAAATTAACCAAGCGAAATATGATGCATCCTCCTTAGCCAAGGAACTCTAAATATATGCAGAGGAAAAAAAGCTGTAATCACCCAGATATTTTAAAAATAATGTCAGTGGAGGGGGGGAAGTGTTTTCAATATCCACTTTTATCTCCTGGTGCCCTGATTCAGAATACAGTTTGTTAACTCTTACCAGAAAAGCCCCTGCACATGTCTTGCCTGGATCATCTATTACCACTATGCAGGCTCACAGCCTGGCTGTACTGATGATCTAATGATCTGGACTTCCTTTCACAGTTCTCCTCTCAGCAAAACAAGCTAGCATACACAGAAGCATCACTGACATCAGTGGGACTTGTGCATAAATTTGCAAGCATTTTAAGTAAAATCATGTGGTAAAATGACTAAATCTGACATGTGCCCAGTCCATTGGGACAAGGCAGCTAGTCATGGGCAGCTAGGTGAGGAATAGCTAACCTAATAATTCTGCACTTGGTGCAGTCCTTAGTCAAAACTTCAAGCAAATTCCTTTAAGCCTTAGGCCATAATATAACTACACAAGTACTTGCCCAATTTAGTCCAAATCTTGCATCTGACATAGTCCTAGATCCTAAGGCAAACTGACATCCTTGAATTTTCCTAATAACTTAGATCCTCAGGACCAGTGTGCCATGACCTGTATTGAAACCTAGTTTGTATAAGCTGTGACTTCAGTAGCATTTCAGTCACAAAATGCTCAGTTTTGATCCTTTTTTAAAATTTTGTTCCATTTTTATTTCAAAATACCTGTAAATAGAAGACTGCAAGTGTAATAATAACTAAGGTGTAGCAATCTTCTGAGAAAATTGTTACGATTGGGAGACAACAAATATGTTATTGCAGAGACGCTATAACCCTCAAATAATTCTGAATTAAGGATTTTAATTGGTATATCAGAATATATACTAAATTCTGGTTTTAAACTTAGCAACTGTATTTGTGTCACCTTTTGGAGCTTCTCCCGTTTATACTGAAATCCTTAAATTAAACGTGCTCCCACATGTTTAGGTTGATGCTGCCCTCTTCTGAACAGAGAAGATCATGACATTCACTACCCAGAAACTTCAGGATACTCAGAAAGCAGGTGATCAGTTATACAGCAATCTCCAAACAAGAAAAAAGAACAAAAAACTTTTCCTTTTTAATATCACATAAATTTAATCATCATTTATTAGAAAGGACTAGGCTAAGATACTATTTTAGGTCCAATTTGCAGCCAGAATGTCAACCTTCGAAACATCCAGAATCTGAGTTTCTCATTCACCCAGCACAAGTATTTAAACTGAAGCAAACCTGTATGAATGTGAATCATAATTCGAGAGTGCCTCACTCAAATTTTTAGGGGATTCTTTCCTGATCCCAAATTGACACTATTTCTTCCTTAGAGGTCCTGTGACCACTCAAAGTATATCATTGCATTTTAAGAAGTAATTGTTGATGTCTGTCATTCTTCCCTAAAAAGGTACTATGAAGGTTTTATTTCTGTGTTCACACCCTCTAAAGTTTGCTTTGGGTTTCATACACAAATAAATTAATAATATGCAAAATCACCAAGGTTCTTATGTCCTGGGCTATATAGTCATGGGAGCTATTCATAAAGCACACAAATGATTTTATTTCGGTGGACTCGCCAATCTCACATAATCCCAATGCTTACTGATATCTTTGGAGCAGTTTCTTCACAGCAAGCACTTGGAGGAGCAGACCACTACCAGCAGACCTCTACACTGCCAGCAATGGAATATTGTACTTTTAGGGCAGCAAAACAGCTCAGTGCAGTTCACCCAACCAAATGCCTGCCCAGAGCAGTAAAGATAAAAAGGAAATAGTCTTGCTTAAAAATGCTCTTATTTTATTAGTGCTAAGGTATTATCATATTAAATGCGTTAATATCTCCCATTTGCCTCACATCACAAAATTGATTCTTGAGCAATGCAGTCAAATATGTCAGCACTTTCTGCTGTTCTGCATCAATTGAAAAATGAAACTTTACTTCTAATTGTCTTTACTATTTTTCCTAATTAAATATTATTTCAAGATAAGACATTATCTGCTTCCTTCAAGATGCAAGTTCATCATGACATATGTAGTGCTAACTGATATAAATCCTTGAGGACCACTGCAACGCTAACAGGTACTAAAATCAAACAGTACAAAGTTGCTTTTGGGGATTAAAAAACAAAGAATAATTACAATTCTTTGATGCTAACAAAAGGGTTGTCTGCATTCAAATCACCATTTATGCTTAACCATTTATTGTTAACGATTTCAAGACAGAAATTTGTTGAAATAATGCAGAAGAGAATTTCTTACCAAAAGAAATGGAGCAGAGATCTGAAATTGTTCTGCTAGCTGATACAAGAAATAAAGGAAGGTGAGAGTGGTTTCTTCACTTCTTTATCCATGGAGTTAAATGTGGGACCACACAGACTGCCATAATAAAGGCCACCTGATACCTGGCCTAAGGCACTGATTATTAATATCTTAAAGCTCCTTGCCCAAGCAGTAACTTTGTAATAAAGACAGCAGCACATCACTAGAAGTCAAAAGGGCTGACCCATTAGGCAGAGAATGTGGATTGCAGAGCCTGCAATTTTGCACATGTGTTCTGGCATAGTCTGTCTTAACAAAGATGCCAGACTTGGGTCCGAGCCATTTATTTCCTTGATAATACCTCCTATTTTAAGCCTCCACAGGACCGAAAGATCACTGTTAATATTCAAGACTCTGATTTGCAAGCCACCAACAGTGTTTGATACCCAGTTTCTATTCATCTCAATGGGATTTGAATTCACGAATACTTTAAGTAACACTGGAAATCTCAGCCCAAATCTCTGGCCTCGTTTTGGGACCATTTGAAACTTGCATCCTCTCCAAAGAGACATTGATTAGGATTTATAATTAATCCTACTACATGGGTCAAATTACACTGGCAATTTCTCACCCAATTCCCTATAGTTCCTCAAGTTCATCAAATCAGGTCTTTAAACTGATGGTGAATTATTTAACTACCACACCAGAGCCCACATATCACAGGGGCTTCAATAGCTTCTATTTGTGTTCTGAATACACCCATAGCAGCTGTTAAAGTGTGAATAACGATTTCCACAGAGACCTACTTTGCCTTCCTGTACTAAGCAAAAGCTGGAAGAATGCAAACAAACTGGGTGTTCTGTGATTTGCACATCTCAACCTTAAGAGTAACAACAATCACCATTGGAAGAATTGCTTCACCAGGGAATGCCATGATCCTACAAATCCCTTTGAGGAGCCACACTGAGCACCTGAAAAGCAGTCAGGTCAAAGTAACCATTTTGGCACACTGCAATGAACAAGGCTTTTCCATGAAAAGAGCAATGTCAGTCAACATTTTCAAAATATGTTTTTGCCCATCATGTTTCAATAAAAATCACTCGATGTAGAACTGATATTTTCATCTA
The DNA here is from genome assembly GCA_030060385.1 of Muscicapa striata striata. Classification (NCBI taxonomy): domain Eukaryota; kingdom Metazoa; phylum Chordata; class Aves; order Passeriformes; family Muscicapidae; genus Muscicapa; species Muscicapa striata. The sequence goes on along the minus strand of JAREIS010000056.1, from coordinate 5,799,066 downwards.
TTACATGAAAATGGAATAAATTTGGTCCAAAAATGTTCATTCACTTTTAACAGAACTCAAAAACTCAAATTTATGCAAAAGTGCTTTGCAAATGTATTTTAAAAGCCTACTGTAGTTAAGGAGTAATATATAAAATTAAGAAACTTTAAAGTAATAAAAACACAAAGTGAAAACAGTGCAAAATTTTAGCAAACATTTTAGAAGCTGAGAAGTCAACTTTGAAATACTTTAAAAACAAGACCGTGTTAAAAACTTTGATTCATTTTTGCAATATACTCTGTTGAACAGATAGTCTGAGGAAAGTAGGAGGTAACCTAGAGCAACTTTAGAGTTCACTGATTTGGATTAATGGTCTGTTTGGCAAAAACTACTCGATGCAAACAATATAGCTTCTTCAACCTACTGATTGCAGAGAACTTTGCCAGCTAAACTAGTTCATGGTAACTACATAAGTACTGTTCCATTTTGCATGTGCAGCCAGCAGACATTAAACAAGGTGATAAAAAGTACAGACTCTAAAGGTGAAACTTTGGCTCTACAGAGATGAAGAGCCAATTTCATCAATGACTGCAATGAAAGTAAGATTTCCTCAAACTGATATTAATCTCATTATCATCTCTGATCTGATTGCCATACAGACCTAGATCCAAAAATGAGCAGTGAAAAATACATCCTTTGTCCTCGCCACCCCACCCATGTGAAAATAACTTTATAAAAGTCATTTTACAAAGTCATAAAAAGGAAGCCTCCTGAGGCTCCCAAGGCCATTCCCCACTCCATCAGTATCTGTCAGTCCTACTCCCTACCTCCTTGTTTTTATGAAAGCGGACTGGCAGCAGGAGTCAGAGGGAATTTACCACTTCCTTTCATGGAAACAAAATTCTGTCTCCAGTCCCCTCATTGCCTGTCAAGTTTTCAAAGAAGTGTTGCTAGAGGCAGGAATACTTCAAAAAAGCCCAGCAGATTTCTTAAATCAGCTTTAAAAGTGTTCTTTTAAGAGCTTCCCTGAGGTGTTTACAGCTTATATAGCTCAATTAGCTATTTTATATTGCAGTATTTTCTTCAAAAGCAATCTTTCACTAATTGTAAATTCTTCGAAATAAGCTTCATATTTTTAAAGTCCTATTTTTACAGCTGCAATAAATTCCTCTAGGGCACATATTAGAGGCCATAATGGCACATGACTAGACTTCAACACTCACCCCATCATCATGATGGGTGTCTCCAACTAATTAGCTGTACCTAGTAACAAGCTGATATTAGCACCTGCTCTCACAAAATGGATTTTAATAGAAATGGGGCCAAGCTGAATGCATCTGGAGAAGTTCAGTTCAGAGGGCTGGCTGAGTCCCTCATAAACATGGGAAGGTTTTATAAAATCTCAGTATTCACAGATCACAGGGTTCAGTGGTTCTGTCACTGAACTTCAGTTAACAAACTACTTGCATGAACAGCTCAAAGTACATTTCATTCTCCGCATGCACTGGACAGGTAAGCATGAATGCCATAAAACTGGAGGTAGCTGAAGTTCTGAAATCTTTAAAAGCAGCCAGCTCCAGCACTTACCTTTTGGGATAAATGTTTCCAGGTTGAGTTCAGTTTTGAAAGAATTCTGTTGATTTTCTACATGGTGCTTTGACTTGATTACAACAGAAGAACTAAAATTTTATAATGTCTCAATTAGAAAGTAACATTCTCCCTATAGTCACTAGCATTACAACCGTAGGCAAATATAATACATATTGCAGCCCTATGTTAATCTGAAACAGCCTAATTTAATTTGCATACAGAAAACTTTTCCACCTTCCTTTTTTCTGTTCACATAAAATAACATTAGTTATGCTCACAGAGTTAATGAAATATTTGCCTTGACTGAAATTGTTTCCTAATACTTCCATGTTGCACTATTTGGAGTAATAACAGATCACTTCTGCTTATGCTGGTTGGTTTCCATTTTGATATGCATGTTATGTATTACCCAGACCATACTTCATGTGCTCTCACTGAGCTCACACAAATAAGGAGTCAACATCCTTCAGCCTGAGCTGCATGGCAGAACTGGGGCTCCCATTCAGTGCAGCAGGCAAATACATCCTGAACTTTGAAGCCAAGGACATGTACACTGACACAGCTCAACTATTCCCAGAGTTTCCTCTTGCTCTGTGTATTGTAAAGTCAGATTTGTGCTACACCTCTGCTGATCAACTGACACTGCATAAACACCTGAGCTCTCTGAGTGACATCTGCTATCAGAGTGAAATAAAATGTTTATCTAAATCAATTATAAACATTCAGGATACAACTCGAGCTGTAAAAGGGCTATTAAAATTAATAAACCCAGATAAGACCAAAAATAATTTGATTAATAGTACTGTGGCACAGTAAAGTATTTACATGATGAAATATTAATACCCTTCTAAAGAAAAAAGAAGATGTAGAAATGAGGCAAGCCATGAACATGAGGTAATAATGATCTGTGTTTTCTAAAGTCTGGGATTCAGGGTAGCCCTCATAACCAGTATATGAAAAGCCAGAGCTTTGCAACTGAGAGATGAACACAAAACCTGAAATGTCCAGGGCTTTATGCTAGCTTATCCTAGTTCCCTTCATAAATTCCCTTTTTTCATGAACTATGTGACTGACATTAAGAAAAATTTTGAATCACTCACCAATAAAACACCAATTTCCCAGAATCCAGACATTTTTAAAAGTCCAGTGCTGAAGAGGCTAGCTATGAATTTCACATTAAGTAGATATATTTATGCAAGCCTCCCCACTAATGTTCTATCATGTTCTTTTCTGTAGCAGAGAAGACTGATTCCCATCAGACCATGTGTTGTGGTCTGGAAGAAGACAAAATAAATAATCAAGATCCTTGCTCCTTCTGCTCTTGAAAACTCCCAAGCAAAGTACTAGGGCTGCTGAACCATATGAACAGAGCACCACAACCACCCAAACACACACACCAAGAGGAGAAAGTAATGCTTTGTTTCTCAACTGATGTTAACCTGCATAGATCCAATATACCAGAAAAAGCTCACATTGATTTTTGCCAGCTGAAAATCTGCTCTGAACCTTAAAGTAGCTTGAGAACATGGTGAATGTCAGATGCCTTCAGTTTAAGGTACCTACTATTGTCCAGCTAAGCTCTTTATTAGAAAGCTCTATTCCTTGAGTAACTGAACATTATTTTATAAAACTGATATATATGGTGGTTGTCCAAAGAATAAGCTTTGTATTTGGAGAGATCTAAATATTTTAGCCAACTTAATATCAATGGCTAAAAAGCATGAAATCTCCCTGAAGGTAAAGAACACCTTCTTAATGAAAAAAAAACTTGCAATAATCTTAGATCCATCTTCAATTTAGACCTTGTATTTTCCCCTGTTGTCAGAGTTTCAATCACCTTTCCTATGAGCTCTGGGTTTCAATTTACAGAGCATTAGCCCTAGGCTCCTCATCAGCATCTTCAGGTCCACTGGGACGTGCATTCCAAAATATGGAGCAGTTGGAAGAACAAATCAAAATTAACAAATCCTGAGTGACAAAGAAAGCAGACCAGTTGCTTAAGGAAATTGGGGGTTTCCTCAAAATTTAAGAGTGTCGTGTAGATTGAAAACCATAGAGGCCAAAACAGTCTGAAGATGTGGACAAGAAACTGCCCCTAAGAGAGAATGTCTACCAGTTAATTCAGATAAGCAGCCTACAAGTCAGGGAAGAATAAAAAAATCTGAAAAACAAAAGCATCCAGATATAGGTATCAAAATCATAGTTATGCAGAGATTCTGTGCTGTTCTGTTTCTGTAGCTGTTACTATTACAACATTGCAGATTGTTATTATTACAACAAAGTGCAGTAATATGTTTTACAGTAGGAAAGAAGTAAACAAGAATCACAAGGGCCATTGCAAACAAAGGTGATTAGATCTCAGCTGACTTCTCTCTGCAAGCAGCCTTCTTAAAACAAAGGCAAACACCCACAGAAAAGCCTTACTTTCCCTGTTTGATTTTTCACTCCTTGTTAACCTGTTTTCCAGTCCAAGCACTCAAAGAAGAATTTGCACTGTGCTCCTTGGCACTGATGCTCATGGCAGCTGCAAAGCTTGTAGTCAGTGAATTTTGCAGCTGGTCTGGTAGCAGTTGGCAAAAATCTAGTGTCCAGATGGACACTAAATTTGCATTATTTATAATGCTTCAAAAGTGAATAAACCTATATGAAAGTGACTTATAAGAACATTTATCTAAGGACTTCTTTCTGACAGTTCTGAAGCCACTTCATTCATGCTTAGATGCTGAAAGCTTTACTGCCCTAAGGAAAAAGCTCTACAGGTCTTGATCACTGTTAACCCTTATATAACATATGTGGAAGAAGAGGCAAATCCTGTACTATTCACAGATTATGACCAACAAGTTAATAGACCCATTTACAACTATAGTGCTTGTTTTCAACAGCATATATTGTACAAGGATCTAGCCTGCTGAAATTTTCCTACTTGCAGTGTGAAAGAATGGAGAAGAAGCAGGCTACAATTGGTAGTTTTCAAATTAAAAGGTAAACAGTCCCTAGAAGGGCAAGCCACTAGGACATGCATCCTGATTTTGGCTGCAAGAGTTAATTTTCTTAGCTGGCACGGAGCTGTGTTTTGAACTCAGTAGGGCAATAACACTGATAACACACTGATGTTTTGGTTGTTGCTAGCTAGTTCTTACCTGAATCAAGGCCGCTTCAGCTCCCCACACTCTGCCTGTGAGGAGATGTGCAAGAAGCTGGGAGGAAGCATGGCTGAGACAGCTGACTGGCCAGAAGGATACTCCATATCATAGAACACCATGCCTGGCATAGAAACTGTGGGAGTTGGCTAAGAGGGTCTGATCACTGCCCAGGGATGGGCTGAGCATCAGCCAGCAGGTGGTAAGCAACTGTGCTGGGCATCACTTGTTTCTTTTAGGTTTATTCTTCTCTCTCTCTCCTTTCCCTTGCTATTATTATTATCATTAGAATAGTTTTGTTTATAGTATTAAACTTTATGTAACCCACAAGTTGTACATTTTTCCTGATTCACCTCCCCATGATGGGTGGCCACTGTTTGCATAGTACTTAGTTGCCAGCTGAGGTTAAACCATCAGAGGCCAGTGAATGATGGACTGTGTGACAGAACAGCTACATTGCACAGACAATATAAACAGGTTCCCTAGAGTGCTCCCACCCCCCAGCCAACTCTGAAAATTACCCTTTATCACATAGTTTGTAAGACCCACAATGTCCTTTGCTCTTCAGAATTCATCGAAAACATCAATTCTCATGTTGAAAGTCCTTCAGCTGTTCAAAACTGGGACAAAATATGGTAATGGAGAATGAACAGGCATATCCTTTTTTGGAACAATTTGAACAGAGAAAGAATTCTTTTGTTTTGAAACTGATGGCCTTTAAAAAGAAGGTAAAAAGAAGGTAAAAAAGTAATATTAATTTCTATCTTCAGTTCTCAGCATTTCAGGACTGTCTTTAAACAATCCGTTTTACTAATATAGGCTTTCAAAAATCTGAACTGAAACAGGTCGCTGGGAGATCACTTTTGTTGCTACAGAAACCAAGACTTCCTTAGGCCCAAGCAGGAGAACAACCACACACACTAGCTCTTTCTGAAGCTACTGGCAAATCAGCCATTGACTGCTTTAGTGCCTTCTCAATACCAGCTATGAGTACATCATCATTTGTATCATTTTTATTCTCTCCAAAGAGAGACAAAGCAAATTAATAAGACTTTCAAGCATGTGAACCAGCCACATAGAGTACACCACCACAAAACTCCCTAATATTTTGACAGCATAAGCAGCCCATGGTATTTTAGCACTTCAAGGTTGCTTGCCTTACAAATTAATCATTCCTACATTCCACATCATTAAACATCTGATTCTGTTCACTGAAAAGAGCACAAGCTTCACTGGGAGAAAAATTATTAAATCAGGCATGACAGCGTTGCTACAGACTTGCTTATTCAGTATAAATAGAGTGCCAGTCACAAGTCCAACAGAATATAGTTGAACAACACATCTCAAGTAGTGGCTGTTAATCACAGTTAAATAGCTGCTCGATGGAGATGACAGTTCCAGTCTAACAACAAGGCACTTCAGAGGCACATGATGCTGAAGGCACTGCTGTCTGTAGCATATCAGCACTGATTCCACAGCCAGCAACAACTATTTCTATCTTCATATTACTGAACTGTGCAGTAACACAGAAAAAACTTGAAAATGCTTAATAATTATGGTATTGTGCATTGAAGGATGCAACACTGGCTCGCTGTTAAGTTTCCATTTGGAAAAATAATGCTGTAAATGAAAAGCACAATTTACTCACAGTAGCACAAAAAGAAGAAAAAAGAAGAAGGAGATAGTAAGAATCCATTAAAATGAAACATTCCAAATTAAGAATTTGCACCAAGTTTCTAACCCTTCCAAGACACCAAAGTTCGTGATCCAAAGCCTTCTGCAGACAAGTGTTACTTCTTCAAGCTCTGTCGCTTTGGATCATGCCTCAAATCCAGACTCCAGTGGCTTTCCCCTAAAACAAAGCTTTGCCTTCATGTACAGAAGGGCACTGCAGTCTAACGTGAGTTGAGGCAAACCCCTCAAAAACACAAGATTGCTTACTCTACTGTCATGCCATTACTGAGAAATTCCTGCAAAAATACATTGCCTTGTGGGCGATGTGCAACAATGGAGAAGTTAAGACTGTTGCTCTCATGCTATCAAACGGTAATGTTTCTCTACAAAATGAAAATGGTTTTCAAACTTTAGTGTACAGTATCATATCGAGCAAGAGCAACTGAAAAAGTGATCCAAAATTTGAATTGTGAACGAAGGCATAGGACAAGCAAAACATGAAAAATGAGGAAAAGAAAGAGCCATATAGACAAGTGTATTCTCAATAACCACTCGTTACATTATTCTGAATGGGGAAAAAACATTTCCTGAGGTGGTAACTGAAAGAGTTTCATAGAATCACTGGGTTGGAAGAGACCAAGATTGAGTACAACACACACTCTAACATCTCAACTAAACCATGGCACCGAGTGCCATATCCAGTCTTTTTTTAAACACATCCAGGGATGGTGACCCCACCACCTCCCCAGGCAGACCATTCCAGTACTTTATTATTCTTTCAGTGAAATCTTTTTCCCAATATCCAAGCAATACTCCCCTTGGCACAGCATAAGACTGTGTCCTCTGATTCTGTCAGTTGCTGCCTGGAAAAAGAGACCAACCCCCACCTGACTACAACCACCTTTTTTTTTTGGACAAAATGGCATGACATCACATTGAAAACAAGGTCTTCAGCCAGTACAACACATCTCCTCTGCATCAGCTTTGTGCTGCAGTATCAGCTGCAATTGACAGTCTGTATAAATACAGGAGGAGTACATGTTTTTTCATTTGGATTAAGAAAATTCTACTGGATGACTGCAGAGACATTGTCTTATATTTCAAAATTAAACTACAAGCAAAGTTTACACATAAGAATGCCCTTACTGTAAATGCATCAATTGTCACTCTCTTAACACATGGTTTACATTTGGCACAGCAACAATACAAAAGTGTTTACAAAATGGATTGGAGCCAACAGATGGCTCCTCTAAGCCATCAGTATCAGAATCATACTCCGTTCCCACTCCTTCCCAGGAAAAGTCTGGGAAAACAGATTGGGATGATGCCCAAGTACATACACATGGTGATTTATATCTGATTTTGTATGTATGTGCATATATAGGCACACATGTAAGTCTATATGAGTATAATCATGTACACATGAGCAATATACAGTACACAGGTATCTGGGCTCTTCAGCTATCTAGAACCCTCCCAAAACCAAACTTCTTGCAAAGAATTTTTCTCTGTTCAGTAGGAGTGATTTTATTAAAAGACAATGTTATTTTGAGAAGATGTCTTGTAACTACATATTCTGGTTTCTGCTAACAGGGTATTCCACTTTTACAGACCAGTTTTGTTGTTTCATATCTTGGCTGAAGGCCTGCCAGGGCAGGGACTGCAACACCAGCTGTGCTTAGGCTAAACTGGGGGAAGCTGCTAAGCCATTCTCTGAAAGAGGTCAGCAAGAGGCACTTCTGAGATGCATGGCAAAAACAGAGGCCACATGATGGAAGCACAGTTTTGAGCTGGTGACTGCCACTTCCCATACTTCAGAAAAAGAATTTCTCTCTGTCATTATCATGGGGAAATTTCTTCATTCTGACAGAAAAGAGCATCTTTTGTTCTTAAAAAAATTCAGTAGTTGAATTGCCCCTTTTTTGGGTGCTGATCATCACTCAATGCTAGAAAAGAAGCATGTGCCTTATTTGTAAAGCAAATATTGTCAGACAAGACTTGCTGAGATGACTACTCACATGCTTCCAGCTGAAGCCCATTTCTCTCCTAAATGCCATCAATGAAAACAAGACCCATGCTATACATGTAATTCTTGCTAGAGTAATGTACATATGGTTCTCTTGAAATTGTTCCTTGCTGTTGCTTACTTTTATATCCCTGATATTTACAATGCTACACATCTGTACCACAAGCCTCTAGAAAAACACTGAGTGTGCACTGCAGATAACTTTTACAGATAAAAGGCATATTAACTCCAAAAAGCCCAACAACAAACAAGTTTAGAAATAGGCAAGTATGCAGGGTTTCCATTTCAAACCTTACAAAATGTTTCTATTTTTAACCTTACAAAGGTCAATCACAACACACCAATAGACTTCTGCTTCTTTATCTTAGTCTCCAAGATTCCCAGCTGCAGCTGAAAGCCTTAAAAGAAGGCCCTCCAAAAGACAAAATCAAATGCCTTTCCCTACCTGTTTTCTCAGGAAGGGAGGGCAGAGGGCATGTGATATTCTCTTACTTAGAATCTGAGGTTTGTACAAGTTATCCTTCCTCCTGAAGACATCATCCAAGAAAAATACTCATCTTTCCTGCTGATCAGCAAAGGCCCATACCTGGAAATATTTGAGCCAGAAACCACAAAAACCACTCATGTCAAGCTTCTGAGATTAAAAACAGGGGTGGGGGGGAAAAAAAAAGTAATTTCTGTCTGGCTCAGGAAAAGAGCAAAGTGCAATCATTTTTCCACAGCCAAAAGGGGTCCACAGACATGCCAGAATACATAGGTCATTATCAATTACTAGGGAAAATCAGAGGAACTTCCATCTGAACCATTCCTGAAACAAATGTAGGTCAGAGATATGACAAGAAAGCCTCTTCCTCAGACAGGTTCTCACTTCAATGGGAAGAAAAATTTCTAAATTAAAATCCAAAATGAAGTATTTCTATTTTCCAGAAAGACATCAGGCTATGACTAACAGAGTAGCTTATTAGAAAACAAGACTAGAGCTCTGTTATCTATGAAGATACAATCTCTCAACCAAAAACCTATGGGATGAGAAATTGAACAACTCATTCATGTTTTGAGAAGCATCATAGGCAACTGCTAAATAGAACTCAACACAAAGTAAATTACTGGAAAAAAACTGATAATGCTTTCCACACAAAATTGAAAGGGTTTCTATTAAACACATTTTTTAACAAAAGTCATCACTAATCACCTTATTAATTCAAAAGAGAAGTTGTTTTCTCACTTCTGATTTGGAATTTGTCTTGCCAATAAGGCAAGGACCAAAAAGGTTTTCTTTCAGTTCTCAACCTTGACTGAAATCTCTTGATTAGAAAAAGTTCTAATTACAGTTGGTAATTAATTAGAACTAGAAATTTTCTTATTGAATGGATTTTCATTGGAGAATGATTCATAAAAATAATTTCCTCAAACATATTGTATGTTCAACAAAGTTCTGCTGTAACACTGGCAACTCTCCTGCCAGTTCACCTGGCAAGAATGGGATCTTCAGAATTAGTTTTGCTATGAGCATCTCTTTATGCAAGGGAATTTCACAAGATGTCTCACAGGAGTTGGGAACAGGTGTCTTCAGTAACTAGAAAAAAAAAAGTTTTTCAGGGCTTTCAAGATTATTAATTTTCTAGAATTCCCTTTCTGTGCAAAACTTTATAATTTCTTTTCCCCTCCCCTCCCAAACAGCATAGCTTCCTGCAGCTTCCTGAAAATCTTAGGGATTTTTCCATAGAGCAGAAAGTCTGAATTCCCACCAACACTTGTTTCAGTCTCTTTGGGCCACGCTCAGTTGTAGCTTATGTCCCATTCATATCACAGTGACTGTCCACACAATACAGGGCCCCATGTCTCTGTGAACAAGGTTGCATGACTCAGGATAGAGGGTGGCTTGAACTAAAGAAGCCTTTTTTCCCCTTGGCCACTGCAGCAGAAATACAGACATTACCACTCTCCCTTCTCCCTCCCTCAGTCTCTCAGATGATTTAAAAGCTCTCCAAGAGAGTTTTCTGTCAGTTGAAATAGCTTTTCCCTTTGGTATTTATTCTATTTCTAGTTTCTCCATATAGAAAGCTATCACACTCTCTCTTCATTTTCACTTTGCTATGCTAAACAGCCATTAATAACTTGCAAGAAAATAAAAACACACATACATAATATGTATATATATATACACTAAATATACACACAAAAATGTGTAACAAATATAAGTGCATATTCACATACATGTACATGATTATGAAGGAATGGGATCGGGTCAGATCAAATTACATAAATAAAGAAAAATACTAATTTTCAAATACAAAAAATGCAGTTTTATAGACTATTTTCATTGCTTGGGTTGAGATAAAAGTCAATCAATTGGAATGAAATGGCACACAGCTATAAAATGAGATGCTGATATGTATAATTGTCATAGGATTAATTCAGACATGTTTGGGAAGGCAATTATGTTTAGTAGTAGCTGAAACTCAAAGTACCTTGGGGAAAGGTGATTGCAGTAAAAGTTTAAATCCTTTTCATGTCCTGAAAACTAGAGATCTCTTCTTTGTATCCCTGCCCATTGCATTGGAACAACAATTCTTGTAGCCACAGAACAGCCATAAATTTTGAGACCCAAATTGTTCAGTACCATGTAACAGAAGTCCAAGATTTAATTATAAATTTGCTCTTATATATTTTAAAAGCATCAATTAACACTAAGTGGATTCCTCTCAATATGAGAAAAGGGAAACAAGATCCCACCTTCTCAATCTATGACAGTTATTTCTTTTCAGACTACCACATACTTTCTTATTCATCCACTCTTTGAAACCAAAGAGGGTATTTTCATTATCTTCCAGTCTCCTGTGAAAAACTTGGTGGTTTTTAACTGTTTTGTCTCCAAACTCACTAGTTTTCTCTTGCAAAAATAATCGGAGCACAGCAATTCAAATAAATGCAAGACTTAGTTTTCTACAATTTCATCTTAACCTTTATATACTGCTCTTCTCTGGGCAATGTAACATTTTCTTTATTTTGTGGGATACAGCTCAACAATGAGCAAGGTTTCAGCTCACTTTTCAAATTTACTCTAGGTTGCAACTGGAATGACTTGTAAAAGTGCATCAGATATATTTAAAGACGAGTTTTTATTGCGCTGTCATCCATAAAAAGCACAATGAGCAGTTGATATTGACATGAAAGTAGTCAACATTCTCCAACCAATCACAGTGGAAATTAACAGCAGAGCTGTTCCCTAACTGACAAGTATTCAATTCAGTGGACTCCAGTGGACTAGACAGTTTTGTCATTTGATTGGCGTTGCACCAGTTTTAATTACTTAGAAGGATATTGGAAAAATATGGCCAATAAAAGTACAGTGCACAATGCTTGTAGTACACCATGTATGTTTGTTTACATCCCACCCTCAGCAAATACAAAGAAAAATTCAGAACTTCTATTTGCTTTTACACTTTTCAGAGGTCAAGAAAAAATTAATTTTGCTAGTGAGGAGCAATTAGATCATTAAGGTGCCAGAGTGTAACACATGGCTTCAATGGGCTCTGACCTGCTATATCAAAATGCAATTGTTGCAGCATGAAACTGAATTGTCAGTTATTGTATGCATTTATTGAAAACTTATTTTGAGGTGATTTATCTAATATGTGTCTCAAGAGCAGCATGAATACTGTTTTATCATCATACCATCTTCTTAGGAGGTTGTTGATTATACAAGTGACTCAAAAATTGGCCATATCACTATTTTCACATGATGAAAGCAACTCCTCATTCATGCTACCAGTTCTAATTTCTCCAGCTCCTTTTATTCTAGGATCAGCCAGTTCACTCTCTCTAAAGATAGTAAATCTGTTCAGAGAGAACTACGTGCATAAACAGTTGGTTAGAAATAGAGCAAGGGAGAGAGAAATGATTGGAATGATCAGATGGTTGGAATGAGAGTATAATTACCTCTGAGCAGCAGCATTGCTTCTTGTCAGCTTAAGCAGTTTGTGGAATTACAAAGTTACTTTGCAAGCTGAAGATGTTTTTAGTACGTTGAGAAGCCAGGAAAGCCTTGTTCAAACAAGTGTAACAGATTAACAGCATGGCTATATACTTTGGAAGAATGAATGTCCTTCTGGCAGTAATTGTTTGTAATTAGAAAACCTGTCTATCTGATAATTGTTATCCAGCTATCTGCTCTTGGACACAATCACACAAAGCCAATGTCCAGGTTTCAGCACACAACTGGGGATTCCAATTCATAGACTGATTAACTGGCATGAATCCCATCAGCCCCACTGCCAAGGTTACCTCAGTGAAACCTACTTCACCATGAGCTCCATCCAATAACTCAAATTATATCAGCATCTTCTTAGTCAGAAACCAAACATTAAAAATTGAAAAGCTCTCAGGTATACACTTTAAATGACCACCTTATTTAAAGTGTAATGGGCTTTGAACCCTCAATGACTGCAAAATGTGCATGATCTGAAAAATAACACTAATGCAAACCTAATGTTGCCCTTGCAGAGTTCCTTGAGGAATTCAATGTGAAATAGTCCAAGAATAAAGAAACCTACATTTAAATTTCATTAAAAATTAAGCATCATAACAGAACCAACAGCAAAACAGCATTAACTAAAGGCAGCATTTCTGAGCATGCGATGAAGTAAGAGTTTTGCTGAAGGAGGTATGCTTAAATATTTGTATGCATACCCATATGTTTTGTATTTATACATACACATAAACCCAAAAGTTCTACTTATATTACACCATGCATTTCATTATATTATAAATTTCTATTATTTCTATATATTATAAATATTGCTTATATTATATATTATATTATAAATTTTGCTTATGGGAAAGTTGAGAAGCTGCATCATGCTTTATTTTTACATTGCATCAGATAAGTATATATTTACTACTGGTAGTCACTAATGTATATCCTATAACTGCCTTACTAACAGCATCCTTAGGGAAGCCATAAGCTTGTGTTAGTCATGTAGTATAGAAAATAAATTATTAAAATAATATAGCTTATTTCCCTGCATGAACAGCAGTTGAAATTACATTAAAACAGGATCATGTAATAATAACTTTTTAAAAAAGCATAAAATTTTACAAACTTTAAGTTTTGAAATGTCACAAGAGATACTGGAACAGTTATTCTACATTTACAGAATTTGTTCCAGCTGTGTGAACAAACTGATTCACTACTGCACTATATGAAGGTGAACTGAAAGCTGCAGTTAAAAGCAGTTTAGAAACACTTATGGGTATTAAAGCATTATGGTGATTGCCATTAAAAAAACACCTCCAAACTCAACATACAGTATCCTACACACAGTGCTGTTGTCTGTTACAATTCACAGAAACTTTCAATGCTTTTCAATGTGTGATAACATTAAAAAAGTTAACTGAAAAGATACGTGACCACTTTACTGCACAACATTGAAGTTGTTATAATCAAACTTTACATTTACTTCTAATATATGCAGATTGCACAAAGCCATAAGTTTTACTTTTTATTTCAGCAAATAGACACACCCCTCAAACACAGAATACAATATCATTTTAAGCTGATATTGAGAAGAGGTAGGAAAACTTTCTTTTTTTTCTTTCAAGCTGAAAACTTACAGCTTTGAACCCCTCTGGAAATCCTTGTGGATTTTAAATTTCGTGTTTTACTTTAAGACCAAGAGCCTAGATTTGTTGGTAAACAGCTAGGATTCGGTCCACTGTGCCCAATGTAAGCAGTTGAGAGGCGTTCCCTAAAAGCAGGCGTTCCCTAAAAGCAGGAAGTCTGATTTCCCCATGCTGCAGGCTTCCACCTTTTGCCAGCAGGTGGCAAGGAGACAGACAGGGAAAGGCAGGATTGCTAAACCCGTGCGACTCACACGAGGAGCCAGCTGCCGCCTTCTGATGTAACCAAAGGAGAGGCAGCTCCGTAAATGCTGAGATCCCAGAATAATGACACTTTTTAGATTTACTAAATACTGAGAAGCTGAAAGTAATTACAGTTGCTCATAGCTCCACAAACCAATCTATAAAATGACTGCCAAAGCAAGCAAGGGTTTCGTACTGCAGCCTGCATTGCAATGGAAGATGCATGCTACTCATCTTCCCACACACCCTGCTAAGTGCTCAGTGTTACTCAGCTCCACAAAGGGCACAACGAATGAGCAAAATGAGAGGGAGGAAACCCTAATTTTTAGGATCTTAATGAAGTCTAACATAGGCAAAAATATTTCAAAGTCTGTCCCAATAGTCATTTGCAAAGATATAAATGAGGAGGCATTGAAGTCAATTCAATGGAGAAGTGGAACAAGGACAGGTAAATAAAAATACAGGTGACAAAACAGAAGCCAAACTTTGAGTTAAAGGAAAAAAATTACCAAAGAATCCTTGCTGAACTTGTCTAAGTACTTACTCCTAGAATGTGGAATCTTATATTAAATCCATGTCCATGGGTTCCTATTTTAACTAAAACATAAGAAAGGATTAATTGTCATTGTAAAAGAGAGTATCTGTTCTAAAAGAAAAACAAAACAAAACCCCCTCTTGCTACTGAAAACTTTAATATATTTCTTACTAATAATTTTGGAGAATTAGTTCAATAAAGAATTCTAAAATACAAAGTTTCTGCTCTAGAGGGCTACCTCCCCACCTTTTCTTCCACTTCTCAGAACCACAGTGGACTGCACCAAAAGACTAATTCCAAGACCCCTGCTACCAGCATTGTTCTGTAAGGGACAACTAATCGAGGTCAAACCCAGAAAAAGGCTTTACAAAAAGTAAATTATATTGGGTTTCAGATGCTTTTGTCAGATCTTACCTGCAAATAGAATGGAAGAACAAAGAGAGGGCGAATTGATGAACCTCCCTCCAAATAGACACTAAAGCGTCACTTGCAGTATCTTATTCTGTACTGAATGAGTCAGGCTGCACAGTGAGAAACAACACTTTGAGTAGTGACCCAGGTCTGATCTCACTGCACAAATCTGTAAAGCAGAAATCATTCAAGTTGCACTACTGAAACATTGAAACAGCTCTACAATGCCATTATGCATAACAATGAGCAGTGTGTGGATGAGACTTAAATATCTACAAAAGAAAAGAAAGATTCATCAGAGAAAATCTGACCACCTTTAAACTGAGTAACAATAGATGGAGTGCCTATATACAAGATTTATTATAACCAAGCCTCTTACTACAATTCAGCATTAAAATAAGATGTTTAAACTGGGCATATATTCTTCTTCCAAAGAATAAAAAACTTTTAATTTTTGCACTTTAAGCCAGATACACTTCCCTCACAGGCCATTCAAAGTAACCAGCATATAGAATACAAATATGACTGGCATTCCACTTGTTCCTTAAACCCTTGATTTCTTCCATAATGCTCAAGCATTGTTTGCAGTGCAATGTGGCAAACAATTTGCTGCAATAACAGCAAACAGACCCATGTTTAATTCAGACACTGTCATTACATTTCCTTTAACCTCTGCAAAACTGCTCCAACTCTTGGTCCAATCCACATGAAATAGTCTAATGATTTCATAAAGTATGGGGCTGCACACTGCTTTTCATCTTTGTTCCCTACTCCACAAGCATCAAAATTAGTAATCAGAGTAATAGGTAGAGTTGCAAAGCTGGGTGCACCTGATCCTAGGCTGATAAGATACAAATGAGAAACAAAAAAACCTTTCCTGAAGGAGAAGAAAGTATGCTGTATTATATGGAATACACAGTGATCCTTTCTACCACAAAGTTTTCTACTTTAAGCCATGTTAGACCTGCAAGTATTACTGCAGAGGTCAATATCAAAATACAGTAAAATTTCAAGCAAAATCAGATAGCATATGAAAATGACTGTTTGCTGCCATCCATATATCATAGAAAATAAATTTGCAGCTGTTTGCCATGTTCTCAGACAACCAAGAGCCACAGTAATTGCATGTATGACCAGATCTCATTGAAAGGTCATCATGAGATGGAGACTTTGCATTCTGTCCTGCTTGGACATACATGTCAGAGTGTATCCATCTGTTTGAATAAAATTGAAACAATACTCTAATTTGGTTTTTAAACATCTACTAAATTGTGCAAAATTTTTTCTGCAAGACAGGTCAAATTGAAAGCCGTACATAAATTTAGATTTTTTTTTTTGAGTCAGTATATTGTTATACACTTTGTTGGAATTTTCTTGACTGTGAAGTCTATGAAGACAGTGAAACAGTGATGACTTTCAGTGAGACACAGAATGGTGATTTGCTTGGCACTGCTCATCCTGCAGTGTTCTACAAAAGTACGAGTACTGCTAGCTCCACCTGAAGTCAGGAGGAACTGGAGACATTCCTCACCTTTCATATCTGAGCTTAGTATTATCAAACAGCTCTCCAGTGGTAGATGTGAAGATGCACAAGGCATATATATGTAACAGACTGCATAACAGCAAGATTATACCATGTGCCACAACAGTAATATTTTAATCTTAAATCAATACTAAGATGAAAGGTTCCGATGAAATTATTACAATCCACAGATGTTCCATGGACAGAAAATGGTTTAGAGGACAGAAAAACAAATTGTTTGCATAAAAATGCACTGCTGCACTAGAGCACAATTTAATGTGGAGACAAGTGAAAATCTGTTTTACTTTTACACCCACAAATATTAGCTCAAATTTGTTTCGGACTGTCAGCCATGGCCATTGCTTATAGAAACTTAGCAGTAATTTCAATTGTCAGCAAGTGATTAACACGTCATTTTATAAATATTTTATAAAATTTTATAAATATATGAAATATATAAATATATAAATTCTTTTATAATTTTATAAAATGATTACTTATAGGTAATTTAAGAACTAAACATTTATTAAGGAAGTTTTAATTTTAAAAAGGAAGTAATTCAGTCTGAGAAAGGAAATACATTGAATGACCTAAACACCCAATTAGAAATATCAGCTCAGAATCTGAGTTGAAAAATGCATGCAATTGCCCATGTGCAAAATACCTACCACAAACAAATGTCCACAGCTAATTCATTAACAGTTCTGAATACTAAGCTATAGAAAGTAAATTGATGACAACATGGCAAGAGAGGGAACAGCTAAATTCCTTTCTCCAAATTGTAGCTTTGCCATCTGTGTATCTTGATTATTATTCTTTTTAGTCTTCTCTCAGCAAAATTTGGGAACTCCAAACTGCTCAGTACAAATTTAATCGAGTCCTTTTCAGTGAAAATGAAAGATGCTATTATAAAACTTCTAAAGTTTGAGCCATACCATGCTGCAACAGACAGAATAGCTCCTCTCATGGTTATAATATCATTGTGTCCTCAGTGAGAGGTCCCATAGCAGTTCAATCTCAACTGCTGCTACCCCACATATTTCTGCATCCCAAGAAACATACTCAATTCAAATGGAGAAAACCAACCAACAAAAGATTGACTAATCTCGAGCAGGATGAGGCCCTAATCACACAAAGGCCAGGAAAGGGTAAAATGATGGAAACAGGAACACAGAACTATACCAGCTTTAACTTATGTATTGCTAAGGAATTGCATCCTGCAGTAGAAACTGCAAAAATAGAAGCAATTTTTGGTGACTTGAACTCTGACAATGCAGCTTTAAAGAAAACCACACAGGCCAGGGTACTGGAAAAAGTATTGGAGCAGTTAACAGCATACACTTAGCGTGAATGTAACCACTTCCTTTGCTTTTCATTGTATATTTGATTAAGCTAGAGAATAAAGGGGTAAAAGCCAGGCTCTGCTTCCCTTACTGAAGAGGCTGAAAAGCTTAAGTGCTCAGGAGATCTCAGCAACAAATTATGCTTCCAGTAAGGTTAGTTTTAGAAGGGATTAATAATCAACTAAGAGAACCATGCTCCAAATATAAACTGACAGATGAACTAAATTAATATGATCTGCAAACAAGAACTTTTATGCATAAAATAAAGATTCAGAAAATGTAGCACTACCAGATCAGATCAGCCCTTTAACAAACTGTGTTACTAGAAATGTAGGAGTTGTACATCGGATTTAATAAACAAAAAGATCCCCTGCTCTTCCTTCACACTTTAATTTCATTTCCTCTGAGAACCCAACTACCCTGCATGTTACTTCTGGAATAAGAATGTCTGACACAAAATGCATCCAGCCCTTGATGTTAGGATGATATAACTATTGAGATGGGCCAAGAGGTAACAGCTGTGACAATACTCAAAGTCTCTCTGTAAGCTGTTCATATGAATTATGCTGCTTTTCACTCACTTCATCCCAAGTTGTCAAAAAGCACATATCAGCCTTTGTGCATCTGTGTTAGCTTGTTAACTATTAAACACATGGAGATGAAAACCATGAAGTACATGAAGCTGCATAATATTGTTAAAGGCAGTGGTTTTCTAAAAAGCATGATTTCACTCAGAGGTTTATTTGTCCTGAGAAGATTATATTTGCCTCAATGAAATTTGAATTCTGAAGTAAAACTTAGATTCCATAACTTAGATCCATTTTACAACGTTAGCTTTCAAATATTTCAGATGCTTTTTGGAGCAAACAACACTGTGCTATATGAGAAGTGCCTGAGTTACCAGACAACAGAGTAATATTTGGAAATCCAGCTCCTCAATTACTGCTAGTTAAGCACTCAAGATGACTCCTGAACTTTAAAATTCTTGGTCTACAATTTTGTCATGAAACCCACATTTTTTGTGGCTTGTTCCACAGTGGCTATCCAAGTTTACAGTGGAAAATATGAGTAATAGCTACATTTAAACAGAATGGACTTCAGGAAAAATACTTGTGTCAGATGTGACAAAACAAAAGCAAACTGCAAGCCAAAATCAGATTAGGAAACATGTTTCTTACTTTAGACTTTGTGTGATTCTTATTTCAAAGAACCAGACCAGTGGGGAAAAAAAAAGTTAAAACCTGTGGGTACAGAAACAATACTGAAGCAGGTAAGATCAACTGCTGTGAAATGGCAAGGAATTGGAGTGCCCCACATGAGGTACAGCATCACAGAGATCAGGATGAGTGGGATCAGTGAATTCTGTGCCTGGGCCATGGTGTGCACTAACTTTGCCAGATACCAAGGTATGTTGGGAGGTTTGCTACATGGCCATTACAAGGACTAGGTCCACTTGGTATTTGTCTGCTGAATGCTTGCTAAAAAGCAGCTGCAAAGGGATTTGTTTAACATAAAAATAAACACAAGTACACAAAAATAGGTTAAACATTCACAACCAAAAGAAACTTAGGTAATCAATAGCAAGAGTACTAAAAAGCATAACAGGTACTCAAAGGAAAAGTCAGAATTCCCAGCTATGCTGCAAATTGCATTTTTGTAATACTGGAATCAGTACCTACAAATTCAATGAGTCTGTAGTTTGCTGTACAGATGAAAACAGAGTAATCTTTAACAGTATTTCAACAGAAAATGTTATTTGGGTCATTGTATCCTTGCTAATACATCACCCAGTTCACCTGACTAACTGTAATCCCTTTCTGGTTTAGAGGACTACTAAACACGGGATTATTTATGACAAATTTTTTTTTAGCGGTACATTCAAAAACTTCTCCTGCACTAGCTAAATGACAGCAACACAGCAGAGAGTCTTTAAAATAAAACTATGTTCTTGCATGTAATTCTAGGCAAATAAGATATTTTGAAAGAACTTCAGGTCATACGGGGCCTACTTTCACAGATACTAATCCAGAATTCAAAGCTTAATTTTTAGACAGCAACTTTAATTTTCTGTGCAACAGAAAATTTAGCACTGCTACATTAAGTATAACTAACAAACGTTCAAAAACAGCTCCAAAAAGCATGGATTTTAAGGCACAGACTGACAATCTTATGTTTCACAAAGTAAATCATCAATGGAGCTTATTTGAAGAAGGTTTAACATATGATCTCCTACTTTAGACACTTAGAAGAAATACTTAATTTCTTACTAATGTCTTATAAGAGCTCTTCCTGACCACTGACCTCAATTCCAAGAGATGAAACCAAGTCATGTTTATTCTATCCCTGGCAAGAACAACAAAAAATCCATTTTAATATGCATACATTTCCATTTTGTTTACTTGCAGTGATGTCCATTTCCTTAGGAAGTATAAGTAACAATAAGAAATGCAAAAATTTTCTTCCAGATTTGACTTGCCACCCTTTTTATCTGCCCCATTCCTCTTCCTCTCAGAAAAAAAAAAAAAAAAAAGGCAAACCAGAAAACTCTAAAGAGGTAGGTTACTTACAAGACGAAAGCTCATTGTAGGAAAAATGTATACCCAGTAATTAATTCTGTTGACTGGCTCAGTCACTGGTGAGAGCACCATTCTGTAGACTGATCTGGAAAGAATGATTTAAAAAGAGGGACACAGTCAGGAATTTAAATGCTCTTGACTACTGACACACTTTGCTAATCTATCTTGAGAAGGTCAGTTAACTTCATTGTGAGAATTTCCAAAAGGATATATTAATTTTATCCATGTTTAAATAAGATTTTCATCTCACATCTTCAAAGCTGTTCCAAAAAGGACTATGCTTTCATTTGCTACTAAAGCCAAAAGATTGTCAGATGGGGGCAGGTAAATTGTGGTATTCTATGGCAATGTGTGACACCAGTCCCTAATTAAACCATTGGAATAAAACACAGTAATTAACATGAAATTATTCTAGATTCACACTGTTCATTTGTGCTTCCACGAACACAGCAATTTAGGACTATTTATGTTCATACACTTCACAATTCAATACAGGAAAGCTTTCAATGCCAAGATTTAAAATCCATATGTTTAAGATAGATGATTATACATATATGCATCTTATAATGTGAGATGAAAATTGCTTTTCCTTTTGCAAAATTGCCTAGTGCCTTTCATTAAGGCACACAAAGCTTACAGACCTTCAGAGTGATTCCAGCTAGTGCCATTCAAGAAGTCTTCTTTCCATGGTCAGGGGCCAATTCTTTAAAGTACACCTCTGCTGACTGAGGACAGATGAATGGGAGGTATTTTCAAGAACACAGTATTAAAAATATTCATGCAAAGTCAGTGTATTCATCTTTAAACTTTCCACGCCACACATTTATGCAGTCTTCACATTGTGGGCAAAAAGTGATCATCCACAGGTCCTTCACTCCACCTGTCCTGCTACCTTGGATAGCACTTGCTATCAACTCTTTGTGAAGCAAGCTCCTAAGTATCCATAGCCATACTGCACCTCATACATATGAGCTGGTTCCAATACCTATAATCATTAGAGAAACAGATTTGTCAGAACAAAAATCCTCACCAGTTCTACATTTTCTTGCATCTTTATTAAAAAAACAAAAAAACAAAAAAACAAAAAAAACAAAAACAACAACAACAAAAAAAAAAAACAACAAAAAAACCACAACCAAACAAAAAAAAAAAACAAAAAAACAAAAAAAAAAACAAACAAACAAAAAAACAGTTTCTAGCTTTTCCAAACCTATCCTGTTGGCAACCCACCTGACTTGCCCCATTAGTATTTACATTCAGTTTATACTACTTTCTCGAAGTTCCTTGTCTCCAGGTATTGGATATACAAATATTCAATATGTACACACTAACTTTCTTTCACTTTGCTACCTTTTCTGTTCTTTTATTGCAGCGTGCTAAAAATGAAGGCCTCTTACACATATACACATATATTGAAAACAGACAAGATGTACTTTGTTAGTCCCCTTTTATCCACCCACTTCAGATTCACTGTCCATGTTGCAAAGTAGCACCTAAGTAATAATTCATGCTCCAGAGATGGGCCTCTTGGCCTTCCTGTTCGGTGTTCTGCATGAAAGAGCAAGAAAAATGAGCTGATTTCAGAAAGACTGAACCTTCTACTACTCAAAAATGGAGCCTAAGAGATAACTACACCAATTCCTTTCAGTGGCAAGTAATGACTTACATACACTTTTCTTTGGGCAAGAACAATAAAATGTATGTATCACAGTGTTTTAGAATTATCAAAACTGAATCCATGTTCAAGATTCAAGCTCCAAAACTTTGAAATACAATTAATGAGCACTTCTCTCTACAAGTCACGAAAGCCTGTTGCTCAAGAACAAGATGTTAAAGTTCAGTCTGCTGGACTCAACTTCACATTGCAGAAAAAAAGCAACTATTCCTGTGGCTTTGGGACAACAGCACATTAAACAGAATTTTCCTAGTTGCACATAAAATGAAAACATCTTGCTTGTAACATTCCTTTTAGCAAAGACTTTAACAAGAGTCTACAGATTATAATCAATCTTCTGAGAGAATAAACACTGACTCCCATTTATACAGAAAGTGGGATAAGTCAACCAATTCTAAATGTTCTGCTGTTCACTGCCAACTACATCAAATTCATATTCTTATTTAAATATATTTGAAAATATTTTCAACTGTTCATAGTATCAATCCAAACCAAAATACTTAATATAGATTTTAAAATGAGAGACAGAGTGGAGTTATACAGACCCAAAAGATACACTGAAGTTTTAATTTGCTCAGCAGTACAATTTGCATATGCTTAGAACCTCAGGTGACAGCATTCCTGATTTATTTGCCACAATTCTATTGATAAAGACCTGTGGTCCTGCATGGCATGCAATCCTTCTAGGTTTAGCTGATGTTTCTTTTGTTCTGAGCAGTGGTTTGATCAGAGGTCCTTGTTGGAGGTTCTCTAAGCACTCCCTGGCACTCAGCTCTTACTTGCCCCAATTCTATTATTTTTCTACAAACGACATCAGGCCAAGATCTACAACAGAACCTTTTGTGTAACTTTTCTTTTTTCAGCATATAAAGACTGTGTTTCTATTGATTTGCAAAGGATAAATTTCTTTATATGAGAGTTTATTTATGCTGACATTCAACACCATCCACACCTCATAAAATGGAAGAAGGAATAATTATTACGTGATTCTGATCCATCAGAGACTGATGAATCACAATAATGGTTTTTAATAACTGACCAGCAATCCAAAGCCTAAATGACCTGCATACATTTTTCAAGTTTTAAAGCTTATCACTAGAAACGTGCCTAAAAATGCCGGGAGGAGAGTCCTATTGTGACAGAAACTTAATCCATGATCCAAAGGGCTGACAATCCACTCATCATTTGTCTATTCATGAAAAACACAAGACGTTACACTGCATATTGACACAGCTCTCATCTCTAATGCTTGGCCTATTCACACCTAATAAATCTCACAGAGAAACCCAAAATCTGTTTGAAAACAGTCTGCAAATAAATAAAATTATTTTAGTTAGGCATTTAGTACTAAAGTCCTACTAATTTCCTTAGGATAAAGTAAATACAAAGCTTCAAGTTTCCCTGGCAATCCTGCCATTTAAAAACAGGCAAAAAAATAGGACAAATCCCCCACCACTTCGAACCATCCAGCTGGTGATCCTGATAGCTACAGACTGATAGTGATGTAAACTCCTTATGCCAGCTTGCTTAAGCACAGAAGCACAAATGCACATAATTAAAATCTGATGTTTGCTTTTTCCTCCAAACACAAATGCAGTATTTGTGTTTGAGCACTGGCAGTAACAACTGGGAACTACGCTATTAATGTCTGTTTTAAAAATGTTTGTGGCAGAATCCAGTCTAGAGGAACAAAAATGAAATGTACTCCGACAAAGCAACAGTGAAAAGCACATTAAGAAAACTAAAAGCAGTGATTACAGAAGAAAATAGTGTATTCTCCTCTCAGAAAGTTATTTATGTATAACATTTCTTAAAATTAATCCAAACACTGCCATTCTCAATAAAAGCCAAATTTCTGAGAGGATATATTTTTAAGTAAATGCAAATCCATGCTTTATTAAAAGGGAGAAATATAGTTCAGTACCTGATTTGCTTATTTCCTCAAGCATGTTCCAGGTTAAATAAATTGGTACTAAACGGTCCAGGAACCTAGATGCACTTATGGCTTCATTTATTAACTCAGGTTTAAGAATTTATATCTTAAAAAAATACATGGCAGAACTGAGGCTTGTTAAGTTCAGTAACGGACACAGTGAAAACTGTCTGCAGCTTAAAGAAGTATTTCACACTAAACTGAGGCATCCATCTACTAGACAGTCTCCCAAAATAATGTCTGGCTATAAAGCAGTATCTGAAGGTGCATCTTTTCACCAAGGATCGATGGATTTCAGCTGTCTGTTTCAAGTGCCTATAGCAGGACTGTATGAAATTGTTCTCTCACCTGCTCCTATTGAAGCCTTCTGTAGTGTTTCCTAATGCTCTGTAAAACCAGTCCTACAGCTGAGTCTTTTCTGTGAGATATGTACACAAATATTCTGGTGATTATTGTTCTGAATTTTTGAGGCCATATATGGCTGAACACAGCCAAAATAGAGGCTTTGGAAAACCATGATCCAGGTAGGCAGAGAAGTGTTATCTCACTGTGAGGGGGTTTTTGGCAGCCAATTCTGCCAAAGCATCCTGCCAGAATTCGTCAATTTGTGCTGCTATCAGTCATATTGCTACCACTGGTAGATTTAACAAAAACAGGTTTTCCCTAGGTGGTACCAAGTTAAGAAGAGTTTTTTTTTTTTGTTTTTTTTTTTTTTTTTTTTTTGTTTTTTAATTTGGTGTTACAGGATTTTTCTTAATGTTTGTTTGATTTGTGGTTTTAGTCCATTATTTTTCCTCAGAAAAGCACAAAAAAGCAAACCTATACCAGCTAAAAACACTGAATCTCACCAGGTATTCTGAAGATGAACTTTTATTCTGAATGCAGCTCAGTGAAGTCTGGATATGGACCTTCTAACAGAAATATCATTCTGCACATACATCACAAAGCCTTAGAACAACAAGTAAGAAGATCAGAGAAGTTTTGTATCACATGTAGATTTAGCTTCAGGTCATCAAGAGCTTTTCATTAGGTTGCACCTGTGCTTGTTTGAGATGAATCAGAGAATCACACAGTAGCTGAAGTTGGAAGGGGCATCCTGAGACATCCAGACCTAGTCACCTTCTGGTAGCAGCTTCAACTTGGGCAGATGGCTCAGGACATCTGACTATCTCCAAGTACAGAGACCAGGCCCAGTGTTTCATCACCCTTACAGGAAAGAAGTATTTCCTTATACTTAAATATAGCTTTCTGTACATCAGACAAGTGGGAAATAAGCCTCATCCTCTAATCCCAGAAGTTCCTTTTGGGACAAGAGTTAAAAACTGTTTAGGAACATAAATTAGATACATTCTTAATGTATCAAAAGGAGGTTCTTTAATTAAAACAGATTGCTATAGGCTTTATCTGGAGATGTACTTGCCACTGGTATTTGACTACTTTTGTGCTTTAGAGGAAGATAAAAATTTGAGATTTCTAGTATGCAGCAAATAGCAAAAACATCAATTCTCTGTATTGCACAAGCATATACATAATTTTCTGCCTGTATTTAATAACAAGTATTTTGATAAAGCTGAGCAGAAGCCGGTGCTTAAATATTTTGATTAATAATAATTAAAGTTAGAGACACCTTTACTTATGTGCTAAGAACTTCCAAGTCTATTTACAAATAAAAGGGATATTCCTCATCCATATGAAGCACTGACTGTGACAAGATTATTTGCATTAAGAGCAATGAAGAATTGTCTGATACTGTAAAGTAACAAACATTGCCTCTTACATACTTTCCATTGTCATTACATATGAGAGAATATACCTGGAAGCTGAACAATCTGTGTCCACTGGATATCATATGGCTCAGTCTGTCCTTTATTTCATACAGACATATTCTACTTGAACAGTATTTTTTTAGATCAGCATCCCATAAACAAATGGGCCAGCACAGAGTCCTGAGCTTATGCAGTGCTCTTCCTGAGAAAATACCGATGTGGTATAAATTCCAGAAACCCATGGTGCAAAGATACTGTCTTTGGCCAAATTCTGACCTTATTTTTGTGCATGCAGCAATCAAAGTTAAAAAAAAGGAATGGCAGAAATTAGTCTCATGCTGAATACATTGCAATACACCCATCTACAAAGCCAGAACATTCTAAGGAAAAGAAGAGAGAAGGGAAATTGGGATACAAGCACATACAAGCCAACATTTCAAAATTTCACTGCCAAACCTCAGACTACAGAAATGACTGGGGGCTGGGCTTTGTCCAACTCTTTAAGAAAAAACCCACTTACTTTATTACACTCCTTGGGCCACTGTGCATTCTTTCAAATCCCAGACAGATTTCCTAATTTATATTGACTCGCACCAGGCAACACAGAGCTTCCTTAAGTCCCAAGTTTCTTGTAGACTTAGACAAACTGCAAAGCACAGAAAGTTGTCATTGAAGTACGCATTCCACAAACAGCAGAAACTACTGATGTTTTTTTGTAGGGACTCCTGGCCTTTGCTGTTAATTTTTCTACTGAAGTAATTTCAGCCCTTTCTACCCACTACATCATCTGAGCACTGGAGCAGGAGAGAGACAGCACATGCAGGCTCCAGTGTGCAGAGCCACCACACTCAATTTTCAGCCTACTTGTTCAAACACACTGTATAAAAGCTGAATTCCACCCAGCTTTCCTTCAGTGGAGGCATTCATTTGAATCATCCTAATCTATTAATTCAGCAGTTTCCCAATTCTTCCAGATTATTTGCTCTACAGTCTTACTCCTCACTTATAGCAGCCAACAGACATTGAAAATGACTGTTAGAAAGGTATTAGAAAGGTAGACACAAGATTAAAAAAAATAATTTCCACAGAGAAACAGAAAAGATAAAAAGGTGCTTTAAACAGTACTGCAGCTCCAAATACTTTATACACTCTGATTTCTTTAGCATTAGAAAAAACAAAATCCTATATCCTGTTTTTTAGCAGCATCTCCAGGCAGCTGACATAAAAGAAACATGGATTTACTTTTCATGCTGAAAGTCTTTTATTCTCACTTTCATACAACTCAGTAAATTGCCCAGAGAGTGATTTATTCTCCGCTATGATCTCCTGCATATCTTATACCCACACAAAAGATGGATGCTGGCAGGGAGAGCTGTCAGTAGGAATTTCAGCAGAAGTAAATTGTTTAGTACTTACAATGCAGTATAATAGCTGTAATTTCATTTGAACTGTTGCCATTAATAGAACTACAAGCCAAGACCTCAGCACTCATCACTGTGCAGCCGCTGGGAATTTCTCTGAGCACACTTCACCACAAATGCAGGTAGTTCAGTCCTGGAAGTGTTACTATACCTGAAAGAATGACAAGCCAGGCCTGGCACTTTCCCTCAACAGTCAAAAACACAGGTGCATATCAACTGCTAAGGAGTTTCCCATCAGTATTGAACAGGTGTCTTCCCAGCTATTCCCATCCTCTGCCAAAATGCAAGCTAGCAATTTCAATGCATATTGAAAGATGTTTAAAAGGAAACCTAAATATAATACAGAGATATCCAAATATGTCTATATGTAAGCTGTGCTTTAGTTGGGCAAGAAGCATGTTTTTCTGGAGCTTGTTCTTCTGAAATATGACAGCTGCTACATATGAAGAGATAGAAATTCAAATACATTAAATGTTTGGCTATAGATATCACACCAGCAGATAGTTGTTCTTCACCTAAACTTTTGGTGAAGCACCTATTAAAATGCTTTAGTGTAAGTGCTGTGATTAAAACAAACTACAGATTGTTTTCCTGGTGTAAGAAAATGTATAGAGCCTGAATTCTACTCTGTGCTGTTTATATAGGCCCTGAATGGAAGCTCAGGATTAACATATGTGCTATAAAGGTGATGAAACACAGCAAATTTCAGAAAAAGTGCTTTGAGTGTAGTAAAGATGACTTTTGCTGTGGTACCCTTTCTACTCAGAAACTGCAGATTTGGCTTTCTCTGACAGGTTAAGCTAATTAACCACCCTGGATGCAGTCCCAGAGGTCTATATGGGAACTCAGACACCAAAGAGGGGAATAAGCCATTAGTTCAACCAGAGGAATTAGTTTTTACATTCATGTCTCTCATCACTGCTAATCAACTACGATACACATTCTTTCTGCCAAACTCCCTGAGATATATGGATGAACATCCCCAAAGTCCAAAAAAAATACTACACACTTCACTTCCCTGCCCAACCTACAGAAGGAGGGAAAAATGAGTAATGAACAGGCTGTTTTACTGGCAGCTTAGGGGTCAGCCCATGACTGATCATGGTATGAAAACTGTGAGGGCTGCTGTGGGGAAATTTCATGTGTATTTCATGCCTCCATTGGGTGATATGCCTAAGGATTAATACACTCCATTATTGAATCTACTTACATATTGCAATAGCCACGTGACAAAGACTGGAAACAAACTCAGTGCAATCAGTCTCCATTAAAATTTATAATACTTCTCAGAAGATTCCTTGGATCTTCTTGAGAGTATGAATAAATTGGGGTTTTCTATTTTAAGTGGGAAAACCAGAAAGTTTCCACTCGGATCACAGCCGTAGGGCATACTCACAGAGAAAAATCTAGAAAACATTCTACAACAGTATCTCAAAACTTCAAATCAGGAGAAAGAGGACGCGCTTGGGAAAATTACAAAGTGAATGCCTGAACGCTTCTGGCTGTTCTGACTTTTCAAACCGCGCCGCACAGCGCCATCTTCTGGTGACCAAAAATTGGATTTTTTTCCTAGCCTAAGAAAAAACTAACCACATCAAAGAATTTCCAAACAAAACATTAGTAGTGTTAAGCTTTAAAAATATATATATTAATTAAAAAAAATTAAAATTTAAATTAAAATAAATAATTAAGCTCTGCTATTCCTATGAACGTGCATAGTGAAAAAAATTATTTACAATGCCTTTCTCCCTTAATCACGCATTAACCTTGATCTGATTTCTGCAACTGAAGAAAAATAGACCAAACAGTGAAACCTCAAGGATGTATCACAACACAACTTTCTTCTGTGCTTCTAAGAGGACCCTCAATGACAGGGTGCAGCTCCTCTCTCTGGAAGAGCATTTGGAGGAGCTGTGGAATATAGGAATTGTTGAGCTCCAGCATGAGCCCAAAGCCATACCCCGTGTGCCAAATGGACCAAGACCACATCACAACTCGAACTGAACCTCCATGGGCAGTCCGCACAAAGATATGCGGACTAGAATTTACACTTAAAAAAACAAACCAAAGACAAAGCAAAACAAACAAAACAAAACAAAACAAAAACAACCCAACCAATCTAAAGTACTCTACTGGCTTCTAGGTTGCTACGCTTACAAATAAGCTTAATGCCACCATATTTCCTTTAACTCGTTGAATTTCCCAACGAGAAGAAGCCAGTCAGTAGTTCGATTACTTGATTAAGCAATTAGTGTTCAATTAACTCTCTTGAGTGGCTCAGCTAATGGGAGACAGGCTTGGTACTTGGTAGTTTTCCAGGTTTGCATACAAGTGTTTTTAAGTGGAGTAGGAAAATACAATAAGGGAATAAATATGTGAAACATGAGAATTCTACAAAAAGGAACCCTGAATGCTTAGAAATAAACTAAAGTCTGTTTCCTTGCTCTGTTTGCCTGTTAAGTACAGAGTTCTCACCAGTACGCGTGAAAGCTTTTATTCTAATACAGCACTACTAATGTAACCAAATCCAGTATTTCAAAGCTACCTTTCTATTTACCTTTTTTTTTTTTTTTTTTAATACAACCAGCACCTTTACTCATACCTTCTAGTTTGGAAACTAATTGCTCCACGTGGAGCGCCAAATCCCTCCTAGTGCTGTAACTCGCACAGGCACACACTGCGGGGTTTGCCGCCCTGCGGAGGAGATTTCGTGCGCCGCTGCCCCCGGCCCAGGCCCCTCAGGCCCGGCTCCCCTCAGGATCCGGGCGCGCGGCCACAACCCCGGGGCGGCGCGAGCGCGCCTACCCCCGCACTGCCCCGCGCGCTTCCCGCCGCCGCCTTTTGAACGGCCTCGTGACGTCACCACGGGCCGGGCGCACGCGCCACGCCTCCTGCCTGGTGTCCCTCCAGGGGGCCGCGGGCGGGCCCGGTGGGTGGGGCGGCGCGCGGGGCGCGGGCCGTGCGCAGGCGCAGCGCGCGGTGCGCGGGGCGCGGAGCGGCGCTCCCATGAGCCGGCGCTGCTGCTCGGCCGCCGCCGCGCTGCTGCGGGGGCTCGCCGGCCCCGCCGCGCTGTGCCTGGGCAGCGCTATGAGCCTCTGCGGGGCGGCGGCGGGGCCTGCGGGCGGCGGCGGGGGTATCTCCGCGGCGCGGCTGGAGCCCGCCGTGGCTGCGGCTGCCCGAGGTGCCGGGCGCCGAGCCGCACCGCACCAACGAGCTACTGCTGCTGCCGCCGCCGGCCCGCGCGGCCCGGCCCCGTCGCCGCAGCACCACGTCGTGTACTTCCTGGGGACGTGCAGGTACGGCGGGCGGCGGGCGATGGGGGCAGGCCGGCGGAGCGGGCGCGGGCGGGAAGCGGCGCCCGGGGACGCGTCCCCGCAAGGGCTGCGCGGGTGGGATCGCCCGGCTCCCGCCGCTCTCGGAGCGTCTGGCTGCCCCGTACGGCCGGGCACGGGGAGCGGGCCCTCCGGAGCGCTGAGCTGGAGCAGGAGTGGAGGGGAGGAGAGGTGTCTTCGCAAATCACTGAGGTTGGAGATCACTGAGTCCAATCACGTCAACTAGACCCTGACGCTAAGTGCCTTGATTCAACACCTCCTGGGCAATCCATTCCAAAATCCAATTACCCTTTCTGTGAAGGGTGCTTCCTAACGTCCGACGTAAACCTCCCCGGCACAACCTAAAACTGTGCCCTCTTGTCGACCGGGGAAGAGACCGGCCCCCATCTGGTTTCAGCTCCTTCCAGGGACTCGCAGAGTGCAGTAAAGGCTCCCCTGAGCCTGCTTCTCTCCGGGCTGGGCACCCCCAGCCCCCTCAGCCGCTCCTCACAGGACTGGTGCTCCAGCCCCTTCACCAGCTCCACTGCCCTTCTCTGGACTCACTCCAGCCCCATAGCACTGCCTGAGGGTGACATTGGTGGCAGGGATGGCAGTGTCTGAACGCTGGCAGGGAGTGTCAATGGAGACAAGACAGGGAAACCCTGAGGTGCTTGGTTGTCCTCCCCAGGCAGAGCACTGTGTCTCTGCGCGGGTGTGTGGACATCTCAGACACCATCCTTTGGGAATTTGACAGGCACTGACACTTTCTCAGCCTGTCCTGAGAAGGCACTTGTGGTGTCTTGAGTTGGCAGGAAATTGCAGGGAGTCTGAAGTGCTGTCCTGAGCATGTGGTCGACCTCTCTAACATAACATGCTCTGGTAGCCAGCTAATCTCAATTATCATTACTGCTTCTCAAAAGCAGGGGTAGTGCCTTCTTCTTCAAGGGAAAAGGCTTTCCCTTCTGTCAGGTAAAGATGCAGAATTTAGTGTGTTTTTATTTTAAGGATTAGGATGGCCTACGAAGACTTTTGTGATTGCCATTCTTGCATATGGCTTCATTATTCCTTAGTAAAATAAATGAACTAGTATTCTTTGCCATTAAGATTTCAGACATGATGTATTCATGACTTGGGGGTTAATTTCTTTCCATGTCTGCCCTCTGTGGATGTGAATATGGCAATAAAAATTTCGTACAGCTGAATGAGAGGGGATATTTTTGTTTCTGTATAAAATCCAGAAAACTTGGTACAAAGTTTTAAGTCTTTTTTTGTGATAAGATAATCTGTATTTCTGTAAACGGAGATAATACAGTAAAACTATGTATTCTGTATCATTCTAAGTTGAATAATATTTTAATTATTTTTTTTGTGAAGTAAACAAAAACTAATAATATATTCACGTGCTGATTTTATTTTATTTATCTTAGGGGTGGGTATGAAAAATATGTGGTAAAAAAATTAAAATAAGCAAATCGAAATATAGCAGTTTCTTTACTGTGTTTCTCATTCTGCAAACCTAAAAAATGAGAGCCTCTAATGCATGTTTTTATTGTACAGTCCTTTCTTATAAATATGAGTACATTGGAGCTGAATATTTTCACAATGTAGTAATGCATCTTTTTTTTTATTTATTTTTCAGAACTATCATGACATCATGTCTTGCCACCCAGAGAACTTTCAGTGGGAGCACTGGAGTTTTGAAAATGTTGCTACCATACTTGCTCGCCGGTTCCCCAATAGCTTTATTTGGGTCATAAAGTGTTCTCGAATGCACCTGCACAAATTCAGTTGTTATGACAATTTTGTGACGAGTAACATGTTTGGAGCACCAGAGCACAGCACTGACTTTGGAGCTTTCAAGCATCTCCATGCTTTGCTAGTTAATGCATTCAGACTCTCTCGGAATATTCTGCTGTCCCAGAAAAGTGTGCATGGTGTGAGCAAGGATGCAAAAATAGCTGCTTGTAAATCACAGCCGCAGTCTGTTCCTACAACAAATGGCTGCTCATCCAAAGAAAGGGAGAGAGATTGTGAATGCTCTAATAATTCTGCTGTGGACTTCATGGTACCATCTGCTGTAGGTGCAGCATCGTTTACTTTGATTGGCTTCAGTAAAGGTTGTGTGGTTTTGAACCAGCTGCTTTATGAGCTGAAGGAAGCAAAAAAAGACAAGAATACAGATGCCTTCTTAAAAAACATAAAAGCAATTTACTGGCTGGATGGTGGTCACTCTGGAGGAAGCAATACTTGGGTTACCTACCCTGAAATGCTGAAAGAACTTGCAGAGACAGGAATTGAAGTTCATGCTCATGTTACGCCATACCAAGTGTTTGACACAATGAGGTCATGGATTGGGAGAGAGCATGAGAAATTTGTACAGATACTTGAAGAATTTGGTGTGGAAATAAATGATCAACTGCATTTTGCTGATGAAGTTCCTTCCTTAGACAACCATTTCAGAGTTCATGAAGTATTTTGAGACTGTATGTATATGAACAGTTATTCTTTATAGAAGCACTTTAACATTTTAAATGTTGTCATCTAGATTTTCAGCTTTGAGCAGATGCTTTCTAAACAGAATATTAAATCAGTTCTGTGTTGCTAATAGATACTATATAAATTTCCATAGCATAAAAAAGGCTTATTGGGACCCCATAACTATAACATATGTTGTTTTTTGATTCCTGGAAAAAAAGTGTTATGAAGAACAATCCTATACATGTTTTTTTGTTAAATGCAAATGTTTATTCTTAAACTGTTGGCAGAATTTTTAGTCCTGGATGTCTAATATCATATACTGCATTTAATAGGACTTTAAAGTAATTGAAAATTTCAGATGTGTAGATACTTCAGTTGAGTGGCTTCCAGGGTTAAAAGTATTGGTCTTTGTCAATAACAGATGTAAGGTTAGTGTTTTGGCTTAAGGAAATTGATTGTAAGAAGAATGTTAGTTATATATTCTGCTGAAACCTATTTTCTTAGGTAATTAAATCTTCCAGTTTTGTAACATTTCTCCTGTTTGAAGCAAAGTCATAAATACCTTTGAAATAAGAGTGCCAATGCATTTCTCTTCCTTATGTGTGCCTTGCCATTTCTGTCACTCTAAAGTTTGATTAATTAATCGTGCAGTATCTGTTAGTGAACAGCCATTTCACCAGGGGGCTTGAAAATTTTGATGTAGCTATGTTAAGTAACCAAGAATATTGATTAGGGTGCAGCTTGTTCCTGCTTCAACATACCTTGCTGCTGCTTTGCTAACTTCTGTAAGGACCATCAGTAATATCTTTGTCACACCAAGAGGTGACATCCCTACCTTGGGGTGGCAAGGTTTCTCTTGGTAACTGCTGCATTGATGTGGCTCTAAATTGAGCCATAAGCACATCATCTATTACAAGTTGCATTAAAAAAATCAGACTATGTTGACTGTAGCTCTTTCAAAATGCCTGTTTTAAAATATGTTATCTCCTTTAAATGTATTGCAGTAGTTGCTTCTAGAGCTATCCAGTAGTCTAATTTTTGGAGCCTATTTTTTCCTACAGAAAAAAACAATCTTTAATTAAATAGAAAGCCAGCCTGATTTGATACAAAAGATGTAATCTGGTTCAGACACCAAACCTGAGTGTTCTTAAGAAAGTAATACTGAAAGATGGAAAATGATGGTATTTATGGGACTTTTCTACTGTTGCAAGTGATTTTCCATTTATCTACAAAACTTAGTATAATTCTTAAAGACAACTGCAGCTATTAACAAGAAACCAGTAACTCCCAATGGTTTTGGATTTCCTGGATGTATAGGAATACAAAAGCAAGTTAGCAAAACACTGTGAAGATTGCACAAAAAATTGTGGCTGTGTTCTGAAAAAAGGCATTATATTCATCTTTGGTTTTGTGTTTGATGGTTTATTGAATCTCTGCCCTGCTTGTTTCCTGTGACTCTTGCACTGTGGAAGGGAAGTCCTGGGTGATCTTTCTTCTGCTGCCATCAGTAAAACTTACAATGTTCCATGTAGACAGCTTTTGGCAGAAACTGCCAAAACATCAGTGATCACTGAACAATGAGAAAAGTGTGTTGTACTCCTAAGAAAATTTCCTTAACACCAGAAATATTAAAGGTGATAGAAAGGATTATGCATACAGCATGTACCTTACAATTTGAAAGAGAACTCTGTCACTAATAATGAGATTCTTGTACCTAGTTCATCAAAAGAAATCAATTTTAATTGATGGAGAAAAGTGCCACATGCAAACAAACTCTAAAGAACCTAAAATTTAGTTCCATCTGTTTATTTTGGGCTGTTTCTTGGAGATTTTGTTCAATCCTGTTTGTTGGTTACCATCTTAATGGGCTTATAACAACTTTTTTGTGTTTCAAGGAACATTTTCCCCCTTTTTGGTCCTTTTGATAACATTTGCAGCATATGTGAGGACTTTTCTCTATAAAGAAAATATAGTTCACCTAAAGAAGTCGTTTTAATAGAAAGCCTACAAATGGCTTGAAATGTGTTTAACCATCCACTTACAAAGTAAAATTTTAAAAAGTAAACCAACAAAAACCCCAGAACATTCTATTGCTTTTGCTCCCTCAGTTTCAGACTGACTAGGCTAAGCTTGGTGTGCTAACACTTGCCCAATCCAGTAACACTGCAGATCAGAGACCAATTTCTAAACAATTCTGTGCCTGCCAAAACAACAGAACTACGTTGTTGCAAGCTTTTGGAAATAGCTATTAAAATATTGACATTGTCTTCAAAAGTTTCTGGATGGCTGTCCTATGAAAATAATACTAACCTGTTTGATGGAAGTTGCCTACAATAACTGTTAAATAGGCTTAAGTGTTGCTGCATTACTTTGAAGAATAGGCACTTTGTTGTAAAACTAATCTTGTTATGAGACCTCGTGTTGTGGAGGGAAAACTGACTGGTTGTTTTTCATTCTTTAAAAAGCTGTAGTACTCTGTTGGAATGTGGCTCTGTCATTCACTACAATGCATGCTAAAAATAAATTTTGCAAACTATGTAGAAAATAAACTATTTCTAATGGGTGAAACCACTTTGATGTGAGTATAAAACCATTAAACAAGGAATGTGTAGTTTTATGGATTAAGCTTTATCAGGTGTTTGTGGAGACCTAGTTTTAAAAATCAGATTTATTTGTTCACTTTTCTTCAAGGAGGATTTGTGTTTGTGTAGTCAGCATTCATAATTTTAAAACCGCTGACTGGCATCTCACAGACACAGGAAAACTGACATGATGCAGCCAAGGGTGGGACATTTCTATGTTAGGGTGAAATGGGTCATAATTTGCATATGCCCATTTTTCAACATGAACTGTAAAGGCAGTTTTTAATAAGCCTAGATGTAAATGCTTCAAGTTAGGTGGGTCTCCTGCTTGTAGTGGTGTAGTTCAAGACACTTCTGTTTTTTAATGGAGTGAGCAACATTACACAGTCCTTAGTACAGCCTAGTAATGATGGGTGTTCTTTGTATTACATGCCTGTACAATAGACAAGACATTCTTCAGATTTTGAGACATGCTAATGTTCTAAACTGTGACTGCTAAGTTCTTTTAAATCAAGGCTTGATTCTGTGAAATTGTCCAGATGACTTAAATGATTTTATTTTGTGTGACCCTGAAGTGCTTGAAGTTTGGTAAACTTCATGCCATTTGGGACTGATTTAATCACATCTCTGCAAATGCTGATGCATTGATCAGTATTGGCCCCTAATTTTGGAAGGTGATTAAAGGTCCCGTCCTTAACATGTGGCTGAAAGGAGCAGTTTTCTCTGTCCTCCCATTGATAAAATCCTGCTGCCTCCCTGCACGAGCACTTTTATCATAAGCTGTTTTATGTTTATAAACAATCATTGCTGACAGAGATAAGTAACAGCAGTGCTGTATATTTAAATAGTCATAGAAATTATTTCAAATAAGACTTCTAAGTCAGTTCAGGAGTTAGGTTGTTACATATGCACAGATAAAAATGATTGTGCTTGAGTATGCAATCAGATTTTCCCTGGAGGTTCTTTTTGAGCTGTAACAGTTGCTTCATCTCTGCATACAACCAGTATTTGTTGTCTTGTACAGACTGAAATTTGAAGCACTGAGGTTAATTGTATACCCACTCATCTACCTTGAATGCTTATTTTAAATTACATGGCATCTTATCAGTTATTACAGGAAAGAATTTAGTAACAATGAAAATTTGGGGATGCGTGTGCTCTGTTGTGAGCAGCACTTTTAGGTACATCACAGCCTAGCAGAATCCACAGACACAAATACGTGTCTGGTGCCCTTGTGCAATACAAAAGCAAAGGCAGGTGTCTCAAGACTGCAATCCATGAGAGACAGCCTCTAAATCACCTTCAAAGTTACTTCACAATCTTTTAAAATCTTATATTGAAATCTTGTTTCATTCTTGTAAGGATAGTAGATTAAATTTTAAAAGTTTGCTTTTAATGATCATAACTGATGAAAATTTAGACACATTTGAATATTGCAGATAGAGAACCTAAGACCAAAGCTGGCTTTCTGTTGGTGGTGTTGATCTCTTAACTCTGTTCAGATGCAGGGTGACTGTTGCTAACTGGAATAAAGTAACATGAAGTCATTAAGCCAGTAATGCAAGATCATATAACACCTATGTGTCAGACAGGCACTGCCTCTTCCAGTGCCAGATGTACTGCTCCTGACTAACTTCATTCTATTGGTATTAACAGCGTAATTCACTCCTCCTGCTGGCTTAAAAAACCCACTTGCACTGGATTAGCTGTTCCACATCACCATGGAAACCATGGAAGACTGATTC
Organism: Muscicapa striata striata; assembly: GCA_030060385.1. Classification (NCBI taxonomy): domain Eukaryota; kingdom Metazoa; phylum Chordata; class Aves; order Passeriformes; family Muscicapidae; genus Muscicapa; species Muscicapa striata. Next base: position 5,761,494 of record JAREIS010000056.1, on the reverse strand, counting down.
AGGCAGTCATTTTGAATATAGTGTAGTGTGGGTTATATGGTAGTGATGGCTTTGTCATTTCCTCATTAGAGCTTGATTAAATGGTTCCAAGTGACCCAAGAAATACCAAATTCTACTTAAGCAAATGATGAGAAAAGCAAGTGGTAATAAAAAAGGCAAAAATAAATTATCTGGTTTTACTTCATGTGTGTAAACACCTTATATACTTGAAAAGGAACAGAGTGCCATTACTTCAAGGTTCAGAATAAATTTTTCTTTCTTTCAGTAGGCTCTCAAAAGAGCACTTTGAGTCATGATTGCTAGTTTCTTTTGTTAAACTTGGCACTTCAGAGCTGTTGTTTCTAAAGAAAGCACTGCTGCAAGACAAAAGTCAAGAGACAGACCAGTGCTGAAGGGCAGGACAAGGCTTTTCTTCCACATCAGTTTATGCTCTGAGCAATACTCCTAAGCCTGGTGTCACAAAGCTCTTACACACCATGTGCTTAGCTCTTATTTCCCATTCCCCATCATGAGAAATACATTAGGGTTTTGTGGTGGGAGTTTAAAGCAGTTCCTGCCTGACAGCTGAAATTGTTTTCACAGCAGAAATTGTCCATTGTTATGATCTGTGTTATTACTGCAAGCAGCAGCTTCTGAGCATTTTTGTATGAACGTGGCACTGCACGTGGAGCTGTGTGTTTGACATGGTTGAGCAGTTCTTTTAATGGCTTCAGTCTGCAACAAGGAACAGACCTGAACAGTTGGAAACAAAGTCATCTGCTCTTGTTGCTCTCAGGAATCACTGCTTAAGAGAGATTGCTGCTCCCAGAAATTCCTACACACAGAGCTCAGGATGTATCCCCACTGTAGAGTCTGACCTAAAGTAAAATATGAAATCTTAATGCACAGCTTTACTGAAAACTTGGGTAACTGTCTAAGAAAATATAAAACTTGCCTGTCCTTCAAATAACACCAGAATCTTTGGTTATTGAGTGATACCAACTTAGAGAATCCCTTGTAAAAGCTACTGTCTCAGAATTAGTATCTTCCAACACCTGTACTGTATGCAGGAACACACCAGGTTTGGGAAGATAGATTTTGGTGAGAGAAAAAAGAGTGTATACAGGAATTTCTCTGAAGTTGTGAAGTAATACATGTTGGGATCACATCATATGTAATATCCCCTTTACTGTGATAAAATCATTCTCATCTCAGTCAAGTCAGTCTTGTGAAACCGATACTGTGAATGAGACAAATAGTTTCAGCCTGCATATTTAAACAAAATTACAAATTACAAATCCTTTGTGATCAAGTCAAATCCTTTCTCATTAGACACTTAACCTAGACCCTGTGTAGTTGCTGGAGAGGAACATGTTCTTAGTACATCAAATTGTCAGCACAAAAACAACAGGCAGATTTTTAATGATATGTTTAATTGTTTGACAAGAAAAATATTTTGACATCAATTTTTTAATTTGAATGTTTCCACAGCAAGCACATTAAAAAATGAAATCTGAAATAATTTGTCATCCTTTATATTTCATATGGCTAAGAATAAATAATTTTTTCCAGGTGTTGACCTGCAATTAATTTCTATTTTAAATGCCTCAGTCACCAAGTTTTTATAGTAATTCCAGGTTTGGTGTAGGCCAAGTTTAAACTTCTGATTTCAGACACTGTCTTTATGTAACTGTCAACTCATCTTTCAGTCCTAGGCAGTCTGCAGCACCCAACTCCTACGAATACACCGTTTGAAGTGGCTGCTTTGAATGCTTAAGTTGGTCAGTGTTTATTTTTCTAATACCTGTTAACACAACATCTGTTTTAATGTGGCAGGATCTCTAGCAGACAAACATCCAGTCAGTGGCTCTAATTCTCTGTGTGATTTCAGTAATGGATTTCTAAGTGTGCCTACTTGTAATCTCTTACTATGCTATCTGAAAGTTATTTCTTTAATGCTTTCTCCATTCATTCATCACTTTACTGCCTGCTTCACACTATGTTGCACAGTGGTTACAAAACACTAAGTAACTTAATTTTTTAACACAGTAACTTCCAGATTTTTATTACTAGTCAGATTATACTCAGATTAGGAAAATACATTTTTAAATGCTTGTATTCTTTTACAGCATTTCAAAACAACTGTTTTAGAGAAGTCACTAAATAAAAAATTGAAGAAACTCTTTCAAAGTGAAACAAAGGCTTAATTTTAAAGCTGGCAGCATGAATATAAAATTTACACTTGGGTGTCAAGGGGTCCTGAGAATACCAAGCAAACACCTCCCTTTTGAGAATGGAGACCCAAAGAATGGCAGAAGGAGGCATCAGCACACTACTTCTCTGTACCAGTATCTTGAGAAGCTGCTGGCAATTATAATTTAGTGATGGCTGTGCAGGCACAATGCTGGAACACAGCTTTGTTGAGCCCTGCAGGCTCTCTGAACCTCTCATTCAGTCCTAACACACAAAGAATATGCTCTGTTCACCTCTGCAATTCAGAATGGGCCCTTGACATTACCAGTCCAACAAAGCCAAGAGGTTACCTCAGCCTAACAGGCAGAGAGATTTTGTCTCAGCAGTGTGCACAAGCAATCCTTGTTCCGTTCTGAACAAAAATTTTGGGAGACCTATTTGTGATCCCAAATTTAAATTCTACCCTCAGAACGTACAATGATGCCCGTCAGAATCGCTTGGCTGGTTCCATTCATGCTTATTCATTGAGGTGGCTGGGTGCCCATTCACATGGTACCAGACTATTCTCACTGTGCTGAACTGCCAAGAAGAACAGGTTTAGAAGAATAATCTGCACAGTGTTCAAGCTCCTGCTCTTCTGAAGAAAGCTTTTTTCCAGCACTTTTTTAACACTACACATTTATTTAGTCTAAGAACCTTTGACAAGTTACAATTCTGAAAAAACATTGCTAGAAGTAACAGACTGACCTAAGTCAGATAAAGGCTGCTTTTCCCTAACAGCACAAGTAATAACATCAGAGGTGTTTCAAAGAGACAATGACTAGCCTGTCCTTTTTGTCAGATTCCCCACCTTTATTTCACAGGGCTTTTGTAAGCATCACAATCTGCTGAAAAAGTAACCTTCTACAATGCCTAAACAACAGGCTCCATCCCAAAAGGTGCTGTGTAAACCCCCTTTCATATGGTAACAAAGAGCACGTCAAATACAGCTCCCAACAGATTCTGTATCCACTCCACCACTGTGAACTCCATTGCACATACCAGGACTGTACCTGAATGGATTTGTGGGCACATTAGTGGCAAGTGTTTCACAGCTGCAGCAACAGTAATGCTGTCTGACTGCACTGGGGCAGTGACAATGAAGATTTCTCTCCCAGTAGCACATTATTGAGCTAGGAAAAGGGTAAATCATTTACATTGCAGTCAAGCTGCTGCACAATTCTAAGTGTAACCTGGCATGGTTAGTTTTTGCATTTTTTTCCCATACCCACTCTGTCTCACTACAAGGGGGAGAAGAAACTCCCCACACTAACTGCCAGGTTATTACTTAAAAAGAAAACATGACCATTACAGCTACCACCAATGGCTTGCCTGGACATCCTCAAAAGCCACTATGGCTTTCCTAAAATTTAATGAGGTTACATTCACAAAGATGTACAGTTACTCCTAAGCATACATGCTGTCAATACACATACCAAAACTTTTGTTCAGAAAAATGTAAATGGAACATTCCAAAAAGGTACAGTTATAAGTGGAGGCACTGCAAATGTCTGTCTCATTGTAGAAAAGAAACCATCTCCAGATCAAGCAGGCTGTGACCTCACTGCACATGAAAAACTAGAAAGAAAATCTACAAGATCAACTTTGTTATAAATGATTGTTTATTGACAGTTATTATTGGTCTCACAGAAAGTGTATGTAAGTACATATGGACAGTTTCCATACCATACTAACACACAATTTTCTACTTGCAAGGGACCTTGCTGAATGCGTGTCACTTTATCCATAATCATTCCTATAGGCTTTTTCTTGGATACGTAACACCATCCTCCGAGCATAAAAATCCCTGTATTCCTCAGGTAGTTCTTCAAGTGTTTTCAAGGCTCTGTCCAAAATCTGTATAGCTCTAGAGGCTGCCATGGGATCTTTATTTCCATAAGTGTCAGTCTTATCGTAGGACTCAGCAGGAAGGTGCTTCCAGAAGACATTCAGTGCCACTCCAAATTCCTCAGAAAGTACATTATGGAACCACAAAGCTGTAGGAAGAACATCTAGTTGAGGAAAAAACTAAATCTAGTTGAGGAAAAGCTGCAAGCTCATGATGAGTTAAAATAAAATCAGTAACAAGGAGGAATAGTTCAATGGGAGTAATTAAAATGTCTTTCCCTGACTAACAGAACTTGTCATGTCAGCCCACAGGAAGCTTTCTTCCTGTGCAGAAAAATTATTAGAACTTGTCTTTCCATTCCTCAAAGATGATTATAAATCTTAAGAAGGTCCAACAACTCTACCATCCATAATTCTCATCAGACCATGTGCCTCACAGTGCTTAAGTGCCAGAGCTACAGAAGAACAGAAATGGTATTTCACTCAAATTGTGTCATTAAAAAACTCAGGTCACTGAAGTTATTTCAGATTTCAGAAGGTAAGTTTATAGTATAAATCTATTAAGACACAAGTTCAGGAGCATAGAATGTACAGATGAGGGAAAGTAAGATTTGTAGGTAGATATAATAATACTGTTTTTCAGGTTAATTGTTGGAAGAAGTACATGAGTTTTACCAACATCCTTCAATGCTCCTACTTATAAAAGAGAAATGCTCTAGTAACCTCTTACCATCTCCAGAAATCATAAATTAAAAACTAGGCTGTTTAATACCATGCCATGGTCAGGAACTGTTTGGTACTTACCTGGAATAAATAACACATCTCCTGCTTCCAAAACACATTGATAGCGCTTGGCTTTCACAAAAAGGGGATATTTCTCTAAGTCTGGGTTATCCACATCCAGCACCTCTGATTTAGTACCTAGGAAAGTTTCAGTGAGTAAATATTCCCACTCTTCTGATAGTAACAAAGCATTATCATATAGCTGGAAATGGCAGTTCTTAAATCAAATTTAGCACTGGTTTATTTCTCAAAGCCAGGGAAACCTGATGGCACCCCTCATTTACTGAAGGTATGTTCTGCTGTTGTCTGCATTTGTTCTGTAACTGCAACTTTATAATAACACAGAAAACCACTTTTCCTGGCATTTAAAAAAGCATTTTGAATCTAGACAGAACATTTTACTCCTTCAGTTAGGTTTTGAAAATAATCAGGCAAAGCTGCTGCTCTCTTTAGCTTTGACTAAAGCACACAAAATCAAAGTTAAAGGAACAAATTACTTCTTTTATACCAAGTCATCTGTTAGTGATTATTTTCTACAGTGCAACACTTGTGAGCTGAAAAGCTAAGATCACCAAACTCTGAACTAGACACCTATGACATGCATACCTGATAAATATAAATACGGTGCATCTCGAGGACTGTACAAAACAACTCGTTTTTTCCCTGTGACTTGTATTAAGAAGTTGTCCATTACCTGGGATGAACATAATAATAGAGATGTCAGCCAAAAGTTGAGTGGACAAATATTTCAACTGATCTGATTATTAAAAAAGAGAATGAATAAAACCTTCACATTAAGAATTATCTTATAAATAAATTTATTCAGAACTCACTGCACAATGTTAGAAGACAATCTTATTTGGAATCTATTGCATTGCAGCCAGAAACCACTACAACCATTGCACAGTTGGCAGTGTACCGTACAACTAGAATTTATCCTAATTTGGCCATTAGAGTGAAAAAAAGAAAAGTAATATTGAAGACAAAAGTGTTGAAAGTTACTGTGTTTTAGATTTTCAACTGAAACTCAAAACAGTTTAGAAAAGGGAAACAAAATAAAACATCCTTTAATCTTACAAATCTGAAATTAGACATAAACCCAGTTAAAATATTATGACCAAGCAATGCAACATTTAAAATTAACCATACCACTGAATGTGGCTCATTTCACTATTTTAAAATATGTGAAGTTTGTTATTATTCTCTAATCTTTGGCAGAGATTTGCACCTTATTATCTCAACTCTGTAATGCCATCTAAAACATTTTATGCTGAACCCATGCATTACCTACATCATAATGTGTCCATAACTGTAATCCAGCTGAGCTGATGCGGAAGACACTAGAGAAAAACTGTTCCTTCTCAAAATACTCTGGAATATGAACATCTTCTGCTAAAATAGGAAACTGCTTCCTGATATCTGCAATATCCTGAAACAGAAAGGCATAACTCTTAGATTACCGTCTATACTCATTTAAATGGGGGAGCACTTCATAATAATTTCCAATCATATGAAATGGGGTTAGAACTTCAGCACTGGCAAACACCTGAAATCAGCTATGCTTTTCAGCATTGACTTGCTCAATGCCATTAATAAGAACAGCCAGAGAGCTGCTCTTAACCATGGCAGCTAGGAATCACACTGAAGGAGCAAGAGATCAGCATAAATCCTTTTCTGTTAGTTTACAACAAAAGCTAAAGAAAGAGAGTTTAGCAATGCACTCTTCAGTGATCAGCTCAGCTCCGATGCAACAGCAACTGTTTTAGACACATTGAAGTACTCTGACCTAAATCCAGTCAGATTTACATACCATGTGACCCTAAGTAAACTGTATGACAACAGGCTTTAAAAAATATTTCTAAACTGCAACTTTACAATATTAGAACTGTAATCTCCAGTAACTTACCTTCCTAACATCTTCACCCACTGATCGCAAATAGTATTTTTCATCCTGAAGAGAACACAAAAAGAGAATGGTTTGGAGTTTTTTAATAAGAATTACCAAAACACTTAAACAAAGAGCTTGTATTTTCTCATTTATCTAATGCAGAGTTTCATTAAAATATGGTACACATAAAGGGCATCGACAAATTCAGCTACTTTGTTATACTGCCCTTTACTGGTCCCTGCAGTTCACTTTGAGAAATGGGAAAAATAAGTCAACTGAAAGAAGAGTAAAATGTGGGGAGAGTGGTCAACTACTTCAGCAGTGCTGTTATTGAACAGACTCAAAGCAAATGCAGATTATTATTTAAGTTCTTCAGTATACTGCTGCAGAAAACTATTTTGATTGGCTTCAAAATTTACAGGATTCTACGAAGCATAAAAGGTAAAAAGCATGTCTACATTCAAAACTATTTGCTTCCCAATCACAGTTATCTGAAAAATCCCTAGCCTGAACACTGATATGTGGTCACACACACATTTGCTACTCACTACAGCCATCAAATTCTAAAATATCTTCATGACATTTTCTTGCAAAACACACAAATGATATAGCTGTTATTCTAAAGTGAGATTTGATTTCTGAATTTTATACAGGAATTTTTGCTCATGTATGCAGTTTTTTTAAGAAAAAAAGATGACTGAAGTTAACCACACTGTACACAAACAAAAAAAAAAACAACTTCTGAGAAGAATTACTTCTCACATTTTTCCTTTGGCATCAAGCCACAAGAAAGTTAAATTAAAGATCAAGTCTTTTACTGAAGTAAGACTTTAAATTACAATTAATCACTTTCCTCACCATATACCAGCAAAATAACCAACAGAAACTGTGACACTAAGGAAATTACCTCAGTAAGAAAGTACTCCTTGTGCTTGACTTCAGCTGCTCTTTGTACAAATACATCAAAAGGCAGAGTTCTGAAATAGAAATATTTGAATTTGTACCATGAATCAGTGTAACAACACACAGTCTAAACTCTATATAACTCCCCTACCACATCAAGTATAATGGAAGATGAAATAGGCTGCTCTTGTATTCTTTTAACTTACCATAGTGACTAATCAGTGTTAGCAGCAAATGTTTGAACAGTTCTCCCAAGACAGAGAGAGAGACTCTGAAGTCAGTAGGAGTTACATATTTATCTACATAATGGGAGCTTTTCATACAGATTACAGACTTTGGTATCAGTTGATAGCTGAATGGCAAACCACGAACAATCAGCAACAGGATATACATTCATTGTTATGAATACAATGTTACATTCATGCAGCTCACCATCTCACACTAGGTGTCACTGGATAATGAATTACTGCATGCAAACATCACATTTCAGAGCAACCACCAAGTACCCAGGGTTAAGAAGAAACCATTCTCAAGGAAATTTTTTCTTGATCCTGTTATCTTTTTTAGTAGAATGTGAACCTGCATCTGACAGTACTTGAGCCAATTCTCTAAACATTTTAGGCTTGTTTGGAATAGGCAAATACAAAACCCACTGAAGTCAATGGAAAACCAAACAAAACCCAATGCTCTGACTTCAGCCAAACTGTTCTATCATGTCCACTCACTTACACTTCCTGCTGAAGAAAGTGAGAGCACAGCTCTACTACAGCTTGAACTGCTGCATTCTGGTGCTACCACAGCTCTGCCCTTGCTATCTGCCCTAATCACCCCATCTCCCCCCTTACAGTAGCACTGGCACTCATCTGACCTCTCCATGAACCTGCTTACAAAGCTAAAACAGCAGAAAAACATTCAGATTTCTGCAGCATGTCACAAACCTGGCTGAATGAGTTCCAGAACCAACACAAAAACAGGGGTAGGAGCATGCAACTTACAACAGAACTGCACTACTGCTAATGTTCGTCAGTTTAAATTAATGGATGTTAAGTCCTCAGAGTTTCTATTCTTTTGTTTCTATTTATTGTCCCTTCAGATTAGAATGAGAGGCTTGCTGTGCAAAAGGTCAAAGCTTCCTGAATTTCAAGTGAAGTATGTGAAAATCCTGACAGCTGCTATAATGAAACACCATCAGAATGTCCATATGGCTGTCTACAAACCTGCTAAAACTAAGACTCCAGAAAAACTGTTCCTGAACCCACAGCAAGAGTTGCTAAAAAAGCCCCAAAACAGAGCAGGGAGAATGAGGTATGGAGATAGGGCAAAGTTAGTCAAGTACAAGCTAATTTCAGAGATTCAATAGTTCATTATGCAGTGAGCAGAATGCATCATGATTGTAACTTGTGTTTATCCCCTGAATAACAGGCTCCACTCAGAGACCTGTAGCCTGTTTACACCTATAGTATATACTCCCACCTGCTTAGATGTTTGACAGACTGAGCAGATCCTGCTCCCACTTGGGAAAACAAAAGGACTGCTAAAATAAAGGCATTTACCCTTGAAGGACCACAAAATGACTGAGATTAAATGAACTCTGAAGAAATGTTCTGGCAGTTACATAAGAGAAGCTCCAGAGGAGAACAAGGTTTTTTCTGGCCCACATCAAGATTAAAGAGCTGGTGAAATGTGTGGTATCCAGTGGTTTGAAAATTCTGAAAGCTGCACATGCTAACTTTGAAAGAAGCTTGGTTTTAATTAGTTACACCCTTCTGGAGTGGAATACCATGGCTGGCACACACACACCAGCAGTCAAAGGGGATCAGACACACAGTGAGTCAGAAATTATCAGATTATTCAGTAACACTGAGCATGTACCATATAACTAGAACAAAATACCAGGTCGTTGACTGGAGATATCAAGGGTGTTTTGGTTTATTTTTAATTAGCAGCTGCAAGTGTGAGGCTCAAACGTCCAACAAAAGTGCTGTAACAAAATACCTTTACAACACTTCTCCATGACATCACTTTTAAAGTGCTGTTTGGCCCTTCATTTCACCCTCATTGTATTTATTCAGGGTGTAGAATTAATAGAAGAGGGAGAAATCTGGGACAGCCCTTTGATACATAATGTAATGTTTTCACAAACTATCTTTCTATTCCCACCCTCAGCTTCAAACAGATGCACTGTGTCTGCAAGTTACAAGCACATGCCTTTAAAATACAAGAGACCTTGAAGTGAAGTACCTATACACAAAGTTCTTACTGAGGAAATCCATCTGTGGCACTGCAGAAACGTGAATCTTTACTTCTTTAGATCCTTCAGCTTGGCTCAAGTAATCTGTTGTCCATTTGGTGGTGCAAGTGCCCAGTTCCAGTCCTGTCAGCACTACTGGCTTTCTCTAAGGAACAATAACAACAAAAAAAAATTCAATGGTGAATGATCACAGCATCCAACAGAAAAAAAAAACAGAATGAATTTTTCAAATTACAATCCAAGCAAACAAGTCAGTTCAATGCCAGGACCCACTACACAAGGTCACAACTAATCTTTTCACAAGAAGGTGAATCAAATGCTGACCATTGAAAAAAAATGCAGCAAATTATAGAACTGTTTCTCTATTAACTACGTGTTCTTTCCTAGTTGGGTAAAGAAAGATATGGAAAGGCAAAGACAATTATAGCCCACACTTTGTGCTGGGGCCATTGAGGAATCCAGCCTCCAGGAACAGAACATGTAAAAGCCCACACAGTTAAGGTGCAGTCTGTGAGCTGTGGTGGTGCTGTTATGGTCCCACGAGAGAAGCTCTTTTCGCCTATATCAAGGTTCCTTGCTGTTCACAACCACGAACAGGTTTGAACCAGCCCACACACAAAAAGCAGAAAGACACTTTTGCTTTTAATCGGGACCTCGGAGGGCGGGGGATAAGGGGGGGACGGGGGAAAATAAAACAAGAGATGACAAAGCAACAAAACTAACGATCACACTTTTTAACCACTGCCAAAGGAAACTGACTCTTACGGACACCACCGTCGGAATCCGCCAGCAGCTCAGACAGGATCTGCCTATAGAAGCTCCTCGCTCCTAAACTCCCATTCCCCTCAATGGATCAGGGCACCTTCCTGGGAACACACACACCCATTCCCTGAGGTTTGCCTGGCCCAGTTGTGCCCGCTGAGGAGGGCTCCCCGGACACCCCCTGCCCTGTCCCGTGTCCCCACTCAGAGCACCCCGTACCCGCGGGTAGATGTCCCGCAGGAAGCGCTCCCGCGTCACCCCGTGCAGCCGCTCCACCGCCGCCCACTCCCGCCGCTCCATGGCCGCGGCACCGCGTCCGCCCCGCCGCTTCCCCCGGAAAGCACAGCCCGCGCAGAAGCGTTCCTGCCTCTCCCTCTGGGTGACGGCCGGGAGCCCACGATGACGGAGTTGTCAGGGGTGGAGGGGATCTCTGGAGACCATCGAGTCCAAGCCGTGCCACGGCAGGGTCACCTGCAGCAGGTGACACAGGAACATGTCCAGGTGGGGTTGGAATGTCCCCAGAGAGGGAGATCCATGACTTCCGAGGGCAGCCTGCTCCAGTGCTCTGCCACCCTCAACGTCAAGCAGTTCTTTCTCAAGCTAAAGTGGAACTCATTGTGTTTTAGTTTATGGCCATTACTCCTCGTCCTGTCGCTGAGGGCCACTGAGAAGCGTCTGGCACCAACCATCCTCTTGGCACCCGCCTTTGAGGTATTTACATGCATTCATGAGATTCCCTCACAATCTCCTCCAGACTGAACAGGCCCAGCTCCCGCAGTCTCTCCTCATGAAGAGAGACGCTCCAGGCCCTGAACCATCTTTGTGACCGCGGCCGCACCCTCTCCAGCACTCCTTGTGTCTCTTGTCCAGCCCAGAGCTGGACACCGTGCCTCAGCCGCGGGCTCAGCAGGGCCAGCAGAGGGGCCGCTCCCCATCCCGGAGGTGTCCGGGGCCCGAGCCCCCGGCCCGGCGCGGTCGGAGCCGCTCGTGCCTGCTCCGGAACCAGCGGCGGCCGCAGCCGTGTTTCCGGGGAGCGGGAGTTGCGGGCGGACAGGGCGGGGCCGGGCCATCATGGCGCTGCGCTGCGCGGCTCCGGGCCATGTCCGCTGGCTGGCGCGGGCGCTGGCGGGCTCTGCCCGGCTCCTGCCGCCGGCCGCAGCTGCACCGGGCCCGTGGGGCCCCGCCCGGACCCGTCCGCCCCAGCTCAGTGCTCGGTTCGCCAGCAGCGCCGGATCTGGGACCGAGGGCCCTCAGCGGCGTGTAATGGTAGTGAGGATCACCAGCCCCTTCGCCTGGCTCCGCACCCGCTTCTACTACCTGCTCATCCGGCTCTACTTCGACCAGGAATTCAGCATCGAGGAGTTCACGCGGGGAGCCAAGCAAGTGAGCAGGCCTGGGGCTTCGGGGCGGGGAGAGCGGCCGGCTTGAGGGGAAAGGAAAGGTCCTGGTGACCCTCCCCGGGGGCTGCCGATGCTCGCGGTTACTTTCATGAAATTATAGAACATGTTAGGGTGGAGAAGACTTCGGAGATAGCTGCAAATTCACAGAACTGAGGTAGGAATGGACCACAGTGGGTCGTCTGTTCCATCCTCTCTGCTCCAGCAAAGCCGTCCTGGAGCACATGGCACTGGATTGTGTCCAGACGGGTCTGGAATATCTGCAGTGAGGGAGACTCCACAGCCTCTGGGCGTTCTGTTCCAGTGCTTGGTCACGCTCACAGTAAATAAGTCCTTTCTTGTGTTCAGGTGGAACTCCCTGTGCATCAGTTTCTGCCCATTGCCTCTTGTCCTGTTGCTTGGCACCACTGAACATAAGCTGGTTCATACTCTTGGCACTCCCTTCCTTTAAATATTTATACACATCGATGAGATCCCTCTCAGCCATCTCTTGAGGCTGAACAACTCTACTCCCATAAGCTTTTCCTGTAGGAGAGATGCTCCAGTCCCCCAATCCTTGCTGCTGGACCCACTCCAGGAGCTCTGTGTCTGTGTTGTACGTTGAGTCCAACCTCTGAGCAAACACCACTTTGTCAATCAGTTTCTGGCATCAGTGCCATGTCCAGTCTTTCTTTAAACACCTCCAGGGATGATTACTCCACCACCTTCCTGGGCAGCTCATTTCAGTGTTTGACAGCCCTTTCCATGAAGAAATTCCCACTGATGTCTAGCCTGATGTTATTACATGTGGAAATGATAGCACTAATGTGTTCCTGTGTGTAAAATACATGGAGTTCCCCACTGCTGGCTCCTAGCACCACACTTTGAGAGAAATGACATAGGCAGAGCTGTACCTTTTTTCAGGAATTTCTTGTTTTCCCAGATTCCACAATTAAAATGAACTGGTTAAGCCATCCCCCCTAGTAGCATGAAGGAAAGTGCTTCCAAATGGTATAGAGACTTTAGGGAGAAATGTGTCTTCTCTTAGCAGATTTTCCAGGCATAGAGCTGATGTATTTATTTATTTTTCCAAATTTATGTGCCCAGTAAACTTTGTCAACAGAATGTGTCAAAGAAATAAGTATTTCAAAGCTAGAGAGTTATCTGTTGGCAAACTTTTTATTATTATATTTACTTTTAACAAAAAAAAAAACAGTTCAAAACAATATATCAGAGGACAGAATGGTAAAATTATTAGAATCAATTCAAGAGAGGAAAAACCCACAACCTACAACAAATAATTTGACTTGTGCAGAAACACCTGTTTTACCTTGGTCTGTTTTTTTGGGGTTTTGTTTTGGTGTCTGTTTTTATTTGGTGTAGAGTCCTAAATACACTATCCTTCACAAGTGCACTACTTGAATATGTAGAGGCATAATTGTAAGTAAAAATAACTGCAAAATTGAGGGGAAAAAGGAAAGTTGAACTTCCTGAAGTCTAGAGACTAAACCAGATTTCTAAAGAAAACTTGTAAATTGCGTTATCAGTTTTGACTGAAACCAGAAGATGAGTTGGAATAGAGGGCAGGGGAACAAAATATTTACAGGGAAAGACAGAGACTGTTTGAATTATCAGAAAGAGTAAAAGCAACATACAGAATACTGCAAAGCTTTTTTTTCTTCTGTAAACTATGAATTCACCTATTGGAAGCTTTGATGTTTTAAATAAGAAATTGAAAAGAAATTGTATGTTTTTACCAGTTCATGAAATCACTCTTGTAATGCTGGAGGGGTTACATTTCAATGGTAACAGCTTCTGCAAATATTGAAATCTTATAACGTGGAATATTTGGGTAGCTTGTCATATACTTATGGATTTGTCTGAAAAATAAGCCAGCCCAGAGTTGCTTGTTCATGTTTGGTTTTTGTTTCTGTTTTCTTTTGGTAGGCCTTTTCTGTTGTTTCAAAGCTGCTGTCTCAGCGTAAACTTGACCTGCTGGAAGAACTTGTATCAGCAGAGGTAAATGCTTTCCATCTCCTATTCTAGCAGTTGATTGTCTGTTATAAAGTAACATGGATGCATTCCGCCTATTATCTGCATTCAGCATTATCTACAAGTTGCCAGTTTTGTTTGGGAAAAACAGCGTAACATGACATAGGGTAGGCAATTTTTTATCCTGCAGCTTTTTTGTGTTTAATTTCAAGGCATGAAGCTTAATTTGAAGTTACTGTATTTGAAACAAAATAAAATATATTTTAGCTGTTGAGCATAAGGACCAAATGCCAGAAAGATTGCTGGTGTACCAGGAAGGATGGAAAGGCAGCAGGCTCTGGATGGCAGGTGGAATTGTGTGTCTCTAGGTGTAGGCAGGTGGCTGAAGCTGTCTCAGTCTGTGCACCAGAATTTGTGTGAATAAAGAAACTGGTTTGTGCTCATCCCTGCTGCACTGATACATTCACACCCCTATCAGATCATACAGCTCATTACTGGTTGTGGCTGGAAGGCCTTGGGCTTGTGTCATGGTCTTAGGGATATGACTGACCTGGTTAAACATCAGTGCTATGTTTTCTATGTTTTTATGAATTTTCAGTTGCTGAAGTTGTCTTGGCCTTCCCAGGGCATGGAGGTAGCAGATGCATAGAGTCAAGTGGAGGAGACACTCCAGGTCTATGTCTGCATTGTTACAGGATGTCAGCGTGGCCTGTCCTATTGCCACCCATGCCTGTGCAGCAAAAACTCTGGTGCTGTTCTAGTGCATCCCCTCTGAACCATCTTGCCTCCTCTCTCTGAACAGAGATAGCAATAAAACGCAAGATTGTTTCTTGCAGTTGTTTTGAAAGGGCATCTCCTCTGCTTCCTCTTGAAAGAACTTGCTCTGGTCGCTGTAAATTTTTCAGGTTTACATTGATGCAGACACTACATGTAAGCCAAGGATGTAGTAGATGAGGCTGTGGTCCCACACACCTTGTCATTTCTGTGGCCAGTGAATTTTGTACTTGCAAAATGTACTAGAAACCACTGTCTCCTTTTGAAGATTGCCTCTGGTTCCATGTAACCTCTGCATTTGTTTGTTATTCAAAAATAGTAGATCAGGTTAGGGTAAAAAATGAGTATTAGTTAAAAATAAGTTCTGCAATTTCATCCTTCCTTGTGACTTGACTTTCTCATGTGTTTGAGGTGCTACCTTTGTGCAATTTTTGCACCCCACCATATTCCACTTAACACAGCTGTGTGGATCAGAGGACTCTTAGATAATATGGATGTGACTGTCATAAGGACATTAATTAGCAGGAGAACAGTTTTTCAGTCTGTTCTGATTTACAAGTGTTTAAACTTTTTCGAAATGTGGTGTGGATCACAAAATGGCAAAGATTAACTCACTGGTACTGAAACCGAGTTTCAAAGAAATTTGTGAAAGATAGCTAAAAGATACTGAATCAGAAGCTTAGGAACCTGTATATAGCGAGAATTCAGCAGTGAGAAGGCAGAGTGTGGTTGTGGGAGCAAGCTTCACAGGGCAGTTCTGGGCTGACATGACTTCTGTTGCTGCTGCTGTTTTGACATACTTTTTCTAAACATTTTTTGAGGTGCTTGGTTTTCATTTGTTTTGAGCAGTAAATGGACCTTCTTCAATGCTGCTGAATTAGGGTTTAGGAATGCCCAAACTTCCCAGTGCTTTTTCACTTTAGCTGTTACATGTGTTAGACAAATGTGTGAGCAATACAGCTCATTTTATTAACTGCAGTAATAATAAATTGTTACTTAAATTTCCTAATGAAAAACTAAGTGACAGTTTTTCTGAATTTAGGTACTTCAGGTGCTGAAGGAAAAGCTTTCTTTGCTCCCTGACAGCCACAGGGATGCTTTAGCAGCTGACATTGATGCAATCATGTACACAACAGAAGGAGATGTTCGCATTTACTATGATGATGATGGTATGTTTAGAATCCTAAAACATTTCAGCAATGAGCAGTCTTATTTCCTGGTTTTGCTATTAAACAGATATTTTCCATGCAGATATGGTTTTGAGTGCTGTTTCTCATTCCTTGTCTCTCTGTTCATAATTCATCCATATAAAATTTCTTGATTTCCTGTTAAACCAGAGACAGAGATTATTGTTAATACACCATGGTACTGTTTTGACTTCTGTTTGGGTTTTGCTTATTCCTGTTCTTTGGTACAGAATTTTATATTATTAGTCCTCAGCAATGTGAAACCACTCAAAAAGAATTATTCTAATATATGCTGAAAGCTGTTTGCTTCAACAGTGAAAATGCATTCTGCAAGAAGAATAGTAAAGGCTGGATAATTAAATAGATTTTGCTGGTGTAGTCTTTCTGCGATGAAATACACTTTGTTCTAGGACTCCTCAATTGGTTTGGGTTTTTATAAGCTAGTGATGAATTCAAGCAAGTTTTGGTTTTTTTTTTGGTTGGATACCAGCATTGTGTGCTCTTTTCATTATCAGACACAGAGGAGATGATATGTGGGTCTAACCCTGAGTCTTCAGTTGAGGATTTCAAGTTGTCAGACCCAGTGAGCATTTTTCTTGGTTTGGGAAATAGGCATTTCTTTTTCCCTTCTTAGATTGCTCCCATGTTTGAACTACTCTACATACATTTGTTGTATCCCTAGTTAACTTTGGAATTTGTGGGAAGCAACTTTTTTTATACAGTTCCATTATATACACTGTCACACCACAGTCATGATAAAATACATATTTTTTTACAGAATGTATTTTTATTATTGCTCAACAGCATGAGTATGGCATAAAATAGCTTTATCACTCATTATTCTATCCTATATTCTTTATGGCTGTCCTTCCAGGGTCTCACTAGAATATATACTAGATAGCAAATAGGAGTATTTGACTGATGAGAAACATGAGATCTAACTTAAGTTCTGATTTGTTTCCAACAGGAAGAAAGTTTGTTAGCATCCTGATGTGCTTCTGGTATCTGAATGGTGCTAATCTACCTGACGAAGTACCAGGTGAAGCCAAAGTCTTCCAGATTGTGTTTGGGGATGAAAACACAAAAGAAAAGAAGCATCTTTTAACAGCAAACTATGAGTAAGCTTGCTTGTCCCTTTCTTTTCCCGTGTCCATGAGGTACCTGTGGGGTGGGCAGTTCTGCAACCATTCCCACTGTGCCACTGCAGAACCCGGTATTTTTAATTTACCTTGATTCTAATCTAAGTTAATTCTCATCCAGCTTTCCAGCTTTGATTTTAGGGCCAAATTTTAAAAATACCCCTAACGTCACTATGTTATTTCCTTGCTTCTGAGTTGACATTAATGGGAACCCTTTCTCTATAAGGAAGAGCATTATTTGGAGCACTGAATGAGGTTTGTGATCCTCAAAGCACACATTAGGAAGATTTTCATAGGAATGCTTATAAATAATGTCTGTCTTGGTGTACTGATGTCAGAGCTGTGCAGAAAATATCTACACTGTTGGCAGGCAAAATGTATTGAAAATAAGATTCTCAGAAGCTGGGAGAAGTGAGGATTTTTGTGTGACAAATGCAGTATGATCAAGGATTTCTACACCCCCATTTGAAATTGGAAATATGGAGTCTAGGTGATGAGGAGCTCTGAAAAGTAACGCTCATGAGGAGACCGTGCTTTTTGCCTGGTTAGATTGTTGTGGATCAATCCCTCAGCTGAATTCAGCATCTTCCTTAGAGTGGGAGGCTTCTGAGGCTCCATTAACCTTGAGAGCCTTCCCTTAAAGCCTAAATATCTTCCCAATCCCACTTTGCAGTAGTGGATTTGCACATGATTGCAAAGCAGTCATATTATACTGCTCTTGTTCATGACATGCAGGTTATTTGAGAACATGAGAATTCAGCTTGAAGCTCAGACTTATCTTTAGATAAGGGAGATTCAGTACTATTGTTAACTTGATTTTTGATGTAGTTCTGAAAATATATTACTTTCAAAACTGCACTTCAGGAAAGATGAAAATTTTCAAGTAAAATACAGAGCACATGATTTCCCTTCATTACCATCCATTAAATAAAACCCTTCATTTACAGATCCAGATCTTCCATAAAGCTTTTTCCATATTCCTGCTGTGAAAACTGGGTGTTTTCTTGATATCAGGGTCTTTACTGTTGCCACTTGATCCTGTCTGTGGGATCTGAACCAAAACACTCTGAAGTCAGTGCATTTTATTTCTTACTGTAGAAATAATTTTTATCTGCCATTTTGGCGCATAAGCATTAAAGTTTAAGTAGCTTTTACAGCAGTAAGTTTGAAGTAAAACATTTCTTCATGATTTCTTGTCATATTAGTAGTTCCTTAAGGTCAAGTAATTTTTAACAGCTCTTCATTTATTTTCTTTTTCAGGTTCCAGAGGGAGTTTACAGAAGGAGCAAAACCAGACTGGACTATTACACGGATTGAACATCCAAGGCTATTAGAATAAATGCCTTCTGCAGCCTTTTTATGTACCATTGTAATTGTTTTGATTTAACAAATACCAGGCTTTTTGGGGTCTTTTTTCCCATTCCTGCCCTTTCCTCCAAAAGAGGGATGAATTTTCTATGTAGGATTTCCAAAAATTTTTTCTGAAGTTTGCACCGTGCTGCAGCATTACAGCAAAGCCTTTTCCTTGCTGGTAGAAATTTAATTGGTTCCAGTGCTCATTCAAGGCATTTAGACAACACAGTTTCATTCAGGCAGGTGTAATGGATATGTCAATTTCTTACATTCTGAGAAGAAATGGTACTGTTTGAAAATAAACAACACTTAAATGACTGATGGCCCCTCTGAGTTACTCTCCTGTGGTTTTTTTCCCCAGGAACTGTACAATATATAACTGAATAATATGCAAGATGAAATAGAGGTAGATGGACTTCTTAACCTATCTAGCCTCAGCAGTTCATTTTGAGGTAATCTTGTTTTTGAATATATTTGAGGTTAAGAAAGTTAGAGCTGCTATTAGTATTTGCTGTAGGATTGGAGAAAGAAAAAGCTTTTAGCATTGCACTGGGAAAACTGATCAAAAAGATACATGTTTCAGAAAATTTTAAAAAACATTTATTTCAATTCAGTAATATATAGGCAATTCAAAGTTTAGAGAATTATGGAAGAAAAATCAGTTGAAAACCTGAATTTAAAAGAGAACCTGACAGTGAAGTTAAATGAAGTTCTCTGTTTGAAATGTGTGTTAAAGAAATTACCAAATGCTTACGATTAGATGCTGCAACTGAACAATTTCCTAGTAATCACTTTATCTCTGGTTTCTGGAACATGACAATCCTGGTGTAAGTAGCTGGAGGCTTTCTGTGCAAATTAACAGGAGATCACAACAGGTTTCTTCATCCCCTATATCAAATAGAGTGCTAACTTTCTACCAAGGCATATTGTAGACATTAGTGCAGTGTTTTGAAAGTGTAAAGTGTAATTACTGTAGTTCACAGTAATTGTAATTGAAGGTATAAATTAAATTTTCCATAGTTCAGCTCTTTTGATCCAATGACTTAATGAGAGGAACATCTGAAGCTTATCAACTAGTTGATAACACACTTTTGCTGCAAAAGATGTGATGGGAAATTCACATGCACTGTTTTATTCCTTTGAAGTTGTTTATGTCTGGTGGGTTGGAGCCAAAGGGTGCAGCAGTTCGATGTTCAGGGTTTTTTCCCCGCTTCTGATCTTCAATTAAAAAATTATCCTGGACACTGCAAATCTCCAACAGACACAGAACTGCCCATGGATTTATTGCACCATAAATAAATCAGAAAGGCATATAAATTACTGAGCTTGCTGTATTGGAAAATGGCATTCTCCCACACTGAATAAAACTGGCGTAATTAAACTGGATTTATAGTCTAATATTGGCTTCAGAAGAAAAAACAACACCCCACCTCAAAAAAACCCTCACAAACCAGCCCCAAACCCAACTTGTAATGAAATGTGGAAGGTTTTACTCCTTTTACCTGCCATCCATAAATTCTCTGCCATAAGTCTGATCACCGTAGCAATTAATCAGACTGAAGCGATGGCCACTGAAGGGCATTCGTCATTTTATGGCATCCACATTTTCTCTTGTGGAAATACTTTTCTTCTGTGTCATTTCTTCAAGCAAAACAAGAACTTCAGGTTTCTATGTTGCCATCCAAAAGTAGCAATAAGAAATTATTTCAGTTTCTTCAAGCTAGTCTCTGTGCTATTGAGGTTGTCTGAAATTCTTATGGCAAGAAGGATAAGTAAAGGGTTAATTTTACTTAATCTCAAAGATGGAGAGAATATTTGGGGATTTTCAGTGCTGTAACTCAGATACCTTCCTCTAAAACTCATAATGCTAACTTAAGTGTTACAGAATTTGAAAATAGAGCTAAAGGAAGTGTCTTATTAAAAACATCTTCCTGATTAGGGAATAATGATGCTCAGCAGGTAACACTAGAACAGTGTGGAGGTCTGTGTGTCATATATTGCTCCCAGTTTCCCTTGCTGATTAGCCTTGGAAAGGACAGTGTGTAAGGATATGGATGTGCTTAATTTCCCTTCCATTTCCTTGCCTGGTGTCAATTTCCGTTGCCTAATGCCAGTGTGCAGCCAATAAATCCCCATCTAAAACCCCCATTTAAAATGTTGGCAGTTTTAGCCTACAAATGTTTCCATTCAGACCCCATTAATCCTTGAAAGCAGTGTTACCAGGTTTGGTAGTGATTTTGGGGGTAAAATTCATATCTATATTAGCAACAGTGACATGTCTGATTCATTTTACACAGAGCAGTGAGGTGACATGGTGTCTGGTGTAAACAGGATGCAGATTCAAAGTACCACACTCTTCTTCCCTGGGCAGCATCATGGTTCTTTAGGTCCATGTGCACTTGGGAAGCCTTAATTTTTTATTTGTTCATCCAAAACTCATATTGATCATATTGAGTAATTCCTGACAGCTGCCTGGCACAATTTCAATACATGTGCCTAAATCTTTACAAGCACTAATTAAATCTGACCAACAAACCTCCTATTAATTCACGCACCCCACTCACCAGTAGGTGGCCTTGGTCACAAAGCTATTGTGGCTGGGAAGTAACTGATATTAATGAGAATGTAAGTGAGGCAAAGGATAAAATTGTAGAAGCATTAAGTGCTATTTAAATAATTTAGATTTGTCTTATTAAAAAGTCTATATTTTTCCTGGCTTTCATTGCGAGTCAACGATAGTGTCTTGTGTTCTCTCTGCAGTCCTGCCCATTTTAAAGTGGCAATTTACCTGCATTCTTAATGTGGGAAAGATGTGCTGTATATGTGAATTCATGCAGGGCTCTGTGTCTGACAGTAGCAAAGCTAATTTTTAATATTCACATTTACAAATTTGTTTGATAATGTTGATTGTGATTCCTTTCCCTTCTGTCCCAGCATTGTCTGATTACTTCAAGGGACACATTCAACTTTCTCCAGTTTTTAAGGCATGTTCAAGCTCGAACTTATCCTCACTTCAGATTATATTTAGTTAATTATTTTGAGGGCTTATGGCTGGAAGTCTGTTCAGTAGTAAAAGTCATATTGTTTATTACAGTAGTATTCATACTCCCTCAAAACTTCACAGCTCCCCTGCCTTTTTTGTTTGTTGTGTGATTAAACTTGAT
The DNA here is from genome assembly GCA_030060385.1 of Muscicapa striata striata. Lineage (NCBI taxonomy): Eukaryota > Metazoa > Chordata > Aves > Passeriformes > Muscicapidae > Muscicapa > Muscicapa striata. The sequence continues at coordinate 5,739,863 of JAREIS010000056.1, read as the reverse complement.
TTCTGCCCCCTGTGCTTTATTGGCTGCAGGTGGGAGCTTTGAAATTCCTCACAGGCTGTAGTCACATGATGGCTCACAGCTTATAAGAGATGGGATACAAGAGTGTGTAGTGCTTTTAGTTTCATTTCTCCTTGGTGTGTGTGATAGCTGATTTCTAGGCACTGGACCACATGTCGATGCAGGAAGAGGTATTTAGCTGCTAAGAAAGCAAGCATTGCCTACACAGCTGTGCTTTTGTTCTTCTAAGGGAAAAGCAGCTGGGGCAAAAGTTGTTGCACAGTGAGTACTGACCACCCTAAGTCATTCAAATTGCCCTCCTTATATTTTACCTTCATTTTCCATTACTGGTGTGCCAGCCTTCTGGATTTTTATAGTATTGCCATAGGATAGAGGTTGGGTAAGTCACTGTGAACTTGTGCAACACTGTTGAAAACTCCCTTAATCACAGTGCTTCTCTTTATGTATATTTTGCCTAATTTCAGTGGTGTGTGCCTTTCCTAATATAAAGTTCTCCTATTGGGGTTCAGGGGAAACTGCTCTGCGTTTTAATGGGAGCCAACTGCAACTTGTTTGCTGCCTTTAAAGTTACTCCATCAGAAATAGAGGGAAGCTAAAGTTAGACATGCTGTATTTTCTTGTGTGCCATTTCATCCCTCCTCTGCTGTCATAGAACAAGGCTTTTAATAGTGAGCTTGGTACTGTAATGCCAAGAGACACTGAGGGAAAGGAGGATAGTAGAGAGAAGTGCAGAGGAGGTGGCATTTCACCAGGAAGGCAACCCTTTGCCTTAAGGACATGGGATATTTGGAAACACGTGGTGGCTTGAATATTCCTCTAAATTGTATTTTGCAGTTGACAGTAACCTTTTGCATAAAAAGCTCTGCTTGGGTATGGGGAAGAAGTCTGACTTTTCAAAATTAGAGCTAAGGTCCCACCTTAAGTTTGCAGAGATTTCCTAGTCTGACTGGGGAGTTGTGGGAGAGACTACCCAGGTAAAGGTGGGGTACATCAGAGCCACTAAAAGCTATTTCTGCCTTTGGCTAATTAGCAGCTGGCATATCCCTAGAAATTGGAGTGAAAAAGGAAGGGGAAATGCCTTGGTGATTCATCTCTTCTGGACTTTCTGGAACCAGTTGGCAGGTGCTACAGCTATAAGGTCAGTGCCATTTGCCAAGTCTGGAAAAGAAAGTTTCAATGGTGCAACTGGATTAAGTGGGTACCTTTTTCCAGCCTGTGGGGCTGTCCCAGCATTGGGTTCTGTGCTCACTTATGGTGTTAATACTGTTTGATGACCTTCATCTGCTCATCAGCATTACAGCCAGACAAGATCATTACTTGTAATGTTGTTTTTTTGTATTGTGTATTTCTTTTCATAAACTGAGTACAGATGAATATAAATATTTGGCAAACGTTTTTAAAAATACTTGCAAATGAAACAGGATTGAGAGATTGCAATATAAAATGACAAACAAGCTAGTGAAAATGAATTTTTGTAGTCCAGAACCCATATAATGCAGGCATGGGCCATTGACTAGGTGAACATCTATTCACTGCTGGTGTGATTGGGATAGAAATTGTCATGAAGAGGTCATTGAAAGCTGCCTGAAATCTCTTATTCTGTATTTTCAGTGTACGTATATTATTAAAGTCTGTAATTAGCTAAGTCGAGGACTCTGTCCTTTTTAATTATCAATGAGGTCACTGTCCCTTAGGCTCAGCTCCCTGTAGCAGAACCTTGTGAGCTGTTAGCCTATTACCTACGTTTTTGCCACTAGTGTCATTAAGGCACTTTTTTTTTCCTGAGATAAGATATTTGTCATAAGGTAGAACAATAGAGAGATTGCTGATCGTCTGCAGTGTGCCTTACTTGTTGGTATAGGAGTCCTGCCTGGACTTCTGCTGAGATGTGCTCTTGGAAGGCATCATTCCTGCTGTTGTGAAGCAGTCTCTGCCTATGACAAAGCACTGTGCAAACCCTGTGGTGTGAGAATTAAATTGTGTGATTTCCATCTTGCCATGGGATTCCAGCTCTCCATCTGAGACAGTAGTAAAGCATTTGTACCAGTGCTTGCAAACATGGTAGGACCACTGTGGCTTGAATTGCAAACTTACTGTGTATATACTTAAAAGTTTCAGTAGCAAATCTACAGATCAGATGTTAAGTCTGAATTTGTATCAGCTGCATTAAAACAGTAATTATAATAAAGTCTTGGCATAATTTTTGCTGTGAGTAAGGGAGGGCTTTTTCCTTTGTTCATGTTGTTCTGTGGTGGTTTCTGTTTGAATTTTTTATTCTCTCCTAAACACCAGCAGTTAGTCAAGGCTAGAGAAAGTGTTCGTTGTGTAAGACATCTAAGGGAAAATTAGATTATCAGTAATTTTTGCATATTTCATGTTCTACTTTTAGATCCTGTGTAGGAAAGAAGTAGGGTTTTAATGCCAGATTGGTAACATTCACTGACTTTCTCTGCAGTGGAGCCTGTTGATTCCTGATGGAATCATTTGCATGTGTTTTTGCCCAGTTTTCTGCCAGTGCAGCTTGTGCTGCAGGGTCTCCTGCAGTGTACAATTTAATCTCTTGCTTTCATTTCAGTGAAGTATATGGGTTTCAGCAGGGGTAGCTGGGTGAAAGTTAGTGCCTGCATTACACTGGAGATCTGCTTAAGTGATCTAATAGCTCCTCCTGGCAAAATCTGTGAAATTATAATAGCGGAAGCAGAGAGAGGAAGGGGATGAAAGGTGGGTGGTAATGCAGGATTTATATAAAGGGGAAGCAAACTCTATGTATTATGCTCCAGAGCAGAAGCAGTCCTGAAATGAAAGTAAGTTTAGAAAACTTTAGAAAAATGAACTGTGAGAGGGTTGCTGTTCTGGCTGGAGGTTGTTCTCTCAGATAAAAGGCTAGAGAACTCCCTTGCACCTGAGGCAAGGAGAATTTCTTGTAGCATTCTGATGTGGTGTCCTGGGTATCAGGAGGAAGCAAATTCTAGAGGATTTATAGTGACTTTCCACAGTTGTGAGAAAGGTGTTTGGAACAGCCTGTAAAGTGATGACATGTGCAGAAACCTTCACTTATAAGAGCCAGGGATTACTTCTCTCCAGCAGTGGTTCAGTGCCTTCTCATGAGACTGATACATTCAGTCTGCAGTCAAGTGGCCTTTGTGACTTTATTAACTGTCACACTACCCCCTTCTTTCCTAACACTGCAGATCTAGCAGGGGGTAGTTGAGAGGAGGAGCTGGTGGCACTCATTCACAGATGCATTAATCCCATTGCAGTCTCAGAATCAGTTGATCGTCTTTTCTCAAAAATCTCAGTGTCTCTAACACCCTAACCAGAGCTGAGCCTGCTGCTGCAGATGAGCCTGCTGTATTTATCCAGTGAGTTGGAATAATTTCCTCTAATTTTATATACAAGAATTCTCAAGCTTACTTTGCAGGATCTCATTTCTTCTGTTAAGCATAATAGCAGAGTGCTTGAGATTTCTCCCCAGCGTTATTTCTGACCTTGTGTGTGACCAGTAGGGTTTTCTTTCCTTGTTTTACTGGGGTTCTTTTGTCCAATCACATATTACCACCATAGATTTTTTTCTTCCCTTGTTTTTAACCTTGTGCATTCCTACTCTTTTTACTATATTCATGTGCTCTCCCTTCTTTCTTGTTCTTTTTGCCTTCTTTATGGTGCATTAAGTGATTATTTCTTTCATCCTGTGCCCAGAAAAAAGATAAAATCTGTGTTTCAAAGATTATGCCCAAAGCTACTTAAAAGAAGATTTGCTGATTCAGACATTCAAAAAATGCCAGGGCAAGGCCAGCTTTAGTTTCCCGTACTCAGATTTTCATGAGCTCTTATCTTGCTGCCTGTCTGCATGTCTCTGCTGGGACAGGCAGAGCTGTGTCACTTGAAGTCAAGGTCTGTCTAGATGCCAGTGATTCTGATAATTGGCCAGTGTACCATGTCACAGTTGTGTACCCCCACTGATCTCCAGTCATATTTTTCATATGTAAATTGATACCCCAACTCAATGCAGTTTACTTGATACGTAAAATTTGTGACCATTCAAGCACTAATCCAGCCAATTGTATGAGCACAAAAGGCCTAATTGTTTGCTTTGGCTTCCCTGCTGCTTTACTAAAACAGTGATCCTTTAACTTATATTTACACGATCTTTCCTTTTTGCTTAAATTTTTCTTGAACTTTCACAAGACATTTACTTAAAAAACCTTCCCCTTACCATTTGGGTGTAGAATAAGCTACAAAGAAAAGAGGATTTTAAAAGGATTCATTTAGATACATAGTGTTGCCTGCTTGCTTCTTAGCTGGTTTGCTGGGCTTTGTGGTTTGTAAGAGCTGTTGTGGGGGAGTTTTGAATTGCTTTCTCTCTAATTTCTAGTTTGCATTCACAACAGGCTGCCTGTTTTAGTAGTCTTCTATATTTCTCCCCAGTGAACTGTATTTCCTGTTTTCTTTGTGAACATCACCATATGTAATTGTTTTACCATTCTTGCTTTCTTCCTGAATGATTTGGGAACTATTTTGGAGCCTTTATCCAGATATACATCCCTCTCCCAAGTGTATGAGCTCTCATGTTCCCTGAACAAGACTGTTTTGAAATCCACATATGTACTTTCATGTATTTTGTTTTTTCTTGCTTGCCTTTCTGTTGCATTTCCTTGTGGAGTCTTGACAGCACTATTGCAGTGTCTGTGCTGATGCCACAGCTGTTTGGAACACACAGGTATCTGAAGGAAGTAGCTTTATGCTGTCATTTCACTTTTTCTGGTAGTCCTGATTATTGATGAAGACCACATCTAAATATATAGTCTTTGTGGGTTTTCTTGTGTATTGGTCTTTATATTTTGGCTTGGGTTTTGCTGGTAATGACTTTTTTTTTTCCCCCTAAATGCTGCATCCAACTTAATATTTTGTAAAGTAAATCACTGAATAAATTTATAACTTCTGTCATGAGAGCCTTAAATGCCTGAGGTGCTTTCTGTTTCATATTCACAGGGTTGGAGTTGCACATAATTAAAATCCTGTCATTTCAGCATGAATTATTTTACTGAATCATATTTTATTCACATGCCTTTTCTCTTTCAAGGTTCTCTGGTATGCATCAAACACTTGCATGTTAGTCCTACAGTCTGGTGTAGCAGCTTAACTTGGATTAATTTCTTATGCTTGTTAGTTTGTGACACAGCTCTGGTTTTGAGTTTTAGCTTCTGTGTTTTCCATGCGTCACTTTCTCCTCTTCTGTTTCTGTTCTTCCCCCTAGAAGTTGTCTAGGAGGATTGTCTTTTCAGTAGATATTTGTATGTCTGGCCCTAAATGCAGATCAAAATTCCTAAAAAAATACACTGTATCTGTTAGGGGATTAAATGGAGCATGGTTATTATCACTTACTTGAATAGCTGCTGTTACTCACATCCTGTTATTCTCAGTGCTGTATTCCATCTTAATATTCTTAATGATGATTTCTAGCAATGCAAACAAGCAAAACCAAATAAATGTGGAAAAAAAGTCACTTTGGAAATGTAGAAATACTGTCCTTGGTCAGAGAGCACTGATGAGAGATAGGGATTTATTTTGTTTTGTCTTCCCAGTAAAGAGCAGACTGTGCTGCATGGAGTTTCTTCAGGCACTGTGCAAGCTACTGCACAGTTAAGATTATCCTGGGATGGATCTGCCAGAACTCTTAAACCATGGACTGTAGAGCTGTGTGTGGGCATCCTTAGACAGTTTTTAAAATAAAAGGTACCAAAGTAAGTCCCTATGTGGTATAAGGCATAAACACTTCAGAGGGGTCAGAAAGCATATGTAAATATGTGACATGGTGGCACAATAATCCTGGTGTTTTCAATTTTGCTCATCTTCCTCCTGCTTAGTTCTTGGATGTAATGAGAACAATTGTCCTTTTTGCTTGCTAAACAAGCAAAGCTTGATATTTTCCTGGTTATGACTGTTTAACCAGATCACAGAGTGGTTTATTAGTGCATCTCATGCACTGACTCTTTACTGTATTTGCAGTGAGGATAAGGTACAGACACCTAAAATATGTCATCCCTAAAAAGGTGTTGTATTCATACAGAAATGTTTGTTTGTCTGCCTTATGAGCCAACCATGGTAACTGGTCTTTCTAAACCACTGAGAAATGAAAAACCTGTTTTGCATGCAGCTTTCTGAGAATTTTATCATGTTCATTTACAGATGGAAATGGGGGTTTTGTGGAGGAGTTCTTGGCTATATCCAGGTTCACTTGCTGAAGTCAGTGGGAGAATACAGTTCTCCAGTCTCAGGCTGGAGAAAACTCCACAGTTCTGTGGGGTCAAAGCCTGCCTGCAGTATTTGTGCTTTTAAAGTGTGCATTTTGCTTGTTTGAGGCCTGATGACTGTTTTCAAAAGCCTCAGTACCTGAAATTTTGCAGTGACTTCAGCAGTGCAGGTGCCTGATACCATTCACTGAAGTCAGCTCACATAAAACATGACTCAAAACTTCTTATAAATGACTCTTTGATTTCAGTGTGCTTCTGAATATTCTGCAATTCACTGATGAGCCTGGGCACTCAACAAGGTAAGGTGATGCTGTGCATACTAGCCCCAGTGCTACCAAATATTCTGTAGAAGTACCATGGATTACAGTTTCACTCTTGCTCTTTAAGTTGTGTGGATTTCTAGGAATTTGTTGTTTGTGTATGGTTTGGCTTTTTGTTTGTTTGGGTTTTTTGGATCAAAATTATGACCACAGTGCCTGTCATGCTGCAGACTTTATAATTCCAGTTTTAGATTCCTTTTATAAATCTGAGTCTCAGTTTCCCAGTTTGATAAGTTTTCTTAAGTACTGCTAGGAACATGTTTTTGAGCCTTACTGTCCATGTGGCTTTTGTCTCAGAGCAGGAGCAATGAATGATCTTCTTTTCTCTGAGTGCAGTCCAAACCCCAGCTTTGTATGAAACCTGGCCTGTTCTACCCTGTCATGGTCTTGGAGCAGTAAAATAATCTCTGTGGTGTTCTGTGGAGAACAGCCTGGAGCAGAACTGTATCTACAGCACAGAGCAGCTGTGTCCTGCTTTCCTCAGAGCAGCAGAGCTCTCTGAGCCAGCCCTCTCCATGAACCAAGCTGTCCAGTGTTTGTATTTCAAATACTACCCTGACCTATACACTAGTCTAAAGCTTCCTGTTCTAATATTGATTTAAGACTTAAGTATCAGTGGTTATTTTTTTACATTATCATTCTCTTTCTTATTTAACAGTTCCCTGGGATATGCAGAGGGCCCAGTCAAGCCTCCCTAGCAGCCAGGATAAGGGGAATGGAAAAGTACATGAAGAACATTTATGAAAAAAGGCAGAGCTTGAATTGCCATGCAATTCACAGAGTATTTTGGTTCTGCAGTCAAATTGTGTACTGTAGTTTTTGCCAAAAAAGAAGAAACACAGCACTCATTCTCTTGAAGGCATGCTCCTGCAGGAATTTGTTAGCTTACTTTAAGTTTCATATTATTTATAAGCTCTGACCCAGACTTCTCATTAACTGTTCCCAAAGCACTAGAAAAGGAAAGTAGAAGTACTTCCTGCTTCATGTATCTGGTTAACAGCTGTGCCTCTTAGAGGAAGGAGAAAATAGCCAGCAGTGATAAAAACTCACCCTGCTTGCCCTCAGCAGCGGCACTGCTGCAGTGTGAGCTGCCTCTCCCCAGGATCCTCACGTAGCAGCACTCACTACAGGGCTCTCAAGTGCAGCTTCCTGAAAACAGTTTTATTGTGGGCAAAGAAAGGTTTACTCATTCTCCTTGCCTGACCATTGGCTACCTATTCCCTCTATTACTTCTTCGTTGTTTTTAATTTTTAAAAAACTGCTAGGCTGGGCTTCAAGAGTAGTACAAATGCTCAGATGTATTGGGTTCTTTGCTCGGATATTGCCCTGGTTTAGCAGTTGTGAGTGTTGTGAAAATGTGTTAAACCAGTTTCATTGCACCTCTCCATGTGATCAGCCCTGCAGTACTGGGTTGCTTTCTTTCAGCAGCAGATCTCCCTCGAGGAGCCTGGTCTCTGCAGTTGAACTGGTGCTTTGGCAGCCTCCTGTCCCCAAATGAGTCTTGTTACATCAGAACATCACCTGCATAGCTGCTGGTATCCTGAAATTACACACTCATCTTCTCCCTTAGTTTTTTGTGGTTGTTTTGATCCAGTGTTCCTCAATACGAACAGTCCAAAATGACAGCAGTGGTTTAATATTTGTTAAATTAATTAAACTCGGAGATCTGACTGCTTTTGGTTTGTTTTATTCTGACTTTGTGAGTTTGTATGGTCATTAAAGGCACATTTTGGAAAGCTTTTCTGTGTAATATTGAAGACAAGGATAGTGTCTTCCAGTGCCACCAAGACTGTTCCCAGTTTGTATGCTTGTAGGATATCAGGATTTAGGATCCATGCGAGGCATGATGAGAATCCCAGGAGCTGATAGCAGGGTTTACTTGTGTTTGCAGATGGGGACAATACACAAGCATGAGCCAACTGACCAGCCCTGCCTGTGGAAAAAAACATCCTCAGATCTTTTCATCTGTGCATTGGCACCTGAGATTCTCTCTTCCGAAGCAGCACATACATTGCTTAAAGGGGGTGGTGACATCTTACCCAAACTGTACTTTGTAAATCAAAACCAACTATATGCAATTCTACAGGTTGCTGCCTCCTGGGGTTTAAACTTTTCCACCTTTTTTTGTTGTACGATATTACCCTGTGTGAATTTTTCAGTCTTGGGAAGGGAAAGTATTTCTAACCTTCCAACTCAGGAGAATTTTAATGCACTGGGAACACTGACAATCTCTCAGTATTTTCCTTCAATATATTTTATGTATATATATATATATAAAAACCCAACTATTAACAAATTTCCAAATTATTTGCTAAAACTGCCTCTTCCATAAGGCAAGGCCAGAATTCATAACAGTCCCTTGGATGTAAGAAAGATCAGCACTCAACCATTACTTTTTCTGTTAGGAAGAGAGCAGTGTAGAATGGTGCTCTTGTATGGCTGTTCTCAGAATATTTTATCTGTGTCCAAATGAAAAAAATTATGCCTTTCTATTTAACTTAACCCAGTTTATATTTCCCTGTCTAGAGTACTATACTTTTAATGACAATTATGAAATTTACTACTCACTAGACAAAGAAGTAGCTACACAATGAAACTGGATCACTTCTTTTCAACGAACAGGAAATCCTCTTGACCAGTTTAGTTCCTGCCCTAGAATATAATCTGTGGGCTTTACTTCTGTTTGTACATGCTTGCATACATCTGTGGAAGATTGGAGGAATTAACAAGTAATCTAGGGAATTTTTAAGAATAAATTCCTAGCCTTCAGCCAGTCTGTAACCTGGAATTTGTTAGCACTTCTGAAATTTTGACTGAGAGAGCCAGGCTCCAAACTGAAAAGTTGTGTATTTGAATAGCTTAAGGTAACTGGGATCAAATTGTTAGGAATGTTACTGTTGGTTAACATGACTGTTAGAAGGTCTGGAAGGAGGTTATCTTGATGACCATAACACTGTGCTCCTGGCTGCCTGAGTAAGTAAACATCCCTGTGTGGAGCTCCATGTGCTGCTCTCTCAGGTGACAAATCTGTTTGGTCTCTCTCTTTGAAAGCTACCTTACTGTCTTTATTTCCTTAAAAAATAAAGCCTCCTGTTTTCTGCAAGGCAGCCACAGGGAGGGTTTTATGGTTTTTATGTATATTAATTACCTGGACATTATGCATTTAAAGTGCTTTAGGAAGGATGTGGATTAAGTGTTGGTTTGAAGCTATCAGTCAGTTGCAGTCCTAGGTTTTGAGATATGAAGCTTCAAGCTATGCAAGACCCAGACTCTCTTCTGGCCTCTCTGCCAGCTGGGGTTGCAATAAAGGGGGGGCAGAGCAGCTGTGGTGTATCTCTTCTCCCTGAGGTGATTGTACTTCCTTCAAGTGATGAAGCAGCAGAGGAAAGGAATGGAGCAAAAGGGCTTCAGAGAAACTGGCTTGTGCTAGGGAACCTTTCCTGGAAACATAATGAAGCACAGGATGCGATAAGCATAGTCACAGAAAAGGAAACTGCTTCAGAAGGCTGCAAGAACAATGCAGCATCACTTGAGGCAGACACCTCCCTGGGACTAGAATGCATTGGCTCAGGCTGAAAAAGAAAGACAGTCTTGAAAGATAGTTTTGGAAAGTTTTTGTTGTTTATGTGTGGAAAGCGTATGTTCTTTCTTAGCAGTTGCATTTTGTGAGTCTGCAGGCTCTAGCTAGAATTAACTGTTTATGAAGAGTGTGAAATGCTCCCTAGTGGTAGCATTTATCCACTCCCTGTTGTCTTCTAGGGAGATGAATTGCCTTTCTAGTAAGTGTGGTTCCTGGAGCTGGAAAGTATCAAGGGAAAGGAGTTGTGGGTGGGCGTTTGAATATTGCCAGATCTGCAGAATTCCTTTGTGCCACAAGGGAAAAGGGAAGCTTTACTGAGGGACTCTGTCATGGTTTAACCAGGAAAAGCTCTCACAAGGGTAAGAACAGTATCACAGTGTTAAATATCTCTAAAATGACAAGACCTGGCAGTGAGACATGGATCTGACAATCCTTCACAGTGCCAGGATTAATTGCACAGGATTATGATGTGAAGGTCGCCCTTCTGCCAAACTTGTTGCCTAATGCATTTGATGTTCCCAGTACAAGCTATTGCTAAGAATACTGTAGAGTCGCCCATCACTGAAAAGACTGAGGAACATAAATGTCTCCAGTTACAGATGTTAATGGTTGTGTTGGCATTGTGAACTGCCCAATGCTAAAATGCTTTGTTCACTTATTTGCATTATGAAGTCAATGAAGTTAAAATCCGTAGTAAAACATTTATTTGAGTCAGACAGAACGCTCCAATACAGTCTTTGATTTGAAATTTTAAAAATATTGAACTTTGGATGAGTGGATTTGCATTCATTATTTTGCATTAAAATTCAGGTGGTTTTAATTTAGACCAAAATAGTCTTTGTTGTACCTTAGAAATAACTTTGGCCTTCTTATTTACAAAATTCCATGGTAGTTAATTCATGCTGCTGCTAGGAAGAAGCATGCAAGCAAGTTTAACCAAAACCAGGCAACATGATTTGCTGTTTGATAACCACCATCTTTTTCCACCACAGTGAAAGTCATCTTATGAACCTCTGACACTTGATGATCATTATGTCAAAAGCCTTTCAGGGTAAGTAAGCAGACAACTTTTTTTAGTGCCTTCTTACTTCTCAACTTATATTGAAAATGAAAAAGTGTAACTTGGATAATATTTTAAACTTTAACTCTTTTTATGCATAGTTCTGCTTCCATTATATGTAATTGCAGATACCCAGAAAACAGGAACACTATGATCTGCCTTATCAAGTGACATGTCACAGATGACAGATAATTGTTAGGACTGTTACAATGATCAAATGGTTTTGTACTTGAACAACGCTGATAATGTATTTATAGAAAGCATATTTAGTTCAGAGGATTCATAAGCAAAAACCCCCTTCTGCATGTTTTTCAGTTTTCTTCCAAGTGACTTGTCATAGCTATAGACATTACAAAAGTGTTTTTAAATGACTATAAGCTAATACTTTTCTTATAAAATGTGATGAGGGTAATCTTACTTTGTTCTTGGCAAGTTTTGTAATCACTGAAGTTGATAGGGATTATTTCACCCTTCTGTAAATAATATCCTAAATGGTTACACAAAGCAATGCAACTGTTTAGGAAAGGAAATTCTGTGTAATCATAGAAATCATAGGCAAGATTAAAGTTGGCAGACAGCTCTTGATGCAGGTTGAATGTTGCAAGGTCACTATGTCCTTCCTGCCTGTTTTTTGCTGAAAGAAGAATTCCTGGAATTTTCTTGATTATGGCCTGAAACACAAGCTTCTTTTCTGAAAGCAGCTGTGGCTGATGCCCTTAACATTATGTTTTAGGATTAGATCTTGATGAAAAGTGAGAAAGACCTGAAGAATCATCTTAATGTAAAAGGTTTCAGCCAGTTTCATTTCTCAGATAGCTGGGTCAAATAGATTGTCTCTTTAGCTAAAATGTATTTCTTTGTAATAATATATTTTAAATAAATTTTTAAAATGCAAACACTAAGGAGGAAAGTAGACAACCAAATGTTCTTTCCTGTTCTGGGGGTTTATGCGTGGAAGAAATACATCTGTGGTTCTGTATTTCATATACCTGTGACCAGTGTATGAATGTTCCTTAGGAATCCCCTCCAGAGCAGCATGTGTTACACACTGGTCCTGCCATATTCTCAAAGCTTCACAAGCATAGGAAATAAAATGTATTTCCACCACTCTTAGGATTATGGTTTCCATCACAAGCCAGGGAGCAGTTCCAGAGGCAGGCTCTGAAAGCAGGCTCAAGTGTTGCTAGCAAGTTTGGAACACATGGTGCCTCTTTAGAATCCCTTTTTGGAGAAGAAGGATACTTAAAATAGACTTCTTTTCTGTAGCACCATATGTAAGTTATTATCAATCAAAACTTTTCCAAACTCATTGTTTAACTTTCTATAAAGGGAACCTTCTCAAGCAAGAGGGAGCCCCCACCTTGTGAAATGCAGAGGAAATGTGCTCAAAACAAAGGAGTCTCCTCCTCCATTTTAAAACCCAGAGAAGGATTTAGTGGTACAAGCAGAAAAAGGGTTTTATGGCTGTTTATGTATTTTATATCCTTAGCAATGTACCTCTTTAATCTAAAAGTACCAAATCACACAATGCCATTCTGAAGAAGGTTCTCTTGTTCTGGTTATATTTTTTGCTATGTTTTATAAGGAGCTAGACAGAAAGCATAGTTAACCCTAGTAACTTAATAACACCAAATTTTGTTGTTTCTTTAAGTGCAAAGCAAGGTCTTCCTTTGCCTGCTCACACGGTGTAGTTTGAGCAGCACAGAGCAAGTGGGCCGTGCTGAGCTCTGGGCAGTAGCCTGTGGCTCTCACACTGAGCCTAAAGAGCACTTTTGGGCATGGGACAGAGCTTTGGGACCTTCAAAGGGCTTTTCTATTGCTGCAGCACCTTTTTTTTTTTTTTTCCCCTTCATGGTTGTGGCAACAGTGTTTATTTCTGTCTTCAGGGGAAGCAATTTTAAAGGCATCAGGTAGATTCGAACAGTTTCTTGCACTGTTGTGTAACCATCACTTATCTCTTCTTGACAAAGCTTGCAGTGCAAACATGATATTACCTCCTCAGGGAGATTGTAGCTGAGTTGCAGGTTTAGACTTTGGAAAAAAACACAAGCGTTTTGGACCATCATTTCTTCTTTCTGCTTTTAGTCCTGGCTTTTTTGGAGGTGCATAAATTTCCAGTACATTAACTTAGTGTCTTTTAAAGCTGTGCTGCTACAAACACAAAGCATGTCCTTATGTGAGCTGCTGTCCCAGAACAGGACAGAGCTCCCACGAGCTAAGTCTTCTGACATTATCGGGGCAGTCTGGTGAGGCCATTTCCTGAAAGGGTGTTCTGATCACATCTGTGAGGTTTCTAGGGTAAATGCTAGGATTTGAGTCTATATTGCTTCTGATGTGCATCTGTTCTTCAATGTCATCTCTGTCCATAAAAAATAATAGGCTTTCTCTGCACCAAATAGGTACGCACACCTTCAGACTCTACATGGCTGGCCTATGCTGCAAAATAGAGTGTGTTTGTCTGCCACCTGTTTTGGACAGAAGCATGTATTAATACTCAGATCAGCTTTTAGCTGTGAGAACAGAAATTGGTCTTACACAATACAGGTCACTGAAGCTGATAATTGTTAGCAAGTATTTCAGATGTGCTCAAACAGGTGGGATCTTAAAATATTTTTTTTTTCCACTTAAGTACAAAACTGGGCTAGGTGCTCTTGTGAGTCTCAGAAGATATCTGAACAACTTTGCATGTCCAAGCCCCTGATCACTGGAGAGGGCAGAAGGGACTGGTGCTTCTGTATTCTGTGATCCTGGGTTTGGCCTTCAAGAGATTTCATGATGTCATCTGGGACTTAAGAGTTTGAGGATTTTAGCTTCTGTGAAGTGGCTTCTTTTTTTCTTAAGCTATTGTATTGAGAGTTGATGTGCCAGTTTTCTGCTTTTTGATGCACGAAGTAAAGCTGTTAGTCTTATTAGTTCAATTCTGTAAATACTGCATCAGCTTCCAAAAGCCACGTGTAACTACTCAGGATGTATTTTCTAAAACTGCTCAGCAAGCAATGCCTTTGAGACTGGTGTGATTTATGAAGTAATCTATGTATATCAGCCAGCTCAGTTCTTTCAGTTCTTGATAGATGGTTACTGAGATTAGTTATATGTGCCTAATGATCATCCAGGAAATATGCCTAATCCAGGAAAAGAGCAAGAGGTGTGAGAGGCTCTGTGCCAAAAAGCTTCTGGGTAAATTCTGCCATACTTCCAATGCAATGTCCTGTTACACACTAAAAACTGCATACACTGCAGTTGAGAACAGCATTTTAAAAACAAAATTGACGTTTTCAAGTTCACATCAATGATTGACTGATTTAATCATGACTGCATAGTAGTGTGTTGAGAGCTGAACCCCTTAAATGAATAACACCGAAATAACAAATCTGGTCAGTGGAGAGCATCTACTTCCAGAAAGCTAAAATGGGAAAATAATTTGAAGTGAGGAAGTTTTTTAATGCATTACTTTGAACAGCAGCCCAGTTAAAAAAATTGGATCAGATTCACAAATCAAAATGTTGCATTTTTCCACAAAGCTGGATCTCTGCAAAGAAAAGCAGTGACAGCTTGAGAGTACCTGTTTTCTATCAAACTCTGCTGGTCTTTTGAAAACTCCAGGGCAAGCTTTATTTTAGTGCTGATTTTTTGAGTCCCTGCAGGGTTTCACGAAATTAGTAATACTCCCTACAGAGAACTCTTCCTTTCTGATCTCTGCTTTAAGCAGTTAAATAAAACAGGGGTTAGTAATGGGAGCTGAAGACTGATGGTAGAGCACGTTATGGAGATGGGTTACAAGGGGAAAGTACAGCTGTCCAGGATGTGGTTCTGGCCATGCTGTGTGCAGTGCCTGTGCTCTGAACACTGGTGCAGGTTAGCCCAGCTGCCTTGGTTGTGGCAGCTGAGGGGAGTGTGGCTGGCTCCTCATGGAGGAGAGCACTGGAGAGAGTTGTGTGGGCATCTCCCAGTTCCACTGACAAAGCTGTGGCACAGCCTGTGCTAAGTGAGTTGCCAGATGTGCTCCCAGAATTCATCTTCTTCATCCCAGGACACTGAGGGGATGGCTTAGACTATTGAGCTGGAAGCTGTTCCCCTGAAAAATCACATAGTCTCTGGCACCAGCTAAGGGTATGTCTTGTAACCTTACAGAACTCTCTTATTCAACCAGTTGAGAGAGGGGAGTGGGTTTTGTTTGGCTATTTTTTTCCCAGTAATACTAACAGGAGGTTGTTCCAGTTCTTTAGCAGTTGCCTCTCTCAAGCATAAATACTGCTTTGCTTTTACTTTCATGACATCACCTTTTTTTCACTGCCTACTGCACCTTGGATCCCACAGTACAAGAATGAGCCTGTCTACTTGAGATATTCTTGTGCACCTTTGTAGAAACACAGGTGTTTGTGGGTCACAGATGGTATGAATAGGTTTAATATAACTGGGACACTTGCTTGATGTGCACCAGAGAATAGTTTAAAAAATGTCTCTGTCTTCCAGTCCTATCCTCATTGGAGTTACTAGACAAAAGTACTTAGCTGTATCTTGATAGACTGCACAGCACATAAAAATAGACAAGATGGGTAGCTATAGTAATGGAAATCATAAATTCATACTAACCAGCCCATTTTGGACAAAGCCAGTATCCTGACATTCAAGTGGTCAAACATGGGTGACTTCCCCCCCTGCCTCAGGCATAGTTTTTTATTTTTTATATTAGATTAAATGATCATTTTGTCTATGGATTATATACTTTTCTTTAAGCTTTTACATATCTAAGATTTTTGAATGCTTATCATTAGTCTATATATTTTTGAGCCCAGAAATGCACTTTCAAAAGCAGGAAGTAATTTGCTTGTTGAGCAACTGAAGTCTGTTTTCTTGCAATGCTCTCTATGCCATACATAGCTGATAATGGTGGTCAGGTTTTGCCATTTCAGTCACTGTACCTTTTCCCCTTTTTCAACCAAGGAGTTTAGGATTCCTATCAAACCTGCAATTACACAACAGTAAACAGAGTAAGAAGTATTTTCAAAGAGGTGGTGGATCCTAAGTCCTACCAAGTTAAAATTGTTATAGATATGTTTATCCAAGTTCATTCATGTGTAAACACTTTGATTGTTTAGTTTATTGAGCATCTCTAGGTCTAGGATTGACTCATCCCTGCATTCAGTTACATGGCCAGATGCCCAGAACTGTTGTTTTGCAGAATAAGTGGTTTACAGTACTGCTCCAACATTGTGTGGGCTTGTTCTGCCCACATGTGCCTACAAGTATGTAAAAAGCTAGCTTTTTGCAAACCTCTGTGTCATGTGTCCTGTTTTAAGGACAGTGTCCCATTGACATGCCACTTCCACTCAGGGCCACCTGTTCATCTGCATGGGTCGTAGCTCCTCCCAGTACTGGGAGTTAGTTAGAAGAATAATTGATGTACTTTTGCTGTCTTTAGGACAAATTTGCTTGCAAATTATAGGAAAATGTGGCCATTAATGACTTATGAGAGAGCAGACAAAACAGAAATGATGTCTTCTCTTTTTCAGTCCCCTGATAAAAACATGAAGGCAGTACAATCCATCTATCATCGTTGTTCTGGGACTTTATAGCCAGGCCTCCAGGCTGCAATTGCTAATTTTGTGGCAAGATATCACAGTTATTTTTGTTCACATAATCCTCAAGCCAGTCAGGTTTTTTAACTGGCTTTTCCTCATCCCTACTTCTACCACTGTAAATTAGAACAGTCTTTGAGGCACATTTACTACATGTGTGGCTGTGGTTGACTGGAACACTTGTTCTCTTGATTTAATGGGGAATGTTTTGAGCTAAAGAGAGTAGGCTGTGTAAATCCAGATCTAAAAATATGTTGATAACTTTTGACTAAGTAGAAACTCTATGGTGATCACTTGACTTTTCTGAAGAGGTGTCACCAATGAGGAGTCAGCTGATGGTCTCTGTTGATATGAATGTCAGAAATAACAATAAAACTTGTAGAACTTCCAAATTTAAACTTTTCTTTCAATTATAAAAGTTGTTCTGTGTTTCAAAGGCAGCTGTTACTGGGTTTTTGTATGCACTGAAAATTTAGAGTAATTTTTCTGCTAGTAAAAAAAAAAATTATAAAGAAGCTGATGGTTGTAGCCAAGAAGTACATAATGCAAAGTGCTTGTCCAAACACATTCCTTCTAACTTACACCACATCCTTTTAGTCCTTTAATAGATCTTGTATGAATGGATAAAGCAGATTAGAGGGCCACCAACACCCCAAGCTATTTCAAAAAGACCTTAAACTACAATTCTACCACCAGGACTATTCATTGGAGTTGTATACAGTGAGTGTGAATGCAGATCCAACTTCAGACATTTTTCTCATTCCTTAGAGATCTGAAATAAGAGTGAGAGATTCTTAACTTCAAAGCAAAACAGACAAAAAGACTCCTTTGGGTATGTTTAAATAATACTTACATTGAAGTGATTGCTTTGGGATTGTTAGTAAGGCTAATTCTTGTGATTAAAATCAACATCTGAGAAGGAGCCCTGTCCAGTGTGTGAGAGGAAATAAACTCTTAGCTCAGGCTGGAGTCAGAAGTTTGGTCAGGAGTAGACAAGATCTGTGCTGGGATCAGTCTCTGCCCAAAATGTGCTTTCCCTTGGGGAGTTATGATGAGGTCAGTAAAGGCAGCTGTGTGATAAGCAAAGCCACTTCCTATCTGTCTGAATGGTCATATTTCCCTGGGCTATGCCTCCACAATATAAATGTAGCAGGAGTAACTTTCTGTAGAATAAGGAGTGTAAAATAAGTTCTGCTCAGGTCCTTAAAAATACCTTTTGGGCTTCTTCCTCTTCATTCCCACCCTTGCCCAAATGCAGTCTAAACAATTTATTGTCTCTTTTTCTGAATGCTTTCTCTTCATTCACTTTCAGATGTAACCATCAGATGGTCACAGAGCTGTGTGTGTTTATCATTGCGGTGTTTGAAAGTATGTAAATGACTTGCAGATGCTCTACTAGGCTGTAACCAAACTTGGCTGTGTCCATTTTAACATACACATGACAAAACCACACTGGCTCTGAACAGGCCTCAGTGTAATAAGCTCTCTAGATTCTCCTTCTGCATAAACACTTTTATGTCCTTATTAATTAGAAACAGGAGTCTGTTTCTTTCAAAGTTCATATGATAGCTATCAGGCCAAAGAATGAGGTACATGCAAGATCTGAATGGTAATATGTTGATAATACTGCCAGGGATCTGAAGTTTATTTTTTGAGAAATACATGTTTATAAGTGTGTTTGTATATATATGTGTATAAATATATATAAAAGTTAAACAGGCATAAACAGTAAAGCTCCTGGAATATTTATGTGGTATATTTGCAGTTAATTCATTTCAGTATGTATTTCCCATGGCATATCTTTGACCTTAAACTTTAGTGAATATTTTCTTGCCCTTATATCTTAATATCTTTCAGCACAAACAGATCTTGAAGCTGCTTTATGATTTGGCAACAGCACTGTGACTTACTGAAATAAAAATACAAGAGCAATCTGGTAATAATTATATACAACTCCACTCAAAAAGGTCTTTAGGTTGGCTGTAATTAGGAGTATATGTCAGTAACTTCTGTTTTATAGCACTGTTTCATAACATGGCAATATTTGAACGTGAAGTATTTTAAATAGCTGGGGCCAATTTAACTTTGTGCAAATGGGGAATAACTTTGTTATTGACAATTTGACAGATACACTTGCACAAGTAAGTGAGGACGTAGTTTGATTACAACAGTCCAATTACCTGAGTAATTTTTGTCAAGAAGTTCTTACCTGCTGTGCCACTCCACAAACAATTTTCAGAATTTCCTTTGGCTGTAAATCACCACAAACTGTAACTTTCTGTGCACTGGTGACACATGAGGTGCAGACTGGTGGTGGTACAGAAGCAGGAAAGAGGATGGAGAGAAGGCAGATGGTGATGAAGAAAACTCCCCCTGGCCTGAAAGGGTGCAAGTTGCAGTGATGATGGAGATAGTGAAGAAGCAGAGATTTGGGGCCCTTAGTAGGCCCATCTCTTGGGGCTGTGATGTTATTGCAGAATAGTGGGAAATTCAGATAAATGTTGACAAAAATTCCCTAAGCTGACTGAAGAAGCCAGAAATGTTGATGAATTACGCACTAGTTGATACAGACTGCTTCATAAAGACATGGCCTGGCTTAGCACATATCATCAAATCTGCTTCCCTTCAAAATCTCATCAGCATCTATTTCAGTCCCAATCACTTTCCACCTCGAATTTATACCAATTTAAACTCCCCCAGAAGAGCAGTTTAATATTTTCTTGTTTAAATTTCCCTTCCCACTAGAATCCCACAAGTCTTGCTGCTTTTGTCCTGCTTTGTATGAAAGGGGCAGTAACATTTATCTCAGGTAAACTTTTCCGTTTAATTTTTTTAAATAACTCACACAATCCTTTCAAGGCACAAAGTATTCTCCAAGTCTTTCAAATTAAACCTCTTTTGGTTTTTGAGATTATTATTCCTGAATGTTGTATTTTGTAATTCACCTCTGTGCCTCTTCAGGAAGATACTAAAATGGCTGTTTCCAGTAGTTGCTTGGGAACTCTTTTCAGAATCTTGGTTTACTGCACTCTGCCCACCACTGATGTGAAGGGGATAATGCTGTTGGTTCCCTACCTTTCTGTAGGCTGCAATTATGTACATGAAAAAGATATATTTATAAATACAGCAGGCTCTTTCCATGTTGTTCCCAGCAGGTTGTCTGTCTTTCCCATCTTCTCTTCTCTTCTCTCTTGAGAGAGAAAATACTCCAAGTATGTTCTGGAAACCAGGACTGTATTTCTGACTGTCTAATTAAGAAATGCCAGCTGTGTTATCACGACTCAGCTTAAGGTTTTCTTAGTCTGGATTGTGGCATGTGTGAACTATAAATGCTTTAAAGTGACCTATTTGTGAAGCTGTAAACCTGGATCAGAAGATTCTGAGTTCAGTTGCTGCCCCTTCTGAAATTTTTAATGATCCTGGATGGAATAGTTTCCTTTGTATGCCCCACCTGCCTCCAGACAGGACTGTCTGGTCTGCTTTTCATCTAATGCTTTCTGCACACATGTGCTCAGACCCAAGCACCAGAGCACTCCAATGTGAACATGGCTGTATTGATACTGAAGTGCTAGAGATAATTCTGTATTTGTACAGCATCTAGCAGATGAAAAGCAGAGCATCATTTGGGACATCTAAGTACTATGGTGATACAAATAATGATGGTGCATTTTACTGTATAACAGAGACAACATGCATACTCTGGCAGTGAAGTCTTGTTTTAGATAATTAGCTGCATAGCAGATTGGGGAGAGTTGCAATTAGCTACAATCACTAATGAAAAAGCATGACACTTTGACAAGGAAACAATTAAGGAGATTAATCTGCAGGATGGATGTTGATTGTGATTTCTAAAGGAAGTAAAAAGGTCAATACTGGTACTAGAGTTTGTATGGCATTAAGATAATTAGGTTGAGGTATCTTTGTATTTTGAAAAAGTTTTTACTAGCAAGATAATATTAGTTCTGCAAAAACTATCTTACACTGAGGCTAAAATGTGGTTAGTGATATCAGTTCAAAAATTCATGCTGGATAGAAATCATTTGACAGGGGCTTTATATATTGTACTGCTGTTGGGACATTGAGCTGTAACTGCTGTAATTGGTAAATTTTTTTAATGTTTTAAAATATCAAGCTTTGTTTTCCCAGTCAGCTTCTATACTGTTGCTCCACTGTTATTTAAATAAATGTCTGTTCTATGCAAACTGCAAGAAGATTAAGCATTTCCTGAAGTTACTGGTTAAGGCAAAATGAAGACTGCAGTTTTCCTTGGATGGATTGTTTGCCATTTGTCCTTGGATCTAATGGAGAACTGGAGAGAGTGGCCTTGTGTGTCTAATGCTGGATGGCGAATTAAAGCCCATGTGTCATTAGGGTTTTGGTTTTCTTTTAAATTCTCAGCTAAGCCAGTGTCCAAACAGCTCTGTATCCATTCTCAGTCCTCTCCATCTGCATCAAAGCACAATCTTTTCAACAAAGCATCTGAATTATGAGACAACATACAGGAGGAGTTAAATTAGGAAAGGAGTGTGCCATATGTGGCTGTGTTGGATTCATCAGGTGTTTGGAGAAGGAAAAGGTAGTGGGTGTTCAGTGCAAATCTATTCAGTGAAAACATTTCACAGCTCACATAGTTTCTTGTGCTGGGATAAACTTGGGTGAAAAAAAGTCTATTTGTCCTCTTTAATGAGTTGCTTTATTCTGTGTCCACTTTCATCTTTTTAATTATGCACAGAACACAGATTCCTTTGCACTCAGTAAGGACCCACCAAGACAGGCACCCTTTCCTCACAGGAAATTTTCCAGAATGACTTCATAGGCCTAAGGTTGTGACTGGCATCTTCTGACTTAGAGGAGAATGGAGATCAGTGAGTACCAGGAGAAAGGATAATACTATTGTTCTTTAAGCTCTACCCCTGACACTGCAAGAGTGACAGTAAAGCACATGTTAGCTCCATAAACTCTAGTTTGAGACCTGAAAGCCTTTTCTCAAGATTTTTTTATAACCCTGAAATGAAATTTAAAATATTATATTATTAAGACTGCAGAATGACAATCTCTCCCATATGCTTCCAGATTTCTTGCTCCCCCACAGCACCCTGAGCACCACAGTCAGGTGAAAGCCATCAGGGCTCTGACATGTTATCAGCCATGCTTGAGGTGCATCATCCCAGTCTGAAGGGTACATGGCACTTTCAGCACTGGAAATGCATAGTATCTTGTGGAAATTCAGCAAAGTAACATTTACTCAGCCCTTTGTGAAATGCTCCTGTTTTCCTCTTGCTTGTAGAACTTTATTATTTCTATAAAACATAGAATGCAGCCCTCTGTTATAATTCGATCCCTTTATATGATCCCAGGGTCACACACCTCTGGAGCATGAGTCCAGCTGTACTGACAGCAATATCTGCTGTCGTGCTGGAAGCAAAATCCTCTCTTGGTCACACACCTACATCTCAGAGTGAGCAAAACCAACATGCTTCATTACCACAAGCAGGAAAGAAAACACTTTCTTCTGCATTCAGTGAAGTTCCATAATAGCAAAGGGCAAGGTTAAAGTGAAAACTGACTTAAAACAAGAATTCAAGGGAGAGAGGAAGCTGGTGCCAAGAATGCTTTAATAACCTTTTTCTGCTCCGCTGTTTGTACCAAAGTAACCTCTTAACTTCTTAAGCAAAATACTGTATTTGTTGTCTACCATTCAGTCACTTAGGGGAAGCATTTAGTCCCCCATTTTATATGTACTGTGATTCTGTAATAGGATTAGTGTACCACTGACAAATCAATGTGGAAATAGTACCAATCCAGAAAAGCTTTGAACTTTTCTTTCAGAACAAAAAGAGCAACTGAAGTAAAAAAATCTGGTTTCTATAGATTTCTGCTTCATGATTTATGCAAACATTGACTTTTTTTATAGTTGCAGAATTTAAAAGAGTAGCATTCCAACTATGTTCTCTGATGTCAGAAGCTGTTCCCTCAGCCAGATGCTGAAGATAGTGTCCACTATTTAGCTGCCTGTTTCCTCTTAACTCTGAATTGCCTATTCCTCTGTCAACTTTGTTTGAAATCTGCTAATAAATTTACAAGTCACACAGGACGTGAGCCTACATGCACAAAAAATTACTTGTCCATTGTGACTGTCACAGTCCTGTTTCCTCTGGGAACCAGCTGATTAACCCAAAACAGAACTCCTTGAGCTGCCAGGAGGTGCTTTGTAGCCAAGGGCTAGACTTCATCACACAGCTTGGCAAATTTAGGCTCTCATTGCCAGCCAGCAACAGTCAGGTCAATCTTTTTTTTTTTTTTTTTTTTTTTTTTGTCTGAAGTCTGAGTTGCAAGATGTGTGGTGGTGTACAGAAAACACTTCTGTGTTTGTTGAAATAGGTCGATATCCTATAACACAGACTCACTGAAAAATGTGGCTCCAAGAGAAGTTTGGAGTCTGACAGGAGGCCATCCTTACCACCTCACAGTGGGCTGATACATGATCATATCCTGGTTTGTAGTAATTTTCCTTTCTTAGTCTTAAGTAAAATTTCATTCTCTCTCCAGGTAAGACATTTTTCAGAACTTTCTTACTGCTATCACAGGATTGTGCTAAGAATTAAAAGACTTTTGAAAGTTGCAAGCTCACCTATCAGTTATATCCAAGTGAGTGCTGTTGGCCTTAGCATCATAGAGGAAGATATAAAGTATTAATTTATTAACTGTGTTTTATCTACTGATATGTGCCATTCTAGCAGGGCAAATATAGATGTCTTCCTTATAGTGAGGCCTGTGCAATGTCATCTTTTCCTGTCAGAATTCCTGTTCTGTATTCCTGATTCTATGCCTCTGAAGGGAAAGATTCTGAGCCCAAGCTTTTCTGCCCATTGAGGAGATTATTCTTTTTCCTCTCATTTGTCCCACTCATCATTTTTCTTTTTCTTGGCCATACCAACACCTTCACTATGAGAACTCTGTTGCTTTAACAAAACAAGTGGGCTAATCATTGAGGCATAACTGCACACTGCTTTAAGGACACCTTAATGTGAGCACAGTCACATGTGAACATGGCACATGAAAGATCTCGCTGGTTTCTCTCTCAGGTTAGGTTATTCTGCTTGCTCTACAGAAACCACCTCAGCTATGACATCGACCAGAAAGCTGAAAGAGTAACAAAATCTCTTATAGAAACATCCACTGCAAACTCCACACAAATGTCTAAGCCTTCTGGGCTAATCCCTGTACTAGACAAGTGAGTTCGTAGGGGTGCAGCTCTCTGCATTTCCAGACCTGTTTCTTATGACAATAACCTGATTCACAAGGGCAGGAACACATGAGAAATTTCCCTACTAGCCCTGACAGCAATATCCATCCTGCTGATGGAGGGACATTGTTTTCATTAGCCAGTGATAACCTCTCCCAGAGTTGGTAATCTTCTCTAAAGCCCAAATCAGGCTACTCTGGAGGGCCAAGAAGTTTGCTGCCTGCTGCTGCCCAGTAAAACTGTTCTGTGGGAACTCATGCAGTTGGAGATCTTTACCAGTTGCCCATCTGTGTAATTCTCTGGGAATCTATCTGGATGATAATCAGTAATCTTTTCCATACCTCTGTTTGTAGGGGACTGTCAGGGTTCTTGGACTCAAGATATATAGCTGCTGCTCTTGCAATCTGCTGTGTCTGCAGTGCTCTGCTGACTGCCCCCTATGCAGATTTGGAGCCTCCTTTGTGAAGGGCTACTTGTTAAGAAACAGTTGCTAATATTTTCTGTCTTGCATTATCAATCATAGCAACAACTAAGTTACTCATGTATGGATCAAGTATTACTTTAGAAGTGCTCTTTTGTTAACACTAGATAGATGCCTCTGGAAAATCCTAACATGCCTATCTGTCTGTACTGTGGGACTTAAGAGTTCTGAAGAAAAACAATAGAACAGGATCTGAAAGGCAGAATGCCTTGGTACTGTTACAAACATTGCAACAGGCTTACCTTGGATATGTCATTTTGCCTCTTGGGTTTTCTGTTTTGCTTTGCCCTTGTGTCAGTTTTGATCATAATTTTTGAGGCATGTGGTCCTGTATTATATATGTTCTCTGACTCATACCTCTGCCATAATGCAGTTAATTAATACTTTTTAGTGGCTGCACATAAGCCACAGTCCATAAGTGTTTAGTGTCATTCCTTCAATGATACATCTCACAGAAAAGCAATGCTAACTTCAGTTAAGAGATTTGCCAGAAGTATCTTTGCCTGCTCGTTTTTCCATCATTCTTGACCACCGAGCTGCAAATGACACAAAGCATTCTTACTACCACTGCATCCTTCAGAGGAGACAAACACATATCTTATAGTTTTGGCACTTATTGTAATTGGAGGCCAGCTCACTATAAGCTATTGAAAAGAGAGGGTTTTGTTACAGGTCTATCCTACCTTGGCACCTGAGAAAATTGGACTAGTGAGTGCAGTGGCCAAACTTAGGACTGTTAGAAATTGATGCAATTCTGTTAAGACAAGTCAAGTCATAGTTACTGGTTACTGGTTTTATTTTAACAGTCATTAAAGTTATTATTAGTTCATTATTAGAGTGCAGTAAGGAGAAGTCTGGAAATTAAATAGGCTTGGTTATTAACAGGTTAATGACTTTTTAACCTAAATTTTGTGTGTCATTAATTCATGTGTTACCTCAAGGTTACTGTGTTTTGATGCAGGTGTACTTCAGAGCAAGAGTTTTGCCCTCTGCAATAATCTAGCTATGACAGCACTGAAAAATGAAACAACAGTGGTGTCTGATGTATGCTCTCTATGCTAGAGAGCAAGTGTGTAGAAAGCTGATACAAAGTGTGAAAATGTAAATCAGGTGCCTGCCAAGCCAGGACATGTGTGGAACAAATGTTATCTCAGTGGTGCTGACAGGTGTTAGCAGCAGCCAGCACAGGGGGTTTCTGATAGTGCTTTGTACTTAGATCTTTCTGTTAAGTGAATCCCAGGTCTCGTTTTTCCATGTGGAGAGCTTCTCTCTTTTCATTGTTTTTTTATAACAACAAATAGGAAATATGATGGAGTGTTTGGTTTTGGACTAGTTCAGGCGCTGCAGCCCCTGGGAAGAGGTGAAAAGTCCTGATTTCCTGCTTGCCTCTGGCTGCCTTTGTACACCTTGAGAGTTTACCATGCTCACAAGAAGAGATAAAGGGGTGGAGGGGATTGAATGCTGAAATTAAGTAAGAATTGTGTTACATCTCCAGTTCCTGTGTTGTTGCCCTAGAACACTTTTCTCATTTAAGTTTTCTTGCATTTGGCAAGGATTGAGATGGTACTTGTACAGATATTATTCTCTCACATAATGGGGCAGGAAGAGGTTATACAGGGAAAAGCAGGGTCTGTGTGTTGGTCAAAATTACCTGAGCACTGCATCCAGTAACACTGGCAGGGACTGAGCCATCTGGATGAGCAGTTGTGTGCATTCCCAGTGTGATTCTGCAGCTCAGTGGAGGGCTTGTGGGATATACAAGCAAGGAACATGGTGTGGTTGTAGAGAAGACATTCAAGTTATAAACAGCTTTAGCAAAATCATTCCACATGTAACTTGCTTGGCTCTTTGGTGTCCATGCATTCAAAAGTTGGTTGGACACTTGGAATACATGTAGAAAGTAAAAAAAAAACAAGTATACTTGTGCAAATACACAGAGCTATGTATTCCATGCTGTTTAATATTCTCATTTTATCAGTTTTATCTATGGGCACTAGACATTATTGTCTCAAGAGGCTGTTTACATAGGGAGTAATTTTAAAAGGTTACTACTAGTGTTGAAATAGAGTTGATTATGTTGTAGCTTGAACCAGATTTTTCTTCTTGTGGCAAAACCCTTCCAGCTTCTGATTTAAAAATCTTAGGCCCAGATCCATTTTCTCCAGTGCTTTTGCTGACAGCTGGGCTGGGCCTTCAATGCTCTCGTGTTGGCCCAGTACCTGGTAAGTCCTTGGCTCTTCCATTTTCTGGCGTTTTCTGCAATAGAATAGATGATACAAAAAACTGCCTTGGCTTCTCGTTGCAACTTCACATATGGTGAAATGAGCTCAGCACTTAGTTATGGGGCTTTTTCCTCCATCCTCCCTCCTGGTGACAATTCCAAAAGCTTATTTGGAAAATAGAAGTGGAAAATAGGAAAAATTGAAGCAAGTACTGGAGATCTGAAAGCATGGAGTTCTTGATACAAGCATATGTCAAACAGAAAAACATCTTCAAATCATCTTTGAGAAGGCACAGAAGAAAATATGATGCATAGGTCTTGTGCAAAAAATCAATCTGGAATGTTAATGCTCTGAGCTAATTTGGAGGCATGTGTACTGGCCTGATACAGAGGCAATAGCACGAATGAGAAAGATTAAAACCTATCAGTTAGCCAACATTTGCTGGAAACACAGAAATTGAGTGAAGCACTAATGGAGCCAGTGGGACAGGAAACATCTGTCATACTGGCATAGTCAGCATTATAACTGAAAAGGATCTTACCTTGCAGTCTTTGCTAGGGTGGGCTGAAAAATTTCAGGTTGAACTATATGTAGTTAACATTTTAGAGAGCATATTCCAACTTTCTGCATCAATGACAACTATGTGTTATTTTGTTCTCAACTTTGATGAACTAGAATTTACTTATTTGATCCTGAACACTTGGTGGGATTTTTTAAGCTATCCTCTTGACAGACCACTGTTAAATGTTTTCCTCACTTGTGCACATTTGCAGTTCAGCCGCTATGACCATTACGTCAAAACATTTATATCTTCTTAACTGCAGCATTTCTAAAGTTACCAAGTGTGGGTCTTATTAAGTGACAGGAAAAGCAACGTTGCTGCTAATATCCAGGCACTGGATTTATAAAGATCCATCATAGTACAGTAACCACAGGGTGCCAGAGTCCATCATCAGTTCTGCTTTAGGGTGGTAATAGAAATAGGACCATGTGCAGGTGGGCTCACCAGATTACTTTACACAGGCTTAACCCGTGATTATCTCAGCTCTGTGTAATTACCACTCAGATCACAGCATCTGTCAGGACATGCATGTTTTTGACAAACCTTGTAACAGACATATATCTGCCTTTGAGCTCTCTCTTAATTTCCTTTCCTTGCATAACCACTGGTGATGCTTTATACTACAAGATTATATTGCTGAAGCTGAATGTAATACAATGCTGAAGAATAAAAACTTGTAAGAAGGGAAACATGAAAGAGCTAATCAATACTCCCTAACAAGCATCTCTGCAATGGAGCTTTGTTTACATGTTTAACAGGCAAATGATTAACCAGCAGTCTGTATCAAGAGCCTCTTTTAGTCTGGCTTGCTCCTACTGTTTTTTCTAGTAACTGAGGAGAGTGCTCCTGGCCATTGTGCAAGGCTGGTGGAAGAACAGACCCAAGAGATTTCAGAGATACACGCAAGTTCCTAACAGCTGTAAATAAAAAATGTATTATAATGTCTTCACATTAGATTGCATTTATAGTTCCAAATATATCATGCTGTCATCCCTGTGGGAGATGTGCTCCTGCTGTGCATCTCCCCAGGGACGTGAGGCCCTTCCAAGGTCACACAGTGCTCTCAGTCCTGCTCTGCAGTGTGTTTTTCTCAGTGATGTGCAGCGTCAGCGCTCTGTCCACAGCAGGCTCCAAATATTCCCGAGGGAGAGGCTTTGCTCCTGTGCTGTGCCATATGGAGCTGAATGCTTTAACACAGCCTGGCAGTCAGAGTGCTTCAGCCTTGTCTTTGAGACCATTAGGATTGATGCCTCACTCTTGAACTTGATGATCAAACAGCTTTTATTACCAGCTGAGCTGTTCTTTTGAAGAGGAAAGTCCTTGCCTGCTGATGAGACTTGAGACAGGGGACTGTTGATTGTGGATACACACAGACACTCTGTGTCAGGAGAAACAGAACTGGATAGCTGAGTAGCTGTGGCAGGGACCTGTGGGGCAGGTAGCATTCCCAGTATAACTGCATTGGTTGGGGTGGATGCAGGAACAGAAGAGCTGTGTATTGGCACTGTAGCAGGTCCACCAGAAGTCCTAGGAACATGTGCCCCAGGTGACAGGAGCTGAGTGGGGAGGGACAGCCTTCTCAAATCTTCCCTACTAAGTCAACCTTTGGTAGGGGACTCCAGCTAGATACTGTGGCTGCAGTGGATTTATACTTGGGTAGAAATTAACCTTTAACCTTTTCTAAATAAAAAATGGGTGAAGGAAGCAAAAGCTTCTTCATCCATAAGCTGAGTTATTCTGAAATCAATGCCTATGTTTTCCTGGAACTCCTAGGCCATGATGTCTGAGGATTTCTTCAAAATGAAGCCTTAATATTTGCTTTTTCTGGAATAGTATTACATAGATACATCCTGAGACCATGGCATCTTTCTTACTAATGTGAAAATTAAATCAGACTGATGCTTTTTGCTGGAACATTATTCTCTGTGTGTTCCCACTTCCTAGTATAACTTTGGCATATGCAGTGGGATTTTTTTACTAATTTTTTTATGAGAAGGATGGGCAGAAGTCCAGCGATCTGTGAGTTTAGCAACTTCTGCATTCTTAAAGTACAGGAATTGCTCTTGAACCTTATGGTCATTGCAGCTGCTTGAGATTCCTTAATTTAGTAATATCTGTGCCCCAGTTCTGCAGCAACACAATTCACTCTGTTGTCTCTGTTACCTAGCAGATGATGTTTGTTTTAAACAGGTGACATTAACATCTAAGAATTCTTAAAGTTTAAATAATTTTTGAGGATTGAGATGGAAAGCAAAATGCTGCCCTTGTAAGTTGTTTTTTGAAATGAATTGTATAATGGCTAATTGCAGGGACTTAATAGATTAGTTAAAAGAAATGTTGGTACTAGAAACAGTAGTGTTAAAGGATTTTTATAATGGCCAGAGTGATTCAGTTTTAAGTGCTATTAATGTTCTTACTGTGAGACTGTCAGTATGTTTGATGTACCTGACAGCCTACTGAAATCAGTAGGGCACTGTTAGTATATAGGATATGTTTTATGGGTCACCCAATAAGTTTCCTGCAAGGACTTGATGACAAGATAAATTTTTTTTGTTGCGTGAGCTTACACAAGGTAACTGAATTCTTGCAGTGTATAGAACTCTGTGAAATGAGAATTGATGCAATTAAACTGCTAAGAGCTATAGACCCACTTTGTTAAAGTACAATTTGTACTTACTGTAAAGAAGAGCTGTAAAGTTTCTGGAATAGAATATAGCTATAAATTGCTAGTAGTTTTTAAAACTCTTACACACAGTGGTTCAGTTTTTCAAAATTTTCATTGTTTGATGTTGATAGTGGTTTCCTTTAAAAAATTATGGCCTATCCTCTCTTGATACATCTACTCTTTATTCACATTTATCCAATGGAAGTTAAAACTGGGAAGCAAGAGAGGGATCTGAGATTGTTCATCTTGCTTCTAATGTACCGTAAGTTTTGGTGCAACTAAAGAATAAAGTGCTCATAATGTGATACATCACAAAGTGTTTAAAGCTTTGTCATGAATAGCTTTGTATATGGACTGTGACAGAGCCTCCATGGTGCACATCTCTGATATGAAAGGTGTGGGGGCAATGAGATAGAACTTTCCTAGCCTTTGACTGTGGGTCTGTAGGGGAAGGCTGTGGAGATTATTTGAACCATCAGTACTTGACTGCTTAGCAAGTAGGGGAGAGGGGAATTCTGTATTCAAATATCCTGATAGAAACTCATACAAAGCCCATTCAGGCTTTTACACAAGGTGAAGAAACGGAATCACCAGTATCCATACAACATTTTATTGCTTTTAGAAACTGGATTTTGCTACCTTTCCCTTCCTCCTAACATAGTAATAAATCCTAGCTTTGTATTAAGTAAGCTTCTGCACTAAGAACAATAAAGTTGTGTGTGTTATTCTGAATCTGGCCACTATGTGCTTAACAGAAGTTTTGGATAAAGGGTAACACATAGGTAGTGTAGCTACCTTGTTTTTCTCAAGTCACAGAACTGGAATAACAGGACAGTTTTGTCATATTCACTGAACTGCTCATTTGCATGTGGAATTCATTTGCATGCTATTGACATTTGGGGGGAAAGCGCTGGGAAGGCTCTGGGAGAATCTGCACTTGATGCAGAACAGATCTCTGGCTGCAGTTGGATGGGAACAAAATTATCCTGGCCTGTGGGAAAAGATGACAAACTTGGCTTCGCAAAAATGACCCAGTCGTGTGCATTTTTTGTTGGGAAAGATGCAGCAGAGCCTTGTAAGTAAGGCGTAGATGTTAGGTATTCGTAGGAAGGAGAATTTAATTTCAAATCACCTTCTACATAGCTTCCTTTCTTCTTTGGGAAGTTCTTGTAGATCCACTATTTCCATCTTCAAAGAATTTTTCTGGTTTACTGAAGGGCTCTATATAGTCTAAAGTTCTGTTCTTTACTGTGCCAACCAGGTTTGTGATCTTTTATGAAAGAGACTTTTTCAGAGATAGCCTGTGATTGTTTTCTGGGTTCTGAAATACACCAGCTACACACTTGTCAGCAAAATGATCCTTTGGTTTAATAAATACAGGAGCCAGGAAAACTTGTTCTGTGTTTACCAGGACCAAACAGTCTGGTGGAATGAGTATTCAAGGTAGTGAACCGTGGCTGGAATGACGCAAATGTGTGTGGACACACTCAAAGCTACTCTTTTGCTTGGGGCAAATGTTAACGACACTTCCATGTCTCATGATAAATTCATTCAGACATTAAGTCACTGGAAAAATTTCTCTCTGAAAAATATGCATGTGTTCCTGCTGACTCAAACCCTTGTAATAGCAGTATGCTTGGGAAGAAAAAAGTTTTAGTTATTTTGTGATCTTAAGAATCAAAACTTGGCTGAAAATGTCACAGATTCAGACTAACGTGATCATTTCAGCTCGTCCAGCACATCTAACTTCCTGTGGCTCAATTAAAGATGGGGATCTGGGTTGTCTGTTTGTAAAGCAGGAAGCCCCTGTTACATATAACTAAAGAGGATTTGGAGCAATTGGTGTACCTTTGCACTGGAGAGAGGATTTTTGTGTTCAATTATTGTGTTTGGTAATTCATTCTTTTAAAAAAATTTTTTTAAGATGATAACGTGGTTGTGATCTAATTTATCTACTTATTTCTATAATTAACTTCTAGACTGGTACTGAAACGTTAATTTTAAGTAGTGAAAGATTACTGTCTGAGCAAACAGAGCAGCACCTTTTGGGACATCACCTGAAGTGAATGTAGAAGAGCATTTTCTACACAGTCAAGCAGTAAAAGTAATTGTTCAGCTTGTGCAGTGGTGATGTGAGTATTCTTGGCAAGGAATAGCCAGTTCTGGACTTGATGAGCCTTCCTGTGTGATTTTGCTCTCTTTTTACTTGATCTTTTTGTGCCTCAAGTACATCTGTTCAAAAGGCTGGTCATTTACCTAGATTTGTTGGCTTGGTGGTTCTGTAAGGATCATATATATTCTTGTAGGCAGAGCTGTCTCCTTCCTGCTCATTATATGTGCATACCTGGTTACAGTATGTCCTCAGAGATGCTATTGTAATACAGAGCTCACTCCTATTAATAGTTATAAAGCATTTCCATTCATGTGAGCAGGAGCTGAGCCTTGGTAAAACCAGGGAAAAGGCTTCACTGGGTGATTGGAGGATACACTGGCCTTGTGCTCATGCCCCTCAGAGGAACAGTAAATGTCTGCAGCATGAAGCAGGGCTGGGCATTGTGTATGCCTCCCTGGTGTTTTTTCATGTGAGGAAGTTTCAGGATGAGCCTTAAATTCTATATTTAACTCATGCGCCTGGAATGTTCGATGTATGTTGCCTATAGTAGCTCTATAATGAGGGTTTTAGGGAGTTTAGTTTAGAGTGGAGAGGAAGAAATGTATTTATGGATAAAATTCCTCTCCACTTCTACAAAAATATTGTCTATATGATCAGTGGCTGGCATCTCTTGTATAAGGAATACTTGCATTTATGCTTATATATGAGCAACCTACTCCCACTAAGATGCTTTCTGCTAAGAAATACATAGCAATATGTATAAGCCAGGAACTGATAAATTAGTCACAAAATAAATGCTTGCCATTTTCTCCTTTATTTTTTTTAAAGAAATGTGCATACATGTTCTCCATGTGCAGGAATATGTAAGCTTGTGCTCTTTTGTAGTGTGTGGACAATAAACACAAGCTTACAAATCAATTCAAAACTAAGTGCTTAGGTAATGTCAGGCTGGAAGATGAATTTGCAGCAGAAGTTGCTGCTAGGTGAACACTGAAAGGAACACTAGTTTCCAGTTTCTCCTTCAGTGACTACTAATAGGAACATGTATCCCTCAAGCCTGACATTACATAAAAATATTAGTATATGGATTCCAAATTTTGTGCCTTTTGTGTTCTGAACTTTTAGACTTAACCATATAAAGCCACACCTTGGACAGATTTGATGGGCACTGGTTTACATCAGCTGAGGATCTGATCCAGGGGCTGCATCACCACCCAACAGGCACAAATCCCACTGTGAAGAGTTTTCATCAGTTCCTGTCCTGTGGGGACTAACTTCAGTTTGCACAGTTCACTGTGACTGAGCTGTAGTTCACAACTAACCCAGTGTCACTTCTGGAAAACTGTTTCACAAGGGACTTTATTTAGGTTTGAAAGATATCCAGGCACTTAGAAATGGTGGGTAAATCCCTCATTGCATTAGAAAATCTCATTTATTGCTTACTGCCAGTTAACTTCCATGGGAATTAAGTTTGTTTGTGATTTTGGAAAATCCCATGAGTACTTATATGAATCTTTATCTACTCAAAATTCTGACTGTTGAAAGTATTGTCTGATGACTAGCAAAGTGGAGAGTTGTTTTGTGTTCCTGTCTTGGGATTTTAGTGATTGCTAACATGGTCCTATCCAAAGGGTGAAACTTGTCTTTAGCATGAAGATGACCTTCTGGCCAATGCCAATTAAATTATTTGTTATTTAATTTACATTTGTGGTATTTCTTCTGCTGTGTTTTAAGGTGTTGAGCTGCATGGGTCAGAAAGGATTTCTGTGCATGGAAGTTGAAAGCATTCAACAGAAAACAGTGTTTCTGACCTTTAGAGTTGCCAGCACCATATTTAATGTGCTTGTAATTTATTTGAAGGCTCCACTGATTTTTATTTTAGGTTTTAATATCTGACACATTCACATTACTTGAGGGATTGTGCCAAAAGCAATTCCAATCACAGTTGAAAAGGAAAAGATGCAGAGTCAAATGCCTGACCCCTTATTCACTGTTCACAGAAATCTCTGTGAATCTGGGTATCAGATATCTGCCTAGTCTGAGAGATTAGTGATTTTTGGAAAGAGTATTAGCTACTTGCACATGCAAAAAGTGTCTGATTTTTAACAGCCAAGTAAATAACTAGAAAGGCAGAGTGAATTTCACCTTATGAAGTGTTGGTAGTGAGGAAACTGACAGGTCATGAAAGCCATCCAGCAAAAAACAAGTTGGACTTGGTTATATGAAAGTTTCAGAGTCATTTGTTCTTTGAGTGCTGGCAAGAAGCAGTAGCCATGGCTGTTTGTCTTGCTGCAGTGATAGCCTGCAAGAATAGGCAGCCAAGGCAGGAAGAACAACTGCAGCTGACACTGGCTGCTCAGTGAAAGAGCTCAGATGGGTTTTACCCCTCTGGATAAAGTTTACTTGCTGCAGATCCAGACCCAGAACCCAGAAGACAGCAAATCTTCAATGGGAAACAGAAAGGTACAAACACTGCAGATAGAGGCAATGGGCCCCACACTGTGCAGCATTTCTGACTGAGATGAGTTATTTGGCTTCAGAGTTGAGTGAAACTGTAAAAATGCAGAAAAATACTGCTGGAAATGGAATTTCTGCCAAATTCAAAATTAGCAACTGTCAGCGACGAAAGTTAGCAGATGTCAAGTTTCTATTTATTTACTTGTTTTATGGCATGTTTACAAGTTTCATTTTAATCTTTTTTTTTTTTTTTTTTTTAAATATGTTAGTCTTTCAAATTTTCTCATGTGAGGTGCAGAGAATTTGTGTACCAGCTCTTTAAAATGGCATCTGGGTGAGATTGTATATGATAAGGAAATTTCTCTGTATGTTTATTGTTGCTGTAGATCTTGTTTGTTTACAGAGTGAAACGTTATTAAACAACTAATCAGATAGGCAGAATAACCAACCTACTCTCACTGGCCTTTTGTTGGCCATTATCACCCACCTAGCTTCTCTGGAGAGCCTGCTGACAAAATTAAATCCCTCCAAACACAAAATAGCTGTCACACAAGGAGTCTGGGCCTGGCAAGGCAATGGCAAGACCATTTCACTTCCCTGGAAGAGAAGAGCAAGCACTTGCCACAACTTACCATGCCACAACTCAGTGCAGCAGCTCAGTGCTCTGGAGCAATCCCAGGAATTGGCCTCTGCAGGGTAATTGCCACAGCTTTGGGTGTCTCCTGTGTGTGACTCTCCACACTTGCAAGCAAAGCAAGAAGGGAAAAGGATGAGGTGTTATAATTTTGTTTACACAGTAGTCCTTTCACTCCTGGCTGACATTGTTTTCAGTACAACAGACACTGCAAAAATCAATGTTAGCAGCTGTTTTCCCAATCAAAGCATTTGCCTTGGATGGGAGTGTCAGCTGGCTGAAAACTGTCTCCAGCCGTCTGACTTTCCACAGTGGGGTTGAGGGTGTTACTTTTATCACCTATAAAATATGAGAACCTTTGAATGTGGCATTACCTGTCTGCCTTACACATCCTGGTAGCATTTCCAACAGCTTTTTTTATTACTGCCAGCTTAATTTAAATCTCCTAATTTTTCTGTTCAGGAAAATGAGTAATGCAAGCGGAAGGGTGGATTTTTCAATTGGTGTCTTCACCAGAAGGGCATATATTTTGTACATTAAGGAGGGTAGAGATGGAATAGGATGGGACATAAGTTTACTTCTCTGCAGTTTGAAAGAGAATTTGAAAAATTATTCTTAATTTATTTCCAACTTCCTTGTGTAGGCAGCTAGATCATTGGCAAGGACTTAGTGGCCTTCACTTTAGGAATGACGTCTTTGGAATCTGATGTGTTGACTCTCTGGTTTCATTCCATCTTAGAAATGTATGGAAGAGAGGAGAGAAATTTCAACAGCCTACTTCAGAAATACCAAAAAGTGGGCTGGAATGGACAGAATTCTGAGGCAGACACCTAGGTCCTATTCCCATCTCTATCATTTGATTCCAAACGGCAGGCAAATCACTTTAGATCTCTCTTATATTTTGTTCTCATGGTTTTTCCTGCTTGCTTATCACCCTTGAAAATGCTGCACCTGACACAATAAAAAATAGAGGTCTGGGTGTGGCTGCCATTATTGACCGTTGTGATGGCAGTGTCTCTGCAGTGTTTCTTTTGTGTCACATCTTCCAGTCCTTACCTGTCGTATTTGGCAGCAACAGCTTGGTTTACTTACAGGTAAGTAAGTAAAGTTACTTACTTGGTTTACTTTGATTGTCTGATTAAAAATGTACATGTCAGTGATCTGGAAATTTCTACAGTAGCAAATACTTTGGCCAACATCCAGGATTCATATAACTCTGTTGAGCCTTCCTGTGGTAGTTAAACTGCCCTCAGGCTTAATGTGTCCATCACACTTTTTTTGACATCTTAGTTCTCTCCTGGATACAAGGTGTTCCAAAGATCTCCTAGGTACAGAGGTGTTACTGAATGTATGCCCAGATA
The DNA here is from genome assembly GCA_030060385.1 of Muscicapa striata striata. Taxonomy (NCBI): domain Eukaryota; kingdom Metazoa; phylum Chordata; class Aves; order Passeriformes; family Muscicapidae; genus Muscicapa; species Muscicapa striata. Next base: position 5,703,311 of record JAREIS010000056.1, on the reverse strand, counting down.
ACTTTGCCATTACAAGTGCTCCCATGTGTTTGATATTGCTGTGGAGTATACAGAGAAAAGGAGTTATGCAAGAAGGTATGGAATCTTCCTGAAGCCTCTTCATAACTAAACAACAACAAAAAAGGCACATTATAATGCTATTTTCCTTTGGTGGGCATTGAGACAAAATGGTGGAATTAACATTTGATTCATACCTTCTTTCATTTTGATGGGTGAAATTGTAACTCCAGGCAAGAGAGCACAAAGTCTGTTAAAGATTTAAGTGAGAAAAGCATTCACCTTCTGCAAATAAGAAATTTGGATTTGAGGCTGCAAGCTACTGTCTGCAGCTATTGCTTATTCAGAGCTCTAATATGTTTCAGAGATGGAAGATAGTGAAAATTTTGTCAAGGTACAGATACTCAAAAGCCTGTCTTCATTTAAGTGCTGGCATCCTTTCAGCCATAGGCAGGGGTGACATTGCTCAGCACTGTCTGCACCTGCCTGCAGAGCAGCATCTTCCATCTGTGCTGTCAGACTGCTCTGCTTAGTTGGCTCTGATGGTTTCAGGGGCCCCCAGTGAGTTACATCAGACATGGACTTTGTCCAGGGATTCAGCCTTCATTTGAATTTACCACCTCCCCACCCAGAAGCTGGGCTCTGAGGTTATTTTAGGAGTGTATGTGTATGTGTAATGATTCTCATGTGTTTGCCTCAGCAGGGTCTGATGGACTGCTGTGCTCTTTTCTTTATTTCCCATCTTTGGCATAATGAATTGTAGCCACAATTGCATGAAGCCATCTACGAAGTAATTTTTTCCAATGGTGACTTTTTTTCCAAAAGGTTACAGACTACTCTGCTGCTCACTGTTTACTTAAAGAGAAAGAATGTAGCCACATATGTTCACATATATAAACCATAACTGGTCTGATATTGTACTGTGTACAATGCTTTTTAAAAAATAAGTGAAAACAGACCAGCACACAGCTTCAAAAGCCGAGTGTACAAGGGAAAAGGAGAAAAAAAAGCTGAGATTATTTTTCAACTTTTTTGCAAAGTATTGTGAGTACTGTACAGCAAATAAATGGGTAACTTGTTTGAAGTTTCTGCCCAGTCAGGACATAACTAACTGATAAAAGTGAAACCCTGTTGTAAACATTTGGAAAGATGGTGATACCGACGTGAGATCCCCTGGTACAGTGTAACTGAAGCACATCTAGCTCCACTGTTTCTGAACAAAGCGGGAATGGCTTTGTAAAATCCTGCTTGGCTGGTGATTTCTGAAGGAAATAGGTCACAGACTCTTGATGGTCTTCTTGCTAAGAAGTCTATAGCCCTCAAGATAACCTCAGTACTTAGCTGAATGGGCTTTGTTTCTTGCTGCCAAATGAGGCATGGCTTTCAAATTAGAGCGAATCACACCGGTAAATGATTTCTGAGCCCAGTTATGACACCCTTGTTCCAAAGGCTGAGGAGGACATGACATTTCCAGCTATCCTGCTCTCACTCCAAGACTGTCAAGTAATTTGGCTACTGTGGTTCCAGGAACCTGGCAGAAGCTTTTTTTCCCTGTAAAAATTTGCTAGAGTGATTGCTACATCTTTTAGTTTAAATTATAGAACATGAGAGGGACTGTGCAGAAAAACATTGGGTTAGGGATAAAATACTGAGCAGAGATGTGCAGGAGAATAAGCCACAAAATATTGTAAAGGAGTAACACAGGCTAAATGTAGCAACTAACGGGGAGGAAGCTCATCGTGGTGTTTGCATACATTCAGCAAAATTTGGTGTTGATTTTTCAGAGCCTGACCTGTACCTCAACTGTGGTTATAAACATGGTCTATTCCATGCATTATGTAATGATCAGGGGACATAGACCTTGCAACCCCAAGATCCTTGAGTTCTTGTGAAAGGTTCTGAAATGTCTGATTGCTCTTCTGGCAATCCACAAGTGGTCTGCACATGCAGACCTTGCTGCTTACATCATAGTATTCTCATGTGAATTCTTATGGTTTGCTAGTAAAAGTACATTATTTCATGTTAAGAAAAAGGGAGGAAGGTTACAGGAGCAAGTAGGAGATGTAGTACAGGTCAGTAATTAATTTTCTATTTCTGTTTTCCCAAGAGCTATGCTGAGTACATAATGTTGTTGCAAGTATATATGCAGCATATCAGTGACCATAGAAGTATGCAAAAAATTATCTTCACTAGGTCCATGTGCCCTGGCAATGGTGTGCATTTCCTGCTAAATGTTTATCTTATTGTATCTATGTTTACTTAGAAGGCTTAATGTGTGCTTTGAAGCTATGGGGCTGCATTTGTGCTTGCTTCCCCGACCAAGGACTACGTGGCAGACAAGCAAACAAGCTCATTAATGAAATGTGCTGAAGGGAATCTAACACATTTATATCCTCTGAGTACTCCCCTTCCTCTGGACTGAAGGGTTGTGCTGTTGATAGTAAAATTATGCACAAGGATAGAGCATGATCAGTAAATTGGAGTAACTGATAAGGCTAAAGAATTCTTGCTTTGATTGACAATGTAATTTAATGATAAACAGAGAGGAGTCTGTTATTGAACTGGGAACTACGCAAGGAAGATTGTTTGGTGATGTGCACTGTCTTTGTGGGGTAGCTGTAAACTTACTGAACTAAGACTATCTTTGTTTCTTATAAAGACCTGAGAACAGGATGTGTAACCAGCGTAGGATTCTTAAAAATAGCAGAGAAGAATGTGTCCTTCAGATAACCCTCTAAACTCACTGAAGGACAAAGGGCTCTTCTACACACCAAGGCCCAAAATACTGAATTTCAAGAATAGTTTCTACCTCAGCTGCTGCCGATGATCTGTGCTGTTGAACTCTGTAAGATTCTTGATTGTTTTGTCCTTTTTCTGATGTATGCACTGTGCTTTCCTCTGGTGTGTTTACTCTAAGTTGTTCACTACACAGATTTCCTTGTGACTAAATAATACAGGTTGAGGTTTCAGAGCTCTGGGTTATCTCTCTGGCCATAAGAAAATCCACTGAAAAATTAGGAAAAATTGAGCCTGAACCATTCTTTTTCTGAGCCCAGGGCTTTTTTCCTCTGGTTGCTGTTCCTAGTATATGTGCTCTTTTGGTTTTTTTTAAGGGATATCTAAGAGGACAAAATACTTAGAAAAGCAAGCATAACGCTTTCCTTACTCTGATGTGAGTATTATGACAGAGAGTGTAACAAGAAAAATATGTGTCCATTTAGGGAAATAAAAAAGGGAGGCATCTAGTAGGAATCCATTTGAGCTTATAAGAATACAGAAAGAATTTCTGATTGGAAACAGGAGTAATTGTGCTGACAGAGGGAGACTCACTTATTATACCCAACTAGTTATCATGTGATTTTATTATTTTATAAAATCTTCTTCACAAGTGTATGCAATATCATACTGAAAAATTAATCCTTTAGTTCCTCTATGTTATGTGCTTAATGACATTAAAAAATGCAAAAGATTCTGTGTGAAATAGAAAATAACTTAAAGTAGAAATCCAAACGAGGCTTATGGTGTCAGCCAAAGTCCACCAAATTCTCTTATGTGATTTGTATCAGACCCAAAAGAATGAAATGAAATTTATAGATTATCAATGTGTTCATTTTCTGATTATCAACATGTGCATTTTCTTGCTGACTTTCTAATGGAGTAGTAGATTTTTCCAACAAAGTTTAAAACTGACATCATCATTTTAGAAAGGGGGAAATAAGAACCTCAGATTGCACATTGATTTCTGAATATACAATGCTATATAAACATTTGAAATCACTGAACGCCATGCACATGCTTAGAAAGTAAAGCTGTTTTAAAGATAATTGATCTGCTGTCAAATTGGAAGAAATTTCCAGAAATGCTATAGTGAAAAATAATAAATAGTGGCTGAAGAACACTTAAGAAGTGTACAATTCTTATTCCACATTATAAGCTATAGTTGGAAAAAGCTGTCAAAGCAAATCTGATTTCTGTAAATGTAAACCAATCACCTCATGACACATTTTTCAACTGCAGTTTGTAATCAAATCACAGGCCCAAGTGAAAAGACTGATTTAGTGGTAATGTAACCCAGGTTACACGGTATGTCTGTGCAGTCAGGAGATTCACAATGCTCTGTGCTATGTGATACAATGTGGGTTTAGCAGCTTGGAGGAATCCAGCTTGAAATGAAGTGTGAGCACTGTTGGATGCTCTTCTGGATGTGTGCATCTTTGACCTTTGCAGCAGTTTTGCTGGAGGACAGTCAGTTATTCAGCTGCTGTAAATCTACCACATTCCAAAACAATCAGTGCATCTGCATTCTTTCACACAAGCTGATACTCCCTCTCAGAAGATACTGCATTATCTTACCCTGATGCTTACAGCAAAAGCATGTAAATCAATTTACTAAATTTATTAAGGGGAGTAGACTCACAAAAAAGCCTGCTAGATCACATCCTGTAAAATTAACTTCAGCTTAACTGGAAAAAAATAGATTATTGTTTTCTAGAATGGACACCTAGCAATAGATTATGGTATTCATATTTGGGCAGTTCTGAAAATGCTGAGAATTGAATTTTCCTACTCATATGTGCTGAAAAGGCACTGATAGCTATGACTCTGTTTTCTGTTCCAAAATCTCATTACCCATTAGGACATGCAGATGATATCCCACTGAGCTATGGTGAGCCCACCCATTGTGCCCTGGCCTGAGAGCACCTGTGGTTCAGTGAGCAGAGCAGTCGGCTATTAAATGCAAAATGCTCTAGTTTGAGTGTGATCTGTGTTGACATGCCACGAAGCAACCCACTGGTTCCACCAAAATGTTTATGGTGGAACCAGTGGGAGTTCTCCCATCAGCCAGGTATGGAGTGACCCCATCGCTGGGAGCTGGAGAGGGAGGGAAGCTTTGGGACACAAAGCTGCTGCACCAGAAAACAGAAGGATTTACTGGTTGTGAAATGATGCTACTTGTTTGGGTATGGGATTAGCATAATCTGTCATATGGTGTCAATTCTTCCATTTATAATAGGTTGCAATTATGAAATACTTTCATTTTGGATTATATATAAAAATTAATTTGGTTCATATCGTAAGTACCTCTCCAAGCTTATCTTTAAATTTCATTATAATTCATAGCTTTCTCCTAAGGTAGCCCCAAACTAATCAGTGCTTTACAAGCTAATCAGCTCATACTGTCACAAGTGGCATAATACAAGTAATTATGCTTTAATTCAGCTTCTAAACAAGGAGGGGAAAAAATCAGATTGAACAAAAAGAGACTTATCATGAACTCATGAATTGATAATCATGATTAATGGAGGGTCTCTGGGAGAAGATGTGGTTAAATCTCTTGCCTGTGACCTTTTCATTTGTTATGGTAGAAAAATAAGTGCATGTACGTTGACCCAGCCAGCAGCCAAGAACCTGTTATCTCCAGCATCTTCTCCTAATCAGATCTGTTATCATTTTCACATATTAATAAGAAATCTTTTCTCTCTTAGACCATCTCTCTATTAATTATTTATGTTCTGGTTCTCTATGTCACCTGTACATTCAAGTGAAAGGACAGTTTTCCTAAAAATGCATAATTTAGACAGCGAGAGAGGATTCCCAAGACCCATTCCTCATTGTGTTCTTGTATCCTGATAAACATATCAACAATAATTGTCTAATATTTGTATCAAGTTCTACAAGGAAAGACGATACAAGCACAAAACAGTTTTCCTAGAGAAGCTAACTTTTAGTAGGCCTTTGTTTTAGAAAAATGCTTCTGTGGTTTGGTAATTCAACATGGCAGAAAGAGAGAACCCTATAACCTCACCAGACAAGCCAGGTGAGAGGGGAACCCTTTGAGAGGGAAAGGGAAGTAGTCAAAGTTCCACCATTGTACCAAAAACAGATGATATAGTGCCTTCTCTGTGTCAGAAATCACAAACCATGTATACCTTCTTTTCCTGGAAAATAAACCAATATCAAACCAGAAGCATCATCTTATTTGGCACTGGAAGGAGTTATTTCTAACTTGGGCCCATAAGGCTACTTAGAAATCAGTCACTAATTCAACTAGAACTTGTGTTGCATTAGAACTGGTGTTTGAGGAATAGATGGATTAGATTTCACTTGAATATTTGCCTTTGCCATTTTGCAGAAATAATGGAAGGCATCAAAAGGGTAAATCAGGATGAGACTCAGACACACACAGTCTTTCAGCTCTGCAGTTTCACTTTATTGGAAATGAAATTGAGATCTATATGAAAGTACAGGGTTGTAAATGGGAAAACCTTTCTGTTTCACTGGACTGAGTCTAGTGTAATAATCAAGTTTTTTTAATTTGCAAAGAAAATCTGCATGATATTGGATTTTTAGATTTTATTATTTTTAAAATTTACCTATTCTTTAAACTAACAAAATTCTAGTTATCTGATGAGGCTTAAAAACAGGTATTTTTAAGCAGTTAAAATAAATACACATTTGTTTAATATATAGTGTCCAGTTCCATCTGTTTAAGTCCTAGAGATCAGCAGGATTTAAATATCATTAAAATGTAGATGGCAAAATCAACTGTTACATTGCTTTTTAAGATTAGGTGATATATTCCTGACCTATATAACTGGAGGATATGAGAAGAAATCTCCCATTTATCAGGTTTCCAGTGAAACCATCTGCTCAACCAAACTAGAAATGGGAGAGCTTGGTTTGCTCTCCAGGAGTGTGTGTTGTGCAATCTGAATGTGAAATGGGCTCCCTAAGTGCCACAGAACTGCACAGCAGCCTCCACCTGCTGCATCCAGCAAGGAGCTGGAGGCTGGCCCAGGCTGCCTGCCAAAGGTAAGTGGCTACATTTATGTCTTAGGGTTTTATAATAGACACATATGCAGGTAAAGTGCTCCTGAAACTGTGTAGTATTGGACATTGAGGGATTCTTGAACTGGGTAAAGAAATTCCAGGTGGATACTGTTCTGCCTGTAGTAGTGGTTGCAACTCTGAGTAGTTGCAGTAAATGCAAACATTGAAGTTAGGGTTTTTTCCCTTTTAATGCAAGGTAAGCTCTGTGAAAGCACAGTATTAAATAAAGTGCTTCTTGTAACCAGCACCTGATCCCAGCCAGCAGCCAAAACACCCCTCCATCTTTTTCTTCTTCCAGTTTTTACTTCTGCATTTGAGGATACATCACATAAATTGTCCCTTGGGTCACTCTGAGTCCCAGCTGTGTCCCATCCCACCCTCAGCCTGGCTGTGGGGGTGTAGTGGGAAACAGAGGTGGCCTTGAGACTATGCAGCACAGCTCAGCAATAGCCAAAACACTGGTGTGTTGTCAGCACTGTTGTAGCCACAGAGCCAAAACACAGCACTGTGTGGGCTGCTGTGAAGAAATGTAACTCCATCCCAGTCAGACCCACCACAACCCCAAATCATACTTTTTTTTTTTTTTTTTTAGTTTACTTTTGTATGTCTTAGTTTAAATTTCAGATTTTCCATTTTCTTTGAAATCATTTTCTCACTGTGGAGACATAGAATACTCAGTTTTCTGCAGGTGGCTGCCACATTTCATTGCTGCTGAGGCTCCTTGAGCTGTTCAGCTATGTTATCATCTCTGTCCTGTTTTTCACAATGAGGCCTATATTTGCTTATGTTACAAGCAAAATCTGTTTTTCTTAGCCTGGCATTCTCCTTGGTACTCCTGGTAGGTGTTCACAGGTTCTTCAAAACTGTTCCTTTAGCTAGTAGAAAAAGTTATTAGCCGTCTTTGTTCAATCACCAAATATCTTTTGAATTTCTCTTTTTTATGATTGCTTTTCTACCCAACACTTCCAAATAATCTCTGTTATGACAGACATCTGCCCCTATCTTGGCAAATCATGGTCTTTGCAGGCACATAGAACACTCACTTCGTTCCAGGTGTCAAAATTATTATTTTGAGATTCTGGGGCAATGCTGCATCCCCATTACAGTTTACTACTAGACAAAGTGTGTCTAGATTTTAATCAAATTGCTGGGTATAATGCCTACCTCTAGACTTTGTCACTGCATATTTGCATATACTCTGTATTTTTCTTGGAGCCATTGTGAGCAATTTACTTTTGCCTTCACTATCATATTTCCCTATGACTGGAACCCACTTAATTCCTTCAGTTGCTCAATGTCTTTATTAAAATTGACATCCCACATCCATCCTCATCTTTGCACAACAGTTCTTTCAGGTTACTGGTTTGGAGCAGCTGGATGCCAATTTCACTCCCTAATTCACAGTGCTAAAGAGCCTTTGTAACCCTCATTTGCCTGTAGGAACAACCCCAACCTTGCACTGACCCACTTCTAACTCTTAGTCTGCTGCAGTCTCCTTGCCCAGCTTCAGAAGTTCCTTGTGGCTGTTTCCATCTTCTCAGGTCAGTCTATAATCTTCCCCTACATCTTTTCTGCCTTTCTTTCACATTTTTAGGTTTAAAAAAAAAAATTTACAATGTTCTGGTCTCACATGGAGTGAAATTAGTTGTACAATTTGCCCTCTTCACCTGCAAAGATACTACAAATGCTTGCTGGATCTGGGGAAAGGAAGTCTTTTGATCTCTTCCTTTTCTTGGCATCTGTGGCTCCAGACTTTTGAGCTTCTCCCAAGACTTCTCTCTGACAAGAAAACACTAAAAATTTTCCAAATGTCATCACCTTTATAAGAAATATAACATTCCAGTAATTTTAAATTGTTTAAAATTCAGAACTACTAGTGATATTATCCAAGGGTTTTGTGTATTGTCTTAAATGTAAGGTGCACTGCAGAATAGACATCAGTGAAGTTCTTCAACCAAATGAAATTGAAAAAGGTACTGCAGGAAAGAGGAAGATCATTGTGCAGAGGTCATGAATCTTTTGGCCGTGATGACACTGTTGACTGACAAATTAATATAAATATGTTAAAATGTAATGGGGATTTGTTTTGATTGATTTGATTGTTGCTGTTTATATATGTACTTATTTGGGTGTATATATAAAGTAGGTCACATGCTTCTGTGAGAACTATACAAAGAACCTGAGCCTAGGGAGGTTGGGATAGTGTAAAAGCTAAGAAAATACAGCTAATGAGATGAAGTGAGGAAAGGGAATTCTTAGTCCAAAAAAAGGAAAAGCAACATGGAGATAAAAATGAAAATATAGAATTTGTTCTAAGAAGAAGAGTGATAAGTTGTCCTTGCACTGGGCATGGGAAATCAATTTAATACACAGCAAGGAAAACAGAAGTTTGATAAGAGGAAAGATTTTTTTGATTATGCAGGCTTTGAAATGCTGAAGTTTTGATGGAGGCTGAGAAACTTTCCTTAGCAATGTTGAACACACACCTGCCAGGATGGGCTGAGCCTGTTCAGGCATTCTCTTCTGCATCCCATCTATTTTCAAACACTAACTTGATTTTTAGTACTACAGTAAAGGTAAGATGTTTCCCACTTTTGTTCTCACAGAAAGCTGATTCTTAATACTATTAATGTGCGAATAATAACAAGACTATAAACCTTTTGCTTTTCAAATTTTTTAAATTTATTTTTTCTATTTTTTTATATGTTTAACTTAGGCACACATCACACCTTCCCTCATTTGGTTCAGTTTTGTTCACTCTCACGATTTTATTATGATTTTAGCACTATGTTATTTTTTTTTCAAGTTCCAGCTCCTTGGCAGCTATGACCAGGTGAAATGTTGCTTCTGATTTTTCAAAACTGGTAAAAAAATTATTTGTCATGGGAATGTTTGACTAAACAGCAAACACGCAAAAAAAAATCAAAGGTAAACAAATTATTTCTGAAAGATATTACTGTTTGAAAACAAACTCATGCATTTGGGTATGCCTGAGCTACAATTTTTAAGGCAGACAGTGCTGAGCCTGTCTAGACTATGCTGAGTTATTTTAATTTTAATATACTTCCCCAGTGTTTCAGATAGGAGAGCTGACTGTCACTTACATGACTCCTTGCTTCAGTTCCTACATAGCAAACAGGAAATGTTTTTGTGCAAATGGCAAAAGTGCTGGATTTTGTTAAAGCAAGTGAAAAGTCTTTCAGAACAAGAACTTTGGAAATGGAGGGAACTTTATGCTGATATAAGTTGCTGCTGGGAGCAGCTCTGTATTTGATTTACATAATTTGGCTTTTTAATTTGTATTCCTTTTGTATGTATTGCAAATTATAATGAAATATTTCTGCCCTGCATATGAGCAAACCCCAAACTTTCTACATTTGACTGTTACCTGTGACTATATGTAATAGTCATAATTTATTTTTTTGTTTAATTTTGTAAGTACAAGTTTTAGGTTGATTTTTCTGGTTTATTTTACTGATGGTTTTGAAAACATGTATCCTTGCTTTGTAAGAATTTCTGAATCCTGGACTTCTTTTGGTCTCTTGATTAAGCAAAAAAACATAAGAAATAATTATTCAGTATTTAATATATATTTAACATGTTCAGGAATTGGGGATAAAATTCTCCCTCAATAAAGTCTGTTGCCTTTAAAGGGATTAAATCGTGAAACTGGGTTGTTTCCTTTCCTAGGATTGAACTGCAAGTAAGTTTTCTTTATGAGCTGCATTTACCTTAGGCTGGAATATTATAATGCTCACAAAACTTGTTAAAGTTCTTTTGAAGTTTGCAGAAGTGGAATGAAAAAGATCTCCAGTCTGGCCCAGTTTCTCCAGATGATACCTTTGAGTAACCACCAAGATCACAACACAGTTTAGGCTTGCCCTCTTTCAGACTCTGGCAGTCTCAGTGTAAAATCAGCCAGGATTAAGGAATTATCCTTCATCTCCCACAGTCTCTTAGACTTTGGTGTTTCGGTTCTGCAAGGGGCTGAGGAGCCTGGCCTTGATCCAGGCAACTGTTTGGATTTTAGGAGTCGTCACCTGTAAAAGTGACACACTTGTGCACTGTTTACCATTTCCCTTGTTCAAACCCTGAAAGATTAACATCTTCATCCTGATCATTTCCACCATTCCAGAAGGAAGGTGCCCAAGCTTGCACAGTCCTGGAAACTGGGAGACTTTATTGGAGAAGCTACACTACCCACTTTCATTCTTGTCACTCTCTTTCTCAACCATCAATTACTGACTGTGACTGAGAAATGAGACACTGAGGTCAGATTTATTATATGCCCCTGTCCACTGGTGTTAAAAAGTTCAAGTTTTCTTTCCTGGCTGAAATGCCACTTCCTCAGCTGACAGGAGGTGTGTCTCCTCATCTTTAGAATGTAGAAAGGAGAATGCTTTACTTTACCAAACAAATAATACCTGAAAACCACAAGACTGACAAATATGCTTTTAGTCCTGATGTTGCAAACTGCTGAGCTGGCAGGGAACAGAAGGTGAAATCTTAGTGGCAATAATGGCAGCGGGCCCCTTATTTTCCCTGCATTATTTTCCTGGGACCAAGTGTTTTAGATGATTAGTACAGAATTTTACTGCCCAGTTTATCTTTTAACTCTTCTATTCCAAATAAAAAATGGGAATAAATATTTTAATAAAACATACTTAGTAGGAGATGTGAAATGCTAAAAGAACCAATCTTATGGGTATGAAGAAAACTCTCACTACTCTGAACCACTTCCAGGTTGTACTTAATGCCAGTCCCATATGTCTGATATGATGGGAAAAGATCTTGTCTTAAAAGAAGTTGCTGGTTTATGAATATTCTTAGGATATGTGTTTTTCCAAATGTCATTTCTGGAGTGATTATTATAATTATTGTTTCATACAGTTCAGAAACTGGCAGTAAATATAACTGAAGTGAAAAATTGTTTCAAGAACCCTCATAGAAACTTCTTGGTTCATTCAACTATAACATGAGCTGGTTGGCTAGCAATAAATCACACTTTATAAGTGACAGCTGAAAATCTTTTATTTGGATTGATACTCGGGCAAGAGTAAAAGATGTCAGAGAACATTAAATTGAATTGATTACATCAAATTATTAATAATGGGTGAAATTTAGAGGTCCTTCCTTGGTTTTTGATTCTATGCTCTGCTTTAACCCAGTAATACTTACCACTTATGTTGTGCTCTAAACTTTCAGAGCTCTTCTGTAGGTCAAATTTGGAACACAAAGGGGCTATTGAAGTGAGCATGATTTGGTCAATTAACCTGTTAAATGTTTGCGTGCAAGGCAGTCAGAGCCTGCTGTGGTTTTGGAGAGGGGTTACTCAGATCCAGCAAGTTACACTATGTTGAGAATCCCATAGAGGTTGTATCCACGTAGGGGCCCTGTTGGACCCCTGCTCCTTGTGGAATAATAAATCACATTGGAATAATAAATCACATGGAACTTTTTCAACTGGAAAAACATATTAACTTGTCTGCTACTCCAGCTGGAGAGAATAAAATCATAATGTTTTATGATAAATTGCATATATTTCTTGTATATACACTATTTGTGAGACATTTTTCCCCTGAAGTTGAAACCACAATGACACATATAAATGGGTTTTTATAGTGCAACATCCGTGGAGACTGGAAGAATATTAAGGATTAATTAAAAGCATAAGTCACCAAAGTTGATTAGAATGCAAACTAGGTCTAATTTCATGCAGGATCCATTAAAGGCAGCCAAGGTTGTAGCAGAGAGACAAAAAGACTGAAGAGCTGCTATATTTAGATGAAAAAAATACACTAAAGGCAAGAATCCCACAGATGGGAGATGAAGGGTCAAAGTGACAAAGGCAATAGGAAGCACAAACCAGAGTGGGGAATACTGTTCCTGTATTTCAGTCACACTGAAGACTCTTCTGAGGTGACTCACCAGAGCAAGCTAAGCAGTGTTTGGTCAGAATTGCTGAGTGTCCTTGAATTCTGCTCTCATGGAGGCAGAAGTGCCCAACTGGTTTTTACATGGGCAGTCTGTGTAGGTCTCACACCCCCTGCCCAGTAGGCAAGAAAGAGGCAGAGTGCTAACAGTGGCCCAAGCAAAATCAGTTTTGTGTGGCAGTGTTATTCCTATTGCCAACTTGGGAAAGCCATTTCCAGCTGGTGTGAATCGTCCGCTGTTCTGATTCTTTCTCCTGGTGCTCCCCTGAATATAGCCTGTGGCTGTAGCTGACTCAGAAGTGAACAAAGTTTTTCTGCTTATACCAGGTGAAGAGATGTATAGACACACTTTTTGTTTAAATTGTGAGATTGTGAGCAGCAGGCCATAAGTATTTCTCATTCAAAAATCAGCATGACATGATTTGGTTTGTTTTTAATAAAACTTTTGATATAATTCCTGTGCAATTACCATGCTGCTTTTTCCTTTCTCTAAAGCTTTCTACATGCTAAGAGCAGCTTCACTTATTAATTTCTAGCACCATCCCTGTAGCCAGCTGTGTCATCACAATTGCTCAGCCATTCGACTCACTGTAGTTACTGGTTTGATGGATTGCAATCAGGATTTTGCAGCTTTGCAATAGCAATCAATGCTGAGCATGACAAATTATATCATCCTGAACCCATATTTGGCTAACTGCCAGCATTTCATCTCACTTGACCACTGTGTAGCTTTAGGTCTTTTTAATCACAACACTTGGCTAAGGGGTTTGTAGCCATTTGTTGGTACCTCTGGAACAAGTATCAGAACTGCATTTTACTGTACTTGAAAGTTCCATATTAGATGTTATTGTAAATCTGAAGTTTTCTCCCTTTGGAGAGCCATTTTAGAGGAAATATGTGTAGGCTTGTCTTTTTTTGATTGCTTTTTGTTGTTTGGGGCTTTGTTCTTGGAAATGCAGCTGTTCCTCTATATAATTTAGTTTAAATTAACAACTGCTTCCTAGCCTGTTTTATTACAGCTCAGTACTTCTGGGACTTAAGGTCTGATATTGCACGTAGTCAAGTTTGCAATTTTTAATTTACAGCTGTTACAGAAATACAAATGCACAGCAACTATTTATTGAGGCGCTCTTCATTAGTTCTCATGGAGAATATAAAGCTTTGGGAATTTTAATACCAATATAAGTGCTATCAAATCTCCAAAGTCCTGGGGATCTCATGGGTAGGCAAGGGTGAGCCCTTTAAATACTGAAGCAAGATCTATATAGTAGAAAATATCAATTATATTCTCCCACTGTTGTGTGTGGACATTACCCATCCTTTTGAAAGGTCTGTTAGACATATCTCCTCTCCTTCAACTTTCTGGTTTTAACAAAAGGATAAATTCTGTGGATTTGACTGGCAAAATTGCCAAGCTTCTTCAGGTAGGTGCAAATTTAGTCTCCACTGAGGAAGTTATTTGCACTTCTGCTTGGTATTTATAGTCTAATTTAATGAGATGTAGAAGAGAGGAGAGTGCTAGGAAACCCAGCTCAGCAGCTTCAGCATTTATTTATTCCCATGGGATATTCTCTTCTGTGGCTCTTGAAAGTCTTTTCAATAAGTGAAGTTCACAGAAATGATACATATTATTTTTCTGTGGTTAATTCAGACTTTAGAGTTGTGAAGCTACTCCATTCAGTTTGTGGTTTGTAGGGATGAAGGTAAAGTTTTTGAACTGTGCCTGCAAAACAATGTCATCTGTAACTGTAAGACTTATACTGCTGCAGCTAATAAGTGTTGGATGTGGCATGGGAGCTGTGGGAATGATGGGGATCTCCACATAAATTTTCCGCTATTTTTTCAATGTTGAATATCCAGTTTGGAGTTCAAGTGGAGTAATTTTTGCAGCCATAAACAGTGATGCAGACTAAGAAGTAGCTTAACATAAAGAAACCTGTTCTACTTTAAAGAGTTTATTTAAAGCTGGGAATCAAATGGCATAACTGCTGCAGCCTCACTCTATCCCTTTCTTGATTTCTTTTTGTCTGCCTCTGTTCCTGTGTGGATATTAACTCTTACTTTGCTGCTGCAGATAAAACACACCTTATACAGTGTTTGTGACATAAGGGGGGGAACAGCTAAGTACTTTGTTATTTTGTGGTCAGCTCAGCAGGATAAACTTGGATTACATGACAGGTTTTGCAAGAGGGAACGGGTTGTTCAGGTAACTGTCTCCCAAGGCCTACATGAGTAAAATACACTGTTGGGTGGAGAAGACCATCTGGATCTTTCATGATGGTCACATACACACGCTCTGAACCTCCTGTCCAAAAGAGTAAGACTTTGCTGCCTTTTGCTTCCCCTGCATTTCTCTGTCTTCTCAACCTTCCAGTTGTTTCCCAGCTTGTTTGTGTCAGAGTTCTGTTTCACTAAGCCTTGCTCTCCTGCCTTCTATATCTCATCCAAATTCTACTCAGGAATGGTGGAGGAGCTCCTATGGGTTGTTCATCCATGAAGCTTTGATAAATGGGATTGGTGGAGGAATTTTCTAATGACACAGTGACTCCTTAATTTTTTTTACCTTTGTGGAGCCAGATACAGAGCCTGAACCAGCTTGGAAGTGATCATATTCCTTAGGTTATTTGTCTGTGGCATTCTTTCCCTTTGTTCTTTATTCTTTAGACAAGCTCTAAAGTGTCAGAGTAAATCAGAAAATGCAATTCTGATGCCCCAGCAGCTTCCTCCTGCACCAGCTGTTGTATTAATATTGATAACCTGTTGGATATGCAGATGTGAAGTGTAATGATGGCTGGCATGTTACATGTTCTTGACTACTCTTTTGGTGCACTCCACTTACTGCTTTCCACACATTCCTAATGAACTTTTTGTAATTTCACTGTACTTGTTCCTTCTTGGCAATCATAGGTATCCTGTAGGCAGCAGCAACATGCTGATCCCTACAATTGTCTGTGAGCAGCAAAAGAAAGATGCAGGTAGTTTTTTGGCCACATTTTACCCAGAAAATGCTTGAGTTTTGTTTGATTCTTTTTATGCACGTTGAACTGCAAACAGCATACTCAGCCTCCTAATGTTCAGTTAGCCTTATGAAACCACAGACTTTTGTTCCACCTTTTCACTAGACTTCATATCAGATTGAGCTTTTAGGACACACTGCAGAATCTGGCCTCAGACATTAGTTTCTGTTAAGATTCTGTATTTGGAAGCGAACTGTCAGTTCTGAGGGAAGAATGGGGCAGAACAAAATGGTCTTTGCCTTGCTGCCATGGTAATGGCAGTGAAGTGCTGATAAGTAACAATATCCATCTATGTGTGAGTTAACTCCTTATATATTCTTCAGGGAGAAGTACTCTGGCATAGAATAATATCACCTTTCTCATAAAAATTGGAGACCAGCCTAAGGATTATAATTAATAAGGATTATATTCTTGTATAATAACTTGGGTCAAAAATGGTATGTGTTCATTACATTCTAGAAGATTTGGGGACCATGACTACTGAAGTATTGTCTGAATTCTGTGACATGCACTAAAGCACTTGTGCAAAGATGATCCCAAAGTTGGTGGGTTTTCATACTGCATCTGTATATCTCCCTTTTTCAGTTTTGTCTTCTAGGTTTTTTAACGTTATCTCTCTCTTCTCTTAGTCCATGAGCAGTCCTTTCTGGTCTTTAAGAGTAGCAGGCTGTATTTGTGCATTAAATCAAGTAACTCCACCTAGATGGATTTTGTTCTTGTTATAGCCAGAGTGCTGTTTTAAGCAGATTTAGTGTTTTTTTTTAATTTTAGGATAATTTTCAGTGGGCACTATGAGTTTCCTGGTGGAGGGCTGTGTTCAGTCCTCACACAGCTTTCCTGTGCAGCCATGGGTGAGGCACTTTCTGAGCTGGAACTGTCTCCTTGTTAAACAGAGGTGCTGCTTTCCTAGTGCAGAGCCCTGGGGACACTTTCCTTTCACTTTTGAGGAATTTGGCTTCTACATTGTTGAGCTTCCCCTCAGTCTTTTCTGCGATAAACCAAATATATGCTTGGCAACCTTCCATATTAAACCTTAAGTTACCTTGGTAATTTCTGAATCACATTGCTCATATATTTTCTGTTATGATCACTGGACTTCTATAGCACCCTGCTGATTGATCAAACCTTAGGGGTTTGATACCTGTTAGTTTCTTCCGTATTTACTATATTTTAGTACTTTCCATTAATTCCTGTATGCTGTGTAACAACTCTAAAATATATTTTGCAATAAATTGCATTTATTGTTTTTATCCAACTTTATTATATGTTTCTGCCTGTCGATCATCCCTTCTTTCAAATACCGTCAGACACGTTGCTTTATCAACCATAATCCCAACTGCCAAACTCCTGAGTTAGTAGTTAAATCATAATTTAAATGTCCCACTTTGTTATTTACATTACTTCCCAGGTAAGTTTCATGTTGATCTTGAAATCACACTTCAAAGCACTCAATACTTCTGCTCGCTTTTTCCTTCTGGCTAGGACTATCTTGTGCAGATGACTTTTTGATGTGAAGGAGACCAGAGTAATGTCCACATGCAAAGCCAGTCCTTCAGTGTGTCCCTACTTTGCATGGCTGCCTGTTATATGCATTTTTTCTTTACACCAATATAAGTGTCAGTTAAACTCCCATACATCTCCAAATGGCAGTGGAATACTTTGTTATCCTTTGTTATCCATTTTAATCAGACTTGGTGTTTAAGGGAGATTGTCTTGATTTGTATATTTAGTAAATGAGATGGCATTTTTTGCATGGAGATTTTTGTTTGAATTGAGTCTGGCATATTAATAGCAGAAAGCAAATTGTCATCTATAAGCTCACCTAGCCCCATGGAAAAAATTGAAATTGTTGTAAATTATTCTTGATAGCAGAAAGGAGAGTAGGGCAGGGCTGAAGTAGCATTTTGCACATCGCTTAGAACAGAACTCTTAAGCAAAAATTGGAATTGCTGCACTTTTTGTGGAGTTTTTTTTTTTGTCCAGTGGTGTGAGAGAAAGGATTGTAAATAGTTTCTGCTACAGATCATCTCACACTGCAAAACTTGGAAGCAGATCCACATCTTCTAGATGTCAATTTTTTCATCTGTCTTTAGTCCCCATGTGAGAGTAATCAGAGACTAGGACTGAATCCACTTTAGAGAAGGGGGACAACATTTAGAAAAAATATAATAAATTAATTTAAAAG
Organism: Muscicapa striata striata; assembly: GCA_030060385.1. Classification (NCBI taxonomy): domain Eukaryota; kingdom Metazoa; phylum Chordata; class Aves; order Passeriformes; family Muscicapidae; genus Muscicapa; species Muscicapa striata. The sequence continues at coordinate 5,685,348 of JAREIS010000056.1, read as the reverse complement.
TCATGGTGCACAAATTAAACATTTTCATAGAGTTGCAGCACTTGTACACCATACCTTTAAAACTGGAAAAGTTTGCACACTGGACTATGACACAGAACTGAGTTTTCATATTTTAGAGTTACACTTATAAGAAAGAGAAGGTCTCTTTTGCTGAATTTTGTTCAGTCAATGTATTTGCTTTACCATCAGCACTCTGAGTTGACCGTACACCTATGAAAGTCAGAAGGGAGGAAGTGACCTCCCTGTCAAAAGCAGCTCTCACAGACCCTCGCTTATTTGTGCCTAGAAAGACAGGGCTGTTGGTTATAAAATAGAGACTGTAATGTTCAAAAACTCATTTAGCTAATGAACTCATGATTTTCTCCTTACAATATCAAGTCCAGACAGAGGACAGCAACCTGCTACTAGCTAATGTGCTACCAGCTAATGAAAGTTCCCTGTTCTCTTGTTGCTGAAGTTTTGGGGTGACCCAAGCCCTTTTGAAATACAAAGCTGCTAGATCAGACAGTGGCACAGTGCCCCTGGGTTACTGAGGGTAGTTTATATAGGCGGGTGCTGCAGGAAAGTAATGCTGTGACAAAGTACTACTGCACTGGGGATTTTCACAGTTTAACTGCAGGCACCTAAGTCTAGTGATCATGGGGCTGCAGGGTCAGGGGGACACCTCCCCTGACAGCCCAGGCCCTGAGGCTGCTGCTTTAGGCACTCAGGTTGGATGTCTGAAGCTAAACAGTGAGAGCAGCCTCTTTAGCCCAAGGTCTAGTTCAACCACAAAGCAGGAGTCTACCCCAGTGCTAACAGAGGTACCTCTCTGGCTGTCTTTAGTGATGAGCACATAGCAGCACTCTGAATGCATAGTGGAACTCCTCAAAAAGATGAGCATTAACCCAGCTTCAATATCCTGGAACTGCAAGGAACGCTTCCACCCAAACACTTTTTTTTAAATTTTTGTTTGTTTGCTTGTTTGGGGTTTTTTTGAGATTGGCTGGTGTCGCTGAGGTTTGTCCCTTTTTGGATGCTCCCTCAGGACCAGGAGTGCTGTGGCCTCAAACAGTTCCATAAACAAGTACAGAATATTTTTTTTCTTCCTATGATTTTCCACCTACTGATGAGTTAAGAGCTTGTGCAAAAAGAAGTAGAGAGTGGACCAAATATACCAAGCCTCATCTTACTCACCCAGAATCTGCTGCTTTGCAGACTGCCATTCTCTAGAGACCTGAGAAACACAGTGAGGAAGAGGATGAGGTTGCTCATCCTGTGTGCTGCTCAAGCAAGAATGGGTGCCAAAGTCAGAGTCAGAATCCCAGGACCTGATATATATGGTGTATTGTTAGCTGTGTTTGTTTTGGGAGCTTTTGGTAATTTTTCTTCTAGGTTTTTGTCTCTCTATTTAATTATCCCTTTCATTACTGATTTCCTGACTTTATCTGAATGTGCATAAATCTCCGCCACAGATTTATCATCTCTATAGAAAGCGCTTTCAGAGTGGTTGTGCAGCTTCCCAGAGAAGGGATACCATTGGAAAATGAAGCTTTCAGATTCAACAATAAGCCCACTATTATGCTGATTTTTGCCAAGCTTTCCTCACTTTTTTCCCATTTACTACAAGAGTGAGCTCAAGGCTTCTTTTTGTTTGTTTTTGAACTTCAGTCATTCTTAAGTGTTTACCACCTTGCTCAAGTCCACTCACTCTGAAAATATCAGACACTACAAGATATGGCTGTGTTGCTTCTGGAATCAGAAAATGGTCAGGTTCTTTTTTCAGATGCATGTTTCTCTGAAGGTTTTAACCAGCCTCTTTGCCAATCTTAAAAGAATTTTTGAAAAAATATTTCTTAGAATATTGCATTCTGACTGTCACAGTCCTTAGGGGACTTTGTATTTTTAACCAAATGTGAAATCTCAAAGAAGCAATTGAAATTATCTTTGATATAAATAATCTCATTGCAAAACAGATTTTTGTTTATGTAGTATATAGTCTGCATGCTCATAAGCATTTAATCAAATTCAGGTCTTGTCTGAACAAACATAATGGCCATTGACTTATGTGTGGGTTGTGAATTATTCTTTTGAATTTGACCTGCTTTGAGAGCTAAAAAAGATGCTGTCCTTCATTTTTTTGCTTGAGATCACACAGGCGAGTAAAGATGCTTTTCTATTTCTAAATTTTTCCTGAAGGTTGAATACAACTTTCTGCTGGTAACGTGTAGGAAGCCAACCTCTCTAGGGTTTTGGTCCACTGTGACTGTCAGAATTTTTTATAGTTATCATGAATTTTCTTTTTCTCTTCTTTCCATGTTTACACTCTATATAATGCTTTTTGGGATTCCACCCAGGTACCCTTGAAAGGATCCTCTGTCTTTTCTTTGCTTGGCTGCTTTCTCATAAGCCAAGCATGTAAACATCTATCTCCTGAAGATATATTCCTGTTAATCACTTCTGGTGCCTCCCTTTGAACTTCTTTCCACTAACATTCCAGTTTTTAACTGCTGTTAACAAAAGCGAGGCTAAAATGTTATTATCAGTCCTTCTCCTGGCTTAAAAGACCCTTGTTATATTTATGCCCTAGATTAGCAACTGCTGCACAACATGTAATTTGCTGTTTTCTGTATCTTCACCCTCAGATCTGTTGCCAGACCACTATGACTGTACTACTTTATTTCCAAATTTTTGTGTTGAATCAATTTTCCCTTGTTGTGAGCCAGAAACAGTTTTGAGCCAGGGGAATTTCAATTGATTTAATTTGTTGCCAATTAAAAAATTCTTAATGGCTGATTCTGATATTGAAACCAACAAACTAATAATACATATTTAGAGAAACACACCTCAGCTCCCATCCAGACACTTCTCCTCCCTGCTCCATGATCTCCTATTGCTGCTGCATATGGCACACAGTCCCTTTGGGGAGGCAGCAGACCTCACCAAATAGCAGGAGATGAGGCTTTGTAGTGTGCATTGGGCAGGACTCATAAAACCTGTGCTTTATTTCTGCAGCTGAGAAGTTCTCAGCACCATTCCTTTCTCTGCTACTACTGTCTCTTATCTGTAGTGAGGAAAAAGGCAGTGACCTGCTTCAGGCAGTACCTTAAATCTGATTGCCAAGAAGCAGTCCAAGAGGATGTGGTGTTACTGATGCAACGGAAGCATTGGAGTCTGTCAGTCTTGTGGGAGCAGTAAGTGTTCGAAGGAGATAAAGGTGAAAAATATATCCCTATGTAATTGTCCTATTACCTTTGCTTTCAGTTGGCTCCTGTTCCATCCCTAGCCCCAAGACTAATCATGTAGGACCAGATATTGAAACTATATCATATGTGAGGGTGTTTTACCCCTTTAAAAACAGTGACTTTACAAAGGCTGTGTCGTGACACCCCTCTGCAGCTCATTATCTGATGTTAGAGTATGACATGTCGCTTTTCAAGGTCCTCTTCATGACAGGTCACCAGGTGCTGGAGCTTCAATAACAACTACATCTCAGTTAAAAAAATCTTTAAAGAATGGGGAGTGTGCTGTGGTATTTTTAACCCAGGTCATTTCAGTGGTCTGGACTGCGGGTAGGTTTCAAAAACTGAATAGAATAACAGATTACAGTGCCAGGATGAAGTCAGGGAGGCTGCAAGTGAGCAAGAAATCATTCAGGCACCTTTCCTGCCAAAGTTACTACACTGTACAGTTACACTTGGAGCATCTCTTAATCTCTGTCATATACACTGAGGTCTGGAAATTCCTTTCTTCTTCTGCAGATGGCAAACTGAAGCCAAGAGAAATCAAATTAGTTGCCTGGGATCACATCAAAAATATGACCATAGTTGTGCAGGAAATACAGTGACCTAAGGATTTAATGCAAAATCCAAAGTTGGTGCTTTGAGCAGGTCATTCTCACTTCTAATATAGCCCAAATGTTCCAGCTGGGATGCTTAATTGTTGTTGCTTATTATTTTACCTTTATCAATTACTAACCTCTACACAGAAAGTGAGCTGCAATGTGTGTTAACCATAAGGCTCATACTGCTATTTGGCATAAGCAGAAAATGAGAACTAAACTCTGGGCAGCTGGTGTCCTCTTTTTGCAAATGTAAGCTCAGCATACAGTCAAATATACTGCAAGTCAATGCAGATTTGCACATTTGCTGCAAAAAATTAAAAAGCTGGTGGAGTAATGCTAAAATTCTTTCAGTGATGCTGTAGAATCTCTGTCACCTTTTCTGGAGATCACCTTCTAGATATTGGCCATTATTCCCTAGAAAGAAAAGGTTGGCAGATATTGCATCAGTCTCTGTGTGAAGAGCTCCTGTTGCCTGAAGATTTGTTTGAGGCAGCCATTCATGACCCCCACAGCAAAACATACATTATCCCTTTTATGTTCCCATTTCAGCCTCTACTTTCAGTTGCTGTGGGTGGCAATTTCCTTGTTCCAGCTTTTGCATGCACCTGAAGGCTTCCCAAAGCTGTTATTCCTCCTCTATTTGTTTAGTAGTTAGTGGGGTTTTTTTTCACTTGTGTTTAGAACCCAGAAAACTCCCCCTCAAAACTGTCCCTATATACCATTTCTCACAAGAGTGGTAGATGAAAAAAACAAAACCTCAGGACTTAATTTCAGTGTACACAGAGTATAAAAACTTTGTTGGAAAATACATTAAAAAGTAGACCACTTAATTTTTGTTTAACTTCTCTAAACAGATTTACAGTTCATCTTAAATAATTAACTTTAAGTTACTACTTTTTCAAAAGCCAGAAGTAAAGATCTGGAATAAAGTTTCAGTTCGGGTTTTTCTTCCTGCCACGCTGTCACACAAAAAACCTAAGCTATTTCTGGCAGTTCTTATTTTTAGATTGTTCTTCATATACCATTTACCGTCACTGAAATTAATGAGAAAATAAAAGGAGTGACCTTTGGCTAGGCACATACAGTTTATGCATGAGCTAAACAGCAGGATCCTTTTTCATTCTTCTTTTTCCCACATTCTCTTTCTCCCTGCTCTCCCCCATCCAAATATAATTTGTAAAGCCTTTAGAGCCTTTCATCCTGTGTGTTTCCACTGTGTTCCTTTAGATGAATCTAAGGTCCCTGATTCACATCTATTCTCTTGTGCTGAAAGGTCAGTGGCACCCTTGTTTTATGAATATAATCCACCATTCTCCTGAACTTCAGAATCATTTCCAAAACTCCCAGGCAAAATTCATACAGCTCAGGGTGCAGACAAATGTTAGCATTATTGTAAAGAGCACTCTCCCTACATAAATACAAGCCTGGACATTCCAAATTACATTGTTTAAAATAAACCAGCATTTACTGAAGATCTGAATATTTGTCCAATTGCAGACATAATTCTCAACCTGTGGCCTCACTGTAACATTGACTATACGATTCATGCCCAGCTTTCTGCAGCAGGTGGACACATCCATTTGACAGATACTCAAGGAAGCCACCGTGCCTGAATAGAGTAGAAAGTGCCCAGTGAGGTTTCCTGGGGCACCGCTGTTCCCTGCCAGGAGGAAACGCTGCCAGCTCTGCCTTGTTTGCAGGATGAGTGGGATATGTTCTCATTATAGATCGCACCTTGAATGATTTTCAGTGCAGCAGTTTTAGAATCCTTGGTTGAAAACAGTAAGGCTCAAGTGTTGCCTCCAAGCTGCGAGGGTGAAAGTTTGTTTCCTGGTTGAGGGGAGGGAGTCAAGCAGAGGTGTGGTATGACCAAGAAAGTCCCATTTGTGCTAGTTGGAAAAGAGGTATACAACCATTTTGAGAAAGAACACCATGATTGTCCAGTACTTGTGGCAATCATTGCTAAGAAAAATGAGAACTGATACGTGTTTGGGTTAAAGGAAATGCTTGTGATAGCGTAAGACACCAATGCTGAGAGTAAATCAGCATTGTAGTTGTTTATGGAATTTTTTGGGGGTTTTGATTTGGGTTTTTTGTTTGGTTGTTTTTTTTCTTCCAATTGTATGATTGTGCCTCTGCATTCTAGTGTTTAAATTTAAGTGAATAGTTATTTATTGCTTCTTTAATCTTTGTGTTAACAATCTTGACTGTATTTTACTTGCACTTTTTAGGTGGCATTTTACAACACTGATTACTGAAAAACTTGCTGTAAATGTTTATATTCTCATTGTTTGCCATGAGTATTCGTAGACATTTACAGCATCCAAGAAATGGGTAAGGTTGGATGGGTCATTTGGGCCAACTTCCCTGCTCAAGCAGGGTTATCCTAGAGCATAAGGCACAGGATTGTGTTGAGGTGGTTCTTGAGTATCTCCAGAAACTCTAAAGCCTCTGGGCAACTGGTTCCCATGCACGGTCACAGCACGGTGAGAAAGTTCTTATGTTCAGCTGGAGCTTCCTGTACGTCAGTTTCTGCCTCTTGTCCTATTGCTCAGCACCACCGAGAAGATGCTCTTAGAGCACACGCTCTCCCTCCCCGTTTAAATATTTATACACATTAATGAAGTCCCCTCTCGGTCACTCTTCTCCAGGCTGAAATTTATCTGCTGGCCGTGACTGATGTCGCCTGTTTTCTTTCACTTGCGGAGAAGTTCGTGAGTAATTCCTTACACGAGGCCCAGCGCTGTCCTTGCGCGTCGTGGGTGTTCTGTCTGTGCGTGGCAAGCGCACAGTAAATCATGTGCCCGCGACCGAAGCCAACCCCTGGGGCCGAGGGGCCGCTCTCGGCTCCTCACAACTGCCCCGGCCCGGCACCGAGAGCCCCGGCCCCGCCAGCGCTGCAACAGGGCCGCCTCCGGCGACCTCGCCTCGGGCCCGTCCCGCCGCTCCCGCCCGGCGGCGCCCCCGGCCCCGAGCCCAGAGCCCAGAGCCCAGCCCGGGGCGGGCCGGGGGCGGTGCTGGCGCGCGGGGCGGGGCGCGAGGCGTGTCCGCGGGAGGGCGGCGGTGCCACGGCCGCCACCGGCCCCAGCCCCTCCTCGGCCTCCGCCGCGGCCGCACCAGGTAAGGCGCCGCTGTCGCGTCCCCTCAGCGGCACCTGCGCGGGGCGGCGGGGGGGCGCCGGGAGTTTCGTGCCGAGGGGTGCCGGGGAGGGAGGGGTGCGGCTGCCGCGGTGCCCCACCCGCTGCTCTGTCGCCTCGGGTCCCGGCGCTGAGCCCCGGCTGTGGGTGGGCACCTCCTGGCGGTGCGGGGACCGCGGCCAGGCCGGCCCCGTTCCCTGCACCCCGCCGGCCGTGCGCCGGGACCCGCTCCGGCAGCGCCCGGGAGCCGCTCGCCGCCGCTCCCCCTCGGCCGCCGCTCCGGAGCCGAAGCGGGGCTGGGCTGGGCTGGGCTGTTCAGGGTTATTCGGTAACAGCCTCGGCCATAAATGATTAACTGCGCGCCCGGGAGCCGGGTGTCGCCGAGCGTGGCCGCCCGTGCCCGGCGCGCTCAGCCTGCGGAGCGTTCGGTCCCGAACCGCCGCCGGGGGCTCCGGCACGGCTCTGAGCGCTCCGCCACACCGCAAGGTAGGCACGGAGCTTGCTGTGCCTCCGCTGCTCTTCCGGCATAAATCCACCCGCTTGCTGTTCTCCTTTATTTCTGCCAAGGGAAAAGACCGCCGAGATGATAGGGGTTTTTTTTAATACTGATTTTGTGTTTGCTTTAGGGGTTGTTGGGTTTTTTAAGTCTTTGTTGCCTTTTTTACTATGCATAAAAAAATTGGTAGGTGTGGAATTCGTTGATAAGCAGTGGCAGCTGGCAGTACTCTTTTATTCTCTCTCAGAATGCAATGCCTCCTTTGTTGAGCTGTAAATTAATAGTGTAAGCTCCTTCCCCACCCTCAACCTCATCACTTGGAGATGTGAATCACTTGTACTACCAGATTTGTTTTCTTTAGGAGAACTGAGAGGCACCACAGAAAATCCATCTGTTTCATTCCAGGTCACATTCCACTGGATTGATTTGGTTGATTTCAGCTTGAAAATGTGCTTCAAGGCAACTTCTGTGGGAATTTTTTTTTTTTTGTTAACATTTTAATTTGAATTGCCAGTGTATGCAAGAGGCATTTTTCTTCTGTTTCTTTGAGCTCTTGATGCAGTTATATTTTCCAAAGCATGGTGATTCAAGAAGGTAAACTAAAAACTTTCTGCATAGGAAGGGGAAAAGGCTGCTGCATGTAGAGTGTCAGGTTAGCTAGGAATGTATTTGCACCGTCCACAAAAGAAATCCTGGATGGCAACCTGTTGAATGCCACTAACTAGTGTCCTCAAGCTGCTGTGAGCAGGACACTGTGCCCTTGCCACAGTTGTTTCTGTGAATGCAGTCAAACCGTGCAAATACAGAATGATTTCCAGGTCAGAACAGGTTGATGAATTTAGTGAGGCGCCATCACAAACTGCTGGAGCTGAACACTGCTACTAGGCTGTGAGTGTTCTCCCACTAATTGGGCTAGGGGAGTGGAAGGAGTTTGGCCCTTTGAGAACAGCACGATCTGTTAAATGTAATGAGACACTAATCAAGATAAGGCTTGTACTGTGTCAGGTGCTTTATAACTGTGTAAGGAGGTAAGGTCACAACTCGGGAAATTTACTGCATAAAAGAGTGCTATGATTAAGATGAATTAAGCTAAGTACCTTTCAGAATGTCCTCAGGGTTATCCTTAAGTGAAGGGTCTGTTTCCACAGTCCTTATGCCCAGGCAGATGCCTGGGAAGGCATGTGCTTGAGAATTATTGTTTTGTCTGACATACAGTAATGAGCCTAAAAATTGAACACGAGCATCTCTCTGTGTTGAGAGAGGTTTGTTTCTGAATGTGGATCAGTTATTCTTATCTAGTTCTTCTTGCTGAAAGAAAAGGAGACAAGGCTATGTCAGGACACCTTCTTGCTGTTTCCTGAATTTTAAGGAAATGCTTGTCTGGAACTGAAATTGATTCAGGCCTGTTTTTAAGAGAAAGTACAAAGTTTCCAGTGGCCTACAATGTGTTTTATATTTTCTTCAAGTTTTTCTCTAGCAATCATGGGACTACCAAACCTGTGCCTGTCAGCAGTTGCAGACAGCCTGTATTTGGTATTAATTCCTGCAAACTGTTATGTTTGAGTAGCTTTGCACCCTGTGCATGGCCTCTTGTCATTCTCAGGGACTGTTTCCTGGTGTGTTCTCAGAGGCCACGTCTTAGACGTCTTTAGACACTGTTAGCAATGTTAGTCATGCAGAATACAAAAAAACCCCACCTCAGTCATGTTCTCAAAACAATCTGCTGTGGCACTTTACAAATCTAAAGGAAAGGTCAAACTCCACTTTTCACTGTGCACTGGAGGATAAAAGTAAAGCTGTGTAATGACTTGGAGCAGAACACCAAAAGGCAGTGAGACTTTGCACGAAGATCTAGGGAAGAAAAATAACAGTTAACTGTTAATTGTAGTGGATTTGTAGCTAGTATCAAGGGTTTTATTGTCCATGTTACTCTTGAGAAATATGGCTCCTGTCTGGTGCTGCTCTGTGTTTTTCTGCGCTGTTCTAATGCTTCAGTTTCTCTGTTGCTCCTGCCTTCCTTCCTCAGATGCTTCAACAGCTTTCTCAGAGTTTTCTTCTTCTTCTGGTATAAAAGTAAACAGTAGTGGTGTACCTTTATTTTGGACTGGGCACCTTCTCCTGTTGAAAGTTATTTGAAAGCAGTGTGCTGTATCATTATTGATTCAAAGAATTTGGATCCTGAGCTTCACTGAGATTAGCAGGGGGCTTTGCACGTCACAGCTCTATGCCCTGTGGTTTTCTGAGCACTTTGAGCTTCAAGATGTGCAGCATTGTTTAGCTTCTACTTTGCATTGGCAAGAGGCTCTTTACAGTCCTCAGAACAATAAGCTCTTGTTTTGGAGAGCAGGAGATGAGGGGGTGTGTAGTTACCTTGGGGGTATATTTGTCATGGCAGGACTTTTACTTCCGATGTATACATGGGAGTGGCATATATCATGGCTGCTTCCTACAGCAAAAATTTTGGCCCTTGTACAGTCTTGTAACATGCCGAGGACCAGCTCCTTGCCTGATGTAATTTGATAAGGTGGTCAGAAGAGCTAAATGTAACTGGCACCTTGACCAATGGTGTGTGCAAAATACATTGTTTGTACACTTTGGATTGTGCACTTTCATGGTATGTGGGTGGAAAATACGGAGAAGAGGGCAAGCCTGTCAGCTGTAACTCTTGTTTCTTAATGGAAGTGCGGTAATTCCCTAGTTCTGTGTATGGGTTAGAAGAAATCTATTTTAGGTTATTAGCTTCCACTGCTATTCCTGCTGGAAGTTTGTCCATGTGAAGCTTGTTTAGAAACTGTAGTGAAATCATGTGTGCAAGTCCCATTTTGAATGTGTGTGCACCTTTGCATGTAAAATCTGGGCACTGAAGTGTCATTGGGTAGGCAGAGAAGTAAAACATTTTTTTATTCTGGGAAGTTGTTGGCAGATGTAATTAACTTTTTTTTTGTGAGGGACTTCAGAAACAGACTTCAAAATTAAGAGTCCAATACTGGTTTCTCAGTATAAAAGAAGTCTTTTTCTTGAATTGGCCATCTTATACTTTATGGGCAATGCCAAATTTGGTCAATTACTAAAGTGATTATTAGGCAACAGTGACAATGGTTTCACTTATTATCCCAGTACAATTGCGCTTTTACTAGATGTTGTACCAGAAAAAGCTCCTGTTGATTTTCTGTTTATACAATAGTGCTGCAGACCCTAATTAGGATTTGGGAATAAAGTCAAAACTCTGCAAGTGTTTTAAGCTTCTCTTGTAAAACAGCAATAATATAGAATGCCAGCCCATCTTTTTATAATACAAAAGAGACTAAAAATATTCTCTGCATGTACATAGTAAGAAAGGATTGTGGCATAACATTTTCAAAGCTTGTTCGTTTCTTGGTTTGCTTTTAACTGAAGCTCTGCAGTTTCTTCAAAAGCCATGAGTTACAAATGAATCTGCAATACTTTGTGACTCCTTGTCCTTTCCTTCAGACAAAAGGCTCTTTCAAACCATTGTGGAACAGTCACTGATTTTCATGTGGTCATTCAAGAAAAGGACAGCGATTGGCCTTCATAATAGGCCTTTCAGTACTCTCTGAAGTGGTTTGCTGGCTGAAAAAAAATGTCTATGGCAGTGTACTGTGTCCAGTATTTAAATTGCTGACAAATCTAATCTCCCAAGTGTTGGAAAGATAAGAGTTCAAATGGCAAAGAAGCCTCACCTGTTTGTGAATACCAGTGTGCTGCTACTCAGAGTTGGGGACAGATTTTGGTCTGTTTGAACTGGTGCAGTTTTATTTGATTTTTTTTTTTTTTTTTTTTTGACTGAAGGTCTGTACTATTTTTTTTAAATTTTATTTTATTTTTTTAATTTTTATTGAAGTGGTAACTTAAGCCTGATTAATCACAGTTACCATGGGCTGTGTTTCTGAGAGGGTTGATGCTGTTTAATGTCCTGGGTGGAGTTGAGCAGTGTTATCTGTTTGTGAACTGTGAGTATGATTTCTTGCAAGGTGACTATCCTTGAAGGTTGTGGGTGTGTTTTGAGTTGGCATTCAAGAAACTGCTGCCACTGTTGTATTGACAGCTCAGTCTCACAGAGTTATCTTTCTGTGCTGGGAAATCAAATCTGCCTGGCAGCATTTCAAAATAAACACTTTGTGTTTGGGGTAGCTAGACTGGTGTTTGTTGGCCCAGCCTTGTGTAAAATCCATGCAAGAATTTATGGTGCTTGACTGACTCTTACGTGGAGCACCACCAAAAGATATTGTTGGTGCTGTGAGGCATTTCCAAATGAGGATAGCTCTTCAGGATCCTGGCTAATTTTTTTAGAAATGTGTGCACTACTTGCCCTGAAGGTTCAACCCTGGAGTGTCTGCCTGAATGCTGACAGTCACACCTGGCTTTCATCGCAGCAGAAGAGTGGTTCATAGTGGCAGATCAAGACTTGAGACTTTCTTATTGGTTAAGTACAGCTGCCCACAAAGAGTATTTGGGCTCTGGATGACTTGAAGCTCAAGCACGTACTCAGATGGTTGTTTCAGACTAAATTACTTAGTAACACATAAAACCAGCTTTGAATATGTACTACACACATCCAGTTTGTGGCTTCCTCTTCTCCACTACACTTAAGTTATTCCCTTTTAGTATCTAAATTACAGTGCTGTGTATGGTTCTCTCTAAAATTAAATGCAGTAAAACATGCAGTTTGGGTGTGGTAGCACTTCTCAGTCAGAATGTGTTCAGAAGCTGTGGTTTAGGGTAGCAGTGCAGAACCTACAACTCCCAAAATGTCATCACTATGGGACTTCTCCTTTCTGTGTAGCTGAGGGAATAAATGTCTTATTGCAGTGATACTAGCCTGTGTAGAATTTGATTTAGTGATCTTTAGGACAAGGTCTGAATGAAATGTTGCCTTTTCTGTGTTTCCATTTTCCATTAATAGCTTGGTTTTGGCTAGAAGTTGTTCTGAATTGGGTGGTTTGTTAGGGTGCTGTCATGACATTGCTTTGGTGTTAGAATTGGAGCTTGTGGTCCTTGCACTGGGTATGTTGGGGTGAGGGATGGTGTACAGCTCTAAGGTGCAGAGAAGCTTTATCATCTGTTCCCACAGCTACTGAGGTCTCCCTTGTCTTGCACACACTTTGTTACTAGGATGAAAGAAGGAAACCTACTTCTAGTTAAAATTCTTGAGGGTTTTTTCCTCTGCAATAACCCAATTATATTGTATACAAACACAGTGAAAGCAAAACAGGACTGGGTAATTCATCTGGCTAGCAGAAAGGCAGCCAGGTCTGAAATGTAAGGAAAGAGCAGGAAGGAGAAGGGAGTCAAAAGATCAGATGTGTGCTGTCAGGTTCACAGAGCTCTAGTGCAGGTGGGGCAAGAGGTGCCCTGAAGAGATCTGAAGTGTGAGGCAAATACAGATGAGCTAGAGCAGCTGCTATGTAAGAAAAGTGCCTGTAGGCTTTGAAGAGAGCAGAAGGTGGTGATTGGTGGGGAGGAAGATGGGGCTTTTTGATACAAGATGATCCAAATTGTGTGCTATTGGGTCTTCATCATAGCATGGCTGGTAGCCTCACAAACTTTTCCTGTTGTGAAAAACAAGCCCTTCACATGTCTGAAACAAGTCCTCTGTAGCTGAGTTTCTGGGGAAGAAATATTTCAAACTAAGGTCCTGTCAGACCTGTACTTGTATTGGCAGTTTTGCAGCACTTTGATGCGAGCAGGAGTTTGGTTCTATGTCCTTAGCCAAGAATATGGCATGAGAGCCAGCCATGGGGCAGGCTGCAGCAGTGTGCTGCCATTTGTTCCACTGAGTGCTCAGTCCTGAAACTTCTGACTCTTCTGGGACAGGGGTCAGAGCCCACCAGGGTGTTTCAGGATGAAGGGTACTCTATAATGGGAAGTGCTGTACTTTAGTTCGTAGTAAAGCGAGTAAGCCTACAAAACTAAGGAACAAAGAGAGCTGTTTGGATGTGGTTACCATCCCTGCAGGTGTTCAGGGCCAGTTTGGGTGAGGCTCTGGGCAGCCTCACCTAGTGATTGATATTCCTACCTGTGGCTTAGGGGTTGGAACTGTGTGATCTTTAAGGTTCCTTCCAACCCAAACCATTCTGTGATTCCATGAGTTGGCAGTCTGGGAAGTTGCTCTGCTGTTGCATAATCTGGCAAGGGATGGTCATATATGTAAATTCATCCATTGCACTGCCACGAGTACAATGAGGATTGCAGTGAAGAGATGACTGAAAGGGACCTTGTCAATTTGTATAAATATCTAAAGGGGGAGTCCTTAGACTTAGAGGGTGGAACAGGTTCTTCTTGGTGGAGCCAAGCAATGGGCAGAAACTGGTGCACAGGAAGTTCCACCTGAACGTGAGGAAGAACTTCTTTACTGTGTGGTGACTGAGCCCTGGAACAGATTGCCCAGGGAGGGTGCAGAGTCTCTTTCACTGGAGATAATAATCAAGAACTGTCCAGACCTAATCCTGTGCAGTGTGCTCTGGGAATGGCTCTGTTTGAGCAGGGAGGTTGGAGTACCCACCGTGGTCCCTTCCAACCCAACCCATTCTGTGATCTCTTGATGAAGAATGATGGGTTTCCCTTTTCTTTGCTTCTTGGATGAGGTTGATATATTGGCATTTTAACACCTGACTCCACTCTCTGAAGTTAACCTGCATACAACCGTGATTATTTTCTGCATTACCGTGCAGAAGAGGAAATGTTAGAAATTTTGAATTGCTGTCCCAGTGTTGGATTTCCAGAGATGCTGAGTGCAGGAAGTTATAATTGCAATTGTGTCAGGTCCTTTAAACATCAGCCTGTAAGTGAGTGGTGGTGCCTTCCAAAGCATTTTAGAGAATTGCTAAAAAGCAAAACATGATTTCTTAAGCTGTTACAAGGGACTTTTTAAATAAAAGAGGGATCACCTGGTAGTTGCAAGGTCTATTAAACAGCAAAAGGGTTAGTAATTAGCATTGTTGCCTCATATTAAAAGAATGCAGCAATGTAAACTCATTAGTTAAACTGAATAGCACACTTTTAAACTACTGTTCACTGTTTTAAGTGAATAATATCTTCTTCCATCTAGAGGGCTGTTTAGCCTCGTATTAGAGATTTCTGTGAATTAAAAAAGAAGAACCTCAGGATTGCTGTTACTGATGACAAAAACCAGACATCTTGTACCATGGTATGGTACTTATTCTGGGCTGAACTTGACCTGCCAGGCTGTGCATCCTCACTGAGCTGGCTGTGAAGTCGGAGCCCAGCTCTACAGAAGTGGTTCAAGAGAGGGGAATGGTCAAACATGTGATACCATGTTTTTTCTGCAATGCCAAAAGACCTGGGCAAGGACAGCTCATTTTGTAGTGTCAGTCTATAAGGTCAGTGTGGTGAGGGTGCTTCCCCAGGTGTATGGGAGCGAGGCTCCTGCAGAGCTGCATTCCTTCTCCAGGCCTCTGCCGACATGGGGAGCCGCTGGAGCTGCCGCCAGCTGGCAGCTGGGCTGCTTTGCAAGGGCTGTCGCTGAGTGTGCTGGTTTTGTTGGATCTTGTCCTTAAACAAATTTGGTACCAGACTCCATAAAAGGCTTTGCCTTTTGCTCATTTAGGATTTTTTCTGGAAGGGACCTCAGGGATTCTTACATGCTATGTTTTTGGACATTTTCAGTTTCCAGTACTGATCACAGAGCTTTGGGAAGGAATCTGCTGCTAATTGAAGTGGAAAATACAGCAGATGAAGAGACAGGCCAGAAATCATAAACTGTCTCTGTTAATCAACAGTAGAAAGGTATCTGTTAATCGATTATGGTTTAACACTCCCTACCTTCAACCAGCAGCACCACCACAGAAGGTTCCACTTTACATAAGGAAGAGCTTCTTAACTGTGGGAGTGACTGTGCACTGGAACAGGTATCCCAGAGAAGTATTCAATATACCTGGAGATCTTCTGGATGCAATCCTGTGCAATGTGCTCTGGGATTACCCTGCCTGAACAGGGAGGTTGTCCAGATGACCTACTGCCATGCCATCCAACCTTACTCAATATGTGACTCTGTGAAAAGATGCAATCATCTCACTCTTATTTTGAAATTTGGTAATTCTGCTTTTAATCTTCAGCTTTTACGGTATACTGTATTCATGAATATCCACCTGGAGCTGCTTGTCTGGCTTCTGAAGTTCATGGTAACTCTTTAGAAGAAATGGAAATGTACTTTTGTCCTGAGGTGGCTGAGAAAACTTTAGTATTTAATATATGCTCAAGGTGAACATGAGGTGATCAGGCAGTGTGTGTGTTTGAAATCTGCAGCTGTGGATATTGAGGGATTTGCTTACATGTGAAAGCTTCAGGTGTTCATACCAAGGACCAGAATTATGTATGGGTGATATTGAGCAGAGCTCCCACCATGCAGGTCCATCTGTGGAAGCCAGGAGACCTTGGAAACAAGGAAGATAAGGTGTAGTTACTATGTGCAGCAGCAAATATCTTAGGAAATAAAATGGAAAAATAAATAAGATCCGGGTACTATAACTTTGCGAAGCTAAAACAAACAGAAGGCTGATAATTTGCAAAGGAGAGGTTGGGCTAGAGATTGTAGCATGGCCATATGGCATGCATGTAATGTTTACCATTCAACTTTCATTGTCATTAAATGGGATGTTACTTTTTTTAGTGGACTGTAAAATATTCAGACCATGTATTATGGATATATGGTTATTACTGGAACAAACTTTGCTCTTGGTATCTCAAAGGTACTTGTAGCAGAGGTGCCAAGTCATAGATTGGTTGCTGAGGCTCTGTGTCAGCAGTAAATGCATGTTTGTTCCTAGGAAAGTAAATGCAGACATGAATTCAGAATAAATGATCTATGTAGAAGATGTTACGCCAATAAACTGAGGCAAACTCCAGTTTGCTTTAACAAAAGGTTTGTCTGAGTTCCCTGAAGGTGTTCCAGATTTGCACCAGCACCTACTTGCTTTTATCCAAACTAACTAGCAGAATAGAAAACCACACTGTATTTTTGCTTTATTTTACCCAGATTCCTTCATAACTAGAATGCTGATGCAAGCATTTCAGCTGAAGCCCAGGCTGAAATAATTTAAATCATCATTGAAAGAGTCTTAAGTTCCAGCGTGAGAAATTTACTTTAAAACTTTGGGTGTTATTTTATTATTTGTATGTCATTGCCATGAAAAGGCTGCTTTGATGAACAAATTACTGTTTCATGGAACCTTCTGTCTCAGGGCTGTGAGAGCTGTGTTTTCCTTTGTGATGTGAAATACCACATGGCAATGAGATCTCATTTACACTCACGGCTGAGTCTGACCAAGATCCCCTGGGTAATTTTGCTCTTCCTTCCTATTAAAGCTTCAAAGGAGGCTAGAGTTATATTTACATTTGTAAATTGATTTCATCCTTCATTTTTGTTCGTTACGATCCCCCTCTTAGAATCTGAATGCACAAGACAAGAGTATTTCATCATTCTAGGTGGAGAAAGATTGGAGTTTTATATAAGAAGGAATATGTCTAATCTCTGTGCTGCACAAATATTCTTCATGGTTGTGTTCAGCTCTTGTAGGACTTTCAGGGGGGAGAGAAGTGTGAAACTGCTTAGGTGATGGCAGTGTGTAATCCTCCTCCTGTCCACAGGCCAAGGCAATGATGGAGTGAAGTGGAATTGGACTGAGGATCCATTGCTGCTATCCTGCTGGGCCCTGCCATGGCGCTTTCTTTCTAAGGGATGCAGTGCCTCCTCCAGTGGGTGATGCAGAGTGTACATATTCCTCTGCTGGGCTCCTTCCCAGTAAAGATTCCCAGGAAGTACTCCATTCTTTGAACCTCACCCACTTGCACTGTTACAGAGGCACACTCAACGCTTGATGTTGTGTTAACAAACAGTTCTGCTTTTCAGAGTCATGGTGTGAAGTTTTTTCAGAAGCCCAGCAGTGGTGGCAGTAGACCAAGTTCCCTGAAGCTCCCTTATGTCTGTGTCCCAGTGTAACCTTCTGGGCACATCTTTAGATGTGGTCTCTACTTGGGACTTTTTGGTGATTTTAATAGTTTTTTATTGTAACCTTTGATATTGGGTACTGCACAATAAAACCCAGTATCAGGCAGATGTCAGTAGGAGGAAAAGTTGAAACCTGTTCCAAAGGGTTGAGCTTTTTAATGCACTCTGTGACTCCCAATACCTGCACATTGTGTGTCTTAAGCACACATCTCACTGTCTTACCTGTAAGATTAAGGTATTGTCTGCTGAATGGCAGCATAAACTCAGTATCCACAGCCTTGATGGATCTACCACACATTGGTTGTGTGCAGTAGTCACCCCTTGTCTCCTAAAGTAACCCCTCATTTGCTTTAAAGCATATGTACTCAGACATATTTTCTCTGTCTTTGGTCATTTGAATAAGCAAATAATTTTAACTCTTTAAAAAAAACCTCATTTGTGTACTTTTCTTTCTCAGAATGTGATTGTCTTGAAACGTTTGTACAAAAATATATAGACTTTGCTATTAAGAAAATGTCTACTTTTGTTTTGGAGCAGTTAAAAATTGTTTTATAAAATGCTGAATAAAAACCATTTGACAGGGTGAGGGCACAACTGATTTTGCTTAAGTGTGCAAAGTAGGAAGTACTGCTTCCTTCAGAAGCTTCTCTCCTTCTGTTGGGAGTCTGAAGACTGATTACGTGGAGGATGTGCCAGTTTGAAAATAGTGCTGATTGCACTTGCATGGAAAATGAGTTATTTCAGCTGTTGTTCACTGCAGAAGCTGTAAAGTGCTTGATTGTTCTGATATGCTTTTCTGACCAGAAAATAACATTGCAGATTTTTTTTTTCAATTTACACTTTTTATCATCAACATTTAGTTATAAGGTTATGTTCTGTGTAAATGAATGTACTCAAATTTACGTGGATCCACAGTGATATTTCTAATAAATCCATGTACATTACTTTGAATTTCTTCACAGTTAGGCTGTCTGAGAGCCAGTATTTTTGAGTTCCCAAGCCTCGGTAAGGGGAAGCTCTCCTGACAGATTGATCTTGCAAAAGTGGCAAGTAAAACTCGCAGTGGACTCCCAAGTGGCAGCAAAATTCATTTTAGAGGGAGGCAGTTTTCACACAGAGGCATGGAGAGTCTACAGATTGTACAGAATACTTTCCTCACTCTTTTTAGAGTCTTGTGGCCCCTGGAGTGTACAGAAATGAAGAACCCATAGCACCTCTAGGCACTGAACACATCCTGGCTCATCAGGGTATCAGCACTTGTCATAACTAGGACTTTCCAGGTTTATGGTGTTGCTTGGTTACCATAATTCCCACAGCTTTCAAATCAAGAAAGTAAAGCAAATGTTAAAAAAAAAAAAAAATCCACCTGGTTTCTATTTATGGGCTAGGCTACTGTACAGATCCAAACAAAACAGAATTGTAAATCCTCGACAGCTTCTTTAATGGTCATTTTTTTCCTCAAGTATTCCCCTTGGCTACTCCCAAAGGTTTTCTGTTTAAATATGTTTTATATTGAACAACTTCTAGGATTCAGCACAAATCCATCAAGTTCAGAAGCTGGAATCTTGACAAGTTATGGCTTGTCTCATCAGCCAGTCTTGGTAACTCCAGCTGGGATACCTTTTCAGGTAGACTATGTGCTTCCTTAGGGCAGGGCAGGGAAGAGCGTGCAAATTTTAGCTTGGAATATGTTAGGGAGTATTTTCTTTAGTAATTATGGTAATGAACTATCATAACTATTTGACTGAAGATGTTATGTCATTTTTTTGAGTATTTCCAAGTGTAGCTTCAGGAGTCCTCACCTGCCCTTAAGGAGAATAATTTTGGCATGTGGGCTTATGTGTTTCAAGGAAAATTCTCATCATAATTTCAATTAGCTGATCTTGACAAAGCACCCAGACACTCTGAGAACTTAGATTATAGCATATATATCTGAGTAGCTATTCTGTTGCTATCCCTGCTCCTCCAAAGAGTTCTGCAAAATGAAAGGTGTCCTTTTTTTACCACTTCCAAGCTGAGATAGATAACTCTTAACACAGTCATTCTACTGCTGTGTAACAAATGAGTTCAAGTTGCTTTTCATGAAGTTAACTCCCAAAATAAGGCATTTTTGGGAAATTGTGAATGAGTTCCTTAGTGAAGAGAACTTTGCATAAATCTGCTAGGGTCATAGACAGTGTACCTGGTTATGGTACAGTTGGTTACAGAAACCCTCTTGGTTTCTGAGAGTGGAGAAAACTAAAATAAATGGAGATATGTGTGAGTCAGAGACTGAGGGAAGGATAAATGTATCCAAGTGAAACATTCCCAGCTGTGGAAAAAACTATCCCCATCTGTCTTAAGTGTGGTGTGTATATGAAGAAGACAGCAGTTCTTGTGGGAAGAGAACTTGGAAGCGTTGCCCTAAGTTCATTGTCTGAGAACTTGTGCTTCAGTGGGGCCAAAACTCAGACCTCTAACCATTTTGGGCTTCCAGTGGGTCCAGTTTTCCTAATAGTGGACAGATTTCTCATCTGTTGAGATGTTTAATGGTGTGATGTTGAATTTCCAGTGTCATCTGGCTCATCTGTGCCTGCATTACGGATCTGTTCCAGCTCCAGTACTGTCAGGAGGAATTGGATTAGGCCTGTAATGCTTTGGGAGCAAATTGTTGACTGATGTTACATTAGGAGGAATAAGAGACTGAAATAATTGGAGATCACTGGTAGGAGAATAAAGGTGCTTACAGACAGTTGAACATGAATCTTATCATTTATCCAACTGTGATATCATTGTCTGACTTGTGTCACTTATACTTGTGGTATAAGATGATAGGTGGTCCAGTTCTGCAGCTTTTATTTGGTTGTTTCCCAATCTTAATGTCAGCAGATTCTTTTGCTATACGATCTCTGGCAAATACCAGATAAGGATGGTTTTGGACAGAAAGTCTTATGCTGCTTTATAATCATGCATGTTTTTGTTGCAGTAAGAAGCGCACATTGTAAATGTCGATATGAACTGTCTTGTGGAGGCTGGATCCTGCAGAGTGTGCTTTGCGCTGCATGCCCTGGCCAGGGTTAGAAACTGCAGTGCACAAAATGGAGCATCTTGGTTTAAAGGCAGGCAGAATTCAGCTTTGGAAGTTGTTACTAATTGACTGATACTGACAGGATCTTACCACTGTGTTGAAGTGTAGCAGTGACAGACAAGGAGAAACCCTGATTGACTATATCAAAACTTAGAGTCTGTATTGGGCTTAAGGTTGAGAGTAGATGTCTTAAGGTCTGGCTGCCAAAGGAAGTGAGGTTTGCTTTCCATGTGCTAAACAGCGACATTGGCAGTTAGAAAAATGTGACTTATTAGCTAGGCCAAAATCAAAACTCAGAAAAGGGCCAATAAAAACCAAGTGCCATAATCATCAACAAAATCTCACTTTTTTGTGTGTGGACCAACAGACTGTAAATAGCCTTTGCAGTCTTGTACGCGCCTTGTACTGACTTTGTTCTCACCTAGATGTTCCATCAGTGGCCTCACCAAAGAAATACCCTGAAATAAAAGTTAGCTGTCTGTGGTTCAATGTTTCCTTTTGTTATCAGCATTCATCCCTGCTCAGTATGCCTCTAATTCCACTATACACTTAGCTTTTAATATTTTTTTTTTTAAATAAGCAAAAAAAATAACCCAAGACAGAAGCCAAACAAACTATTCTTGACACTATTCTTAACAGGCTGACAACTTTCAGTTAATTGCACTGCTACTGTAGTCACTATATACAATATGGGATATATTTAGCATGATATTTTGCACAGGTGTGCCAATCCTATTTGCATAGGATATTTACTTGAGAATGGAGGGATTAGAGATTATGTTTGCAGTTAGGGTCTAGAAGGCTCATGGGTCTACAGTGGCATTAGAAGAGTGCAGTGTTAGAGTTTTTGGCCTCTTCTGTGTGATGGGCGTGTTGTGAAATCCTAGGTTAAGTCTGTGGTCAGGGTTAGACATCAGAAGAAAAGGGGTCAAAGGCCTTGTTTTAGTCCTCTAAAGAATAAAGATTCCAGTATGATGAGGACTCCAATCTAGAGTGTTATATAGCTCATGTTATGCTTTGATTCTGCTCTTCAGGTTCATTAAGGGCCAGGCCACAATGAATAGCTGTTCTAATCTAGATTTAAACTTCGTGTCTGCTTCTTCTATTGTCACATATCACATTAATACTAGGATTAGGGAACTGTCGAAACAGTCACAGCTCAAGATGGGGAGGGATTAAAATGCTTGGTTTATTTGTGTGTTCTGCAGGGCTGTAGCACTGATTCCTGGCAGATGTTTGGGCTTATGTTGGTTTTGATGCAGTTGTTTGTCACCAAGCTCTGGTGGATGTGTAGTTTAGTAATGTGATATCTGAAGCTCTGCGTTTTCCCTCTTCGTACTCTGCAGTGGAGGACAATGTGTTGAAGGTTCTGTGAGGGGTATCATGTCATGTCCATGGCCTTCATCAGCCATGGATCTGTCACAGAGGAATGTGGGCCACATGCTTCCCTATTTCAGGGTCTTTTTGTTGTTTGAGAATACAAATCACTTCAAGAATTGACCTTTCCTTATAATGGGAAATTACTTTGAACATTTGCACGTTAGGAAACAGTTTTTTTTCTGTGATGATACATAAATGAAATAAGTTTCCTTTTAACTGTTGTACCTTTACTCTTGATTTCCCTTCTCTGCCCTTGAGTCATTTTTTCCTGCATGCTGTTTGATAACATGTCATGGACCATTGAGTAAAGACAAAGTGGTGATTTAGAAAGGTGATCAAACTGTGGAAAAATGTCCTGTAGAATTAATTCTTTTTTCAAGGTAATACATCTCATTTGGTCAAATTTGATAAGAACAAATCTTTATTGCGCCCAGTAAAATGAGGACGGTTTGTAATTTTACATATAGTGTACAGTTGGCTATCCACTTTTTTACTTTATGATGATACATAACAAGAACTTTGGACTTCAATTTTTTGCTTACGTTCCTTTGTCTTTTAAAATAGTTTCCAAGAATAGCTCTCAAGGGGCAATAATTATAATTCTAGCTTGAATAATTTCTTATCAGTGACGGTATTTCTTGACCACATCAGTAAATGGGATTCTGACATTATCTATCACTTTCTTCAAATCTTGTGAAGTTCCAAAGCACAAAAATTTTCAAAAGAACTAATTGAGCAGGAGGAAGAAATATTTTTTTAAGTTATAAAGCTCTTCCCATTTGACTTTTTCCAGTTTTAGTTTTCCAGTGAAGTTGGAGAAGATTCTCCTCTGTAGCCTGGATTGAAAAAGGTCAAAACTGGGGTTTAGCAGGTGGTGTGATGCAGGAAAAAAGAAGAATCACTAGGGTGCCTCAGCGCAATAATTTCCATGATCTGATTTGCTGTGTTTAAATCCTAAAAATACTTCCTGCAGACAGCAGGCAGTACTGGAAGGAGTTAAATATCTGTATGTTGGTGTAAGAAATTCGGTACCTGTTAGGAATGTTGCTGTCTTCTCTGTTTTGATTCAGGTGCTCACTGGACAAAAGGGATGAGTTCTCAGCCCTTCCTTGTGTCCCTTTGAGGGAAACAGCCAAATCTTGCCCTTGCTTGCCCCAGAGAAAAAACTCCTGGTAGGGCCATCACATTGGCCTCTTCCCCAGTGCTTGGTTGGGGAATTCTGCCCAAGGGCTTGGAATTGGGTATGCTTCCCTCACCAGGTTTCCGGCCCCTCTATTTATCTCATGATCTGTGACTGTTGTGTAGATTCCAACACTCAGAAATGCTCTTTAACACTGACATGTATGAATACTTGTATTTCTTCATTGAAGCATCACATTTTAAATCGGTCTATTCATTCCTTTGATTTTGAACATAACTGTGACTCAGCAAGCCATGCAGAAATGTGTTTAGATTGTAATGGACTTTGGGACATAAGCTGTGAGAGTCTTTGTTGTGGGCGCCTTTGCCAGGTGAAGTGCTTCAGGGAACATTTCTGGCTATTTTGGATGCAGAGCAATTAAGAGCTTTCTGCCTTGCTTTAAACTAAAATCTGTGATGCTGACAGGACTTTTGCAGCTAAAATTCGTTTTGGCCTTGGCAAAATACGTAGTTTCAGTAAGGTTAAAATGAAATAAGTATGACAGCAGTCACACACTTCTAGTCTGTACATAAAGTGCGTATTTTGTAGTACAGCAGAAAAAATTCGTCTGTAAGGACAACCCAGTCGTAGTGGTGCTTCGTAGAGGCTGATTTCAGCAGTCAGGATGTTCAGAAAAGTAGCAATATCCTTTTAGGATTAGCTGAGGGACTGCTAAACAGATGTTATTCCAAAGCAAATGAGGACCGGTGTGCAACTCACTTAATAGCTGCTGAAGAGGAATAATTTCTATCTGACATGCATGGTAAACCATAGACCATGACTGCCTTGTCCTCACAACTGCACAAGAGAATGCAAAACTTAACTACTTCCCTGCACTAGTGGAATTGGGAGATCAGTTTCCATTGATCTGTGTATGGATGTAAACAGGCACTCAGTTTTCCATGTGGTTGTATATCTTTAACTTTGGGGACAATTCTTCTGAAATTTATATGCAAATCAGCAAAGGCCTAGTATTGGCAACAAAGTGCTGGCGTCACTCTTTGGGTTTCCCTTTGTTCCATCTGAGTTAGTATTCTTGAGATGATAATGTTGTTTCTGGGGAATGACCACAGTGAAACTACTGCTGTTCAGAGGGGTTTGATTAGTAACTTCTGTGTTACTGTAACTTGCACCTATGGCTCTCTTGCATTAATGATAAAATAATTTTCATTGCTTAAGTTTGCTTTCTGCACATCCCATGTGCTGGCTAAGTTTGAGCTTAAAATATGTGCTTTAAAAATGGGTTTGTTTCAGGGGAGAATTGTATGTGTGGTCAGGAATGGGACTAACAGCGAGGCTTAGGTGATGGCCTAAGCTTTCATGATGGTGAAGATAGGCCCTTAGAAAAGATAAGCCTGTAAAACAGGTAAGGACACCCCCACGTATTGACCACAGCAGTAAAGGAATGAGGGATGGGCTTTTTCACAAAAGTCTCCTGTGAGAAGACAGTAAAGCAAATAAAGAAAAAAAATAATTAAGTACTAGTTTTGTTGGTTTGTGTTTTTTTAACTTCCAACTATTTTTGCAGGAGATACAGTCTATTGGAGAAGATAGAAAAATAGGAACAGAAACTGGAGTCATTTGCAGTGGTAAGATACTTTTGATCTCTCTTTGCTGACCATTTGGATAGGAAGGTTCTTTGCTGACAGGTCTGTCAGTGCAGGACCAAGAAGCTGGGAACGTTGAGGACTGCGTTCACCAAAGCAGTGCAGTCTGTTTGAACATCTTGGAAGCTGAATCATGTAGAAATCGTAGAGTCACTTAGATTGGAAGGGACTTTAAAGATCATCTTGTTCCAAGCCTCTTGCTGTGCCCAGGGGCACCTTACACTAGACCAGGTTGCTGAGAGCCCCATCCAGTCTGGCCCTGAGCACTCCCAGGGATTGGGCAGTTTTGTCTCCAAAGTCTTATCATTCACCATTCCGTAGAAATTGATCTCCTTTGTCTTCTTTCTCTATGTCTGTAAGTTGACCAGCTTATGCTATATGGTCTTACTGCTTCTCCTCAGCATCTTCTCATCTTTTGGAATTGTTTGAACCATTGTGAAGATGTAGCATGGTTTGCAACTGAAAGTTCTGCTGAACTGGTTTTCTGAAGTCATACTACACTAAGTACTGTCCAAGGTGATGTTCAGAGGGTAGTGTGAAAGGGTAGCTTTGTAGTAATTAAAAAAAAAAAAAAATACACACACACATATAGACTACAAAACTGAGAAATGAGGTCTCTGCAATTACCTAATTTTAGAGGTGGTCTAAACCCCATGGGTTTGGTCACTTGATTTGAAGAAAATACTTGTTTGAACATATCAAGTAATTCCTTTTGCCATTTTGTCCAAAGGAGGCAGTTTCTCTGTGTCCAGCATGTTAAAAATCATAAGCTCCAATCCTGAATCTAACAAGTGGACTAATGACCTCATCCTTCTGTGTAATTCTAATGGAGATGATATTTTTTTTTTCAAATAGCTGTTAGGTTCTCCAGTTTTCTCGCAGCTTAGGACACCTGGATTGTGTCCCCTATTAATGGCTTCATGTGAAATCATCACTGAATCACTTAATTTCTCAATTTTAAATCTGTGAAATGAGGTAACAATACTCCTGCACTTAAGCATAGGTGTCAGAATGATAAATACGATTATGTGTTTAAGTTTCTGAAATGCTCAGGCATTTTAATAAATAGATTGAAGGAGAACTCATTTCATTTGCACATTATTCACTTCATGCACTCTGTTTCTTCGGTGGAGGCAGTTATGCTGTTTCTTTAAGATTTCCGTTTTGCTTCAGACTTTTTACACAGAATTGCCACATGGCAAACTTTCAAAGCTTTTGGTAGTGGGAGCTCACAGGGAGTGGCTGCATAGAATCAATTTGGTAGTTAATAATTCAGCATGCTAAACTCGGTAGTGGTGAGCTGTGTGACTTCCTCAAAGGAAAGAAGAAAAAGATACGTGCCCAAAGTGGTTCTTACGCATCTGCTGATCGCAAGTGTGGCCAAGTACATGATGAAATATTGCTTGTCTGGCTCTGAGCTCTGTACAGTACAAGCAGAGTGACTCATCGGGTCAGTTGCTGACCAGAAGTTGAGCTGTCAGAAACAGATGGGCTGCCTAGAGAGCGAGTATCTTGGAAGCATCTCCACCCTTGTCAGCAGTGTTGCACAGCACAGGGATTTCTCATAAGCGGTGATTTCTGTAAAAGATGCAGATTTTTCAGCTGCTCTTGGTCTTCCACACCAAAAAGATGCCTTGTGGCCCTGAGAATAAGGAAACTTGATGGCTTGTTAGTGAAAATCCATATTTGTGAATCCTGTACTTGGAGGGGCAGTAGTAGGGAGGTCAGTAAAGTTCTTAAACTTGCAAAGGGATTGTTTTTCAGCTCTGAGAAGCCTTCAGGTTGCTACTAAAAGAGGGCTGTGTGTAAATGTTCTTTCTGCAAATGAGGCCAAAATATTTAATCAACTCTGAAAATCTTTTCCTGCAATCACCTCTTTACCCCTCAACAGATTGAGAATAAAAAATGTTTCCTAAGACTGCAGAGTTGGGATGAAGATTATACTCATCTCAGATATTTGGAGGTAAAGTGCGCTACAAGTATCTAGAGAAACAGAGTTTTTGTAGACACTGAATACTGAGGCAAATTGTAGATCAGAATCTGAGAAGAGAGTACTCCAATCTGGGATGGGTTTTTAATTTGACTCCTAGTGCTGGGTTTACCCTGGCTGGTAGCCAAGCACCCACACAGCTCCTAATTCACTCCCTGCAGCAGCTCTCCACAGGGGGATGGAGGAGAAGATAGGGAGAACAAAAGACAACTCTTGAGTTAAAAAACAGTTTAATAGATGAAGAAAAGGGGAGCTCAGGGGATGAAAAAGAAGCAGAGCAAGGGAGACTGCACACCAGGTGATGGTGGACTTCA
Organism: Muscicapa striata striata; assembly: GCA_030060385.1. Lineage (NCBI taxonomy): Eukaryota > Metazoa > Chordata > Aves > Passeriformes > Muscicapidae > Muscicapa > Muscicapa striata. The sequence goes on along the minus strand of JAREIS010000056.1, from coordinate 5,658,366 downwards.
CCCAGCCAGTCTCCAAACAACAGCCAAAAAACTTGCTTGAAAACAAAATTATCCTTTGCTTCCTTTTCCCCAGTTTTTATTTATGAACTTGAGGATACATCACATGAAATATCCCTCTGGTCACTCTGAGTCAGCTGTCTCACCTGTGTCCTGTTCCATCCTCTTGCCCACCCTCAGCCTGGCTGTGGGGGTGTAGTGGGAAACAGAGGTGGCCTTGAGACTGTGCAGCACAGCTCAGCAATAGCCAAAACACTGGTGTATTGTCAGCACTGTTGTAGCCACAGAGCCAAAACACAGCACTGTGTGGGCTGCTGTGAAGAAAGTTAACTCCATCCCAGTCAGACCTACCACAACCCCAAATCATACTACTTTTTTTTTTACTTACTTTTGAATGCAGTACTGGAAAGGGAATTACAAAATCCTATTGTAAGATCTTAAGAAGAAAGTATTCTTGATTAGAAGTGTTTTCTTGTATGTGCACATGTGAAACTTCATTAGAATCATGCACACTTCTGAAACAGTTCAAAAAGACTCTTGAGAATTTGCTGAAGTTCATTTTTTCACTGAAAAGTGTCTCAAAATTTTGTGTCAGGGAATTCAGTAGCACTTAAGTGCTTGTCTGAATAGGGTCTGCATATTTAAGCTGACTCTGTCCTGCAAAAACAATTCTGGAGAAATTTTACCCAGTGTGTATATCAGATGTATGTCAGAAATGGGTAATTCTCTAATAGAGAATACCTATAGATGCATCTTGTTACTGTCTGTATAAGTATGCAATTTTTGTGCCTTAAAATAATCAACTCTGTGAGTCTTATTTATCATGAGACTGGACAGATAAAATGCTTTCAAAATTGAAACATTAAGAATTAGATTTATGGGGTTATCCTAAGAAATGGAAAAACAAAAAAAAAAAAAACCCAAGACTTAAAGCTGGAATAAAATCTTAGTTCACTTCTGGAAAAAAAAAAAATCAGTGAATGGCCCTTTTTTTCCCTGCAACACCTTACTTTTGGTTATGTATGCTGCTGTCAGTGAAAAATAGCTGCTGTGTGATGCAGAGAATTCAGGTAATTCAGATTAGAGCTCACTGATTACTTTGATCAGTATCAAAGTCTGATACTGAAAGCAAGTTGAGCTTTTACAGATCTTTTTAGAAAAAATAATAAAGATTAAAGGAGAGTCTTGAGTTCTCGAATTGATTCTTTATTTTTAGGGTATTTGTCCTGCTCTGGTATTAGTGGCCCTTCTTTATTCCACTTGTTAATATGAAGAGAGACAAGCATTTGTTCCTGGTAGGGAAAAGCATCACAAAGCATACACTAATGTCTAGCAGTGCGACTGGTAAGCGTTCAAGGCAGCCACGTACAAACCTCTTACTGGGTTTGTCAGTCAATGCTGTCATTCCAGGAGAGAAATGACTTTATGGCATTGGTTGATCATGCAGTCAGCACAGTGAAACTGAGACTCCAGTGTCTTCATCAAAAGTTCTGTGCAATTTCTCATGCCTTTTTAACATTGAAGCATTGAATTGAATGAAACTTTCCTTTTATGGTGGGGAAGAGTGAACAAATTCATAAAAGGCAGCCCACAGTGAAGACAAAACAGAACTGCCCCCTTCAGTATGTTTTGAAATGGTTCAGCTGTAAAGGTTCATAATTAGACCAGGTAGTTTTTCTTTGCCAGTGATAACTTCCATTTTTTGTTCCCTCTGTGGAGCAGGCGGTTGAAACAGGTTGGAGATTATGGAAATCTTTTTTTCAGCAGCAAAGGAGCAAATGTTGTCTGAGGCCGCTGGGATGGAGTGTGTATTCTGCTGGAAGGGAGGATCAAGGCAGTAATTTGTGCCCTGTCGGAAAGCAGGGTGTATGTGGGGATAAAGTGGTGAAAGAGTTCTTATTTTTCCTCCAACTGCAAGGTTCAGGCAGTTTAAAAAGAGCCAAAGCATTCCCTGTTTGCTGTGCTCTGATTGTGAGCAAGGTGGCTAGACTGTCTGATCTCAGTTAATGAGCAGAACCCTGGAAAAATAGTGATAGATAAAGTTCAGGTCTTGGAAAAACTCTGCCTATGTCAATATTATTGGGAAGTTAATTGCATATTTAAGGAAGACAGCCAGTGGAGCTGAATCTCATCCTGTGTAAATTATGTCTTGTACATGGGTCTTTTCTTTTCCCCTCCATTATTGAAGAGTCCAAATATTGAGCAGCTATAAATCCAGCTCTCTTCAGCCAAAGTCCTTGGTTCTGTGGATGCCAGTGACAGAGCTGTGTTAACCACAGAATCCAGTCACAGCTCCTGTCTTCTGCCTGCAAAGCCAGCCCTGCTTGTTTTGGTGTGTGGCTAAATTGGAGATGGGAATTTGTGGCAGCTTTGACTGCGCTTTTGTCTGCAGTAAGAAATCTGTATGAGTGACTGCCAGAACTGCTCATTATGAATGAAGATGATAACTTTGTACATGGCTTCATGAAAATACTCAGACACTTTGTAAAGGACTAGCTGTTCAGGAGACACCTCTGCCCTTACTTGGTGAGGCTCTAGAATAATGAAGGAAAGGCATGACTGATACAGCACTTTACTTGATAACAAATGCTGTGGTCAGCTTTTCTGTGTCTGCACAAGCTGCAGTAACTTCCTGATTTGTTAAGCTGGACTTCGCTTATCCCAAGTTTTGCCGTGATTTGGGCTTTTTGGGAAAGGATAACTGGTTTACAGGGAATTCAGTTTGCTTTTGGGGAACCCTAGCTGGTGTTTGAGAAGTGTTTTGGTTATGCTGAAGTAGCTTCACTGAACCCCAACAAAACCCATTTGATTGGGAAATTCCTAGCTAGCTCAGTTTATTGCCTGACAGTTCTTACTGCTAACAGGATGGTTAGAGCAAGTTTAGATACTGGGAGTTTAACTTGCTGAGACTTTGGCTTGCTCAGTGTGGTAACTGTTAATCAGCACTGGGTTTTTGATAGCGAAATATGATATTGCTACATGCAATATATAAGAGCTTGTCAATGCTGTTGTGATGTTACTGATTAACAGCAGTGAGAAAAGAGACTTAGTAGTTAAAGCAGTTTTGAGGTTCCCATACAGAACATGCTTTTTTTTGTGCTTGTGGGGGATTGACCCTGGCTGGATACCAGGTGCCCACCAAACCCTTTTTGTCTCTCCTCTTCCTCAGCTGGGTAGGACAGAGAAAAACCTAACAAAAGATACATGGATTAAGAGGACAGGGACCGATCATTCAGCCCTTACCATCACAAAGAAAAGACTAGACTTGAATAAATTAACTTAATAGTCAATAAGGGTAAGATAATGAGAAATAACCCCTAAATTTTAAAACACCTTACCCCCAGCCCTCCCTCCTTCTCAGGCCTAACTTTACTCCCAAGTTCTCTAACTCCTCTCCAGGGCAGTGCTTGTAGATGGGTAATGTGGGTCATGGTCAGTTCATTACACTTTGTGTCTGCTGATCCTTTCTCCTCAGGGGAAGGACTCCCCATACTCTTTCCCTGCTCCAGTGTGGGTCCCTGCCATGGAACACAGCCCTCCATGAAGTTCTCCAACATGGGGCCTTCCCATGAGCTACATTTCTTCACAAACTGCACCAGTGTGGATCCCTGTACTGTTCCAGCAGGGCCCCTTTCCATGGGGTGCAGTCCTTCAGGCACAGCCAGCTCCAGCATGAGCCCCCTGCTCAAGTCCTACCAACAAACTTGCTCTAGCATGGGCTCCTCTTTCCAAGGCTCCACAGGTCACTGCCAGGAGCTTGTTCCAGTGAGGGCTTCCCATCGGGAGACAGCCTCCTCCAGGCATCCACTTGCTCCACAGGCTTCAGGTGGATCTGCATCCCTGTGAACCTCCATGGACTTCAGCTTCTCATATGGGCTGCACCCCCGGCTGCAGGGGAATTTTGGCTCCAGCACCTGGAGCACCTCCTGCCCCTCCTTCTCTGCTGCCCTTGGTGTCTGCAGAGCTGTTCCTTTCACATATTCTTTCTTAGTCTTCTCTCCAGCTGCAATTGCTGCTGCACAGCTTTTTTCACCCCACCCTTCTTAACTGTTATTCCAGGGGCACTACCATGGTTGCTGCTGGGATCGACCTTGCCATCAGCAGCTCTCTCTTGAAGCTGACTGGCATTGACTCTATCAGACACGAGAGAAACTTCTGGCAGTTTCTCACAGAAACCCTGCCTGTAGCCCTTCCACTCTCAAAACATTGCCACACAAACCCAATACAGTATCTGAAACCTGCTGGTATCCATGTTTGCCCAAGAACAGTGGGTTTGGCATCCTTTAGCACACTGAGAGTTTCAGCTGGTAGGGTCTGCAGTGGTAACTAGTACCCTAGGTAACTACAAGTTAGAGCTTAACTTTTGAACACTGAATTCTGTGAAACAGATAGTATGTTATCCTCCAAAGCTCAAAGGTTCATCTTCAGAAATTCTGGACAGATGCAAAGTAAAGGTTTGTCCACAGGTTTTATCATCTCATGGATTCTGGCATGCCAAAGATAGAACACTTCCATTGAATGGGCACAAACAGATGAGCTGAAAGATGCTCTAGAATGTTTATCTGTGCTATACAGTGTAACTCAGTTTACCTGTCTTTGAGAAAAGTACCTTAAAATAAGATGCACTTTTATTTTCTTGGAAATGTTCTTCAACAAATAAGCAAAGTATCTTATTTTCATTCTCTTGATAAAATTACTCCATTTGCTGTCCGTATGTCATAGCTAGTCAAGCAGCTTTATCTTGAGATTGCTCTTGCCAAGTTAAAAAACCTGTAATTTTTTTAAAAATCCCAAACCGTAATATATTTGTCCAAATAGGAACCTCAGTTCATGCATGTCAGCAACACTTAACATGCTCTTGGCCTTCAGAAGCAGAAAAGTTTTTTGAGATTGTCTCCTGAGTATTGGGGGAGGTGTGGAAGGGAGGACTGGTCAAGGCACCTTTGCATGTTTTTGGCAGTACACAGTCTGCATTGATTGCCTGTACTTTTGCATTTGATTTTGATGTAGCTGGGTAGTGTGGGTTTCAGTTGAAAAAAATAATGGATTTCTTTTGGGTTATTCCTCTAGAAGGTGCAGTTCAAAGTCCAGTAAATGCTCTGATAGCCCTTATTCATGTGTAATAACAATTAGGTTGAAGGATTGTATGAACAATGAGTATTTATGGGTTAACTTATTTATGTGCTTTTGTTGTTGTTTCCAGAAATACCTTTTGTTAATATCAGAAAATCAATGTTTTCCTTGGCAGTAGGAAGATGGGGAGGGGGGAGAGGAAGGCCAGAATTTGTTGTAAATCTGAGAATATCAAAATGTCAGTGGTGGTGACAGTGTAGTGTCCTGTAGACTTTACAGGAACTGTTAATATGGGAATGCTGCTGGGCCTGTCTCTGTTCATTGTGGATATACATTAGGTCATTTTACTAGAGAAACTTGTAAACATTTGTTAAAGTTTTTATGTGCATATATTTTATGTGTGTACATATGTATATAATATATAATAATTTAAATACTGTTCGAGGAAAAATTTGCATCTTCTTCAAAGGAGCTATATGAGGTGACTTGGTTATAGAAAATGAAAGGCTGCATTTAATTTCAGTGTTTGGTTTTGGAAGGCTCAGACTGCTTTGGCACATTTAAATCAGTGTTTACCTTCAAGCATATACATAACCTCACTGATTCATAAACTATGCTTACCTATACTTTGAATATATGTTGCTTACCTGAGGTCTCACCACACTAAGGCTTTTTCAGGTCTGTCTTGCCTCCAGTTGAGCACCTGGCTTTATCAGTTCTCATCAGAATCCCTTTTCTCAGGGTGCTCTTTCAGAGTTCTTTCTGTTAAACTGCTTCTTTTACCCAAACTCACTGTAAACTTGCCAATTCATCATGACTGTGGTGTTTCCTTGTGTGCTTGGTCAGGGCAACTCTGATGACTTCTCCTTCTCTGTCTGCAGCTGGGGGGGCTCCAGTGGGACCAGCAAAAATCTGGTCCATGTAGCTCTTGAAAGGATTATATGTGCTGAGAGTCAGCCTTGCACATCTAGCAACAGTAAACTGGTTCTTCAGAGATGTCTGAGTAAGAAGGAAGAGTGACGTGGACTCCCAATACTTAATAGAAAGAAGGCTGAAATCAGAAATAGCTCCAGGACCATCTTTGAACTTGAGGTTTATTCCAGGACTGAGAATTTGCTATACTGTACCAGTCTGCAGGTAGAAGTTTGATTCCTTGTGATAATTTATTTCTTGATGTCCAAGTGTGAATCTGAACACTTCCTGACATTCAGTTTTGTACTTCTGCTCTTACTGTTAAGAGAAACCACTGTGACTGAGGCAAGCAATGCTCCCACTCTGCATACTTCCCTGTTAGCATTCCCATGCTGTGCTCTTGTAGCAGTCCACATTTGGGCAACCGCAGGAGCAAATGAGCCGACGCTGTCTCTTGGCATCCCCGTTCTGAGCTGAAATAGGAGCCAGCCTAAATGGCTTTATAGCTCGAGTCCCTGGCAAGGACAACTTGGAAGATAATATCTCCTTTGTAAAAATTGAAAGTTAACCTTTTTTGTTGTTCTGCAGAAGGGTCATGCAGATGTAGAATTTGAGTAGATTGTTTTTAGCTATTTTACAGCTCTATCAGTATGCTTAGGAAGATATTTTGAGACGCTTGAGGAAGAGCAAGAGGCTAATGTTTATTTTGGCAAGTCTTACTGTGGAAAGAGAGTTTTCTCAGTCTGAATTTGTTTTTCCAGAACCCCCATCCCTCCATCCTGCTTATCAGAGAGAACCATTTTACTGACCACGTAGCTGAATTTATCTGTTGTCAGTTGGGCTCAGCTGTACTAGTGTGAATATACGTAGTAAAACTGGGAATTCAGATTATGCTGAATCAGTGATGCTCTGCAGATGTTCCTCTAGGATGCCAGCTAGCAGAACACAAGCTTTAGGCTTCAGCAACATTCTCCTGCAGAGTGGGGAGGATGAGGATGGGTGCAGGCCCCTGAAGTAGGGAGCATGAGAAGCCAGCAAGTGGACACTTTATCCTGAGCAGCCACTGGGCAGTTGTAGTTACGCAGTGGTGCTGGGTTTACTGCATTTGGAGCTCTGGAGTGGGGATATGCCCTTGCTGGCTCTTTCCTGGTTCTAGGAGTCTAATAGATGTGTTTGAGGGAAATAAGAAAACTCTTCAGAGAAAATCCTCTACTTTTAAGAAAGGCCTAAGGGTTAAAGTACTCTTCTAGTGTAGCAGAAGGCAGGTTTGGAACAGGCACTAGATCTTCAGTGTCTGTAGGCTGGAGACCTTCCCATGTCACTGGGTTGCTGTTTTTTCTGTCTCATCTATTTGAGCTGTTTCATCTTACTTATATCAACATTTGTAGAACAGGATTCCTCAGTTTTTTCCTAAGTTATAAAGATTTTAATGAGTTGATAATTTCCTATCATGAAATGAAAAATTGTTGAGAGACTGTCTGCTTTATACTGTTTCGGCCTTCTGGTATTTTTGTAGCTCACTATAGGTTCATAGTGTGGAGTAGGGTCAGTGTTGCTGAGTGTTCTCTTCTTTGGTAAATGAGTGCTATAAGTTGGATGGGTCAAAAAGAAGAGCAATTGGAAGTGCTGTCACCTCAGTTTAGAACTGCATGTGCATTTGACTACTCATAGACTTTTAGCAGAATATTTGATAGTTGTTCAGGTGACAAAACCAGCTGAACAGGGAATTCAAACACATGATATGTGCAACAGTTTAGGTGGGAAACTGTTGACTTTAGATTACTGACTCACTGCTTCATAAGGCAAGCTTTGCAACTGTAGAAAGGATCTGGCTTGAAAATAAATGGCTGTCAATCAATATGGAAAGAAAATGGGAGGAATTTTCAGAGGTTATGCCTAAGTCCCTTGAATGCTCACAGGTAATAGCTCTTCTGTAAAATATCCTTTCATGGAAAAACCTGCTGCTGTGCAACAAGACTCTCTTCCAGAAATTCACTTTTTAAAAAATTTGAATTCCTAGGTTTTGTTTAAGATGTGTACTGTCGCATGTTTTTTGGGGATTTTTTCAATGTTTGGAATGTTATTTTTCAAAAAATAATGGCACTTAGTTTATTTTCAAATTTATTTTACCTGAAAGTATGATTATTTCATAAAGCATTTTATTCATTCTTTGTATGTCTATGTGCCTGCCTATATGCATACACATAAATATATATATGTATGTATGTATGTCAGATGTATGTCAGCAGTTAGGTCAGAGTATTTACTTTGTACTAGTACCTGTCTGTTGAAACATGGGTACATAGCTATACACAGGAATTGCATGTGTCCCCTCCTGCAGCTCTGTTCTTCATTCCAGAAAGTTGCTGTAAATAATGCAGAGCTGGCGTTTCTTTATGTGGTTTTTAAACTGATCTCCATTGCTCAGATGCAGGATGGCATTAATGACCTTACAATAAACTACTGGTTTGGCTCCTTCTCAGCCTGAGCTGTATTCTGCTGAGGTAGCCGGTTGTTACACTTCCAGGTCTCTGAGGTGGTAACTGGTGGTTACTGTTCGAGGGTCAGTCACTTGTGAGTGAACACCAGCTGGTACAGTGACACCAGTCTCTGTGGAGGCCACACTGAAACTTGTGCTAAAGAAGAGCTTCGCTTCGATGGGACAGACCCAGCATTCAAAGACTGTACAGGAAGAGGGTTTGCTAGCAGCCCTTTGTAACCAAGGGTGAGTTGTTGTCCGTGGGCCAGATGGAAAATACAGCCAGAATCTTTTGTGATGTCAGTATCGAAAGATATCATTATATCACTGAATACTTGTAAACTGTTTGGATGAAATATGAATGGAGTTTAGGGAAGATGCCAGTCAGTAGCTTTCTTTTGACACTCTCTTAATGTGACCTTGGTAAGGCTAGAGTGTTCCTCTGTAGGATTCTCATACAGTGGAGCTGCAACACCAAGTGCAGGGAGGACCTGAGGATCCCTCACGCACCACATCTCTGTGAAAACACAAATGCACGTGCAGCCCACATAAGCAGTGGTCTGGCTTCTCACACACTGCCGCTGGGAGAGGGAAGCATGTCAGCTGACAAGAGGGGAGAAGCTCTCCCTGGGTTACACGGATGGTGCCATCTCTGCTTAGGAAGGAGAGCGCATAGCAAGGTCAAAGAGCAGTGGGTTTTATCAGAATGAAGTACAGAACTTCCTGATGCCTAAACACTTTGTTGCAACAGTGATTGGACATGGCAGTGTGTCTGTGGTACCTGCTTAAAGCCATTCCTGCCCTTGGCAGAAATGTGAGGAGGATAGAAGACAGAAGGACACTGACCCAGGTGCTAAAGACTGTCCTTCTTCCCATATACCTCTCTCACCTTTGCCTCTTTTTTTCTTCTTAGCAGATAGGTCTGTGTTCTCTCAGATATGGACTTTATAGTGTTAAGTAGCTGAGTTCCTGTTGCACCACTGCACGTTTTCCAAACCTTTACCCCTTACTGCCTGTTTCCAAGCAAGCAGCCTGCAAGGCTGTAGATCTGAGACATCTGCTTCTTCCTCAGACCGTGTAGCCAGGCATTTCAGAAATCCTTAGGAGGAGGTGAAAAACAATGGGGGAGTATAAGCCTCCTTTTTGTAGGAATCCAGAGCTACATGTGGAATCAGTGAGACGTTTTATTTCCTGCATCCTGTTTCCAGATCTGCAGCCAATAGGTTTCAGGCAGAGTGTGGTGACTAGTAGAGAGTCTGGCTGCAATGGCTGAGCAGGAGGGAGAATGCAGAGGCAACAGCTGCATTCTGTGAGTGAGACAAGCGTGACCAGGGACAGTAGTAGGACTGGACTCTGCAAATGGGAAATATTCTGGAATGTGTGTGCACTCCATACATATGTTTATGCAGGCATTTAAAGGAAAGGATTTTGAAGGCCTCAGATGCCATGGAACTTACCCAGGATGCTTAACTAGTCTGAAGTGGCTAATCTCAAACTTCCAAAAACCAGGAAATATCAAATGATGGTGTGGATAGAAGATTTCTACATGCAGTCATTAGACAGATATAAAACAGTACTGGAAAACACCAGTTCTGTATTAATAACATTTTATGTTTCTTTTACTAGGTGTGTATATTCCTAGTCGCTCAAAGGGCTAAAAGGACAGCTGTGAGGACTCTTGTTAATATGGCCTGGGTGCTCCTGACTCTGGTTATGTTTATGCATTTAATTATTATCTTTATCTTTAGACATGAGACTACAGCAAATAGAAAATCATAACCCTTGCTAATCTCAAGATACTGAAGACAAATGTCTTGTAGTTTCACAATCAGTGGAATGCTATATTTGCCCATTTGATCTAGTTAAATTTTTCTTCTATTTAAATAAAATCTGAGTGAAAACCAAAATAATTCCTTTCTGAAATGTTTGAATTTTTGAATTTCACTCTCGGAGTTTTTTCAGTCTTTCTGGTGCAATAATATTAGCTTAAACTGCATCAGAAAAAAATGTGTTTGTCTCAGGATTCATGTGCAGTTCTCTAGTAGCATTTCATTATAATGAGAAACAAAGTCAAATTTGAAATGGAGGCCATGTGTCTCTGATTCTGCTGGCTTTGCTTTTACCTGGGGCATGTGGAAGTCTGCAGGCAAGGCAGTGTAATATAATATATATGGATGGATAGGAATCCTATTTGAAAATGAGATGTAATTCTGTAGAGAAAGTAGAAATAGAGAAGATGAAAGCCCAGTGCAGGCTGTACAATCTCATTAGATACTGTCATGGTTTAATCCTAGCCAGCAACTAAGCACCACACAGCTGCTCATTCACTGCCTCCCCATAGGAGTGAGCTTTGAGTGGCAGAGCTTTGTATGCTGAGCCTGACATCATATGATATGGAATATCCCTTTGCTCAGCTGTCCCAGTTCTGTCCCCTCCCAATTTCTTGTGCCCCTCAGCCTCCTCACTGCTGGGGTGGGGTGAGAGGCAGAAAAGGTCTTGATGCTGTGTAAGAAGTGCTGGCAATAACTACAACATTCCTGTGTTGTAGCTACTGTGAGGAAAATTAACTCAATCCCAGCCAGGACCAGCAAAGATACTTAGCAGTTTTTTCTTATTTTTTGAAGTTCCTCTAAATTGTGATTCCTTTTTTCTGCCCATACCTGTCTAGCCTTTTGAAGCTGGGGGACTTTGTCTGAACTATTTGGAAATGAGAAAACTATCTGTAATTAAAAATAGAAAATAATTCAAATTCATATTCTGGTGGTATTCTACTTAATTAAAAAAAATTGAGTGACAAAATTGTAAACTCTAGTTTCTCTTTTAATAGACAAAGATCACTCAGTGACTGGGATTAGAGAAGCACTTGCAAGGGTCAAGTCAGAGCTGGAATTCTTGGTTTGCTGGGGTAGTATTTCCTTATAAAAGGAAATAGTTGCAGTGGGCTGATGAAGAACTGTGATATTTTTTGGGGTGTAGGAAAGCATTCATCTGTAGGGCTACAGATGGGAAATTCTCCAACACCAGATTATGATGTGCTGTTTAATGGGGAATTTTCTGATTCCCCTTGCCAAAGTTGTGTTTTCAGGTATCAGAAGTGGTGGAGCAGGTGTCACACACAGTCTCCACTCTGATAGACTTTACTGTGAACAGGGTATTTTCACAAATTGTATCTTTCTGGCAACCCTTATGCTTTCATAAACTACTTTTCCTTTCCTGTATTTGCAAGGAGATTTTTTTGTTGTTCTTAGGAGTGGGGAGCATCTGACAGAGTTTCGAAGTGTGAAATTTAAATGTGCCAGGTTTGCAGCAATGGCAAGACACAGAGTTGTTGTTGTCTGCTTGAGATGCAGGAAATCCCACCCATCCATAATGCTGTATAGAATGGAGTGTTTGCCAGCTTTAGCTGAGGGTCTGGCTGGCTGGAAGGTGTCTGTGGGCCAAACACCTCTCATGCTGGTACCTGTGGGAAGGTGGTGGGCATTGTTTGGAAGCTTAGCACAGCAGCAGTGGGATTTCACTGCTGCTTGGAGACAGAAAGGAAACTTCTGTAAAGGCTGGGCAAGCAGCCACAAAATTTAGGCTATGACAGGTGAGCTCTGACATATTTTTGTGCAGTGGTTAAAGGCTGCTCTTGTAACTGTCTGCCTGCTGGACATTGCTGCTTACAGTTAAGGTCAGCAGGACAGAGCATGTGCCAGCACCATAGATGCCCTGATTCAGGTTTATGGTAGCTTAAACCTGCATAGACTAATATGAATTGCTTCATCTGATAGAGAAGTAAAACTCTGCCAAAAGTAATCCACTCTTCTCTGCAGCATTCCCTTGAATGCTATTGAAATTCTTCATTTTACAAGGCAAGTGAAATGTCTCATTTGGATGCGTGTAATAGCTTTAGAAAAAACATCCTGTCAGTATTTGAGGTCAGGATATAATGAGAAACTGAGAGTGATCTCCTTTTCCATGTAGTGCATTTGGAAATTTGTATCAGAAATTAATGACCCATTTATAGAAGGGATTTTGTAGTTTGTTGGGGTTTTTTCATCAATTTCTTTTTCTTGGAAGTCTTTTGGCGTAATTTGCAGTAACATTTCAGGAGCAGAAATGCAAGCAGGTGATGGTGGAGAAAGACAAAGCATGTGAGGTGACATTCAAGCTGAGAATCTCTCATATACAGTATGTTTTGTGTGTTTTAAATTTTGTACTTGTATTAACTTAATCTTGGCTAGTGCAGAAAATCTGTCAGAGACCTTCCTCTAAACATTCCTTTGTGTGCATGCTGTTGGTGACATGTAAAGTACTGTTCTGCACTGGCATTAGGTGCCTTTAGGGCTCAGCTGAGGGTCCTATTTTGATGTTCCACAACTTGCACAGGAAGAAGCTTTGCTGAAGAACTCAGGGTGAGGATGTAGTAGATCAAACTTACATCCAGGCCTGGAGATAAAGGGGGACTATTTTGTTCATAAAATTATGGATGTGCTATAGCTTTTTGCCAAAGGGTTAGAAACTAAGTAATTGTTAAATACTGAGATTAAAATAACACCAGAGGAAAAACACTAGTTAAGTCAATAAATCAGTTGGTGCTACAATGAGAAAATTAAATTTGGTAGCTATTAAGTATAGCCATAAAGGATGATGCTTTAAAAAATTAGTACAGCATTGGCATTTTCTTTTTAATGTATCATTTGTATTTTATGTAACAAGCAGTGCTGGACTGAGTTATATAAACGAGCAAGCATTTTATGCATGTTATTTCAATTATCTGTCCTTGGAGAAGGTGAATGAAAAATAGCTCCAACTCAGTTTTAGCATCTTCATTTTGACAGTTGTAATGTGCATATTAATGAAGTGTGTGAAGTGTAGAGAAATGGGTCCATTTGTAAAAGCTGGTGTCCTCTTAGTTCTTTATCTTAAAAGGAAAAGAAAAAAGAGAGAAAGGAAGAAAGAAGCAGAGGGTATGTTTCATGCAGCATGCCAGGCCTTTTTGAAACAGCTTGCGGTTGCAAGCTAGCTGAATCAGCACCACATTTATTGGTGGAAGGCTATAATCATAGTAACACCTGCAGTGTACAGCAAAGAAGAGGCACATCTAATTCTGGCTAGGTGTTGAATGAAGTTTTTATGTCTGGTTTTAAATCAAGTCAGAACATTGCTACAAAGAGTGGAATTGGTTAAATAGTAGGGTTTAATCAGAAGAATTAATTTAAATTTAAAGAATTATTTAGCTGGTATGTTTAGATACCTTAGTTGAGAGGCATAAGGCTTTCACAAAGTATCATTATTTTGATTAATTTGCTTCATACAAGGTGCAGTTTTAAAATGTGCTATTTTGGTACAAAATTGATAGCATATGTTGAAAAAGAACCCGAGGATTTAAAATGACAAAGATCTTTTCCCATTACTTATTGTTTTTTATAGATTAATAAACTTTTAAGGCCAAAAGAGTTTGTTAGCTCTCTTAGTGAGCTTGTTTCTGTATTGTGTGTTTGGTTCTCCAAGAACAGATTTTACTTTTTTTTTTGTTAATGTTACGAGGTGCTGGATTGGATTAAGTGTATTTGAATCAGTATGCAAGAGTGCATTGATCAGTTGTCTCTAACATTACAAAATCTCCTTGGTACTTGATACAAGAGCAAACCAATCAAATTCCTTAACTATTCCTTACGATACAGTTACCTCTTAAACAGAGAATGGAATTCCTCCAGCAAGGGTTTGATGTCACTAGGTAGAAGCTGTGCTTTTATGAGAAGCAGCAAGGGAGATGAAGACTTAGAGTAACTTTTTCAGTCTCCATGGGAAAATTGATTATATCTCATGTTCTTCACCCCTTTGGCATAAGAAATAGCTGACAGCAGAAGACAAGAAGTACATTTTAAAAAGTTATCTAGGGACTACAAGCTACAAGCATTTCTCAATATCTTTCTTTTGTTATTGGAACACAATAAATATTGGAAATGGAATCGCCCTGAACTTACCTTCTGTGTGATCTTCCTGCCTGCTCTGTCCAGATGTTTTTAATTCTGCTTCTAGCCTTTGGGTGGGCTTGACAAAGAAACTAATTTGAGCTCTTTCATTCTTCATGTAAGGAGGGGCAGGAAGGGCAATCTTCCACTCAGAGATACAAGCAGAGACAGTAAAGCCTTCAGAGTGACACAGTGGCCCAGTTGCCAAGAAGCCTAATCAAACAAGACTCCAGGCTTGGCTAAGCCTTTATCCACTGACTTAATACAGGTAAAAGGTATTTAAATTCTAGTAGAGCATCTGTTCATGGTATAGTAAAATGGGGATGACCCTTACTCATTTCAAGCATGTATTTTTAATGGCTGGATGGAAAAGGTTACTTTTGTCTTTTGACTCTTCATCAGACCAAAACTCAAATGAACTTCTTTTTCTTCTTCCTCAACTTCCTCAACTCTCATCTCTTTAGTTAGAAAATGGGTGCATACCAAAATTAATTACAGAATTTAAATGTTGTCAGTGAATACTGTAAGAAAAGTGCTTATTTCTGGAGTTTGAACTCTACTAAACTTCTGTTTTGAAGAAGTTAAAGGAGGCTTGTTTAAGGGCATTAAAAGAGACTTAGTAGAATTTTTGGAACATATATCAGTCCACATAGAAAATGCTTAAATGATGTAAAGGAGGTGTTCCAACTTAAAAACTTAGAATGAACTTAGGGGTTGATTCTCATGTATCTATACCTAGACCTTTTTACTAGTGAACAATAAAGAGAGTGACCAAACCAAGCTTGTATTTCACTTGATTTAGTCTTTGCTGTAATTCTTTGTGTGTGATGTAATTTTAAAATGTGAAGATTGAACACTGTTCCATAGTGAAGTTTAAGGCAGTTGGTTTTGATGGAAGCAAGATTAGGCAATGGGACTCCATTCCCTGTGTTAGCTCTTCATCATGTGGTAGAGTGTCTCTCACTTAGCCACATAACTGGAAATAGAAAGCATCTTGCAGGGTTTCTTAATCACATGCAAATTCCATTCATGTGCCCAAGTTTTCAGAGAAGACTTAGAGATTTAAATCTACAGACCCTGTTAGTTTCAGTAGGAGCTGTGTGACTAAATCCTCTGAATTAGTTTTGAATTATAAACAAACAACAAACAGTCGTGCAGCACTTGTCAGCCCAACCTCCTAGCACATTCAGCTGCTTTTTAGGACTGCATTAATTGATAAATTCTTTTTGGCAAAGTTTGAGGTTGCTGGTGAATGAGAAAACAGGAGCTGTTGAGTTCATCTAAGGTACTCCTGCTCTGAACAGCCTCAGAGCAGAGTATGGGAGACATGGCTGGGAGAAGTGTGGTACGCCTTCTATTCAGATTCATAGCTGTAAGGCATTTTCAGATTTGCTTGCAAAACTAATCTGGGGAAGGTAGGAAGTCTGGACTAACTTCACCTTTTGGCAGGATTGAGCACTGTTGTGCAAGACATTGTGTTCTCACGTTTCTCTAATGCTTACAGGTACGCATATGCAATTAATTGTTACAGGTGTAGCTTTGACAGGTTGGAACTAAAACTTCCAAATTAATCTCTTTTGATTTTTTTCTCATTTCAGAGACACTACTTTCCTCTGAATAGAGATGGCAGAAATCAATTCTCCTGTAAATATCAAGGAAAAGGTAGGTTCAAGTAACAGTAGAACACAAACCAAAATTATATTTGTATACATATTTAATTTCTGCTCTTTCCAACACTGTTCACATACTGAACTTTATTATTGACTCTGTGCATGAAGTACACAGACAGGTATTAATAGGGCTAATCTGAATCTTGCTTGATGAGAAGTATTTTTACTTTTTTGCAGAGAGACTGTTTCGTCAACTAGTCTTCACTTATTCCTTTGTAATTCCTGTGCACACTGATGCTGTGGAGAACAGCACTTTGGGATGATTACTGCTGTACAAAATGCAACCATTAAAGAAACATGCCCTTCAGAAATAATTTTCTGCCAAGAAATATTATACCTATAATACTTAAAGCAATTCCTAAAAGTGCGGGACTTGAAAAGATTAGATTACTTTTTCCTATGAAAGTGTGTCTGCTTTTAACTGCATTCTATGAGTCAGTCTTCTCCATATCCTTGGCTAGAGCTAGAGCCTCGTCACCTTTTCAGGAGCAGCAGAGGACCTAAAGCTAATTAGGATGTGAGGTGGGTCAGGAGATCTTTTGTGACTCCCAGCAGGCAGATGGTGAGGCGACCATCTAACCATAGAACTTCTTTTACTCAATCTCTCCTTATGGAAAACAGTTCCTTACCTGTTGCACTGGCCGGGTGCCAGTCTTTTGAGTAAGTTATACCTTATATTAGTTGTTAATATCTCAGTTGCTCATTGTGCTTGAGGATTTGCATGTCAAAATGAATCTCTGTCTTGGTTATGAATATCTTTGTTAGTTATTAATAACAGCACGGGATTTTAAAATTGAGTAGCGTGATGATTTTGCAGTCGACAGTAATGTCATGAAATTCTTTTCCCTGGTGTCAGGGTGCTCAAAAGTAAAGTACAGTAATTCTCAAAATGCAACTCAATAAATGAATTGAAGCTCTGCATATTTACTGTGTAGCTTGAAATTTTTTATTTAAATCAGTTTTACAAGTGCAGGATTTTACAAATAATGTGTTTGTCTTTTGTAAGTTTAAGAATGAGGAGCTGCAGCAGGTGTTTTATTCATGGTAGGTATCTGCTGTTCCAAGAGTGATATCTGCTGGGAGTGCCCAAAATCAAATATTTATGAGCATGTGCGTTTTAAGACGGGAAAATAATTGGATCAATACACTCTCTCATTAATTGTTCCACTCTTTATTCCTGTATCTTCCATCAGTATTTAGTGTCACTAAATCCCTATGCCAAATTGAAAACTTAGTTTAATAGCAATTGAAATTCTTTTGCAAAATCACTGGGTTTTATTCTGGAAAATATAGATTAATAACCTACTGCATAAAGGGTTAGTGACCAAACAACATAAGTCTCATGCAGTCTACACAGGTCAGCTGAGGAGGTGTCATGCTCAAAGAGCCATTGCACCTGGGCAAGTCCCTCTTGTTTTAACAGGGTTGCAATGGCTCCGTTTGGTATCTTGTATTTTATCTTGTATCTTGTTTACCATATGGGCAGCAACAAACTGAGTAACTGTGAAGTGATTGTAGCTTCAGAAGTCTTTGAGTGATGCACTAGAAATACGAGGGAAGAGTTGAACAATTAAGTCCTGCAGAGTTGCCTTTGATAATACTTGCACAGAAACTGCCAAAACATGAGGATTTCATTTGCATGTTTGAAAAGCAGATGTATTTACAGTGTGCTGGTAAGAGAGTCAAAGTCACATCCCTTCCTCACTCAGCTTACAGAGCTTCCATCATGGTCATGCTTCACAACATTGATGAAGCAGAGTGAGTTTAATGTTTACTTTTATCCACCTTTTGGGAGGCAATATTTCTGGGTAAAAAAAACCCAAGATTTATAAGTATAATACTTCTGCTGAGCTCCACAAATCCATTGCCATCAATGTAAATACAAGCAGGCCTGGTTTAAAAGAACAGACTAGAATAGAGTTCCTTCCCAGTTCTCCCTTTCTTCTACCTTAGTGCTTGCAGATCATAATATACTTAAGACTTTGATCTTGCTAAGCCTTGCATGAAGCCAAAGGGGCTGTACATCTGCACACAAATACTTACTCATGTAAGTTTCTGCAAAAGTAGCACACAAGTTTCTCCTTAAATTGAAGGTTATTTCACTGTGATAAAAATGTGCTGCAGATTTCAGCATGCTTGTTCTTTTGGGGGGAGGCAGTTGTTTGGGGTTTTTTTCCAGTGGTGACCTTTCCCTGTGTTCTCTCCATGAGCAGCTTCCAGTTATTCAAGAAAGCCACTGTTTTAAAAATGAGTGTGAGGCCAGTGCAGACATTTTGGATATTATGCTTATACCCAGGCTCTGTAAAGCCCCACCCCTGAATCTGAGTCATAAGAGAATGCTACTGTGGTAGTGATACTTGTATAACTCATGCTTGGCATTTCAGCTGAAATAAGTTCATGGAGTCAATAGGTTAAACATTCTATTTTATATCTTCTTTTTTCTCCCCCAGGAGATTTATATAAATGTTGGCCTGTGATGTTAGAAAGGCTAATGAAAGTTTCCATAGTTGGCAGAGACTCCTGCAGCTGTGATGCTCTTGTGGGGGAGCCAGGACTGTTTCAATTACCATATTTTCATGCATATAACCCACAGATTTTCTGCAATAACCTAAGTTCTGCATTTCAGCAGACACAAAGGTCATTAATTGCCTGCATAACTAGTACAAGAAGTTTACCATCAGGATCCCTCTCAGAATAATTCCTTCTGCTGTGACCCTTCCTGTAGTCTTCATTCACTATGCCACTCTCCCTCTTACCTCTGATAACACTCATAGTGATCTCTGTGCCTGAAAATAAGTAAGGACTTATTTTTTGTATCTGGATTTTCAGAGACGGAGTGTTATACATAGTTCAGATCATATGCACAAAAGTTCACTGGATTAAGAGGTAAAATGAGCCAAACTCATTGGCTTGCACCCAGAATCCATAAAATCAAAGAATGTATTCAAGCATTAACCTAGTACAGCACCAGAAGAGGTGCTGAGATTCTGAATTACAAGGCTTACAAAGAAGAAGCAATTGAAGTGAGGAAGACAAGTGATGTATTGTCTCCTGCAACAATTAAGGCCCTCTTAGTTTAACAAGAGAAGAGTGAATATCAGGCACTCCCCAGAATAACCATTTATCTCTGACATGCGACTTTGGTTTTGATCCAAAGAAATATCAGGATTTGTTTAAACTTCAGAACTTGCTTTTCGGCCCATATTTTTTTATTATTTATTTATTTTTAATTCACTGTTTGTCTAAACCTGTTTGAACAAGTGAGATCTGCTGTCAGCTGGAATTTGCAAAACACTCATTCAGATGAAAAGTCTTCTTTTAAGATTCTATTAGGAGTGAAGTTTTGCTGAAGTTCTCCTCAAAGGCTTGTTTTCTTGTTTGTCTTTTCAAGTGTCAGAGCTGGAGGAGCAGATGGGCAGCACTGCAAGAAGGAAATTTTATTCAGATGTGGTTTTGGAGGTTTCACAGTTTTGTTTGCATTACACCATAAATGTGGTTTTCATAAGCAAGTCAGTCACCATGCAAGGAAAGAGTAGGATTTAGAGTGGAAGGAATGGAAGTAGTATGTAAATTTAAAATCATGCTTTACAAAAGCAGATGCTTTCCAATCTGAGATTTCACTTTCTCCTTAACATTGACCTTTGCAGCTGTTCTTTGCCCACGTGTTGAAGTAGATGGACTATTTGAAGACCAGAAAAGTTGGTCGAAATGCACTTTTGTCACTTGATAAGCCATTTAACTTGGGTTAAGGATATCACAGACTCGTGTCTGTAAATGATGCTGTCATCACTCAAGCAGAGTAGTTCTTACTAAGCCAAACTTCTTACGACTCCTGAAAGAACATACTAGAATGTCTGGGTTTCTATTTGATGGATAAGGGTGAAATAATACGTCCATGACTAGCGCCTGAAGAAGTTTACTGCAGCAAGTAGAACTTTTTGGGGGCTTACTAGAAATAAATCATCAGAAGATATCAGGGTGATGAGCAGATAGTAGCAGAAGGAGAGGCACAGATCTGATCAAAGCTGTCATTTTGCTCAAAGGGGGTATTAGCAACACCTGTTCAGTTTGTCAGGGTGAACTCAGTAAAGCTTCTGCGAAAATGTCTCCAGTGTAAGAATCAGCCTCTTAATGCAACCAAGTCAAATTGTAGTCATTAAATATGTTTGTGTGGAAGTTCAAAACCTTTCTAAAAACTCTACCATAAAGTGGTTTTAAAATGCATTTTCTTGCTTAATGTAGCCAGGACATCTGCTTATGCTAAATTCCTAGATTATCAAACCAGCAGTGTTCTGCAGGCAGCCCTTCTTCCCTGCTTCACTTGCAGGATTTGGGAGAAATTGGGGCTGTAATGGAATTGAATGATGTATATGGGTACATAAAAATTTGCTACTGACATGCAGTAAAAGTAAAGTAGGAAATGTCTGTGTTCATTGATAACCATACTTATAAATTAATTTAGTTCTTAACTTAGAGAAAATCTGTTGCTCTTAATGTTCAGTACAAAGTGAAGGTATCAGGGTTAGTTTTCTTAACCAAGCATAAATAAGAGTATTTCTAAGTGATCATAATAGTAACTTACTTCAAGGGGATTAGAGCAGCTGTTTTCAGGGGTTTCAGAACAGCCGTGAGCTTTCAGCAAAGAAGTTTAATTTGTCACTATGTCAGAAATACATAAACAAACTCTCTGAACCCTGGATATGTTACTTGTTCACCAGAAACATCCTCTTTGAGATGACGCCAAGGGGGACCAGATGGAGCAGAGCAGCAAACAGGCAGTGATTGAGTCCATGTTGCTACAGTTGCCTGGGAACCATTTAAAACTTGACAGAGAACGTAAAGGGCTTAGAGGAATACACATCAATGTCAGCTTGGTACTGCATGTGGAATAGATAATCTGGTGTCACAACTTCCAGGCAGGCTCTGTTTCTTTTTGAGCTTGATTTACCTGGAACATCTTGTGAGATGGATGTTTGTGAGGACTTAGAGTAAGCTACCATGAGACAGTAAAATTCAACATCCTTTCCTGTGTGCTATATTCCTCAGAAGTAATGTGTTACTGATTCATTTAATTTTAATTTATTTTAGGTGAGTCAAAAATTTGCCCAAAATGAGGTGTTTAACAGTAATCATCAGAAAAATACTCAAGTATATCTGACCAGACCTTGGGGATTTTATTGTGAGGTAGAAGCTTATTTTAGGGGACTTGAAACCTTTATCAATTTTGGTTCCACTTCTAGGCAGTCTTTAACATTTTTTTGTAAGAGACAGATAAAAACATCCTCATGACTGTGGAATTCTGGTCCTGAGACAGTCTGGCTCAAATTGCAGCAAGCATTAGCAGGACTTGAGCTCTGGTTTGTGGATTTAATGGGGGTGGACCTGGGTTCTGTCTTTCATGTTCTTGACTGTATACAGTTTTTCAAGATAACAGATTTATATTTTAGATCTGTGATTGCTTTAAAGAAGCTTTTGTAAGCTGAAATTCAGAGAAAGTTTTCTTAGTAGTAAACAAAGTAATGTGCTTTCCTGTTAGGCTCTAGGAGAGAAAGCCCAGGAATTAAACTACTGTCAGTGACAGATTCTCAACTAATGCTGACATTAATAGCATTAATTATCTGTGGTTCTGAAGGTATGTTACTGAATTCTCTTGCTGTCCCAGAATGCTGTCTAGCATCCAGATGATGACAGCAGTTCACTGGGAATCTACACTGGATAAAAACAGGATGTTTCACAAAATAATTCAAATAATTGACTTCCTTGTAGTCTGTCTGGTAATACTGTTTCTCCTATGATCAGGTTTCAGTAAGTAAGAAAAAAATGTTTTCTCCCACATACATGGAAATCTAATAAAGTTGACTGCTGAGTTAGCCTTTGCAGAATGGCATTAATGCAGTACCATTACCTGGTAAGAGATTATTTTGTTCTGCTACTTTCTTTCATACTTTAGGATGCTAAATATTTTTTAAATGAGTTTGTTGAGAAGTCATAAATACCAGATGATTCTATTTGCTTAATCTGTTGTTTACATATTAAGAAAATGGATATTCTTGCTGAGTTTGAGGCCTGTCAGTTTAGAGAGAGAAAAGTAGGAGTTACTTCCTACCCTGGCATCATATTATCACATCTGTAATAAAAATGAGCTCTATACAGTTTTTTTGGATTAGGAAAGGGATGTGATGGCCTTCACTCAAGCAACTGGAGGTTTGTAAGCAGGTGAGATGTATAGCTGTACTAGCACAAGGGCCTTTTATCACCTGAGCTAGCAGGGAACCAGAGAGGAGCCAGCATACCTGGAGTGCCTAGATCCAGCTCACACTGAGCCCTGCAGTGTAAGTCCACCTTGTCATCTTGCATTTGTCAGGCATTCCTGGAGCTTTGATATGCTTCTGTTCACAGTCTGTGTTAGGTCTCTTAAGACGTATCATTGGAGAAGTGCCTTTATATTAGGCTTATGCTGTCAGGAAATTTCCTCTCCCTCCCTGTGGCTTTTTCTTTTTTATCACTAGGTCCCTTTCCGGGAACAAATGGGACATTTTTTGCATGAGGGGACAGAGCTGAGCTTCAGACCTAGAAATCTACATATATATTTGAAATCAGGGTTAAAGGACTAAGGGGTGGAATATCAGGGACATTTGCATTTCTAGGTGGAGGCTGTCATATATATAGCCTGGTCTCTCTCCATATAACTTGTCTTCTTCCCAGATACACTGTCAGGTGACAATTTGTAACCACGTCAGTGGTTTCTGTCCAGAAATTGCTGACATTTTCATTGCCTGTGTACAACAGTTCCACTATATTCTGGATTAAAATATTGGTCAAACTGTGCATATGTTGTAGGCCTGACATCTGGCACACAGATCTTTGTCTTTGAAATTCCAGAAGAGGTATGGTAGCATGATGCCATTTTGTTCCTAAAAATTTGCAAGACAAAACACTTCGTTTTGGAATAAAACCTTTTGGGATTTCTGCTCTGTTGTTTCTGAACTGAGATGGTTATATGTGTGTATATATATATATATATATATATATATATATATATATATATATATATGTATGTATGTATGTATGTATGTATGTATGTATGTGTGTGTATGATGCATCCTACTGGTTGCAAATTTTAGTTTTCATCTACTCACCCACATAAATCACTGCACAAATCTGGAAAGGAGAAACGCTAACTCTTAGGTGTCCTGGGTATCACAGCATACATACACAAGAGAAGCAGATAAAAATGTCTAAGCAACTTCTGATTTGGGATTTCCTAGGTTTTGGATGCTTTTCTTTGCAATCTGATGTTCTTTTCCTGAGGAATTACTTCATTAAACTTCTCAATTTTTTATATTTTCCAAATAAAAAGATAAACCCATGTATTTTTTGTGCAACAGTCAACAAAAAGTATTGTTGGATTTTGGCAGTAGAACTGCTGAGCTTTACAGTATATTAATTCCCTAAATCAAAATTTTTAGTAGTCCAACTATACCATGGCTGTGTCCACAGTGTTGTCATCTAATAAATTTCTTTTCTCTGTACTGTTAAGCATTTTTCCTAGGATCATCATCCTGCTTTCTTTTTTTTTTTTTTTTTTTTGGGTTATCTCCACAATTAGAATGTTTCCATAGCCATTTTGTATTTAATTATAGTACTAGTTGGATGAAGCACAGTTTAGCTTTTAATTCTGGTTTTTCCATAATCAAAAATTTCTTAACAAGGATCACACAGTGCAAACAGAAAGTCTTTGGTTGATTCTGTAGTCTAAAGCATAGCCTGCTTGGTTGAGTTCTTGTGTGTCAGTGTTCTCTACCCTTCAGATATTCTTCTTGTCTTTAAGAAGTTTCCAGAGTGCACTGTGTGGTGAGTTGCCTGATCCTCTAAGTGAGATCTTAGCCTCACTTGGTTGTTTTCAGATGCTTCCTGAGGCTTGCAGACCTTTCATAGCAAAGTAGGACCTAGAAGCCATTGTGAGATCCTTGTGCTTATGTTTAAAGTTGGTTAGAATACTCTTGATATTTCTTTTACTATTTTTCCTGTAAGCAGTGACCACAAGGAGATTATGCAATTTTGAGTAGGCAGATAGATGATCCACATGATTGTGAAAGAAGAGGGGAGTTTTTTGTGAGAATGTGAAGATGTAATCCACATGGTGGAAATGTTTGGGAGCTTCGAGCTTGAACATAAAATGGACTGCAGTTTGTGGCCTTCCCTACCTTAGTGTCTTTGCCAACTTTATTATGGAGCCAGCTTGGTTCACACTTGTTGCAGGTTTATCAGTAAATAGCCATGCCTGTGCACACAATCATTAGATTAATTAACTCCTTTTTCCAGTGCTTTCTCTTCACATCCTAATGATTTGGGTTAGTTTTCACTTGGCTGCTTGCAGTACATAGCAGAGAGCTGTACTCATTACTTCCTTCCCCATGCATGCATGTCAGCTGAAGGGAGAAACTTGAGCAGACAGGGGATTTTCTGCATAGTTTCTGGCAACAACAACCTCTGGTTCAAGCAGTCCACTTGTCAGCCTAGTCTGTATGTAAAGTTACCCCTGTTTAGTAGATATTTTAAGGCAGCCTCTGTTGGCTGGGGACTGAGCTTGTAGGCAGGCCTGGTTCGGTTGTAGGGTGACAAAATTTGACAGAGACAGACCTTTGGGAAAGGGTCCTTGGGAAGTACACAAGCACTTCAGCTTCACTGACTTCTAAATTATGGGTTTGGCCTGGGCTGTCCAAGGCTAGACTTGCTACCTGAGAGGTGTGTGGTCAGATGTGAAGCTGCAGAGAGGGGTGTAATGGGATGATGGACAGAGCACAGTAAATCACCCTAAGTAGCTGTACTAACATGTGCTGAAGCCAACTGTGAGCCTTTTGCAGTGCTGAAGCCGAGTCCAGTAGGCATCAGGAGTGTAAGCTGTCCCATCACTGCACTGAGAGAACCTGCCATGATTCCTGGTGTATGGTAGTATACAGCACAGGGAAACACAGTGGTTGAGGAGTGGGGTGAACATACTACAGAAAGATAAGATTTTTTTTGGTCAAATCTGAGCACTTAAGTGTTCTCAATAACCTTCTGATGTCCCCATTGATGGAGACTCCACACAGATTGTCCTTCAGCACCTAACAGAGCAGCTAAGACAGGGTAGTGTGAATGCTTTTGCTGTGTGAGCCAGCCTAATTCCCTTAAATTCTCTACCTTCTCAAATTACTTTTTCACAATTACATTTCACAATACAATAAAAAGACCACACTACTTCACAATTAGCATGGTGACATTGGGATGCAGTAGATAAAGTACACCCTAATCAAGGATGTATTCCCACAGAAAGATGACAAAGGAGTTTGCCAAATAAACATTTGCAGGATAATAGCAAGTTTCTGATTGTAAATACATTCTGGATATCTTCACACGGAAGCTCATAAAGCTAATTTGAACAGCTAAACTGGTTTGGCAGAGTCTCTCATTTTTTATCATAGGCTTTTGCTTTGCTAATTACATTTAAATATTTTTATTTTGGTCTGATCTAGTAATATTTTTATAGCATTAAAATAGCTATAATATATAGTGATGAGAAAATAAATTATCATCAATAAATAAAATAAGTGATCCCAGTAGGAATATTTTATTAAAACATTGTGACTTGAATTCCATTTGGTGTTAAGGAATACTGACAGTACAGCAGTGGCAAATTCTGTGAAATTTAGGCATGGTGTGTCAGAGTTATCTGTGGGTGTAACACCTCATCCATCAGCAGTTTCCTGAAGAAAGCATTTGGCATCCCCTGATCTTCGTTCAGGATTTTGTTACACAAGCTTCCTGGTCACTTGTGTATGGAACAGCAAACTGAAATTATGTTGAGCAGCTACTAGAAC
Source organism: Muscicapa striata striata (assembly GCA_030060385.1). Lineage (NCBI taxonomy): Eukaryota > Metazoa > Chordata > Aves > Passeriformes > Muscicapidae > Muscicapa > Muscicapa striata. Next base: position 5,632,412 of record JAREIS010000056.1, on the reverse strand, counting down.
TTTTAAAAATAATACTGTTCTCTTTTAGCCTCCCACTGTTTTTATGCATATGACCGTTTTTCAGATGCCAAAAAAACATCCGTCATAACTTTGATGTAGCAAGGCCATGCAAGAGCCTTGAAGAAGTTGTGTGCTCACTAAATTTGTGTAGGTGATATGTCAAGACCCTTGGCAGCAAATAGACCGTTTAGGAAAGAAGCATAGGGCCAAATTCTGTCAGTTGAATTCAACTAGTTCTTCTGCTGTGACTGAGTGGGATTTGTTTCCAGGATTACTGGCTACCAGTTCTATGATTTGATGTCATGAGGAAATTGCTTCATTATTTGCATGGTTGGGTAAGGATAGGGTGGGTATTGCTTTGTGCAGATACATTGCTGTGTGCTCATGAGTACATTGATGTAACAGGCATTTATATAAACATGCATTGGCATTCCTTATAGTCTAAAGGAGTATGATAAATTCATGTTATTGTCTTGTTTTACTTACAGATCAATGCAATTCGGTCAATTGTTCCGAACAAAAGCAATAATGAGATAGTTCTGGTGTTGCAGCAGTTTGATAACAATGTAGACAAGGCGGTTCAAGCTTTCATGGATGGTGAGTACAATGTACCTTTTCCACTAATGCAAGAGCGATTCAATCACATGTCAAAGTATTTATTGTCTCTAGTGGCTCAAAATATATTCTGTACTTCTTCAGAAATCTGATGTGTGACACTTGTTAATTATAGAAAAAATAGATCGTCCTGTCTGCATCTTTGCTTTTTCACAATATAAGTTTGACATGGCTGTTCATATGTTCTGCCTGGCTTTCCTATATTTGAAGCCATTCTTACTGCAGACCTGCTTCTTTATTCTACATATACTTTTTAAAGTAATACATCAGGAAATCATTCACTGTTTAAGATACAGTAACTAAGAACAATTCAGGATAGTTCTGAAGCACATAACCATACCCCTAAATCCCTGAATTCGATGCATACATTGACATTCAAACCTCAATCTGAATTTTGCAAATAGCCTTGACATTTATAATGGCTAAACCAAGACTCCATTGAAAGTTTGAGCCATTTAAACCTGGATCCATGTTTGTATTTTGCGTCATGAGACCATCTCTAATGAAAGGTCACTTGTATTTTAATATCGCTTTCCTGGTAAATATATAAAGTCAAGTGTTTTGAACTTTTCACCACAATCTGTGAGAAACCCTTTGCAGAAGTAATGGCATACTATGAGCAGTCTTTTCAAAATTTTTGTAGCTTGGGGTTACTTAAATGATAGTAGAAGTTCAGTGGTATCAAGGGGTCCTGTATATCTTAAAATGCCTAATTTTGGCAATCTCAGCAAGTTGTTTAATTCATTCCTATTTTACTTAAGAATTTTTTTGGGTTGATTTGGAATAACTTACTAAAATGTATCAGCCAAAAAGCAGCATCATCATATACTAGGAATCACCCATATGCAAAAAGCATATGCAAGCAAGCTGGACTATTTACAATAATGTATCAAAATTCTTCCATCAAATCTATATGGTTCTTTTTGCTTCAGGCAGTTGCACTGACAGTTACATTCTGAGGGATGTATTGAAACTGCATTTGTCTGTGTACACAGAAAAAGAAAAGTGTCGTGCATCTAATTAACAATAATTTTGTTTTCCCGTAATGTGTGTCCTGGGGAGGGTAGTGGAGGATTGTTCCATGACTATTCAGTAAGTTGCTTTCACTTTATTTTGTCATAAGTTACATCAGTTGCTTGTGGCTTATGAATTGTTTCAAATGATTCCTCAAAAGGTAAAGTTCTTTCACAGCCATGTCTCATTACCTGCTGTAAGGAAGAAACAGGGCAAACACAAGCTTTGCAAGAAGTGCAGTAAAGTTGTGAAGAAAAGCAAGCTGTTATACCCAAGTTCAGATGATCTTTATTTGAACTTCACCAGTTCATGATTACTGTTCAGAAGCCTTTGTGAGGGAATATATGAAAATAGCTAATATTTGTTACTGTCTGGAAAGAGCAGAAAAGATACCTATCCATGCAGCTGCCACTGTGGATAGAAAAAATAATTGAAATATTTTTTCATATGAATGACAAAAATTGCTAAGATTGAAATAACACTCGCTGAGAAGTCCTGCAATGAAAAACATTGGGGTTGAACAATGAAAAACATTGGACTGAATGGAAAGGTTGAGCCACCTCCATACAGTGCTTCTCTCAGAGGTGATGCTTGCTGCATCAAGAAATATTCAAATTTAGTTTCCTATCTTGCTTCATACAAGCAAGTGACATGTAGGTGATGCCTCTGTTATGAATTTTATTCTGTATGTGAAATTTGATTAAATGGAAGAGGGTTCAAATGTCTTATTTGCTATGCTAGTTTACCTAATTAAGCATAATCAGAAGGTCTGTTCAGGTGCTTTGTAGATGAGTTCGAGAAAATATACTTGTGGATTCAAATGAGGGCTTTGGGATTTGTACAGTTAATGCATTTCCAGTTGGAAGAAACAGAGGTTGTTTCGATGAATCCCTAAAGTAACTCTCCGCATGCATAGTATTCATAGGGAAGCTGAGGGAAGCAAAGCAAAGACATCATCAGCCAACACAAAAAGACAGTTGGTTGCTACTGTGAAAACAATTAACAAAGCTGTCACGTGAAATCACATATTTTCAGCATCATGAAGTAAAATGGGCAGAAAATGTTTATTACTTCATACAGAAATACGGTGCTTGTCAAAAGATGATGTACCTTTAGGAGAGGTGATTGTATTTATATGTACATAAGTATGTGTGTAACTAATTATAAATATGTAGTATGTTGTTATACATGAAATAGAAGTTGTTTTAACCTTCTATCTGCATTGTCACCTCTTCTAGAAATAGAACATGGCTTTGATGGATTCCATGCAAGTTTTTTCACAGTTTAACAAATTTGGCTTAGCAAGATACGTAATCTTTCCTGTTGTGTGTGATAGGCTCACCAGCTAGTCTTGGATCTGGTTTATTGTGATAGAAGTGTAATTTTGGTACATCTGAAAATCTCACACGTCTTTGGCTGAATACAAGTTGACAACTCATGGTGGTCTGGAAACAGCAATTCTTCTTAATAGTAATATCAACATTTCACTGAAAGGAGTGAGAAGAATGGCTGAGTATGAAGTCCACTTGAAAAGGCTAATAATTGAATATTTACTAGATTTCTGAAGTGATCGCAAAGTGATTTTTAAATTCAAGCAGAAGACCTTTAACCTGATGGTGATTAAAAATATTGTTGTGGCAGATACTGCCATAGTAGTTTGGATGACAATTCAGACTGCATGCTTGCCGTGAGATCTATTTTCAGCAATAGGCTTCAGGAGACCAAAATGATAATGTTAATTAGGAGAAGAGTTTTCTTCTAACATGGCAGCAGGCACTGGTCTGACCAAGACTCTTCCTGCTTTGTTCCATAAATTTATCTAAGTAACTCAGTGTGGCTGACAGGCAAAATTTTAAGTATAACTGTAATTACTTTTCAGTATAAGTTTTTACCATTCTTTTCTGCCAGGCCTAAGTTTACTGCATTTGTGTGATGCGGATTTTATGCAAGAGTCCACAAAATTACTCCTTCGATTGCTAATTCTTTACTTTTTACACTCTTATGTCTTCTGAAGATGACAGGTAACACATAGAAAATATGTGATAAAAATGCCAAAAGTTTTTAAAACTTTCAGATGCTCTAGAGTCAGGTGGACTATTTAGTGTACTCAGTATTGACTCTGGGTGCTGAGATAGTTTCCTTTTCAGGCAAGAGATTTGAGTGTTTATTTTTCTGGGTCTTATGCTAATGTTTTAAGTTAGGGACACAATCACTTTGTGCAGTGAAGTGCATAAAAAGCCAGTAGTGCCAAGTAGACCATCCACTGTAAGTAGTGTAATTAAAACAGGTAACTGGAAAGAAGAAAGGCAGCAGTGTGGATTTTGTTCTTCCCACATAAGAGAATTCACAACAAATTGAAATGCTCCTCAGCTAGGAGACTAGGAACTGATCATGGACACACTGGTTCTTTTTTATAGCTGAGCTTTTGTTGAAATGTTTTATCTTTCCTTTTTCTAGGCAGTGCAGCTCAGGTTCTAAAGGAATGGAATATGACGGGGAAAAAGAAGGTAAGAACTTGCTCTTGAGAGTCAAAGCATTTAAATAGCTTGTCAGCTGTTTGTACTTGAATTGTAGTATTTTGGGTCAGTATTTGGCCTTTTCCAGCACAGGTGACTTCATTTACACCTGTAGACAGTATTTGAAAGCAAATGTGTGTACTATTTTTAATCCTGTTCTTCTGTCTTTGCCTCACTAAGCCCAGTGTTATGAGTGAGTTTCTGGGACAGCACATGAGTGTATCTGGGTGTGGGAATCAGGCCCTGGATAAGCACGGGACAAATCCCAAAACAACCCATGCACAGAAACACTTTTAGTAAGAAACTGTATCCTGGATAGTCACAGCCACTTACAGTGCTCAATTTATTGATTGTATTTTGAATTTGTATGATTTGCATTGAGTGGTATCTCTATTCTTGTGATATTTCTCCGTTTAGAACAATAGGAGAAAAAGAAGCAAATCTAAACAGCACCAAGGCAATAAAGATCCTAAAAACAAGAATAGTGGACCTGAGAAGACATCTCAAGATCCTCAGCGATTAAATGACTGTCATATGAATGGATGCCCTAAGGACAGCTCTGGCCGTGGTTCTGCCAACCAGAAACTGGAAACCTCTTCTCTTGAGAACAAAGGCTCCGGATTTGTAGGGTCAGCACTGGATTGTCCAGAAAGCAAAGGTCAGTTCATCTGACAAAGAACACCTTTTCAACTGGCAGTAGCCAAGCCTTCACTAACATAAAGATCATGGTATTTTTATTGCCATGAAGATGTTGTAGAGATGTTTTTGTGGAAAAATAATGCACATAACTATCAAAGTCATGCTAATAGATTTATATCTGCACACTATTCATCTTGCAGTATGTTTCCTTGCCAAATGTCTTTCTTCTCCTATAGACAGCCCAGATGATACAGAATATTACAGGTAGAAATACAGTAGAATGCAGAGTTAGAAAATAGCTTGAGTGTTAAATTGTTAGCAAAATTAAGTCCCTCATGTGGGGTAAAGTTATCTGAGCATTATGAGCTTGTGGCATATTACTGGATTTCTTTATTGCTTAGTCTGAACTAGTCCATTTTTTCTTTTTCTCCTCTTCCCTACACAGATTAGTCACAGTAGGCCTCCACTGGCTTTTCCTAGCAGGGAAGGCAGGACCTTTGTGGTGTGGAAAGGCACTGTGATAGCCTTTTAGTACATGCCCTTAGTTTCTCACAGAGTCTAGTTTATCTAGTTATTTCTGAAACTGGGAGGGGCAGTAACACAGAAAGAGAAAGAAACTTCCTCGCTGTAGTAAGTATGGAGTTATGATTGTACCAACACCAATGTGAACAAACTCACTGCTGTGGGGCAGAAGCTCTGTGAAAACTTTTGCCTACAAGTTCATAAAAGCTCATATTGAATTCTCAGTTCTGGTAGTGTTTCTTCAGTTCTTCACATTTCAGATATCTGAAATTTTAGAGGCCTGGATTATTGCTGTTATTAGTATTTTCTTCCTGTGTCTTAAGACCTTTCCTTGAAATCCCTTTTTCCATGGTTGCAAATGCAGCTCTCAAACCCCATTTTAATAGAATTGCCAAAGTAATAATTGTCCTGAAATTAATTGTCTAATGCTTTTGGATGACTTTAATGGTGCCAGCCTCTGGTTAATTAAATGAAGGCTATGCAACCTGTAGCAGCCAAACAAACTACTACCAAGAAATTTTGTCCTAAAAATTTGATGCCTCACAAAGGACCAGAGATACACTCCCTGCCCTTGCTAGGCTCCCACTTAGCTTTGGATAAAATACACCATAACCCAGAAAATTCTGAATGTCCATAATACTAAAAGCATTTTTGTCACTTGTTTTGCAAGACATAAACGTTTGTGGTATAAACCAGACTTCTTAGAGTGGCATTTTTTGAAATGATACATGCATGAATAAAGATATGTAGACTTAATTGCCTGTGCATGGGGAGTGTTTTCTAGGGGATACAGAAAGCAAGAAAAGTACCCATGCTGTTAGTGACCTTTTTATGGGTCAGTGCATTTAAATCCTGCTTTTTTCTCTTTGAAATAGTTAAGAGTTAGTTGAATATATAAAGGGCAAAAAGTATCTGGAAGTTTTTCTTTGCTTTTGCAAGTGGCAAATGAGAGATGTCCATAGCTTTATAATTTTTTTAAGCTTAAATACATCTCTCCTGCTTCAATAACAAGGAGGAGAGAGAGCTTTCAAAAAAAAAAAAAGGCAGAAAAGAAAGGAAAGGAAATAGAGAGAAAATGAAACCTGAAACTTTAATATTCACATTTCCCTTACATAATAAAATAATTTCCTGGCAAATTTTTTAATAGAAGAAAATAATTTCTTCTTCACTTTCAGTTGCACTAATATCCTTTCCTTTGCAGTCAGTATGATAACTACTTTCTTAGAGTCAAAAGCTACCTATATTCATATTGTTGCATTTGTGCTAGAGTGATCAGGATCCTTCAGGGGCCAGCAGCTGTGCCCTTGCAGTTTCTGAGCAAGTCATAGAAACTCTTTCAAAGCAGTGTGAAATGTTGCAGTGAGTCCAAAGTGCACCTGTTTCATATTGCTCTCTCTTGTGTTGTAATCTCCTTTGTATTGTCCTTGTCTGGCTTGTTTTGGTTCCTTCCTTATCAAATGAATGTTACTGCAGTCATTTCACCATCTCCTTCAGAGGGCTCACAGCTGCAAAGGATCATAGATGTCTGTTGAGAGTCCCTAATGCTTTCCTCCCCATGAGGAACATGAGGTTGAAGCTTTGCCTATACCAGCTCCCTGTCTGAGATTAGGACTTTTAGAGCCATAAAATCTGGCTGCCTGGAAGGGACTTGAGGAACCAGAAGGGAGGATGCAGCATTTCTGTATAGAAAATTAGAGGCAGAAGCATTTGGTATCTACTTATTTCCTGCCATTATTCCATCTTTCTTTTTCTTAGACATCTTTAGTTGCCGTTACCCTTTCTGTGCGTGGCCTTGTAAAGAAGCAGTGTGAATGCACAGAAAGAATATTTAGTGCTGCCTTGTCCTGCTATTGGTTTTACAGGGTCCTTGGTAAAATCAGATCCTGATCTCTTCCCTACTTACTTTTCATGTAGGAACATTTCTAATGAATCTTTCAAACTTCCTTTTTATATCTCAGGGGACATACAGCTTCTTTTCTTTCTATGAGGTTCACTTGATTTGAAAGGTATTGAATGGCAAGCTGCTGCAAAAAGACAAACCACTCATTGTGAAGATGGCAGCTCAGCAGATTTCAGAGCAAGTTAATCTGGGCACTGGCAGGTGTGGTCATACTTGACTGTTAATGCCGTGGATGTCACACCATAGACTGGTGCTGAAGTTCCAAGCCACCACATATTGAACCATGTAACAGTTTACTTGCAGCTACTCTTATCCAGACTTCTGACTTTTCTTGCAGATATTTGACAGAGACTTTGTTCCTATAATTTGTTATGCGTTTGTCTTAACTGGTGCAAATCTTCAGAGACTTGCTGCAGACTTTCTCAATCTATTTTTAGTTGTGTTGATTGTCTTCAGTCAAATTTAAAAGTTCAGCTGCAGCATACAAAACTGCTGTTTGCTAGCCTATGTTGGGCATCTTTCTGCTGGGTTTCAAAGTAGCTCGTGTGTAGTTTTGGAAGAAACAGAATCAAAGTATATTACAGACAAAAGATAATCAAAAAGTTTAATTTAGAGTATAATTCTTGTTCTAGGTGACCTTCTTTAGGCAGAAAGCTGTCAAGTTTGTAATTGTCTTGACAGGTGTACCAAAGCTGCTAATTAAATGTAGTAAAAACAATTATGCACATTAACAACAAATTCTAGATCAAATAATAGGGACAGAGCCGAAGAGCTCTGGCCTTTCTTTATAGGTTAGCTTCTAGACTGCTGGTTTCTAATTACCTGTTAGTTATGTAGGAAGGGCAGCCTCAACTGGGAGTAGAAAGCTTTGATTTATAAAGAGTGTTCTATTTGCATTGGGGTGAGACGTAGCCAGGGTTGAACAGGGTTAGTAGCAGCTCTCTCACAGGAGAAATCCTCACTGTGTGTAAGACTGGTGTCTGCATCAAACCTTTGATGTGTTCAGAGTGCTACATTACTGGTGTTCTTGCTTTCACAGATTCACAGGTTCCTTTTACTTCTTTCACTACTTTCTTACATACTTGTTTTATGCAAGATACCTTTCTGTTTTCAGACTCAACCTTTTAAAGCCCTTAAAAGCTGAATTAAAATGTGAGCACTGATGTTCCTCCTTGTTTCTCTGGTATTACATGATTGCAATTAAACATTCCAGGATGTGCTTCCCACCCATTGTAATGGCCAGCCAGGGCAAAAAGAAGTCACTAGTTGGTATGCTGCACCTGTGCATGTGATACCCCTCAATCCCAGCAGTGTTTATCCCATTCCATGGGCCATAATCCAGTTGTTAATGTGACAAGTCCCTTTTCTCCAGACACCATGCATCATCAGTTAAATAAAGTGATGCATAAAAAACATCTTCAGAATGAAGAATCATCCATTCATCAAAGTGAGTACAAAAATAAGAAAAACGAGTTAACACAACAAATCACTTTCTATGCTTGTTTTCGTAACTAAAATTCACAGTGGCAGTAATAGCTGGCCTTGCCTGTCAGTTTTCGCAGTCATGCTTTGGCTGCTTGTTCCTCTGTTATGATGCTGGTATCTTGAATCCCTTCAGAGTTTTGGAAAGAGGAAACTAGGTAGTCTTGTGGCAGCCAAACAGACTCGGGCATTGTTATCTTATCCCTCTGAAGCTGTTGAACCCAGGAGACTAATCTTTGACATACTTTCATTTCCTGCTTGGTTCCTCTTAGCAGCAGCTTTTGATAGAGATCTGTAGTCAGGCAAGGTAAGCATTTCAGGTAGGAATGTTTAATCAGTGCTTTTAAAATACTGATAAAATTAGGAACATTTTTTTGCATGCTATATATATATATATACATATTTGGGCAAATACTATAATTGGTAGCATGCTTTTTATGTTGAGGTATTTTTTCCTATTGGCATGAAAGAGTTTATCTTTTTATTGAGGTTTTTCTTTTATACACTGCTGAAATAAGGAAATGTTCCAATTAGTGTTTAATTACCAAAACAATTTCATTTGTTGTCATAGTTCTCTGAGGTTCTGTAGGATGTGTGCCAGGAGAGCACCATAAAGTCATTCTGACTTAACAGTAAGGCTTCATACCTTTCTTAATCTTACAGCTCCCTGTTTTCTTCCTTAATGCTGTCTTGCAGACAGAGAACGAGAACGCCAGAGAGTATCTGTGGAACTAAACCCAAAGACTGTGAATGGAGTAGAACAGCATGAGCCCCTTCAGTCATCAGTTCAACTCCAGTGTAACCTAGGCAGGCCAAAGTCAAAATCTTCCTCAGTTAAATCACCCAATGCGTCAACCCAACTTGAAACAAAGACAGATGATTCAGTCAAAAAAAAGAGGTAAATTGAGTTTCTGGTTGCTGTGTTCTGAGGTCAAAAAACAGCTGAGGCCTCTAGGAAAAATACTCCGAATTCACATAAGTTAGGAAGTGATGTGTTGGAAAGCACGAGAGCAGAATTATAACAAAAATAATAAAACAACTTATGGTCTATTTAACATATTAAACTGAATAATTTGAACTAATAATGCCTTTCTAATATTTGTTTGATTTGGGGGATGCATTTCAGCAAACATGTTTAGAAACTGAAGAGCACTAGGGAGGGACTGCGGAAAAGTTGGATTTATGAACTTCGGTAGAATAACCACTTCATTCTAATCTGGGCAAATATGTTGAACTATTCCTGGTGCCTCATTCAGGAAAACTAAAACCAACTTTCTGACTACCATGCAATTTTTGTTTTCTATTTTAGGGCCAAACATTGAAAAGTCAGTAAAAGACTTGCAGCGTTGCACTGTTTCTCTAACCAGATACCGTGTGATGATCAAAGAGGAAGTGGATAATTCAGTGAAGAAGATCAAAGCTGCTTTTGCAGAATTACACAGCTGGTAGGTAAATTAGCTGCAGAGGTCCATCAGCTCCACTTAGAAAAGGGACTAATTAAGCCACTGGCATTAGTGGGGAGGGGTGACTTACACCCTCTTTGTTTGTGGCATTTGGTTTCCTTAAAAAAAACCCATGGTGCCATTCAGTAATGACACTCCTTACTAGCCAGGAAGTAATACATGCATGTATTGTATGCATACATGAAGTTCTTTGAAAAAAACTCAGGTTTTTTTACTTTTAAATTATCCATCTTGACCTAATTCTTTTGTATCAGATTCAGTGGCAACATAGATGAGCAACTGAAAGCTGTTCTAAATATCTTGTCTGGGATTTCTGAAGTCTCTTTTACCTTCTTTAAAGCTCTTCTTTCTATACTGAATCTTTGATCTTATCTCCGTTGGCAGACAGTCCTTTACTGTCTCTTCATGTCCCATCATCTTTGCTTCTTATCCTACCATTGTTCTCTTAACTTTCCCTCATAGTTCCTTCTAAGTTTCCCATCCATCATTTAATTTCCAATTTGCATCTCTAGATAATTCTTTTTCCTCATTTTTTTTGTCTTTAATCTATTTTTTCCATTTGTAATTTTGATTACTGCTGATCTTCAGCATGTATACCTACGCCCTTTCAAAACTTATAGCAGAAATAATTGCTGTAGTAGCAAGTTGCATATTTGGTATATTCTTGTCATAGAAAAGTATTTTCTGCTTTGAGTTTCACTTGGCCTTGGTTAAGCATAGATGTTGTATAAAACCTATGCATTAGACAGTGTTGAAGTAAACAGAAGAGATCATGTTAAAATGTACAATACTTGGTTACAAATCAGAGAAGTGTGAAAAACCTTTCCCCTTTAATTCAACCACAGTATTTGTCAGTAGTTTTGTGAGTGTATCTTATAAAAGAGCAGTAGTATTGGCAGAATTTTGTTAACTTTGGACTTCAGTGTTGTATTAATTGTCTTCAAAGATTTATCTAAAGGAACTTTAGGGCCATTGAGGCTCTACTTCTGTATGGGCAGAAAATGCAAGTGCTGCTGAGCTGATTTTGGGGAAGAGTCTGGTTCACTGAGCCCCCAGTGTACTTTACTATATAGCAGGGAGAGCTGTGTTTCTGTCTCTCCAGTGAATATGAGCTGTGATCTCTCATTGCACTAAATTCGGTAATGTCAGGATTGTTCTGGAGTCATTACAGTGATTTTTGCTTATGAACTTAAATGTAGTAATAAGATTGGGATAGAAAAATTCAGCAGAGTTCATCAACTCCTTGCATCTTTTTTTGTTAGTTCTCAGAGGGGACCTTTTGTCTGAGAAAACTATAGGTGAATCTATAGTTGCTATGTAGTTCACTCACTTTCTTTATTTTTGGCAGCAGTGTTAAAAATACCTTATGTCTCACCTTGGCTGCAGGCAGTCACAGCAATTGTCACTGTCATGGAACAGACTTAGAATTCTGTCATGATCTAAAAGTGCAGGGAGGTAGTAAGTTCAGAACTGAAATTCTTCATTTTTCATGTATTCATATTTTAATTTGAAAAACAGTGAAGTGTATTGCCTAACACTAAAATACCCCAAAAGAGTTTGTAAGTGCAAGTACTTAAAAGGATCAAAATAGCCTGGAAAACTTTTCAATAGGCTTAATTTCATTTTGCCTCCTACCAGCTTCAGTGCCTAAAAATTATTGAAGTGGAGTCTGCTGGAAGCTCTAGAATGTAACAGATCTGTGGTCTGAATATTTGTGCCTCAGCATAACATTGCAACGAGGACAGTACAATGTCAGAAGATGTTTATGGAAATCTCAGTGCTGGCTATGTTGATTTTGGCAGCTCATAAGTCTTAACATTTAGGTTTTTCTTCAAATGAATGAGGGAGACTTTTTGTTTAAATAGTAAACTGCCTGACTTAACACCTTCTTTGCGAAAATTAAAAAGAGTTTTGTGGTATTTCATATGATCTTCTGGCCTAAACTTTGAGGAAGACGGGCACAGCTCATTTAATACCTTGTTTCCAAAAAGTCCCTGACAACTGCTGTAGATTCACTGGGTTTGGGTGGAAATCACCTGAAGCAGTGATACATACAGCTTCAGACCTCATACAAGGATCCCATTGCATTCCTGAGCTGCACGGTTTAGTATGTTCTACTTACATGGGAGTTTCCTTGCTCCAGAATTGAACAAAATATCCCCAGTGCTAGCAGGAGGATAGGGTTTTAAGTGAGCATATTTATTACCCTCCTTTGGCATGGAGTTTCATCGTGACACAGTCAACTTGTCTGTCCTGGGAAAATGAAGGAGTTCAGCTAACTGTTGCTCCCAAAATGTTACGGAGTGACCAAAGCAAGGGCATGATGTCAGGTGTCCATTGCAATTCCAAAGCTTTTTCCAAGTTCCTCTCCCAGTTCCTGCTGGAGTGTAGGCTGGTTGGGATGGACAGCAGATACAACAGCCACCAAGTGCTGTGTTCAGAACTGCCAGGAATACTGGAATGAGCTCAATACTGTAACCCCTTCCTGTTACACACAGCTGTCACCACCTAAGGGGTTTTAGTGAAGCTAAATGAAGTCAGCTTTTATCTTGCATTGCAGCTGAATGCTGAAACACACTAATTTGTCTCTTTTGGGTTTATTTTTCTTCCTTTGATAATAGGATATAAGACCACTATTGTGTCCTTTTTTGCTATCAAGGTCAGAATGAAAACTGCATTGCAAGAATTGGTAGTATTTTTGATTTTGTGATGATCTGTTCTGGTTTTTTAAATCTCTCCATTGTTTTACCAATCACAGAAAGAATGAAGATTGCAATGATAATATCATGTATCTTCCTCCTACTTCCAGAGAGTAAATGAAACCATTATTATGGAGTTAAATGAATAGCACATGTGGTCTAAGATGTCCTGAAAGTTTCAGCAGAAACACAGAACTTCAGCTTCACAAGAACTTCTTTTAACAGCAGAAACTTTTGAGTGATAGCTGCCAGTGAAGATCCATGTTTCTCTCTGGCTCAGTATTTCACAGCTTGAGCTAACCAATAGGGAAGTTACTCCTCAACATGTACTATGCTGCTATTTAAGAAGTCACCTATCTGGCAAAACAGTGGATACCCTCCCAAAATCTGAAAAACAGTGCTAGGGAGGGATGTGCCTTGAACCCTTGTAAAAGCTTGGGGGGGAAAATGAAATGCTTACTTTAGTTTTGACTTTGTAGTAAAATGAGGCAAATAACAATCCCAGAAAGATGTTTATTTAAAAACATTGCATTGGGCTCACTTCCTTTTCCTTAAAGAGCCTCACTAAAGTTTGTGCTAACTGGAGTAATTCTCTGTGTGCTCAGAAGTGCTAACAGCTTGCATTTATTCAGTTCTTTTCATGCCAGAAGACACTATAGCATTTTACAAGCTATGGGCTGGACCAGGCAGGGCACTTTGCCCCACAAGAGGTCTTTTGCAGTTTCATGTGGATTGTGCTCCTGCTGTGATCCAGCACTCTGGCCACCCCTGCTCTTGCTGGGCTTTCTGTGACATTGCTTTCCCAGGGTTATGAGAGCACTCAGCAAAGCAAACTGAAGGACAGTGTCCCTTAGGAGAAGAATTTGATAGTACTCCTTCATCCAGTTGCATTCAGCTTTGGTGTATGGTTTTCAGGAATACCTTTGTGTGAGTGAGAACATAAGGTGCTCCCTTTACTATTTCAATATAAAATATATCAGTGTAGCCATATCCCACAGTAGTGTAGAGCACAGAAAAGAAGGCTACCAAATAGTCCTTAAGTTGCAGGGGAAGGCTAAAAAAAGCTAAATGAACTCTCCTCTCACTAGAGTGCACTTGAGATTTTGTTGCCAAGCTTAAAACCTACAGGCATTAACTGTGTTCTCCCTTCTTTTCCACCAAGAGACTGAATAACCTTCCTGGGGATAAAAGGAGAGCCCCAGGAAATCTGAGTGAAATGTGTCGAGCACAAAAGGAGCCACAGTTCCCCGTAACACCCCTTGCCAGAAAATAATTTTCACATATTGGGCATTCATACAGTCATATGGAAAACTAAAAGGAAACATCTGCTACTTGCCCATATGGTCTGCTGCCAGCCACAAATAGTCTGTAGAAAGCAGTAAGAGCCAGGTTTAATTATGCTGCATGCAGAACTGAAGCACATAAATACAAGCTTCTCTACTCTTTTCTAACATGTTGGTATGTCCAGAGCAGTGTAAAGAGCTTGAAAACCAACACAACTGAATTTTTGGAGTGAAGAAAAAGCAGTTGAAAGGTTTACCATAGGCTAGATAAAAAAATTACTCTGACATAATACTGGGAAGATGGAGTTTGGCAATACTGACAATTTAAAAATATAATAAAATAGATTCAGGGTAACAATTAGAAAGCATGTGCTGTATGTTTGGGGAAAATTAAGCAGTTTTTTTATTGTTTTCTAAGTTAAAGCAGAGGAGTGGTTGAATGGGGGAAGAAGTAATTTAAAATAACAGAATTATGTCTGTACTTACATAGTTGTGTCTGCACTGACTCAGTGTGGGGTAGTGAGCAGTGGTGCCAGTGCTACCAGTTGCAGGACAGTGAGAACACAGTTGCCCTTTCCTGGGACGCCTCCTTGACAAGCTGTAAAGACGGTTTTCTGTCACCTGTAGCCCAGAATCAGTGGTACCAGATGAGAACTGCCTGTTTGTGCTGTGGTGGTTTGGAGATGGGCAGATGGCTGGAAAGGCCAGGACTAGTATTGCTTTACACTCACTGAACAGAGTTCTGTGCTGGTTTTCTCTCCATTTCCGGGCAGTTCTTGTGAGGTTTCTGTCTGTCCAGCAGTCGACCTTTGGTAGTCCTTATGCTTCTAAAGTCCGGGTTTTCAAATCCTCCTGCAGTTTGTTGTGATGTTTGTTTGCCCATCAGTCACGCGATCCAGTCCTTAACCTTGTCAGCACAGAGAAGATAAAAATAGTCGACTTACATCCAGGTTTCCTTGGCCCTGCTGGATTTTCAGGTACCTTCAAAGATCAGTGCTTTGACCAAGGCCCCTGGGTCCTGGCCCTGGGTAGCCTGGGAGAATCTGATCCAACAGCTCTGGCCCCAGGCTGGATACCTGCCTGGAGAGGGATTTGTGCTGGACTCTTTTCAGGACCCCCAGCAGGCTGGGATCACCCTGGCTGTGCATTAGTGGAGAGAACAGACAGTTTATAGAACTGGGGGGAGTTTGGTTTCAATGAGATACATGTCCACTTTCTGACTCCTCTGTCTTTTACAATTACTTACTTCATCATGGTATTCTTTTTACAAGTTAGTGAAACTAGATTAAAGAGGTGAGATTCAAAGGTGGATTACATTTCTTAGCTGTTGTCTGTATTATATGGTACTGTCTCCCCTCTTCCCTCCCAGACATTTATAGGTGTGTCTGTCATCCTCAGTAAAACACAAGAGCACACAGGTTTTGAGGCCATGCAGGTAGACTCTTGATTTTGTTCATGTCATTGGGGATGAAAAGTTAATGTCTCCTTTCTGATCTCACTGTTGTCAGACTAGTGAGAAATCTAGCTTACTAAACCCAAAAAGACAATAATTATCTTTAAAAATTTCAACTGACATTACACCAAAAAGCCAGACCTTTCTTTGAGGCCACTTCCAAATGTGCTTTTGGGAAAATTACCTCTTTTCTGTAGCAGGAGCTCAACAACTGCCTTTTTCTTGCTGGAGTGTATTTAGGCTAAAATATATAAAACCAGTAAGGTATTCAGATACCTCAGGAATCAGATCAGAACTGAAACTCAAAGAGGAAAGAAATACTTTACGAGTTTGTGTAAAAACGTGCAGGATACTAACAAGCCATGATGCAACTCATACTCACCAATGTTAAAACTGGCAAATTGTGAGACAATGCCTTCATTTCTAAAAAACTAAAATGTAGAAATGTTCAATCTTTTTATATGTCGGTTTTTAGCTTAAAGAGGTTTGTGTGATGAGGCAATAAATTTCTAATTGTTTGTAAAGAGAGCTTAAAAGAAAATTGCAAATATACCTTTAATTATGGTGCATATACTAGATCATACTGTGCTGGCTGGCTGCTAAAGAGAGCAATGCTAGTGAAGGTAGATAAAAAATTACACAGAATGAACTTGAATAACTAAAAGCCTTTTGGCATTTTCAGTTCTGCTAGATTGTGCTCTGCAGAGGGAAGGATTTCAGTGAAATTGATTTATGTCATCTTTTGTTTTTCTTCTTATTGTCAAACTGTACTAGTGATCAGAATGAAAATTCATGTCATCTGGTTTGCTATCTAAACATTGTGCATATACTATATGGTGATCAAATAACCTTCAAGCATTGTGAACATTTAAATAATATTGAACTAATACTGAATATAATCTACTGGATCATTAAAAAATATGTCATGTATCATCTTTTCCTACAAGGTATTTTCTACTATATATATTTATTTTTTTTTCCTATTAATATAAAGAAAACTTGAAGTGTCATTTCTCTAATTACAAAATAGCATGGCTAGTCAGTAATCCTGTAACACTTGTAGTCACCTAGTACAGGTGATTGAGCTTTATATTTACATTCTCATCACATCATTCTAGCTTTTTGTGCCAAAAGTTTGACAGGGACAGTTCTAGTTTTTGGATTGATGTGCAGGATTCTTTTGTGAAATACACAACTGGATTAGAGATTCTTATCAGTTGTCTTTTCACACTGTCTGTGGGTCAAGTATGTTCATGCTGGAAGGGAAATATGTGCAAGAAAACAAAGCATAATACTTAGACTAATGCAGAGCTTATCAGGACCATCTCCTGAATTTGCATGTAAACTCAGCTCAAAAGCAGCAGAGACAGTAACAGTACTAACATCCCTCAAACTTGCTTGGGCTTGTCAGCAGCTTGTCAATCAGTACAGCTTCAAGGAGCTACTGGGGTCTGTTCCAAAGTGTTGACAGAGCAACATCACTGGATTATGTTGTATTTTTGCTGATGCCTAAACTATCAGACTCCAACAGTGTCTCACTCCTCTAACTCCCTTCCTCATGAAAAAAAGAGTTCAAATTGTACCTCAGTGTTCAGCAGCTCTCCAGCTGAACTAGCCCCCAGAGGATGCCCAGGAAAAAATAGTCCTTCCCCCTTCCAGTTATTCAGGATGCCACAGCTGGTGATGTCTTCCTCAGTGTCCAGGGCAACAATCATTCTCAAAGCGTGCACAAAGCTAGTTCAGGGGAGAGTAAAGCTTATTAAATATCCCAGGGAGAAAATTGGCATTTTGAAGGGTTTAACAGAATTGTGAAAGGACTCGTTTGAATTATGCTTAACAGAAACCTCTATGCCGTGCAGCTGGGACTTACCTTTGTGAGCTGTGTCAGCATGTTTGCCTCCGTGTCAGCTTGGTCTTTTTATTTCCCCATCTCTTCAGGCACAATAGGTTTGTCATAATGCCTAGAAGGGGCAGAAGGAAAGAGGAAATTCTGATCATCTGGAAACCTTGTGATTCTCATCAGTAAAGCTATAAATCAGCCAGCCTGGCAATCTGAAGCAGCTTTTCTTAAGAGGCACTAATAACTTTAATCATTTTAGTGGGATTTGGAGGTATTGCAGCTGACTGAAAATATCGTTTCTTTAGCACTGTGCAAATACTAGATTTTGTGTTGTAAACTAGAGGAAGATTAATTTGTTTCCACTAATGTCAGAACAAATTCAGAATTTGTTCTGAGTATGAAACTGTGAAATGAGGCAGCTGTCAGCATAATTTGCCCCTATCACTGCTGTGCCAGCAGCTCATTGTAGTTTGGCATTTGCAGCTCTTTTTTCCATTGTGCACTAGTGTGAATCCTGCCAGCCTCTGTAGGGCCAAGGCATGAGTACTGTTCATTTGACCAGGAATAAGGCACTTATGTTTTTGCCTTCAAAATCACTTCAGCAAAATGATTCCTAGAGAGCTGCTGTCTCTCCTGCTGCATCTCATATCTCTACAGCATGAGCACTGGCTGTGTTCTCATTTGCATGCCCTCTGTGTTAAGCCTCTGCTTTGCCATGTCCTCTGAACAAATTGTCTCCTTCCTGAGCCCCACTTCAAATTTTCATCTGGATATTAATCTCAAACAGTGCTAAATCCTGTGCTCCAAACTGCAGGTACTCATCTGTGGTGAGCAGTGATATTGTGCTGATAGCTCAAGTTTGGTACCCAGGTCCTGATCCTGAAAATAGAAAGGGGTAAGAAAAGGAAGAATCAGTCCTTTCAGGAGACAGGTGTGGTGAAGGGAGACAGAAAAGGAAGAGATAGTAATGTTACTCTGTTTTTTTCTGTATCATCAGTCATAGAGATAAGGCTCACTTGATTCAGATCAGTCTTGAGTCTGATCTGTGAAGGGGAGAATTGAGTCCCAGTGTTTGGTCTGCTGCATCAGGGGAACCTATGAACTGATGTTTAGGGCATGGATTCAGGTACATTCAAAGAAGGAAGTGGTTCTGAGTTGTTTGTCACCAGTGTCTCAAGTAGTGTGTGGGAGTATATTCAGGTGTTGATGTTGATATTCAAGGTAAGGAAAAGGCATGGCTGAAGCCATGCCTTTCAGATTTTTAGTGCTCAAAGTAATCAGAAAAAGTTGACAAGATAATGAACTCTTGAGAACATCAGCTGAAGTAGTATGTTCATGATTTTAAACCTGGTTCCAAACATCTATAGAAAATCCAAGAGAAACAACATAACTGGAGAGGAAGGAATTAGCAGAATGTTTTCCCTCAGGTGTCTTTAGATCTGAAATGCATTCTGTTCCTTGCTCTGCTAGAGCTCAAATCTGGTCATACCTGAGTGTGCAGAAAGTTCCTGTAGCATTCAGTACCCTTTTCTACACAGCACAGTGATGGCTGCAGGCGGTGCACTGGACTGTACCAGCTTGATACAACATTTTAGTGCCAAATGGACACTAAGAAGCATTAAAAGAAAATGCCTTCCTGGGAGGTATTGCTGCTCTGAGCTTCAAGCAGTTCTCAGTAACACTTTTGCTGTGGTCTAATCATAATCACTGTATTAAGGCTGAGTAGGGCATTATTCCAGCAAATATATTAAAGATGGTTGAACTCCTAAGTTAAGAAGCTGTTCAGTTTGACTGTCCAACCTTTGTGTGGAAACAGTGGGATACTAGCAGGAATGAGAGACAAGATTTGATCCATTGATTTTTTCCACACTGTTCCTGTCCTTTCTCCTTCTATATGTTAGCATTAAGTTTTCTCTTTGTACTTGTCATCTGTCTTTTTTTTTCCCAGTCCAGGGCTTTTTTTCCAGTTTTCTGTCTGTTATTTTCATTTGTTTGTAATTTCGATAAATCCTTGTTGGAAGCAGTGTTGCTGTGTTTTGCATTTGCTGGTGCTGGTTGGCCTAGGACATTTCTAAAGGAATATGAACTTTTCCCATATATGACACATGGCAGTTTATGCTTTCCAAGCTGAGAAATGTGGTTGTACGCTTCCAGATGAAAATTAGTATGTTCCTTTCCTTTAGCCAAGAGAGAGAGAGTGCGTGTCCTCTGCTGATATAAATTAGTACAGCTGCATTGTCTTCAGGGAAGGAAAACCTTTTCAAGGTCTGGCTGTTAAAGAAACGTAGTTTCTTGCATGGACAAAGGGACCAAACAGGTTTTCTTTTGTATTATTCTTTTTCCAGTGTTAGTTTATAGCTAGAAAGGAAGTACTCAGGTGGTTGGTCTTTAAATCATCAGTCCTCTCCTCTACTGCCATGACATCCAAATACTTTCCTGAAATGTTTGTCAGAGACCAAAATGAAACATTAGGAGTGGAGAACTGTCTATTAACAGATAAGATTTGACTATAAAATATGATGAATACAGGACTGCTATGGCCTTGTTTTCATTTTGGTATTAAAAGTGGTTTTATTTGGCATGAAAATAAAATGTTAGGTGCCACCAGTTTACTAATCATCTGTTGTTAGAGTGCAGAGAGGACAATCCTGGAATGAGCTGCACTAAAACACTCGTCTGATGAGTTCTGCTGTTGTGACCTTGTTGCTTGAATATGTTTTCCAGACAAAAATTTTTGTTTGTATAACCTGTGTAGTGCGCTAGGGAGGCACTTTGATAACAGAGACGGAAAAAGCAAAAATCTGCAGTTCTTTTAATTTAAGAGAAAGTAGTAAAGATAACTAGATTCTCTTTGTGGAGGATAGAAATAGGTAAGAACTTACAAGACTTGTTTCAGCCACCTGTTGTGAAAGCCAAGGAAGTTTATTAAACCATGTAGTTACAAAAGCTAATTGAAAATAGATTTATTCTGAGAAGCTATGACTATTTAGATTAGCAAGCTGGAATCATCACCTGCTTATTTGGCATTCAAGCTTAATGCTTATGCCTGGAGAATACTGAATGCCAACTGGAATAAGTGTGTCCTTCCATTATCAGAGCCTGCCTCTTAACTGATTTGCTCTACCATAAAAAATCCCTGCTGTTTTATTTCCTCTGCTGTGTAGGTCACACTAAATTGATCTGGCAGGCTGAAACAGTAATTTTAGTCATGTTTCTATGTATGAAACAAATAAATCTGTTACACTGCAATTGTGTTGTCTTGCTGAATCCTTTGCCATCAGCCAACCTGCTTCTGTCCCTCTTGTTGGCTATTGGGAGGCAGTGAAAGGTCTCCTCCTCTTCAGGGGGTATGGTAGACTGGGAAAACTCAAGGACAGAAGACTGCAGAGCTGCTGTTGCAAACCTCCTGTGTGAAGTTGGTTGGAAGATTTCAAGGGAGGAGGAATGGCACTTGAACATGTTGTAGCTGGTAGATGTTTGGTTGTCAGCTGTGTGTTTGCCATGTGTTGCCCACACTGCCTGCTCACCAGTCTTTCCCTGTTTTAGTTAAGGACCTCTCAATAATTTTCTCTTTACGTCTTCTGTCTCTCTTTACTGCCCACTGAACTCTGGAGGATCTTCCCTTTCTTGCTAAGGATATTCAAATGTTTTGGGTTTAAGTTTTCTATAATGTCTTCCTTCAGTAGAAGGCCTGTTCACATGTAACTTGGTGTCTTCACTGGGTACAAAAGCTAATGTTTAAGGTTGATTTTACTTAACAGGGTTGAGAGCTCCACTCTTCCCTTGAGTGTGTGCCTAGATGCACTCCTGGTGTTTGACCTACTTTTTGCAATTTTCCCCCCAGCTGCTTGAGTTCACTCACTTATGCAAACACAAACATTAACATTGGTGGTGTTGATTAAATGTGAATTCAACATTAGGAATAATCTAGTGAGGGGAGAACAGGATGGCCCACCAGAGCACTGTCCCCTGGAGAGCATGCTGCATACATGTTACTCCACTGGACAATGTCGCTATGTTCATAATGTGACCAATTTACCACATATCCTGTCTGCTCTCAGCAGACCCACCTGATCAGCTGCATTTTGACAGCTTATAAGCACTATCAGGGATTGCACACCAGGCATTTGTAAAAGGAGAGGCACACAATTCCTTTAAGAAGGCCAGGTAAATGGGGAACAACTCCTTCCAAGTCCTGGAGGCAATAGGGGGCAAGGAAGTTGACTTCTGTTATGGAGATACTTTAATGTTTATTTACATCACAAACCATTTTCTTTTTTACCCTGACATATTTTTCAAAAATATCCCTAAGAAAGAAAAGGAGCTCATTCCACACATCTTTAATTTTGTTTCATTCTTAGTTTTGTGCCGAGACCTAAGCTGTGTTAATCTGGGTAGCAGCAGTGGTGTATCTGGCGTAATTAGGTACCAGACTGTTTAGTCATTTGAGGATTGCTGTGCTGAATCAGACTGATTTCCACATCTGTGCAGATACATGGGAATGACAGATGTTTGTGTAAAGCAGCCCACACTCATTATCACTAATTTTTTGTAGCTGGCTTCCCTAGGTATTTCTTCAGCTTCAATTTTTTACGTATTATTCATTTCAAAACTAACCATTATTAATGTCTGAAGTCTGTGTGTAGCTAGAGCTTTTGATTTTGATGGAGTTCTAGCATGAATTAAATCATGATTTTTTTTCTTTTTTTTTTTCCTTTTGTAGCATCGTAGACAAAGAAGTGTCATTAATGGCAGAAATTGATAAAGTTAAAGAAGAAGCCAGTAAGTAAAAAAAAATACACAGGGGAATTTTGGAATATTGTTGAAACAGTTGTTCTATTTGGCAGAAAATTACACTATCCATAAATTTGGTTTGCAGCATTCCATCATTTTTCACTCTATTTGTATAGTCAGATACAGCTTTGATGTGCCAGGGTAGTCTCTGTGAGGGTTGTGCATCAAAATTTCAGTATTATGAAGTTACAGTAAACCAAGAGGTGATATGGAGTTAGATTTAAATAATTTACTCCTTCTGCTTACCTATCAGAGCTTTCTGACCACTCTCTTTTTTTTACCCTCATTTCTATGGTTATTCACGTACTTTGTTTCCATTTGTCAATTCACTGTTTGTTTGCTTATATTACCTACATAAGTTATAATACTGGAATAGGGGAGTAGGTTGTTGCGTTGCCTTGCATAGCTTTAAGGGATAGAGATCAAGCTTATGAATTAGAACAGTTTTAAAAATGAAAAAACTGATGCTTACTGCAGTCTGTTTTCTTAATAATCTGTGGGAGTTGATATGATTCCAGGCTTTCATGTTGTCTCTGGTTTTTGCATTTTCATGTATATGTATTCTGTTTTGGGGTGGGGAAAAGCAAGATGAACCTTGTATTAGGATACCACAGTAACTGTCTTACACTCCATCCAAGATACAGTGTTTGTATTTACGCCTAGGAAATACAGTGGGATGTGTTTTAGTGGAGAATGCTAGGCAAGAAATTGAAGAGTAACTGAAGCATGGTTAGAATGGTACTTTTCCTGGCAGATGAAAATGTCCTTGCTATGAATGCATACAGTCCTTTTATTGATTTGTGAATGTAAGATCCTTTCAAGCAGGATCACAAATATATTTTACATTCTTGAATGCTTTACCTGCATTTAGCACTCACTTAGTTTACAAAAGTATACTGACTGAATTTCTGTTGAAAAAAGTGCTCTAAATTCTCTGTTGCTGTCCAAGTCTCTTGCAGTTGTATATGTGTAGAAACTAGAAGGTACGAAGTTACAACAGCAAAGATTTGCAAAGCTTGTGTTTTGAGTTTTATTTGCTAATTTTCTAGGAATAACATGAAAGAGATGTGAATTTGAAGCTTTGTGTTATTCTGGGAAGGACTTGTGGAGAGATATATATAAGCAGGTTTTGTTTATCTGCAGATACCAGGTAGCCATAATCAGCTACACAGCATGCACTCATTCCCAGGAGAAATGATGGTAGAATTCCCACTGATCAGCAGACACAGGTTTAAGCCCTAACTGCACAAGCAAAACCACATTTTGGAAATCCACTGTCCAGGGCTGATGGTATTATAGGGCCCCTTCAGTAATCTTAGCCAGTTATAGGAATTTTTGTAGAAAGTAAACACAATTCCTACCTACCAGCATGCAAAGTGCTGCATTTGCACATAGCATGTTCTGTTTTCCCTGTTTTCCTGCCAGCTCCATGCATGACAGTGGATGGCCCAGTACCTGTCTGCAGCAGTGTGCTTTCTGCTGTCTCTCAAGGCTGCTGTAGGCTGTAAAGTGCCTTCAGAAACTTAGGCAGAGAGTTGTTACAGGACTGCAACATGCTAACCAAGATTTAGAATATGATTTATTTTCATATCTCTTTGCTGCACTCAAGGACTGTTTTACAGCGGGTGATCTTATTCTTACTGTCAACACTAGGAAAAATTCAAATATGATAATTTCAGGGGTTTTTTAAAACATGGGTATTTGGCTGGCATCTCATGAGAATAAATGCCAGTATGAGATGAGGTCATATGGTCTGGGCAGTCACTTCAGCAAAGAGGAATTGATCTTGGGGAGGAACAATATTAGCATTACCTAGAATAAGCAGTGAATCAGAACTATTGGACAAGGTAAGCACCTGGCAAACCGTTTAATGTGATAAAATTTCCTCACTCTTCTAGACCATATTCTACAAAAAATGGAATAGAAAATGTCAGCTGGGGAGATAGCAACTGTTCTTAGCATAAGTAATAATGTAGGCATGGATTTACCAGCAGGGCTAAAGGAACTGCAGCCATCCTCTGCCTTCCTTCCCTGCTGTGTGTGACACACACTCCACTGCTCCCACGAAGCTGAACAGGTGCAGCTCTGTCTCCCTGTGCCTGCTGGACCATGTTGTACTCAAACATGAGTACTGAACATTGTACTGAAACATTGGAACAGGTTTCCCAGAGGAGGGGAGATCCTCATCCCTGGAAGTATTCAGGGTCAGGCTGTGAGCAACCCCATCTATTGAAGATGTCCCTGCTCATTGCAGGGGGTTGGACTATAGACCTTTAAAGGTCCCTTCCAGCCCAAACTGTTTATTGACTCTGCAGTACTTTCAAAATAAAGGTTATCTAATTAAATACATGATAATGGGTTGAGAAACAAACTGTCTGTGAAATATCATTAATTCTCACCTTTAAAAATAGCATTAAAAGTATAGGCTGGTCACATGACTTGTCAAGTATGCTGTGAAAATTTGTGGCAAAAAGAAGGCAAAGAAGCCAAAATCTCTGATGATGGTGGAGTCTGTGTCCTTAAGATAGTTTACATTAAGAACCACTCCCCCAACTGTATGTGTAAGTTCAAGACAAAAGACTGTGATTGTTAATATTTTACATTTAGATGTTGTTTCCTCTCTGCTGTAAGTACTGATCCTATCAGCCTTTTAATCAGTTGTTGCTTTTACACTGAGTCACCATTTAGGTAATAGTTTGCATATATTTCCACCGAAATTGTAGTGTCATATTATCTTGTGTACAAGTAGACCATTGCTTCGTGGTTTATGATTAATCTCTCCCTATAAGAATATAATTGCTCACACTTTCCTTACACAGGATATACAAGACAGGCAGTAATAAATATTTAGTACTTTTTTTCTAAAGACTGTTGTCCTTCGATGCTGGTTTGAAATGGCAAATGTGCGTATTCCATATGCAAAAGCAAAATTGCGATAACATAAACTGTATATGAACAGGTTTTTTTCAGAGGAAGTGAAATTCCCCTGTATAAATCAAATACAGCATGTCTTCAGAAACAGGCTGGTGACTCAATATAATGCTTCTTTCCATGTCTCTGGAAGGTTCCCTGTTTTTGTGCTTCAAAATAAAGCACTGGAAAACTCAAAACATGTCTTTGCCCCTGTTTGTCTGAATGTTGAAGGATTGGTTTAACTTTGATTTTCTGACAGCTATCCCATTTTCAGATCTTTCTCAAATTCAGGCAGTTCAGTGAAATATGGTGATCAACTTAATTTGTGCAAATACTATATTGGAAGTTCAGTTGAAGTCAGTGGTCCATGTGTTTGTCTCACATGGGAATATACGAAGTTAATGCCCAAAGACTAATAAATTACAGAGCAATTTACCTTCCTGGCATTAATGACTGACTATTGGTATTTGGCAGTGGAAATCCTGACTGCTCGGCAGAAGAAAGCAGAGGAGCTGAAGAGACTGGCAGACCTAGCCAGTCAGATGGCTGAAGCACAACTCTCTGAGCTCAGGGCTGAAATTAAGGTCAGGCATTCACTTCTGCTTGAGTATTTTAGCCATTTGCAGAAATACCCAGGAAGAGTTGTCACATTAACATGCCTGGGCTGTTCATTCATGCTATGGGCCGAGGGGTAAATACCTTTCCAAGGGGAAAGTGTAGCTTCTTAAAGCATTGAAGCACCTCTGAGCAGTGTACAGATGCTACCAGAGAAGATTCCGCAAGTAAACCTGATAGCTTCAGGTTCAGTGATCAGACATACATTCTCTGCTGAAATGACGCACTTCCCAAGTGTGGGAGTGATCCACCCATCACAAGGCTGTAAGACAAAATTTGGTAATGATGGGAAAATACTTGTTCTGCACAGAGGTCTTGTGAGCAGGGCAGGGTCAAGAATTTGTGGAGCCTTAAAGTGAACTTAAGTATTGATTGGTTCTTTTCCCACCCATGCAGTCTTTTGCTCAGAATGTAAATCACTGTTAACACGTCTGTTTTTGCAGCACTTTGTGAGTGAACGGAAATACGATGAAGAGCTGGGCAGGTCTGCCAGATTTTCCTGTGATACAGAGCAGCTGAAGACCCAGATTCAGCTCTGTGGAGAAAGTAAGTGCTGATGATCCCTCTCACTGAGTTTCTCAGAGCAATCATACCTGTTCAGCAGAGCTGACAGCACGTGTGCTGCCAGTGGGAGTGTGCAGCAAGCCCAGTTGAGTTGTGTCTCTGTATGCAGCAGGACTGCTGGACACACACGAGTCAACTTTACAGTTTGCAATAGGTTAGACTCACTGTGCCTGGGCTGCACACGCCATCTGCAGGTGTACGGTACCATCTTTGCCAGAGATTTCCAGATCAGTTAGAGTTTTCAATCTAAACAGGATCCCAACTCTAAGGAATACACAAATTCAGTAATTTATAAATAAATAGTAAATTGGAAGCGTCTGTGTGTGAGCATAATGTAATGAGACCAATTCAGATCTAGCCTGCTAAGAACTCCCCAGCTTTGTAACAGTATTCATTGGGGTTTTCAGGAGCCATCTAGAGTCCCAAAGCATAGAATCACTGTGGCTGGAAAAGACTGATCCCACCTTGCTACAGCCTTCTTTTACATACTTGCAGAGAGCAGTAAGGTCTCCCTTCAGCCTCTTGTCTTCAGACTTCTGTTTCTAAGTAATCTGCCCTGCTTGGAAATTCAGGTTAACATTTTTTGCTTCAAGTATCATCTCCCTGTTGCCTATTTCTCATCTCTGTCATGTTTTTTCTTCCCCTAAAACAAAGTCAGTGATGTAAGGCTTTGCCCAGTATGTTTGTTACCCTGTCCTATGGTATTCCATTCAGGAGAAACCTGAACAAGTGCATCTTGGTGGAAGAAAAATGAAAAATGTTTTCAAGTAGTTCCTAAAAAGAGAAAATGGAGAAAGTACTACAGTCTGCCAATACAAGCTTCTGACTGCACAGCTAAAAAACTGACTGCTTGAAGGCGTAAGCAGTTTAACTCATTAGACTATAAGAACTGCTTTTGCAGAACACTTTGAAGATCCATCTAATCCCATATCCTGTCTCTCAATGAAACCAACCCAGGATGTTTCAGAGGAAGACACAAACTTCCCAGTAATGCATCTAATTGTTTGCAGTCACTTCATAGACCCCATCTAATACCCTGAAGCATTAGAGATTGAAAATTCCATAAAGATTATCTTGACTAATAATACTACAGCTGCTATTGATATAACCATAGTCTGTTTTTTAAAACTCACTGAACTACTTTCCTAAATAACTTCCAGCTGCAGTTAATTCTGCAAGTTAATTATTTATACCTCATTTCAGTAAAGCATTATGTAAGCACAGTTTGATGCAGGCCTGTTTAAATCAGGTCAGTGAAGTCAAAAGAGCAGCTATTAGCAGGGGAGCAGTGTCATCCTAGAAAATGACTTATAGTGCACTGACTGTCTGAAGAACTTTGCTCATACCTGCCCTCAGTGACCTTGGATGAGAAATTTGTGATGATTGGTGTCTTTGACAAGAGCTTTTCAGTGCAAAAGATGTTTCTTTTAGCAGCATCTCTCAATGAGGCCCATACTTTGCTAGGAGCTGCAAATACCCCTCAAAAAAGAGATTATACAAGGCCTTTTAGCTAAGAACAGCCACTCCTAAGGGCTTTAACAAAAGCAGTAACCAAACCCACAGACTTTGTGCAAAGGAAGGAATGTTCTAGCATGAGGAGATCATAGCATATACTCAAAATGAAGGACCGGAAGAAACAAAAATAATTGGATTGGCATATATCAGAACACCCAGTATCCTTTCAATATACATCTTTTTTGTGAAAAACACATTTTTATGACAAGCATCTGGCTTTTTATGTGGACTTCCATGTGCAGCAGTCTGTTTTAGATGAGAGAGAGAATTAATAGAATTCAGGGATGGTTGGCCTCACTGAACTTAGTAAAGAAAATTCCAGTTCACTATGCAGATGTTTTCTGAAGAGGACACCTAGTGGGAGAAGTAGCAGATTTTGGCCTGAGTGAGTAAGATCCTAAGAAAACCTAACAGATGATGCTTAGTTACTAAAATGATTCGTCGTCTTCTTTCTTTATACTAGAAGTGAAAAAATAGAAGTACTTCATAGATAAAAACAACAGGTGTTTCTCTGGAGTGAGCCTCAAATTTGTCATCTGTATCAGAAGGAAATAGAAAAATTCCATAATCAGAAAAATCAGGACAGCAAATTAAGATCACGAACTTCATTAGCCTCAGAATCCTCTTCAAGACTGCTTGGAGGCCATTTCGCAAAGGCAGCTTGAAGAAATGCAGAGAGGAATTAGGATTCTTTGGGTGCATTTCTTATCCAAATATGACAGTGCTTAGTGAATTAGGCGATCTCAAAATACTGAGAAGTAGAGAGTGGGAATATATGGAGATGGACAGTAGGGGTTCCTGATGGTGCAGACTGCTATGATCTGCATGAAGTGGATTCCTGCATTCAGTTCCAGTTTTTATAGATACCCATGATACAGAAGAACCTTTTTTACCCATTTCCTCCAGATAGGAACAAGTTGTCTTGGATGCCAAAAGCCTGGCCTTCTGCCAGGCTCCTTCCAATTGTAATGCAGTGCCACCGCACTGGCTCTTTTATCTCCAGAAGTGCTTTGCAGTGAGGCAGACTTGCAGGTGTAAAACACACTGGCCTGACTCCAGCCAAGTTACTTCAGTAGTTAGCTTTCTTCATTCTTTAGAGTGACACTGAAACAATGCTTCCAAAATTAACTATAAGCAGGGTAAGAATACAGTCTTCTGTTTAGATGTTGATTATTTAACTCATAATCCTTTTTTTACAGTTTCCCACCCAAAGAATAACTATTCCTCAAGAACACCATGTAGTTTAGTGCTGTCTTCAATGACCTCACATGCAACAACTGGCAAGCAAAACATGCACAACCGAAAGTCCTCTAGTAATGCCAAGAACTCTGATAATAAAACAGCCAGCAGTAAAGTACAAAGTTATCCTTCCAATCCTACAGAATCTTCTTCTCAAGGAGTCCCCACAAATAAGCAGGTAATATGTCAATCAGTCGTGAACTAAATTACTTCAAAACTTTCAGAAAAATATGTAACGTTGAAAGTTGTTAATACAAAATCAAAAAGTGGTTCGTGGTCTATATTTAATTAGTAATTTTTGAAGACAGTAAGCATATATTTTCCAGATTAATTTTCAAGTCAATATGTACCAGAAGTGTCTAGTAGCAGTAATAGAGTGAAAAGAAAACTCTTCCATTATAGCTGTTACAGAGGAAAAACATTTAGTCCTTGATAAATGGTCAGCTGATGTGCTGTTGAAGCAGAATTATTAGATACACTTTGAAAGTAGAATCCTGCCAGGTTTAAAAGCTTATTATTTCAGAAGCTCTATAGTACAGGTTATAGTATTGTGCTGTATTAGTAACATTATATTATATTATACATATATATACATATATATATATGTGGTACATATGTGAATTATATTTTGTTAGAATAGCACCTTAGAATATCCCTGTACTATTGTTCTTAGGTAAAGCTGCCACTAAAATTGGTCTGAATTTTGTCCCAGTAGGAATTTTAGGCTCAAGTAGATGCCTGATGGGAAATGTAAGACAGTGCATAATGTCAGTGCATATATGGAATCACCTGTCCTGTCAGGCATGCAAATAAAAGTAATTCAGCCACTTCACACTAAGAATCAAAGCATCCTCTGAACAAAATATCACTATGGACATGTCTTCCACAATGAGGATTCTTCACTTGACTTTCATTTACATGTGACTGTCTGCTCTTCCTCCAGTCATACTGTATAGTACTTGAACAACGCTTTACTAGGAAAGCAATATTCATGATTTTGGAAAAGAATCAGTCAGTATTAAGTTCTTCAGTACTTCTTAACTGCTCAGAGAATCACAGAGTATCCTGAGTCCCACTCCTGGCCTTGCAGAAGACCCCCTAAAAATCTCACCATGCACCTGAGAGTGTCGTCCAAACACATCTTAAGCTCTCTCAGGGTTGTTGCTGTCACCACTTCCTGGGTAGCCTGTTCCAGTGCCCAAATACCCTCTGGGTAAAGAAGTTCTCTTTGATACCCAACCTAAACTTCCCCTGACCCAACTTCAGGCCATTCCCTCTGGTCCTGTCACTGGTCACCAGAGAGAAGAGATCAGTGCCTGCCCCTCCTCTTCCCCTCACAAGGAAGTTGTGACTGCAGTGAGGGTTCCTCCTCAGTCTCCTCCAGACTGAACAGACCAAGTGAGCTCAGCCACTCCTCACATGGATTCTCCTCAAGGTCCTTCACCATCCATGGCCCTGCTTTGGACACTCTCTCATAGTTTAATGTCTTTCCTATATCATGGCACCCAGAACTGCCCCCAGCACTCCAGGTGAGGCTGCCCCAGTGCAGAGCAGAGCAGGACAATCCCCTCCCTTGCCTGGCTGGCAATGCTGAGTCTGATACCCCCCAGGACACACTTGGCCCTCCTGGCTGCCAGGGCACTGCTGACTCACATTTAACTTCTGTTGACCAGAACCTGCAGATCCCTTTCCTCAACAACTGCTGTTGAGATGTCTAGAATTTCATTCCGTTTTCTGTATCCTTTTGAACCATGGCAGATTTTTATTTGGCGTCAGTGATGAACCTGCCATCTGTATCTCCAGGCTACTGAGATGTATTATGGTACTCATAGTTCTGGTTATAGTTATTATAAAGAGACTCTAGTAACAATCAAGAATCAAGACCTTTTAGTGTTTTCCCTCTCCTGTTCCCTCCTAACAGTAACACTGTTAATTTTGACTGCTGTGTTTCTTGGCCTGTTGGAAGGATTCAGACAACCTAACAGTTACCAATTTCTTTCTGGGTAGAATGGGCCTTCTAACCAGAGACGAAGATTCAACCCACAGCACCAAAACATGCGGCTCAATGGATCTCATAAGTCACAAGGTGCCAGTAATGAGGCAGATCAAAATACAAAGAGTGGTTCCAGGTCTGAGCACAGAAGACAGCAGCATAACAGCTTTCGATCTAAAAACAAAGGAGCTATGAAAAATCAAGAGCAGTCTACAACTGCAAGGACCACAGAGAACGCGACGCATTCGGAGAAGTCCCGGCGGAAGCATCACACACCAGACACCACAGAGCACAGGGCTTTCCAAGGCAGCGTCAGCAGGGTGTCACAATGCAATTTATGTCCTGCAAGGATGGAGGTCTCTGCTGATGCCACTGTTCTTTCAGTGCCAGCTGTGACTTTGGTTGCTTAAAATGTCACAGTGATGGCAGGCAGAGGAATTCAATATCTTCATTTTAGTTTGTTGCTCAAAAAGCTTGTTGGTGAAGAAAGTCAGAACATAGTCTTTTAAATCTTTTGCTGCTTAAAACTTGTTGGTATCTTTATTACTTACTAATTATCAAAATTAAATCATACTCTCAAGGCTTTCCCCAATACGTTCACATTTATTTTGTCATGACTGTACGGAATCTTACCAAAGCAGCATTTACTTCTTAGAAAAATGAAATCTAGATTGGAAAGATAAATTGATAATTAAATTCATAATAGCAAAACCTGTTGTAGATACGTGGTTATACCAGTCAACATTATTATTTCATAGAACAGCCTGTGTTAGAAGGATCCCAGGAAGTCTGTATGATGTGGTCTGCGATGAAATCAAATAATCTTGTAGAATTTTTCAGCAAATCTCTATACACCTCTTTCTTTCTGTGCGTGTATACACGTACATGCATGCACACTGTATACACAGAGAGTATTGTTCTATATGAGAAGAGTTGAAAAAGCAGTTCGTTTGATTTTAGCTTATTATTCCATAATCTGAGATCTTTAAATTCAAGTATAAATTGTATTAAATGTATTACATATTGGTATTTTTCATGGACAAACTATTTTTATGAGGCTGAGGAAATATGCTCATTTAAGTTTGGAATGTATATAGTAATGGCTATTCAGATGCACAGCCCTGTTCTCCATCCTTATCAGCCACTTTTCTATGACTAGTTGGATTTATTTTTTGCATATGAAAAGTTGCAGGTCTTCTAGACTTGAATTCAAATTATTTTTCTATATTTTTGCTGTAGGAACCATCTGTCCATAACAAGAGCTATGACTAATAAATACTTAGTCTTTATGTTCTGAGTCTGTACTTCAGAAAACCTGTTTCTTCCAAATAATTAAAATCTTCTTTCTAAAATACTCTGGTGTTTGCTGCTTTGCAGTGCCTAACCTTGTGCTCTTACTCAAATTGTATTTGTGTAGTGGAACTGGTATCAGTGGGAGACTTTCAGCTGAGTTTGGATTGGACTATACTTTTGCTTCTAGCTTGATTCTAATGCCACAGTGCACAAAACAACCTTGCCATGAGAGCCACCTCCATGCTGAACACATTTTACAGTAAGTTACTCTTTAACATAGTAAAGTGTCAAGTGACCTGTTGGCCTCAGTGTCAGAAAGGTGTAAAGGTCAGTAAGATTGACCTCTGTCGAGATCAGGAAGAGCAGGAGGACACTTGAGTAGCTTTAAAAGTTTACACCTAGGAGATTTCTCACTATTGCTTTTTACCAGTTTCCTCTGCCTAATTTCTCTTTGTTGACTGCATACTTCCTTGGTACTGACTGGATTACTGTTCCTCTGGGGCCCTTGAAAAATAATCTCCAAGGAAAGAGCAAGGTGCGCTCCCTAATTTTTATTTTTCTTTATATACTTATGCAGTGTCCCACATGTGAATATTGGTAAAACTTGATTTTAAAGGTAAGTAACTCATCATCATCTGGAAGAGTGGTGAAAGAAAAACAAATGTGTAGGTAAACACTGTCTTTCTTAGCATTGCAAGCACTGCTATTATCCTAGTTAATTATTTATCACACTTTTAAGCTGAAATGTTTTGAAGTAGATGGAACTGAAATTCCAAAATCTCTATTGTGCATATCCATCAGATAGGTAGCTTTTCAAAATTTATCTGCTGCCTTACAGTTTCACTGTAACCTCACTCTAAGAGATTTAATTACAAATTCCATGCAGATATTACACAGGAATTTCTTATATTATCCATATGTAAGTTGTGAAATGTCTCTTCTTGTAATCCTTCCTAAGAAAAGGAAAATCGAACTTAACTGTAATGACATTTATTCCTTCCTTACAGCTTCTACAGTTGATTATTGCATTATTGAAAGCTACTTTATTCCATAAGTCAGTTTCTGACAAGCGACCCTCTGCAAATAAATAAATAAAATCTGTAACTTAAGTCATAACTCAGCATAACAGGACTACCTTGTGCTCTTCAGTACCAGTCAAGCTATGATGTACTGGAGGCTCACTATGTGGCAGATCCAGGACTAAGAGGTGAGAGATGGCATTTCTCCTTTCTCTGGTGATGCAAAGACATTTTTGTTAAAGAGCTGGGCATGGGTTTGGTTAGGCTGACAAGAAGGCTGATTGTAAGAATGCTGCAGTTTTAGCACACCAAGTTTTGTTTACCATCTGTACCGCTTTGGGAAGGTTATTCCAATTTTAACCACGTTATGTGGCTGTGCTCTGAAACTGTGTCAGAATCCTCATCTTTCATTTCATGTGTATCTGTATGCTTGGAATATATCTGACAGTTTCTAGGAGTGTTTTACTGTTCATGGGAGTTACAAGTAGCCAAATGCTCCTGGGCCCATCTTCAACAGAGCTCTGTTTTTATCTTCTCGTTACAGAGACAGCTACATGCAATTCTCATTTTTAAGGGGCTTGTAGATGGGCAGTGAGGGAATTTATGGCAGGGCAAGGCTTCCCTTCCAGACCAGTCCAAAAGTCCCCTCAGTTAGTAAAGTAAATACAGCTGTTTGGCCTCACTCAAACACAAGCATGAATTCCCACTGCACTTTGTGCTCTTCCAGAGCTGGAAACACATCTTAAAGGGGTAGTATTTTAAAGCAGGTTCAATCTGTTTATCTTTTGTGTAAGATTAAATTCAGAGAGAGGAAAGAAAGAAATTCAATAAGAGTAAAGGAAGAACCAAGCAAAATAAAGATCCACCTAAACAGCTGGAAAACTAAAAGCGAAGGTAACTTAATGCAATCAAGCTCTTTGGAAAACTTATATTAGTTAACCATGTTTGGGAAAAAAGAAAAGATAAAAACCCCAACACTTAATGTGCTTGAAAATATCTCCTTTAAAGAAAACCCAGTGATTCTGGAATTGGAATTTGCTAAATGTGTTGTTTTTTGGTTTTTAACATGATTTATAATTTTACAAAGATACAAAGTAAACCATTGTCACACCACTTGACAGTGCATGTAGTTCCAGTCACCATGAAGGTTAATGCTATCCATCTAACATAAAACAGTTCAATATCACTCTGAGCAGTTAAGAGAAACTGAACAAGACTCTGTGATAAAAAAACATGCTGGAAGTGCCTACTTAGATAAGTTAAAAGGCCATGTTTGCACACCATCTAACTGAAAATAAGGAAATAAAATCAAGTCCTTTTTTTACCTTCTTCATCACAGCCACTCTCTCTTTTCATCTACTGAAATTCAAGAGCGTTGATTTGTATTTTTTTAACCACAAGTTAATATGTCCAGGACAAAGAGAAGACTCATTAATGCCGCTGTAATGCAAACGACACAAATTTTGCTCCAAAAATATTGTGCTACCAAAATAATTAAGTAAACACTTAAGGTAGTAGTACTACTATGAGGTAGTACAAACTCGTAAAGTCTGTAGGAATATTCTCAGAGCTTTTTCTTGTATATCTTTTCTCACCTAAGTTATATTCTCTGATTCTGTATTTATAGAAGCTTTTTAATTCAGAAGTTGAAAGAAATCAGCTGTAGAAATCCTTATAAAAAGATTAAAGGTGCATAGTAAACTGCTCAGCTGTTGAATAAATAGTGAAGTAGAACTCACACAGAAGCTAAGTATCAAAAACTGCTTTTCTGTCAGATTACTGTGAAAAATTTCACAAACTTAGTCTCAATGAATTGCATGTTCAAAGAATCCTAGAGTACATTATGTTAGAATCTTTCCATCATTTCTGCTTTGTCCTTTGTTCAGTGAAACTTTTTTTGTTAAGATAGGAAGAGCCTTGGGATTCTTGATATTCAGGTTTATTTTTAAAGAAAAAACACTAGTTTAAATACTCTAAAGGTCAGCTGGTCTTCCATATACACACCAACAGCAGAAAATTATAGTGCTCTACACCTTTATAGTGACTACTGTTCATGGCAAAATGTCTTGTTTAACACATGTTAGTACATGAAAATTTGGGGTTTTTTTGCTTGTGCAAATTATGTTTCAAGTCCTTATGACTGGGAGAAAAGCCTGAAAATGTGATGGCTTTAAATGATCTAGCAAATAAAACATTTAAAAAACCCTTCTGTAATTCTAATAGTCTCAGGAATTTTAAGAACTTGTTTTTTGGCAATGGTCTCAATGTGCAGGGACAGCTGTATTTACTGTGCTGGAGAAG
Organism: Muscicapa striata striata; assembly: GCA_030060385.1. Taxonomy (NCBI): domain Eukaryota; kingdom Metazoa; phylum Chordata; class Aves; order Passeriformes; family Muscicapidae; genus Muscicapa; species Muscicapa striata. The sequence continues at coordinate 5,596,740 of JAREIS010000056.1, read as the reverse complement.
CAAAAGTAGTCATAAAAACAGCAAAAAAACCCCAGTACCCAGCTCTAAGCAAGGGTACAAAACAAAGCCAGGTTTTGTTCACTGACTTAACTAAAAGGGCTCTTGAAAATCAATGATCCAAACTTGCCTTTCCTCTGCTGATACATACAGCAGCTCTTTGTTTCAGTATCATTACTCAACATTTGCCCTGCTACAAGAATGTCTCCTTCAGCCTGCATGCGGGGAAGGAGGGAGACTTCTTCAAACCATGGCACTTCAACCTCGACTTCTGTGCTTTGCTGCACACAAGCTGAGGTTGTGCCCTCCTGATCTGAAAGGACCTGCAGAAGGACACGCACGGCCAGGTGTAACTCACACCCTGCAGCCCCAGAAAAGCCATCTCCCAGCGGTGTGACACAAAATGCCAGTGGCAGATCACACCACGGTACTGTGTGTCTGTAAATGTGTGTTCTCTCCAGAGAGAGCAGCCTTGTTACTTACACAGCACACTTCTTCTCTTCCTGTATTTCTGAATTTTCTCTCAGTGTACAAGCACAGGTGATCCCTTGCATTGCTAGTAAGACAGAAATGGTGATTTACCATCAGCAGAAGTGCCAGTAAGTGGATTCAACTTCCAAGGTCTCTGCAGCGCTTATGGGTTGTACACTTGGGGCAAACTTGTATCTATTTTAATCTATTCCTTCCCCCCCCCTCGAAAGGTACAAATTGAGGTTCAATTGTAGTTAAAGTTGATAAAGAGGTTTTCTTTTATGCTGTGCAAGTACTCACGATAGAGCCCAACAGAAATACAAATAGGAGTTACTGCAATGTTAAACTGCATGTGCTAGAACAATTTTTTTAATCCATTTTTCTTCTTCCCAGAATCTAGAAAAAAATCTGGAAATAAAGCAGAAAACACACTTCAATGCTCACTTGAAAACAATTTCTTCCTGTACTTTTCATTATCTTTTTCATCACAATTTTCTTCCTAATCTTTGAATAAAGGATCACATGAGATGATGATCTCCAATGATCCAGCTGTCCAGTCTATCAGACTGAGTCAAACATTATCCATCCACTTTATCATTCTTACGTGTAATACTTTCTGCTAATACAGCTGGTTCTTTCTTGTTTAGTACTGTAGAAGTAGTAGGCATTTCAACAGCAACAGTGTCCTGGTCACTTGTTTCACTGGATGCAGAAGAAGGTGGCAGAGATGGTGTCATAAGAAAAAGCGGAGTCCTTTTCAGCTTCACTGCGCGGTTGTTCACAGGGCTCTTACTCCCTGCAGCCTGGAATGGCATTTGGCTCAGTGTCCCATTGCCAGCACTTTGCCTTCCACAGGGAGCCTGGGACTTGCTGGGCACTGATGTGCATGTTGTGGATCTGGCTTCAGAAGCTTCTTTGTGCAGCATCAGACTTTCACTGTGGGGTTGTTTAAGAATTGCTGCAGAATGTGAAGCATTGCAAGCAGCTATCTTTAATGAAGATGAATTCTTGACTTTTATGTGGGTACTTGTGGAGGGACCTGAGAACCTAACTGGCTGGGGACTCACTTTACATGGTAAACAGCCTTCCACTTCAGTACAGTTAATTAAGCGTCTGTAAAACAAAGACCTTCAATTAAAAAAATGAACTATATATGTCAATTGTTATTTTTACAACATTAGGGTTCCCAACAGTTCATCACTACCGTCAGGGTTGCCTTTCTGTGAATAGAACCATCAGTCCCTTCTGCTTCTGTAAGATGACACATCAAAAATTGTAGCAGCGAAGTGGCTGCAGGCTGGCACAGGTGACTTTTGCGGCACCTGCAAAAGGCTGCTTTTAGGTAATGTGTTGAGAATGGAGGTGTAATCAAAAATATTGCCATAAAACTGCAGAGAGGAAGTTCTAGAAATTCCTTCTAAAAAGAAGACATCTCACAGATGTGAAAATCAGTTAACCTTTTAAAGTTTTCACTTAAATTTCTGGTTTAGCAGTCAGTTTAACTAATCCTGCTCTCTAGTTTTTCAAGTTACTCCTTGCCAGGCTACTGAAAAATCTCAGAAGCCTAAAAAATATATATATATAATTTGTTTCTAGCAAGTTCAGTCATGCAATTAAGTGGTCTATGACATCTTATAAAAATGTAAATTAAAAAAACCAGAAATCTTAACATGCATAGATATTTAAGGAACCTGAAATTATAAAGGGGGAAAAAAAAAAAGATGGCACTGTATTTGTTAATTAATTTTATGCCAGCCAGGCAAATCAGCATACCTTTTATAAACTGGAGGCATATGATGCAAACTGCCTCTCAGAGGGTGTTCTTCCAGAGTCCAACATTCAATCAGCTCCTGAGGCACTCTCCAGTAGCTGACAACTGCATTTCATAGCAGCATTGTACTGATGAGCTGAGAGAACACAGTCATGCATGTTTACACCTGACTAGATACATGAATACATGTATTTTATTATACAGAATTTCAGCTCTCAACCTGCTGACATGAGCATTGCTGACAGCCAGCATGCTGCTTCATTCAACACCTATCTCCTCTCTGGAACATCCAATAAAACATTTTTTCCCCCCAAACATCCACTACTATTTTACAATGTTACGGAAGTTTATGCAGAGTTTTTATTATACTCAGTTGGCAAATATTTTTCTTATTTTTATGTTAAAAAGTAGTAATACTGAAATAAGAAAATATTACTTTACCTCTCCCTTCCCAGGCATCAAAAGCATCCAAAAGCTTTTTCAGCTCAGCTACTGAGTAATAGCTCCAGATGTACTGGATGTTATTTCCAGCTTCTCTAGAAATATTGTTTTAAAGGTAACAATTATGTGATTAGTTAGTCCTTAAAAATGTTCTATTGGTGAAATATATCATTCTTTTTACCATATCCTAACTATAAGGACATAGCGGTAAATGTTTTATAAAGCAGAAAGGAAAATATTACTCTGATTTTGTTTTTATTCAAACAAGAGGTTCTAATCCTCCTATGAATGCCTATGGCTAAAAATGGATATTCATGAAAGAATAGATATTCATAGAAGAATAATTACAGATTTAATTATGTAAAACCTATTTTTCTAGAATACACAGTAGGAGAACCGATACCTGATATGTTGCCAAATACTCTTGGAATAAATGTTAATGTTCCCAGCCTAAAGTTAGGTATATATGCATCCTAATTATAAAGATGATGAAGTATTAAGAGCTCTATCTTAATAAAAAGGTGCACAGTGAAGTACATTTCTGACATTGCAGTGTGAGAAAGACAAAGACCAACTGCTTCCAGTTGTAAGTACAGGTCTACCAATAACTTTCAATTACTGCCATGTAAATACATTAATAGTGTACACCTTCAGCTGTACACCTTCTTTAAAGAATTATTCTTTTCATCTTTGGTTCTCAGGGTTCAGCTAACTTAGAAGACTGCACAAAAGAACTGCATTAACCACAGCCAACTTTGCAAATATTTCTGGAGGTTTTTCTGTATGGGGATTTATTCACTGTATTTAATGTAAATATTAGAAATTAATTTTTAATTGTTGAGACATTTTAAAAATACTAAGTCAAACAGAATAAGAACTTAGAGCAACTGCATGCTAACCACCTTATGTGTACTCTCTCAAATTCTTAACCTCCAGGCTTAGTTTTTATCTTGTTTATTTATTTAATATGGACATTCTATTATCCAGCTGCCTTGGGAGCTGGAAAGATTCCTTCCACAGATTTATAGTACAATAATGCTGCATTATGCTACATATGCTAATATTCAGGCATAATTATAATATGTATTTATTCTCACTTCAGAGTGCTTTCATGTTTGACAGGCACCTTACCTTTTGTGCATGCTTTTACTGTGCATTTTCATTCCTAGGGCCTTATTAATGGCATCAGTCCCATCAGCTCTTGTGGCATACACACCAATAATTTTACTTTCACAGCTTACTCCAGAAGTGTTGAGATAGTGCAGGACCCAAACTGTAGGCTTGGTACAAACTAAATGGTAAGAATCACAGAAATCAAACAAAGCCTGGAAAAAACATAAAACATATGGAATATCAATAAGAATGCAGTATTTTTAGTTGAATAACCTTTCATATTTAAGTTTCATAACTGTACAAGTGAGTTAAGTAAATCAAGGATGTAGTTTTTCTAGAATAATGTATGCAATTATTTCTTATCTGATGTTATGTTACCAGAGAATGTTGTGAAACTAAGAGGTTCACAGAAAGGCAACAGAAGTAGTTAAAGGCAAGGCAACTCAGAGAAACTGGCCTGTAGTTGTTTTACACTTTTCAAAAGGAAATGAGTAAGGAAGAATGTGAAATACTTACTACATAAGTTCTACAGAGACTTGCATGTTAACACCTACATTTAAACAGTTGCTGTATTGCAGTGATGGTAAAGGCTGGTGTCGTTAACTATACTCTATCAACTCTAGGATTTCTTAACCTAAAACTCTGAATTTACTCCTGATTTAGTGTGGTCACTAAAAAGTGCTAACTTGGACATTCTGTAGCTTTAGTGTTTGGTGCTAATGAATGGCACGGGTTAGAAAGTTCAGCATCAAAAATGTTAAGAAGCGTCAGGACCTTTTTAACCTCTATATTGGACCTTGAAGAGTGTCTCCATTTCATTGGCCAAATGATCAGACAGACTGTATGGATAAGGGATTCCAAAATAATCTCCTTCCTCCTGCAGTGCAGTTCGAATTTGTTCATCTCCAGGAATCTGAACTTCTCCATGAAGATAATCCAAAAGTTATTTAAACATGTTTCCATCTCAATCAATTAGACATGCTCCTGAAAACATATAATTATTTAAAACACTCTTTCCAGCAAGTGAAGACAAACTTGTCACATTCTACCAAATCATCAAGTACAGCCTTTTGTACAAAACTTCTGTACTGGTTTTACTTAGGAGGAGTAAGTATACTGTCTTTACTCTTTTAAAATGGTATTTTGTTTCCTTGGAATATTTGTTATTTGAAGATAAAATTCTTAGTGCAGTAAACATTTCTTTGGAATTTCAGGGAAATCACTAATCTGCATAGGACCACAGCAACATACAACCTCAGCTGTGCTGCCTGCACTCTGCTTAAAATGCCAGAATCTAATTCAAGACACATTTCTGATTCTGTCTTCAGGCACATCTTTACTCATTGTTGCAGGGATCTGTTCAATTTTGCTTCTAGAGCATTTAAAAGAGTTTAAATTAGCATCAGTTCCAGTAAACATCTAGTCAAACCTTCCCTGAATATTGTTCAGGTTGTACTGTGTTTTTTTTTCTCTCTTTTGCCTGAAGGGCTCAAGGACCCCAAGAAAACCAACCAAACCATATGGTCTGTACAACAGAATGTTCACTGCAACTGTGAAAGATGGTAGCAAAGTCCTGCTATGTTATGCAAAGTCTTTATGTTAAACATTTTGGGTATTTTAAACACTCTAATGTATGCAACAAGGAATTACTGTTCTTCATCCATCGTCTCTTTTAACTGGACCTACTTTGTCAGGATTTCTAAGTCACAAACAAGTGTGAAATTTGACCCATGAATAGTTTTATTCAAACTTTTATATCAAGCCATGGTGGTGAAAAATGCAATTTTTACTGGGTAATGAGGTATTCTGAAACAAAGATTAGACCCAAATCTCTATGTAATGAACAGAGGGAATGAGACACCTCTGGAGATTATAGGGGTTCACAGACAGGATCCAAGATAAATGCCAAATACTCTGCCAACTTCAATTTCATCTATTTTTGTATTCTTACTGAAGAAGTGCATTCCAAAGCCACAGTTTGGGAAGCAACATGGGACTGTACAAGTGTGTGTGTTTGCAAGCACGAGTAGACTTGTGGAATTCAGATGAACTACCTGTACATATAAAGTTGTGCATGCAGAATTGTTTTACAACCAGGAATTAGGAGCCAACTGATGCTCAGCAGACTGGGAAAAGGGATATACTATAAAATGCATAAATATATATAAAAGCACTTATTTGCCAGAGAGCTCAGTGATAAGAATGTGATATTTAGAGCTTCAGTGTATTTACCCGATTCATCCACTTTCAGAGGAAAGTGTCCACTAAACATGGAAGCCAGCATGGAATCCTTAAAGGGGCACAGAGACTCGCGCCTGGCTGTGTATAAACAGCCTCGCACATTCAGTCGCAGAATATCCTGAACATCTTCAACCTTGCCCTCTTCATTGCATGTGCCAGTGATGCTGTTCATTAGGGGTTATTCCAACCTAAAACAGATACAAAGAGAAGTCAAACTAATACCAGCTTCAGACTTAACATATCACATATAAGACCTGAGCAATAGCTCAGCTCTTGCATGTCTATAACAGGATATTGCTTTGAAAACAGTTCTGGAGAGCTAGTAATGCAAATACTCTTATAGCCAAATATTCTGCATCTTTAGTGTAAAAAAATATGGCGTTTTATTGGCTAGGAAACACAAAGCTTACTCTGTCGAGACAAATGGACAAGCAGAGTTACGTGGTCAGGATGTGTGACCAGACCTCAGACATCCAGGGAAACCCTGAGCATAGATCACAGCACTAAAACTGCAGCTCTTTTTGAATCAATGACAGCGTGACTTCTTTAAAAACCGATCATTAATTAGGGCTGCTTTGACTTCCTCGGCCGCTCGCTCGCCCCTCCCATGCCCCGGGGCGCTGCTCGGCCAGGAGCAGTAAGGGCAGCGCGCCCAGGGGTCGGGCCGGGGCCGTGTGGCATCTCCGCGTTACCTGCGCGCCGCTGTCCCGGTGCTCCGCGGCCGGGCCGCCCGCGGGCCGCGCTCCGCAAAATGGCGGCGGCGAGAGCCGGGCCGGCCGAACGGGGACAGCAGAGGGGCAGCCGGTGCTCCCGGGCCGGGCCGGGCCGAACGGGGACAGCAGAGGGGCAGCCGGTGCTCCCGGGCCGGGCCGAACGGGGACAGCAGAGGGGCAGCCGGTGCTCCCGGGCCGGGCCGAGCGGGGACAGCCCGTGTGGCCTGGCCGTGCCCTGCTCTCCCGGGGTCCCTGCCGTGGGCCAGCCGGGTGCAGGAGCCCCCGGGGCTCGGCTGCCGCTCTCCCCGGCACTGCGGGCAGAGGCTCTCTCAGGCGCCCTCCCAAGTGTGGCCGACCCGCCTGCAGTCGGCTGCTCTGTAAGGTACAAACTGCTGGTTTGGTTTTTTTTATTATTATTTATTTATTTTAATTACAAGTACGGGTTTACTCAGAATAGGTTTTATTCTATTGCTGTTTCTATAGCCTCCATAATCAGAATCTTAGAATGGTTTGGTTTGGAAAGGGAGCGTGAAGATGATCTACTTCCAACCACCTTGAACACAAATGGCGCATCCACACTTCCCTGGGCAACCTGTTCCAGTGCCTCACCACCCTCACAGAAAAGAATTTTTTTCCTAATAGCTAATATAAACATGTTCTCTTTCAATTTGAACCCATTTCCTTTTGTCTTGGCATTACATGCTCATGTAAATACTCTTGCTTTAAGGTACTGGAAGGCTGCAGTTAGGTCACCCTGGAGCCTTCTCTTTTCCAGACTGAACAATCCCAACTCTCAGCTTTCCTCAAAGGAGAGGTGCTCCATTACTCTGATCTCTTGGTGGATTCCTCTGGACTCACTCCACCAGGTCCCTGTCCCTCCTGTGCTGGGGCCCCCAGAGCTGGATGCAGTGTCCCAGGTGGGATCGCAGAGCAGAGCAGAGGGGCAGAATCCCCTGCCTTGCCCTGCTGCCCACGGGGCTCTGGATGCAGCCCAGGACATGTTTGGTTTCTGAGAGTGCCCATTGCTGGATCATGTCCAGCCTCCTCTCCACCAGCTCCCCCAAGTCCTTCTCAGCAGGGCAGCTCTGGATCTGAGAGCAGCTTGAGCTGACTCCTGACGTGGTGGTGCTGGGTTGATGGTTGATGATCTTGAAGGCGTCTCCCAACCTTGATGATTCATTCAGTAATGCAGGCAAGATGCCTCACCTTCATTTTAAAAAGACATTCAAAAAGTGTCCTGTTAAATTCCTTACGTTGACATCAAGTTGTGTGGTCATCAAAATGCATGCAATAAACAATTGAAAGGTAAAGAAAATAGGTTCTTGTTACACTTTTGTCACAGCCTCATTACACAAAGTTTATATACATGAAAAATATTTCTAAAAAAAAAATACAACATTATGTCTAGTTACCTCTTATTTCTCCTTTATTTGCTTACAAAGTTTGGTTTTTTGCCATAACATACAGTAAGAAACTACCCTTGTGCATACAACTGCCAAGTAACTAGGAGTTGTGTGCAAAAGGTAACAGCGCCAATCTCTGGATTTCTGCAAACTTTCTGTAATACATGAGTCAGAAAGTCTGCAGAATATATATGTTTAGAACATAGAATATACTATATAAAATATGGTATATTTTATGTATCATATTTACTATATAATGAGATAACTAAATCCCAGTTGTTAACAGTGTATTTTTATTGCTACCTGAACTCCAGTAAAAATCCACATACTTCACTGTACACTGCACATATAAGAAATGTGCCTATAGTTTACTCAGTTATATCTGCAATATCTATTGATTTTCATCTTGTATCATCCTAATTTTTTACTCATAATTTCCTTTTGGAGGTGTTTTGTCACCAATTTAAGGTGACAAAAAAGATATTTAAAACTTCAGCTACAGGCTCACTTGCTAAAGGGTCAGACCAAATGATATGTGACACAGCAGCTACAACTCCAGCTGTATCACTTGCTTTATTCTAGTCTGTTATTACACTTTTATTTCTGAGAATACCTGAATATTCATAGCTTGTTGTGTTTTCAGTTAATATTTAGGACCATAAACTTTTAATTCAGACTTCCCTTCAGTCAAGTGAAGAACATTAGAGGAAAGAGCCAAATAAATGATATAAATTATCATCTGGTCCTAGTATGGGGATAATAAATTGTCTTTGAAATTGTGTAACTCTGAGGGATCACTTGCTACTTAAAACTCACTTCTTTTATCTTAATGCAGATTTACATTTGTATGGCAGCTCAGGCCATTTAGTAAAGCCATAAAGTAAACATGTTTCATTTTTCTTGGCATCTAATCATGCTCCAATTTGCAGCAAAGAGAGGGAATGGCATGCCTGGCACCAAGGCTCTCTTGTGCTCCCTCGACAGTTCTTGACCAAGAGTGTACCCAGAAGCCAGGTTTCTGATGCTTAATTTCTAATTAATTAATACAAGTTACATGTCACTGAATGCAATACAGGCTGATAATTCATGGATGTTGGATTTACTGTAAAACAAGTGAAAATAAGTATAATAGATTGTTTTTGTGGAATAATGGTATCTAGTTTAACTGTATCTTCAGTAAGGATATGTTTTCCCCTACTCACTGGGAACAGTTCATGCATAGCAATTGCAACTTAATTGTGACCATTGTTGTCAAATGCTATAATGTAAGTACAGCCTTTGGTCTTTCTCACTCTAAAACATTCACTTAATGGAGCTGCAGCTTTCCATGCTTCTTTTCACCTTTCAACTGGCTTCATTTTGCCTCAGAAGTCCGTACAATGTTCCTGTTATTTCTGTACTGTGAGACCAGAACAATACACACAGTTTCAGTCAATATACACACATATATATATAAATAAACAAGCAATGCAATAGATTTTGGACCTCAGATTTAACCATGTGAATTATCACTACAATTCAGGCTTAGTACAGCAAGTACTTGGTATAGAAGTGTGCAGGATAACCAGTCACAACAAGCAAGGTGCCTTTTGAGCTGCGTGTTTTGGGAAATGAACAGAGGAGTGTTTTTGTTTTGGTGTTTACTAGTTTTCCAAGGAGGCCAGGCTTACCCTTTGTATATTTGTGTTTCACTTTACTAATCTCAGTCAAATTTGATGGAGAGGAAGAGGCATTAAGAAATGGATTTTTCATTAAGCTTGTGCAAGGAGTGGTGTGATTAGAGGAAGATAGGTTCTTAATACTATAACTTCAGGAAAGTTATGAGCTCAGGTCTTGTTGGGTATCAGAAAATCCAAAAAGAGAGAAGCTGTTCCACATAATCTACCCACCAGAAGTGCTTTAGTCGTAGCTCACACTATATTAGGCACTATAGGATTAACTTCTCAACAAAGATTCTTCTCAGACATGAATATGTAGGTACCTAGTAAGGTACAAATTCAGTTCCCATGTGATTAGAGCTTTCACAAGAGCCTGTGTGTCCTTTCCTCACTACCTTTCATTTCTATTCAGTTCAAAGACCAGTCATAGGATCCCAAGTGACTGAAACCCATAATTCTGCTCTTAATATACATCGAAGATATATAGGCTGTGAAACTTGGCAGTGCTTTAAGTTCTTTCCTACTTTGAGTAGCTGGCAATTAACAGGAGATTTTTACATGTGAAGTGTTCCAGCGTGGGAGTTCCTCAGTGAAGTGTAAAGGAAAGAATGACCATGGGTGGAAATGCAATACTTCACATTTTATTTTACATTTATTGCCCACAGTAGTGACATAAACACTAAATGGAAGCAAATTGATGATTGCCTCTTCCAGACTTGAGACTGTTGTGGAATTGGAGGAAATGAAATCTTGTTGTTGGATCTGGAAGGAAAACACTGCCTTGTGGAAAGGAGGAGGAGGTAAGTTTTATTTGATTGGTTTTCTATTTTTAAAGTTATGTAAGGTTATTTGCTCTTTTATTTGGCCAGAGTTTTATAGTGGCTACAGTCACTATACTGTAGTATAGTTCCAAGTTTCCTTGTAAGGGAAAATGTACCAAAAGTATATGATGTGTGCTGGATCAAAGCTGTATTTTAAGGGTTTTGCATTGAAGCATAGGGTTTCGCAGCTTCAGGGCCACACTGAGAAACTGTCATACAACATTCACTAAAAAAGGTAGAAGTGAAGGTCTCCAAATGCTGTTTGGAGCAGATTATGAAAATAGTAAGTTCATGAAGATTCATTTTCACTTAATACTACTCATATTTCATGATTCCTTTGACTTACTTTATAGAATATTGTAATGTTGGCACACAGCAAGTTAAGGTTTTTTTGACAATTACTGCATTACAGAAACTGATGCTTTTTTTTATTTCAACCTTCTGCATCTCTGTAAATCTTCAAATAAAACATTAATTTTGCTTACTCTAAAATTACCAATTTCTGAATCTAATTTAGCGATTAATGTCCACCTGAGCTAATGGTAGAACTGGGCACACATAGCCAGTAAGAGAATGTATGTGAAGAAAGTGTTAAAGGGCTTTTGGACTTAGAAGAGATTTTGGAGACAAGCATTTAGACTAAAGTACTTCCACGCAATTCACAGTCCTAATATTACCTGAACCACATTAAAACTGGGCCTGCTCAAATTCTATTATCAGAGATTTCCTGCCTTTCCAAGTCTGTAGGTATGCAGGCAGCATGTAATCCACTAGGCTGAAAATTTATCACTGTTGTCTTCCTAACTGCCCTGATGTCTGTCTATACATTGTTATTCCATGTATTACTAATAGCTCAAAATCAGCCAGAAAGAAATTTAACTTGCCACTGAGAAGGAATTACGTGTTTTTCTCCCTTAAAGGAAATCTTTGAACTGAAAGTCAAACACCTCAAACTCTTCCTAAAAATCTCTGGCAGCTAAGTGGAGTATCTGGACTTTTCTATTCCCTTCCGCACAGTGCACTCAGATTGATGCTAAGCGTTCATATCCTCAATATCTATTTTTTTTAAATGAAATTGTATGGTATTAATAGTTGGTATTGAAAATGGAAGGTTACAAACACCCAACTCGTTTTTAAAACACACAGAGATGTCACTAAAGAGGCGGAACCGTGGATTAGCGGCTAATGACCTCTGCATACCGCACTTCTGGAGGGTAAGAGCACGCGTGAGCCGTTTTAACCCTTTGTATGGGAGACTCTGCCCGTGTGTGACCTGCACAGCGCGGGGCGCTCCCGCTCCCGCTCTCCCGCGCGCGCCGGGCTGCGCTCGCGGCGCGGCCTCCGCGCGCCGCCCGGCCCAACGGCCCCGCCTCGGCCCGCCCCGGCGCGCGCGCGGCCGTTGGCTCCCGGGGCTCTGAGGGCTCCGGGGCTCCGCGGGCCCCGAGGGCTCAGAGGGCTCAGAGAATTCCGAGGGTCTTGAGGGCTCCGAGGGTTCTCAGGGTTCTGAGAGCTCTGGAGGGCGCCGAGGGCGGGCGAGGCCTCGCCCCTTCGCACCTCTGTTGCCCGGCTGGTCTCTGTCCCTCTCTCTCTCTCTTTCGGGGTAACTTTGCGCCGTTTGTAATGCCGTTTATCTAAATGCATCGGTTTTACATCTGTCCTGACAAAAGCACAAGCTGGTCCGGTCGTGTCGTGAAGTGGTAGAACCTTGGGATTTTCCCCTTTCATGTGTAAACTTGGATAGTCAACTTGAGGGAATCGACAAGATAAAAAATCTATCATGTTTTCAGGTTTCAGGTTTTACTAATTAACTGTTTTGCCTGTCTTTGTTGATGACTCATTGTGTTGATTAATTCATTAATCTGTTTTAATTAACTGAGCAAAGGTAAAGACTGAAGCAATTCTTTCAACTTCAGACACAGAAATCCTCGTAAGACAATAAACTCAACTTTGAAAAGTGTCAAAAAGATCATTTCTTTATTTGGACCTTCTGCTTGACGGTGTACAGATTCATTTTGAGGATGGATAAAGACGCAACTGCTAAATCATTATCTGCTATGTTCACCCCAAATGCTGCTAAAGGATGGATGAAGAGGAGGGATGGACCCTTACAAGCTGCAAAATGGAATGCTTCTTTAGCTTCTAAAATCAAAACTAAATTAATGAGTAAGTCCTGTTAAAATAACACTGAAGCCATATACTGTAATTAGAATGTATGGCTTCAAAAGGAATAGTAATTGTACTTAACATGATTAGCTGAACTTCTACCTGTTAAAACCATTCTGTAACAGATATAGGTAGGTTTTCATTAGGACAGGGGAATGTATATTTTGAATATAAAGCTTTTTTCTTTATGTTTTCAAAACTCACATTTATTATGAGAATGTTTGAGCATTTTAATTTGTAAAATTTATTTTTTTAATTTGTAAATATTTTTATGCCTGTGAAACTATCACATTTTGAATGTTTTCTTAAAATAACCTTACTTTTAAAAATCCAGACTAGAGCAGAATCTATGCATGAAATAAGCTTGAGACAGACAGAGTAGTCATTAAAATGGCTACATAAACAGTTTTGTATTGGAAAGTGTTAGGCTTTGCTGCTGTTGCACCAGAACCTACAGATAAAAATGTTGTCATATAGTGATAATTCACAGAGAGAGGGCCTGGAATTGAAGCTGTTGAAAATAATACTATTTTGTCTCCTTTAGATAACTCATCTATGTTTAAAGTATCTTTACAACAAAATAACAAAGCATTAGCTTTGGCTTTGAGTGTTGAAAAAGAAAATTCTCGCAAGCTAAAGAATGAGAAGATTTTTCTTCAGAAGGAAGTAGAAAAACTCCAGCTTCATAATATCTCGCTTCGTCAAAAACTGGCCTGTTTGGTATGCTGCAAATAATATTATTTAAACTTAGAGCAGCTAAGCTAAGCTTTTATCTTGTTTTGAAACTTAATATTACTTCTTAAAGTGGTGGCTTAAAATACCCATCTCAGATTTGTATAGTTACATCACTTGAACAGCATAATATTTACATCTAATTTTTCTTTTATAGCTTTTTTTGAACTATTATGTCTATCCGTGTGTATATGTATAGCTATTTTAGTTCCAGGTTCACCTTTTATATTTATAGGTATTGAGATAAGTTTGTGCTCCATTTAGTCTAAAAAAAAATTGTAGCATAGATTCACTTTTTATATCTTGTCTCTTCTTACATCAGAAGCCACTTTAAATATATTTTTTCTGTTATATGCAGAATAAAACTCTTATTGGAATAGATGTGTTTTTGAATGAAAACCTCTTAACTGCAATAGAAATAAGCAGTCCTTCTGAGGTAAGATGTTTTTTCAGCTTTACATATTGAATATATCTCCCAGGGTAAGATTTTCAAAGCATCAAATTGAGCGCAGTGTTGGAATACTATTTGTGTTATAAAACATTTACCCCTATTCCTTAAAACTTAGGACTAAATCAGTATAGTAAAATAGATTCAGTTTTACTGTACTGAAAATATAGGATTTAATCTAGTTTCCAAAGTATCTAAAAGTTAAATATCTGTTAGCCTGAAAGAACAATCATATGGTTAAAAAAAAAGAGCTTAGCATTTCAATAGGTAGTGGGCAAGCTACCTGCCTTCCTTGCTTAGTGCTGTAATAAATATCTTACATATGGATATTTAACCAGGAAACATAGTCCATGTTAGTCCTTGTGTCATGGAAAAAATACAATTAATTTTAAAAAAAGGATAATACTGTGCTCAACTTGCTTAGAGTTAGTCTCTGCTTCTAAATGTATAATGCAGTTTGTATGAGTTATAGCTACATTTAGAAAGTCTGTACATTCCTTTCGGATAAAATTTGGTTATGTATTTTGATGAATTTTGTAACAAAATATTTTGCTTTAAAATTCTTGCATGTGTTTGAACATCATATGTCTTCCATCAGTGCATGTATTTTTTCCCCCGTTCATTACTGTGGATTTTTTTCCCCTGTGGATATTTGCAATACTTTAAATGTAAGAGAATATTTTACTATTTGTATTTCCCTGCTGTTCCTCTTTATAAAGGATCTCCAGAGTTCCTTTCCCCTGTCAGCTGGCCCAAGCAGCCCTACTGGTCACAAGTTCAGGAGTGCACGTCAGTCAGCTCGGTAGGTGGTTGTATTAAATGCCAAAGGTGGTTGGTGTTTCTGGCTTTCTCTTGCTGCTAATCTTTGTACATTGTCCTAGGTAGTTTTGAGGTAATGAGAAAACATTTCCTGTTAAACCAGTAATTACCTGTTTGCAACTCGGAATTTAGAGAGAGTGGTAGACAAAATTTGTGTTTGAGTAACTCACTGCTTGTATCATGTGATCTCACCAGCCCAAAGCAGAATTCTCTATCATCAAAAATACGTTTGCCCCAAGACAGAACTCAGTATCATACCTGAGTTCTTGTTTTCTGCTATTATACATTAATAAAGAAATATTTTAAATAATTGAATGTCATGATAGAAAATGTAATCAAAATCCACATAGTAAAATTTTCTCTTTTCAGATCTGTAGAACTGCCAGCAAAGCTTCCTTTCATTACAACAGCAAATGCAGAGCAGCAAGGTAGCCCTTCTGTGGGTGAAGCATCAAATTCTTACAAGTGTATCACTAATTCAACAGAGGAAATGCATTCAGATCAAGTCAGGTTTGCATCACTCTTGCCTTCTGGTACAAACAATCAAAAGTTAATTGAAACAGAACCAACGGTTGACAAGGATAGATTTTTGAAAGGTATGATGTATTTCTGTGTGATTTATTTTTCAAGCTCTCTGAGAATTAGTATTTAATAATTCATTACTCAATGTACAACACAAAAGTTCATCCATAAGTATAGATGTCCTGACAATCATTTATAGAGTACTGTTCATTGAAATTACATAGCTAAGATAACCAAATAATAGCTGAAGTAGTTATAGAAAAACAGAGTTCTCTTTCCATTTTCAAAAGTCCAAGTGCAGTAAATTATGAAATTAGCTTCAGTTTACTAAATTTTTAAGGACCAATCATAGAATATGTATATTCAGTTTTTTTAAAAAGTGCAATTTTCCATACTCCTGATTCAGTCTTTAGTAATTTTGTGCAGATAACTACACTCTATTTTTCTTTTCCCCAAGCTGCTGCAATTTTTCTCTTTGCAGAACATCAACTGTGTGCAGAATTAAGTTGCAATAGTGCCTTCCCAACTCATGGAAAAAATACACAATCCTTAGAACAGTCTGAGGAGCCTACAGAACAATATCATGGTAGTTCATTGCCATCCTGTGAAAATGTGACTGAAAGAAAGAAAAATGCAGTACTTTGCAAGTCAAAAACTCAACCTAATGTAAAGGATTTTGATAAAAAAATGTAGGTCATTGAATCTGCCTAATCATGATATTAACAGTAGCAGCAATGCCAATGATAGGAATTTGCAGGAAGGTTCAAGTGACTTGTCTCAGATTATTCCTTCACCTCTTAAATTTAACAGTGAAAGTAAGACAGATTTTAACAAGCTACTTTATATTGACAAGATGAAGCCTGAAGAAACTGTTTATGATGCTGATATGGAGTTGACTGCCAGTGATGCAAGTAAACTACTCACAGTTACAGCAAAAGGCAATTATAAATTGCATCGAAATAAAATTAGTAATGCCAATTCTGACAAAATATTACCAAATTTCAGAAAAGTAAAATATTCTAAGAAGGATAAAGAAAAAATTAAAAGCAAGTCTGAAATCCATTCAAGTTTCCATGCAGAAGAAAGGCACTCTAGGGCTGACAGTAGTGAAATTTCAGAAACTACTGATTCACAAATTCAGCTATTCCAAAGTCAGACAGAACAGCAACCTACAGGAAATTCTGTAGAGCAACAGAGTAGAACAGGTAAAGCTAAGGATGCCAGGAGGACATACCAGGTTAATGTAATGAATCCGAGAAAACAAGAGACAAATAAAAGAACTTCCTCAGAAATATTTGAAGAAGTGGACAGCAGAATACAAAAACCAGACTCAAGCTCATCTGTTAACAAGATCCCACCAGAAGTTTATTGTGCTGAAAATCTACCATTCCAAGATAACATTTCTGATGTATTGCCTTCTTTGCAGGAGGGCTTTCTGAATACAAATGAAAAAGATAACAAACCAACAGTAAGGAGGAAAACTTCTCAAAACCTTTCCAAAGCAAGCACAGCAAAATCCTGTAGAGAGGAAAATGGCCAGTACGGAGAATATATTTCAAAAAAATCTCAAACAGAGATAAACCAGTGTGACAGCAGCAAGAGAAAACAAGACCAGAAGAATATTACACAGAGAAAAAGCAGCAAAAAAAGTAATTACAGACAAGGTGGAGAAACTGAAAGGACAGCCCTCATAAAGTTAGTCAGAAGGCAGACCAAAAGAGCAGCCATTTTTCGCCAGGCAGATTGAAGCGTACATTGGCAAAGGCCGGCCGGAAAGCGTGTGTAATACCAAAGGACAATCTTACACGGTTCTCAGTTCGTAAAAATGAAGAACAAGAAAATAAGGATTCATTGCTTGCAGAGGTTGGAAAGAAGGAAACTGTAACTCAGCAAATGCAAGTAGCTTTAGTTACTCAGAATGGTGCAGCTCTGACTATACCAGAAGCTAAAGAACAGGTTGTTGATGATGATGCTGACAGGTTAAAGAAAGTAGGTTCCTCAGTAGTGGCCAAAAAAACCACCTCCTACATAAGTAATTTTCCTGATAAGCATGTAAAGCAGAAACAGAGGTTTAGTTCTGATATTAATGAGACCAGACAAGAGAAAAGCTATTTTAGGCATGTTGATCAGGGGGATGAGGATATTTTGGATGGCCAGGAAGTCCCTCATGAAATGAATTCTTTTGTGAGTAAGTTGAGGCCTATGGTTGAAGCTGAATGCTGTAAGAATATGCCATGTAAGGCAGAAAGCTTTTCCCAGGAAGGCCTTTCCAATGTGGAGCTCCTAGTTCTTGATAATCACAATGCTTTCATCAACTTATCTATACTGAAAAGCTCTGAAATCCATGGGCAAAATGATCATGATGAAGCACCAGATGCTGAAAAAGCAGAACAAAATATGAATCATATCTCTCAACAGAGTAACAAAAATACTCTGACACCTTGTCATGGTAAGTGTGTGGGCTAGAAAAAGCAAGGCATTTTGCATTAGGTAGTGCCTGAAATAGTGGTAACGTCTTCTCTTAATTCTGTCATCTCATTGGTTGTTTAGAGCAGATAAAACAGGAGTGGAAAATAGTAAGAATGAAAATCATCAAAATATTCTATATCACGTATCAGTCACAATATCTTTTTAAATTTTGGTGACTGATATCCTTGTTGCTTTTCAATACATCCCAAGATAATACTTATTAGGGCAGATGTAAGTATTCTACATTCTTGAGAAGCAATTTTAGTTAAAGCATATATTCCTTTTTTGAAGAATTCCTTTACATTCAAAAATGTGGGGATTGAAAGATAAAATAGCTTGAGCTTTTTTGTCTAAGGGAAACAAGACAGAAGTACACTGTTCCCTTCTTAAATTGAAAATTTAGCTGTACTTGGAGATTTCATTTTTGTTTCTTTAAAAACACTGCAACTCAACAGGAATTCTGGTATCTAAAAGAAGTATGTTGAGTTTTTCTATAACCTGCCAACTTTGATGTGGCAATCTCTTTAAGTAAGATACATTCAGAACATAATAAAACTTTGATGTTGTCTGGAAGATAGGCTTAAATTCTTCTATAATAAATGCAGTTATTATAATGCAGTGTAATGACGTTACGTGGAATATATAACTAACACATCTATACAAGAGTTTAAACATACTTTAGAACATAACTTTGAAATTTCATAGCATTAGGTATCTATTTTGTAAACATACGTGTTCTCAACAAGTTCCTGTTTATTTCATAGTCTGAGAAAGCCCCAACACCTAGGCAGTATCCTAATTAATCCTAATTAATAGTTTGAGTCCCAAACTATTAAGCTAATACTGCGTCGGCTTCATTTGAATGCTAGGACACAAAAAAATCTCCTGTTTTACCTAAGCACAGAACAGGAACACTGCCAGAATGAGACTGTTGTGTGAGGTATCGCTCTTTGGGATTTGCAGTTGCATCTTCTCATCTTCAGTTCCTTCTTTGGAACTGAAATTCCTTCTTTGGAAGGTGGAAAAAGGATCCCATACTTCTAGTAGCTTTAATGGTAAATTAGTAAGCCCTTGTGATCAGCAGTATCAAACACTGTTGGCATAAAAAGCAAGGTAGTTATTTGATCTTCATCTATTTAAGCATAGTTCAAAAGACAGCTAAGTTTTCATCCTATATCCAAATCCAAATCTTGAGTTGAAAGATTGCTATGCTCTTTTTTTACACATAAGCCCAAAAAAAAGGCATAAAGCTGAAAAATGCAGAACTAAGAAACTCTTGTACAGCTTGACTCTTCAGATTATACATGTGTGCCCTCTCCTGTGTTTAAGGCCAGGAGCTGTGTGGAGTGTTACTTTTGTAAATGCCATAAGGGAGTCCTGAGCAGTCATGGGGCTGCTCTGAAATATCCCATGAGCCGAGGCAGACCTTGAACAGCTCCAAGTTTGTACAGGATGAAAGCTGCTCTAGTAGCCCTTTCTTTGATCATCTATCCCATTTTGTGTTGAATATCTTTAGTGTAGGAGCAGTAACCAATGTACCTGAATTAAGAAACATATTAAAAATAATTATTAATTGAAGTTTGCATAATGATTCAGGAAATGTTTGAAATGAAGCATATAAACTACTGTATTTACAGGGAGAAAAGCTTTCCAAGATCTGACAAATACTAGTATACAATTTCACACTTCTGTACCTGAATCCACCCAAACCTCAGAAGACTCAGCAGCACCACTGAGACGAAGCAGACCCACTATATCCTACAAGGAGCCAAGTCTACACAGGTAGGCACATAATAAATTGGGGCTTTTGCTCTTGTCTTTTGCTTCCTCCAGTAAAGACTGGTTATTAAACCCCCGAATAAACAGGTGAGCTATCACAAATCCCTTTTGCAAAGATACTTCAGTATTGATATAAAGCTTCTCCAGTTAGTGTGGCAGAATTTCCAAGTGCCAAAGTAAGAAAACAATAGTATTTAAATTCTAAAATATAGTTTGGACTAATAGAGAATAATAGTGAATCTTAATGTTTATCATTATGTAAACCACTTTAGAGATTAATAATTATGAATGTTATACTTAAAGGTAAATTATACCATAATAATGTCCTTGTAATCTTGTCAAATGGAAAGGAAATTTATGTACTAATACTATATAATTCAGGAGTTTTGCTTTAACTAGCTATATATAATATAATAAATCATTTATAATATATTAAATTGATAGTTATATTGGATATAGTATTTTATAATTAATTTGCCTCTTAATATTCTTAGAAAATTTAGTGACACAGTATTTTATTGATTATTAAAAGACAAGACATAAATTGTGAAATAACATCTAAAATTTAAAAGAGGATTTGAAACCCAAACTTCCATTAAGAAAACTAATATATTTCCCCTTACATGAATAGATCTAAATATAAACGAGCCTTTAGGTTCATTACTTAAGAAAATATTCTGCGGGTTTTACCAGAAAATTGTTGAGGTTTTTTTTGTTTGGTTTGGATTTTTTTTAAAGTATAATATTAATTTAAGAAACAGTTGCACTCTGTTGAGTATGTGTTAATAGGATGTGTATTCATGAGGTAAAGACAGTAGAAAGGCTTCCCTGGAACAGTGTTGAGAGGGAAAAGATTATAGCAACTTTTTGACAAAGGTATAAGAAGCCTTTTTTTCTGGCAATACTGTGGCAGGAGAAGAAGATAAATGCACAAACTGGAAAAAAAAATTAGAGCACTGATCTCATAAAACCTCAAAAAATTTTTTTCTTCTGTAAGCTAACAATTGAAGCAGTGAGTCTGAGGAAAATAAGAGCTAAAAGTCATGTAGGAAGTCTTCACTTTACCACTGGGAATTGAGAAGTATTTATGCCACATAATGTGTAAAAAAAAAATTGGAAAGGGATTAGAGTCACACTTTTATTTTACTAATTGTCTTATATGCTAAAATGCTGCAGTATATATTGACACATTGCCACTCTTTTACCCCAAAATGATAAGGTTTTGTATTTCTGAGAAATGGTAACTAATAGTAGACAAAAATACTGATGTCTTCAGACAATTAGACAATTTTAGATTATTGTCTCCTACTTACATTTTAGTTACATTTACACTGTCCTAAATGGGTGCTGATAAGTGTTTGGTTTAAATAAGTTTTGAGTTTTGTTTTATTTTGTTTTATACATCCTAATATGATAGAGGTCACATAAAAAGACTAGTATTTCTAGCATTACTTTGGAAAGCAGTAGTTATCTGTCTTGCCTTTTCAAACATACTTATTTTCCACAAATTTAATTTCTTCAGTGTATCAAGCTTTCATTAATGCTATTTACCATTTGAATTATTTTGGCTACATTACTATAGTTGCATAGGTGCTTGATGATTTTAACACCTGATGTATTTTATTTCTTGTCTTTACAGCAAGTTAAGGCGAGGTGATCAATTTACAGATACACAATTCCTGAGTTCCCCAATCTACAAAGTAAAAAATAAAGGAAATTTTAAAAGCAAATCAAAATTTTATTGAAGAATAGAGAATTGCCATTATGGACAGTTCTTCTAAAATGGGTACAATTGTTTATGTATATATGTAAATGTTTAGCAATATAGAGTATTTGTTGTTCTTTGATTAGTAAAGGTCTTGCACAATGAAATTTTCTGGAGAAAAACTTCAATAAAAGGGACACAGAATACTTTATTGAGGAAGGCATATGCAGGTTAGACTTGCTCATGTTTTGCATTTCTGGTCAATAATTTATAATCTGTTCAAATGGTTTGCAGCACTTCTTAAATTGTTAGAAAAGATATGTTTTAATGAGAAATAAAAATAAACCATCTTGGGAATTGCACTGTGAGTTTTTCATATTTATTTTAAGTGGAACCATTTATCAATGCTGGTTGGAACAGATACACGCATCCCAAATTTGTATGTGAATTCTTTGAAATAGATGGAGATAGTCCCTTTTTTTTTGATGGTTGACTTTTGGATTTGACAGAATCACACTGAGATTTGAGTAAAGAAATCTCATTGAGAAATAATGGAGGGAAGTCAAGTGTCCACACAATGTGCCAGAGGTAGCAAGGAAGAAAAAAGCACTGCAATAGGAACTCAGTAGCAAATAGGATCCAGACAAAGCAACACCTTGAGTTTGCAACTGAGAATGTGGCAAGTAACACAATAATGTCATACCATTCAGCTTTCAGGTTTTTGTACTGCTTCCCCTCTGCATTCCATAATGTGCTCTCAGCTGACAGTTTTCTGGCAGTATCTGATTTTTAGATGCTGCCAGATGCAGGTGATAGCTCACTACCCACACAGCTTTTACACATTACAATGGATAAGGTTCAGGTTACTTTTGCAACAGAAAACCATTTTTGATGAGATAGAAGTATGTTAACTTATTTTGATTATAGATGGTGGTTCTTCATGCATATGCAGTAGACGTTACTAGTTTACATGGGCTTAAAAATGTATCAGATACATTAATGGAAGAAAAACCTATGAGGAATTACCAGAAACACCATTTCTGGCAAAGAATGTTCCTGAGCTCCAAATTTTTGAAGGCTGGAGGATGATTCTGGAGAAGCCTTACTATGTCTTTGACCAATTTTTATAACTTTTCCAAGGACATTGACACTTTCAGAGACCAGTTCTTTGGTTAGCTTGACCTTTTGTCTGATACAGCATGTGTATTTTTAAGAGGTGTAACTGATATTCTTAAATTTATAATATAGTCTTTAAAAGTATATTCTTAAAATATAATATATTAAAAATTAGAATACATTCTCTAAAATGCTCTTTTAAATGTACTCTTTGTACTTCGTTGTAGATTACATTTTAAGTTGGGAAGCTGATGGAGAAAATAGTCCTTTAACACACGTTAAAGACAAGAAGGTGGTTGGGAGTAGCTGACATTGATTTGCAATCAGGAAATCATGCTTTATGAGCCTGATATTGTTCTATAACTAGTTTGGTGGGTGAGGGTAGAGCACTAGATGTTTGTCTCAATTACAGTAGGGCTTTTGACGTTTTCTCTGATAGCATTTCACAGACAAACTGGTGAACTGTGGGTTTTTTAAGGGCACAGTGAGGTGAGCTGAAAACCTGGAAGGTTTTGATCAGTGCCAAATGGTCCAGCTGGAGGCAAAACATTTATTAGAGCTCCTTAGGGTTTCACACTGCTGCCAGCAGTGATTAATACATTCACTAACAACCTGTATGAGCCAGTGCACCCTACACAAGTCTGCAATTGATATGAAACTGAAAGAGTGGCTGAAACACCCCATGGTTGTGTCACGATTCAGAAGTATCTGGTCAGGCTGGAGAAATGTGCTGAGAGCAATCTCAAGAAGTTCAACAGGAGGAACCTACATCCTTCTGTGAGTTGCCAGAATTTCAGGTGTGTATTTTGACAGAACAGGAATTCATACATATCAAAACACATTCCTGGATATGGATTTCAGGTGTGTCCATTCTACATGTAAGTGTGGAACTATAACCATGAACATTAAGAGGCATAAACGTATTATTTACAAACACCTAAGTGATACTGCAAGTATTTTCTGCTGTGTTTATTTTGTTATGGTCTGTAGCCCTAAGGCAGCTTCCTCAAGATCCTGTAGGACTTTCCATGTATGAATTTAGAGTTAAATGTATCACTAGTGAGATAG
Organism: Muscicapa striata striata; assembly: GCA_030060385.1. NCBI lineage: Eukaryota > Metazoa > Chordata > Aves > Passeriformes > Muscicapidae > Muscicapa > Muscicapa striata. The sequence continues at coordinate 5,573,290 of JAREIS010000056.1, read as the reverse complement.
TTTACAAAGGGGATATTTAGTCCCTAAACAGAGAGTGGTCTAGTTGTGGTTACCAGTTGCAAAGATCGTGGGAAGATTGTAAATATACAGCAGTTAATAGAGCAAGGTGTTTTCATACAGAACCTTGCAGAACAAATAGAGTATTCAATCAGTATAAAAATTCTTCCAATAAAAAACTTACCTCATCACCCAGGCAATGTGATCAGCATTGCAAAGCAGAGCTGTTAACATTATCTGGGAAGTTTCAGCAGACAGACTTTTTCTTTCTGAAACATGCTGTGTATGTCACCCCATTAGCAAGACTATTATGAAGAGGTGCAGAAATGGTTGGGAAGATAGATTCTATCCTTCTTCAATGTTATTTTTAAAAAGAAGTACACACAGAAATTATTAAGCATTTTCCTTGTTTTTTATTACCAAGTCTGTAATTAATTTATTTTATTTTTAATTGAAATGTTCTTGCTAGCTTCTACTGATTATCAACATCACCAGCTGTGTCATTAGAAGCCCTCAAGAAATACCTGTTAAAACTTGTGTTCCCAGTGCTGGCACTGCAGCAGCAAAACACAATGGTTTTTTAAATGGTTGTTTCTCTCTACTGCCTGCGGTTTGAAAGCTAGAAACAGAGGCACATGCTTTTATCTTCCCAGAAAATAAAAAATCTCTTTGGGGACAGGCTTAATTATTTTTTCAGTGAAGGCCCTGTTGTTCCACACAGCCTCAGGTGTTACCAGCTAGACTGCTAAGGTGACAAATACAAGCATGTAATTTTCAATGAAAGGCCTAGGGCTTTATGCCTTCATTTCTTCATTCTTTTAGTATAGATATCTTTCAGAGTAAGAAAGGATAGAGAAAGTGGCCTGAAGATGCACAGAAAATTATTTTAAGTAACTGTAAAATCATATTATTGCTACTGCCCTTCTTTAATGATTTTCACCATCCTCACTCTTGTTGCTCAAATTGATGTTCAATAATAGAATACAGAGAAACCTCACTTTGTTATTCCCTAGGTTGCATTTAATTGTTAAACAAAATGATCACATAAAAGCAGTATAAAGAATGTTGCATTATCTTTGAACTTTCACTATATGTGCTTGTTTTACCAGGTCATTTGGTATATTAGAAGCTCTTTCCAGGAAAATGATGTAAAAGCAGCTCATGATTTTTGGCATGAAAATCAATTTGTAGCCATCACCAGGAATTAGGATAATTTTGCTGAGGATAAGTAATTTGAACTTCTTTATATAGCTTTAAAGTTGCTTTTTCTCATGTTTACTCAATCTAATTAAAATTTTGTAGGAAATTAATTCAAAATATTTTGATTTTACAGGAAGTATTTTTTTCTTAAAACCCTTGCCTGCACAAGTAGTCCTTAGAAATGGTGATGATACCTGAACCTTACTGCTGACTATTTTGTGAATGCAAATATAGCCAAAAATCCCGTTGGTCTCATGATCACTACATTGCTGGATTTTATCTCAGTTTAAAATTTCTCCCTCCCCCGCCCCGCCCCGCCGCGCCACCGCCCCGCCCTGCAGAGCGAGGCGCCTCCAGCTGCTCGGCTTTCCCTGCTGCCCTCGGGCCCGGGGCTGCCAGCCATGGCTGTGCGCGGGGCTGCGGCGCCTGACGAGCTCGTTTTCTATGTGAATGGCAGGAAGGTAAGTGCAGCCCGGAGAAGGAGGGGCTGCTGTGCCTGAAGGAACCCCGAAGGGCACAGATTTGGCTTCCTCAGACTTTATTCTTGGGAGTGTAACCGAATCCTCACACAAACCTCCAGAAGATGGTTGGATGGTTGCATCACATTTTGGCTAGCTCTGCTGTGTTTGGGAGAAAAACCATGTCAAAGTTAAACACACTTCCAGCTGGGTATCAAACTTGGCTGGTAAGCAAACCACTTTTTTCATTGGTTTGTCTGGCTTCTCGTCTTTGATGGTGTTGGGTTTTCAGAGGCACAACTGAAAGCAAGACTCCAGTGCCCAGATTTGGACTATTGACCATAAATATAATATTGCAAGGAGTGGTTGTTGATCCAAAGCAACTGTAAGGAACCATTTTATTCTAAGTGACTGAATAAGAAGTACTGTACTTGATCAAGAATGTTGCTGTTTCTGTTGCTCTCTGTTGTCAGTTTCTTACAGCAAGTGAAAATTAATACAAATAAAACTAGAAAAGAAATTGCTACTGCCAATAGCCTTACAGGCTTACTCTAATGTTTTTTCCAGTACGTCAGAGTGCCAGGGAGACTTCAGGATCTGCAAATCGTTAGTTAGTTCTTCGTGCTGTCTTTAAAGTTCTGCATTTTAATTTCTAGTGTGACCGAAGGTCAGTTCCCTCAGTATAACATTTCACTGAGCAGCAGTTATTTTTAGTACTTGCAAGGTGCTGTAACGCTTCTTTCCTGGAAATGTATCTGTCTGAAAAGGAATTTCCAGAAAGAGCCCAAAATCTCCCACAGTGTTTGGCAATTAGTGTAGTTCTATGAGAGGGAACCAGAGAAGAATTCTTTTCTGGCTTTGTGTGAATGTAGTCTGTGCCCTGAATTTTGAGAGGCCTTGGTTTCCTAATTAAACCTTGTTTTTACTTTCTTGCTGTAGATAATAGAGAAAAATGCTGATCCTGAACAAATGCTCTTGTCTTATCTGCGAAAGAGGCGTATCCTTTTCTTGTCTGTTCCCTAAAGTTACTCATGTGAAAGCCTTATTCAAGCAAAATTCTCATAAATTTTAATTCAAGATTTAATTACCAGATTAAAGAAGTTGAGATTCCTTTAAGATAAATCAACCACACTAAATGATGTCTCTTTCTTAATCCAAATATTCTTCAGTTGAGCTGCTGTATTTTTAGCCTGGCTTTTTAAACACACAGAGTTATGCCATCAGGCACAATGAATATGTGTCTGTATTCCTCCCTTCCCACCTCATAAAGAAGTCTAAAAACCTAATGGTCACTATATATAAAGTTTGACAGAATAGAAGTCCCCAAGACTTTGTAATAGTCTCTCTCCTGGTAAAGGGGACATCTTGTAATGAGAACCTGAGGCTGATGGAATTTTGAGAGGCAGATAGGCCCTTTTGGTGGCTCTGGAACATTAAATCAGCTGTTTGTTGATTCCCAGTTTTAGATTGACCACTGTTCCAGATTCACAAAAATGAGCACTTCTCTCAGAAGTGTGATCTTTCAGATGAGATGGAAGGCAAATATCCTGACCTATAAATGGGCCTTCTGGGAGAAACTGGGAAATTAGTTTTAGTATTCCACTGAAATTTCAGATATACAGCTGGTTTGCCCATTACACATTTTTTTCTTTTAATATTTTCTCTTGGAGAACTGTTTTTCGCTTCCCCTTTGTGTTGCAACTTACTCCTCTTCCAAAATAAACCATTATCAAGTTTTCTGTTTCTTGAGAGTAGGATTTTGGTCATGTAATTCCTTAGCTTCTATCTTGCTTTCGTTGAAAATTTTATTCCAATATAGAAAGAAGTCCAATACATATGCTGATATCAAACTGATTCTGTGTTCCTTAGGGGTTTAGGAAAAAAGGTGGTCTCAAGCCTTTGAGTGGAATAAAGACCAGAGTGGAATCAGATAATTATTTTTCCCTAATGACAGCATTTTCAGTCCGTCTTACAGGAACTAAGTATGGCTGTGGAGGAGGTGGCTGTGGTGCCTGCACAGTGATGATATCTACTTATGATCCAGCTTCAAAGAAGATACGGTATCCTCAACAGAATATTTTGAAAACTGCAGAAAATTTTATGATTGTAGATACCACTTTCAAATATTAAATATTAAAAACAGAGTTGTAGAACTTGTACTTAATACTAAAAGAATCTAGAGGAAGGGTCACTTTAATCCAAAAAGAGAATGCTGTTAAAATTGCTGTTGATTGAGCTATATTGTAAATTTGCTGAACTATCAAACTCAAATGCTTGATTTGCATATAAATACTGGCAGCCCCTGCAAGAGTTTGTAGGAGGTGTTAATTTAAGACCCTTTGGCTTGATCACTGGAATGTGGCTCCTACCTGCAGCTCTCTATGGTGGTTTAAGTCCAGCTGGTAACTGAGGACCATTTAGCTGCTCACTCACTCCCCCAGTGGGATGGGGGAGAGAGTCAGAAGGGTAAAAGAAGACTCATGGGTTGAGAAAGACAGTTTGATAAAGCAAAAGCTGCTCATGCAAACAAAACAAAGTAGGCAATTTACTCACTGCTTCCCATCATCAGGCAGACGTCCAGCCATGGCCAGGCTAGCAGGACACCATCATCTGTGATGGGTACTTGGGAAAACAAACACAATCACTCCAAAACTTCCACCCTTTCTTCTTCTTCCCACAGCTCTGTATGCTGCACATGATGCCATGTGGTATGGAATATGACTTTGGTCATTTTGGGTCAGCTGTCCCAGCTGTGTCCTCTCCCAATTTCTTGTGCCCCTCAGCCTCCTCATTAGTGGGGTGATGTGAGAGGCTGTGTAAGCCCTGCTCTGCAGTAACTAAACATCCCTGTGTTATCAGCACTGTTTCCAGAACAAATTCAAAACACAGCTTTACATTGGCTACTCTGAAGAAAGTTAACTGTATCCCAGCCAAAACCAGCATACTGTCATATGATTGGTGGGAAGGTAGGGTAGGCAGAAGTGTGAATCATACCAGCCCTTTAATACTGAACTCCATCCATTACACCCCACCCACAAAAAGAAAGATATTGAAACTCAAAGCTGAAGTTCCATTAAGCTAAAAACTGGAATGAGTTACTTTAAGTTGAGAAAACTTCAATCAAATTGTTAAATGGTTACATGTCATTGTGCATTTAAGTGTGTATTAGGTGGGAAAAACATCCAGCTAAAATTAAAGTAGACTCCTGAAAAGAATCATTTCAACTGTATTTTAAAAAATAATTTTATTAAAATTATTAAATGCGTTAAAAATTTTTCATTTTGGTGTGTTGTTCCTATTTAGTATGATATTTATTTTACATCAGAATCTCTTCTGGATCAGAATTATGATGATAAATTTGCAGCAGTAATTCTTTACTTCCTTCCAATGGCTACACCAATCTTCCCTTCTCTATCTTCCTCCTCCAAAATACAGTTGACAGATTGCTTGTGGGCAAATGAGAAAAGAGGGTAATTAGAAAAGACTGAAGTATTGAGGATGATGTAAATACCATGGAGCTGGCTTCATGGGTGCATTTTTAAATGGGGGACAAGAGACATAGCTAGAAAGTGATCCCTTCTCATTCCAAATGTTAATAGTGGCTGCTTTGTAAGTATGACCTATGTCTTGATTGACTGGAAAATAATACTCAGGCTTGTTTATTATAATAATATTAATGTTCTTTATTCTCCTTTATGTTCCAAAGACATTATTCAGCCAATGCATGTTTGCTTCCCATTTGCTCCTTGTATGGTGCAGCAGTGACTACAGTGGAAGGTGTTGGAAGTACAAAAACCAGGATTCATCCAGTTCAGGTGAGAGTACAGTATCACTGTATAGGAGGATTACTGATTGCTTTTTTGGATGGGGTGGCTTTAGTGACAGTGATTTTAGGGCATAGGATTTCATAAGATGGTTGTTTTCCCTGCTAAATGACGATAGAGGACAGCATTGGTTTCTGGTGTTTGATTGATCAAGGCTGATGACATGGCTCATGATGAATCTTACTTTGGTATTGGCAGTCTGATCAAGTAGTTGATATGTAACAATTGTTGGAATGGGTCAGGCTTTGCTCTCCTTGGGCTACACATCTTGGACAATGTCCCTTTGTCTCATGTTTTAGTATAAATGCAAAAAAGACAGAAGTCCACTGAAGGTTAATTAGCTTCTTTAGTAAAATATGCCTGAACATCACACCCAAAATAATCTCATTTCGTATTGCTTAAAGTGTTTTACTTAAAAAGTCTGATTTATTACAGAGGCAACATTTTCTATGGCTTCTCCCATTTAAGAGAACATAAATTAGAATGGAGATGAGTGCTAGAAGAAGTGTTGTTTGTGATATTTCATTTCAGGAAAGACTTGCCAAGTGCCATGGCTCCCAGTGTGGTTTCTGCACGCCTGGAATGGTGATGTCCATATACACTTTGCTAAGAAACCACCCAGAACCAACTTCGGAGCAGATGATTGCAGCTCTGGCTGGTAAATATTGCCACTTTTTAGTTTGCAAGTGTGTGCCTGAAGCATTTCTTCAGATGCTTTGTCTATGTGAGTGCCTGTGTGAGTATATTTGCCTGCATGCATGGATGATGTACTCTTGCAATCTGTGCTTCCTAGAAGAGTTGCTACTGGATGCATACCTTGTATTCCCTGCCATTCTTTTCTCCTGGAAAATGAAACATGGAGCTGTGGATTGTTTCAGGTGTTCAAAACATCTCCATATGTGTCTTCTGAAGTGCTTAAAATCAGATGTGCCAAAATGATGTCATATTGGAGAAGCAGCTGCATCTGAGCATCTCCAAGGTCCCTTTATATCTGGTGTTGAGAATGTCATAAGCCTTGCAAGACAGGCCCTTTGCAGTAGGATTAAAACAGAGAAGGCAGAGAGGGGCAGACTGTCTTCAGTAAGGGAAGGTGTGAGCATTTATTGTCAGTAAAATAGCCTTTTGTCATTTGTTGTGCTCTAGAGTCACAGTGGAGCCCGAGACGTTTCCTGTTGCTGTATGATGGTGAACTTAGAGGTGTTTTTTTAACTTCCTTTACCTCTAGAAAAAAGTCAGGGGGAAAGAGAGCAATATTCTAAGTGGGTGAAGAATATTGTCCAGTCTCTTTATTCTCCTGCATGCTGAGCTGTAGCCAGCATTCTCTAGTGCAGATCTCAACTGTTTCATACTCCCCTTGGAAGAAGAGCATTTTTTGTCAGGAGCTGCAGGGTCCTAAGTCTTGTGACACTTTTGAGAGCTAACACTTCTCCTTGAATTTCAAAAGCACAAAACTCACATAACTCACATAAAGACATGACATTCTAAAGGCATGGACTTTGGAGCAAAGCTTTTTCTGACTGATTTCCCTCCTTCAGGGAACTTGTGCCGCTGTACTGGATACCGGCCAATCCTAGATGCCTGTAAAACCTTTTGTAAGGTAAGAAGTAGTGGCAGTAGGATTGCTAGATTGGGGCCATCAGTGAATATGCATATACCAGCCATCAAGATTTTCATCCCTTCCTTCTGTTTAAAGATGTCATTCTGAGTAATGGCCTAACCCATTACAAAAATTGATTGACACAAATGAACATGGCGTCTCACCTGGATTATGAAGAGTAATCTGAAGTAACTCCATGTGGTTCAATGTGGGTTAGTACTGGCATGAATCAAAGCAGAATTTCAATCCACATTCTTAGTAATTTTTCGTGCAATGCAATGTGTCAGAAACCTACAGGGGAAAAATGGAAGTGAACAGTTGGTAAAGGAAACAATACAGACCTCTATATCTGCTCTCACAATGTCAACTGAATTCTGCATAGTAGGAATTATTTTGTATTAGGGACTTCAACATCTGATGATTTAAAATTATTAAATTATTTTTTTAATATCACTCCTTTAACACTTAATCCTAATTCGTTTGTTATTATACTTCATCTTAGAACTTCGTTGAAATACAGAGTCACTCTTATCTGTGAGCTTTAACTCATTGCCATGCTGGGCAATTAATGGGATATTCCTATTTCAGGAATCCATTTGTTGTCAAAGGAAAGCAAATGGAAAATGTTGCTTGGATCAGGAAGATGATTTGTTTGACAATGAAGAGAAGGTAAAGTTTTAAATTTATTACTGACCCTACTTCAGTCTAAAACTTAGAGAAAGAATATTGCACATAGTATTTGATAAATAAGGTATTTTATTAGTCCTCACAATAAATTTGGAAATATTTTGAAAAAATTGTGGGTTCTATGTGTATATTCGTATGAGGAGGTAGTGATATGTCAGATAGTTTGCATAATGTAGTTTGGATTTCCAGAGCAGAGATTTGAACAGCTCTTCAGGTTCAGTAATATTAATAGTCTGAGCTCTACCAATACAGCGAGAATTACACTGTGCAAGACATTAGGGCATATGTGAAATTTGCTTAAATCAATGATCAGTGATGCTCTAAGTACTGGTCTCTTAGGAAAACTGCTGGCTTGAGTCTGAAGGATTTATAGACTCTTAAAAATTAGAGCTATGATTGGGATTTTATGTGAAACCTCTTACCATACAAATATTTCACCTTGTTCTCAATTTCCTTTCAGTAGTATGCAATCTACTTCTTTGGGTTTTGACTACTTTAGGTTGGTAAGAAACTACTTTGTTATAGTTGAGCTACAGGAAGCCTGTACTTAGTCCTTCAGTTGCTTGTTTCTGTCATATTATGACATTTATGACAGCAAACTGTCATTTATGTTAGCAGTACAGTTAAGAAAATGTTATGAACACTTCTTTCACCTCAGCACCTCCAAAGGATTGCGTGGTGATTGAACAACAAATCCAAATGATAAAGAGATGACTCATTTTTTACTGACTTCAGTGGCAGTCTCCTGGTTTGGTTTTGCTTTTGCTTTTATTGTTGTTGTATGAAATAATTGATGAGAAAAAATTCTTGGTCTTTGCTTGTCTTCTTTGCAAGGTCTCCACCAGCCTGTTCTCAACAGATGAATTCCAGCCCTTGGATCCCACCCAGGAGCTTATATTCCCTCCAGAACTAATGGTAACTTTTTTTTTCCTGCTTATAGACTATTCTGATGCTCTGTTCAGAATTAATTCTTGAGTCCTGCTTAGCAGTAATTTATCAGAAGAAATGGCAAAACATTTTAATGTTATTATACTCCTTTTTGGTATTTTGCCCAGTAAGCTTATTGAATATTCACATATCCAAAAAAGTCATATTGGGAAAGTGAAGTTGCAGAGTTCGGTGTTAGGTAAGAAGATAAAGAAGCAGCCTAAACTGAGTTTTCAGTCAGCAGCTGAAGATACAAATACTTCACAGCAAACTGAATGGCAAACAATTTTTAACATTGGAAAACAATTATGTGGTTTAATAGTTCTGTTAGTCTGTTCTCAGATAGCCATCCAGATGAGAGACTGTTTACCCCCAGTGATTAAGGCATGCCAAAGATACAAACAGTTGGAATGGAAAGTGTTAGGCATCCTTAGTTATTTGCCCTAGAAAAACTGAAAGCTGTTTGTTTTACTTTATTGTCAGGGTAGAGATTCAGAGCCAGATTGTCTGTAGTTAGCTGACTGCTTCTGGAGAAAAGTTGATAACTGTAAGACAGGAGTTCTTGACTGTGTGTTTGTACCTGCTTTGATTCACAAGCTATTTCCAAGTGATTACTGAACAGTGCTAGAACAGTCAGAGCTACTTAAGTGTGTGCATAATCTAGAAGGGGATGCTGCTGTCAATGTCAGTGGTGCTCTCCAAGCAAGCTGAGTGGGCAAATAGCTCCTTAAGTATTTTTTGTCACTTTTCTAACAGTTCTAGCAATTGCAGGATCTTTTCCTACATTTTTTTGCTAGAGGACTGTTTATTATCAATCTTGTTTATTAGCCCATTGGAATTACTTAAAGGCATTTCACCCACACAGTCTCAACTTTCACCACTGTGCCAAGACACATAATATTTCTGCATAAGAAAGCATAACATTTCTGCCCCCTTTTTGCCCAATTTTAAAGGATTATGTGGAACTGCTGTTGTTTAAGAACATTTTTGACTTTGTCTAATGTCTCACTTCTGTCTGTATGTCTAAGTATTTAAATCTTCCATGTTTCTCCATCAGAGAATGGCAGAAAATCAACCAAAAAGAACTCTGTTTTTTCGTGGGGAGCGAGTAACATGGATTTCTCCTGTAAGCTTGGATGAGCTGCTGGATCTGAAAGCCACCTACCCCAAAGCTCCACTTGTTGTTGGGAATACCAGTGTGGGTATGTGTGATCAGAATGGCTCCTGTTGCTTTAGTTCCAGTGTGCATGAGAGTGAGGCTGCATTTGTCTTTTTTTTTGCCTCTTCATCCTTAAGCTTACGCTCCACTGTGTGGGAGTTGTTACAGAAAAGCCTTTTGTCTAAGTCTATTCCTATCTTGTAGGACCTGACATGAAATTCAGAGGTGTGTTCCATCCAGTTCTTATTGCTCCAGCAAGGATCCCAGATCTGAATGTGCTGAAATACACAAATGATGGTCAGTAGACTTTACTTTTTTCAGAAGTAGGAGATTTCTTTGCAGTAAGGAATACTGCAGCATTCCGGAGTGCTGAGGGTGTGAAGTGCTGTGCAACTCACTCCTAAGCATGCTTGGCTCTTTCCCAGCTCAAGGGGGCTGTTGCCACATCACAGTGCAGGATGGCTTTGCCTTCATGACGCAGTGCAGAGCTGACCAGCAGTATTATCTTGGGCCTTAGTGTGAGGGTGATTATTCTGGTAATACTGGTTCTGCTGCTCAGTCATGCAGGATTTGCTTTGTGACTGCTGTACCGCTCTGCTGAATAGCAGGGAGAGACCCATACAGAACCACAAGAGGAAGTCAGCATGTGGTATGCCTGGTTATGTTAGAAAAAAGGCTGTGATTAAACTGGCATAGCTGATATGCATTAACTAATCTTGTTCTCAATCATAACAGCATTAATTATAATAGATTAAAATTTTTGTACCTCAACTTACATGTTTGTAATAAGCATGGAGGTTTTTTTCTGTTACACTAGGTTTCGGGTTTTAAATAGATTCTGGGGATTAGAAATACAACTAGAAATATGTTTCAACTTATTTTAGTAGTCTAAAGTAATTGAATAAAAATTAACTTGTACAAGTTTATAGCCAAAATCTTAAGGAAAGTCATATCTGATGAAATTACTTGCTATATGCTTGAAGTCACTCTTTTAAAAGTGGTAAACTGTCTTTGATAGTTCTATAATTGCATTTAGAATATCTATTTTATTTCAGATCAGTCATCCAGTTCTATTCAAAGACTAGCTAAAAAGTAGCTAGGAATTGAAAAGAAGCTGGGAGAATGCTTACTGCTTCTTTAAAGTGTGTAAATAAAACTTACGTATTCAAAGGTGAGGCTTACTAGTTCTAAAACAAGAGATACGCAGTTTAGTTTGCCAGCCAGAAACAGAATTTCCTCTCTTTAATCAGATATAAATACAAAATATGTTTTGATTAAATTTTCTTTTAAATACACAAAATTTAATATTGCTTGCTTGATTAAAATTCATTAAATTTGTATTTTCATTTATACATTTAATTGAATCCCAGTATTCACTGAAAACATTCATGTATTGTGTAAATAATTATTTTTAATAGAAAGTTACTGTGTACCATTTTGAAAAATCAGAATTATAATCTTACAAAAAATTTCATAAGTAAGTGCATATGAGTTTTCTTTCTAGTGGGAAAAAGAATACTACCTTCATTGTTAGGACTAGAATAACTAGAGTGCAAAACAAGATCAAATTAGGATGAAAATCATGCTTAAAATAGGAGGAGTCTGTTGAAAACATTTTGAAGCTGACTCACCTTTGTGTGAAATGTCTCCTAAATGTTTATTCAGTCAAAGCAAAATGCAGGAGAAGCAGTTGGGATGTGTAGCTGGAAGCAGAGAAGGGATTTCCCTTTGAACAGGAGAGGTGAGGTATTACTTCGATTTCATCATTTCTCGGGATTTTACCCTCAGTCTCCTGAAATGAAAGGTTCCAGTTCCTTTAAAATGCAAAGGGCCCTCTCTTTTTATCTGCCTTAGCCCACATGAGCTGTCCTGACTCTACAGTCTGAACACCCTTTAAAACCCTGGCAATAAAGCAATGCACACATTAACTTTCATAATCTTTTGGTTACAGGATTAACTCTGGGAGCTGCCTGCAGCCTCTCTCTAGTGAAAGACATCTTGTCAAATGCAATCGCTGAGTTCCCTGAAGAGAAGACGAGGGTTTTCTGTGCTGTCTTGCAGCAATTGAGAACTCTGGGTGGAGAACAGATAAGAAATATTGCTGTATGTTGGGAATTACTTGCAATTGCAGTCTGAAAAAAATGTAATGAATGTGAAATTGGTCCTAACCACATGTAGAACTTGCATTTTTAATTTCGATTTTGCCATGAATTTTTTATCAATACTTCTTTTTGTAGCTTTCAATGTGTATAAATGTACATATAGTTTGCATGTCATATTGTCACTTAACATAACAATGTGACAATTACAGAGAAAGTTAATATAAACTACTTTATTTTTTTCAAGTCATTTGGTGGAAACATCATAAGTAGAAAATCAACCTCAGACTTGAATCCTGTTCTGGCAGCCAGCAACTGCATGCTCAATCTGGCTTCAAGAGGTAGGAGGAGATAGCCTGTCTCTCTAGCATGAATGAGGTTTTAAGTGTTCAGAGGGCTCTTAGAGATTCAGGTTCCTTGCAGAATTTTGTCATCTTCCCTTCTGAAAAATTTAACTTTCATAATATATCACAGAATAACAATTTATAATAAAATATCAAAAAGAGAAATGAAAAAGCAATAGCATTTATTTCTTTCCGGACTCCTGGAAATGTTCAGAATCTCAGGGGAAAAGCAAACAAAGAAAAGAAGAAATGAACCCAAAACCTAAACAACAAAAGCCTGACCTTCCTAATATTTTTTACTTTTACAGCAGTTCTTTACTACCCAGTTCCTCCTTTTTAATGTTTTAGAATGAAAGGTAGTTATGACAGCCGCTGTGAGATTTGGAATAGATTGACAGGAGTGAGGGTGGGATCATCATGGCAGTATCTGAAAGGAGGATTACAGAATGGGAATTGACCTCTGGGTACTTTTTAGGAATCTGGTATTAGGATATGGAAGATGGAGCAACCATTTGAAGTTATAGAACATGTCACTGATTGTTTTTTATAGAACATATCACTGATAGTTTTTTATGTAAGCTCTGTAGTGGTTATTTTTTCAGGAAAGCAGCAAGTATTTCTTGCCAATTAAAATACTATTGATATGTATTAATTGCACAATTGTATGGAATTTTCTAGATTTGGGATTTTTTTCTTTTTTTTTTCCTTTTCTTAGGACAAAAGCGACAGATTCCTGTGAGTGATATTTTTGCAGATGGAGTGGGTAACAATACCATTACACCAGAAGAGATCTTAGTCTCTATCCATATTCCCTATTCTAGGAAGGTAAGTTATTAGTTTATTTAGATTTGCTTTATGCAGAGTTAAAGACTATGAAATAAAGAGCAGAAGGAGGCATAATCCAATTGTTTAAACTAGCACTGTTACTGCTCACTTTCTGAATTCCTTACATTTATTCATATCAGTGCCATGCTATCTCCCAATTTCAGCCAAAAAACACAACTCAGCAGGTAGCTGGTGATGCTATATAAAGAGTAATATTCAGACAAAAGTTTGCCCTAAAATGATAGGACAATAGCAATTGTCTAGATCCCCTGCAGAAGAGGGTCTTGGACAAGTTGCCATTGTGCTCACCAAGCAGACTGCTCACCTGTGATCTGGCTGGCATCAAATAGGCATCTCCTGAGGATTTTTCTTTAAAATCAGAGAGGATTGGATGTGTGTGTGGTGCTTCCATAAATGTTGCTGAACTGAATAATAGTCTTTAACTGATACTGGGTTTGCAAGAGTGGATATAGGATCTTACAAGAGAATTATGTGTTATGTTACCTGAATACTGAAGTTTAGCAATACTTGGAAACCTCTAAACTTATGGTCTTTTTATAAATACAACTTCACAAGATCCCTGTCTTCCAGTAATCTGCCATGAAAAATCTAGGTCATCTGACCAGTGTAGGTGATGGGGGATTGGGTATGAGCTGCTAGAAAATCAAAGTTGGTACTGAAAGGTCAAGAGAAGAAAGTGCATGGTCTTGAATGCTCAGGAGGTTGAATTTATGCTCCTCATTTTTTGTTCTCTTGCTTCACATAGTGCAATAACAAGTTCTACTTTCAGATACTTACATGTCTACACTACTGTCTGATCTTGCTCAGGGGGAGTATGTCTCTGCATTTCGTCAAGCACCAAGACGGGAAAATGCTCTTCCAGTAACCAATGCTGGGATGAGAGTCCTTTTTGAGGAAGGTACAGACATTATAAAGGATCTAAGCATTTTCTATGGAGGTGCTGTCTCAACGACAGTCTGCGCAAAACAAACCTGCTGGACACTTACTGGAAGGTAAAATTTTTCTGTCTTGTATGTGTCTCTGAACAAATAATCTCTGGAATTAGTTCCTGACTTTCCCTCCCAGTTTGCAGCACCTTTCCAAGTTTTGGGAAAAAAATTTGCAAATTCAAGCAGCATGAAAACACTAAATGTAGCACCACTGGCCTGGTTAGCCATTTAATATGCAACTGTTTAATTAGTTGAACTACTCATTATTTTTTGATACTTTACATGATTAAATTTAGTCCAACAGAGTAATATTTTGATATCTGCAGTCATGTAAGTATGGAGAATTAAGAGTGTTGAGATACTTGAAGAAGACAGTGCTCTCAGGAAATGTAACAGCTAATTAGATCCCTTGAAAGTATCTACATTTTGCATCTATATTTTTATCTACTTCAAATATAGAATATGCAATATGATGAGAATCTGTAAGACTGCTAAAGCAGCTTCAAAGCTGTAATAGGGTTTGTTAAATTATGTATTTGTTTATTTAAAAATGCTGGCATAGTACTTAATTCAGTTTACTTATGGGAGCTCAGCTCTGTGAGCAACATTGATCTACACTGCTTTAAAAATTGCAGACATTATTAGAATCAATATTTTGGCTTCACTGTGAGCAGGATTATATCTGTGGTCGATAGTACACATATATTACTGCAATCTGTATTTATTTTTTTATTAGTCCTAGTCTGATTGTATCTATTATTCTTCCTAACAGACACTGGAATGAACAAATGTTGGATGAAGCATGCAGACTAGTTCTTAAAGAAATTGCTCTTCCAGGCTCAGCTGGTGGTGAAAATGTAGACTATAAGAAAACTTTGATGGTCAGTTTCTTCTACAGATTTTTCCTGGAAGTATCACAGTCATTGAAGAAAATGGTAATTTAGTTCATAGAATCATAAAATCATGGAATATACTAAGTTACAAGAGATCCATCAGGACCACTGAGTCCCACTCTTAGCCCGGCACAGAACATCACAGGAGTCCCACCATGTGCCTGATAGCATTGACCAAATGGTTTTTGAGCTCAGGCTAGAGGCTGTGATCACTGTCTGGGAGCCTGTTACTGCACTCAAACATTCTCTGGGTAAAAAGTCTCTTCCTGATATCCAACCTAAAGTTCTCCCCTCCTGGCTCATACTGCTTCCTCCAGTCCTATCACTGGTCAGCAGAGTGAAGAGGTTGGTACCTGCCCCTCCACTTACCCTTGTGAGGATGTTGAAGACCTCAGTGAGGTCTCCCTTGGCTGCGCAAACCAAGCATTCCCCATGTCTGCTCTTGTGCAAGCAAATAAAAAGGGGTATTCTTGCTATATGTTAGTGTTTGCCATTTGTACAGTGTGCTAAATAATTGTCTTTGGTGTTTGGAGCTACACACTAACCTAAGTGTTTAACTCCCAAAGAAACTGATGGAGAGATGCCCATTTAACTTTTAGATGCTCAGGTATCTTTACCTTGGACATTAGGCTTTAAAAGACGTTTGAACAATATTAATACCACAGCATACCAGTAGCAAGCTCCCAGACCCAAAGAAAATATACAGGAGATCTTACTCTGTCTGTAGTTCTAAACAGAAACAGATGAAAAAGGAATAAAGGCTTTGGAAAAAACCTGTAGATACTAAACCATCCCTCCTTCTTGTATGAGCTGTTGACCAGGACATGAGGACAGTAAAATTTCACTTGCCAAGACATTCTGTGTGTAATTTACTTTTTTTCTTTTTTTTTTTTTTTTTTTTTCTTAAATATGTTCTTACAGAGAAAAATACCCCTTTTATGTTTTTCTTCTGTTACCTTGAACTCTTTCCTCTAAATTGCCATTACTAGGTGATTATTTATAATCAGGAGTGATTCTGAGCCAGTTTTGATCAGACCTCAAAACAAGGCTCCTCTTTCTGTCCCTAATTTATGTTGCCTACTTTAAA
The DNA here is from genome assembly GCA_030060385.1 of Muscicapa striata striata. Taxonomy (NCBI): domain Eukaryota; kingdom Metazoa; phylum Chordata; class Aves; order Passeriformes; family Muscicapidae; genus Muscicapa; species Muscicapa striata. The sequence goes on along the minus strand of JAREIS010000056.1, from coordinate 5,557,243 downwards.
AAGCATATTTGTTGAATCCAGTATATTTAAAATATTATCTAGTGACATCTAAAACCTCTACATTGTTTTCAGATTGTTGTTTTAGAGCCTTTCTAGTTTGAACCTGGAAAGCATTTCCTGTATAAAAATTTTATGTTTGATTTTGGTTGTTAGCTTTTTTTAATTGGAATGTTCAAAATGTGAGTTTTAGTAGTAATTCACTTTCTTTTCAGGATCCTTGCCGTTTTCCTGGCATACCTATGGAATATGGGAGTGGCCTACAAGATTTCAAAACCGGAATGCCCCGGAGTATCCAAATATTCCAGGCAGGTGATTTCATTCTGACATTGTTTTGTGTTTTATAAGACTAGCTAAAAAGTCACAGTTCAAGCATGAGCCTTGATGTGAAGGTCAGGTGCAGATTTTCCAAAGGAAAGCAAGAGGCTTTTAATGGTTGATTTTAGCTACATCTCATTTGGAGAGTCCTTGTTTGTAAAAATAGATTCTGGGGTGCACTCACTTCTTCTAGACAGTTCTTTGAAGATAAATATGCTAAGCAAACTCCATTGTCAGATGGCTTAAAATTGGTTTATTGCAGTGTGCAACCCAGTTAGAAAGAAATTATAAGAAAACAAAAAAAGATTGAAAAGCCTAGGTATAGTATATATATACTGTAGCATAGCTATAGTATTGTTGTCTCAAGATCTCATGGGCTCTTAAGTCCTACTGTAGATTTAGGAATTAAGATGGTGTGTGATGGTTGTGTGCTCAAATTAACATAAGCAGGTTGTCCTAAATCAACAGTAGAGAGCAGCAAAGAACATGTTTGGTGTTTTCTGAGCTCACTGTATAAATAGCTCATGGTGGAAACATCCACGAGGATTTTTGATATTTTGGCACCCTCAATACACAAGTCAAAATACCAACTTTTGAAAATGTAAAGAAAAATTTAAATGAAATATTCCCCAGAAATTCAAATATTCAAATTCCCCAGAAAAACGCTTTAGTTTTAAATACTTTAAATTTGTTCAAATTGTTATCTTAAGTTTCCTTCAGAGTTGTTTACTATTATTCTTATTTTTAAAAACAAAACCAAACCAAAACAGACAAAAACAACAACCAAAGAAACCCCAGCAGGCAGTAAGAGGAGCCAGCATCAAGAGGGCTATTTCTCTGTGACTTTTCCCCAGTTTATTCCCCATCTGTAATGAAGTGACTGAATATCAGAAATTGAAGCAATTTGTTACTCAGATCAATTGGCATTGACCAATAGAAATCTAGAAACCTAGAAAATTTGAGGTTTTTCCACTTGAAATTTCTATTTACATTTTGTGTGGCCATATTTTTTGTCTGCACTCCTTCATTTGAACATTGTTAAGCTTCTAAAATGAAATTTTTTTTTAAAAAAGGATGCTTATGCTGAAATCTAAATACCTTGACATTCTGTTGTGGAAATGTTGAAGTGATTTGGCTGAGACATCCATTTGAGGAACTTTAGGCATTCACATGAAGAGTGTTTGCTCTTGACTTTGTGCCAACAGCAGACAGTATGCCAGAAAGTGCAGGAAGTAGAAGTGTGTAGCCTGAACGCTTGTGTGCTGGAAGCTTTAGAAGTAAAAACATTTTAAGTTGTGAACAATTTACTAATTCTAAATGTAGAAAAGAAAAGGTTAGCATGAATACTGACACAGAAATTGTTAAGGTTTTCTGGAAGCTGGCAACATTAGTTGATGTGGCAGATTTAAATGGAAACACTGAATCAGTTTTCAAAAAAACTTAGCAGCAAAGATTAATAAGATCATTCATATGAAATTCATACACAGGTACAAGGAAATAATTAGAAAGAAAATATTTAGGCAATATTTTCTCACTGATTTACCCTGATCAGTTGCACTCTTTCAGTGAGGAAGACAAATCCTAGAAATCATTGCAAATAGCTCACAATATACCACCTGACAGTGGTAGCATTCAGAGCAGAATCTTGTGAGAATAATTCAGAAAATTATCAAAGATTCATGACACCATTCATTAAGGGAGGAAAATGTCCTTCTGAAGAAGTGCTGGGTTTGACACTTTGAAAAATAATTAAGGGAAAAAAAGAATTAGGAAAAAATACAAGTAAACAAACCTGTGTGGTGCTCTCAGAAGGGTCCTTAAGAGAAGAAAAGAGGAGAAAGAAATCCCCAGGAGCAGCAGTGACCTCCTGAAACCACATCTCTTTTAGTGTTGAACCAGAAGATGATAGTATGAGCAGTTGTTCGTTCGTCTTATTTTCTGATTACTGTAAGAGTAACAGGACTGTTCTTTTTTTAACTGGGGGTACTGGATGTGTGTCCCTGACTGTACAGGACGTAGAGCCGAGCCAGTCTCCCCAGGACCCTGTAGGACGGCCCATTATGCACCAGTCTGGAATAAAGCATGCCACTGGTGAAGCAGTCTACATTGATGACCTTCCTTCTGTGGATGGGGAGCTTTTCCTGGCTGCTGTCACTAGTTCCAGAGCTCATGCTAAGATTGTGTAAGTGTTCAAACTGGACCTGAAGAAAAGTGTTATTGTGAATCCTGCCTGAGATTTTTAGAGAGACTAATGAGTTATGCATGTACAGAACAGCATACCTGATACCTGCAGGCAAATCCATGCTGGAAGCACTATTGTTGCACTAGTAGAAGGGTTTTTTAGGATTTAAGTGTCTCACTCCATTTCACTGTACTAGTAAGGGTGAACTGTTTCTGGTCCATAAACCCAGAACTAGCCTAGCTACCTCCTCCAAGTGCTCAGCTGTGCAGTGCAAGCAGATTTTTGAGATTCAATATTACCAACACTGCTTTAAAACTCAACTCTACCGTGAAAGAAGATGATTGTCCAAAATATAGGAAATAGTGTAGCAACATTGCAGCAACAAGGTGGCAAAGCTCATATGAGGCTTATAGGAGAGAAGGGTAGAGAAGAGGATTTTATTTTATAAGAAAACTGTTTTCACATATGCTTTTATGCTGCCAAGATACACCTATTCTAGCAGTTTGTTCAACATTTAGCACCAAGACACATTCAAGTGATCTAGTCAGGATTAATTGTCACAACACATAGGACTGGAGCTTCTAGCTACAGAGTCCTTGTCATATTTCCTGGCTTATTCTTAGGTCAGTGCTGGGTTTGGCAGCCCTCTTTTTGGTCCCATCACAGAGGTGACATCACCCCCATCTCTGCAAGTCATTAGGATCTACTCAGTCTCCTTTGTCTCCTGATCTGGGTGTTCAAAGAAGATGCCTGTACATGTGCTGGGATCTGATGACCTGCTGAACTAGATGCTATCAAAAAATGCTATTCTTATAGACCTGCTGTTTCTTCTGATCCTTCTACATCTTGACATTTCCATTCCTTCTCCATTTATACTGGTCTTGTTGTTTCTTTTATATCTGTGTTCATGAATCCTCCATCTGAAGATGAGTATTTGTATCTTGCAATATATGTGTACGCTGTGAGGTCTTAGAAAGTTGCAGTTGTAGCATCATAATTGTGCAGTGACTTTTATTAAACCAGTGCAGTTCAAGCAATCTAACGGGCCAGTGATTCCCCTGTTGTATCTAAATTATCTCCTAAAAATGAATTAGATTAGTAGAATCTTAAATTCTCTGTACTTTTCCACATGCCAGAGACAGGAAGAAAAGACGTGTGTGAGCCTATGAGCAGAACTTGTTAGTACAAGAAATATACCTCTGTATTGTGTTCCGTTCCTCTGTGAACAGTTTGTAAAATTAATGAATTACACTTCTCTCTTCCTATATCCCAATTAGATCTATAGATACCTCAGAGGCCCTGAAAGGAGCAGGTGTGTTTGATGTCATAACAGCCCATGATGTGCCGGCTGCAAATGAGTTTTATTTTTCTGATGATCCAGAGATTATATTTGCAAGAAATGAGGTATAATTACAACCTTTTTTGCAACTAATTTTCTTAATTTTAACTGTTTTTTCTCCAGCCTTTTATCCTCCCACTATCCATGAGATACATACTTACATGATGTGTATTTTACAGGTGATTTGCGTAGGTCAGATTGTCTGTGCTGTGGTTGCAGATTCAGATGTCCATGCCAAACAAGCAGCTGCAAAAGTGAAGATAGAGTATGAAATGCTGGAACCAGTAATTTTAACAATTGAGGTACTAATAATTTCTTCTGCTTTTTTTACTGTTTTACCTATTTAATTAATGGAAGTAGCAGTTGACACTCTTTAGTTGCTTTCTAAATATTATTTTTAAGAAATGAGATGAATTTGAACATCCAACTAAGCATTTCCCTATAAATAAATTTTTAACCTTTTGTCTAATTTTGACCGCTTGTGATAGACAGGCAACAGTTTCAAAAGTATGAAGATTTCACAAGTTTTACAATAAATAAACATTAGAATGGGAAAAAAAAAAAAAGAACTCTCCTTATGTTCCCAGTGAGGAAAAGGCAATGAGCATGCTGGTTTCTAATTTTTTGATAGATACCAGTGGATCAGTCAGCATGTGTATAGTGGCTAACAGTCAGCTCATGATTATCTCTAACAGATTTTATCTGTTGTCTAGCTTGAAAGCTAGTCTGGAGCAGTAGGAATTGTTGGGGGAATATGAAGGAAAGGTGTTAGGGATATACAACATTTTGGAGGTGTAATGTGGGAGTCGCATATGAACTTACCCTGGATTAAAGAGAGTAGAAGTAAAGGACACACTTGCAGGGAATCAGCGTTAATTCTTTTTACTATTAAAACTTTAGTTTTAATTATGTGTGATCTAATGGAACAGTCTTTGTGACAGAAAAATAGATAAAGGCTGACAATTTTGCTAACATTACATTAGAATTGAAACTCCAATGAAATCTTATTAGAAATAAAGCAAATGCTAATTTATAAATAGATTCCACCTTTACTTAGTCCTTGTGACTTCTTCCCTCTTACTGGCATCACTCTTTGGATGATGTGGTTGCATTCTTACTCCGTGGTGTCTTGATCACTTCCTGAATGTATGACAGGGAAGAACAGGTTGAATAAACTGAATGCATTTCCTTCAGAAACTGCTGTCATCAGTTACACAAGATGCATCAGGAAAGAATTGCTGATATTGAATAAACTCAGCAATGATAATAAAGTGATGAAATAAAGTTGTTAATTGACTTTGGTAGCTGGTGGTTCCAATCTCTGAAGACAGCAGTGTTAGTCCTAAGATGCTGCAACAAGCTGGGAATCTTAAAAATACTTATTTCTCTTTTTCTCCATTGCAGGAAGCTATAAAACACAACTCGTTCTTTGAGCCAAAAAGAAAATTAGAACAAGGAAATGTTGATGAGGCGTTTGCAACTGTTGATAATATAATTGAAGGTAAACTGTAGAATACATTTGATGAGAAATTTTTGGTTGTCAATATTTGGGTTTAGCTGTCTGCTCTTCAAGTCCCAGTTCTGCCTTTTTTCCATATAGTCATTAGGCCTGAAAAAACTCTTGGTCACTTGGAAGACATCATGACTAAACCTAGTGTATTGTTGTTCTGCTACTGCATTCAAGTTTTTTACATTATTTGTTCTTGAACAAAGTTACAGAATAGTTAGGTTTGAAAGGAGTCTTTTAGTCCAACCTCCTACTTAAAGTAGGTCTGGTTAGAGCAGGTTGTTAAGGGCCATGTGCAGTCATGTTTTTAGTATCTCCAAATGTGGAGGTTATGCAACATCTATAGGCACCTCTTCCAGTGTTTCACTGCTTTCATGCTGATTTTGATTCTTCTTATATCTAGCTGAAATTTATTGTGTTCATTGCCTCTTATTCTTCCATTGAGCATCTCTGGCTTGCTTGTGTCTACACCCTTCCATTAGAGAGTTGTAGACAGCAATAAGATCTCTTCTTAAACGTTTTCTTCTTATGGATGAGTTAATCCAGTTCTCTCAACCTCTTCTCATACATCCTGTGATTCAGTGCCCTGAGGATCTTGGTAGCCCTCTTCTTGACCTGGTCTAGTATGTGCATGCTTTGTTTAACTTAGCTATGCTTCATTTATTGTTGTCACCACTTGTGGGCAATAGTGTTCTGCTCTTAATCCAGTTCTGGTGATGCTACTGGAACAAGACCAATTTAATCTTACAATGATTTTAATTTGTGTTTTTATTTTAAATGTTGCTCTTTCACACAAGAAGTATCAGAGGATTTGACACTGGTTGCCATACTTTACATGATGTTGGGCTGTTAGTTCTTCTCTGGTTCATTTCTTCTGTCCTTTTCCCTCAGTAACACTTGTGTTTTTCTTGTTGGATCAGGGGAGATTTGCATTGGGGGACAGAAACACTTTTGCATGGAGACTCAGAGTATGCTTGCTGTTCCAAAAGGAGAGGATAAAGAAATGGATTTGTATGTGTCAACACAGCATCCAGCATTTATTCAGGTAATGCAGAGCATCCTCAGAGAAAGTATTCAAACTTATGACAGTAGAGCTTTTTAAAGTTTGGTTTACAAATCTGTAGGAACAAAAGCCACAGAAACATGAAATTGCCCACCTGGATTGTCCGGTAACAGCTGCTTTGTAGTACTGCTGTGTTCTGATAAACACTGAGCACTACACTATCAGGATAAGTCTCTCCCTTTGAACAAACTACTTCATACCCCACTATTGTAGGCATGAAAAACTCCTGTGGAGTGCTGAGGCTTCTCTGTCTCTGTTAGTTTTCCACTGGAATGAGGAGCAATCAGTTCCCTACAGAGTCAGAACCTACTGAGGATCTGATCAAGTCTTAACAGCTGTACAGGAGACTCCTACTCCATGCAGCAGTCTCATAATCACAGATTGGTTTGTGTTTCAAGGAACCTTTAAAGACTATTTAGTTCAACACCCTGCCATGGACAGGGTTGTCTTTCTCTGCATGGAATTTCTCAAAGTCCCATCCAAGGTGCTCTTGAACACTCATAGTGATGAGGTGTCCACAAGTTCTCTGAACAAGTTCCCTGTTCCCGTACCTCACAACCCTCACTGTAAAAAATTTCATTCTTTTGTCCAGTCTAAACCTGCCCTCTTTTAGTTTGAAACCGTAGCCCTTTGTCTTGTCAGTACAAGCTTTGCTGAAAAGTCTTGCTCTGTTTCTTGTAAATTCCCTTCATAGTTTGAAAGGCCTCAGTAAAGTCTCCCTGGAGCTGTCTTCTCCTGACTGAGCAACTCCAAGTCTTTCAGTCTTCATAGTAGAGGTGTTCTGACCCTCTAGACATTGTCATGATGGTAAATGACAAAACAAAGCTGCCATGGTTTGTGACCTGCATAGCAATAGCCATAGTGCTTGAAACTGGTGGTACTTCAGAATCAACACTGGCATTTTGTGTTCAAAGCCCAGTTCAGCTCCTTTTATCATTTCCATCATTATTGTATTGCCAATAGCCAAATAGTATGAAGAACTTTGTGAAAAAATTATTTCAAGAAAAAACATTTCTGACACTAACAAGACCTTAGATTATTAAGATACAAATCGGTTTATTTTAAATAAAAATAAAAGTAATTAAAATAATAGCAACTGTGTACTAATCCATTTTTGTTATACCTGAAGCTTCTTACTGTTTAGATAATGTAATTCAAGAGTATTATTCTTCACATCAGCCAATGGCCTTTTCACAGTCTGCATGGTAAAGATTTGCAATGTGAGCCCTGTTGAGAGTTTATTATTATTCTTTCTTTGCTTTTTAATCTAAGGTAAAGTTATATTCATCTGATAGAAGAATAGAAACATTTGTGGAACCCTTTTCTAGAAAACATTTTTTGGGCTTAGTTTGAGTTGGCATAAAATATGAAAACTTGTTTTACAGGAGGTGGTAGCTGCAAGTTTAGGTGTTCCAGCCAACAGGATCATGTGCCATGTGAAACGAGTTGGTGGGGCTTTTGGTGGGAAAATCCTGAGAACTGGCTTACTGGCATCAGTTGCTGCAGTGGCAGCAAACAAGTAAGTGCAGTATGTGTGTGTTGGGATATGAAAAAAATGAAGCAAACAAGTTTTCCATTTCATCTAAAATGCTTTCTCCTTTTCCAAAGCTGCTGGTCAAAAAGTCATACAATCCTGACTTCACATTTTACAAGACTGTTGACTGCATTTCTTTGTTTTGTTTTGTTGGACAACTTATGTTAAGCAGCTCTAGCCTCAACTAAATTAATGGGCTGCAAGAAGTTGGTATTGGTATTAGTATAAGCTAGAAATACTCAAAAGGACCAGTCCCTAACTACTGAGATTTTGTACATACATTAAAATATGACATTAACCTTCCAGTTGTGAACTTCACTGACACAGCAGAATGCACAAGGAAGAGTTCATGAGTGGAATTGCTTTTAAGAAAAAGTAGTTCTAGCTCAGTCCTCAACATGTTCCAGTCAAAATTAGCTTTAATCTATGAGGTATAATGCTTTTTCTAATACTGCTTGAATTAATTTAAGAACATTAACACATTAAGCTCCGTCCCCCATCTTCCAAATTTGGCAGGCTAATATTGACAATTAGCTGTCAGGGCATATTAAACTCCTTTGTAAGTATAACTGTCTTACTGCAGAATTCACATCAGGCTACATCCTGTCAGCCAAAATGATCTCGTCATCTGAGGGTTAGCTCAATAGGTTTACGTTGTTTCTACTGTCACTAGTGTAAAATTTGCTCTTGATTATTTTTGGCCACATGATCTGTGTTTTTTATTAACAGGTCATGCTAAAAATAATATTTTATGGTTTAAACTATCTTTTTTATTCTTAGTACCTTATTTTACTCCTTATGTCCATTTTTTCTAAAGTAATTATTTTAAATGGTACATGCATTTCTAGACTGATTTTCATATTTTTATTGTTATTCATATTTTGGTTTCATTCCAAGACACTCTATTTCAGTATGATTCTGAATAGCTAAGAGGTGATGAACACTTACACTGAAATAGTTTCTTCAGGAGTAGTTTGCTCTGAGTTATCTTGTTGGCTTTCAAAAGATTAAATGAAAATTCTGACATGATTGTAAATGTGAGAAATAGGCACTCTGGACATAGTGTTAAGTATATGTTCAGGCTTATTAAAGTTAAGTTTAATCTAAATGCACATTTATGTGCATGGCTGGATCAGGATACATGATGAGAGCCATAGCTCTCTTATTAATCACATCCTTTATTTTAATTAATTTATTTTAATTTGACTTTTGTTTTTTGGATTTAGAACCAGCAGAGCAGTCCGTTTTATTCTGAGCCGAGAGGATGATATGGTAATCACTGGTGGACGACATCCCTTTATTGCTAAATATAAAGTGAGTGCCACAAGAATTCAGTGAAAAAAATACCCACCTACATGCTGTGAATAAGTATTTCAGTGTTACTGGGTAATGTGTTCTATTAATGAAAATTGGTATAACCAATTCAATTTTGAAACAAAACTACAAGCCAGGAACCCAAGAGATAAAGTTGGTGTACAGCTCCTTTGTCTGCCTCTACCTCTGTCTCATCAAGGTTTCATTATTTTTCTAGTTCCTTCATGTTCTTTTCCTTTTATAGCTCTTTCTATCTTTCTTTCTGGGAACAAGAAACAAACCTATATCAGACTTCTTCTTCAGAACTTTATTTTAAACTCTCCATATGGTTAGATTCACACAAAGAAGCAGCTAATTTTTCACAGAAGCAGTGTCATGAAGAAAACTTGCCCTATGGAGGAAATTAATCTCTTGCCTGCTCATGCACTGTCATCAGTCATTCATTAGGATAATTTCTTTTCCTTTTCTGATTGTCATATAAATTACGGATGCCAGCCACCATAATGGGGTTTAAATCCAAGTTTCTGCTGAATCAATGAGCTGAAATATTTCTCTTTAAAAGTGCCTTTTGTTAATAGCACCACAGCTCAAAGATGCCTTCAAAGAGGGACCCTGAACAATGGGATTGTACCTGGGCAATTATACCCTTTCAATCTAAGTTCCCCATCCCTCACATGACAGTACAAACCAATAGTATTATTAAAGGTCTAGAGTCTTCATGTTCTTCATGCATTTCTTTCATTGTGGCTGGGCCATTTCTTTTCTGATGTGTAAGTTGTGCAGCCTCTGCTAGAGATTATAGCTTCCTTATCTTTCAGTTTGAACTGATTCTGAGGCCTTCTTTTACTTGACTAGGTAACAGCTCAATATACCTAGGTGAAAGTTCACAGCTTGCAGCCTAAGCTGCTGCAAATTTAGCTGCTAATACTAAGCAAGTTGCATGACATTCTACATAGGTAAAGTAAGAGAGGTTTTATAAGATGCTTCCCTAAAGTTGAAAATGAGCTGTAGCTCATGTTGAGAATTCAGGAGCTGTTAGTGGCAACAGGTAAAAAGAGGGATGTGAGATAAAGATAACATTTTTTCATTAATAAACATAAATGTCATACTCCATCTGCCAGACACTGCTCTTACCATTAAAGTGGGATTTGATTTTATCTACGGTAAGCACTCCTCAGTGATGCTCGTCAGCCATCTCAGGCAATAAAGAGGAAACCACTCCTTCTTCCTTTCCCAGTGGGCTTATATTGCTTATTCTATGCTGTACCCATACAGATCACAGATGCCAGGAGGGAAAGCCTATATCTCAGAAACATACTTTCTTTCTCTCTTGCCCTTCTATATCAGTGAATGCTGCCCAGAAATTAACAGTGCAGTATGACCCTAAATGTATGCATTATGTTAATTTTCAAAATATACAAGCACTTCAGAAACAGAATTCAGAATGCTGAATTCTAAATAATGTACTGTTGATCCTTCTAGGTTGGCTTCATGAATGATGGTAGGATCACAGCTGTGGATGCCAAATATTATGTTAATGGAGGATGTACCCCTGATGACTCTGTCCTGGTAAGGATTTTATACTGATGAACCTTTCAACATGGAGGAATCATTAGCTGGAAAATTTTGAAGCCAAATTCCCTTGCCCGTGTATTATTAATCATATAGACTTTTGATATAGGGATTGTGGGTTGTTGGAAGGATCTACCCTGAGCAGGTTAACCTTTCCTTATTAAATTTAGTGAAGCATCTTACTACTTTCTTTTATTGCCCTACATACTCACTTTATGAATGTTTTCTCAGGCTTATTTTTCTGTAATGTACATCTCAACTAACAATGTATTCCTTTTAAAATGCATGGTACCTGCATTTGTCCCTGCCTAAAGCTTTAAATCTTCAGGGCTAGGAAGACCTTTCTTGGCCTTCAGAAAACTGATAGTGATAGTTATCCTGTTACTATCCCTATAGATTTCTGTACTAGGTCAGCATTTATTGTGCTATGTACCATAGTTCCTCAGTTACAGGTCTGCAAAGTATAAAACGTTTCTTGCTTTGATGATATCACTAGATATTTGTGTTTGTACAGGCTATTCTAGCTGTAACTGAAATGTTTGCTGTACTACCCCTCATCTGCTTGTCATTGCCCCACCTATGAGCATTTTCTGCATCCTGAAATCTGTCAGTGTAACTGCCCATGGTATTGCTGTCTAAACTGTTCTGAAAAATAGCCTAAGTTTAGAAGGAAATCGTTATTAGAAGCATGTACATTAATGCAGATCGTGTCAGAACTGTCTTAAGATTAAGTCCTACAATGATTCAGTGAAGCTACTGGATCTAGCAGGAGTAACTGAGGCTTAAATTTGTCATTCTGAGAATTCTACTTAACATTGAAGAGAGACAGTGATCTCTTCACCAGGCATCAAACCATTTTTTAATTTTTTTTTTATACTGACTCCTAGAGCCTAATTTGAGGTCTCTAGTGTAGGATTTTCCTCTTCATGTGATTTTGTGTTTGTCATGTAAAACCTCTAAATGAAAAGCTTAGGGACCAGAAGACACTGTAGATTGCAGTACATATGCTTTCTGGTGGAACTAAACCTTAAGTATGGATTTCCACAGGATGTGGTAGTATGCTTTCATCAGTTCCTTTCATAGCTACTCCTGCTTTAAATCTAATCTGCCTATTTTTAGTTTGTGTGGCTTTTGGTATTGAAGTAGGAGAAAAATCAATCATAAAATGACATATCTATTACATCCTTAACTACTGATAACAAGTACAAGTAACATCAGCTGTGTTCTGCATCAAAAAACCCCTGAAAATTAATATATTGCATGAAAAAGGTATTGATGAAGTCTGTATGCGTGCATGAGTACTCTTACTACCAGTGATGGCAGGAAACTGAGTTTTAAAGCTAATTGTCTCAAGATCTTTCTATAAGAGATGAAGAAGATTTAAATGTAAATTTGAAAGAAGCACTGTTCTGACATTAAACTAGATCTGTTTGTCCCTGCTTCAGGTGACAGAAGTATCCTTATTAAAAATGGACAATGCATACAAGATTCCCAACCTGAGATGCTGGGCATATGCCTGCAAAACAAACTTGCCATCAAATACAGCATTCCGAGGCTTTGGCTTTCCTCAATCGGGACTGGTGACAGAAACCTGGATAACAGACGTTGCAGATAAAACTGGTTTAGCACCAGAAAAGGTGACTAAATGAAGGCATCTTCTCTCCTGAAATGAAGTCTATGGAACTGGAAAGTTAAAAACCTTTAGATTAGTTTAATTGTTTGAACAAATCTGTTCTAAGTTAAAGAAAACTAATATTTTTTTTTAATCCATGTCTGGTTGTTGAATGAATAGCATAGTCTTACAAACTGGTAATTGTTAAAAAAAACATACAGCAACCTTCTTGTTGTCTGTTAATCCCCAGATGGTCAGTTTGCCTTAAACAGGATTGTGTGATAGCTGTAATTTTATTTTTTCAGATTAGGGAAATAAATATGTATAAGAAGAATGAGCAGACACACTTCAAACAAAAACTTGATCCACAGAATTTAATACGATGTTGGAATGAATGTATGGAGAAATCTGCATACTACAGTAGGAGAACAGCTATCAATGAATATAACAAACAAAATTACTGGAAGAAAAGAGGGATTGCCATTGTACCAATGAAATTTCCATTTGGACAAGGCACACCTTACCTTTCTCAGGTGAGTTTCACTAAGAGTAAGTGAGCTAAGCATTTTATCCATAGAAGATTACAGTCATTTTATCTTAGGATACAAAACAAATATATTATCTTTTCCTGGAAAATTATCATCCTCCTGATGATTGTTCCCTGAAGAGGCTGTAGTAGCCTGTAGCTCTTTTCAGGCTGAGATCAAAGCTGTTTGGTTTTCAGGACCCATGCAGCTTGGACCCTGCCTACTTAAGGGCTAGTCCCATCTGTTGGGGTGCAGTGTTGGAATAGGTGAGTAGCACACTTAGAAAAAGCTTTTGAAGACTGATAGCAAAATGTTCATTGAATAAGTTGTCCACTCCAGAAATAGTTCTGAGCCTCCTTTTTCTGACCAGGGAGGTACTATGGGATGCTGCTCTTAAAGACTTAAATCCTTTGATGCTGTCAAAGGCTAAGGTTAAGGAAGTGAAAAAGGACAGTAGTGTTTTTAGTTCTTGTATTTTTTTAATGTAGGCATCCAGTACTTCTGAAACAGACAACACATTCTATCAATTTAAAATTAATTTACTGACTGATGTCATATCAAACTGGCTCTCTCTGTTCAACATTAAAGTCACAGGGTCTTTGTAGTCTAGAGCACTACTTCCAGCTGAGTCCAGGAAGAAAATCTCATTCAAAATTCAACCTCTGCCATTTAAAAACCTCCAGGGCTCTCACATGTCAATGAGAGAGAAAATGGAACTTGCAGCAAATTGCACTTAGAGCCACTAGTAAGGGATTTCCTCCAGCTTCTTCTGTTACCAGGTATGGGTTTGTTTCAGGATCTAATAACAGAAAAAGCAGACCACCAAGGACTTGTATATTTTTCTTTTGAAGTATATTGTAGAGGAAGAGCAACAAGTAGACTTTCAAATTTTGCCTTCTATCCAAAAGCACTAAACAGATAAACTGAAATACACTTGAACACTGTCTTTATTCAATTCATCACCACATACAATGCATTTCTCACTAGTCTGATCTCGATTTTTTCTTTTTTAGGCTGCTGCGCTGGTTCATATTTATACTGATGGGTCTGTGCTTCTGACACATGGTGGAATTGAAATGGGGCAGGGTATTCATACAAAAATGATCCAGGTAACAAATGATCTAAATAAATACTGCCGTGAGCTTTATCATGCAGATAAATAGTGTGAAGTTTTTCTTTTTGGTTAGTTAGTGTACCAGCAGGACAGTTTCTTTATCAGCATAGCCACTACTTGTTTACATTGATAGAGTTAGAAAGCAAAGGTACCTTCATCAATTCATCGAGGCAGAAGGAAGAAAAAAACACACTGGTTTTTGTTCTTCCAATAGCATGTGAGGAGGCGTATTGGAAATACAGTTTCTGGGGGCTGATCCCATAAAACCCATAATGAAAAAAGCAAACTGGTATAGTCATGGTGATGACATTATGATCCTGTTTGGTTACGGGATAATTCTGAGACAGATCTGTAAAGATGCTTATCAAGTCAATGAAAGTTTGGGACCTGGGCTTGCATCATTTGCTCTAAGTCTTACAGGGTATAAGCAGGAAAATCAGGAAGGAGTGTTGGGCTTCAGTCTCAATCTAGTACAGCTTTGAGTACAGCTAGAGCATTGTCCTTTTCTCTTTCTTAATGCTACCAAATGACAGAATGATTTCAGCTGGAGATTAGAAGAGAATTTGCTAAAATTTTTATATTTCCTACTATTACTGACTTCTAGCAAATACTGGAGAATTGTTGGAGTGTTTACATTGTTTCTAAAACAAGTAATATGTTGTTATCCCTGGAACAGGTTGCTAGTCGGGAATTGAACATCCCCATGTCACGTATTCACTTCTGTGAAACGAGCACAACAACTGTTCCCAATGCATGTGCCTCGGTAGGATCTGCAGGGACAGATGTCAATGGCATGGCTGTGAAGGTAAAGAATAGTATTTAGTTGAAAAAATATCCTATCCCTTGAGGTGTATACTTGCCAAACTTTAGGCCCTAGTGTTCCCGTAAAAATCAAGTTTGGGATTGCCAATAATGCTGCTGGAGATGGCCAAAAAGAAACATGACTTGACAGTTTGTTAGTAATGGTCCTTATGAGTTTTCAGAATATGATCTGGACTTTGCCAAAAAGGCTTATACTTGACAAAATCTCTGTTTTGTCTAACAGGCCAACTAGTCCCATACAAATCTGGCACCCTGTTCATGTTTGCAATCTACTGATTCAGACAGATCCCAGCCCTTGTAACTTAACCATTTAGAAGTTTGATGTCTATGTAATTAATAGGGCACTTCATGCAGTATCTTTCCAAATTAAGATGACAGTAAAGCATATACTAATTTAATAGTAACTAGAACATAACTTGAATAGTACCAGATGTATCTGTGTTAATTTTGTGATGTATTCTCCTGATTCTCACCAGGATGCTTGCCAAACTCTTCTGAAACGCCTGCAGCCCATCATCAAGAAGAACCCAACAGGGACCTGGAATGATTGGGTAAGACCTGTGAATCCTACTGAATGTGTTTAGTGCTGGCAGAAACTGTAATATATATACTGTAGTCTATAAATCTGTTCAGCCTAATAATCCTAAAGTTAAAAATTGTAGAAATAGACTATTTCACAAAAAGATAAAAGTCAAGAGAACATTATTGGCCAGGCACAAATGATTGTGTGGAAGATAACAATTTGATTTATTGCTAGTACAGTATTTAAATATTGCCAGTGCAGTATCCAAGGAACAAATCTATCATCTGTTGCAATGGATTATAGTAAAATCAGGTTATGGTCCCTCCTGTTGAGTCATGAGCATCAGTGAGATGTCCTGGCTTTCTAAACTTTTCAGAGGGTCTAAGTGCAGCCAGGTCTGCTTAGTCTCAGGTTTGGTCCACAGCTATGTCTAAAGGGTTACAATATGCTGTGGTGTAACCTCAGCCAGCCACCAAATACCACACAACTGCTCACTCATTCCTCCACCAGCGGAATCAGGGAAAGAGTCAGAAGAGTGGAAGCTAAATAACTTGTGAGTTGAATTAAAGACATTTTAATGGGTAAAGCAAAAACAATACACACAACCAAATCAAAGCAAATAATTTTTTCACTCTTTCCTATGGGCAGGCTGGTGTTCAACCATCTCTGGGAGAGGAGGGTGCCATCACACATAATGGTTACTTGGGAAGACAAACACCACCACTTCAAATGTTCCCCTGTTTCTCCTTCTTCCCCCTACTTTATTTACTGAGCATGATGCCCCTTTGGTCAGTTGGGGTCAGTTATCCCAGCTTCCCATGCACCTCCAGCCTCCTCGCCAGTGGGACAATCCAAAAAGCAGAAAAAGCCTTGGCTCTGTGTAAGCCCTGTTTAGGAATAATAATGAAACACTAATCCAAAATACCTAATCTCCTCTAATAGATATGTAATTAATTTGGATCATTCAGATACACCAAAAGTATTATCAGAAATGGCTGACCAAAGAAGGTATGTTAATAAGTGCAGAGAAGTAACTTTATATCTTAGAAAGTCAATAAAACTGACCAAAAGCCTCACAAAAATTTCTTGACTTCTAAACTGTGTAAATCTAAGATGAGAATCACTCAAAGGGAATAGATTTGGGACCTTGTGCTGTCACTTTTATGACTGGAAGTACTTTACGACTTCACAAAGAGCATCTCTCTTAAAAGCTGTTAATTTTGAGCAAATGGGTCATGCAGATCTTTTATGTCAGTGTATGGTTTGACCTTGGCTGGACTCCAGGTGCCTGACAAACTGCTCCAACACTCCCCTTCTCAGTGAGTTAACGGAAGAAAATGAGATGGAAAAAACCGAACAAGTCTGATGGTTAAGGTAAAGGCAGTTTATCAAAGAAAAAGCAGAAGGTTGCCCATGCACACAGTTGCATGACTCAATATAATCGGTGACTTATCAACCAGATCTGGTTAGCTGACAGAGAAGGACAATCTCTATTGAACTTGATCAGAAAAACTGAGCAGGGCCCTTTCTGACTATGGCATTTCCAGTAAAAAAGATTCTGCAAGAACACCTCTTTTGACAAGTCTATTCCTTCTTGTATTGCCAAAAGAATTCAGATTCTTCATGCAGGAGGGGTTTGGTTCTGTAGTATTAGACACCATGTGCAGCTAAACATGCTTAACTCAGCTTGTCTTCATTTCTTTACATTTTTTACAGTTTGGGCTTTAGGTAAATATGTGTGGGTAAGTATATATATATGTAAATAAAGTAAATGTGTCTATGCTGTGTTCCTTTCTGACTCCTTTTTTGGTTTACCACAAGCATTGCTATATTTTACAGATTAAAGAAGCTTTTGAACAGAGTGTGAACCTTTCAGCTACTGGCTATTTTAGGTAATATAATTTTGTTCCTTAAAAATGCATAAATTAGACCAGGACTGATTTCTGAAGATAATTAATGCTGTAAAGAGAAGATCCTGTCTAATAGGTCTTTCTAATAGCTCATTTTGTGTTTTATATAATTAGTTGATATATGGAGGGTTGGAACCATAAAGTTTAGGTGTTAATTTATGTCTAGTCCTCTGTGGACTCTCTAGAAAGTATTAAAAGAATATTTTGTGCCATCTTTGCTCTGTGATTTGACATTTACCAAACCAAAAAGCATCAAGAAAGTGACTGCTGCCTGGAACAGTCATATGCAAAGTGGGATATCATTTATTTACTGGAGGTTGGATTGCCATAAGCTAAAAGTATCATTGTTCCTACTGCTCTCTGAGCAGTCTCTTGGTCATTTTTCTTTGAATTCTTTCACAGTGTTTATAAAAGAGCCAGAAATGAAAATTTGCTGTGCTATTACTCAGGTGGGATTCAAAGCAAAGCTTTTCTCTTAACCTGTTGTGCCTTATCTCTTCTCTCCTTCTGCTGGTACTTCTTCCTTATCAATAGCAACTTTTCAGGTCCCTGAGCAGTCTGGAGTAAGTTGAAAGGGCACTTGGGAAACCCATATTTTATAAAACACCAAGAAATGTCCAAATAAAATGTCCCTTCCTGCTATTAAGCCTGTTCAAATATGTATTCTGCTTATGCAGCAGCCCTTTAGGAATGTTGATATCACCAAAGTAATGAACAGCAGTCATACTTTGCTGTCAATATTTAATGCTGTCCAAAAACATCTGCAGATCCCTGAGCCTCAGACCCTGTATTGATCTAGTTCTTATCCAGTCATATTCTCTACTTCCAAGAATCTCTAAGGCAAATGATGTAAATGGATTATGAGAGCTGAGTATATGGATTTTGTGTATCCCTTTTTGGGTGCACGGTTCTGTGCTATAAGTGCTTTATGATAATCTTAAATATGCTCAGCAAAGACATTTCAGTCATACATAGTCAGAAAATACACCTTAGTCACATAGCTCCCATGTTTGGAAGATACCACATTTCACTGTCCTCTCATGTCCTTGGATTTACCCCATCATTCCTAACTACTATGGTGTCCTCAGTTAATCCCACTCCCTTCTAAGTAATTGCACCTTTATTTCAATATTCCTCTTTTAACCCTCTCTCTCAATTCTGTAGAGTGTTTCTGTAATTTTGACTTTTTCATTTATCTCTTGTAAATTATTCTTTCATAGGACCAGACAAGTTTTCCTCCCTTTTTCTAAATTCCTTTATGTTCTATTACACCAATAACCACTATCTTGAATGTTTATTCTGTATTTGGTTATTATGCTTTTATTAGTATGTTTCTAGGATTATGCTGGTTGTAGATTGTTCTGAAGTGAAATAGCTTGCTTGTCTACTGCATTTTATACAAATACCAGAGGCATCAAACCTAAACTAGTGGTGCTCTGTAGGCTTCCATGAAATTTTGAAGTTCTGAGCTGTTACTTAGGATTTCACTTATGACTTTGTACTTAAGATTTCACAAGCAGTTTCAAACTTATGTGCTTACGTGCTTTGTTATAATGCAGACTGTGGTCAGTTTTCTTCTTGTGGACTTTGTTTCTTCCATCAGAGGTTACAATGAATACATGGACTGGGAGAGAGGGGAAGGACACCCATTCACATATTTTATTTTTGGAGCCGCTTGTTCAGAGGTTGAAATTAACTGTCTAACAGGAGATCACAAGGTAATAACTGAATGTCAGAGAAGTTTTGAAAGTAATGTGAATAAGGCTTGCTCCAACAATCATTCAGATTTGGGGTTAATAAGTCACCTGTCACATGATAGTGAATATATCAATGATGTAAATATGAATTACAGGTGGAGCAGAATGAAAGCTGTGCAGTATTAACCAGCTTCTGACACATGTCAATGTCATGTATGTTCACCTTTTGGGTTATGGCTGACATCTATCATGTTCTTTGCTTGTTCTGTCCCTGTTTGCCAGCAAATGCCTTACAGCAATATTGAATTTCCAGGCTTTTGACCATCTGGACAGCTAAAGGCTACAGACTGATGATCATATGCCCTCTATCTGGGCATTTGTATGGGCATTTCCTTGAGCAATGGGAAAAATCTGGCAGGGCTGTCTCTGGCTAAACTTCTGTAAAAGTTGAGACAAGCCTATTTTGCTTGTGATGAGATATTGGAAATTATTCTGAAATTATGTACATGGAGAGGCCTCTATCTCAGTATTTCTTATTTCACTAAATACCAACTCTGACCCACATTATCTTCTAATGCTTTCAGTCCATCTCTCTGGGTGATATAAATTTGAATTTTATTAACAGAACCTCAGAACAGACATTGTTATGGATGTTGGATGCAGCATAAATCCAGCTGTGGATATAGGACAGGTATGTGCCAAGAATTTTTCGATGCCTTATTTCTATTACACTATTGTGCTTATCTGATATTACCTCATTAATTTCAGAAAAAATTCATTTCTTACTAGATTATAGATCATATTAGAATGTCTTTTGCCTTTAGACTTGCTCCAATTGAATTCGTGTCAGACCTGTGTAGATGTCCAAAAAGCTTGAATTTTACACAAGATTTGAACCTGTAGTACTTCCAGTATGTATGTCTTCTATCAACTGGACTTAGATCCTGTTTGTGATCTGCAGTCTCCAAGTTGTTTGACCTGCCTTCTCCACTTAATAGTAGGGAAACATCTTTATTCATTGCAGGCTGGTCCACAGATCTCATCACTTCATCAATACAAACATTTGTCTTCTGAGGTATGAGAGAGGAGTGTGAAAGCTTTTCTGTTATAGTTGCCCCAAAATGTTGAAGAATTTCATTAGGCAAACAGAAGTGCATTAGGCCTCACATATATTACAGTAACAGCTAGTGATACAAATGAGTTCTTGGTGAAGTTTCCTCAGTTAACCAAACATGAGTACATAAATGCTATTTCTTTTCTTATTTAAAGATTGAAGGTGCTTTTGTTCAAGGCATTGGACTGTACACGATGGAGGAGTTAAAGTATTCTTCAGAAGGAGTCCTCTGTACTCGGGGTCCAGATCAGTATAAGATCCCTGCTGTTTGTGATATTCCAGAACAGTTTAGTGTTTCCCTGCTGTCATCTTCTCAAAATCCTTATGCCATCTATGCATCCAAGGTAAGAGATCATCACAGGGACTAATTTGTAGATCCCAGGCCAGACTTTGAAATTACTTGGATATTAAACACATACAAGTTCTCAGTTCCTCTCCTTTAGCATTTCAAACAAGTGTTTAGTAAATTGGTTTTTTTATGACATCAGGGAAACTAATAAGACATAAAGCCAGATATTGTGTCACTTTAATGGCTGGCAAGTAGTGATTTTAACAGACCATACTGTTTTGTTAACAGACCATACACTGAAGCTGCAAGATTAATTCAAAACCATACTTATAAATGTGGTGATAAACTGAAAAGTTAGAATAAAAATATTAATTGATGGAGAAATCATAATGTCACTCAGAGTGTGCAGCTTACTTGTGTGTACTATGCAATACAAAATAGGACTGTATGTGTGTATTTATATGAGAGACTGACTTTTGTAAGTCTTTTTCAGGGGATAGGTGAGGCAGGATTTTTCTTGGGATGCTCTGTGTTCTTTGCTTTGAGAGATGCAGTAACTGGTGTGAGGAATGAAAGAGGACTGAAGAAGACCTTTGCACTGAACAGCCCCCTGACTGCTGAGCAAATACGGGCAAACTGCGCTGATGCCTTTACTGAGATGGTAAGAGAAGGTGGGGGAAGGCTCTGTTTAACAATGGCTGGGTAGGAGTGGTGGCTGATTTTGGCACCCCTAAATAGTGGAGTGCCTAATGATGTCTCCAACCAGTCATGCTTTATATACAGCTCCTTGTAATTGAAATGTCTGGTAACAGGTCTCATTTACACAAGTTATTAACAAATATATATTTTTTTATATATATTAACAAATGCCATTCAAACATTGTATTGGAATTTCCCTGGGTTTTATATAATTTTTTTTTTCTTTGAAATCTACATAATTTTCACAACCCTCTCTTTCCCTGAACCCTCCTCCTTTCTTCTGGATGTCAAATCCCATAGAGGATTAAATAGCTCATCTTATAAACATGCAATGAATCAGCCTCTAAGCGTCTGCAGTCTGCCTTCGGTGCTTTGCCCCACTGACTGCATGCTGGCACTGTCACTTCCTTGCTATGCCCAGTACTCTTTGGGAAAAAATAATTGACTCAGAGCTAACACAGAGACACAGAAGAAAAACAAACGAGGCAATGCACTTCATAAAATGCTGGTCCTTTATGCTCTGTTTTCTGCTACTGTTTACTGTAGTCATGTTCCCACTGCTATTACAATTCTTTTTCTGGATAAGTTTTCATATGCTTGCCAGCATATAAATCCATGCTGTGCCCTGAACCTCTGAGGCTGTGCTATGGAAACTCTTGAGCTCTCATTCACAGATTACTCCCATGGTCTTTCTGTGATTGTGGTTAGGCACCATTGGCCCCTGCATCAGCAGGTTTGTGGGTTTACTCTCATTGCAGGAATTTGCAGGAGCTGAGGTCCACCAGAGCAGGGACCATGCTTCTCCATCCCTCTCTAGTCATAATCCCAGTTACCACTGACTTTGAGGGACCTGATATGGGCAGTGTTGGGAGGTTGCCAGTCAAATAAAGTCACTGTTGTCATTTCTTGCTTATCTCTTAGGTGGCAAACAATGGAGCTGCTTCCTCCTTGGACCACATCTGTGTGAATGACAAACCATAATGCACAAGACTGGAATGGAAAACTGATTTACTGCCCCAAGACACACTAATCAACACACAGATAAATGTAGTTTCTCTTTTTCTGAATAGAATCAGCTACCAAAAATACGCACTTTATATCTTACATCCTTATCTTCATTCTTCCTCCAGTGGACTCATTACAGTATTTTGCTTAAATGACTGCATTGAATTGTTAGAAATAAATCTTCTGCATTTGAACCATGTATTTTCAACAAGAAAGATCTGCTGATCAGCACAGCTCAAAAGCTGCAGGAGAGGAAAGTTAGAACGAAGTGTAAAGGTATGCTAGATAACTTACTCCACGTATTACACAAACAACTTCATATGATAAATGGTTTTGTAAGGGCTTCAGCTGATTTTCTAACTTAGATTTGAGTCTTGCAGTGAAGTGTAAGTGGAGAGATCTTTGTCAAAGGATTAGAACTTTGTTGGATTCAGAACCTTTTTCACCAGAAGTGATGCTCTGACTTGTAGTAAAGCAGGTTTAGAATCTTTTGGCACAAAATCTTTTGTGTTCAAAACATTCAAGAAACAAGAGTTATGATTCTCTTTTGCTATGCCAGGCAAGTTGCCATGGCTGGCCTAGATATATAGAATTTTATCCCAAAAGTTGACAGAGGTGTAATTTCCACCAGAAGCTTTCTTTACCTCTTGGAGCAAGCCAAAAGCCTCTGAACACAATGGAGAAATTGACGTGGAGTTCAGTGTGCTTTGAATGGGAGAATTGATGACGTGTCAGCCTGCAGGCTCTTATCGTTTCACTGCCTCTTAGTGTTCCACAATTTCTTTTGTCTTCCCTTCATTTGTTGAGCTGACACTGTATCTGTGACAGAAATCAGGTCAGTCACTTAAAGAGCTTTTGCATTGGCTGTTAAGGTATGAAATCTTTATTGTTTCAATCTGTCTCTCTGTAACCATGATGAGCTGGTGAAATGCAGTTGCTTAAACGTAGGTGTCTAGGCCATTTTAGATGTCATAAGACAGTGCAGACATCGCACAGGGGAGCAGAGGACTGGAAGATATGGTACAGCAGCTTGAGACCAGGCAGGTAATATTAATTGTAATCATTGGAAGTGGTACTGAAAGCTGAAGCTTTTTTGGGGTTTACTTCATTTTCTTCACTTTCTTTGTATTAATTTGGCTTTTATGTTAGAAGTCAATAAATTAAATGTGAATGCTGCTGCCACAATTAGTTTTTCTTATTTGAAACATCTTAGTTTCACTGTTTGGTGTTTGCAATCTGATTATAAGAGATTCCTGTGCCCCACCTACGGTGCAAACGAGACCCTGTGCCAAAGTCAATAATCCCAGGGATGTTCTTCTGGAAGTATTACTTTTCTACAGTCCAGGTCCTGGGTATCCACAGGGCATACATGCCATTCCAAAAATTTGAGATAGTGTGTGTATAAGCACTTGTTTCCTTTTCCATATTTTGTCACAGTGGGAATTTTTGTCCAGATGCTAACCAAACCATTACCTCTGTTAGGTCTGGAATCAGCTCCTTCCTGCTGTGCCAACTGTGCTTATCTCAGGTTCCATTATCTTCAAGGGACAGTGTTTTGAGACAGGCAACTACATCTTTAAGTCCTTACATATGGATTGGTTAAGGACAGCTTGCAACCCCACATGTTGATAACAGCCCAAAATATGTGTGAATTCTGGGAGATACTGAAGCAGGGAGCCTGCAGATCTACTGAACTGTGAGAGGGCTCTCATCTCTTGCTGTCCTATGTGCCTATGCACCAGCACAGGTGCTTGTTCATTCCAAGCAAGTCAAATCTTGTCAAAATCTTGCCCAAACCTTGCAGGCAATGGTGTCTCCCCACCTGCTGTACTGAGGTGTTCACACTCCCAAGGATTCATCACATTCCAGATCTACATTTTGTTTCCTGCAGTGCAAATCGTATCTGTTTCTCACTCATTATTAGCAAAGACTCCTTCCTGCCACTTTACAAGTGGCTCTTCTGTCTAGTTGCCTCAGTAAATTCTATAAATGTAGCAAATGTGGGTTGTTGAGTTTTTTGGGTCTGAAGCATATTAAGCTGTCTGCTGGCTTTTAAGTGTTTGAAACACTTCCTGGAAGATAGAAATTCCAGCAATTGACCATCCTGACAGGTGATAATATGGCTACATGGGATATTATGAAAGAAGAGTTCTTATCTTCAGGGAGGTAGATAAGCAAAAATGTTAAGGTTTCAAAGGCACTGACATGATGAATGGCTGTTGGCACATTAATGTGCACTGTAACTGCACAGTTACCCCCAAACTGGACATGGTTCAGCAGAACTCTTTCTACTGATTTTCTTCATGAGAGAAATGTTTCTGTAGCAGTTTACCCTCAGCTGGCCCATTCCACGTGGTGAAAGCTTAAATACCTAACATAAATACTGGATTTTGGTTTGGGGGGTTAGCCTGTAAATTAGATACTGGACTGCCAAAATCTAGGATTTGGTCTGGTTCTTTCTGTTCTTAGGCCTTTGAGCCTCCATTGTTGCACCTACGATGCATGAGGAGTACTAGAGTGGTTATTGCTGCTGCACTTGGCAGGACCCATTAGGACTTTTGCCCACAGGGACCTAGTGACTGACATCACTCCAGTGCTCGTGTTGGGTGGCTCTCAGGGTTATGTTAGGGGATAACCACAGAAACAGCAGCATATCTGCTAAGAATCAGCTTCTTGCCTTCTAAAGGGAGTGGTAGAAGATCAGGGACTGGCTACTTTGTCCTGCAAGCCTTCACTCACTCTAAATGAAATACAGACAGCTTTGCTGTAAAATGTAAAAATGGTAAAGGAGACAAAAGACAGGTGCTTACAATGAAGACTTTTAAAAGATATATCCAAAATTTCCCTTAAAAAAAAATAAAGACCAGCTGTAGTAAGGCATTTAAAGATAATTTGTACGGACATGCGTACAAAAGAATGGATGAGAGTCTAGAATCCCAAATCAGAATTTGGGATTTGTCCCTTTAAGAATACAGCATTTGTTAAATATGGTACCCACAGCAGAAAGGGCATAGAACTGACATGGCACAGAGATAACCAGGAGGAAATTTTAAATGTGTGTATAGTAGTAATGCTGATTTTGTTAAAACTTAGTCATTCTGCAGAAAAAAAGATGATAGATAGTTCAGGTCAAGCTAAAATGAGAATTGCGGCTCCACAGCTTTGCTTTTGAAGCAAAGAGAGAAGAGGGTAATGTTGCATGTCCTTGGTTTTAGCTTCAGGCATGCCTTTGT
Source organism: Muscicapa striata striata (assembly GCA_030060385.1). Taxonomy (NCBI): domain Eukaryota; kingdom Metazoa; phylum Chordata; class Aves; order Passeriformes; family Muscicapidae; genus Muscicapa; species Muscicapa striata. The sequence continues at coordinate 5,531,872 of JAREIS010000056.1, read as the reverse complement.
ATTCTAAATTCATCAGTTATTGGATAATATACAGACCTGGAAATAAACAGGATGAACAGACTTGGAAGTTGTAGCTCAAACCCAGAAGTTCCCCCTCACAGTTCTCTCTTATGTTTCAGGGTTAGAATTAAAGGAGCTCAATTTCTTTGCAGATTATTTCCAGTCATCAGAGAAGAGTTAGAGTGGAAAGTAGGAGATGGAGTGTTAGCATCTGAAACATGCATTAGTTGCTGAGAAATGGCAGACATTGCACTGGCTCATCCCCACCTGCTTATTGACAGACTGAGTATCAAATTAAATTCTGCAGGACAAAGCAAACTCAGTCGACCTTTAGGAGCATACAGCATTTCAGTAATTTCTCTTGATGCATAAAGCTTTATTTTTCAGACTTTGATGCAAAAGCATGGCTTGCTCTCAACAATCAGCTCAGCAAACCTTTTTTATTTTATGGCTGGCAGAAAGGTAAGTTATGAACAGAAAGGTAAGTTTATGAACAGAACATAGCTATACAATCTAGCAGTGCATTTTCCCACAGTAGACATTGCACCCAGTGTGGCTGCAACACATTTGTTATGACCAGCTTCAGGAAATACTGGAAGATCTTTCTTAAGACTTGATGTATTTCAAGCAAAGGTTTGAGTGATTAGTCTGATATCCCCTGTTGAGTAGTCTGTGACTAGATTTAACAGAATTAAAAATTAAAAAATCAATTTGGACATCTTTAATTTTTGACTGCAATTCAACCTGTAAAGTGTCAAAACTCCTTGTCACCTTAGGAAACAATCTCATCTGTTGACAAAGACTTGCAACTTAACCTGAATGTATGTATTCTTCCCCCACCCTCCCTCAGTTTCTTTGCAGATCCTTTTGGGTCTTTGCAATCCAGAGCAGTTCCCACCCATGGATCCAATACAAGAGTTTCTATTTCCTCCTGAACTAATGGTAGGCATTACTGACATTTGTTATCTTAAGCATAGCTGAGTTCCTACAGACATTGAAAACCTGATGTGTTTGTGAAACTGAAAGATCAGTCCTCAGATAAATAGAAGATGCTAGTTTTAGTCACACATAATGAGACATTTCAATGTAGATAATCTACATGTTGACATTATTACAAATACCTCACTTTTTTAAAAAAAAATAAACCGTCTGCCTCTGGAAAACCAACTTCTCCCCTAAGAGCTCCTTACTCAGGACCATTTCATTTTGCACCAGTTGGCTATTTTTTGTGGAATGTAGTATTTTCTTTAAAAGATCCCAAATGAACTTCTCCATCTTTTCTGTCTTGTGTTCTCTGTTGGATGGTTTCTTCCAGCTGGAACACAGATCGTAACAGTCTGGACTGGACTTAGGTGCAGGTCCACAGGAAAGGCAAAGGACTTGAAGAGGAAAGAAGAGGGTTAGTTGCAGTAGTTACTGGAAATTCACAGAAGGGCAGATGAAAACTTGAAAGGAGGGGAAGGAGGAGGAAAGGCCCATGGTCTGCAGTCAGAGGCAAGAGATCTGTTAAAATGGTAGTGCAGGATTTCCCCAGACCAGACTGAGTAGAATACAAGCAGTCAGGTTCAGACTATTTTTTTAATCCTCAGTCATGTTTCAGCAGCTTCTTTCAAAATGCTTTGTTTGTATTCCTTTTGCAAATATTCGTGGGTAGTTCTTGTTGCTATTACACAACCACCTCACAAGCACGAAAGTTCATTTGAGTTCTGAAAATGCATGACACAGTTTTTTGGTTTGTCATGATATTTGCTCCTTTCTTATTTAATGATTGCCTCCCAGTGCAGAACATTCATAGTAAGGCATAAAATAATTTATAAAACTTTGGAAGGGGAAGTAAATCTGCCTTTCTGGTAGTTGCCCTGCCTTTGAGAGACTCATGCTTTAGGAATGCAAGTATTAAATTAATGTTTTACAAGTTTTATACTTGGATTAAAGATCTTGGCTAAACTGCTGCTGGTTGATAAAGCTGGTCAGACAGAAAGAAGATGCCACCATCTGCTCTGCATGTTCTGATTGAGCTGCCAGGAGGAGAGCACTGCTTCTCCAGCCCACACAAGGTGTCCATACCAGTGAGATTATGATTGGTTCCACAGACACATAGGGTATTTTTGTTTTCTGGTATGATAGTTGCTTACTGTAATTCAGTGATTTAGTGGTCTGAAGTGCTTTTGAGTAGAAATAGGATAGCTGTATTTAAACCTAAATAACTGACTATTATTAGCATTTAAAGACATATATTTTCTAGAAAGTATAAAATACTCTGTGTTTTATGTATGATGAAGAACTGTGGTATTCATGTGGTAAAATCTATATAGATATTAGCCTTTCTGCTCAAAGGCTAGATCCTGCTAAGTCCATATTAGCCTTAATATATTCTTTTGCACAGATTCGACAAAATTTGAATCTGCAATGCAGAAATGTTTCCTTCTTGCTTCACATTCGATAACAAACTAGAGTTTTCTCCAACAGATGGTAAAAGATTCTTTTGAATTATCAGTTCCTTGCTGGCTGTGAGCATGCTGACATAAATGCCAAGGAGTTCACTGTTTCTGTTGTTATCCAATACTCTGTAGAGCTAAGACTCTGATGCTTCAGAAGTTTTATTCAGGTTCCTGTGTAGTTTTTAGGAATATTTCCATTATTTCCAGTAGACATTGAAACAAGCAAGCTAGTCCTGCTTGGAAGGAGCTAAGAAAATTCTGGCATCCCTCCATCACCTCTCCCACTTCTTCCAGCTAGACATCATCTACTTCTTTGGGCCTCGTACTGATTTTTCCCCACTCTTAAATGTGCGCTTGCACCCCTTTCACACACAGAAATTTATGCTGCCTGAATATTTGGAATATATGGAAAAATGCCATATTGTCATACAGTCTTCAGCAATAAGCTCATTTCTGACTGCCTCTCACTAACTGATTAGTGATTTACAATGAGTAATCCTGAGTTGTGGCTGCAGCTACTCAAAAAATAAGGTCCCAACCACTGTGACCAAAGGCAGTAGCATGTGGCATTATGGGGTTGGGGCAGAGGAAATGTCCTTGTTCCTGTGCTCTTAGGTATCCCTCTAGTGGATATGAGGAGAAGGACGGGATGGGGTGAGGGAGACCCGACCATAAACCAATGTGTTGTGATTGAAGTCAGTGAAGGAGTGACCACAGGAGTCTCTGCCAACATTGATATCAGAGGGTCAGTCCCAGAGCAGCTGCCCAGTGCAGTGCAGTAAACATTCGTGGCCTCATTCTGGATGAGTGCCTCTGCCCATGAGAAGTTGGCTGGCTGTGGCAGGTTTCCCATGAAAAACAAAAGGATTCCCATGAGCTGAAACCTGCAAAACCTGTGTTGGCAGCAGTAAAGGTGCTTCTGCTGCCCAGAAGTTTTGAGCCGTGGTAGTGATTGGAGAAACAAACAGCCTGAAAGAGAAAACTCGAGAAATGTGTTAGTTCCTGCCACAAATTGAAAGAAAAAAGAAACCCCAACCTGCTTTGTCCAATGGCAAGTCCCACAGAGCTAAAGCTATCATAGAGGGTATTTCAGAGTCTTGCCTTTCAAAGAGAGATGGGTGCACCCAAGAACAGTGGAAGTGGGGACAACAAAATGAGCAAAATACAATAGTACTGCTGGCAATCAAAAGGTCACTTTGAAGAGCACAAAGATTATCTATCAGCTGTCACATGATTAACATGTGAGTTTAAGCAGTCTCACCATGGGAAATTAACACCACTGTGTGGGGAGGCTGCTTCTGCCACTCACTTTTATGCTGAATCGCCTTTTTGATTAACTCTGCTGACACAATGAAAAGGCACATGGATTTTTTTTGTTTAGGGTTTTTTTTGTTGTTTTGTTTTGTTTTTGTTGTTGGGGTGGGGGTTTTTTGTGGGGGTTTTTTTGGTTGGTTGGTTGGTTTGGTTGTTTGGTTTTTGTTTTTTTTTTGTTTGTTTCGTTTGTTGTTTTGTTGGGGTTTTTTTGCAAGACTTGTCAACAGAAAGTGCAGATGAAAACCTGGCTGTCAGTTCTCCCTCTCATCCCTGTCAGCTGCTGGCTCTTTGTTTTGGGTAGTTTGATGTGACCATTGCTTCAGTAAAGCAATGTAAATCCTGCTGAGAGGATCTCTGACAAGACATATTGTTCGACATGTAATCCTGATTTTTACATTTGTCATGAGAGTATTACATAGTAAAGATCTAACCTGGTACCCCTACTTTAAAAGTTCTGTGGCTAAGTCTAAAGTTTCTTTCTTGGGCTGCAGAAAAAGCACTTTGTAGACTTTCCTCAATAGACTCATCTGTGCCTGATTGAGAAAAATATTGCTGTTATATTTTCTTTCAAAATATGTGGCTTTGCCCCAGAACAAAATATTCCTGACAATTGAAAACCCAGCTGCCTCTAATGCGTCTCTCTGTAAATGCTGTTACTATAGCATAAAAATTTAAATTTTCTGAGCACAAAATCTTCACAAAATCAGGGTCCTTATCACAGTGGGACTTCCTGGAGAAGAAACCAGTATTTTCTACATTAAACTAAAAGAACATAGTAGCCATATATACATACATACATATATATATATATGCCATTGCTATTATACAAAGCAGTACAGACACAAATGAACAGTGTTACTATGGGATGAACTAAGGATATGTTGGATAGATAATATGACTGTAATCTTCTTGTTGAGAAAAGACTAATTCTGTCTTAAATATATTGGTCAAATCCTCCTAAAATTAGTGACAATCAGTACAATCCTGGGCAGTCACTTCTATTGCAGTAATGAGTGTCTTCTCCTTGAGAAAGTGTATTTCAGGTTGCATTGCTTATATGAGTAGTGACATTGATGATGATGGGGTCAGAATCATGTGTAAATAATGATAAATAAATATGGAAATAATAATAACATATTAATAGTATAAGTTTTGGGGGAAAAAAGCTAACAGGTCCCAGTTAACATTAGAGTTGGAGTGTAAGGCTGTAGCAAGCAACAGTTTCAAATAATACATGTTAATTTCTACATATATAGTATTAGCTTTTGAAGTTCATCACTGGCTTGCATTTTTTAAGCTTTTCTTTTTGTCAGCCTGACAAGTTAAACCTCTATTTACATCTTTGGAAGCACTGTCAGAGGAGGTATTTTCAAAATGCAATGTCAGTATTTTAGTGACACTGACTGTGTGCTGTAAACAATCCCTCGGTTCCATCTGGCTTGCTGTTTTAGTGCATGCTTTATCTCCAGCTGCAGATGCAACATGCAGTTCTGTATAGGGATTATCATATCTGGCATCAGATAATCAAAATAGTTTACAGAGCTGTTTTTACATTTCCACTATTCTTTTAAAGACTAGATTGTTGTGCCTTCATGGGCATTTTTAGTTGTTTGAAATTTTTTTGTTGGTTTGTTCCTATGGCAACTCTATTTTTCTGCCCTGGAGTCTTAAACCTAATAGCTTTTAATAGATAGTTAGTCATAGAAAATAGGCATTTTTAATATGTATTTTGATAGGTAAAATTTTGAATGTTCACTTTTGCAGGAATTAGTGGCTTCAGCTTTAAACCTCTAGTCCAAAAAAATTATGTGTGCCATGTGGAACGTGTTGGTGGAGCATTTAGGGGGAAGGTACGAAACCATCACTATTTGTTGTAATTGCAGTTTTGGCAGCCAACAAGTAAGTTGATTTAACTAAATCAAAGGAGTGATTTAACTAAAATTAATTAAAGATGACAAGACTCAATGAAAAAGGAACTTCAGTCCTGAACCTTCCCTGGAGGGTTATCCTGATGACATAATGTTTTTTATCTCTTTGGCAGTGAATCTTGAATAGAGGCGTGAAAATTCTCTGGCCTCTTGGCAATGGTATTCACTTACTGTCTGAAAGCCAGAACAAATGGCTCTGGCCTGATCTGTATAAATCTCAATAAAAAAATCCAGGCCTCTCTGAGGCATGGTGGCATGAATTTCACTCCAGATATTCAGTGAAAATGGTTTTTACCCTAACACATAGGTATGCTTACATCAGCCCTTTGTGCCACAGCTCTCCTGTACCTTGATGTCCTTGCCTTTCCCTGTCCTGTCCATTCTTCAGGGAACTTGGATTTCCCTGTTGAGAAGCTAAAGAGAAGACCACTGAATGCTCATTTCCTCTACTTTGTTACTGTTGCCAAAAAAAACCCAAAACCAACAAAAACCCTAGAAGAACTTGCTGAATCAGCCTAGCCTCAGGCATGGTAGGTTAATCAGAAACTAAAACTTAGAATGGGCTGATTTATTGCCACACTAGGAGTTTGGCCATGTACGTGTAATGTCACTTGTAATCTGCATCAAGAGGCTGTAATAAAAGGGGGTTTTTCTAATGTTCTTTTTAGGAGTCAGTGTCAACTGCATTTTGTTCTGAAAAGAAATATAGATGGTGGACAGCACCTTGCCTTTGGAAAATAAAAAGTAAGTGACACGAGAAGGTATTTTGCCCAGTTACTGGCTTATAGTTTCTTCTGAGGCAAATCAACATAATTTCATTGACATCAAGACACAGCAGGAAACCAAAGTTCTCTTCTGAAATCCTAACCCAGCACCAACCTTCCCCAGTTCTAAGAGTACCCTGATGAACGCCGTGAATCAGAGCAAAAGCTATTGTCCTAGAGCCCATGCAACATGCAGAAAAAGCAGAACCATCCATCCCTTTTCTTACTTTGGAATGCTGCTAACATCCTAACTGCCCTATCCATCTGCAGATGATAAATATGTAACTCAGAATTGAATATGAGCCATTTCTCAGATATAAAGCCAGCTCTGCAAGGTAATGCAAGATCTAACTTGTAGTAAACTCTTACTTTTGACTTCTAAATCCTCACATTAAAAATAAATAGATAAATAGTGCCAGCACTGAAATCATCTTGGTAAGTGATGCTGGCAGGTATATGAATTGAGTACCCTAAAACCCTCTGGGACAGGATTTATGGTTCAATATGGTTTGGATAAATAAGACCTGAAGAGTTGGCTTTTCTGTGGACTCTGGCATGAGTGGTAGAGTTTGGCTGATGACTGTTTCTGGGAGAGATTGCTTGTATTTTTAATTCTGCTGAAGGTATTGCTCACAAAGATACTCTTCAACCCTGGTTATGATTAGAATAGGTTTAGAACTGGTTTGAAAAAAAGAAAGGAGGAAAACTTAATGTTTTGTTAAATCTTGCATTAACCATAAGACAAGGAATGTATTTCATATTCTTCTGGGTATCCATTACCTAATTACCCTTTCTGGAAGTGCAATACATTACCAGCTCTGGCTGGTTTTCATGTGCCATATCTTCTCTCTCACACAGATGTAACCCACAACTAGTGGACTATGCTCTTTTATTAAAATTTCATCCAGAGTTTCTTAAGTTATTTGGATAACCACTGGTGTGCTTTGCCTCTGTTTTCTTCAAAATGAGGATGGTAAGAAAATGCACCCTCACCCTTGAGTTCTCTGTGTCTTCAATTCAATCTGCTTTTCCCATGTCTTGCACTTCCCTCCCTCCAAGGGCTGGCAGGACAGAGCAGTAGCCTGCTGTAGAGTACTTATTTTTGTAGAATGAGGCAGGAGCCAACTTCCCTCCCCATATCAGTCCCAGCCAAAAATGATTACACAAGTGTTTCTGCAGAAAGCAGGGCAAGATGGCAATGATCACATTGTTTCCTGACAATAGCCACTTCACAGGTTTTCCATTGCATTCATCCTTTGGCACTGTAGAAGGAGATATATCTGGAGTTGCTTAATACCTTGTCACTGGGCCCAATTTTCTGTTTATTTATAAGTTAAATAGGGAAAAAAAGGAATAAAAAAATTAAACTAGTAAAGCACAGGAGCAATTATGAAATCAAGAGCGTGATTTTACCAGCCATTCTCCCATCAATGCATATCCAGCCAGAAAGCAAACTAAAAAAACAATTTGGGAGACTGGAAAATAAGAAACATCTGATGAAAGTACGTCAAGGTCCATTAATTAAAGCTTTCAATTTAAGAAGCCCCATGGGTCTGAGTTTGAAGAAATCTGTTGTGCTCTGGACTAAATTTCTCTATGAAAAGGGACACAAATTATGTCAGGCAGACCTGCAGGCCCCTCTCTTCCAATAGCAGCCAGGTAGAGACCCCTACCTCAACCTGCCTGGAGACTGGGGCTGGGAATTCTGCATCCATCCACCTCTGTTTCCTTCTGTGCAGGATATCCAGCAAAGTGTTTCTCAGTGAAAGAACTTCTCATATTCATAGAAGTCATAACCAAGATCAAGAACCTTCATGGGCTAAGTGTTGTGCAAAAATTTGGTAACAACTTAGAACTTAAATAAAGATGAATTTATTATCCAGTCACCAGGAGATGATGTACCATCTCAAGGAATGCATTCAGAACTGTAGGCTTTCTTTGCAAACATCACAGCTCCCACAATTCAATGCAGTCTCATTAAACTGTAGTGCATAGTGGAACCTTGTATTTCAGTTCCTGTAATCTGAGCCTTTCAGGCTGGGAACTCACCTGTGCTATGGAGATGTGACCTTAATTACCTGTTCCATTACAAGAATGCCACTGTTCACTAAAGGTGAGTTCATTGATTTCCCAACCTTTTATAACTTGAGAAAATTGAGATGTGTGTGTGCAATGACATTTGCACAGCTGATAAGGAACATGCATTTGTGAATTACAGTAAGTTTGATTTACCCTTAGCAAAATTATTTTTTATATTTTATTTTGGTTTCCTAAAGACAAACCTGGAACATGTAAGCCATGGGCCATTGATATAGATTAGTTCTGCTTTCCTAAGGATCAGACAACCAGATGACTCCTTCAGCCACTTACTGACTGCAGGCATTCCTGCAAGAAAGAACTGTCATACTTACACACACACACACATACACACACACACACACACATATATATATATATATATATATCTATATCTCACCATCTTGGTAGAACAAGATATAAGCACCAGTTCTCTTGTCCTACCATGTAAAAGACCTGTCATTAATATGTCTCATGCTACAGTGGAACAGTTCTGGAGTTATCTCAAGAATTTAAAAGAATTTTGAAAATATTTGCAACGAAGAGCAGATCACAAATAGTACCATTTTGTCACTTCTGCATCCAGTTTGAGAGTCACAACTGGTGTTACCTGTTTTTTCTGTTCTTCCAGCATATGAAAATCACAAACATCAGAATGAGACCCTGTACAAATTAATGATGGGCAATGTATCATTATTTCAGTAAAACAGAGGTTCTAAAAGTACATACTGCCAAATATTTTGGCACTGATATATTACCCCCTCTGCCTTACGCACTGTTTTGTCCTTTCTTTCCAGCAAAATGGTGAAGCAGGACAAGGCTGATGTGTTCATCCCTAGGTGGGGAGAGGGCACAAGGGGAGGGAGTGGTACTGGAGGTAGGAAGGGTGAAGCAGCAGGACAGGATCCCAGTGGCAGCTGTTCTCCTGACAGAGGTGAGGTTGCCCACAGCAGCTGTCGGCAGGTGTGCGGAGCAGATGTGCAGCAGGTGACCAAGAGGGAAATGTGGAGGGGAGGGCTGAGAGGGGAACCATAACAACACGAGTTTATTACAGTGGTGCAACTCACAGTTGAACTCAGCTGTGCCAAACAACTGGCACTCTATGGACATTGTTTTGGAAAGGAGGTTTTAAAGTGAACCAGTGGCAGCTGTATTAATCTTGATGGAACATTTCCCCATGAGGAGAGGAGTCTAAAAAACAGGTGTAAAGGTATTTGAGAGGGAGAAAAGGAAATGGCCGAGCTGAGCTGAGCCAGTGCACATATGCATACAAATCAATATTCAGCTTTGATAGTTGTTAGTTCAAAGCCATAAAATTAACAGTAAGAACATGTTTAACAACATGATTCTGTACCTAAAACACTAGCATAAGAAACAACTCTTGAGATGCTCAACAGATATTTTATTAGTTCAGATCCTGTGCTCATAAACACAAATTTGTTTTCATTTATTTCAATGATGACAATGCAGGCTTAAATTAGCATAGTATAGAAGAGAGTGTGACCTGCACACACCCGCAAATAAGTCACATTTAATTGAAATCTGTAGAGATACAAAACGATCTTAGTCCTTTACACTGGTAAAATTTTCCTGTTCCTTTCTCTTGGTAAAGCGTGAGAAAATATGGCTTATGGGAAAAGCTCAACTGGTAGTGGGCTTTGCAGTTTTGTCATATCAAAGACTAGGGAGCTGACAACAGGAACTATTACATCTTTGTGTTTACTTTCCTGATTTTAATAATTTCTGATTCTTCTTCTTGACTTTTTAATTAGTTGTGATTTAGACAAATGCTCTCATTTTAGAATGAGCATCAATTTAATCTGTTCCTTGGGTTTAGAATTAATGGACAAATATTTGCTAATATTAAGGTGAAAATGCTTCCTCTGAATGTGCTATTTTTGAAGTTAGTATTTTGGGAATTTCATCAGGCTGTTAACTGGAATCTGCAAAAATGTTTATTGAATAAAACTTGTAAGGCACTGTACTGCTATTTCATGCCACTGGGATCTATCACCAGTATTGTTTCAAGGACGAAATAGTAACAAAAATGGTATGAGATGAAATCTGGCTCTTACTGACAATAAGGGTGATTGTATTTTCCCTACTGCAGCCCAGTGATTTGTTCCATTTATACACCTGGTAATTGGTCATTTCAAGAGCTTTAGTCAAAGGAACATTGCACTTAAATCTGGTGGAAATTTGCTGCTGCGTATGGTCTAGACAGAAGCTCACATTCTCTAAATTGTTTTGGTGGTTTGCCCTTTTGGGGAGTAAGGAATCGACCTGCAATTGCCCCTCCCGTCCTACACCAGCATGGAGAGTATTCCCCGTGTTGTCACCAGCTCTGTGCTGCTGTGTGAGTTTGGCAGCCCATCTTTTTCACATAGTACTTGAAGGGCCCCCAGTAACACAGTGGGTGTGTTTATGCTGTCTGCTGACAGACAGACTGCCCTACAGCCTGTGGAGGTGATTGCTAGCGAAAGAACCCGTGGTTAAACTTGCAGCAGAGAAGGCCTGAGCTTCTCGACCCAGGGATTTGCTGTGTGTCAGATGGGTACAGCTTGTAACTCATAGTCCTGTGAGGACAGACTGCAGTGTGTCAGGTGCGGTGGTGATATCACCAGGATCGGAAAGAGTAAGTTATTACAACTGCAACAGCAAATCTAGAGTCAAGTAGCGCAGCAGGTACGGCACTGAAGTTCGATGCAGCGCAGGTCCGGTGCTGCCCCCGGCCCGTACCAGCTGCGCTCCGTGGGCCCGGACCAGGCCAGGGCAGGTGTCCCTGCGTGCCGGGCTGGCTCCGCCGCAGGGCCGGGCTGCGCGGGGGGCACCAGGCGCTGGGTCCCGGGCGGGCAGAGACCGCGAGAGCCAGCAGGGCCACAGCACAGAGAGAGCGCGGCCCGTTCCCCGCCCCTTCCCTCCATCCTCTGGGGCGGGGCGGGGCGGAGCGCGGCCCTCCCCTCTTCCTCTGGCGTTTGTTCCGCTCGCACAGCTCTTGCTGCCGCCGCTCCTCGCTGCCGTTCCTGCCCGTCTCCGGTCCGGGCCGCTCGGGCATTTTCTCTCTGCCTTAAAGTCGGTGAGGAGACGGGCGCGGGCGGGGGCGGCCGGCTGGGGCTGGCTGTGACAGCCTGGGCTGGAAGGGCCGCGCCGCGGAGGAGGCCGGGGGGGAGAGGTGCTGTGCCCCTTGTTCCTGCCCCGCATGGGTACCAGGAGCGGGGCAGCGCTGGCGGCAGCGAAGGCAGCGGTGGCAGCGCCAGCTTGGGCCGTGCGGCGGGGCCGCGGGGCACGGCCGCGGGCACGGGCAGTGGCACCGCGCGGGCCCCGGCTCCGCCCTGCGGCCGCCCCCGCCCGGGAGCCCGGTGCGTGCCGGGAGCCGGGCGGGGGCCGGCGCCGCCCGCACCGCCCAGCGCCGCGGGAGCTGCGGGGGAGCGGCGCGGCTCCTGCCCGCAGCGTCCTCACGGCTGTGTCTGCTTCCTTGCAGGGTGTCTTTTATGAATAATCAAAAGCCGCAGAAGCCGACACTATCGGGCCAGCGTTTTAAAACCAGGAAAAGAGGTGAGTTACTGCACCGTGCCCGCTGCCAGGACCGGGTGCCAGCGCTGTTTGTACAGTAAAACGTCGGTTTCTGTCAGTAAACAAATCAGTGCCTTCATGTGCTCACCATAAATTTTTTACATTGAGACCTAAATCTCAATGCTAAGTGCAGAATCTTGAGGCTGATTGGAATTTTCTGTGCTAATAAAAAATATTTGGTAGTCAGAATTGTTGCTGTGAAAACCTTCGCCTACAAGATGGTCATTCTAGAACTGTCCTGAGTGTGTTTAGCCTGCAAGCAGAAGGATCTAGTACCACTGAATTACAGAGGAGCTCCAGCATAGGCTTGTTGTAGGTTAATATGTCTAAGGAGCATCTGACATAGTAAGAATTTCAGATTTAGCTACTGGATAAAAGCTGCATTGTTGTCTTTTAATTTTCTAAAAATCGACAGGAAAAACCACAACAAAATCCCCCAAATCCACCTATCCCCCGTCAACATCCAAAAAGGCCCCAGAGTGTGGGATATGCAAAGGCCAGTGTCTGTACATGCACAGTTATTTTCATAAGAAGAGATAGTGACTGCAGAGGTGTGATGAGTAACAGTGTTTTGGTGGAGCTTTTTTCCAACATGAAGAGGAAGTGGGGACACTCTTAGGGTTTCTGTTCAGTACAGTTTTACTTGTATACTAGCAGTGTTCCAACAGGGATACTGTACATGCAGAAGCACGCTTAGATTTATAGAACCTGTTTGAATGTCAAAGCACCTTGAAGATCTCTTGAATGACAGAGTCCGCTGTGGTCTGCCCAGCAGTTGAAATGCCAACAGCCATGGGTTTAGTCTCTTTGTAAGCATTTAACCATAGTTCGGCTGTGAAGCAACTTCTCTAGAGCAATGAGCTCCATAGATCTGCCCTGGAAAATAACTGATCCAGTATTTCCAAACTTGTGCCCAGCTGTTATCAATGTGTTTGTTGATACTTCATTGACACTGGACACCAGTATGCTCCACTAGGCTGCTAACAGAATTAGTTAAGCTGTTGTAGACAGCACTCAAAATAAGATCTGAATTTGACTTGTCTTTGGAAGTTTTTCATCGAATGATTTCCATAATCTAAGGACAAACTGAGATAAAGAAAATTAAAGACCTCTTTAAGGCTTTCTGTTAGTTACTTGGATGGATTTGTTGCATTTTGACTATGCCCTGCCTGTAGTAAAAACAAGACAATGATCAGCTGATACATCAGGTGTGAAGGTACATCAGGTATGTTCTGCTTAGTAACAGCAAAGGATGCTAAATAGATCTGCAGTTACAGTCCAGTAAGTTAGCTCATATGTCTACATTTCTCCCTTGAGGAGCACTTGAGGAAAAGTCATTGCCTTAAACTCACTTAGCTGCAGGTTAAGAGGGGATGGTCTTCATAGCCAAAAAGTGAATTGCCAGGTGACTTGGGTGAGATAATGGTATGCAGTTTGTCAGTCAGAAGACTTCATCCAAAACAGAGAGGCATAAAAAGCTGAAATAAAATATGAGTAAGGGAGTCAAATGTAAAAATTATAGGGGCATGTATTAAAATTTGCCTCCCAGCATGAGCTTAGTCTCTGGTTTTAGAGGGAAAGAGTGATCTAACATGAGAATAGGGGTATAAGAATCAAACTGAGAAGTCAGGTAAGCTTTATTAGATTTAAGTAGTGATCATCACAAAGCACTCTTCATGGAAATGGCACAAATTTCAACACTTTTGCTTTACAGATGAAAAAGAGAGGTTTGACCCTACTCAGTTCCAGGACTGTATTATTCAAGGTTTAACTGAAACTGGCACTGACTTGGAGGCAGTAGCAAAGTTTCTTGATGCTTCTGGTGCAAAACTTGATTATCGCCGCTATGCAGAAACACTTTTTGACATCCTGGTGGCTGGTGGAATGCTGGGTAAGTCCCTTTGATGTGGCTGCTTTCAACTTCGTTCACTCTACAAAAGCTCCATTTTCTTTCAGAGTAAATTCTCTGCTAAAGAGCCCATTTAATGTGTAAAACAGAGTTTAACTTAATCTGTGGTAAACCTCCTGACCCTCTTGGTGCCTGAGCAGTTACTGTAGAAATACTCTGTATAAGCTGCCTCAATTTTACTTGAGTCTGTTAGCATTCCTTGAAGTGTAGATTGTATAAACTCTTCTTAGAAGAAAGTACTTTCGATTTTTGGGTGTGGTGGGTGTGGTTGGTTTCGTTTGTTTGGCTAGTTTTTGTTAGTTGGGTTTTTTGGTTTGTTTTTTTTTACCAGGAGTAGATCTTGACTTTGGTCAGGATCACGTCTAATGATGAGAGATGGATGAATGGTTGTTTCAGGTGTGTGGTCTGTGGTAGCAACACTGGTAGTTGCCCTGAAAGATTATGACATGATGCTATGATTTGTGCATGCTGCCCTGTTATTTTGGAAAGGAAACTTGTTTGCAGAAGAATCTGAAGTGCTTAGTCTTGGACATGCTGTTACAGATTATCTGTTGTTGACAATATTGGGGTCATGGGCTCTAGCAGACATCAGGGAGTGAGAAATGAGAGGGTGGTCGAGTCAGCAGAAAACACAGGGATTGAGGAAGTGAAATGTGATGATGAAAAGTCTTGTAAACTCAGATACACGCTCTGTGTACAGAACAAAGAGGAATAGATGGTCACCAACCAGATAAGCACATGCTGTAAATGTTTACATTCAAGAGTCTTAACTAGTGCATTCTGTGTTAGGAAGTGTTCCTTCTAGGAATGAGGCTGATGGGGAAGGGAAGAAGGCATTGCTGTGTTAATAGTGATCTGGGGTGCTTTACTCAATTCCCTCTCTGTAACAGGTAGCTAAGCAGACCAGCTCTGATCTTCAGTCAGAGGAGGCCAGAATAAAAACTGACATTCTGTTGCCTTACCAGCTTTTAACATTATTACCAGAAATATTAATCTCTGGTTTTAAAGTCATGTTTCTGACTAATACATAACAAAGGATCTCCATTTTATGTAAAATGCCATAGAAATCAATGATGAGGTGTTCTGGCACTGGAGCTGGTGACCTGAATGCCCCTTCATTAGTGAAGCAGCCTAAATAACTAAAGTTTCAAGCTCATCTCTGCAGGACTGAATTTTGAACTGTGTCTGTACATGTTTCAGTCTACTGTTGTGACTTACTCTGTCATGTAAAAGCAGCACTTGCAGCAGACACTAAAAAGATGCTGGAATTAAGCAGCTGCAGTGGCTTCCTTTAAGGGAAGAGGAGCTCATATAGCCTTGTTAACTTACTCATATGGAAACAAGATGTGTTGTCAATCCCCTTAGCAGTAGGGGGGCAGAATAGTTAAATGTTCAAATCTAAGGTGATTTTGAATTTTTGGTGCAGCAGAGGAACAGAGGGAAATGTAGGGGTGTCTGGGTGATGAGGTCATTGAGTTCATCATGAAAGGATGTGTTGCATGTTGTGGGTGTTGGAGGTGTGCTGTGGAGCGTGCTCAGTGCCCTCAATGGCAGTAACACCACTAACGCTGAACTCCTCCTGCAGCCCCAGGCGGGACCCTGGCAGACGACATGACACGCACAAACGTCTGTGTGTTTGCAGCACAGGAAGACCTAGAAACCATGCAAGCATTTGCTCAGGTTAGTTCTGAAATGAGGACAATTTAACTTAAAGCTGTTCAGTGGTCAAAAATTAAACGTTTGTGTAATTGCAAGTTAAGGTAAAAATAATGCGTGGCTTTTAAGCATACTGAAGGTGGTAAAGTAGCAGCGTTCCAAGCTGTAAGTGCTCTGAAGAGTTCAGACCTACTTTACTGAACTTAGTTTTTTAAAATTCTAATCAAATGATAGTTCATAGCAAAAGATAATGTACTCTGTCTTTTTAGGTTTTTAACAAGCTAATCAGGCGTTACAAGTATCTGGAGAAAGGTTTTGAAGATGAAGTCAAAAAGGTATGGAGTGCTTTTTTTATCAGCAGGCAAATAAACCTTCACATTCTGCTAGTTAATCACTGTAGAAGGGTTACATCATTAAATGGATTATTAAAATACAACCCTTGAAAGTTGTTCATAGAAGAATGGCTGGCTTGCATGACTGCCAGTGGCTACCTTCTGCTAGCTTGGTGAAACAGAAGTGTTTAACACAGAGACAGTGGCCAAAGTGTACTGGGAGGTGGTTGTTTCATGCAGCTCTTGTTACCTGCCCTGCAGTTGCTGCTGTTCCTGAAAGGGTTCTCAGAATCCGAGCGGAACAAACTGGCCATGCTGACGGGTATTCTGCTTGCCAATGGGACACTCAATGCATCAATTCTCAACAGTCTCTACAATGAGAACTTGGTTAAAGAAGGTAAGTGCGGCCCAGCTCCTCCCTTAGGAAGGGGAGACAGAACCATCACAAGTAGGTGGAAACTGTGATGACCATACACCCTTGCAGCTCATGAGCTTCCTCTGGTGGTAGACTGACTGCAGGATTAGCAAAGGTAAATGTGATGCCCCACAACTTGGAAGATGTTGTTAAGACTTCAGAAAATTAGTTTCTTGAGAAAGCTTTTGTGTAGTACTTCCCTGCATGACACTGGGGTCTACTGTCACTAGTGTTGCCCAGCAAGGCACTACTGTATTTTGGAGAGGGACCTTTAAGGATACAAAAGGTGTGTCGTGCCTTTAGGCTGCTTTCTAAATTGCAGCAAGAAGAGTTGAGTTTAGTACAGGGAAGACTTTGTGATGCTGAGTGATAGGAAAAGTCCAGCGTGCTGGAGGCTGCAGTGTCTCCTTGGGCAGGGAGAGGTACAGCAGATTCTGCTGGGGTTGCTTGGAAGCACAGCTGCTGCTCAGAGCACATTCTCACAAATTAAGTACCCTGTACTCGGGCCTTATGGTTCCCTGTTTTTTGAATTCCACTAACAATAGAACTATTCCAATGTACAGGTGTTTCTGCAGCTTTTGCAGTCAAGCTGTTCAAATCATGGATAAATGAGAAAGATATCAATGCAGTGGCTGTCAGTCTTCGCAAAGTAAACATGGACAACAGACTCATGGTGAGTACCACTGGAATTACTCTGCTTCTCCATAAGGCAGTTTAGTGAACAGCATTTGCCAACAAAGTACTCAGCACACATTTAATTTACAAAAGAGTTGTAAACTTTGGTTTCAGGAACTCTTCCCAGCCAACAAACAAAGTGTTGAACACTTCTCCAAGTACTTCACTGAAGCAGGACTAAAAGAACTTTCTGAGTATGTTCGGAACCAGCAATCCATAGGAGCTCGGAAGGAGCTGCAGAAAGAACTGCAGGAGCAGATGTCACGGGGAGATCCATTCAAGGATGTAAGTGTTTGTAGACAAGGGGGAGGTACTTTCTGTGTCTGTCTCTTTCATACTGAACTTAGCTCTCACTGGGAACTGAAATGAGGAGTGGAGGGGTTGATACTAGCTTTGTGGTCTTTCCTTAATGTCCTGAATCCTGCTGTGTGATCAAGGAGGTTGGTTGGCATTCTTAAGCCTTCTGGTTTAGTTTTAGCAGAGAAGATTTAATTTAGTTTAATGCCAGATGTGGCTTTTGTGCTGACTCTTACTCTCCTGGCAGATCATCTTGTACGTGAAGGAGGAGATGAAGAAAAATAACATCTCAGAACAGACTGTGGTAGCGATAATCTGGTCAAGTGTAATGAGCACAGTGGAGTGGAACAAAAAGGAGGAGCTGGTAGCAGAGCAAGCCATTAAGCATTTGAAGGTATTGTAACTTCAGTATGGACTTGTGCGGCCCCTTGGCAGAGCTTGGTTTTCCTTCTGCCTGCAGCTCTCTTTTAAAGGTTAAGGCTACAACTTTGCTAGTGCAGAGACAGAATGAGATGGGGAATTCTCCCCCTTGTGAGGAGTATTGCAGGCCAAGGGCCTGAGGCAGAGGCAGTGACTGCTGCAGAGCTGCTCTGGGGTGGGGCTGTGGTTGCAAATTTTTAAGCAGTGGCTGATGGAAACTGCGAAACCAGCTTTAGTCAGGTGGTAAATGTGAAGTGCCCTGTGTGTGCCAATCTGTTGTTCTTGTTACAGCAATACAGCCCTCTACTTGCTGCCTTCACCACCCAAGGTCAGTCAGAGCTGACTCTTCTGTTGAAGATTCAGGAGTATTGTTATGACAACATTCACTTCATGAAGGCCTTCCAGAAAATAGTGGTGCTCTTCTACAAAGGTAACTTCTGTGGGGTTGGAGTTTCAAGGGTTTGTGAGTTTTTGGAGGAGTTGGTTTTGGTTGGTTTGATTTGTTAAAGCTTCTGAAACAGAATGTTTAGGTTCTGATAAATTCTTCAGGGTAGATCAGTGCTACAACATTGCACTTAATAAAGCTGAACAATTTTCCGCCTCCTGTTTGTAAAACTGCATGTGGCTGACCCTTTGCCCCTGGGGAAGTGCAGGGCAAAGATGCTCTCTGTCTACAGTTGATCTGCTTAAGAGTTGCAGAACAGAGCTAAATTTAGATTTTTAAGGCATTTTGTTAAGTTGCATGATAGTGTAATTCTTAGTTCTCCTAGCATTGGCTGTGAGCAGCTGAAGAATGAGACCACTGATGTGTTCTGGGCTGCTCTCTAGGCTCTTTTTAAATGTCTGATAAAAGATGGTAATGAAAACACGCTGTGCACTATGGAAACTTGTTAAACTGAAGACTGTATTGGACTTGTAAAATTTAAAGAACACCTACACCACAGGCAGTGTTTACTTTGGACTTTAAAATAATTTGCATTTGTTCTTTGCTGTTAACTGAATCTTTGCTTAGAGTGTGCCATCTCAAATAATTCTGAAACACTCCAGACTGTTAGTGGGAGTGAAACTACAGTTTCTGGATACTGTCCTGAGGAAAGTCACAGCATGAGGAGCCATCCAAAATGTCTGGTTCTCCACATTTCAAAACTGAAGGCAGATCTGCACTCCTAGTGCAGATCTGTCCAGCTATACCTAGAGAAGGAGTACATGATGCTTCTAGGGGAGGAAGCAAAGGCTGCCATTCAGGTTCTCAGCAGTTTGCTGTGTTAATACTGCTTTTGCCTGTCTTCACAGCTGAAGTTCTGAGTGAAGAACCCATCCTCAAGTGGTATAAAGATGCACATCTTGCAAAAGGAAAGAGTGTTTTTCTGGAGCAGATGAAGAAGTTTGTTGAATGGCTCAAGAATGCTGAAGAAGGTAACCAGCAGCTCAGCTCAGGTGGAGCTTGTTCATTTTGGGAACCCTGATGCAATAACACTGTGTTTTGGAGTGGGGGGATGTTAATTGCCCCTCTGAGACTAGTGTGCCCCCTCCCCTGGTGCTGGCTAGAAAAGCTTGCCAGGACAATCCATGTGGATCCAAGGGCAGCTGTTGTGCAGGATGCAGGGCACCAGCTGAGCTTGGGGCTGGTGGCTGAGCCATGGCCAGGCTGGTGATGAGGTCTCTCTGTTGCAGAGTCGGAGTCTGAAGCTGAAGAGGGTGACTGACCTGTGAAACTCTGGCCTCACTAAAGCAAACAGGAGCTGTAGATAAGTGTCATGTCTCATGTGTCCTTCTGATTCTCACATCCTACCTCCCTGTATCAAGCATGATATAAGGGCTCTCATGGCAATTTATTTTAACTGTTTTCTATAGTTAATGAAATACTGGATTTAGTTTTTAAAACCATGTTCGAGTAGCTTACAGGAGCTGTTAGATTTGACTCTTAACCTGCATTTGTCCTTTCAGTTACCTTCTACCTCCTGTATTTTCTACTGTAATAATGTAATTTAAGGCCTTCCATGGTGAAATCCACTTCATCTGTTGGGATTTCTGTCTGTATTGGAGTAGATGTGATATGGTGAATGAGATTTAGGGCAGTCTGCTTGCAAATTAAACTATAAAAAAGCTTCCCAAGTGAAGAGGCCATCACTTGTGTGGCATTGCAGTCTGTACCACCAAATACCCTGTCATAGGTGGTTATCTATCTCCCCAAGTACTTTGTCATCCCTTTACCAGACTTCCAGCATAAAGCAATCCTCTACTCCAACTCCTGGGGAAGGTGGGAGCCCCACTGCTGGAAAGAAGCTGTTGTGGTTACCATGGTGGGGCATGAAGAGTGGCATCTCTGAGCCTGCTGGCTGTCAGAGCTGGTGGCCCATGTTCCTGAGGGGCTATCAGGTGCCCTTGCAGCTCTGGGGGTGCCATCCTTTTCCCTTTCCCTCATGGAAGTATAAGCAGCACTGTTCCACACAGAGCTGCCCAGCAGCTTTTGCCAGCCAGGCACTGCTGCTGGCAGGGCTGGGACAGGGGAGCAGCTGCTTTGTGCTGCTCTGTAAATGCACAGCTGCTGCAACCTAAGGCAGCCAAAACTCCACCCCTCCCCCCTGGTTTTTAGAGATTCTTTTATGCTGGCAGCTCACACACAAAGCCAAACAACTTATCTGCTCCCTGAAACTTTAATTCCTAATGGAAATTCTCAGGACAGTTAAAGATTGGGGAAAAAAATGGAATCTATACTATTGTAAGCTAACAGTGAGCATTAACTGAAATACTGGTAACCAGAGTACACCTACTAAAATAAATGAAAAAACTGGTCATCACAATGCAATCTGTTCAATACTACAGTGATCTTCCTTACTTTGTAACTTTTTTTTTAAGCAAATAAAGGCCATCCTTACACTTAATGCCAAGAGCTGTCTCTGCTCCTTATCTGAAAAGAAAGCACCAGTGACACTGCAGGGTCCAATGCAGTGCACAGTCTTTTGCCTAATTCAAGGACTGTTGAATAAAATGTAATAAAAATAATAATTTCTTGCTGATAGGGTGCTCTTTTCTGTGTTAAAAATGCTAATGTCCCATGAGTTTGAAAACCAGGTTCATCTGTATATTAAGTCAGTTTTATGTCAGTATTTGGTAAGTATCCAAGAAGTCATCCTAAAAAGTAAGGCACAACATAACCAAATCAGAAGTCAGTGCTGTTTAAGTTTCTTTGGTCCCTGGGACTCAGCCTGCTTAGCTTTAGGAGCTTGTGCCCTCTTTGTGCCTTTCAATGGAGAGAAGAAATCAGTGCTTGTTTGGGACATAATCCAGCATCTTCTGAACCAGGTCAAAGAGATTCTTGTGCTCAGAATCCTGGCATGTCATTAATTCCTTCAGGAAAGTGATGTTTGGTTGTTTATCCCACAATTATGCTTAATGCTTCTGTTCTCAAAAGCATTTTCCCTGTTGCATCTTACCTTCAGTGGCTTACAGGGGATTGATAAATATCTGCCACCACGATTTTGTTCCAGTCCAGCTGTCCTTGACAGAAAAACACTCATTTTTTCCTTAGATAAGCAGACTGTATTTTATTACTCAAATACTCTGTTTTGGTCCTTCAGTAGAAGTTTACCCACGTGTGTTTGCAGCTTGGGAACTGATCTGGGAATACTCCACCAGAGCAGCCACCTTGTCAAAGAGATGACTGGGTCTTAAACCTAACTGGAAAATATTTAAATTAAACTATAGCAGTCCAGGTACACAAAAATATAATCACCTGTTTTTCTTATCATGTGATATGGCAAGGGCCCCAGTTCCCTTCCCTCTGAAGGGAAATCCAGAGAGACATTTTTGTTCATTTTTAGAGGAAGCTATCAAGAACTATTTTTCACTGTACCCTGCAACCAATAAGGAAAAAAAGAGGCTGTACTAATCTGTTTCCTAAAGTAAGGAAGAGTGTACTAGGCTTTATCCCTTGAGGTTTTTTTCCCCTTGACCCTATTTTTTTACTTTGTTGATTATTCTCAAGTTTCAGCAATACTGTCAAGATGACAAAGTTGAGGTATTTGAATTTGCTGATGGTGACAGATGAAGCTACATCTGTTACTAGCATGGTTTGTAAATTACAAATGTTAAGAGGGTGATCCTTCACACCAAGCTGCTGCCAAAATGTTGACTGAAAGCAACGTGTAGAAATGTTCTGTTCATACTGTTCCCTTGTGCCTACATCTCTCTTCAATTTGGCACCGTGGAAGAAGGCAACTGAAGTTCTTGCATAAATCATTCCCTGCCTCTCCAGGGAATACTCCACCTGAGGAGTATCACAGATGCTGCATCATTCTAAGGTTTATGGTAACTTACAGGAAATAGTGCTGCTCCAAGGTAGTATTCCATTGTACACTTCAAACATCTCATGGTTGTGACTGTCCCAGTGCTGTGAAAGTATTCAGAAGGTTCTTGTTTAATAGCAGACTCTAAAACAGTCACAGAGCTCAAGAAAGAGAGCACTGTGCTGCTGGGGCGCAGTTCAGCAGCGTGTGACACCCCTTAAATGACAGGCCAGCCTGTGGGCACACCCATCAAATACTGCACACCAAAGCCATAGCTTTCATCTCTGACTGAAGGCAAAGCTGCTGAGTCCCTAGAGCTCAAAAACAATTCAAAGGTGTCCATGGTACTCAAATCTGGACATAGCAACTGCAAAGGCAGGGACATGACATGACTTGCAGCAGCTCTAATAAAGCTGAGACACACACATCCTGTAGTACAGAAAGCAACATGACAGAAATCCTAAAGCCAAACCAAAGTACAGATGGCTTTGTATACTCACAGAGTACTGCCAGGATCCAGTGCCTTTACATATTCCAGTACTAGGACTTCATAAGCTGTTCCAGAGCCGCTGCCATACTTTTTGATTATTTTCACAGCTACATGTTTGCCTCTTCTGAAAAGATGGGATTAAACCGTGATTAGAAGAGTGATTAGATTAGCAACTACTTCTAACTAAGAATATTGAGATATACATTGTTTATAGCAATGACAGCCTTTTTAGAAAAGGTGCTTTTTTAGTACAAGCTGACAATATAACCAAGGTTCATCTATGCATAAAAAAGATTAAAATTTCATATATAATTCTGAAAACCTCCTTTATACCTTATTACTCTTCCTAGGAATAAAAATCCCCACCTACCACCCTGTGGTATTTATGTATGCTGTTAAAAATGAAAAGCAAACCAAAATAGACTAAAGTAATACCACTGAAGATATTCTAGACTATTTGTGTTTAAACTGTAAATATCTATTTGGAGAACTGTTACTGGACAAGTCTCATCAAGGCATATCTACAGTGAAAAAGGGAAAATCAACAGTAAATATATGCAAGTTCTACAGAAAAAAATAACAATTCCCACCCCCAGGGAGAGGGTGATGCTGTTAAGATTTTACTTTTCAGTATCCTGCTCTGATTTTGACTGGTAATAAACTCAGTTAATATCCCCAAGTCAAGTCTGTTTTGTCTGTCATGGTATTGGGTGAGTGATCTCTCCCTGATCTCAATTCATGAACCTTTTGTTACATTTTCTTCTCCCCAGTCCAGCTGCAGAGAGCAGGGACAGAGTGGGTGTGGTTTGGTGGGTATCTCTCACCCAGCTAGGGTCAACCCACCACATCTATCTAAAAACTTAATAAAGTCTGAAAAATACTCTATGCATCTTTCACTTAGTACATCTCTGACAGACCAAATCACCCTCTGCTTCGTCCTCTGTGTTCCTGCATCTTTTCCTTCCATAACTCTTCTGGAACAGCACCAAGTGCGCAGCCAGTCAATAAACAAAGCCTTCAGATACACACCAGGCCACAAACAGTCAGCAGCAGCAATTTCAAATTCAGTCCCTGGAAATTTAGAGTTTATATTACATTAACATGGCAAGGAACAGATTTTCAAATAAGATACTCAAAGCAAGAAGGTAACAAAAAATTACAATTGTTTTTCTTTTAAAAGATGGGTTCACTGAATTTTACTTTATGATTTCAGGACCTCTATATTTTTCTTAAAGCTTAATAGACTTAATAATTATCTTATATATATACATATATATATATATATATACACACACACACACATAGATATTTTAAATAGTCTTGTGTCCAAACAGCCATCAGGCAATCAAGATTAAATAACTTGTGTATCTGGCAAGAAGCTTTTTTTAATAAAAAACGCATGTACAGTTGCTTTACACTGCCTTGGCTTAAGATCTTAACTTACAACTCCCATCTTCAGGTTTTTTAACATATAACAGTGTGACAAAAATCAGAAAACCCACCCTGCTACTGGGAAGACATCATCCATATTTAATTCTACAGATTTCTCACTGATACTTTTAAAAGTCAGGCTGGCATGACCGCCTTGCTATTTCAGTGATACTTAGTCAAAATCTAGTTTAAAAGCTTGTCCTTGGATTTCAGAGTGGGGTTAAGCAAATGCTTGTCGTAATATAAATTTTGAAGGCATGAAAGTGATGCCTGTATTTCTAATACTCCAATCAATGGTTACTGTTCATTAATCTGCTAAAATATATTCAGTGAACAAACAGCAGGACCATGTTCTGTGGTGTCACAAGCATATGTGCAAACCATACATTTTCACTGAAGGAAATTCAATCCTAGCAAAAAAAAAAACAACCAGTCAGCTACTAATATGAGCTAAAGGAATAAATTCTATTACCCACAGAATTCCCAGACCTGACACTCAATTACTACTGAGAGATGACAATCTACCTTCTTAAAATAATAATTTTAAAAAATTAAATTGGTGGAGGTTTAGGATGACATGTATTATAAAGTGTCTTGTCTTTCCTTTTGCTACCAGCTGTCACATTAGACCAGAGCCCTGCCTGCTCGGATGCCCAGTGTCACATCCTTCCTTGGACTTGTGACTGCAAACTTCAAAACTGTGTCATTAACAACAGGCTCTTTCATTCACAGAATTGCTTTCTGAATCAATACTACCAAAAAAAGGATCCAGTAAACATAACTAAAATCATTCTAGTGCCCCTATAAAGGCAGCTTTTTGTTTTAAGCTGCAAGACAACTTTACTGAAATACCTTCAACTAAAAAATTAATCTGGTATCATATAAACCTGATCAGAAAAAAAAAAAATCTTAAAACATGCCTGCTGATATCAGAAATCCAAAAATTATTTACCTGCCAGGAGTTTCAGAAAGATGTTTGCAGCACTTTTTCTCCTGTGCACTTCTGAATGGTGCCCCTTTCAATTCTTAGCATTGTTGCACCTTCTGCAAAGTGGTCTTTTTCTTTTATCCCTATCAGGACCATAAGTTTGACTGGAATTCCCCAGGTGTAGCAAAGATATTTTACTCTTTGAATTACATCCCACAAAAACAATTCATTTTCAAAGCCATTAATTACCAAATTTAAACTATAATGAAGATTGTGTTTTTCCTCAATACCCCAATTTTTGACTTTTTTCTCTCTCAAAGTTTTTTTATTCAAGAGCTTTTTTCAAATTAATTATTTTTTATTATTATAATATATATTTATATTTTATATATATATATATATATAATATTATATTATATTCTTATAATTTATTATTTTATTATTATTTTTGAACTTAAACCTCTAACCTTCTCCTTAAAAAAAGCCTTTTAAAGACATACTGTGGCTCGGACACTCCAGCCAAGCTCCTCAGGCCCCCTGTGCTGCACTATCCTAGGAAGAAGGAAAGCTCCTGTGAGCTTAACAAGGGCAAATATTGCCCAGTGGGCTTTTCAAAATTTCAGTGAAGTTTTTCTATGGGAGACAATAAAACTCGGGTTATCGCCCAGTTAGTTTGCTCCATGAGGAAAAGCGAACTAACTCATTATCCATCCATCCATCTTGTACGCCGCTTTCCAAGCCCACCCCGACTGCAGCGCCTCAGGCCGGCGGCCGCTGCCGGCCCCGGGACGCCCCGGGCGGGCGGAGCGAGGGGGACGCGGGGCCGGCCCCGAATCCAATGGGCCCGGAATGCCCGGCCCGGGGAAAGGCTCCGTGCTCGGCCCGGCACCGCCAGAGCGGCCGAGGCCATTTTCTGCCCGCCCGAGAAGGCGGCGCACAGAACATGGCGGCCTGGGGGGGGGGCGGGCGCGGCAGCGGCGGGGCGGGGGGCGACTCCCAGTTGCGGAATGCTCATTCCTTACCCTGCTGACCAGGCTGGAGATAGTCTCTGTACTGCCCTGGGCATGGGTAGTGGTCCTCTGCAATCAGCTTACCACATGTACAAGCTGGTCACTGTTCAAAGATCATGCACCATTATTTTCTTATCTACATTTAATGTGTATCCTCCAGAGAGGAAAATACTTGGTGCTGCCGTATTTCACATTTTCTATGTAACAGCCTTTGGGGAAAAAAAAAAAAAAGCCTGAAATTGTTTCCAGTTCACTGCAATTTTAAATTATTAATTATTTACAGTTCCTTTGTGCTGTAGGAAATTTCCCAGCACATCCTTCCTCGAGCATGGCAGTAAGTGTCAGCCAAGTGTGCCACTGCACACTGCTGTCCACTTGCTACTGCTGGTTATAAGGGACAGACAAGAGCACAGAGCTACAAGAATAAAATCCTTTACCCGACTGAAGTATTACACTAAAATGTATTAACATATAAAAACATATAAAATACATGTTCCATAATTACATGGAAGAAGGGCTGGGAGCTTAAAGCAACATTCCATGAAGAATACAGAAATAGAAAAGTCCCCTCAAGCAGGCATTGATTAACTCTTCCCATTAATGCCTCAGTAATCTGTACCTGGCATACCTTTGCCTTTCTCTTGCAAATGAGTTCTCCTTATTTTAAGAAGCCAAGTCTCAAAGTGGGAAGTAACAATCTGAAGCAGACTGCAAGTCAGCTGGATCTTGAGCCTCCCGAGGATTACAAAGCATATATATATATGAATGGGCTTTACTAAGGGATGCTCACTGAGCGGAAAAAGTCCAAAATGGCCCTCTTAGCTGTTCAACACCATGTGATCACAGCCTTTTTGAGAGTGCTCTTTGTTGTGTCTATCCCCTAGACTTTGTGCAAAAAAAGTGATGACAAACAAGTTACAGTAAATGCATGTTACCTAGTTTCAATCAACAGCTATGTAAGGACAGAGATACTTACTCTTTCATAGCAACAGTGTTGTGCCAGAAGCAGAAGAAATTACTCCAATCTACCTTTTGGGGAGGCTGAAGAAGTTATCATTCCAACACAGCAGCGTAAGAGCAAACATTCTCTAAATGTCTTCTTTAATCTTCTGGGAGAGAAAAGTTTCATCTATTTCTGACACTGCTCTCACCTAGGGGAAAAAATTGCATATCTTACTTTACTCTTTTGAGAAAACGGACTAAGGAAGATGACACTTTATGACAAAGTTTCACAAAACTAGTAGCATGAAATTATAGCAAAAGACTGTGCTTTAACGTAACATCACTCAGAAAGATAAAACAAAAACCAAAGATTAGAAAAAAATTAAAGTTTTTTTTATTTTACAAGTATAAAAAACAACGTTTCAAAATCAAAATGCTGGAAGATACTCTGGAAAACTGGCTTCTGAAGCACAAGACTTCACTGTAATAACTCTCAAACAATATCATAGCTACTGAAAATTGTGCATTCATTGAGCAAAGATATGATCCAGCTGAAGTAACCCTTTTTGATGGCTCTTTAAGCCCCGTAATCTGGGAATTATCTGACCAGTCTCTGAAGAATGTGTTGAGGCATTCTGTGGCTACAGAGCAAAAGGGTTGGCATGAATTGTAATGTCTTTGATGTGAACATCATTAAGAGGTCGATATGTTTTCTCATTCACAGGCAGCTTCTCCAGCTCATCCAGGGTCTCCAAACCATCAATAACTCTGCAAGAAAAACAGAAGGGCTGGAAATTGCCTTCTAATAATGTTTTAAATTCTGCAGTTGAGGCATCTCAAAACACTTTACACTTAAATATCACAAGGCAAGGACTTTGCAAGCAAATACTACAAAATATGACAAACAAAACATTTTATGTGACAAATAATGTATTTTGAAAGGGAATATTAAGCATCCATGACAGACTCTGAAAAGAAGTTCAAGCTTTTGCATGTGCCCTGAAATACTCAGATCCCTCACACACTCTGACAGAGGTGTGCAGTTCAATCACTTACTTTCCAAACACTGTGTACTTCATGTCCAGGTGTGGCTGTTTGCCATAAGTGATGAAGAACTGTGATCCATTGGTGTTGGGACCATTGTTTGCCATGGAAACTACCCCACGGACACTGTGCTGAACAAGGGGAAAAGCCTCAGCATGAATACACATCTGTGAAACCAGGACTAACCTGTGCAAAGTGCTCTAAGACTCAGAGCTCTTCCTCAACACCATTATTAAGAACAAATCTTGACTGCTAATATATTCTATCACAATCAGTAATTAGCTTCTCAAAATGACTCTTAGAGTGAAAAATTACTGCTTTGCCTTCAGGGCATGAAAAATGCTGTCAGAAATTCTTTTTACTTCTGTTTTCAGTGAAGAAAACCCTAAAACCTAACTTGCCAAGCACATAAATGCCTGTTCCTATTTTAATAATAAGCTATTGTTCTCCAACCTAGAGAAAATTTTTGTAGAGAAAATTCAGCTGAAAACACAAGTGCATAATGAGAACACAGAAATACCTTTAGATATTCACTGAATTCATCTTCAAACTTCTTGCCCCAGATGCTGTTACCTCCTTTCCCAGTGCCTGACAAAGAAGCACCACAGAAGAAATTACTGGATTTTCAGACTGAGAAACCCAGAAATTATGTTCTGTTACAGCATTTTATAACAAACACCCTAGACAGCCTGCAATTAGTTTGAGGCAGATTCTTGACACTGCACTGAGATATAACTCTATATAAGGAATCTGTTAAGCAGCAGAACAAAACACTGACATATCCTCAAATTAAATTCAATATGAGTACAAACAGACACAACTGAATCAGCTTTTCTCCTAAACAGCTGACACCACCTGGGACATTTTCCCCAAATGCTTTAGATGCAGCCTTTGAGGCAGAAACCACGCAAAGCACAGTAGCAGCTGCTTCTACTAAGTCAAGAGAGCCATCATATTTAGTGGAAACAGCTGGTAAGACTCAAATTTGTAGAATGCACAATTACTTAAAACTGGGGTAACACCTGCACTTCTGTAAACCCACCACAGAAAACTAATCTGATCATAAAAACCTGTTATCATACCAACAATACAATAACTCTTATTTTTACTTTACTTACTTACTTTACTTCTATTTTGGTTTTAATACATGTAATTCCCTTTTATTTCCTTACATTTTATTTTTATGCACATTTTTTCCATAGAAAGACCCAGACAGAATAATTTACCTAATGGATCCCCCGTCTGAACCATGAAGCCCTTTATATTTCGGTGAAATACACATCCATTGTAGTAGTTACTAGCACAAAGAGCCAGGAAATTCTACAAAAATCAAACAAACCATATTAACAAACAACTGGAAAGTGGTATTATCTTACTAAAATGACAGCATTGGCAAGGCTTTTACCTCTGCTTTGCAATCATGCAAATTCCAGAGAGTATTGCTGCAGATCAGTCATAAACAAATCATAGCTAATAAATTCCTTTGATAGTGTCACACAGACAAAGAATTTAAAAAGCTTTCAGTGCAAGGTTATTTGACTTGAGGAACAAACAAGAAGCCTAAGACATGCTCTCAAGTATCATTCCCATTCAACAATTTTCTTTTGCACATGTAATTTTGTAATAAGTAATGCCTCAGCTTTTTCATTAAAAAAAAAAAATTTCCATTTCAGTTTATTGCAAAACTTAAAAAAAATTGGGGTTCCTGACAAACTATGCATGAGTCTCACTCTTTTAAACTAAAATCAAGTCTGTGAGGGTATAAGTAAACCCATGGAAATTTGGGAATCCCACTCTAGGTGCTGTATTTCCCCTTAAAGGCAAAGGACACTTTGTGAGATGCTAGAGCTTCAAAAGAAGCACCCCTTAAGTAAACTTTATCAAGTGAGAAACAGGCATCAAACTCTGGGCAGTATGACAGAGCACACAAGTTCCATGAGTGGAACAGACACTGGACCAGCTTAAAATGTTGGTAGTCCATTACATGAAGAAGTGAAATTGCAAAAGCCACTTCCCCTCTTCCACAGTCTTTACTATTCCTACACTTTGTTTCACCACTGGGCAATCCTACTCCTGGTACTTGACTTACTTCACAAGTCTTTGGAGTACGCTCACAGAATAGTTCAATTTTAATATCTCCCACATCAGTATGCAGCGTGACAGCCTGAACAAAAGGCAGAAAACAGTAATTAAATCAGACTCTCTTTTATTTCCCAGCCCCACCAAGAACATAAGCAAGTTTGTACTACACACAACCACTGTTTCAACATTTGGCCATAAGCAAGGCTACTGTCACAAACCATCCACATTTCAAGTAAAATAACCAGAAAGCACTCAGTTTCATTTAGTTTCAGGACAAATCAAGTTTGCCATGGTAATGCAGTAGCTGTTGCATGCTGTTACACTCCAGAAATAAATTTATTCATTTGCAAACAGGACCTACTCAGTCACTTGAATGTAAAGGTGAAGAATCAAGGTTATGTCTAATTTGGATGGTGGACACACTTCACTGCTGTACAACTAGAGGGGCAACTGATGCCTGCAGCCTTTTGATTGATAGGACTAGTTCTGAATGGCAGCATATACCATGTGCCTTCACAGACAATAGATCTACAAATTAACTTACTTTTCTTAAGAATTTGTAAGTTATCTTCATAAAATTTAAAATCAGTTACCCAGTGACCTAAGCAAATTTATCTCTACAGGCCAAATATATCACAGTGCTTCTATGGAAAGTGCTAAACTATGCAAAAACAATTCCTGTGGGGATAACTGTGCAGCAAAACTAATAAAAATCAGCATCACATTGATACTAGCATACTGCTCCAAAAGAATACCAGAAGACAGCTGCCCACAATGCCCATGAAGATGCTATAGAAGGTGTATGAACAGTTTAAGACATATATATAGTCTTATCTCTAATTCTTGAGTTGCTAAACTTTTAAAAGCCTGTGAGTACAGAGGTTTACATACACTGAGGCAGAGGTATGTTCCTGCAAAGAGACTAATGCTTCTGTAGCAAAAAGAAACCAAACTAGATTATCAAATACATGCCAAAATAGCATTAAAATCTGGGATCTCTAAAGTGAAAGCATAATTATGTTTTAGACTGATGTAAATCAACCTGTTTTCCATTTCACAGTATTTTTTATAAGTCTGAAATGAACACCCTGAACTTTTCATTACAAATTCCTCACAGCATCAGAGT
Organism: Muscicapa striata striata; assembly: GCA_030060385.1. Lineage (NCBI taxonomy): Eukaryota > Metazoa > Chordata > Aves > Passeriformes > Muscicapidae > Muscicapa > Muscicapa striata. The sequence continues at coordinate 5,500,730 of JAREIS010000056.1, read as the reverse complement.
AAAGGTGTAATCCTTTAAGATGGAAAGCAGCTAGTTGCTTTCCAAGACATGACCATTTCAGAAAATATGAAAATATATGAAATATGCTTTTATTCTTACCATGCCTACTTATCAAAAAGCTGACGTAGCCTTCTATACAGCGATTTCCTGCAAAAATAATATATGAAATTTGTTGGGTTTTTTCTGCCAACCCTCATTTGTTTTTAATTCTGAAGTATTTGTTGGCTACATGGTTTTACACCACACGGTTCTATGGTGCCATTCTAATGAGTCTGTGGCTAAATTTTTGCATTAAGCAACTACACAGCATATAAAGAATGAAAAATGAGTAGAAAAAGACCACTTAGAGAAAGGGTAAAGACCACTCTTTCCTAGGATGGAAATTTATACTAAACAGTCACTTTTTGCAAATATTATGGCAGAACAGCAGATGGCAGAAATTCAGAGGTAAAAGCCATGCGGCAGTACCTAACAGAAGTGGGATTTGAGGCTAACTCGTGACAGCTGTGAGTGCCTGCAACAGACAGGTACCTCCACCCAAGCACGGGATCAGACTTTTCCAGTTTTTGTAATTCTTTCAAATAAAGCATTTCGAATGAGGGCAATAAAACCGCGGCTGCGCAGAAGCCGACGGATTTACACGCTAAAGTCTCCTCTATACGCCCGCGCCCGCCGGTGAAGCCCCGCAGAGCCCGGAGAGGCGCCGGCCCCGTGTCCGCACCCCAACCCACCCGCCCCCGGCTCCCGTCACCCTCCCTGCCCGAGGTACCGCCACCGAGAGCCGCGCACAGACCCTGCCGCGCCGCCGGACAAGCGGCTGCTCCCCGGGCCTCAGCTCGGGGCCGGCGCCGCGCAGGGGCCGCCCCAGCCCCGCCGAGCGCGGCGGAAGCGGCGGGGCCGAGCGCGGGTCCCGCCCCTCAGCTCCGCCCTGCTCCGGCGGGAGGTGAGCGCGGTGCCGGCCCGGCCTTGCCCCGCCCCGAGGCCGTTGTCCCAGTCGGTCCCCGCCGCCCAGGAGCGAGCGCTTGTGCGGGTCGGATTTGCCGCGGGAAGGGGGACGGAGCTTGAGCTCCGCGCGTCTGGCGTGTGCGGGGAGGGCACCCGGTAGCGGGGTGGGAGGGCGCGCTGCCCGAGCGGCCGTGGCTGCTGTTCGGCCGCTGGGTTCCCGAGGCTCACGGCGCCCGGTGTCTGCCCCGCACAGGGCCCCGCATGCGGCTGCCGCTGCTCCGCCCGCCTCTCCGCCGCGTCCGTGCCTTGGGCCGCCCGCCCGAACGCGCCCTCATGAACCTCCGGGAGCTCGTTTCTGCCCTGAATGACTTCGCGTCCCCCTCTCTGGCTGAAAGCTGGGACAACGTGGGATTGCTGGTGGAACCGAGTCCTCCCCACACTGTCAACACCCTTTTCCTCACTAACGACCTCACTGAGGAGGTGATGGAAGAGGCAGTGCAGAAGAAAGCAGACCTCGTTCTTTCTTACCACCCTCCTATATTCACACCACTCAAGCGAGTGACGTGGAAAACCTGGAAGGAACGGCTGGTGGTCCGAGCCCTGGAGAACAGAATCGGGATTTATTCTCCACATACGGCGTACGATGCCGTACCTCACGGGGTTAATAACTGGCTAACTAAGGGTCTCGGTGAGATTTTGTTAAGGTCAAACAAGTTAAAATTACTAAAGTTGTATGCTATTTTAGGTGGAATCTTTCAGCATTTGCCTTCCAGCTCTTACAGGTGTGATTTGAGGACTGTTTTTATTTTTCCTAATGTTTTTATATTACTGTAACCTTAAGTACATTTTAGGAACTTTATCTTGGTGATGTATACCAGATAACAAACACAAGAGGATATTTTCAGATGCCTGACTCTACTATTGAATGTATCTGGAACTGGTGGAGCAGTGGTTGCAACACTAAGACCACTGACTTTAAATCACCACCTTTAATTTATAAAGTACAAGATCTCAATGTTTACAAAGCATTTAAGCTATGTGAAATTATTTTAGATTTTTATCCTGTATTGTGGCTCACAGATTACAACATATTTTTTCCAACCTGTCATACAAACCAGGAACTCTTTCTGGTTTTGTACAATCTTAGGATAAATTTGATGGCATTAAGAATGGCAAATAATGCATATCCATCAGTTTCTTTGGACTTAAAATAGACTGTGCCTAGTGGAGACAGGAGAACAAAAAGCCCTCAATTCTGGTCAGTAAAAAAGGATTTAAGTGCAAAATTTGCATCTTTGTGCTGCATCTCCTTCAGATACGTGCTAAATCAGTATTAGGATACTTACCCTGCTTTATAAACCAGCAGTCTTGTACTATTTTCTCAGGTGCCTGTACATCTGTCCCACTGCATCCATCAACTGCGCCAAGCTGTCCAGCTGAGGGCACCCACCGGGTAGAGTTCTGTGCAGATGCTGAGCATCTGGATGCAGTGCTGTCCAAAATCAAAGGCATCCCAGAGATTTCTTGTCTCACTACTCTTCCAGCCAGGTATCTGCTGCACTCTCTAATGTTTTCTTCCTGTTGTTTGTAACAATAAGTTGCTGTAATTATATATTACTGTTCTAATAATTTTGTTCCTCTGTGCATTGCTGCTGTATTTTTTAGCAACAGAATGAGAAACTTAAGGAATAATTGTCCCCTTCTGGTCAATCTGTGTCATGCTAAATGGTAATAGCAACTCAAGTCTAGCATCACATAGATTAGGGGTGTTAAAGAAGAGTATTAATAGGAAATTTGATGAGGACAGTTGAATGAAATTCCAGTATTTGTTTCTTCCAGGCAAGTCTAGGCTATTACAATGCTGCTTTTTTTCCTTTCTCGGTGGTAGAACCTCCACCGGGACAGAATAATAATAATTATAATGCCAAAATTAATAATTATATGCTGTAATATGATACTTACAATGTTGAAATTTTATCTAGCTTCTTGAAAAGCACCAGGTATGTCTTTTCTCAGGGTTGAAGGTGAGGAGCAAACACGAGTCAGCCTGACCTGCTCTCCGAAAGCACTGCTGGAGGTAGTGGCATTATTGTCCCAGAACAGCCTTCTTTACCCCAAGACCGAGATTCTCTTACTACAGAAGGTAACAAAATCACAAAATTACTTCCTGTGAATGTATTACGTGTGTGAGCCAAGTACCCTAAACACTGAAATGCAGTAGTCAATGGCATCACAGCTTTCCAGTGCTACCCCAGTGCTTTGAAATACTGGAATATGGGGATTTGAAGCCCACAAGTTTTCCAAAGCAATGAAACTCTCTGTGTAGCCTGTACTAATTCTTAAATCAGTTCCAATAGCTGGAACTAGTTCATATGTTATATTTGAGAACATCCCATACATATTTTTTGTAAAGTTCAGTGATGTTCCTGCAAGCCCAATATACTCATCCTGTTACAGTGTGGAAAGCAATGCAAGCATCTGGAGTCAGCTTTCTCACAGTAATTTTAATTTTTTTCCAGCCTTTTCTTCCCCATACTGGAATGGGACGCCTGTGCACCCTGAGCGAGCCGCTCTCCTTGTCAGACATAATCCAGCGCGTCAAAGCTCACCTGCAGCTCCCCCACATCCGCGTGGCCCTGGGAGCAGGCAGGACACTCGGTAAGTGGGCTGAGAGCCACACTGCCTGCTAGGACTGGCACTGCAGAACACAGGGAGCATCAGTGTGGGCATGACAGTGGGAAACACTGCTGTCTTTAACAGGTTTATGTCCGAGAACTAGGAAGCACTGTTAAGAAACAGCATCTTAGAATTTACAGTCATGTGAAAAGAATCTCATCTATATTTTAATGGGGTTGATGTGGTGAAGAAGTTAAAGAAGTTTCACAACTTAAATGAAAGATGTAATTTCTTGTAATTTATATAATGATGAAGGTTGTTTTTTTTTCCTGCCCAGGATATCAGGCACAAAGGTGTACTATTTCATTGTATGTCCTCTTTTGTGACTGAATGTTAAGATTCAGAGCACTTTAAGAGTAAGACACTTCATGATATCATTATGAACAGAGAACCATGTTTTAATGAAAGATAAAGAAGGTGAACTAGCTCAAACAGCATCATTAATAAGATGTGCAGTAAACATCCTCTTATCCCAGCTACCTATCCTAATGTCCAAGGAACATAGCTAGTAGAATTTGTGAGAGAAAATTTGTTGAGAACTCTTTGTAACTTTGGAGGCAGAAATCTTATTAGACTGACAGTTGCACTAAAAAATCCCCAAACTACTTCGAAGCTTTTTTTTATGGTGTGGGATTAAAGTGGTGAGACTCCACTTAAATCAACAGTAATTGCAAGGCAACATACTGTAAAATTTTTACAGATTTTGAAAACTCCCCATGTTGTGTGTCCCCTCTCCTTAGTGAATGTAATGTATATGAAGAATTAAAATTCATGTCACTGTCATATATGTAATATCCTGGAATTAGCAATCATAGCAAATGGACAGTTTTTATTGGCATAGAGCAGCTTTCAGCTTGCATTAAGACTGGCCTTCCAAGAGCTGTAAGTTAGGAACCAGTGTATCTCAGAGGCAAAATGCTGCCTTAGTGGCATCATTAGTTGGGAAACTAACGGTGGTGGAACTCAGGAATCCTGAAAAGAGGAGTGGCCTATTAAAGAGTTCAGAAACCTAACACCTCACTAGGAGAAAGGTTGCCAGCAGCCAGCCTCTGTGCTGGAGTTTTCTGCAAAATTGAAAAAAAAACCCTTGAAAAAAAGTCTACCTATCACAGAGGATTTTGCTGTATTATCAGAGATGTTATAGGCCCACTCAAACTGACAGATGTGTCTTTCCCTCCAACAAATTTACATTGACTCTAAAATCAAGGTAGTAGTTAACTGAAACAATTACTAGCAATACACAGGAGGGCTGAACACAGGGGAGGGAGTTTAACTGTGGCACCTTGTATCCTGCAGAATCACTAGTGAAGAAAGCTGCTCTGTGTGCTGGTTCTGGGGGCAGTGTCCTGAAGGGGACGGAAGCTGACCTCTATCTCACAGGTAACAGACTGCTGTTCCATTATTTTTATAAAAATAGTCATTAGAGAAAAAACCAAACAAACCCCAGCAAAAAGTAAGAGAGCTGACTGGCTGTTGAAAGATTTGACCACAAAGAATTACCTGTTACTTATAATTGAGAAACAATTAGTTAATTATTAGAATGACAAACTAACATGAAAGTAGAGACATGGATCAAATGGCAGTAAGTTGCAACTTTCAGTGTTTTTCCTTTGGCAGCATGTATTACCTCTATTCCCTACAGAATTCCCTAATGGAAAAGAGAATATAATGTAGTCTACAGAACCTTCCAAAGAAACTCCATAGTGTGTCTAACCAAAGGGACACTTAGTCCATTATTCTCTTTTCCAGCAGTGGGACAGCTATTCCCTGTGGCTCAACAATGTGAAGGCTGCCTTGCATTCTGTAGGAATTGCTGCCCCTTCTCCCTGTTATGTGTGGCCCTCCAGAGCTGACCCTCAGGCTTCCCAATTGCTTTCCTCCATCTTCTTCCACACCACTCTGAGCACTTTTATTTTCTGCCCAAATTGGCAGAATTTACAGCTATTCAAAGATGGCAAGGTATTTCTGTGGTTTGACTCAGCTTCATATAGGGATATCAGCTGAGTGTTTCAAAGGACCCTTGAGCAGGAGTGTTCCACATTTCTACTGAGCAGGTGCTGTTGCATTTCTGCTCATGGCCTACATTCCATTACAGCACCACAGCTTTTAGCTGAGGTGCTCCACACACTACAGAGACCTGGTTACCTGAACTGTACCATTAGTGATCTCCATGACATTTCTTTCTCACAATGGCAGGAGAGATGTCCCACCATGATGTGCTGGATGCAGTTGCCAGTGGGATAAGTGTTATTCTGTGTGAGCACAGTAACACTGAGCGAGGCTTCCTGTCAGAGCTGCGTGATGCCCTTGCCATCCACCTGCAGAACAAAATCAACATCATTATGTCTGAGAAAGACAGAGATCCTCTCCAGGTGGCATAGGGGGAAAAATTGGAGAGAGGAAAATTCAGTCAAATCACGTTACCCTGCACAGACCTGTCCAACTGCAGAGCTTAATGAAGGTGCTTTCATTTAGTCCATGAAGACTAGAGTCAATGAAGGTGCATTCAGTCACAGAAGGATTGTATTATATGGTCTCTCAAAAAGTCTGGGGTATATTTTGTCATGTCATAAAAATAAATGCTTGTTTCGGAATACCAAAGGCTCACTTAACTCAATTACTGGACTATATTTCAATAAATTTATGTTACTGCTTAATGTTATTAGGTAGTCAATAACCATGATACTCAAGGATTGGTTTGGGTAAAATATATAAAACCTGACTTACCTCCAGATTTAAGTTTATGCAGCAGTTCTACCCTACTACAGTGATGTCAAATCATGTCACTTCAAGTCACTAATATTTTACCTAATAAATTTCAGAAATAGTAGTTAATGAAAGGATGAAGATCAACTGTTTGCATTAACAGTTGTACTGAGGTACCACTAAGATGCAAATAAATAGAGAACACGAAGCAAGTTGATGGTATTAGTATTCAATTGCACAGTCTACCACTAATGCAGCTTTAAGGCTTTTCAAAAGAGGAACTCTCAACTCAAAAAAAGCTTTGTAAGGTTGAAACTCAAGTCCTTAACAAAGCTGTAAATTTATGTACTTTTGTTATTTCTTTTTAAAAACAGTTTCTGTAACTGTGGCTTTTAATTACTAAAATCTGAACAAGTGATATTTTCACCACTGAGTTTTATTTTCCAAACTAGTTTTTTACTGTTGGGATTTTTTTTTAAGAAAAAAAAAATCTCACAGTTGTATACCCTACCATCTCTGGATGGTAAATATTTCATTACAGATTTGTAAAGATGTTAGCTCTGTCCTTTTAAGTTAATAAAAGTGGCTCATCAAGCGATGTCTCTATCTAATAATTGCATGTCTTCTTCCACTTAAATGTAAGTGGAAAGAGATGACTGGTTTATCTGAAGCCACCTAGGCTATATAAAGGTCGTCATTCTTACCAATACCATGAAGACACCTCAGTGTGCTGAGAAGTGAGAAGAAATTTCTTCTTTCCCAAATAAAAGGAAAGGACCTATATAAAGAATCAAGCTGACAGTGGGGGGTAGGTAGATGCTCTAGGTTTCTAATACAAAAGCCAGGCCATATATCTCTCTTGCTTCTGTCAGGGAGGGGCAGATAAGGTAACTATTACTCCATTGGATGTTTTGGTTCTCTTCAAAAGCTATATAGTGGTATTAAAAGGCAAGCAAACAATTCTTGATTTCAATGTAAGAAGCAATATAAAGTATTTCTACTCAGTAGTTTCAAATCTTCTGCGCAGATATGAAAATGAAGCTTTTGCACAACTGCCACAAGGATCTCTAACTTCCTGTAACATAAAAAGATTGTGAAAGACAAGACAAGCTAATGAAAATTAATAAAGTACTTTATTTCAATTGATTTGAACTATTACAACATTGAGCTGTAACACAGCTACCAAATATTAGGTATACAGAGTCCCTGAAGTCTGGCTGGCAGACTATAGATGATGGAATTACAGACTTCCTCCCACATAACTGAGAAAAGAAGAATTGAAGAAAAGATGTCAAACTTCAGCAGTCTCCCAACCTCTATGAACTTAAAAAAGGGAGAGCTTTTAAGTGGCATTTAAGGCCTCCTTCAGTATCAGTGGACACTCCTGTTGTAAAAAATATAAATATACAATCAAGCTTTAAAAAAATAAACAAAAAAGCTTCGTAGCCTCTTCATATTCCTGGATTGCACCTTGGAAAGTAGCAGGCAATGACATGAGTCAATCATAATCTTGATTACCTAAATCTTATAAAAGGATGTGGGTTTGGGACAAGTCCTTCAGTTTTATTGCCAGAATTTACTAAGTTACCTGCAGCACCCCAAACCCACTAGTATTCTCTTTCCTCATGCAGTCAAGGCAGGTCTTGTAGCATTATAAATCTTGTCTTGTCCTGTCTAAACAGTAGAGGTATACTGGACAGCACTCAGTTGAGAAAAGTTGCACCACTAGTACAAACTAAAGCTCTTGACCATCTTGTGATTTGCACTTCCCAAGTAAATTGCTCCAATAAAACCCTCATGTCTACTGAGGTAGAGAGCACAAGGCACAATCTCACTGAGTTTGTTTTTCTGGCTCTGAGGCTGGCTCACAAGTCTGGCTGTGAGATAGGAAGAAGGCATTGTCTGAGCTAAGAGACAAAGCAGACAAATCCAACTAGAGCGCAAGAGAGGCCTTGCTTACAGAAGTCATCATTCCAAACTACCTCAGGTAGTTGAACAATGAGCAAGGTTCATTAGATATATTACTTATCAATGCAGCAGCTGTGAGGTTGGAGAGAGATCTGAGCATAGGCCCCTCTCCAGCAGCTATTGAGAGCAGTTGCTGTAGACACTGAGGACACAGAGACATTACACATCTTCATCCTCTTTCTCTAAGAAGTCGGTCAAGGTACTGTCATCAACAGGAATTAGTAAGTATTCCACACCATCAGCTCCCTGAGAACAGACATGCACAGACATTATTAACACCAGTGTACAGTGCCAGGCAAGCCACTAGACAGCACTGTAATGCTAGCATTTATCTGCAGTCTTGATTAGAGCTGGACAGCATTCTGAACAACATAATTACTAAAAGCCTGGAATATTTTGCTGGAGCAACACAGGAAATAAACAAATACTTAGAAAAGTCACTAAATGAGAAATCTTCTGGTGGGTTATGCTTGTGTGACACTGCAAAGCTCCTTAACACTGTGTTCCTTTATCTTGTACTGCTATACTGCCTCATTATTATGACAAGTCTGCATTCTTTCCTCATAGAAATACAGGTAATACTAGCAGAAGCAGACTGGCAGGCTCCATAGTCTGCTACTTATCAGAGTCTTCAAAAAGACATGTAGGTTGCTGAATAACCAAAGCACACTAGCACTCAAAGCACTGTGTTTCTACAGCCCTCCAAACCCCATCCACATAAAGGGTGTTGGCATATTGGAGGTACGGAAAGAGCTGCAATTACAGAATTTCAGCCCCTTGCCAGTTCCTAGGTGTTTAAAACAATACAGCAAGTAAGCATCCTTTTTGTTCAAAGTGGCTGAGTAGAATTCTTCTCTGGACTCACCCGCTTGGTCCGGATGAGCTTGTGGTCCCTGAATTCTGTCAGCTGTGCCCTGAGTGTCAAGTCACTGTTCACAAGGAAAGCCTCCCGACACTGCTGGTAAAAGTCTTGGAAAGACAGCCCTGGAGACAGAAAAAGGCAAGAACAAGAAACTGAAGTAGCAAGGTTGTCAGATTTTTCCAGATCTCACAACAGATATTGTCCACCTGCAAGTCTTGCTTTGGCATAGACCAAAGTGGCTATGGTAACATCACCTCCTGCAGGTACTCTATTCAGCCAATGTAATACTTCAGTAATTAATGGAAAACAGCTGAATTAACATTCCAGTCACTCTGCTGCCTAATGGAATTTTAACAGCACTTTAAATGCACTTTCTACAATCATTAATCTCTCTTAATTTCCAACCCCTCTATCTTGCTTTCTCTACCATTAAAGTTATTCATATCCACTACAATACCTATTACAGACAGTGATAGAATATTTCACATGTATCCTAGAAAGCAGGAGCATGTCGGAAGACATGACATTTATAGAGGACATTTCAGTGCAAGTTACATGAATTCAGTCTCCATTTAATTTTTTTTTTTATTCCACAGCCCCCCACCAATGGTCTCAGTCATGTCTAAGCATGTAAGAGGCAGCCCTTCAGAACCAGCCAGTCTATTGACCTCCTGTCTGAGTCAGACACAGTGCCACTAGAAAGACAGTGAGCCTCACTGAGGCAACTGTTCCAGCACTTCTGTTGCTGGAGATGTAACCTGCGTACCAAAATCCAGGGCTGCTCTGAACAGCAACACCCCAAACAGATGAGAAAAGGTGGGTACTTACCTGGATAAGATGGGTTGTCCTTTTTCTCCAGCTGGTGCTGAGCAAGCAGTCTGAATATCCCTCTAAGTGAAAGGAGGAAAGGAGAAATAAAAATAATAATAATTTAAACAGCCCTAAACTCCCACCATTAGAAAATACTAACTAATTTTGCCTTACGCACAAAGACCTGGTTGTGAATCTCATCATTGGACAAGATTTGCTACCCAAATGCTGCTCATTTAAAGTAACCAATCAACTGGAACCCAGGTTCTACCATCTTCATCTGGAACACTATTATCAGAAAACAAAGATTGTGAGGACTGCATCCTTGGCAAGTGCTACTGTGAAGTGTTACAGTGTCTTACCTGGCATTGAGAGTGAGGCTATGCAGGACATGCATTAGGGAGCTCAAAGCCAAAGATCCAGACTGTTGTACTAGAAGTGAGTTCTCATAAGATGTTTCTTCCACATAAGGATTAAACGTGGTTGTTTCATACCAAAGCCAGTTATAGAGGCTCAGCTTTGCCTGATCCCACACTAGACAGAAAAAAAAGAGCAGACAAAAATGGGAGATTTATGTTTTCTAAGGTGTTAAACATGCAATATTAAAATGCACGTAGTTCTGCTGTAGGATTGAGGAAACAATGTATGCTTGTGAAATTCACATTACATATACCCTGAAAACTGCAGCTCCAGAAAGATAAACTCTCTACAACAAAACATTTGCAGGCATCCCTTTTCCATGGATACATTGTAAATCCTTCCAGAGTCAGGAGTGTGCAAACAATTTCTGGTTGTAGCTGAAAGCTCTGCCTAGAGAGGGCGTAAAATAGCTGAAATAAGACCCTTCTCAGAGTGTATGGAGATTCCTCCCCTGGAGTGGGGATGCCCCAAGGTTACCCCTCCAGGCTGAGCTGAAGAGGTCTGCCCATGGTTGCTGGTATGAGTAAGTAACGTCAATCTCTACTTGTATTCTTTTTGCTAGCTTTAATATAACTGCTTCAATATTGCTTTAAAAAGAGCAAACTATAACTAATAGTTATAGCTACTTGTGCTATGTAGTAAAAAATTCTGATAAGGATATTTTAGTCTAAATATAATCATAATCAATGTAAGTAAGTAATTTATTTCAGTATACTTCCTTTGCCATCCTTAATTTTGTGAGACAAAAGTTCAATTACACCTATATAATCCTTTAACATAAGCCATCAGCTAAGTCTGGGTCCAGCCACATCTCAATCCTGTCTGAGAAGGAGTTTTGAATAGAAGGGAGTCCTTTCTGCACCTCCTACCTCAACAGTGGGGCTTCTCTAATAACTTTGTCTGAAGCTCTCATTCTGCCCACAACATTGACTGATAAAAGAAAATTGTTTAGATGCAATGATGGACATAACATCCAATCTCCAGTTCAGTAAGTTCCTAAAATCAAAGGGTGCCAAAAGCCTGGAGTCAGTTTGTATATTATGCTTAGTGGTATTTCTCAGTATCTTTATACAATTTTGGTTCAGCACAGCCACACTCCCAATCAGGAGCATACATACATCAACAGATCTGTTCTACACATCAACAGTAATACATACTAAGTAACAGTAATACATGGTAAGCAATACATGAACTTATGAAATGTGCTTAGTAGCCCCAAAGCAGAATACAGATCCTTCTCTTGGCTAGGTCAAGCCCAGGGGAACTCACTGAGAGGAGCATTGATGTGATCGATAGAGGCAATGAGGTAAATGCTAGGCAGGGAGGACAACTGTGCAAGGATTTGCTGACTTCTTTCTCCTCTCAACATCTGGCTGTCCAGGTTATGAATGAGGACATAGAGCTCTAAAGACGAATCTGCAAGGTCAGAAAAAACAGCAGAGAATCAATCAAAGAAACTGCACACAATCAATATCCCTTTCCTTGTACAGCTTAGTTTGAACCTATACTGTGTGTTTCTGAGCACCTAAAAGGGTTTTTCTCAATTCACTGTCATCATAGCCACAGGGCTGATTTTTTTCAGTTTAAGCTCTTCTGTTATAATCCACTTTCCACTTGCTCACAGCTTTACCAGGAATTGCCCCTTTCAGCTGTGTTTCTTTTGCAACTGAAGATCACTGAAATATATTTCAGAATGGAAGTCTAAGCACAGTTTATTCGGCTGCTTCTGATTTACATGACTAGGACCTTTAAGCTCCTTCTCACAGTAGAAATGCATTTACTGTTCAAAGTTGGATCCAAAGCATCATAACTTCATTGAAAATTTTAACAAGTTCTTAAAAAGTTACGAGGCCTAGCTCAGATAATGCAAATGGTAGATGTTAAAATTTCCAGCTAGCTTCTTGCTGCTGTACTTATCCCTTATCCATTTCCTGAGTCCAGAAACAATTTTAGAACTGTAACCAGTTTTAGTGCAAATCCATACATACTTGTCTGCCAATGCAAACCAGTCAGATCAGCTACTGTAAGATGACTTATGTACATTCAGGTGGGAACTGCTGTTACCCTGCCTTTTTCACTTAGTCCCACCAGAAATACTTGTAAGACAATGATGAAAAACAGAATGTAAATGCTGAAACACCAACGCCACGCTCAATTAAGATTCCATGGCAATTTGTGTACGAATATACAAGCACTAAGACAGACATTCAGAAATAATTCAGCAAGCATTTTGTGAGGCAACCAATTCTGTGAGGCAACCTTTTTGTTTGACACTGCTGTCCTGCTGTAGAACACTGACTGAGGTAACAGCTTACATGGGAGTGTTACACATGTATGTACACCTCCTGGTGCATGCATGTTTTCACATACATTGCAAAATTACAAACAAGAAAGTATACTAGCTACAATGCACTAAGAAACTGCAACTGCCTGTAAAAAAAATAGAAGAAAATGTCCAGGCTCTCTTAACAGTAAGTAGACTCTAACATTTTTATGCATAAAGATAGTAATTTTACCTTCTTTAAACCTTTTGGTAATGAATTCAAGTTGGTCAAGGGGGCTGCGGAAGGTCCCTATATGGTCCAAAACCTCCTCTGTGATGGAGTTGAGAATCTGAAAAAGAAAACAGGAGTTCCTTATGAAGGGCTCTGACACTGACGTGCAGAAAATCAGAAACTGACTCCTTGGCTGCCTTGTGAGAGATAATCTGATTATTACCATAAAATCCCTAAACCAGCAAATATTAATGAAAAAATTATACCCCTTTTCAAAACAGTAACATAAAACAAGACTTTAGAGTGATGAATATCTATTAATGACAGAAATCACTGCAATTCCTTGGAAAATGTATGGGATAATTTCTTTCAAAGTATTAGAAGAGAGAGGAACTGCTCTTCTTTCAGAATCTGTTGCTATAGGGTGCAGCAGGGTTCCTTAACATTTTACATTGAAAGACTCTAGAGGTAACACAGGATGATTACATAAACCCACAAGCTTTTCCCATACTTACAGATCTCACAGTGATGCTGGGGAAGTATCCATTAACCACCAGGTGAACAGAATCCTGGAGCAGAGAGGTACGAAACTTCTCCAACAGATCACGCTTTGAGCCCAGCCCATAAAGCACAATATTGAAACCCAAGCTGCAGAAAAGTGAGCAAATACACTGGATCAAAAAAGTGCAAGTCTGGTTTTAGGTCCATACATTCATTAAGCAAAATGATCCACTGCAATCCTGGCTTTAAAAATTTCACGTTTTGTCAACTCCAGGCTTACCTTAAGCTTACAGCTGATATATAAGGTTAGCTACAAGGAATCTGGAACCTGGCATGTGCATCTTAGCAAAAGAATCATTTTAGCAGCCTAGAGGCTCACAAACTTAGCAAAACATTGATGGAAGAAAATGCTATGGACTAAGAATAGAATACTAGATCTACAACTTCAGGTAAGAAATGGTAATCAACATTCACATGCATTCCCTCACCAGTAATTACATTACATGTTTACTACAGGTCACAGTAATTACAAGAAAAAAAAAGCAAACCTTCATACTGGTTTTTCACTCTGATCCTCAGGCATAATTTCAAAGCAAAATTACTCTATACTCAGGTATATTTTTTATCCTAATTGTTCCACAGAAAAAGAGGCAGGAAAGCATAGAGACAGCACAGTATGGAATTGCAGAGACCCAGAAAAGTTGGGTCACATCCTTCACCCTCTCTCAAGCTGCACTATGATATGGGAAAAGCTCATAAGGCCTCAGCCTTGATGAACTGCACCTAGACTAAACCCCTCCCTCCAGCTTAGCAAAACTGTTCCCAGGAACTAATATTGTCTAACGAGCACCCGTTTTTAAATGAGCTACCTTGGAAATTCATTTTTCTTGTCTGAATAACAATACAAGTGGAATAGTATTTCTGCTGCTGAACCTTCAGAGAAAGTTACTAAGTCAAATTGTGGCCAGGATGAAAAAATCACTCTGACTGAAGCCCACCATCTTGTGCCCCTATAAAAGCAGTCTAAAGCGAGACCCTTTGAGCTCTCCGCTATGGGGAGCTGCTGATAGTAAAGCCCGCTCTCTAACAACACTGCAAGCAGTGGCCCAGAGTGTGATCTTTTTGAGCTCTTAATTCCCAGAAGGTAATTGACTCATAGTATGTCTCAAACACCAATAACCGGGTGCCTGTGAAGCCAACCAAGTAGTAACAGACAAGAATAACTGGTAATAGCAAAAAACTACTGGTACTCATGATGCTGGTTCTGGTACGTACCGATTCTTTCTCATGCTGTGAGAAAGAATAAATTTTGGATGGAGAAGGAGGCCCAGGTGGAGACAGGGCAAAACCTTTCCATGAGAAAGAACAACAACAAAGTACAGTGCAAGCACAGGAATGATTGGCAGGAAGTGGACATGGACTACCAAAGACCCCCAGAGCCCTCAGACCCTTTTCCAGAAAAGCCTAAAAAACCAAACTGTGCATGATAACTAATTAGCATAGAAAGAGACAAACCTGTCTTTGGGACAGAGACACTTGTCCATAGAAAGGCAACTCCCCCTACACAAGTTCACGTGATTCCCCAGACCCTGGACATCTCATCAGCTGAACCAACACAGCTGGATCATAACTTATGACCTGGATCAATGCTGAATCCAGGATCACATTCCCTCAGCTGGCTCAATGCTGAAGCAAGGGCTGGTGATCTCTTTTTTTACTTTTTTATTCACCTCTCCTTTTTAAAATTAAGCTCTTTAGCTTCTCTTTTCCCTTCACCCTGCCTCTTTATCCAAAACCCAGTGCCATGTGCCTAGATAGTAGGTCAAGGACTAACATACCAATTTCCATGCCAAGTGTGTGATTTACTAATAAAACTCTATGATTGATTGTGGACCCTCTGATTTCTGTCATTCCTTTTGACCAATAAGTATTTTTTAATCTTAAGCACTTCTTTACTTTCAGGTGTGGGTCGTCACAGGAATACAAAGCTTTGTTTAGGTCTGAAAAGCAGGAAAAGCATTATCTTGATCAGAAAGAAGAGTATCAGGTTACTCAAACAGCACTGGGCTAGGTGTTCAACAGCTATCACTGCCTTCATTGTCATCAAAGGATTTGTTTATTCTGCCCTGCCACGTACATCTCTAACCACTTGCCCAGATCACCAAGTAACACAGAACTCCTCCTCTTGCAACTCTCCAACTTTCAAAGCTGATGTCTTCTTCATACTCTGTCCCTCCCCATGGACCAGAAATTTCCTTATACTCCACTTCCTTGCAAAAGCTTCCAAGGGGCTTTCTCATCAAAAGTACTGGTCCAGCCTCAGAGGTGGTGGTCTGCCCTCCTATAAGGTGCTTCAGAATTTCATAGGGTCTCTATAGTTCCATTTGCTTTCCTGAATGTTCACCCTTCTCCTTCCCATGGAAAATAAAACACAAAGCCAAATAAAATTCATATTGCCAGTGTTTCCAAAAGCATTAGGATTTCTTCATGCCCAGATCATTAGGTACCACAGGCACTGAAAGTTAACCACTACACCACTGGAGATAGCCACCGACTGAAGATGGTGAGGGTGGGCTACTCACCACTAACTCGCTGCTGTAGACAAAAATGATTCCTCACAAAGAGCACTTTTCCCATAATTCATTTTCCCTGTTCTCTCACTATTCACGTTCCCTGTTTGTGAATGCCTTCTAGCTTGGCTTAGAGAGGGACAGGAAGACTAACCAGGTAGAATGCAACTTCACTGCGTTTCAGACGTTCGGTTCAAGGAATTAATCGGGTATGAATTTGTCTACAGGAAGCACTGAATTAAATGAATGTCACACACTTTTAAATTTAAGCAATCAAAGAACAAAATTTGCTCCACAGGATGTTATTGACATGAGGGTAAGTTTACTGGCAGTGTCTTTTAACTAAGCTTCTTTGGTGATTCTCCTTGGATACTTACTGTAATTGCAGCATCCACTTGGAAAACAAGGATTCATGCTGCTGGTTAAGGTCTCTAATTTCAGCAGCATAGGCAATGGGAACATTTTTCAAAAGATCACGCAGTGTTTGCTGTGTCGAGAGAGAGATGACAGTCATTCAACGCTGAGAAAAAGCAAGAGATATACCTGGAGTCCTTAAAACACCCTTTAGCATCTCCCTATTTAGAGAGAATAGTTTTCATTGTCAATGCATTCAGTTTGTAGTTAGCTTTTTTGCCCTCCCATAAAGACCCCACTAAGCCCAAATTTTGCTACTGGAGACACAAAGCAGCAATTAAGTAACATTAGTAGGGTAAAGGGCAGCTAGACCAGGACTAGAACAGATGACACACTGTATTTTTCTCTTCCTGCCAAGTATGGGAAAACCACTACAGGAAAAATGGATACACATGGAGCTTACACTGCACCAAGCACTGTACCAATGAGATACAACATCCCATCCCTGCTATGGGAACAAAGGCTTCAATCAACATCCTTAGCAAAGGTTCAGGTGTTTGTCACTACAAGAGAAAGTTCAAAATGCCCATTATATGGGCAGAAAGGATATAATTTGCAGCTGATAGCTCAATGTAGAAAAGCATCAAGAATCAAAAGATTAATTCAGCTTTGAAGATATGCTGTGATGCTGATGTTTAAACAGCACAGTAGCATCAAATCTACACTGGCCTCTCTTTCTCTTCAATTTTAACAGCTTTGCTTCCCACTCCCTCACAGCAGAAGACAGTTCATGCTGGAAAGGCAGCTGCAATGTATCAGACAAAATACTGAGAGAAAGAACTGCTAAACCTTCACATCTAACTAGGTGACAACATTTAGAGCTGTTCCAGTTCTGCAAGTGGTTTGACCCAGGAATGTTCACATGAAGTCAGCTCTCTTGAATTCCTCTACATACAAGTCAAGACAGTTTGTAATTCCCCCTACCATTTCACTGACAAAATTGATGTTTTAAAGCAAGTCTCTACAATTCTGCTTCTCCCTCTTCTCTCCCAAAAGCAAATTTTCACCTTTTCTAGTAACTGCAGCTTTCAGCTGTGAGCTCACCTGACAGTGCCTTCTCTCTACATTTTCCCTACTGTCTCAGGTTCAAACAACTGGGCACTGTCCCTGCTCAGAGCAGCAGTAGAAAACATACTGCTTAAATTGCAACCTAAATCAGCATTACCACTGACCACATAATCAGTAGAAATGAAGTGAAAATAGCAACATCAGAAATTTTGATGAGGGAACTTTCTATTATAGAGTTCCCTATCTATCATATCAAAAACCCAGAGTTCTGTGACTCACTATGAACTTTACCTGAGTCAAT
The DNA here is from genome assembly GCA_030060385.1 of Muscicapa striata striata. NCBI lineage: Eukaryota > Metazoa > Chordata > Aves > Passeriformes > Muscicapidae > Muscicapa > Muscicapa striata. The sequence continues at coordinate 5,483,054 of JAREIS010000056.1, read as the reverse complement.
CTTCTTTTCCGCAACTTCTGCAGTGTTCGGTCTGAAGTGAGCACTTTGGAACTACTGTGAGCTTCAAAGTATTCCTCCACCAGATTGCCCTATAGAAGGACAGCAAGATCAGCAACACTCCTCCTGCTATCAAGTTACCCCTCTCCCAGGATGGCCAATGAGACATAAAGCAAGGGTGAATATAGAAAGACAGAAAATATTTGTAAATATGGCCTCTATAGCAGCATCCTGGCGAAGCTAACCTAGTCAGATGATTCTTTCCTGAAGAGAGAGAGAAAAGAGATTCTGAATTACATAACAGTAATTCTTAATTGGTGAAGGGATCCCTGGTGCTGGAAGGAAGAAAATTAAGCTGAGCACCAAGCCAGAACAGTAATGTGTGCTTCTGGTACTACAGGAATCAGTTTCTTCATCCTGTCTCAATATAAAGTCTCCTGCTCCATGGACATCTTAGACCTCTCCTTCTGAAGCTACTAATGATGCCAACTAGATTAGCACACAGGTTCACCTGGTGCCTGTCCAACAGGGATTACACAGAAGTACAACAAAAGCCAGCCCAGCTAGTTTGATCTGAAATGAGTTTAGCAGTTCTTCCCCATGGTCAGGTGTGGTCACTAACAGCTTATTGTCACTATATATCCCTTCATGTTTGCTAGCTCAGGGGTATATTTTTGCAAACTCACCATCTTTTGCTCCTTAATTTTTTTGGCTAGGTTATTTCTGTGAGAAGGTGTAGATGTAGCCTTAGTTTTTGCCGGAGTCTTCTGATCTGATAAAACAGCGCTGACTTCTTTCTCCTCCTCCTCATCCTCCTCCTCTGAGCAGGAAGCAGAATACTCACTCTCGCTTTCTAAATAGGGATCTGGAGCTAGAGCATAAATTTTAAGGTTAAAAGCTAGGGATGACTTCTTACATGGAACTCATTTAGCACCATCTCTCACACATTCTCTAGATGTTTTACAAGCACATTAATCCTAATTGTATTTCTCAGAAAGGTAAAATCTATGCTTAAGAGAACTGCAAATACAGATGGGCATTTCTTTTGCAGTTCTAGGATCACAAAGTATTGTTAAGTAAAGCTTCCTCCTTGATACCAACAAAGAAACATCATCATACCATAAAAAGAGACTAAATATGGACAATGGAATTCCCTATTTCTCTTAGCATCTCTGTGTCAGTTTTTCCAAATGCCAATCATGCAGGCTGAGTATCTTCTATGCCACATTCTTTAAAAACATTGTTGTAAAATACCTCTGTTAGCAGCATTGATTGAAGAGCACAGATGAAATCTGGCTCAGTCTTGGTCTCCCAACGCAAAAGAAATAGAAGATTAAACACCATGTACTAAACTCTCCTCTGCATTCATTCTGGTTTAGCCAACCAGTTATTGGAGATATCTTCACATGGAAGTCCCAGCCATCATAAAAAAATTAATGCCTGGCTCAAGCAATTGGGCCACACTAAATGGCAGCATAGGTAAGATTACTGGAAGTTTCGTCTCTTCTGATCATGTTACTGAAGTTCACTTGGTGCTTCTAACCCTTCCACCCCCCACCTTATTAGCAATCAGTTTTAGGGGAAAGGTCTACATAGATTTCCTTAAGGACATTTCTACACTCTGCAGGATGAATCAGGCTGTTTCAGTCACACTGCTACCACAAACAGAAGCTCAACAGGAAAACACTCTCCCTTGAACACAGTGCCTCACTGATTGTGGCAGCTGACTGCAGTGGCTGATCTTTACCTGCTAATCTCTTTCTGAGTCTGTAAGGTGTGGTGGACACAAATTCTTTCTTTTCATTCTGAAACAGCAAAGAAAAAAATATGCATTGAAGAAACATCTCCCTCCTCTGAACAGCCCTCTGCCAAGCAAAAACAAGTTACATTTCCAAACTGTTTCAGCCCACAAGAAACTGGAAAAGCAGAGGCAGTTAATTATGGAGAGGTTTTTTTTTCCCATTCAGAGTGAGACAGGATCAAGTTCCAAAAGGGGCTTAATTCTTTCAGCTCAAGTAGAAAACTGTGAAATCTCCAACCAAGATGCCAATCTTGGCCCCTCAGTAACAGTCAAACCAAAGCAACTACAAACTGAAAAAGCTTCAGTCCCCACAGCAGTCAGATTCCATATCATGCTGTCTACTCAAAGTCATCTGGAAGTCCTCTATGAAAACAACTAACAGAATGACAGAAGACCACTCAGCATACTAAGACCAGAAGTACAGCAAAGGAAATCAAGCTGCCTAGTCTCACTAAGTTGTAGTGATATGTATGTATGTATTTACATATATGTAAAGCACGCATGCCTGACTCAGACCCTGGATCAAGTCTGCAATACTTAGGAAATACTTTTGTTGATCCTGACAAAGTGGATGTGAAATCATCAGGCAGTGAATATGGCACCCCCAAACAGTATGTCTTTTTCAGATGTATCTCATCCTAGAACCTCATAGCAGAAAAGCTGTGCACACATTTCTGCTATGATGCTGTACCATTTTAGAAATCCAACTCTTTCACTCCACAGCCACCACAACTGCTGTACCTCTCTGTAACATCACAAAACACAACACCAATCTATATCCACCCATTACCCCAATTTATTCTTTATAAGTCAATGGTAAGTAAGAAACTGAACAGCATCACAGTTCTGAACACTCACATGTTCTAACAGCATTTCTTACATTTAGGGCTGTTTCTCCCTTGAGTGAGAAACTGGAAAGCTGTTTAACTGCATATTAAGGGATTGTCTAGCATTCTCACTTGTGTGGTGCAAGGAAATAGTTTCCACCCATGACAATTAAGCTGTCAAACCTACTATTTGCCCACTGACTCCAAACCCCATAGTCCTGATGAATGGTTCTCACTTGATTTACTCCTGTCTGGTTAGTATAGAAGAGACACCTCTACTGTGGATTACACTTTTCAAAGTCCTTCCTTTCCAGAACTGTAGTAATTGGCCAGTACAACTGGGGAAGAAACCCAAACACAAAATCCAACCGATGTAAAGTCATTACTCACCCTCTGCTGCACTTTGTTTGAATTTGAACGTTCTGAAAAGGAAGAAACAGCATTGTACAGAGTACTGCAAATTTTCAACAGTGGGCACAAGATGATCCATTAGAAAAACAGGCATTCACTGTTCAAAGGTACACTGCACCAGAATATCAGCTCCCTAGACAGGTAATCCTATGAGGGAAACCTCTAGTTCCTCACAGGTAGGCAAGGAGAGAACAAAAAGAGCTGCTGGGAGGAATGGGTTAGAAGTGGAAAACTGGCAAGGAGAACTGTAAATGCACTCAAGTGACCATGCAGCTGGGGACAGCAAAGACTCAAATTGCAATGCAGAAAAACAGATACACCACGTCTATTGCTGTTTACCCTGGGTATGCTTTGGGAAGTAGAACATCTGTGAATAGATAACATAGGTGCTTGGTAGGCTTGGAGGCACCCTAATGGACAGATCAGAACACAGTGAAGATCACAGCATGGGGATAAACCACACAGGTGAAAAATCACTGATAGATCAGTAGGCTGGTTCTGAACCACACGTAAGGGGGACTGCATCTCCACTCAGTGCCTACATCTCCACTCCTGTCCCTCTGCCCAGGTGTTGCTTCAGAAAGACTACAGAAATAAATCTACTCTTTGCATTCTGGCTGTGAGTTTGTGGCGGCTCCAGCAACCTGCCTGTGTCAGCTCACACAAGAGTCAACGTTATCACCAAAGAAGGCAGCTTTTAATTCTTGGTCACAGCTTTGGGAGGCCAGAAAGCAGGAAGAGACTCCAGCAGGAGGGAGTAGGCTGAAAAATGAGCTAATGTTCTCTCCCTAAGCACATCAGACTCCATTTCCAAGAACAAATGCCAGCGTTGACCTGCATTGACTTCTCCCATCTGTATCTCTCTCTGCAGCACTAGATGTTAAATATTATATAATAAAGTGTGAATTTACACATGAACACCCACACAGTCCTACCCAGTCAGTGTTTAACACACCAGCCCAGCTCATAACTCCCTCAAATTAAAGTATTTCTATGAAACAGAGAGGAAGTCATTAAATATCACAGCAATAGATGGGAGAGAAGCTCATGCTTCCTCTAGAGCAGCAGGGCAGAAGAAGAGATCTGACAACCAGGCCATGCACATCAAACAGCTCAGCCCATGGTGTTAAGCTGACTAGAATATTTAAGCATGACAGAAGCTAGAACTCAAGAATCTAGCCCACCACCCAAAAAGAAACATAACCCTCATTCAGCTTCAGTTCCCCAAACCATCACAGGACTTACTGCAGCTTTGAGGGGTTTTGGCCATCTTCTCAGTGCACTTGGAGCGATCAGGTGTCGCATTCCGTTCTGGTGTTCGGGCTAATTCGGAGGCTGTAGGAAATAGGGAGAAGGGAAGGAAGGACATGTCAGGTACAAAACCTCCAGCTCCAGCTAGTTAGAAATGGAGCCATACACCTGAAATGCTCTCTACATATTAATTCCCTAGCTATTTCAGGAACCAAATACTTCTAGATTTTTCTAATCCTAAAGGTGGCTGTATTCCTCAGCAAAGATTTTCAGAAGCAGAACTCATCAATTAATTAATTTACAAATATGGCTGATGCAATGGCAGAGCATGTTTTTGCTTCCAGGGAGACCACGTGTCTTTGAATTAGAGCAAGGTTTGGTCAGGCTCACTTAGTCTTTTAAGACTGCTCAGCTGGACATAACAGATCATCAGATACAGCAAACACATCAGTTCCCCAAGAGGAACTATTTACCTGTATCTACTCCTTATCAGTACAAGCTGAAGTTGAACAACTGATGTGAATCTGAAATATCCTGCTAACAGTCCGTACCATTGTATGACCAGCAGCTTATTCCATGTAACAACACTGGGACTAGCAAACTGTCATAGTATGACTTCCCTCAGTTTTCAAATTGAGTCATAGCTCCAGGAGAGAGCACCAGTGAAATCCATCCTGCTGCAGAATGAGGTCTAAGATAGGAAACACAACTTCCCAAGACACAGCAGAAAAAAAAAGCAAAAACCACCAGTTTCTGTATAGTGACACAGTAAGATGATCCTTCTCCCTCAGACCATCCTTTGTAGGATGTACCATTAGCTGTGACAAATAAACAGTAATGAAGTTTAGATGGTGCTGGACATACAAAGATTCTTCAAGTGAGTGACAAGCCAGCTCAAGCATCTTATTTGAACCAAAACAGTCCACTCTCTCTGGAACTGCCACTTTCTGCTTGCTTCTTCTAAGTCTGCATAGAAAAAAAGATCAAAACATACCCAGCTCTGACATTTTATTGGAGCGTTTGGGAGTCTGGAATGAGTAAACTTCACCGCCACTGATATTTGAGCCATTTCCCACTGGATCTGTGAAAAGACATGTTACTTGCAGCTATTTTAAAAGCACTGATAATATTCCCAACCCAAGAAAGATGGAATGCAACATTTCACTATTTGGCTTTATACTGAAGTTGTTACAAAAAAATATAATAATAAAATTCTAGAATCGTAATCTTCTCTTCTAGCTGTTATCACACACACAGACAGAGCTGACTGAGCCCTCAAAAACAATTTCAGCAACAATGTACAACCCTAACACTGCAAGAATCTCCTGAAGTCAGAGCTGTGTTAGGTTTTCCCCTGCTAATACCTTGGGCACATATTCCAAGAGCAGCAACATAGTTCTTCTCTTCCAGGATCTCCTGAGCTTCGTTATCAGAAATATTCTCAAGTTTCTTCACAAATCTCTTCACACTGACACTTAGCTGAGCCTTGTCCTTCCGTACTTTAGTTCCTAAAATTGCAATAAAAGTTTTAACCTCCTGCTATTTCATTATTTCTATTGCAGTAGTATACGCAGCCACCCACAGTTTTCTACTTGACTTAAGAGACCAGGTTCCTGTTATGCAAATCACTAAGCAAATTAAACGCTGAGATGACCTGCTAAAAGAACAGCTGGTCAGTAGCTGACCCTATAGCCATTCATCCCTCCTTCACCACAAATGCTGGCTCCTGCAGTCCATGAGGGTAAGACACCCATTTCAGCAAACACCGGCTCCACAGAAATGGGAGAAATGACAGTGCTTCACACATTACAGCTATCAAATTGCATGCAAAGGGGATGGTACTCATCAACCTTTATTTTTCCTAAAGAAGAGGAGCAATTGGAAAATACTTTGCCTGTAGGCTGTCAGGACACTCACGGGAGAATTTAGGCTGAGAGCCCCCTGGTGACCGTCTGCATGACCTGCTCAAAGCAGAACCAGCAGCGAAGTCTGAACCGGATGCTCCGTTTTAAGCATCTCCACTAGAAAAAGTTCACTACCTCAGAAGCAGTCAGAACTACCGCAAAGCACCCGTATGGCATACAGCTGGAGCCTCGCTCCGCTCTGACTGTAAGAGTGTTTAACCGCGCCAGGCCCGAGGCGTTTCCCGGCTTCCCGCGCCGCTGGCACCGGTGCATGCTGCTGGGGGGAGCTCGGACCGAGAGCTCGGACCGGCCCGCCCGCAGCCTGTCCAGCGCCGGCCTGGGACAGACACACTGCACGGAGGGGTCAGGCGGGGCAGAACGACTCCGGAGGCCTCGTTCTTCTGCGAGGCTCTACAGCACCCAGCTCGGGTGCTGCAGAGCGCCTTTCCCGGGGCCTCCGCGGCTGCTGGGACACCTCTCCCAGCGCCCTGGGAGCAGCGGGCGGCGCCGGGCTGGGCAATGCGCCGGGCCGGGCAATGCGCCGGGCCGGCTGTACCTGTGTCGTCGGCGATGTGCTTCAGGACGTCCTCGTCGGGCACGAACTTCACCTGCAGGGAGCGGCGGCTGCCGCGCGTCCCCTCGGGCCGGCTCATGGCGGCGCCCGTCACGTGGGCGCGGCCCCGCCGCCGGGGGCGCTGCCGCCGGGGTGCGCGGACCGGCGCCGCCTCAGCCCTCACCTCACCCCTCACGGCGCCGCTGCTGCGGGACCAGGCTCCCGCCCGCTCCCCGCACGGCCGGCAGAGGCTGCGGCAGCAGGAGGCGGAACCGCGCTCACGTGCCAGCCAGTGGCAGTCCCGCCGCCCAGCCCGACGCAGCCAACCCGGGCTCCGTACCTTGAGTGACCTGTGCTGCGGCCAACCGGGGCCCTGCTCCCAGCCCGCCTCGGCCGCAGGGCGGACTTCCGCCGCGGGCACGCGCGGCCCCCCGGGCTCGTGCCCGGGTCGCTGTGGCGACGCGAAGCCGCCGCGAGCCCCGTGCCGGCAGAGCGCGGCCCCGCCACTCCCCTCACGGAACCGCCCCCGCGGCCCGTCCCACCTCTAAAAACCAGCGATTCACAAAGCGTTCATTTCTGTTCAGAAACAGCACGATATTTATTTAACATCTTTATATATTTATATATATATATAATTTTTTTCTGCATTGCAGATTGTGTCGAGTTTTATACATCTCTATTTACAACGATTTAAAATAATTATATTTCTTCTCTGGCAGGTATTTACAAAGTCAATAGTAACTACATTTCACATTTCAACAAGTCAACAGCATGAACCAGCTCAGTAAGACAGTTAAGATAATGGCTTACATGCACCAATAACATGATCTTCCATACGTGCCTTCTTCAGGACTAAGAATGAAGACTTTCCCTGGTCCCCAGGTTAAAGGGCATCATACAGCAGAGGTCACGGTTTTTAAAAACCTGTTTGATTTAGTCCTTCAGCAGTACCGAATCTCGAGTGTCTGGGGTTCTCCAGCAAGCAGGGCTGTGCTGGTCAGGAGGGGCTCCCACCACTGGTCGCGTCCCTTCGCCCAGCCTGCGTGTCCACAACAAGTGGGCGACGTGCTGCTTATGCTCCTTCTGTGAGATTACATAATGCTAAAGTATTAAAAATCCTCAGAAACCTTAGTTCAGAGAAACAAACCTGGTATGACGAAAAAAGTAAGAAAATAATCTTTTGACTCTTGCAGAATGTTTGTTTTTGCTAGTAAAACTGAGAGCAAGTCCTGTATTCTTACAAGGACAAAAACAGATCAAAAAACTCATCGTCAAGTACAGGAATTACAAATTTAAAAAAAATGCAGCATGGGGTATATATCAATTTAGTTGTTGGGGTCTTTTAATAGCAAATAAAAGCTACCATAGTAAATCTAAAATGTAGTAAGAGTAGCTGATTATTAAAAATCTTTATTAGCTTTTTCCTGGAATCTTCAGTATGAAAAAAAGTGTTAAATAACTCTCTTTTATTTAATCATATGGTATTTGTCCATAAATAACCAGCTAGTAATATCAACCCCTAAAGTATGTACTATGTGCAAGAAAACAGAAGTCTTGTTTCAAAGTTATCATTGAACACTGACACACACACACACCACACACCCCAGTACTAGGAATCTATTAATACTTTGACATGTTGATTTATCCTGAGTGATTGTTAACTCACATCTACGGTATACTTGAAGCCACAAAGTTTTTACTACTTGCATTTTTCATAAACTAATAACATGAAATTCTAGCACAACAACAGTAACTGCCTGAACAGAAAGAACAGTGTCAATAGCCAGTATTTCTGTTACTCCCAAGTACTTGTTTTAGAACTAAAGGTAAAAGGTTGCTCTACTTTTTCTGTTTTGTGATCAGTTCTGGGGAGGATGAAGACTCAAACACATAGGATTCACTACTGATTTGTAAGGAAGTTTCCATGACAAAGCACCATAGAGACACTTTACAAGCAGATACTTCTAAACAGAAATCTCCCCTGACCATTTTACCCTCTAAAATGAAAACCTGCGAGAATTCTAAACTACATTTTAAAGCTAATTAAATTTTGACTCCTGAAGAGATTATTAATCACACATTAAAAAGTTGTATCAGAATGCAGATAGTCTTCTCTAAAACTGCTTAAGTCTTACAGACTGTAAAACACTGGGAGCTCACAATCAAGCAGCTGGTCAATAAAACTTGATCTTGTCACTCTGCTCACCATGCACAAGCTAAAATGCAGGGCAATGTTTTACTGTACAGATACAAAGCTTTAGTATACATCTGTTCCCATCAACAGCTCCTCACAGTAAAACCTTAGTCATCCTTTATGATAAAAGGGATCATTTATGGACCCATTTTAAACTCAGCTGGTCCCTCAGATACTACCTTTGGTAAAATCTGATGAACACAGCTAAAAAAAAAACTCAGAGAGAGGTACAGCCTAGAGAAAAATAAGTAAAAGGATGGAAACAAAAATTGTATTTTTTTCCATTAAATCTCACATACAGATGATTAAAATGGGACAGATTTTTACTAAATCCTTTTCTTGAAGCTGTAAGGTACCCTTAAGACTTGCACAGCTTACTTCTAAACTTTTAATATCACAGGCCTTGACACTTGACAAACTTACTAGGCAAGTTTATCTAAAATGGTTGGCTGTTGTTTGAAAATCTTGTTCCAAGATTTACTTTAAATAAAACTTCATTATGACTATGTGGAAAACCTTGAAAGTATCAGTCTTGCAAAATCTACTTATTGTTTTCAGGAACAAACCAAGTTGCTCACAGTTCACCATCATCTTCCACCACTGTGGAAGAGGCAGGAAAGTATTTTGTCTCTTCAGCTGGTCATGACAAATTTTGACAGACTGATACATGTATTCACTAACATAACACCTATGTCATGATTTACTACCCTGATCACCTAGAGAAAAGCTTTAAACAGCAAAGTTTATCCAAGTGCCAGTGAGGAAAAAACAAAAATAATAAACAGAGATTAAGGCCCCTATGCTAGAAACAAACAGCATTTAAAACACTGAAGAAAATATAAAATATTGAAAAATTATGTAAATCAAGAATGTGATGCAAGTACAGAGGATGTGGCTGGTTTGCTGAGCATACTTGAAAAGGAGTGATATTTTGCAACATTAATCCTGCAAGTATCTTAAATAAGAAACTGAAATAAAAGAGGCACGTTTACTCTTCTGAAACTATTCCTATTATATAAATGCTTGTTACAAGTGACACCTAGTTAATGGCTTTAATGTTATATTAAACATGCCAAGGTAGCAATATATTTGGCAATGAGAGAATTTAAGGATGAGATTATTAGACCTACTAACATAAAAGTAATTTTGTTTTGTGTGCACTACATACATTTCATTCAAACATATTCCATTATATTTTCCACACCTCCTCTAGGATTATGAGCATAGTACCTATATTGTACAGCTTGATTTTTATGATTTTATTTAGAAGGTTATTATTGATTCTCTCTTAGTCTTCAAATTAATTTCAATTTGTAAGCCAAGATAAACAAAAATGTCTGGTTTGTGACCAAAGTTAAAACGCTGAACACTTAAAGGAGATAGCCATTGGTTCATGATAAAATAGGACAAGTTCAAACTCTTAGGTTAAAATACAGCCATAGCATATAATTATCTCTTCCAAAATTAATTTTTCAAAATATAATTCTCTGAACATGTTATACATTAAATATCGAGGAAAATTTCCCTGGAGCTACAATTTTCCAAGAACCCTAATAAACTTCATTAAAGAAGTAAAACTAACCACATAGTATCTGAAGACAAAAAGCAGAGTTGGGGTCACCTTACTGCAGAGTAGCTTTACCACCACAAAGATGCAGGTTCCCCTTTAATCTTGAAAAATACGTTCCTATTTACATACAGTATACACACAGTTGAGGCAATTGATTGTCAGCACGTGACAAATGTATGTACCTACTCACACACAAGTAAACCTCACATGGTGAGAAAAAACCCTGTCCCAGTAAACTCCAGTATTCATAAGTAGTGCAAATAAATACTTTGTCAAAAATATCTTTTTTTGTTGTTTTTTTTTCCTCACTATTTTGATGACTTTAATTATGTTAAAGCTAGCAGGAGTATGCTGGAAATGCATTTAAGACCAACACACTTGCAAACTACAAATACTAGATCTAATGCTTACTGGCTGCAACATGATGTTCAGCATTACAGAATGAAGTATGCCATTAAAAAACTTCAAATTCACATCAGAAAGGGTGTTCAAAGAAATCTGCACTTAAAAATGGACAGTGATACAGAAGTATCCATTTTATGAAATTTTCCAAATGAAAACTAAAGGGGTAATACAGCAATTTAAACAGTCATCTTGCAAATTAATTTTAATAGGTATTTTTACTTCATCACTTTGCTCTCTGCAGAATGAAAATACGGCTCACCTTTTAAACACCTTTCAGCCAAAAAGCTGCTCACAATAAATCCCTGAAAAGGATAATCAAGCTAGAGTTCACACTCCCAACATTTTGAATTTTCTTAAAATTACCAAGTCCAAATAAATGTTGCACAATGGCAGCATATTGTGATGTGCATCAAGGAGTATTTCATTTTTCCCTAGTGAAGTACATGTATACATCAGAATATGGAATCTACCCTTCCTCACCTAAGAATTGCAAGTATGTGCATGCATGCACACATATGGAGGGAAAAATCAGTGTTCTGCTTCTTGTACTTTTATAATAATGCTGCACTTGCACTCAAACAGTGCAGAAATCTAAATGTAGTGCTACCAAATGTTTTAAAAGAAGACAGCAGAGTGAATTTAGGATAAGGAGGTCTGATTTAAGTCTAAACATTTGTCACAGATGTCAGAAAATTTGTTTTGTACTTTGTTTAGCATTTAGTATATATAATCAGCAACCCAGCAGATTATTCCCTCCACCCATATGCCAGACACTTCTAATTTTATTTCTGCCACAGCACTTTGGAATGTACTGAACACAGTGTATAAAGATTTGCTATGATCTTGACCTTAGGATAGTCTGAGACATGTCCAGAAGCATTAATGATAAACATGATGCACAGCACTGCAGAGCCTGGTACTACAGCTGATTTGTAGATACTTGTGATGACCTGATTTGTAGGTAAATGTTCAACAGTACCTGGCTGAAAAACAACAAAACAAGCTCCCATAACTGAAAAACTGCACTAAAAGGGCAATTTGTGAGAAGTCACACATGTACCACATCAGCACAAAAAAAATAACTTTTTGTACAGGGATAAATTTGAAGTCTTTTCTTTAAAAGGACTGATATGGAGTAGGTATAGATACACAAAAACAAACCAAAATACAATGAATGAAATAAATATAACAAAAGGCACATGATCAAAATGAAAAGTGTAAAAGTATTTTAAAAGGTAATTTGACTGGGGTTTTTGCCAATTTGAATTTACACAGGTACATTTGACTTCTCTATTTGAAGCCAGTAAAGCTGTCTCACAGCGTGGGACTCCACACAAAAAAACAGCTTTTAAAAAAGGGTTTTAAAATTTGACCTGATATCAATTAAAGTGTCCTAAAACTTCTGGAAGAATGCATGTCATGACAAATATAGAAAATAGAGAACCTTGCTAATGAACAATTTTACTTTTTAAAATACTAAAATTAAGTATTTCTTAGAAAATCAGCTGACACTCCTGACCTTCTCTTTCCCAAATACTTAAGCAAATTTCCTTTGTGATAGTCTACAAAGTATAAATTGGTACTTCCAGTCATGACTTACCATTTGTCTCTACTAGGAAAATTTTATTTCATAATGAAGAGTTTAACCATATACAGCTTTTGACATTTTTACAGAAATGTAAGCCTTGTAGCTTCATCTCAGCTTTGCCTTAGTTCCATCTGCGCATGACTGGTGGTCCTTAAAAATTAATTTCCATTTAGAAACCATCAGGTTTTCCTCCTGATAAGTCTATTTACTCTTTACCTGAATTTCTACATCAGATGTCACTGAATTTACTTTATGAATGTATGATATGAAGACTAGGCTATCAAAGTGACTCATCAAACCACAAAAAAAACTTCAAATATTTTAATGAATTTTAATGTAAATTTGAAAAAAAAATCTATTTTAAATAAAGCTTAAAAAAAAAAATCCCCACCAAATTCAACTATCAGCAACACCACACTATGTCATTCATTGTTCTGAGTATCATTCAAAGAGAGCCTGCTGTTTGTAACTGCTTACATTTATCCTTCACAGTGACAGTGAAACCAAAGTGCCCACATAAAAAGAGTAACTCTTCCCTGCAGGTTTACAGTTTGTAAACTTCCAGGATATCATACAGGACTTAAGCTGAGAGGATGAACTTTCCCCTTTTCCATCAATCCAAAAAGAGATACAAAGAGATGGAGAGAGAATGCCAAACATTCTCCAGTGTAACCAGAAATGTGCTTCCAAGCAGTGTCCTCTAACGTAAGTACCAGCCAGTGCCCACATACCAGTCATATACATTCGACGCTTGGCTCAATGGCACGAGTTCTGCATTCTCTAGAGTAGGGAGAATCCATGAAAATAAGGGTTAAAAAACCTCAAAAGAGTATATATACCAAGGCAATGAAGTGTGATCCTTCGGGGGGGGGGGAGGAGAAAAAAAAGGACTGCCAGTACCCCTTTGCACAAACGGCATTGCTAGAAAAGCATTTCACATTGTTTCTGGCAAACTATTGTCTCTATCCCTGAGACAGCACCTTAAGAGTATGGTCTGTCTGGACTGCAGGATTCCTCAAATGACTCCATCAGTGAATTCAGGGACATTGAGAAAGCAGCTGAAAGGGGTGGGGGTATCCCAACAGCCATGACACAAAAGACAGCAGCCTGAGAAATACTTTTTACCCGAATACACCTTTCAATTCGGTGATCAGCACCTCACAACAACAACAGCAATAACAAAAATGAAGCAGAGCTAGTCATTATTTCCTGGGGAAGTAGTGTTTCCTTCCCACTTACAAACCAAATTGCTTTAACATCATGGTGGTGTCTAACTTCTAGTCTAAATGCAGAATGACCCTGTGTCCTGGAGGGGAAGACATGTAACATTACAAATGGCTACAACACCATTAGAAGTGCATTATCAACCTACAATCCTCTGTCCGAGGGAAAACAGCTTCTTAATATGCATGTCTCACTTGCGGAACATCAAAAGCTTCTGGGATGAGAGACTGGGAGCAGTCAAGAAAAAACTACCCTCATTTTAATGAAAAAAAGTGCTGTAGGCAGCCAGGAGCAGCAATGACAATCCCCTCCCCAGAATTGATTGCACAGACTCAGAGAGGTCCAAAGTCACACTAGAATCTCTGAGGCACTCCTGGTTCTGAGAAAGACAAGTCAGGATCCAGTAGTCTTTGCAGTACTGTAGACCAAGAAAACAAACCCGTTTCTATTTCTTAACAAAGCCAAAGCATCATCTCATAGGGATCACATTCACCATTTCTGCCGGTGTCTCCAGTCTCACAGTGTTGAAATGGGACTGATCAGCCTACGATGGATTGCACATCACCCAAGGAGAAAGGAAGGCATGGAAAAAGGCATACAGTACATAATATACTGCTTCACAACCATGTTTACAAGGGAGAAAAAGGATGAAGATGAATGAAGAATTATTGCTGTTTCGGTAATACAGTATGATAGCTAAACCAAATCAAACAAGATCACAACAGTCAGTATTTTCACACTGTGGGATGATGGTTCATGTTTTGCCTAAAGATGAACTTGCCAGGGATTAAGGGGGAAGAGGGACTACTAAGGAAGGGAGTCAAAGTTACACCTGGGATATGAGCTGCATATTGAAACTCGGAGATCGAGACTGCTTGGTTAGGGGAGCTCCTGGGGAAAGGAGGTCTTTACCTTCCCCAGCTTGGCCTAGCCGGTCCTCCTGTAGGCTGATAGTTGAAAACCGATTGGTGTTGCCAGCTGCTAGACTGGTAAAACCCTCTGTACCAGCTCCAACACTGGAGCCTGCCTGACTGCCATTCACATAGTCAAATGATTTACTGGAGGAAGCACTGGCGGTCCTGATCAGGCCCAAACTGTTGGCTTTTGGCACCACCTGCCCAGCAGGCAGGCTGAGGTGTTTCTTAGTAGGTGTCATCTCAATTACATCTCCATCCAGGTCAGAGGATTGGTGCGTGTACTGCTTTCGAGCTACTGAATCTCGAGGGCTCTCACTGGATTTTGCTGCAGAAGAGGTTTCTTTCTCCTTAGTGGAACGCCCACTTGCTGTTTTCCTTAAGCTGCCCTTCTGGGATACAGAGGATAGAGGTTTGGTCCCAGCTGGCTGGCTGCTGAGGGAAGCTCCCGATGAAAATCCTTCATCAGCATCATTCAGGTTCACAGACTCCTCTCTTCCATTTACACCTTCAGTATCTATTCAGAAAAAAAGAAGCAACCAAAAACCCCCAAACCAATCAGAAAACACAGAATCCATTCAAGTTACATGAAGACAAAGATGTGCACAGAATATCAAAACAAATCTCATTTTCTAATCCACTTGGATTCCACTTGTTTAATTTTTTTTGATTCTCAGCCAAATTTCCTGCCATATTTAGCAGAATAACGGAGTCTAACAGTAAGTGCTCCCTGAGCTTGATTAGCCTTTCATCCATAATTACTCCTATCAGACAGAATATTGGTCCCAAACTTTGTCTATAAACAAGAATTGGGCCCCATTTGGTTAATTTGTTTTAGCTCGGTCTGCAAATATTGCTACCCATTCTCCTACGACATGCCATTAAAAAAATAAACCAAAACAAACCCACCACCTTTTCAGACTATTCTTATCTTATTTTGAGGCAAGATCTAAGGATCTCTTCCAATCAGAGTAAATTCTGGTGAGTGCTCAGTAAGCTTCAGAATTAGGCTACTTCCTAGGCTAGCAATCAATGTTCCAACAGAGGCAGAAGGCTTCTCTTGTGTGCGGCTGACACTTTGACCATACTTTCTATTGTAGAATAACCTAATTCTTATTTCTCCCTTCTCCAAAATTCAATCCCCCCTGAACTTACAGCAATCCCATACAGATGCTTCTACCATATTTGCTTTTATCTCAACATCTAAATTTTTCAGAGAAAAAAAAATATGGGCAACCCTTGCACTAGGAGAAATTAAATCTCTGAAACACTTTGTTATAGAAGAGGCACTGTGCTTATAACTGAAATCTCAGAGGGAAAATAAAAGCATTATAATATTATTTCTTAAATCCTTATTTTTAGGCCTATAGTATGATTAGGGCTGCACACAACTTTTTTTTCTTTTAATCTTATTCTAGTCTTTTTCTAAGCTCCAAGTTCTCAGAAGTTATTGTTCTAGCAGAAAACTGAGCAGCATTCAAATTTCAAAACTGAAAATGGAGCTACAGTTTTTGTTCCATGTATCTCATTTCAATGGGAAAAAGGCATAAATTTTCACCATGCTAGCAAAAAAAGGAGTCACTCAAGCTCTAAGAATTTTGCTTTTCCTTGTAAAAGCTATAGAGTCTGATTATTTGCAAGAAATACAGACCCAGTTAAAGCTGCTGTGATGCTCTACTGTTAAGATTGTTCAACCTAGCTTGCCACCAGGGAAACATGTTTAAATCTTTTTTGTGGAATGAAAGAAGCATGGTGGCAAGTATCTGAGAGAGTCCAACATTTGAGTGGAAGCTCATCCTCTCAGGCTGAGTGTTAGCTAATGAACATTTTACATCATGGCAAACAGAACTATTCTGTGTATCAGGAATACAGCCTGATCCAATTTCACATTTTTGAGGTGTAATGTAAAACCAAAACTTTATAGGGAGGTTTCATTACTCTGCTCTACATCTATTACTTCTTTTCAGGAAACTTTGCCCTGGAAATACCATTACTGTATATCAGCTTACAAAATACATTTAGACATCTCCAAATCAGATCACTCTCAGCCACTCTCAAAACAATGCAATGAGAGATGATTCTGTAATTTTTGATAGTTCTATTTGACTCATTAGCCTCCCAGAAGAAGAAAAATAATGTAGTTCATATTACTGCAGTCTTCCTTCCTTGGTTAAGCCTTCTGCCTTAGAAAAAGAAGCTCCTTAGGTTCCCAGAGCAGTTGTTAAAATGAAGGCTGCATTACTTGCTCTAACTTCCCGTAACCATATTTTAAATGCATGTACCTTCCCCAATTCCTGACCACCCTGTTTGGTCAAACTAGGCCCTCCTCTTCTCCTTGACACATGCTTGTCTTTTCTTACATTAGACAGTGACATATTTTATCCACAATCCACATCAACATTCCCCCCTCCAGCCTTCCCACACACAAAGGTACTGATAAAAATTAGACATTACTGGAACATACCAAAAGCAAGACCACTTTTTCAATCAACCAACATTTAGGTTTCTTTATATAATCATGCAAAGCTGGATGAAAGCATGTTCCATTACAAGCAGCAAGAGAAGCAGCTGAAGCCCCCTCTCAAGCCCTTCTTACTCAATAGAAAGATGTGGAACTTGTAAGAAGCTATCTCCAGACAACACTGGTAAGGGTTTTATTATTATTATTACAAGAACATCAGTAGTTTTCAAAGTTTATGTTAAAACTTTGCTGAGTAACAGGATGCTAAAGCAGACATACTACTCAGGGACAGTGAAGCAGAGTAGTTATATGGAAAAAGTGGCATTTTAGGCACAGGATTTTAAGATAAGCCTGAGAGGGGTTGTTGCAAGCTTTTGGATGCTGCAACTATACAGAAGCCCAAGCTGCTCAGCAGTGCTCAAAAATGAAGAAGATAGAGAAGATAACAAGAGAGTTTCTGTCTAGTCAGACCCACATACCTACAGAAGTTCCCAACAGGATTAAAGTAATTCAGCAAACATGCTGTTTTCCTAATACATCTTATTTTTCCTCTAAAAACTGCCCTCAAAAGTAATAGAAAATGCCTGAGTTCTTACATACTCTGAAAAGGAAAACAGGATGATATAACAATAAAGTCTTCTTTTTCTCTCTTTTGTTTGTTTGGTTTTGGTTTTGCTTATGTTCCAATAGACCAATAAGACAATTTCAAAAAGAAGCAAAACTAAAAATCTACTCCCTTCCAAATATTATTTATTTTAAGACCAAAAGAGAGTGCAATCCAACAGAAATCATATCCATTGCACTACAGTGTGTATTCAGGACTCTCACTGTTCCTTATCAGAATAAACCTGTCCTCAAATAATTTGCTATTTGTGCATATACACAACTAGTGCTTTAAATACAGACTCAGTGTTTTTCACTGACCCAAAATAGTGCACATAATCGCAGCTGCAACCACCCAGAAGCAGAATACCTTGTACTGCATTACTGAGTCATTCCTGAAGTCTTGTCTTTTTCTACTTAAAGGGTCAAAACACTGATCTGAAGAAGGGGTTTTATACAGCTTTTTAAAATTACTTTTAGCATGTTTATTCTTCCTATACCTGAAGACTGAAAAAATCACTAGAAGTGATCAGTCTCTCCTTGTGCTGTTTGACATTGGACTAGTATTTAAGAGAGGGAATTTTCTGGCTGAAGCTTTCTGTGAAATCAGCATCAGAAAATGAACAGACCTCTGGACATACACCCACAATTTTATGTTGATAATCAAGCCAAACTCCTTTCCTTGGCTTTCTCCCAGATGCTATCAGCAGGACAACTCAGTTTGATCAAGAATGCAATTATACATTACTAACGTTACAGAAGTAAATGGTATTCAATGCATTTGTATTGAAGCAGAGAAAGTGGAATGATGCCTTATCCAAGAATATGCCAAATTATATCAATGGCTTCAAACAAGACTAAAATGCATCATTTTTATCAACTTCTCTTCCTACTTCCTGTCTGTCTCAGAAGGTTCTCTGCAGCTCAGGACTTCTCTATATCCTTCAGGTCATGCACATGCAGAGTTATAAAACAGAGTAAGATCAAGTGAAAAGTGAATTTAAGAGAAGACAGGATCATTTACTGAGCATGCTCAAACTCATAACGCACCAAGTAGATTAGAAACCTGCACTAAATATTTTTATGCCACTCTCTTCTACAAAAGCACGAGATCTTATTGTTTGATAGCAACTTTAAGTGTAATGCTTGTGATAACGCTACATTTAAGTCTCCAAATTCTCCAGATAATTGTTTCCTGAAGAACAAATCTGAAGAAAAAATGTAGCTCATATCTGAAGGTGCAAATAAATCTCATTTATAATCAACTAATGTCCCTATAGAGGCTGGAAACACCAAAGGAATGTTCACATAGAGAAGAAGGCTTAAGACAGGAAATTACTTGAAAATATGTTGAGCTAAATCTGTTAGAAATTAATTCTCATCTCTGAGGAGAAATCATGATTCAAGTTCAGTACTTGAAACTTGTGTCTCTCATCAAGGAAATCATCTTACTCAAAAGTAGATGAACTTAAGTAAAATAAAATTCTACCACCTACTGTACCTGCTATTCTTGGCTGCGAAGCAGACCTCTGAAGCCCTACAGCCTTTGTGTGGACAGCACAACTGAGAAAGAAAGCAGTAATTGTTTCTAAAGTTTTTAGAAACATGACAAACTCATTTCTTCCTGGAAATACAAGCACCTTTTTGGTGCTTGTAGAGCAGTCAGCTCTAAATGAGTTGTACATATATGAATTTTTAATAAAGAATGACTGACAAATAAAACATCAGTAATTTTATACCTGTTTCAGATAGGCTTGACTTTCAATGGCAACAGGAAACTTCATTCTTAAAAATTTAAGAACTGCAGACTAACATTACACTATTTTAACTAAAATGGAGCAAAATCAATTTATACTCTGTACTGTCTACTTCTCTGTGTTAGATTCATGTTCATCTGGTGCATATTTTTTCTTCTTAAATATCAGATTAAACATGCTCAGTAATAGAAAGCTTCCAAGCAATCCCAAAGCTCTTGGATATTACCCCTGTCTTTTTTTTTTAAATTTATTTTTGTGCCATGCCAAGCAGTGTTTCACCACACAGATGCAAGCCCCAGGCCAGCCCACACAATAACAAAAGGTAGTTCTGACCTGATGTTAGGTATATAGGGGATGTGTGTATTGCAAAGAAAGCTAATACACCCTGGGATAGCGGAAACACACACTAGAATGGAAAGAAGTTCTGCTTGGGGATAAGGAGCCAGGATCCTCCTCCAGCAACTGCCTCACTGACTTCTGCCTCCTCATGTCTGTCCTACCCTCTGGTGTGGCTGCTGCCAAGGTGGGCTCCGGGAAGCCATGCTCAGGGGTCCTGCGCACCAGCACCTCCCCCTCTTGCTCACGTTTGATCCCTAGGTCTGTGCAGCCATGTTGGATCGGTGAGCCAGGAATGCTTGAGTCAGCCTCGATTGAGAAGTCAAAGCCATCTGGGATTCAACATATAACATTTTAGTGCTTTTCTATTCCTTGCCTGGCATTCCAACCCAGGCAGGGAAAATAGAAAGTTTAGGTGGACATGGAACAAACACAGAACACTACCCATGCTTAGTCAGAAGTGGTGAGAACATCCACAGAAAGGGACAGGTCGGCTGTACTGTAGACCAGAGACTAGCAAATGAATATAATGGCTGAATATAACTACAGTGAAGACAAACGATGCAGAGTCCTGAAAACAGGAGACAGCTACTTGTTGTCCTGAACATCCTGATTCAGCTGAAGACCAGAGGTCATCAAATCCTTTTGCACGTGACCAAGAAGAATAATAAAAAATAAAAAGGGAAAGAAATGTACCACAGGAAAATATGTAATTCCTGTTTTCAGACTTTTTACTCTCAGTTGATTCTTATGTTGTTCTCCTTTTTACCTTCACTGATTTATGCAGTTTTTTCAAGCTAATGTTTTATAAATGAAGTAACAAAGCTTTTAGAGTAGACAAAGTGATATCAAAGCAAGTTTTTTGCTAGACCTACACTGAGGATGTCATCTCATCAAGGTAAAGGGTACTTCATACAGCCAAGCACGCTTCCATATGATAAAAGTACTCAGTGAGGAAAGACTAATTCTAAATAAACTATCCCAACCTATTTAATAGCCCCCAATAAACTGGGTCATATGATGGCAGGTGTGATGTTCAGTTTTTCTCTCTCCCACTGCCATCTGTAGCTTTAGGCAGCTTGAATCCTATTAAAGTCTAGATGCTAGCATTCATTTCCTGAGCTATTTACAATGGGAGGCAGTTGAGTTTTAGTGCAGATTAAATAAAAAACTAATTCTAAGCCACACTTTACCCCTACAATTTCATACTGTGATGCATGGAGAAAAAAGAAGTCTTATTAAACATTTTCTAGTTTCTCCATTTCCTCATCTACTTCACAGTTTATCACAAAATCAAAACCAAAACAAACACCCAAAATATTCATGTTCATGAAGTGCTCTGAAGATGTATAATATTATATACTATTATGGAGTATCACTTTCAAAAACAAACAAACAAAAAGCCCCCTCCAATGTTCTATAAACATTTAAAGTCAGAAGCCAGATTACAGGGATGATGATGACTACAGTACATTGTCATATGTGCTCCTGGCAGAGCAAGCTCACCTTCTCTCCTCCAGCGATGACGACGGATAGAAGCTGTTGTAATAGCACTCCGAGAAATTCTTGGAACTGTTGGAGTAACTTCTACTTTCAGTACCTTCTGGCCTTCTTGTGATGCATCAGGAGCATCAAAAGGCAGTGAATTCTTCATGGCATTTGCAACCTAAGACAAAAGTAAGATGCTGTAATACTGCTGTCCTTGATTACACTAATGGCAATATTGGATCTCTTGCTGGATACAGAAAGGAGAACAAGCAAGAATTGGTAATTATGCCAGATTCCCCTCAAGATGGAGGACTCCATGTCCGGGATTCAAAAGCCCATTACAAACCTATTCTCAAAACCAGAGTTAATTTTCTCCATATTTCTGAGGTAATTAATTTTGTTCTGTCTTTGCCATCTGTAGTGACAGACATTAACAACACATACAGGAAGGTCTCCATCCAAAAGAGACTGCAATATGACAAGGCAAATACCATTTATGTTTTATGACAAGAGCATCAATAAAACTAAGTTACAGCCCCAGCCAATGCAAACAGCCAGTGGCCTTTTGCACAGGGGGATAGGGCTGATTTCTACCACACCTTTCCCCATACCACTCCCCATCCCACCCTAAAGACAACCCCAACAGAACCTAACCAAGGGGATTAGTCTGCAGGTACTCGCAAGATTTATTTAGGAAAAAAAATATTTGCAACCTAAGCAATGAGTATCAAGTTATTAAAATACACTCATCTTTATCAAACCTACTTTTTTACTGTAATAGCCTATTATAAAGTCAGAAGTTATGTTTTGCAGCTTTGAGGAGAACAAGTAACTTCTTTTGGCTTTGATGTTTTAATTGCTTCTTTAAGTTTCCCATAAAATGCCTTTGGGATTAGAAGTTTACTTTAAAAAAGACAAAAACAACTTTCATAATGCTTCTTACTTTACAAGTAAATTGTTCAACAAAGGTGAACTTGTGCACCAGCTCCAGAAAAACAAACTGGTTCTCTGTGGCATGTGCAATATTCAACAATAACAAAGCTGATGCACACAAAGTACTACTTAAAGTTTCAAAATATCCCCAAAACCACAATCCCATGAAATGAACACACCTTGATTTTCCAAAATCTTCTACTCACTGTAGTTGCTACCTCTCTTGAATAGATACTCTTGTCAGTATACAAAAAAAATCTAAAAATTCTTAGCAAAATGCGTCTGCACCATGACCAGAATTGTGACAGAGGATTTCTGCTTGTTGAACCTTTTAACAGCTGGCCCTATCTAGCAGCACAAACTGTACTTCTGGGGATAGAGGAAAACCATATGGAGATATAAATCAATGCAACAGTAAATCTTTGAAAAAATCTAAACAACCAGTCTGAGTCACAGTCCTTGTCTGACAAAAACACCCTCAAAACCACAATTTTTCAGGATGCAAAAACACTTGCTCACGATGTCTAATCCAGCACTGAAAGGCAGGAAAACAAACACAGAGCACAATTCAGACTTGGCAAGCCAAGTCTGCTCTATCAATGACAAAGGAAGGTTGGTTTCAGGCCAGACATCCACTCTTGCCTACCAGAAAGGAGCTCTGAGGAAAGAACATTCAATAAGAGCAGTAAGTGCATCAATAAAATACATTGGATAAAGCTGCTGTCAAAACAGGGACTTGCTGATGCATGGTTCCTGTGCACTGGCCTTGGAAAGCCTGTGTGTCATTGCTCTGAAGATTCAGATTTCTGTCTGAAAAACATGCACAACTCTTTGTTCAAAGGAAAAGACTGACTGGAATCAGTCTGCTCCCCAGCTCCAAGGTGCTACTAATTCTGACACTTGATGATTAGTTTGGCTCTGTAGAACCTCTCAGGTTTCCTGACCAGTACTCAGTGTTTGTTAACAGAAACCCTTCTTTAACCAGAAAAGGCCTTTCCCTTGTGTTACTTCCTGCCCTTTCCACTGCAGTCTCTGGGTGAAAGAAGACCACTTCTACATTACAGATATTTCACAGCTTTCTGATGCTGGTTTTCCATTTGGGATTTTTTAAGCTTAAGGTTTTGGGTTTTTTTTTCCTACAGGCAATAAAACCCTACATAAACAAGAGCATGGATCTACTAAATGGTCAAAAATGTTTCTCCAAGAAACAAACACAGGGATCATGATGTTTGTCATTGTAATGATGACTGATGGTATTCCCATAATTACACAAACAGATACTTGAATACAGGTATCTAAAAATAATCCTAATGTGGTGTTTGACTGAATATTAAACAGACTTCAAAGAATTTGCTTCTCTTAGGAAATCCTAGGCAGAAGCTGAATTTAGCAACTTACCTGTGAAGCATCCCAGATGATATTTATTTGGTGCTAGCAGTTTTAGATTTAAAATACAGAATTTTACAATGCTCCTAAATTATATACATCTCCTGAAGAATGCAAGGAGAACAAAGGGCTCCAATCTTAGAAAAAGTCAAATTGCTTGAATATATAGCATTAGGGCAAAAACATACAGGTAATTTTTTTTAATAAAACAATTTCTTTAAGCTACTTTTAAAAAATGTTAGTAAAACAAGACAGGAAGCAGGCAATGATCAGAGTATTAAAAAAAAAAAAGCCCTCCCCCAGCAGGCCTGCATGCATATGCTGGAGAAACCTGACAATCAGGAAGGGTAAAAATTGGTGATGTCATGATGTCACCAAACAATGGCATGGAAAATCAATAGGAGCTTTGGAAAAAAATAAAGACATTCTAGAAGATGCTTACAATTAGAAGTAATCTCTAAGGGCAAACTGGTTAAAAATAAACAATGGAAACTAAAAATTGTAGTATCATCAAGTTCCAGATCCTCCTACACACTTTTCAAATGTAGTAGTTTGATAGGACGGCCCAATTCAGCAGGTTCAATATTTAATTTGAAACTTTCAATCTGATGGAGTGATGAGTCATTTCCAAAAGGAACCAAATATTATAATAATTCAATGGATAGCAGGCATTTTAAATGCAGCAGTGTCAGAAAGCCTGTAGATAAATTTTATAGCCAATATTAATATATTTGGAGAACAATTTTATGGAATTTAGTTCAGAAAAGAGTGATCTCAGTGCCACATAAAAAGATTTTTGCCAATCTGCTCCTTTGTCAGTTATGTAAAAAGCAGTGACATTTACTGCTGTTAGTTCAGAGGAGGACTAAAAGCGTCGAGCCACAATTCTGATACAGAAACTGAAACAGCAATCTAATTTATTTTATTCTCCTTAATTTTCCCTCTTCTTTTGATTCTCATTCCTACATCTCTCTTAACCTTCTCATCCTTTCCAATCACATCCATGTGCATCCAGCCCAGTTTCACCACTTTCCCCATTTCTCTTCTCTCTTTTCATGATTGGAACTGCAAATACAGTGAAAACTGAAAAAATCCCCACCTCAATCAGAACTACTCCATTTTACTGCTGTTCTCCAAACAAAGTAAAGATTAAGATCTGTGTGACTTTTATCAAACAAAACCTGGTACTGACTCTGGGATTGGAGCTCCTTTTCACTTTCAGCTGTATCCTGCTGTTGCTTTCTCTACTTTGTTATCAGTTAAAACCCACAGCTTATTCTCAACCCTGATGAAGGTCTATAAGCAAAGAAAACACCTTTTTGCAACCAATGCCCTGTAACATGCAACTATTCAGTTAAGCTTCTTTGAACCACTCATCAGTAGCTTATGTCAAATCAACATAAACATTTCAAGCCAACTGCAATATATTAGCAAAATCCTAGCTTTCAGTCTCAATGAGTCCCAGAAGATCCAAACACCCTGGCCTAATACTCAGCAGAAAAAGTATGGTATAAATAGCTATGCTGCAAACACCAGCTGTTAACAAATCACTTGCATTTGATAGTGCAGTGAATGGACACAAAAGCTTTCATTACCAGTCCACTTGAGCAACACATCCATACTCCTCTTAACCAAGCCCATAAATTACAATGCATTGTTTCTTACCAGCAGGGGCTGTGAGTAGAGTTCAAGCTGTGCTCTGTAAATTATGTCCTCCAATACCTCCTGGCCAAGCTCCCACTGACCATTATATCTAAAAAGGAAAGACAGGCATTTATCTTCCACATCTTATGAATACAAATTTGTCCTTTTTTCTGCCCAAATCCAGCTTTGCACTTCTCAGCTTATGAAGAAAATTCATCAACTGTATATACACCCCAGTGTACTTTCACTTCTTCTAACAGTACAACGCATTTTATTACCTTGTTGGTGCAACAGGAAAGCTGCTCCATGTTCCCTCCAAACAAGGCAAAATTGATGCCATAATCAGGACAAACTTTAAAAAAATGGGGTCAATATGCAAACATTAATGTTACTTAGCAGAACTGAATTTGCACCAGAAATATATTCTTGCTACCTCAGATGCTACTGACATTTAAGAGGTCTGCATTTCATCAGTTTATCTTGGCATCCAAGCTCATTATGCTTGTGAACAGAAGGTATCTGTGGTAGTGGCAAGGTGGAAAAAGTTGAAACCAGAAGCCTAACTCTCTTCGGCATCTACTGCTGGCCCTTCATCACCTAATTCAGTGCTGACAAAAATATTTTCAAATTATCTGTTGGCTGATAAGCAAATAATGAGAAATACACTAATTGAGTACAACCTTGTGTTATGAGTCTAACTATTTTTTCAATTGTAAAACAAGTGACATTTATATTTTAATTCATGTAAAAGCAGACCTTTCTCTTCAAGTAAGAAAACCCTGTTCCACTTACATGGCATAATAGACACCTGTGAGCAGCTGCACCATGAAGTCAGGGTCTAACACCACTCTACCACAGTGCTCTTTCCAGCGTTTCTCATGCTGCCGTGGAAATCCACTCACACACAGCCTAAAAACAACACCATTACAAGAAAGTATTAACTCCACAAAGTCTACAAATGTGTTTATATCACAGAGATTTTAGTTTTTTTCAAAATATTTTTTAAAATATAAATACACAACATAGAACATTCTTATGTTGCATTCCTCATCATTAGAGCGGTTTTGTAGCAGTGCTTTGATTATGTGGCCTGCTGATAGTATTACTCCCATGTAGCCAATAACTCCACCTGTTCTCCTCAAATCATAACCAGCTTCTAAAGAACAAGGGTGGCAAGATGTTCTCTACTACTAGCCAGGAGACTCCCCCTAAGATTCAGTAACTGAAATTTTCTTTAAAGGAAATATTTCAGTGGTACAGAAGAGAAGTATGTCACCTCCCATCTAATGTATGATGACAGCATGCAGTCACCTTATACCTAAAGTCCGATAACACACATACTATATTGTTTGAGAACTGCTCTCAGCTACCTTGTAAGAAATATTTCTGACCCTTGAAAAAGGGACCTGCCTTCCCATATATACCCTACATTAAAACCATGATAATTTATTATATCCTTATTGCATCAATTTACTATCTGAATCTTCATCATGGAAGCAACACATGGCCACTGATACATAGCAACTGTGGCACTGTCTCCAAAACAACAGAAATCACTTGCATATAAAATGTTGTCTTGTTTCTCTACTCAAAGAACAGATCTAATTTTCAGATGCAGGAAAATAAAACGTATTTGGCAAATTTAGCATAGGCACAACTCAAGTGAAAATGATGGAAGCATACCAAGAACCTATCCATCCCAATCAGAAAGCAATTTTCTTTACTGGATGAATATTTAAAAGTCTAGATGACCCTGAAGACTGCTTCAAAGGCAAGTGTCTCACCTGGAACCCATTGTACAAAGTGACTGGTAAGAAGAAGCAGGCATGTAGACAATAGCCGAATTGTAGCACAGCATAAGAAAGCTCAGCACTTCAAACCTGAAAAGAGAAGAGAAAAATCTTGCACTGTTTATACTCTTAATATTTCACTGAAATTCAACACAAGGAATCTACAATTCATTCTCAAAAAGCATTCCACAGGAAGAAGTGTCAGAAGTAAACACACAAATCCTTTAATCCTCTTTCATTATAATTCACTAACTTGAAACAGGCTATCAAAGGTTCACTATAAACACTTAAATTTATTATTCTGAAAATCCAAAAAGCCATTAGCATATGCAGATATTAAGAAGGAAACAAGATATGGCATAATATTTGGACAGTTATAGAAGTGGAAATGTCTGCAACGCATCCAAAATTATTTTATTAGTTTTCCCAGTGCCATCTTTAGACACAGGTAAAGCTGGCAGTCATTAAACAAACAGTAGGGCAATTTCTCTCACTCCTGATTCTGTCTATCCACTTAGCTCCATTCCCTTTTTCCAGTAAAAAAAGGAGTCACAGCCCTGGATCCAAAACTGTATTTTGTTACATTTCCAGGAAAAATTGAATAGACAACCATAAAACCAAAGATATTCTTTGCAGACACAGAAATGACAGAGAAACTATACTTTAAAATTAACCAGCAGAAGAACATAATAGGATGGAACAAAGAAAAATAATATTATACCTTAAGATTACCAAGGCTGTTCTCCAGAATAAATTCCGAGCACTTAATG
Source organism: Muscicapa striata striata (assembly GCA_030060385.1). NCBI lineage: Eukaryota > Metazoa > Chordata > Aves > Passeriformes > Muscicapidae > Muscicapa > Muscicapa striata. Next base: position 5,455,247 of record JAREIS010000056.1, on the reverse strand, counting down.
CTGAGAAAGGACTGATCACAGAATTCTTTTGTTTAAGGACTTGTCTTCCTTGTGAAGCACCTTTAATATTAAGAGCACATCCACCTACCGGTTCTGTGCTGTGAAGGTTTCTCTTTGAGGATGAAGATCACTGTAAACTACTCTGATAAGATCATGCTGACTTAATGCTCCTTCAGTTAAAGCCATGGATCCAATGGTAGAGGGCTAGAAGTAGGGAGTGGGAGAAGGAACGAATGAAGGAGGGGGGAGAAGTTGAGTTGTAAGAAAAAATTCCCCAAAAGCATTAAAACTCCCAACTACCTAAGGCAAAAGACACACTTATCTTGTGATCTGTAAAAATGAAGATTACTTCAGAATACAGCAAATCTAAAAATATTACCTAGCTTCATTGTTATAAAGGGTAAGCACAAGTAATTCAGCAGGTGAGAGCAATTTTCAACTTTGATTCTTATATATCCATGTACAGTAAGTTTGTCCTAATCACACAGACCTTTTGTCCAGAAACAGTAGTGAAAGAAAAACACAATTCCAACTTCTAACTGAACTAAGGAAGAGTTAGAAGGAAGACTACATTTATGCTAGCATGTAAGAGGCAAAAAACCACAGTTGCAACTACAAAATAACTAGCCTCTATTAAAAATGGGTAGTCAGCAAATATTTTTTAACATTTATATTCCTGTTCTTCTACAAATTCTATTGCATTCTATTACACTAACTGCAAGCTATAGACAATGATAACTTACTGCAAAAAGATGCACCTAAAATGGCCTGTGGCATCAAATGGATCCAGTTTCCATTCCTCTAATAGATCCAATTTTAATTTACCACAGCAGCTCTCTTACCTCATGATATATTGAGGGTTTAGATAACGAAGGGATGGTGAAAGACAAAACTTTGTTGTTTCCATCTTTGTCAGCAATTTCCTGCATCGAAAACAAAAGCAGAACTCAAATAGAAGTAAGGAGACAGGAGTTGGAAGGAGTTGGAGCTCTTAGAAGGAATTTAACAAGTAAGTTAGATGTCCTGATCTGATAATACTATTAACACCCCAAGGACTTTGTGCATTTACAGAATATCAACAATATCAACATACATATTTAATAAGTGGGAAAAGACCTCAATCACAAACTGCTCTGCAGAATTAGCATGCAGTATTTAAAAAAACCCCAGCACTGGCTCCTTAATCAGTGAGACTTAAGATACTGACACAGAAGGGCTGATGAGTCACTTGCTGACAATGGGTAATATTTCATAATAAATGCACAACAGAGAAAAGGTGAAATCAAGGGGACTTCAAAATTTCCTCAGGAGGAAACACACACAATGTTTTCTTCAAAGGCTTTCAAACTGGTCTGATTTTGTAGTTGCTAGGCTACTACATAACCCTGCATACAAACCCTGCAGTTTTTAAAGAAAATATACTAGGAGCAATTACATAAGACTACACCAAAGAGGAGTCTAAAATCCTGCCCTTGCACTTTGTACAGCAAATTTTCTAACAATAAGCTCTAGTCATTCCAATTTATGTAATAGTTTAGCCCAAGGTAGCTCAGTACTTGTAGTAGGCTTCAAAGATTATAACAGGAGGATGGCTGACAGAATTTGTTAGAACAGAAGATTAATTTATCCCTTTCACTTTCTAAGTATTCAGAAAATAACTTCACTCTCAGTATATGTGCAGAAAAATATCAGCTTCATTAAAGACAGAAAATAGTGGAAGCCACTGCTCATTTTAAGGTCTCTTTCTGAATATGGAGAGAATGGAGAAATTACTGTCTTTAAAAAATATGAATCGCCAACATGACTTTCAAATGAACGGCAGAACATTAATGAAAAAAAAAGGAGAAAATATAAACGTGGTACTTTAATCCAATAAACAGTATAAAAAAAATCAATTTCCAAGCAGTTTCTAGTGTTTTTTTTCCAACAGAATAAATCTAAAATAACTAGATCTTCCAGCTATTAGAGCTGATCTACAGACATAACTAGAATACATTTTAAGAATCACAGTTTGGCTATCCTGTGTCTTATGTGCAGAAATACAACTGACAATTTAAAGGAGGGGTTTACTATGACATTAGAGGGAAGGGTGGTACTTCAGTAGAGGATGGTTTAAGGTCCTATACCACAGAAATTCCCACTACAGAATGCCTCTTGCATTGCTGAATTTATCAAACAGCCCCATAACGTTACAAAAGTAAGTATTTCCAGGCTAGGGTAAAGATGTAAAAAACTGCTTTTACATCCAACAGCCAAATCTAGTAATTTATCTAAAAATAAGTTACTTTTACTTTTTCTTAAAACCACAGTTCCTCTCAAGACAATTATCTGACTCAAATGCACACATGCATGTATCTGAGTGCTCACATGCTGAGTGGCTTCACCTTCAAACTACCCTTAGAAAAGACATGCTCAGAGTAGGTGGAAGGGCAGGGGAAGTGACATATCAAGACTGACTAAGCATACAAGCCTGACAATCAATAAGAAGTCGTTTTTTGCAAGATTAAGAAGGGCTCCCTAATTTCCTTACAAACAGAAGTATTTAAAAGTTTGAGAAAGCCATGAGAGAATACTTTTCAGTGAAAAGGTTGTTTCCAAAAAAGATAACAATAAACTACAAAAAAAAAATTATCAAACACATCTTTAATAAACCTTCATTATGTTTTTCTCTGTATTATATACACTTCCACTTAAGTGTATTTTAAATATGTTCTTCCAATAATTTCCTTTATTCCTAGCAGTCAGTGATGCAAAACTCCAGATCCAAGCTTTCCTCAGCCATTCCCATTCATCTCACTTACCAGGTTGTAAATGCCAAGCAGCAATGCCTCAATGCAACCATTGCTCTGCCTATCCCTGCTGGCAGTGAGACGCAGATAAACCCAGATCAACTCTGGCAAAAACTGCAGCGTGAATCTCTTGAGCCGAACTTCAGAACTCCGATAAAGTTCAAAGAGCTGGTGGCAAACAGGCTCCAGGAGCTGTAGAAAGGCAAAAAAGCGAATCACTGGTAGGCTTCTCTAATAAGGGTGAGTGAAACAACAAATCTAGGGGCTATATCATATAGCCACTGCAGACAGTAAAATTGCATTCCTGATGGCAAGTGAGCAAATGAATCACACTGGTATCTGCATTCTGTTCAAGGAGATCCATAGGGACAGACCTATACAGTATTTGGACGTGTGGCCACCACCATGTGTGCTTGGAGATTTTTCTCTCTTTTTTGTCAGTACAAGAGTTATTTTCTGTACAGATAGTAATTTGAGGCATGTGACAGACACGTGGTTTGAACTATGTGCACTGAAAAACTTTAGTGCAGTTGTAAAGTCTAGGAAAGTACAAAGGTTACAGATCAGCTGCTAATGACAAGTCCATTGACAGAAATACTAATTAATTTCTTACCTACACTTTGAGTCTCAAAACCAATAACTGAGCATGTTCTTTACAACGCAAACTGATCTTTTCATTCTGAGTTGCACTTCAGGTTTCAGTATAAGAATGAAAACAAAAGGCCCCAGTGAAGTCAGTGTGATAAAAGCATGAGGAAAACGTGCCATTTTAAGAGCCTACAATGCTAAACTAATACCTAAGATGCATCCATGGAGCTGTTAGGGAATGGGAAAAAAAGCAGAAAGAACTACACTAAACAGTCTTACTCTTTGTCATGATTAATCAAGTTTTTATTACCACAATCAAAACTTGATGCAGGAAAAAAATTGAAAAAAATCTGAAATTTCCAAGACAAATTTTTGTAAGGTCTGTGATCACAATCTAATATTGTGTTGTACCAAATGGGATGATCTGACACGAGGAAAATATTTATGGGATTCACTGTCCAAAAAGACAGAGGCATACATGTAACCTAAGGCGTCCAGATTCATAAAGAAGAGCTACAGAGTCAGAAAACAGAGACCACAGTCTCAAGTCTTCTTTCTAACAGAACATGCTTCATGCAGCTCTCCTACACATACAGAATACAGATTAGATAAGGCATATATGACCCCTGTTTCACTCCCAGCCATATGCACCTTAGGACTTTCAGAGCATTAGCAACATATTTCATGGACTTTGATGCATTATTTTTTCATTAATTTGTCTATTCATCATAGTACCACAAATTTCCTGTAGAATTAAGGGTCACACTTTTGCTATGCTGCACAAAGATATATTTCTGTGGTTTATTGTGAATCATTCACCTTCTTAAACTTAGGAGTCCCTCACTAACAGCAGAAGGACCAACGTTTCTGCAAGTGAATTTGAATGTTTAATAAATGTGCAATGCCATAAAGATCTATGAATGTACAATTTCACTCACCTACATTTACACTTCGATATTTTACACTGGTATATCACAAACATAAAACATAAACTTGACAGAATTAACTCTTAAGAGAGCATCACCCAGGAAACAGTTTCCTTTTAAACACACAATATTCTGGTCAACGTAGCAGACCATATTTAACCACTGATTACGTAAGCCATAATATGACATTTACGTAAAATAAAACTCAGCTGTCAGAGAAATCTCTTCTTAAACAAGGTCTGGTGTAAGTACCTTGTGTAACAAGGCTTCTGATTGACAGACTTGTTACTCTAAGCTAGATGTCAGCATTTACAACAGAAGCAAAGAGAGACTATACAAGGAGAGCAATGACATTGACAATGTTGATACAGAATGAGAGAAGTCCAGTTTTTTAGAAAAAATGGATTTTTACAAGTCACATAACTGTGTCTATCTATACACACCTATATTTATATACATGTATAGAGAGACAGATAGACAGACAGAAACATAGATATAAAATAACCGACCACTTCAGTTTTGGCTTGGGATCTAAATGAAATTTTAAGTCTGTAAAGCTTCTATTACAATAATCTTAAGGATAAAAAAGTTACAGCTCTCTGGTAGTATATTTAATCCAGTATTTTATACATGTATAGCACTTTATGTTCAAAAAACACGTAAGTATATCCATTCTTAATTAATATTTGCTTAGCAGAAACTCCTATCTAAAAGTGACAATAGTGATTAAAACCAACTGCTACAGTAAATGTTCAAATCCTAAGAAATAGAATTGTATCCTTGTTTTATGAAAGGCCTAGCACATTTCAGATATTCAAATTCAAAAAGTGGTTACTAAGTAACTCAGACATCACTAAATAATTGTGTATCTTTTTCTTTAAAAGAAAATATGATCAAGAAGAGAACAGAAAAAAGAAATCTCTGAAAACAAAACACACAAGCATATCTGCAGGGAGATGACAAGTGCAAGAAAAGCTAAAAATATTATTTGACAACAGTTATATACAATGGCAATGCTATAAATAGTACTTCTATTAGATTAGAAATGACAGCAGCCCAAAGCTGTTTCCTATTTGAAATTAGCCAGCCTAATCAAAGTCCCACTAAAAACAGAGGAAAAGAAAAATTATTTTAACTAAGTCAGATGACACTCAACCAGAGCAGTTACTAAGTTTAATTTACCTACTTTCAAACAAAAATTTAAAAAAATTTGTCTTTTAAATAAAGTCTAGGGAGACATGCTCCCTAGAAAGATACAAGCAATATCCAGTCAGTGGTGCTGCAAACATTCAAATTCTTCTTATTTCTAGTAGTTGTCATATTTGTTGTGGAAAATGTCTAACAACTGCAATTAGGTAAAAACCTGCAACTACTATAGCACTTTTGGTGTGCTCAGAGTTGTAAGAAAAGCTGTAAGCTTTTTCCACGAGAAAAAGCTGCCATCACAAACATGCTACAACACCAATACTTTTAAAAGCACTAACACCCAGGATTTTTAAATCAAAGTACGGCATGATAGTCTCCCACCTGGAAACACAAAACTTGACACCCTGAGAAAGAATAAATGTTTTCCTGGCATCCTAGTTATCTAGCTTTCCAAAGAGACAGTCTCTTCCAAGTAATTCTCTGAATACACATACTGAGAAGACACTGGATAAACAGAGGAAATGGAGCTTTTGTCATCAGTACTGGGTGTATACATGAACTGGCACACACTCTTTAATTCCAAAGATCTTTCAGTCCAAAGTCAAAGCAAACTGAGTAGCACAGAAGTCAGCAAAAAACCACAGTAAAATATCTCTTATAATCCTCTCTCCTTCCTAACAAACAAAATAATTTTAATTATAAAAGCTTTCCTATTAGCATAAGCAGCAATAAGCATAAAAAACAATTGACATTTTTATTGGCTTAAACATGCAGTGAGTGTCAATGATCTAATTTTAACTCTTCATTTTATACCTCACAGAAATGCCAACCAGTCATGTTTTAAGGAAGATGATGAATAGCTTTTCTTTGGCTTATTTTACAAGTTTGCCAAATCCCAAGAGTCATATCTTGAAGTTAAACATAATGCTTTATAAAATGCATGATAAATATTGGAAATACTTGCCTTTTTGAAGAATTCAATTGCAAAAAATAAAATGTGCTTATTTTAGACTTCACTATAACATAATGGGTGAAACCATTTATTATTTGAAGAGTACTGGGTCTGGGATTCCTTGGCATTGCAAAGGTGATCTCACTGCTTCACAACTGCCCTGAGTTAAACCTAATTAGCACCACATGAATATTGAATATTTGAATTTCAGTAGCACATTAACTTGACATCCATAGAGTATTGTCTACAGCCATAAACCAACCCTAAAAATTATAAAACTATGTGGAAAACAGTACTTTGAAAGCACTTTACTTCTGAATTCAAATACTACACAAAAATTAATGTTATTCAGTTAAATTAGCTGTTTATGAGCAAGATCACTCTCTACACTTCATGCAAATTTCTACTCCAGTCATCTTTATACTTTAAAAAGTCACGGCACTTCCTCAAAGGCAAATAGTAACAATTGTATTTAACTTGCCAATATGCTTGCCTTCATTTAATAGCTCACAAACTAGTAGACACCTGCCCAAAGACAGAAACAACTTGAGTGTTTGGTTCCTAAGCGTGCTGATTCCATGTTAAATTAATAATCCTGGTCTTACCAAGATAGAATCATGTGATTCGAGAAAAATTCATGCTTGCCCTAAACAATTTGCCACTTTCCAGAAGTTTTAAAAATCAGTCAACTTTATGATTAAACTGTACTAAAGAATTACTTGTCCATCAAGTTTAAGAATCCAGAAAGTGTATTTTTATAATAGTCTACCACATATGCTTAATCTTCATAAGCCATGAATCACCCTTCTAACAAATAATGCCCTATAAAGCATATTTAAAAACCCCTCTCAGTCAGGGACAATTATTACTCAGAATTATGTAAAGTAATGAATTCACTTTAGTTATATTCCTCACACACAAATAATTTTGGAAGAAGTGCAACAAGGAAATACATCCTGCTTTAGCAGGTAGAACCTGAAGCTGGACATCTTTGTGTCTAGGATTGCTTATCTTATACGTGGTATCAGAGTCAGGCCCAAACAGCAACAGCTGTTCCAAAGAGTAATATTTGACAAGCATCAGTGAGCAATAACATCACCCTAAAAAGATGCCCTTTTTAAAGTGCAAAGAACCAAATATGGTTCTTTGCTCTTAAAAAAAAAAAAATCAAACACTTATTCTCAAAGCAATGAGAAGCTTTTACATTTTCAGGAATCTACACAAACACCAATACATAGCAGCAACGGTGGCTTCAGGTTGAAGAGAGACTAACAGCAGTTTTTCATTACAAAGGAAAAGGTCACTATGCAGGTTATTTATAATGCTGAAATGAAGCTGACAGCTATGAAGCCTTTTTTTAAAAAGTAAAATTAAATTAAATTTAAAAATTGCATGAGCATTATGCAATCTCCTCAAAGCTCAATCAAGCATTCAGCTTCCTAAAACAGCTGAGCTGTACTTGGGAAAATAAAGAACTTCCTTGCTATGTACACTACCCATTTAATTTATAAATATATGAAAAGTCACAGATGATACATCAAGTATTTGTAAGCATTTTGTCTAAAGTAGTTTACATGTCAGAGGATGGTATGCTTGCACAATTTATTCAGAAGTTATTTTTCACACACTTGCCCAGAAATGCTCCTCGCAGAAGCCAATGGGTTAGAAAGCTCAGTTTAATGTCACTTGCAGAATAAATCATGTACAAGGGTAAGCTAAGTTGTCATTGTGTCTATTTATATTTTGGGGCCCTGGTTCTGCTCTTGCTTACAACAGTGTAAACCAAATTACACAAAAGTGATACTAGTACAAGCATGAGAAGATCTAGTTATCTTAATGGCATTTAAAAATTGATTCCATCTTCCACTGCAATAAGCCACCACACAAGAAGTACATTGGTCTTTCTGAGTTTCACTGTAAGGCCTCCTTTGTCTCAGTTAAGACTGAAAGGCAGTTTCTGGGAACTAAAAAAAAAAAAAAATCTGATTTAAAAAAAATCCCCAAACTCGAATCCTCCTCCAAAAAGACAACAACAAAAAAAACCCAAACCAAAACACCAAAACCAACTTGTGCCAAATAAAACACAACAGTAAGCTGTGGCAAGGAGAATCTAGCAGACAGCAAAACCAGTATTTTTGGAAGCAGATGAGACTGTGTCTTACTAGAAAGGCATTAAAGTAACTGTCAAAAAACAAGAGACTAAACAGAGGGACGATACCCATGATGGACCACATTAGAAAAAAGAATCAATCTTCCTCTCCATTATTTTAGTTTAATTGTAGATGTGAAAGATCCAGGAATGAGAATAGAAATAGTTTTTTTTATCTCCTACCTCATTATTTGGGTCTTGAATGACCTTATAAAGAGCAGGTACCAGTGGTTTTTTTCGGTGCAATGTAGCTGCATAGTTGGTAATTTGGGATTCAGGTAATGCCTAAAGAAAAAAAAGAAAAAAAATGTTACCCTGACAAATAAATGCTTCCAAGTATTCAAGATCTCCAGAAAAGAATGAAGTCTCTTCCCAACACCAAAGAAAAGTCCTGAAGTTCAGTAAATTTTCAGACTTGTAACCTAACTGTTGAGTACAAGTCCCTCTCCATACAAACAGCACTTCAGAGCACTTAACCACTTTCAGGGTTAAATCCAAAAGCAGTTTAAATTCATAAGTCATTTGCTCTAGTTTGATATGAGGACTCTCTTTTTTGGTAGCCTGTATTTAACAGGTTCTTTTTAAAGACTTTATCAAATCAACTCAACTCATTTAAGAGGTGTGGAGACTATAAAACGAGCACGGACAGCCTTGAGCCTTCCCCAGGCAACCATGTTTGTGGATTTTGCATCCTTGAAATTTAAACAAATTTCCAACAACAGCCCATAATGACTTACTCTTATCAATCATGTGAGGAACTACTAATTCTTAATTAAAATAACAGACTCATTTCTTATCAGTCATGAAATCCTGTTTTCTTGTTTATGCATTATGCTGTATTTCACTCAGTGTAATTATCAACATGCAAAATAGCTTAAAAATACTTCAGATTCTTCATGACAAAACAATTTTATGCAGACCATAGTGGGGGGAAAAGTCAAATATCTTTCTTTGATGTTTTACTGAAGTCCAAATAAACCTATCCTAATTATTTTTAAATTAAAAAGCTCCTTAATTGGAAATCTGGGCACTGTTTTCCAGCTGTTACTTAAACTCTATCAGCTGGACCTACGCAAAATGCACATTTTAAAGACAATATTGCTATTGCAGTGTTCTGCTCTACAATAATAAACAATAAAAATAAACTACTGTTAGAATTATGCATTATGTATTATGTACCAGTCAACTCAATTACACAGACATTTGCATACTTTATGCATTATAAGAAATGGAAAGATCAAGTAATAGATATTGAAAATGTTATTTATTTGATATTAAAAAACCCCACTACTATGTTTGGTAGCATTAAGCCAATGGTTTAGATATCATTCATCATCTCAGTTCACCTTGAATTCTGACAGCCATTCTTCCACAACACCTCGTTCTGATCCCAGCATTTTCTTATTTCTTTTGCTTCTCTCTTACCTTTACAGGAAAAAAATGAAAGTAAATATTAGTAATGGTAAGAAAATTTTGTTTTTTACAGTCCTACCCAATGAAAACCTGTTAATATCTTTTCAATAGAATTATATAATATAAAACAATTAAAAAGTTGCATTTTGGACCATCAGTCCCATTATTTAAAAGTAATTTAACTGTTTTCTTCACTTAGTCTAAAATGCTGTGCATAAATGGGGAAGGAGGAAAAAGAAGGATTCAGTGCTTCAGGCCAGTTGTCTTTCAGTGTTTTGAAAACTATTTAGGTTCAATAAATAGTTGATGTCAATTTTTGACATACAAGTTACATCATGGAAGTCCTACAATAAATGACCTTTTAATTGCCAGACTACATGACTGAAATCACCAATTCTGTTCTCAGAACTTACGTATTTTGAGTTCTGAAAGATCTGTATTGAAGAACGATCAGCAATTGTTAAACAAAAAGACAAGTAAAATAAGATAAAAGGCTTCCCAACGCATTTCTTGAGTTAATGTATCATTTTTTCAATGGCCCTTGGCAGGAAGTCATTAGGAGAATACCAACTCTCTTGGGGGTCAGGAACTGCTTCAGATTTCTAAAGCATTTTAAAACATCCTAAAATACAACAATTTCAGAAACAACATTCATTTAAATTTGAGTAACACCTGACTGACTTATTTCAGCTGAAACACTGAAAAATAATTCTGTGAAATAACTAATGAGAACAACTAATGCAATCTCTGCAAACAAAGTTTACAGACATTTTTGATATAGGGAAACAGATACCATGTCAGAGTGAGAATGTATAAAATTTAATTTAAAACATCATAGTGTATGCTACACAAGAAGCTGAGTTCTACTTTATTCTGCCTAGAAAAAAAACCACAGCATTCAACTTTACCTCTTTAAAGAAGTCAGTTTTCTAAAGGAGGAAGAGGAGAAGGAATGCAGAAATTTTTCAACCTGGGATGCATTTGTCAAACCTTCAAGTACTGCCCCGTTTTCTAAAAGATAAAAAAAAGTAGATGATCACAAAATCAGGAAAAAATATAGTAAAGTAAAGCAGGAATTAATGTAAACTTTTTCTGGCCTTGCAAATTGAAGTTTATCAAATCTTCCAAAGTCCACATGAATCCTTCTGCAATAAAGCAACTTGCCATTGAAAAAAAAAAGGCTCAGTGTTTCAGTAGGAGGAAGGAAAGAATTGCCTTCATCCAAAAAAAAGGCTTTTGTCACTCCTCTAGAAAATCCTTCCGTATTAGTGGTGCACTGTACCACAGGCACAGAACTTAAAAAGAACAGTGTAAGAGGAAAGAAGAGAGTAATAACTTTATAAAACGTGAACTCAATTCATGCCCTGACTTTGAAGAATATGTAATTCTTAAATTGAATAAATTAAAGACTCTCCCATACTATAATTTCTTTAGCACATATTTCTTACAGACAAAATTTCAGTCTCATTGTGAAAATCACGTATTACACTTAAGTTCACCTTTTGCTGAAGAATCCCTCCATAGAGAGCAAACAACACCCACAGGAACCAACTCCAGGTATGTTAATAGTTTAGCCATGAATTGAGCTTCAAGCAAGCCCTATTTGGGAATTTCTTTTTACCAGTGTAAATCAGCTTGAGAACCACAGCTGCTGCGTCAAATAGTCCACATCTACTCTGGCTACGGTCACTGCTGGTTCAGTTTTAGGACAAATCGTCTCTCTTTTAAATTATGAGGTGGGATATTACAGATATTTTTAAGGACTTGTAGAAAGAAGGAAGCCAGGCAGCTGACGGGCTCCCAGAACAAGCTGCCCTGACCCTGCACAGGAACACTGGGGAGAAGCAGGGTGAGCCCCCCAGCTCGGTGCCCCATCCCGCCCCACACCCTGAGCACACTTGGACACTGTTCAGAGCACAGCAGCTGTGGGGCTGGCTCAGCCTCACACACAGATGGCTCTTGGGATTTTCAAATGGCCATCTGGAAAGCACACCTCATGCTTATACTCACTCCCTGGTTTGCTGTACCTCTGGGGGGAAAAATATAAATATATCAAACACTATGTGGGTGTGTCCCTAAAGTAAACTGGTTCAATACATTAAGCTTTGTGCATATTTATTCAAGGTTGAAGTAGCCTGAACCAAGAGTACTGAATTTCATTTTGAGAGTGTTCACATCTCTCCCAAAGCAAACAAAATACAGGGAATATAAGAGATTTCTCATGTTTATTTAAAAAAAATACTATGTTTTTTTGTACTATGATTCAAAGGTTCTTATAATATATAGCAACCATAATAACTAATCAAAATTTAGTTATTAGTAACAGTAATAATAAATCATACTAAAATATTTTTACATATGGTCTGATGAAGATTTCTTAAATACTGAACAAGTAAGCAAGTTTGAATCAATACAAAATCATGAAACGGAAAAAGTTATAGTTAGGAATGCAGTCACTCAATGTTAAAATCAGATATAAAAAAATGAATTACCAAAAAGCTTATCCATAAAAGCACCTGAAATGTTAGTTTTCTCCTAAACTTACTCATTTGGCATAAACTAGCCGAATATGACACACAAGGCTGTTAAATTAGACCTGGAATCTTTATCCTTAATATTAAAGTTCTAATACTCTGTTGTGAAGGAAGTCACAGTCTTGCACTGAGCATCTGTCAATTAAAGTGAAGATATAAACAGAATTCTACCAAGTCAAAGCACTCTACTAGATCATGCTATGCACACCAATCATGGAATCACAGAATCCTCTTCATGGGAAAAGACCTTTAAGACCATGAAGTCCAACCATTTACACAGCACTGCCAACTCCACCAATATACCACACCCTTCAGTGCCACATCTACATGGGCATACACATCACCTCCAGAATTCACCAGTCTCAATATTTTTGCCTTTGAAAATATAAAAGCCTGAAAAAAAGTTTATTCCAACAATATACTAGCAGAATAATGAAAGCTAAAACTCAGATAACTCCCCAAGAATTTTTGACTATAGTAAATGAAATAAAAAAGGGTTTAATCAACTGTGCCCATCAGAGAGCTTGTTTTACACTTAGATTTAGGAGAAAGACATACTGAGTACATTATTATTTACCAATCTCCATTTAAACCACTAACCAAGATCAATCTGTAACAGCAAAATGATTACCCAAATAATCTCAGCCAGTACCACTTGCTACACTATCAACTATAAGTGGGGATTAGAAAGAAAAATATAATGCCACCAATTAGATATTCATAATTGATTATATTTAAGAAGATGTGATTATTCAAGTATGCAGAGGGTTTTTTGTTGGTGGTTCGTATTTTATTCAGGGTTTTTCTTTGTATGTTTGTTTTAAAGAGGCCAGTAGTTTATACTGGTTTAAAGATACATGAGAGAGATTACATTACAGGGCATGCACTTCAAAATGAGTCCAGTTTTGGCCATTATATACTAAATGGCATGACGCACATAACAAAATTTTAGTCCTAGTTGCACAATGAATGAAAATATAATGTATTTTTACCTTAAAGACCATTAAAAGAATAATTTGCAACTAAAACCTGAACTGTGTCAGCCAAAAGAATACAGCTTCATGCTAAATGGTTTCTCTACAGTGCCACTTGTGTAAGGGAACATTATGGACTGACAGATCTAAAAGAACAGAAAACTCCATTATCAATTGTAGCCTGCTCTTCCAAGCTATGTAAGCACTCCTCTCATATCTATACTTCATTACTGAGCATGGAAAGAAACTTGTTTGAAGAAAGATTTTTCTATGCTGCCTCTGTAAAAGAATTAGCACAGAAAGCACCTAGAATGCATCCTTGCTCTGAACTAAACATACATTCAATTTCTTTGATCCAGAAAGTTCATAGCTCTGTAAGAAGAGCAGCTGTGTTAAACATGATTAACACCCTGGAAAGCAGAGTAGATAGAAGACAACACAAGATGAGGTGGTCAGAAGCACTCAGGAAAGAAGCTTCCCCACCACACACCCACACTAATGAGACTGGGAAACTCTGGAGGAAGAAAACCAAGCAACATGCTGATAAGTGCAGATAACAAAAGCACAATCTGAACTTCTCCTGATGAGCTATTCCTGAATGCAGAGGTGTAAAAGACTAAATGGAAAAAGACTAGGTAATACATTTGATGATGTAATGAAAACATCTGTTCAGGAATGCATCAGCAGCCAGAAAATAAATCAAGATACTGGATTACACAAAGTCATTTAAAGTAAATCTGAAAACATGAAAGTAGATCATACAAAACTGGTAATATTCTCTTGTTTGAAATACTGGGCTACATTTGATGCAAACAACCTAAAAAGAAATATGTGTAAGGCAGAATAATGTTTAAGAAGCAGATGAAGACAAGGATTGTGAAAAATAACTTCTAACTTGGATACAGAAATTTTTTAAAAACGGAGAAATAAAGAACTCCTTGTCTTAGAAGCACATGGAATTAAGTGGTTGAGAAGGTAGAATGGACTTTTTCTTGTAAAAGAGTAATAAAAAGATAAAGTGTTTGAATGCACCAAGATAAAAATCTTAGACTGTTAACAGTGTACTGTTTCTCACACTGTAGGTTACCATAAAATATCGCAAGGACAATTAGAAGCTATTATAGATAAAAACTGCAACACCTGTTTTACATATTCACTTCTGTTGTAGAACAAGGAGAGTAAAGAAAAAAACTTAATGGTGTAGACTAGCACTTCACTGATACGCTTTACAAAAAAAGCTCTCTTAAAAGCAACTCCTTGCTTAACTACTCAGTATATAGGTGTATACAGCTTCATCCAGCTACTCCAAAATCATATACCAGAAGATATTAGACAGTTGCAGCATGGTCTGTTTTCACACTAGAAAAGGGTCTGAGTCTTACACTAATCTAATCCCAAGAAAAAATAAAACAAGCCTTGGAAATGTTCCATTTAGGTGGATGACTTCTTGTTCTTATTCAAAAGTACATGTATTGTAATATACATCTCTTATGATAAATACAGTACAAATACCATTGTGACTTCCCTGTATCCATCTACATAAACATATTTTTCTACCAGAAATCCTATTCAGTAGACACTTACATAGACTGTCATTTTGGGAAGAACATAAAAAAATAAATTTAAAACTATTGTCCTTAACAAATCAGAGCTACAATGACAACTTGCCATTAGAAACAGGGTCAAAAGTTCTGCCAGAATTCTCTTGGTCATACAGCTCCACAGTACAGAGAAACAAGGTAAAAACTGACAAAGACAGAAAGAAATAAAACCTCCTCCAGGTTATTAATTTATTATTGTCAGCTCAAGCCTTCTCCTTAATAGAAAGAGCACTCTTCCAACTCTAGTTTTTAGGTAATTTAATTGCAAGCTTCAGCAGACAGGCATGCATTCCAACTTTAAAATATAAATGCTGATGTATTCTGTATGTGGGATTTAGGTTGCCAGCCTTATTAGACAAGCCTTAGTCATGCAAAACAACTTGGATAAGACATTTCTTCCCTGACTCACTAGTAATAACCAGGCTAAAAAGCTTTCTTTTTGGATATCAGCAACAAAGAAAGTTATGTGAAAACAATGGGAGAAAGCCTTACCACACAGAAATCAAAGATGATTGATAATAGTCTTGTAAACTTTCATGGTACCATACTTGCACAGTAAGATCCATTTTTTATCAAAAAGGTCACATCAATTTCAGCAGCTGCCAAAAAAGGGGTAAAGAAAAGGTACAGCCCATCTGTTCCAAAAGGCCTTCTCTAAGTCTATCTGAGCTCTAAATTATCTTCTGTGCATTGTCAAGCTCTGCTGCCAACCTTCTATCTTTCTACTGTTCCTACAGTGAAACTGTGCTTCACACATATAAAATTGCTGAAGACAAACAATTAGGGCAGTGGAAATGAAAATACAACACTGGAAACAGACACCATGTAACAGTTTAAAAAACTACTTTAAGGCTGATGTTTTCATAGTATTGCACAGAGTAGTTGTAGAGAGCTACAGAAATCAGGTGACTCTACAGAGAAAAATTTAAGTGCCATTTGCCTCACAGAGACAGATAAGCAGAACCTGAATTAAACACAATTGTACACTCATAGCTAAATCCATTTCCTAGGAGTTCATGCAACAAATAAAGGCAGAAAAGAGCTGAGATGATTGAGAATGTGGAACAAGAAACTTATCTTCTGTATTTGAAGAAAACACTCCTCTACATTACTTACAGGATTTTGGAAACAATAAAGACATTATCCTGCAGCCTTAAAATAAAATAAAAAAAAAATAAAATTAAATTAAAAAACACAAAACACACATTAATTATTCTATTATAAGGACCTGATGCACTTAAAAATATATATACATACACACGTAGGTTAGCCACAGAAATGTTACCTTATTCTCTCAGCACCAGTTTCCTTAGAAACAACTTCACGTAGTCATCCCACACTAAACCTAAAACATTCTCTTGTCAGGATCGTGGTGATAACCCATCCCACGCCAGACAATACAGGTTTGTCCTCCCTTTGCATCAGTTCATATGCAATAACTCTTCCTATGCTAGTTTGTCTACAGTAACTTCATTACTTACCCATGCAAATTACTTTCCGTGTAATCCTACCTCTCCCAAACACCTTCTCATTCATGGTTCTGGTCCATGAAGTAAACTAAATCTTGATAAGTAAAGATATAAAATGCATAGTAAAAGAAGGAGCCAAAAAAAAAAAAAAAGCCTCAGCAAACTAACACTTGCAAAATCACAGTTAAGGTGGTCTTTTTAAGGCACTCAGTCCAAGTACTAAAAATGAACAGGCTAAGAGAAATCTTGAAACAGAATTTCTGTGGGAACAAAACCACAACAAAATTCAAAACCAAATTAAAACAAATCAACAAAAAGACACACCATCAAACCCTCCCCCCAATATGCACTTTGGAAAAAGACTGCAAGCATTATGCTAAAATCACTATCTGGTCTGTGATCAGTGAAGAAATTCATGCACACATGTTCTAGAAATACCAGCTGAAGATTCTAAGCAGCTTCCCACTTTTGAGCTGTAAAATCGTCACTTGAGAGAAATAAATGCCTGTTACATTACAAAAATATCCATTAAGAAGTTGAAGTCAATTCCAGACCAATATCTATATTCCAATACCAGTATATATTTCTCACTGCAGTATTCTCTACCAACTGTAATTCACACAAAGTGGAATTTAGGTTACATATTCATTAATTAATTTACCTAACCTCCTTTCTTCTACCCTATTCTCAGAAAGATCTAACCCAAGAGGATCCTCTGCTGAAAGTAATGAAATCCCTTATTCTAATCTTTCCAACTTCCAGATGGTAAAGCCTCCACCTCCAGGAAGAGGAGCGTAAATAGATTAAGCTGAAGTGACAAATTTTCCCCCATCCACACATTTACTTACACATTCACAAATTCTTAAATGAGTAGAATCTCCAAATTTATCTGAATTTACCTCAATTATAGTTAAAATTATGTCATCTTGCTGACTTTAAAGAAATGATGCAGTATGAATAAAAAGTTCCAAAATAAACTTTCAAATGGCAGAGTTAAAATAAAGATCTATAAGAATTAAGACATAATGTTTTATTGCACTATGCCATAAATTTCATATGTGACTCAGATGCTTCATTCACATTGAAAATGCACAATTTTCCAGGATAAAATTAATTCTGATTGATATGCTGGTCTCACTTTTCCAATACAAGTTAACAGACTTTACAAAGCAAACTGAACAACAAACGTAGTTAAATGAAACATCACTGATCACACCACCACTCATCAAGATGACACAATTTCAGAAGAGCCCAGATCCCTCTGCTTGACCTAATGGAATACATGAGCAAGTTGAACCCTACACACACTTACAAGTATGACTGAAGTCACATACAGAGGCTGTTCACTATTCAGAGGTAAAGCAGAGTAGCATCAAGAATTCTGAAATCTAAGATCTGCTTCAACTTTCACAGTTAAAACTGTAGGTGCCTTTATCACATCCAACTGTCACTGCAGAGGAAACAACTTGTCCTCTTCCATGGCATGCATCACAGCATTATTTCAGTGTCAGTCATTTTCAGTCTCACTCTAGTTTTCTGAAGGTTAGAGAGGGGTTTTAAAAACTGCAAAGAACAATCTCACAAAACAGAGAAAACCAGCGTTAATTTTATATTGAGATTAGACAGACTGTACAAGTCAGAATTTCCACACATAAGAAATAAAACATATTCCTGACCATGTTAATTCTATATAGCATGATCCATTAAGAGCTGTGTGAACATCAGCAACCAATACATTTGATCCAACGGATTAAGGTGGTTGTGCTACAAATTTGATGCTTATGACCAGCCCTACTACTAACCTCACTAGGATTCCTCCAGAGCAGGAAATTACATGGCCTTTGTTCAACTCCTTCACAGAAAACAGCCAAAGAAACAGTGTCTCTTAAGAAAGTGTAACCTCACCTTATTAAAAGCTCTCATGAAACTCTGAAACTCAGCTTACTATAATGAGCACTCAGTGGCCTATTACTTGGAAGTATATGCTCTCAGTGAAATACCTGTGTGAGAATTAAAACAGTAGTAAATGTAAATTAGTGCAACAACTACACCAGGTACCCCCTTTGTCTTAGTCTGAGTTTAATTATTAATCTTCACTGCTGAATAGTTAAATACAAAGCATATTGTTTACAATCATTATTCTTCTACTGTTAAACTAACATTACAACAGAATACAAACTGACCAGTAGTAAGAAAGGACTAATGAATATTTTAGTGTGAAATGATTCATTTTTCATGTATTTTTAAAATAGTGAGGACACTAAGTTACTAACATGACTTGGGGAAGTTGTTTGAATGCTTTTTAATCTGAAATTTAAACTATTTTTTTCTAGGGCAAAATTTCATACATAATATCTTTAGGAACATAATACAAACACTGCAGAAACAACTTAAATCAACCCAATCTTTTATGCATCATATTAGGCAAGATTTTCCACAATATTTTTCATTTATCTAAACTATAGACCAGGTTAAAAAATAAAGCAGTGTAAAACCACAACAAGCAACAAAACAAAACAGACACAAAAAAACAGCCTTCTACAGGTGCTTGCTGACTCCAGTTGAAATACACAGCCTTTTTTCCTCCCCACAACACCACAGAAACAAGAGCAACATCTTAAATGCACAATACTAGTTTCATACATATTTTCTATTTATAGCTTGAATGAAATTTAAAATTTTTGTCAAATATTGTCCCAATATATATTCAGAAAATGTGAGTCTCTCAGGAACATGAAAAATTACAGATCTGACAGGCAGCATTGAAAATCCATGCAGCAAGCTTCACAGGTATGCCTCCCCAAAGCCTTTCTGTGTGGACAGGGGAATGGAATTTATATAGAGATGGTTAACTTTACAGTGTTCCAGGTTTTCAAACATATTTTATTGCATTCAAAAAAACCACACTGAGGACTCAATGTTCCAGTCTTCAGCCATTTTTACATAACCTCATGCATACACAGATGAGTTTTTGTTTGTAATAGTAATAGTTCTCCTGCTTAAAAAAAACCACAAACTTCAAAAGCAGTTGGTAAACAGTGCTTTTCCTTTCCTAAAGTTTCTGGAATAAATTTACCCTTGGAAAAAGACCAGAGATGGCCTTACATGCAAACTTGTTAGGAGTCACACTACTGCTTTTTGCAACATTAATCTTCTTTAAGAAATTCCATACATTACATCTACTTCAGATGGAAATACACTCACATGAACTATACTAAACATAAATAGTTTATCTAATCTTTCACAGGTACTGCCCATCTGGGTAACATTTATGATCTTTAACTTTTTTGTTAGTTATACTGGTATCGAGCAAATTCAGTTCATTCTCTTCAAACACCTAATCAAAAATTTTTAATCAAAGCCTGAGTTTAATTAAAAGCCTGTTCTGTTTCCCTATGCAATTGTGCTGATAGGGATCAGCAGCATTTACCAAAGTTCAAGCATCAGGCACCTAAAATTGCTAAATTATCCACTTTTGGTGTAAGTAATATACTCATCCTTCATACAGCATGGTCCACAAAACACAGTTTTTCAAGGGCAACTTAGACAGAAGGTTTAGAAATACTGAGGTCTTTGGAATGCACAGTGGACCTGCAGAGAGAATGTAGAGTAACTTCTCAAAAAGTAGGGCTGATCAGGTAAAAAGACAAAAAAGCCCCAAAGAAAAAACCCACACCACCAGGACAACAAAAACTCCCCAAGAACAAGCCAAAACCAACACACACAGTCCACATGACTCCTTCAGCACATGAAAAAACTGTTCTGAACAAAATACAAACCCAGACCTAACACCCTGTACTTGCAATTATGTTCAGATTTGCAAGTTAAGATGATTATACCATAATTCTTTCTTCTCAGTGAGCAGCAAGGGTTTCATACTCAGGGGTAAAATCCTCAGCCTTTTTGCCTTATCTGCCAGCTATCCAACTAGCACTTCGAAAAGATTTTCATTAACATATTTTAACAATTTTATTCCCTAATCAGTTCTATCTGTTTCTTTAAACTATTAAAATCAAGAAGATAGCAGCTTCAAACATTTCCCTGCAATAAAAAAGGAAATGCTAATAAAAACCTTCTCCATTTTCCATGGATGCGACGCATGTGCATAAATATGCAGCATTTACTTATAGCAACCTTATATATTTCAGGAAGCTCTAAAGTCTGCATTCAGAAAGACAAAGAGATAATCATGGCAATCTGTTCAAAGTCAGCACACATTACTAAAGCAGAATGCCCCAGCAGTTCATAGAAATAGCAATAAAATAACTACTACTAGAATTCTGCATAAAGCCAAGAAAAGCTTGCATCTTTTCCCTATAGGAGAGATATTTTGTCTTTCAAAAGCTACTCATTGGAATATTAATTTGAAATACATCAAAACTTGATGAAGCTGACAACAAACAGTGATTAAGGTTTCCTAATTAGCATTATAATGTCCATTTAAGATTTGTTCCCTCCACTCTCTCACAAGACCAAAAATTTATTATCAAAATAAGCCATCAAATACAGTAGTTTGCAATCATGGGAGTACCATCAGCAGAGAAGGGCAATGGACCATCACACCCACACACATCTCCACCAGCCAAGTGTGATAAGGTTTCTGCAATATGTTTCAGTAAAATGACAAGAAGCTGTGCTGAAGCAGCTCTTTCCTAGCACTTGACAAAAAATAAAAAAAGAAAATGGCATAGCACTCTCACTTCCCCACTAACCAACAAATCTTTAAGCTTTTTGCATTTATTAGACAAAATTAATATCTACAGGCACTGTACTTCAATTTTCTTGAGCTTCCTTCTACTTTTCATATGTTGAACCTACCTAGTTTTCTGTCTTTAGCACAGATCAGAACCTGCAAGTCTAAGAAAAAGGGCACAGAGGAAATAACAAAACTAACCTTCAAACATTTAGTAAATTTTAAGTTGCCAAATAAAGGGGGGAGTGGAGGGGTAGCACAAAACACAGTGTGACAATCAGCATAATACTCAATTACACAATTTCAGCAGCATCAATGCCAATTAGTATTGGCCACTGACCTCTAATCTGATCTGGAATCCATCCACGATCTTAACCTGATTAGGACTTTGTGCACAACAAACATGAAATCTCACTGCTGCACATTTATTATTTTTCTGCCTTAGCATCCTTAATTTTACTCAGTTTAAACACTGAAGTAGCTACGGGAAAAATTACAAAGTTAACATACAAGTGCTATTATGGAATTTACTAGAGCATCTTCAACCATTTCCCTAAAAATGTCAGAGTTTAATTTTAGGCTGATTTGGCAAGTTAAAAACTAGATATATAGGGCTAACATTTTAATTTAAATTAAGAAGTAAAATTAGTGCAGTTTTAGTTATGCCATGTAAACTGTAACATTAACTGTGAAAAACCATATAAAACCTACAGCTAACTGAAGGGATTTAACCTATAGAGAGGAAAAAGCAAAGCACTCTCTCTCTGAGTTTAATGCCATGATTCCGGGAACACAAGGTATGTGTGGAACACAGCTGCCATCTGAATGATTTAAACACCCAGATGCCTCAGTAACACTTTGCTATGGCTGAGGAGACAAGTGCAGCAAAGTCTCAAACTGCAACATCCACAAAGTTTCATTTCTGCACCTACAAGGAATGATTGCAGTGTACTTTCACCACTGATGCAGAAAAGGTGCATATTCTGAAGGCAGCAATTACATGACCACACATAGTCCAGGTCCACTCAACACGTGCGCAAGCCAAAGGGTATCTCAATCATTTCTGCAATTTGGAGACACACAAGCCATGCCTAAACTGTTTGTAAATTTTCATTTGCTGTCTCAACTTCAAACACAAATTGTAGTGAGGAGAAAATCTTGTTCTCTCCTCCTCCTCCCAGAAAGCTAGGAAGTTTTCTTATTCAACAGATACACAGAGGCCTCTCTAACTCCTGTGGTGTTTACACTAACATGGGTGAAGGCAAAGCTGAAGACTCAGAACACATGGAACAAGTCTTGGCAGATGCACAGATCTAAGCCAAGAAAAGGCAGTAGCCTGCTCCCAGCCTTCCTGTTCAATGGAGAATCAGACAGTGCATGTGCCACCTGTGATTTTAAGGAAAGGCTGCTGCCACAGGATGTCTATGAATATAAACATATATAGATAAGCAGTTTATGAATGCTTAGCTTAAATCCATGGAGTATTTTAGGTATTTCTTTTCTACTTGCACTCAACTTGCCCTCCAGTCCAAGACTCCTATCTCTATTTGTATATCCATAGGTAACACAGAACTGTTTCAGAGATTTTCAAGAAGCTCTTGCCACTCTGACATGACACAATTTGCACTGCAATTTGCTGCAGTCCACCAACATGAAGAAAGCTATCAGAATGGCCCATACAAAGTCTAACAAAATTAGCATCTGTCTTCCCAAGAAAATGCCACAAATATGGTTTAGTAACTTCCAGAAGTTTAAGGATGCTACTATTTGAAATTATTGCAGATGCAACATTGGAGACCATCGCGTATGGTGGTTTGTCAATTACATAACTACCAAACAGAACAAATACATAATTAACAATCTAGAAGCAGCCTTGGAAGCTCAGCAATTTCGTCTAAGTCCTCTAAGAACAAGAAACAAGCACCTTAAAAAAACCTCAAACCCACAAGCATAAGGATCTAGTAATTTCTCCATTTCACATTTAAACTCCCCTTGCTTTCCCCTCTGTGTCCATATGTAGTTTACAACTCTATGCTGCTTCGGCTCAACAAAACATTAAAAAAAACAAGAAAAAAGCAATGGAAAGTTCTCCACTGTTACACAAAGAAATATGAGCTTCTGCTGGGATAAATCCTTTGTCAGCACGCCTTACATTTCTATGTAAAAGGGCACATTACTATCATTTAAACTCCTCAATCTCTTCTTGTGTAAGTTCTTGATAGTAAATGGACTTTAACCAATCATCTGTCCATCTCACTGCTGCAGATACTGAAGACCAGTACAACATCCATTCTATGCAGGCAGCTTTCTTTAATTACCGTTTTTAACTGGATGTGTGCTTCCAACCTTACGCATGAGTAACCACAGTGATATGCTGAAGCATCAAGTATCCTTTCAGAAAGGTGTACCTCTAACCCAGAGTAATAAATAGATACCAAAACTCAAAGCTGAGCATTTAGATTTCTGTTCTTTGCCCTACTCTGATGGCATGTAACAGGGTGCTTGATAAATTGCTAACTCCACCTCCTCTGTAACTAAGTCTACATAAAAGCCTCCTACTTTCTGAAACATGTATTGTCTAAAAGGTTATTGACCCTCATGTTCAGGCATCAGAATGCTAACTGGGATGGTGGAATCACTACTGTAGCTTACACATGGGGCATAGCAGTCTTGAGACACCACATCTTCACATAGCTCATATTTTAAAAAATTAATTAAAACTCTAGCTATTTTTTTACATGCAGGAAATACAATATTCAAATTTACAGATACAAGCTATCTTGAGCTATTTTTACAACAAAATCTGCTACACTTATGCCCATGTGTCTCCAAGATCTTGTGCTCAGGATATTTAGGAAATTTATTGAGTGACTACTATGGACTTCTTCATAACCTTTCTAAACCAACTTTTCTACCTTGTGGCCCTATTCCAAATTAGAACAGAGGCAGGCATGCAGAGGGGCTGCTCTCCAGCCTCTCCTTAAGCTCAAGATATCCTCAAACCTAAAGGAAACAGAAAACACAAAACAGAAAATAAGAAGAGGAGATGTTAAGAAGAAACAGACTCCAGAACTCTCAGAAACAACCAAATTATTTGAAAAAAAAAACCCAAGCAAATTTTACACATATTTCAACTCATTATCTTTTAATCCACTATCTTCTCAGCTGAATGGCCTTGAAAAATAAGATTATTCTTTTAAATTTTGTCACTGTCTTTCCAGACAGATGTCAAATAATTCCCCCAGCTCACATATGGGTCAAGGCAAGGCAGAAGAGGAGAGGAAGACCCTAAATAAAATTACAATTTAAAATTTATTAACTACTAAATATAGGGAATGGAAACAGAAATGTATTCCAGACGTATCAATTTTACCCTGTATGAATCAGCAAACTGCAGTCATGCAGTCTGCACAAATGTCCATGTCACACATTTCAGTTAAGCAAAATTCAGAGGAACAGCAACATGGAACTATTTAAAGAACTCACGAACCATATACAACGCAGACATCACTAAAGATCTCAAAAAAACCCTGTAGAAAACAGCATTAAGTAAGTCAAGAATTACTTCTCACAATTATTCTGTTCAGAAATGAAAATAACTGACTGAAATAGCAGTCAAACTGTACTACTTGTGACTGTCTCTGCTCAGATCAGTTTTCCCTGGAAGGGATTTCTTTAATGATTATTACGACAGCACAGATGTCCTTCAAAAGACACAGCTGAGGAAGCCTCCACCTTCACTTCCTGATACTCGTCCATATCTTAATACAAGGAAATAAGCATCAAGAAAAGTCATGGAATCAAAAATTCTTTTCCAGCCCAGACAAGTTTTTGAGTGAACACATGACCCCAATTTTTAAAGATTCTCAACTCACATTAAACTTCTTGGTATAGAGTCAAACAGGCCTGCCTCACCTCACACAGAAAACAGGGAGTATCACATGAAGTTCTCAGGTAACAGGCTCACAACAGAACAGAGGAATGAATGACTTACTGACACCACACATGAAGTGCAACTCTTACTGACAGAAAACATGGTAGCTGCAAAAAGTTTTTAGAAGTATATCCATGAAAAAAAAATCCATACAACCCATCACCCCCACTGAGACTGGGAGAGCTGACCTAAGGGGTAATCCTGTATTCTAGAAAAGAGTGTAAGAGTAAAGGACCTGCTGTCAAATGAGCACCTGCTCAGCTCTGGCAGACAAGCAGAACAATGATCCTTTAACACTGCAGGGTCTCAGAGCTTAAGGATTCAAGAGGGAATAATAGATCAGACCAATGTGGCAGTTCCTGTCAAGAATGGTCTTTGCATTGCCTAAAACAAAAACAAAAACCAAAAAACCACACACCAGCAAACAAACACCACAAACAGAAAGAAAATAAGACTACTGCTCCAGCCCATCACTTTTCTAAAATAGAGGTGTAACAGTAACTGTGATACTGTCCATAAAATATTTAGCTCTCTAATGATGCGTGAGAAGATAATTTCCTTCCCCACCATTCACAGGTGTTTTTTTTTAAACCATTCAAAGAAACCAAGGTGAACTAAAAGATCTTTTCCATCCTTATTGTAATTAAAGCATCATTAAGCATTTTATTCAAATGACAAGAGGCTTCCAATGACATAACTGACTACTAATACACCACAGGAAGTAGCATGCAATTTCAGGGAAAAAGATGCAATGTTTAACTAGCTCAAATATGTATTCTGATATTTAAGGGGGAAAAAGCAAAACAACAACCCCACAAGCCTTTCTTGTCGTCTCAAAGCTGAAAACACTTCAAGTCAGTGTCAGTCACGCAGCTCTCTATTCCAGAAAACTATTATGAAGAGCATAGCACTAAACATGGTCCAGTGCTAGAGAATACTGGATGCACAGGCAGAGAAGAGTGGTTCCTATAATGTATCTCACAATCTGTTAACCCAGAATGCACAGCAACACAAAGTGCTGGAAACATGGACTTTTGAAAGCCATCCAAGAAACCCTGCAGCCTTCCTCTAGCTTAACAACACAAGCAGGAATCCCAGCAAATCATAACTAGCATGGCTGCATACATGCTAACATAACTTTAGCCTAGAACACCTAATCTTTGCAGTAATTATCACCACTATGAATTTAATTTTTAAAAAAAAATTAAAAAGAAAACAAAAAACCAACTGAATAAATCACAAAAAGTACTGATTATTTGTACACAGAGTTTCAATGACCTTTCCTTCCTAGAGGACATTCAGTTTTTTTCTGGGGTTTTTTTACACAATACAAAAATTTATGTTATGTTATTTCCTTGTGCATATTATTGATTTCTCCAGACTGACACTGTAATTATGGTGAATCTTCCTTCTCAAAACACATTGTAGCAACACTTGTAGGCCCCTTGAAATTATGCAGGCTCACTAACTTGAAGATACAGCATCAAAAAGCTTACTATATTCCCAAAATATCACATCCCTCATATTTGCAGTCTTATTTTTAAAAGGATGTGGTCCATACTGAAAGAAAAGGAAATAGAAAAAGCAAAACATGGTGGAGCAGATCAACTGATTGCACAAAGCTTTTCTTAACAGGAGTTTTTATGTACTTGGGGGTGAAGGGGAAGGCAAAAACAGCTACTCCAAACCTTGTTAAACCCTGAAAGCAATGGTGTACCTGAAGACAAACCTGGCAAGTGCACTCCTCTGCTACAGTTCTGTTCATGCACAACAGATCACACAAAGCCAGTGCTCTGTGATCAGAATTGAACGTCCCTGGTGACAGACTCAGCAATACCAGTACACTTTTGTGCATAATACTTAAGTCAGGCTTCCAAGCACCATGAAGAAAACAAAACAAAAAAACCAAAAACAACCCCCCAAAACAAATAATAAGAAAAAAAAAGCACCAAACATAAATAAAACTAGGACTTTTTATCATTCTCTCAAAGAATAAAGCCAAGGTATCTGACATGCCTGTGGGTGACTGAAAAAAAATTCTGAGAAAAATATCCACATTCCTCAGCACCAGTGGACTTTGGACACATACACATAAGCTTTCAGCCACAGTAAGAAACAAGAAACACTTTGCAAGTCTCTGACAGAACTGCATTCTCTGTAAGACAGGGATTTAAGCACCTCACAAATAAAGAGCCCTCCTACAATTCCACTCCCCCCTCAATACATTATAGAAAAACAAATGTGTGTCTTCTCACCCGGAGAAAAGACTGCTCTGATTCTTCCAGACTTTATCTCACAGTGAAAAACATTGAATGCTGAAACCAGACTGAGGCAGTCTGGATTAAACAGATGGCACTCTATTTAGAACAGTTTCACTGTTAATAACATGGTAATGGCATTCCTCCTGGAAATCTTCTCATGCACTTCCAATATCCCTATTAAAAAACCCCGAAACCCAGAAGTAGATTTCCATCAAAATGTACTAGAAAAAGACACTACAATTGATCCCAACGTTCTGCGGCATCGTGATGTACCGTTTATTCTTATGTTAATAAGAGTACCAAAAATGAATATAACAGTTTGTATTTTGCTAAAAAGAAACAATATTGTATTATATAAAACCAAGGAATAATTTAAGCCTTTATAAGTCACTGATTGTGTAGTTAAGTTTTACCAGTCTCTTTCCAGATGACTATGTGCTCAAGTTTGACGAACATAAAAATAATTGTGATTAACCAGATACTACGGCAATTGACACTTCACAGTCACATAGGCACACAAGCTAACGCCGAGCTCCCGACACAAGTACTCAGTGAAACCAAGTCACCACCTCACTCAAGAGGCAGCTGTCAAAAGAATTCTTCACTTTCACTTACCTCTCAGTGCACTTCCAGGATTTCGGGACGTCGCCCCACTTCTCCTGCGGAAACAAACACCAATGTTCTTTTAAAACATACCCGCTGAAAACCGAAACTCGGCTCGTGGCGCCAGCCGGGCTCGCTGGGAGCTCCGATTTCTTCCCCAGCTTCTTCCCCAGCCGAAGCGCCCCGAGGGCGGGCAGCGAGCGGGCACTGCCCGGGCCCCGCCACCGGGCGGGGGGCCGGGGCTTACATAACCGCGGGGAGGGGACACGGAGGGGGAACGGGACACAGGAGAGAAGCAGAGCACCGGGGGCAGGAGAGGGAGCGCGAGCGGCGCCAGTGCTGGGAACGGTTCGCGCCCCCACACGCACAGACCCTTCCCGTCCCTGCCCGCACCGCCGGAGGCGACAGACGGCAAAAAGCAGCCCGCGAAGGGTGGGAGATCCTCGTTCCTGGCGCCGGCCCAAGCCCCACCACTCCCAAAGCCGGCAGCACCAGCCCCGCCACCCCCTCACCCGGCTCTCCTCCTCCGCCGCCAGCTCCAGCCGCCGCCAGCCCCGCACCTCAGCAAGGCGCCCGCCCATTGGGCCACGCCCCTCGCAAGAAGACGCTCACTGATTGGCCGCTTTCCGCTACGCTTCTCCTTTCCCCCCCTGCCCCTCAGCCCGAGCCGGCGGTGCCGCTCCTGGTGCGGGGCCTGCCCCGCTGAGCCGTGGCGGGAGCGCTGCGGGAGGCAGCGGCCTGGCAAGGGGCTCGGGCAGTGGCTCTTCGGCTTCCGTGGCTTCTGTGTCCGCACCAGGCCAGCGGGAAGAGCCGGAACGGAAGCTTCCCGGAACGTGCGTCGCTGGCAAGTGTTTCCTGCAGCGGCCGGTCCCGGCCTGGGTTCCGGTTCCGGGTGGCGGCCGTGTCCTGAGCGGGGTCGCGGAGCGGGCAGGTACCGCGGGCGGGGCTGGCACCGGCACCAGCCGTGCTGCTGCCACCGGGGTGTCCGTGTGCCGGCAGGGCAGGCGGTGGCGGGGTGGGAGTGGGGGTGGCTGTCACTCCGGGGTGTGCCCTCGCTGCCCCGCTCCGTCCGACCTCTGGACAGGCACAGCTTTTGCTGGTTCTTCTGTCAGAGAGCGCCCGGCTGGTCCTGCAGCGCTGCCCGCTGGCCGCGGCGTGTGCGTGACAGGGCATAACCTCCTCTCTTGTAAAAGGTGAATTTTAGTAGGAGAGAGGCCTTGGATTTCTGTTACAGGGTTGGAGCCTGGGGTCTAATTTGGGGGGGAGCTTTTCGGGTAATTCACAGCGTTAATGCAACGAAGTCTCTGCTTGCCTTCACGGCTTGGAGTCATCTTCAAGAGTTACGGGTTTTGAAGCTGTGTCCTGCATTCCAGTCAATTTCGAGAAGTTAAGGACAGTGAATCTGTTCTTTGCTACCTGATATGTAAAAATGGGAAACCTTGGCTCAAAAAAGACTCAGGTGCTTTGTGCAAATTGAGCCTTAAAAGCTATCATTTTCCTCCAGTCCTTCATGATCCCACTGAAAATGTTCAGCTTCATACATGTTTTTAAAGAAAAACTTAATATTTTTATAGTTCTCCAGGGTGTATAAAAACAGCATGTATTTTTCAGCCTCATCAAGTAACTGGTAAGGTGCATCTTCTTGTCCATGCATCTGTCCTGGCACTGTTGAATGCCACAGTTATATCTGCCTGAACTGGAGGCAGCTGAAAAGGAGCTGAGGAGCCAAGTCTTTGTTGTTCTCAGGTTTTTTTTTCAGAGTTTAACCATCATAGCTTTCCCATGCCTAAGTCAGAAAATTTAATTCTGAACCCTTGTGATTATTTTGGAAAGTCTGGAAGTTGTGGGGGGCTGGTGTTGCTGAAGGGCATTTATAGACAGTGGAAACCATTGGTTTTCTTACACTGTTCTCTGGCATAGAAGGTTGATGTAGGTGACTTACAACACAATCATGCTTAAATTTGCTTTACTGCACATTTTGCTTTACTGTGTGTAATCACCAAACTCTGAAGCACAGCACAAAGTCCCTTGGCTCTTTGTTTTACAGAACAAAGCTCTTTGTTCTCTCTTTCTTCTTGTTGCCTCCCTATCTTTCCTGTACAGGGGCTTGTTCTTTGCAAGTGTATAAAATAAGATGATTCTCTCTGCCAAGTAACCAACTGACATTCTCCTCTAGGTATGGGACATGAAAGTGGCCATGGCCATGGCCATGACAAAGTGCAACTCCCTGACTACAGGCAGTGGAAGGTGGAGGGGACTCCCCTGGAGGAGGTGCAGAGAAGGCTGGCTAGACGGGGTCTGAGGGATCCGTGGGCTCGGTAAGTGCAACAGCCGCAAAAATCATCTTGATGTGTCGTCTGCTAGCATCAAACTTTGTCATTGTAGATAATTCTTTCTTCAGCAAAAACAGTGAAAATTAGTCAGAATTTTAGTTTTTATTTTCTTTTTGCATGAAGGCCACACCTTGTATCACCTTGACCAGTCTCCACATCTTGCGAGCAGCCTTGCACTTTGTGATGTTTCATGCTGACATAGATCAGGCACAATGACCAACACCTCATTCACCAAAACTCTAAGTGTTTGTGTGCTCAGGTCTTGATGAAGATGTTGGAACTTGCACTGACATTCTGAGTAGGAATACCATTCCTCATATACAGCAGGAGGCCTTTATTTGAAAAGAAGAAACGTACATGTCTACAGGGTGGAATTGCATTCAACTGTGAATGACATGGAGAATCAGCTTTTTACCACTCTGCAATACTACCACTCTACAATGAATATCTCCTCCTTTTTAGGTACTTAGGCAGCTGTTAGAACAAGGCTTAATGTGTTTCTCCCACATCATGAATTATGCAGTACTTTATTCAACCACCCTTTCATCTTGGGGAATAAAAATACCAAATGTCTTGTGCTGAGTAGTCTGGTCCTTCTGTAAGGGAAAGGTTGCATGAGCAACCCTATACTGGCACCTAGAAGATACTCTTCTATGCCAATATGCTTTCATCCCAAGTCACAAAATCCATCTGCACAAGAGATTATCTGTGAACATAAATATCTGCCCCCTCTTGTTTTAACCCCCGTATCTTCTCCCAAAATGGCAGTTTTTATTTTATTGTTTAGTTCTTTTTCCTTTTCTTTTGAGTCCTTACGAGAGACTCCATAGATTACACTGGTAGTGCTATAAATAAATAAACATTTGTAGTCAGTTAGAGCAGTGACTAATGTTTCAATAACAATGGAGGTTGAAAACAGCAAGACAAAGCAGTGTGAAATTTGTACATACTCTGTAGCTCAAGCTAAACACCATTTTTTTAAACTGTATTTTTAAAATCACCTGACTCTCATATAGTTAAGTGCTTATCTGACTCTCATATAGTTAAGTGTTGTATCGTGAAACAGAAAGTGCCTCCACACTAAGATGAGCTATCCATGTCTGGATTGTGAGATTTGATTCTGCTACATACTGTGTAGCACAGTGACTAGCCTTTGTAGTTAGCCCAATCCATGCAATGCTAGTGGGCTCTGATTTGTTACAGAGTAAAAACAGAAGAGTACAATTAAGTGATTTTGAGGGGGGTGATTCTGTTCCTATAATTGTATTGTTTGCCGGCAGTACTTGTATCTCAAGTTACATGGTAAGCATTAGAGTTCACATCATGAACTTCACTTGTAATTCCTGATACTTAAATGACAAAATATATTGTACAGCCCAATGTCTATCTCATTGAAATACTTTCATCATTCATATATATATATTCATGTTACTTTGTATCACTGTTAATTCTTGTTAATTTGGCTCCACTGATCTTTTTCCTTTGGTTTCATTTTCCTTTCTAGTAATGAAGTGTGGAGATACCATGGTGGCTTTGCAAGACCTATCACCGTAACAGAAATCTTTACCAGGGGATTCAAGTGGGGAGCTGTAGCTTTCATCATAGCTCTAGGCATTGAATATACAATGTTTCCTCCAAAGAATGGAGGTCACCACTGAAGATCAAATATGACACCTTAATACTTACTAATCATAAGCTGAAGCATACATAAGCCTGCTGCTCACTCTGTACTTATGCATATTAAAGTCTATCACAGGCAAACCTGTGTTTCTTTGATTTTATTATACTTTTGTGGAAGGATCAAAAAACATGGCTAGAGCAATTTAACTGGCTTCGATCAGGAGGAAAAAACCCACCCAAGATGGCTCTTGGGTTTGCTGTACTATCCTTTAAAGAGCAAGATAAACTATCAGACCAATTCTTTCCAAGATCTGCCAAGATTCTGTTAAATGAAACTAAGAAGTTTGTTGCTTTTAAGAGAAAATTTGTACCATATTTATTACAGATTTAATAACTATTATTTCGCAGTAAGTGGTAATGAATGGCTTGTCACTTCTTAGAAGTGTTTGTTGCTAGTCACCCTTATGTCTCTAAATAAAAACAAATATTAGCTTAAAGCTTTAAAGCCAACTCCAGACTGCCTCAAAGTATATGAAAGTGCCAAAGCTTATACTTAACCCTATTGAACAGTTAATTAGCCTGGCAGACACTATACACCAGAATAATCTGCTGTGTAATATCCAGACATCAAAAATTACGTTGCTGCCAAAAGTAGAATAAAATGTTTAACTCAGCAATAACTGTACCTTATCCTAAAATGTTTTCCACCATACTTGACTGTAATGAGAAAAAAGAGAACAATTTTTTCCTTTGCTTTAGTGTATTTATAGATTTACTTATTTTTACATCTAGTGTCTCTTAGCAATTTGTTTTAAATATCCTGGTTTTCCTTAAATTATCTTGGCACCTTCTGGAGTGCTTTAAGAATGCCTGGAATAAGGACTATAGCAGAAAGGGACCTGTGGGCAGTATATGCCCTCTGCAGTACCAGGAATTATAACTGCCTGAATATCCTACTGTAAATTTTGTTATGCCATTAGTAACAAAGTAAGGAGGATATATTACATAGCTTTTTAATCCAAACAACAAGCCACCTGTCACTAAAATAAAAAGCAAAATTAGACTCGTGAGAAATGATAAATGTCACTAAACAATTACATAGTGTACTTGCATGGTGAAGAAATTGAAATTTTTAAACAATTCTGTCACAAATTGCAAGTTTACAAGGAAGCTGAAGGTCCTACCAAGACAAGGCTAAAATAATTTTTTTAAAAATGTATCTATTCATGCACAATCCTTCTGAGTGAGATAATAATAGAGCTTTATTTTTAGAGCAAATAAACAACATCTGTTACAGTGCAATGCAACATCTGTGTGAGTGCAGATGTGCTGTACAGTGGGGTTTGTCATCTTTGTATGGCATTGCTTAAGGCACTATTCGTAGTGCAAACACTCATTTTAGTGAACTCTTGCCTAATCCTTTTCCCAAACACTCCTATCTAGTTGTATCATTCCCTGAAAAACCAACCAAGAACCTACTGTGTAAGGTCTGTTGCACAAAACATTTATATCGTCCTTTAGGTACTCTTACCCAAACTACACATTTTCAAAGGCTGGTACTCACTGCTTGTTTTCTATCTGGTTCCAAGACAACTTTCTAGGGAGTACTGAGTTTCAGATGGCTGTTCAGGAAAACAAGTAACACAGTTAATTATTACAGTGTTAATAATTGTTAGTATGTTACTAATGTTAATAATTACATGCAGTAGAATCAGTCTTTTTAAATGATGTAAGCCCACCACTGATATAGCAAAATGTATCAAGACTAGACTAGTTTTGGTAAAATTTATGCATTTGTGAATTTAGGTGGTATCATTTGGTGGTTTAATAGCCAGATGGCAGCCACTGCCCTGAATAACTGTCTTTGATTTATGATGAACATATTTTGCTAATCTTGTAGAATATGTCTTATCATTGTTACACATACAATACCCATAAAGATTTTCTTTTATAGGTATAATAATACCAGTCCTGCCTGGGAATGGAGTATTTCCTGTGTATTAAAATAATACTACCTAATGTGTCTTCACTGTAACCATAGCAATGTCTGTCCCTATATTAAAACAGCCTTTCTACCAGCATATATATTCTACAGTGCAAAAAACAGGGTCACAAACAGCAGTTTGTGATTGTAATACCAGTCAGGAAGCTCTTTTTGTATCATAAGGTCTAAAAAATAAAACTGATGATGCTCCACTTTCTGAAATGCAGGCAGAAATCTATATGGAACTGATCCAAGGAGAAATTGTACATATTGGGTAGCTGATTTCCTTCTGAATCAGCCACATCTTATTAACAGGGATACTGTGAAAGCCTTGAATGATTGATACTACAGTGAGAGCCTGACCAGACAATTTCAGTAAGAATGCCAGTATTTTTTCAGAACACGGAACTGCCACTTGGTAAAAATTATGGTGTGGGTGAATATTTTCTGTCTCCTTTTTCCCTGCAGTTCCAAAGACAGCGTGACTCTTTGTGTGTGCTATTCCAGAATACTGCGCTTCCACTGTTCTATTTTTAGCAGCACAAAAAAAAAAAAAAAGACTCACTGTTTCGTAAATGCTTTGAAATCCATTGAGCTGGGAGCTCTATGCGTCTTGATTTCACCATATATGGAGGTGGCTTTTGTCTACTTCAGCAGAAAAACTTCAGATTTGAGACCTTTTGGAGAGCAGCTCCAGCTGCAAGTGCTAGCATCCTGCATTAAAAAGCTTCATGAAAGTTAATAGTTTATGTCAAGAGAATAGCAACAACCAGTTTTCAGGAACAAGGCGTTGCGCAATATTTACTTAAGATTATACAACGGGAAGCATACAACTTTCACACGGCTGCACGTTATCTTCACTGTGAGCGAACAAATTCAGAGTGCGGCATGAGCCATACCTGGGGTTACGGCGGAACTCCCGCCAAACACGTGTCCACACTGACCGCACACTGTAACCCTCCCCGACACCCTTCTACCGCTGCACACCCGGCCAGCACACAGAGGGGCCAGCACAGAGCCCTTCTGTCTGTGCGCACACGAAAACACAGCCTGCACACGCTGAGCTCGGGCCGCGCCGCCCGGCCTCCCCTCACGGCGCTGCCGCCATCCCGGGCAGCGCTGGCCCCGCCGGAGCGTCCGTGCCCGGGGAAGCGCCGGGGAGCGCCGCAGGCTCTGTCCGGCCTCCCCCCGCTGGGAGCCCAGCGGCTTTATTTGTCCAGCCCTGAGTTCCGTCCCCAGGGGTACAGCCGGAAACAAAACGAAAACCACTATGCTGCCTTGCCCCTCCCCGCCTGCTGGTGCAGAACCGCCCCGACTGCGCCCGGCTCGGAATGCGGGACCTGGCTGCTGCAGAGAGCCCCGGCGCGTCTGGGTGCGTTATACCTTTCCCCCTCCTTTCCCCCTCCTTTTCCCCATGCTTTCCCCCTCCTTCCCCTCGCACTTCCCTTCACAGTCGGCCCAGCGCCCCGTGCTCCGGGACCGGGCCCTCCCTGCTCACGGGCCGGAGCCGTCCTGCAGAGCCGGGCTGGAGCGCGGCCTGGGCTCGGGGCCATAACCGAAACCAAATGTGAAATTACGTACTTAGAAAGATGACTGGAAATCGGCATAAACCACGTTTAGTACTTGGGGATTTTTTTTTTGTTTGGTTTTGCTTTTTGGTTTTTTGGGGTTTGGGGATTTTTTTTTTTTTTTTTTTTTTTTTTTTTTTTTTTTTTTTTTTTTTTTTTTTTTAAATTAGGAGGAGTGGGATGTTAAAACAAATTAGCGTGGTCATACTGGTTCACACGGGAGAAAACTATTCAAGCGTAGTAAGGAATGCGATGGTTCCCTCGGAAATTCCCTGTTTTTCCTGAGTACGTTGCACAACTCCTGTTAGAGGGCGTAGGGCAGTGAGGAAATGGAGACATTTGAAAGCTGTGGAAACGCTTTGCAACTTTGAAAAATGCCGGATGGCCCCGGCTCCAGGCGCGGTCGTTCCACCAGCGGCACCTCTTTCGACAGTGCGGAGCGGAGCAAGAACAAAGCGCAGCCCGCAGACAGGTCATCTTCTGTTCCCTCCTTCCAGCTCTTCTTGTGAAAGATAATTGCCCGAATCACAACGACACCACTGGTGTCATATCCTGGTTTTGTTGCTGCAAAGATGACTGTGAAAGGTTCTAGGTACAAAAGGTCAGCAAGGAGTTAACTGGAGCCTTATGAGTCTTTGTGTGAAATTTTAGTATGTTATTTCCTGCTCCTTTGCAAGGATGTTAAAAACAAACAACAAAAAAACCGCGCCTAATTAGACAATTATTGAGGCAGCTTTATCTCTAGTGACTATAAACTTTTTTCTTTTGTCTTAAAAGATAAGCTCATTTTTCTCTAGAGAATTTACATTCAATAAGTCATCTTGTTGCAGAGCCTAGTTACTCAAAAGCTAGGCTGTTGGGTTTATGTTGTGATTATTTTTTCTCTTTAACTTTTCCAGCTATAGTAACTGTATCTGTGATGTTTGAAAAAGTGGCCATCAGATGGGAGAGTGGAGCATGATGCCCTTTTTCTCTTATGGTAGAGTGGATCTGGCTAAGATGTACACACAGAATGTATCAGGCTTGCCCCAGTCCTGTGACATTCTTGCTATCAAAATATGGGCACACGGTTTGGGGATGCAAGGTTACAAACTGTTTTAGGTTGTACTAAAAATCACTTCCCTTTGCTCTAAATCATTCTCCACACAGTACCCAATGAATGTATGTGCACAACTGGTTTTCCTTCTATTTAGAGCATCATTCCTGCTTCACTGCAGTCATACAGAAGAATGACACTTGGTCATTTTCTTTGGTTTTCCCACCCCCATAAAATTAGGAAGTAGGCCCTCCACAGTAATTTGTGATCCTGATATTTGTCCAACAGAGAATGAGTTGATGTAATCACTGGAAAATCCTGGATGGAAACCAGTGTGTGCTGGGTCTGGATCAGTGACTTGGCAATGGTCAAATGCCTGATTTCCAGTGGTCTTGTGAGCAGATCTGCATACAGGTAAGATAATTTCAATACTGATAGTATTATAATTTTTTATAATGACCATGTGATATACCATATATAAAGGAAATTCACAAAAGTAGATGATTCCTGTGTGTGTTTTAAAGGCAGACTATTTTTAAGTCACATATAAATAGTGATTTTGCGTGTCTGAAATTCCAACTTGGTAGGAAATTCCTCCCTAACACCCCCCCTCTATTATTTAACTAGTTTTAACAGATTAGATGAAAATCAACTGGACTAGTTAAAAAGTTTTTCTGGTATTTCCAAAAATGACCAAAAATTGTTAAATTCCTGTTTCACTTTAAACTATGACTTCAAGTTCTTTTGAAAGTCCCAACTGAATGTACCTGGGAGATACTTTCATATGAAGATGCTTTTTGCTTCCCTCTTCTTGACTGCATTATGTCATGAAAACAGTGTCATTCTATATAATTCTCACAAGCATTTGATGCTGGATTAAAAATAAGTTAGGAATAAATATGCTTTTTTTCTCATAGAAAACTTTCCAAAACATAACAGAGCATGAGGTGTTCCTCTGTTTTAGATGAATTTATCTCACCTGCTTAATTATGGACACAGTATGTGACATTTTTGATTGTAATTTACAGAATGTGTAACAAAAGGATGAAAATGCTGTAAAAAAATCTTATTCAGATGCTAGAATCTTTTGGTATATTAGGCTTTGAAGTTGAATTGGCATTTGCTTACCAATATGCTTTAAATAAAACTGCGGTATAGTGATCAAACTCTTTGGAAGGACTAAGATTTGTCTTTAGGTTTGCTCATCTGCAATTTCTCCATGTATGTAATGGAGGTCAGAGGAGGTTAGAATTTCCATAGTTGGTGGCAGTGGAAATTGAGCACAGCACCCTAGTGATTTTGTTAATCACAAGGCTGAGGGTTTTTCTAGGTTTGAATTTTTATTCCAGTTTTCAGTATGATGGTACATGAATGTTTAGTGACAAAAAAGGTGGTATGTGGCTTTATCTATACCTTCAGAATTAAGCAATTTGCATATTTAAGTTTGGAGTATTTTCTTTGAGTGGCTTTTCAGTCTTTTTGAGCATGGAGGGTGTGTGTGGAAAATCCTTTTAACCCCATGTTGAAATAATTTTAAATGATGTTAATAATAAGAAAATCCACACACTCCTGAATTTAGAGATAATCAGTGGTTTAAAAATTACATGTTCATATTGTTGCTCGGAAAAGGCCAGAGCTTTCAGAAATACTTAATCTACTACTCATCAGGAAGCTGATGACTTTTGTTTCACTTCCTATGGAATATACACACTCCTGTTAAGGTAATTTACTCTGAAAGGAACTTGCATGTATTTCTGATTAGTGTGACCTTCAAATACTTTCCGTTTTGTAATGAACTATTGGGAGAGTCCCTTGAATAAAGGAGGTCTTTGTAGTGTATGTTGGAGTCTTAGTTGAAGGTGAAACACTTCAGAGAGGAGTCCAGCAGATCACTGATTCATTGCCTTTTAATTCTCTCCCAGAACTGTCTTTGTAAAAATGCACCTAGTTAAGAATGAACACAAGAGAACTGCTATGGTAGACACAGGCTTCACGTCATGTTGGCTTCCAGTTAAAAAAACAGTAAGCTGGCAATTTTAAAGGAGCAGCAACAAAGTGATGACCAGGTGCCAAGTGCCAGCTTTCCTTATTCATCAGATTCAAGAAGAATTGGATAAAGAAGAAGAAGAGATGATGGTTTTCCTGTGCCGAGACCTTGCTCCTGACTTGGCCACTGCTGATCTTAAAGACATCTTGGTGGCTTTGAATGAGAGAGAGAAACTGACTCCTGTTGGCTTGTCTGAGCTTCTGTACAGAGTTAAGAGGTTTGACTTGCTGAGGAGGATCCTGAACACTGAGAAAGCAACAGTGGAAGCTCACCTTGCCAGGAGTCTCAGACTTATTCCTGATTACAGGTAATATATCTATTTCAGATTTCAGAGCTACACTATCTTGTTCAAAATAAGTGGTTTGCTTTTTTCCTTTGTTTGGGGGAGGGGGGCAGTATGGGTGACTTGTTTTTCTATTTATTTTTGTAATACTTCACAGATTCAGAGAATATTTCTTGAAGGTAGAAGAAAAGCAGAAAAGGACATTGTCTCTAGACTTAGAGTTAAAAGAATATGTCAAGTTCAGTCCCTGAATTAAACTTTAGTAGTTTCTTACTAGTCATGGCATTAGAAGCATCTGTATTTAAGGAGTTTGTGTGTTTGTGAGTAAAACCAGTGATGTTTGTAGAGTTCTAGATTAGCAGCTAAAAATGACACTTTAAAGGAATACCATTGGTTAGAGATATTTTCTGCTTTGCTTTGGGCACATAGCCATGTGGTATAGTTTTTCTCAAGGGACCTCTCTCTTACTTGTTTTACTCTATTAGTTTTGAGAGATTTAAATTTAGAAATTCAGTTATTTTCTTTGTGAGACTTCAGAAAGAAATCCATGTACTCATAAGGAAGATTTTCCTGTACTAAATTCTCATTAAAATAAAAACTCTATAACTAATAGGTAAAAAATAACTCATAGGGTGCGATCTGTTATCTCTCACTTCATCTCTATTAAACATTAAGGAAACTTCTGTTTTCCTAAAAGTGTCTATTACAGTGGCTGTCAGTCTGAAAAACATAGGTGCTGATTAGCAAGAGTAGGTATTTTATAATTGGATCTTGAAAAGGGTAGGTTTTTTATCTGTCTATTAGTTAGAAATGGCAGATTAAGACTGGAACATGGGGAGAAGTTGAATAGTTGGGAAAGGCAGGAATGTTACAGCAAGCTAATTCTTTAGAAATATCTCAACTTTATTTCAGGGTACTAATGGTAGAGATAAATGAAAATCTGGAAAAAGAAGAAGTGGGTTCTCTTGGTTTTCTACTCAGGGATTATGCACCTCGTATGAAAATGGCAAAAGATAAGGTATGTTTTCCTGCTGGCATTCTCCTCTGGAGCCAAGAGACATTAAAAAAATAAGTAACTAAACATCAGAGGAAAGGAGACAGTACTGCAAGGAGTATTGAGGCAGGAGTACACAAACATCAGGAAGCAGACAAGGAGTTGTGGCTTCTATTTCATTATGTTGATTTTTAATTTGAGGAAAGGAGCATGGAAAACTAGTAAAAAAGTAAGAGGGAACAGTGCTTGTTCTAGTGTGTGGTGGTTGAATGAACTTCATGGGCAGAAGGCATTTTACAGAAGTCTTTCTTCAGTATTTCTGACCTGAAAGTTCATGTAAGAATGATCTCAAACTGATAACCATTTGAACCGTATCTTGAATTACAAGGTCACTTTTTTTGTGCTCTGTTTCACTTACAAAAGAACAGATATATTGTAATTATATCCTTATACTTTTACATTCTGAATATTTGTATTAAGTCCTCTGGGAAAGGAGAAATTCAGTAGAGAGGATTCAGAAACCTCGACCACTGTGCAGAGAAGACTGAAGATTTCTCAAAGCTTTCCTTGCCTCTTGCTTTGTGGCATGTGAGATGACATTCCCAGTGGCTGGCTTTGTAGCAAAGCAAAATGCAAAACTGTTTCCTCAAAAATTTAAGATTGATTTTTAAGAATATTGCTCTGTAGTTTCTATTTCTCCTGTGATAATACCAAGGATTCTTATGTCTCTCAGATAATTTTCTTAGAAGATGTAACATCTCTAATTGTTTATACAGCCTTTATGACCTCTCCATGGTATTTTCTGTGTTGCTTTGTTACTGCTGGTGGAGAAAAAATTACTGATATGTTTGAGTTTATGTTGCTGTTCTAGAGTTTTCTAGCTCTTATAATTGACCTGGAGAAGCTAAATTTGGTGACTCCTAATCAACTGGATTTGATAGAAAACTGTTTTCGAAGTATTCACAGGATAGACTTGATTAAGAAGATTCAGAAGTACAAACACGAAGGTAAAATGCTCTTTTTACAATGGTTAATCTTGATAGCAACAATCAGATGTGCTGAAGATAAAACTATGACTTTCAAATAAGGACATTTGCATTCTTCATAGATTTAGGTTTTTAAAAACAGTTGAAATATCACGGTGTATTTGTGTTTCTGTTAAATTTGCAGCTTCAGTGTCCTCTCTTCATTCTCAGCCAGTATACATAAATGCTCATCAGGCCTCTCTCCCTAATCTCAATCTGATTGATCCTCCTTATCACTCAGGGGTAAGTATACAAGAAGCGAAAAAAATCCTTTATTTCTAAATATTGCCAGACTTTAAAAGGAGATCCATCTTTCAGTGCCTGAGGAATGAGAGATGGCTAGTGACTAAAATATTGCTTGGTTTATTTCAGTTATTCCTATTATTTGCTGCATTTAGGGTCTGATTTAAATCTTCTGACTGAGAAAGATGCCCTTTAAAGAACATCTGTGAATTTTTTCCTATTAGTTGAACATACAAAATCCATACCTTGAAAGTTTTTTTGTGCTACACTGTGGAGTGAAAAGTTTTGCTTTGACTGTTCTTTGCTAAACATATTCTTTTATGTACCTCTGGATCTTTCAGGGAAAGTAGCTTTTAATTTTTGAATCTGAAAATTATAGTTTTTTTAAGAAGGGATTTTCAGGGGGCATTTTTTGTGGTTTGTTTTAAACTCAGTTTAAGAAAATATCTCAGTATCTTAAAAGTCATCAGATCCTATTGTATGCAGCATTATTTGGGTTAGCTCTGATATTGTATTAGTATGACCTTCCTTAAAGTCTTTAACCTTGCTAAATTTTATGAAATTAGTTGTCATGTGTTCAATAAACATGCAGTTCCCTGCTGTACAGGAAACAAAATTCACATCTTCAGAAGCATTTCCCTTCTGTTCATGACAAGCTGGTGATTTTTTTTTGAGGAGGACGAACAGTTGGGTGTTTATTTTATTTGTCTCTGCTCTGGGTTTTTTTAATCTGCTCTGGGTAGGTTTTTTAATCTGTTATGTTGTAATTCTATTGAGCTGATAGAAATTAATCTAATATATCCTTCTATCAAGGAAGAAATACTACTGTGCTTTATTTTGGACCACATTTATTAATTCTGGAAGGAGAATAGGAAAATTATGCCTTTTTCCTAATTTCAGATTCAGAATGAGAACACAGAAAAATTACAAAATGGATCAAATCTTTCTCTGGGTAAGAGCATTTTATCTAGTTTTGATAATGTAAAAGAGCCAAATTATTAATTTCATTACATCAAAAGGACTGTTGTTTGATAGTTGTGTTCATGTCTAATCCTGTTAACATCAGGAGCAGAGAGTATTTGATACCTCTCAGAACTAAACCTGGCCTTACTGTTTGGCCTTCTATTTGCTTTGCTTGTGCTGCCACATCTTAAAACAATCTTTAAAATTGTAAGCTTCCGCTGTCAAAACTTCTTAACAGAATAAATACTTTATTAGTAAAACCATGGATAAGATTGACAAGGCAGCTCTGGAGACTACTGGTGTAGTGCAGTTCTGCCCATGAATTCTGGAGTAGGAAGTTTTTGTGTCAGTTCAGGAATGAACT
Source organism: Muscicapa striata striata (assembly GCA_030060385.1). Taxonomy (NCBI): domain Eukaryota; kingdom Metazoa; phylum Chordata; class Aves; order Passeriformes; family Muscicapidae; genus Muscicapa; species Muscicapa striata. The sequence goes on along the minus strand of JAREIS010000056.1, from coordinate 5,412,755 downwards.
TCCCACCAGGAAGCCAGGAAGTTGTGCATTGAATACCAGGTTCTTTCCATGTGTATTGTGTTTTCTCTGGAAACCCCAAATACCTCTCAAATCTGGTGATATTTAAAATTAGTTGGCTGAATTCTTTCAGTATAGAAGAGATTCTTTGTTTCTTCTAATCCCAAGCAATGTAGAACAAAATCCAGATAACATTTTAGAGGTGAATAATTTAGGGATTTTTTAATTTCAGTAGCAAATGTAGAAACTAAGAGGTCCCAATGGGTGAGAACTTTGCTGAAGTAGGTACATTCTTCTTTATAACTGATCTGGTGACAAAAACATACCACTGGTACTTACATACTGAGATTACTTCTGTATGTTTTAACTGCAGCAGAACCAGTTCACATGTCCATTCAGGAGTCAGGATCAGTGCCACACAAGGTATGTGCTTCTGTATATGTATGCATGTAAATAAATATCATCTCTGGGTATTTACCTTAGTTTTCTTTGTGTTTCATTTTGAGATTTTCTTGAGTGTGCAGACAGAACAATGGGTACATCCTCTGCCTTAAACAGCTTCTGTGAATTGTTTTTGCAGAATATATTTTAAATATAAAATATTTGCTGCTACTCTAGAAACAGCAGTTTGCAAAATACATGTATATATGATGTGCACACAGAACTTGTACATTTATTAGTGGAGGCCAAGTTAAAACATGTTGAAGTTCAGACTTCTTGCCACATGCATTAGGAATCACAGAGCTTCTCTGCATGCAGTAAATTTTATTCTTGATTCCCTCCTCACCCCTTGCTCTCCAGGCAGAAGACAGACATACTCTGGGTATTAATGATCAGAATGGCCAACTGCTATTTTCACTAGTTCTGTAGGTCAGGAGCCAACCTGTAGCAAATTGATTTGCTTCAATCAGTTCTCTTGAGCGGGGAGAGGAATTGTGATAGAGTCATTATGGATTATTTAGGAATAAGGAGGTTGTTCTGTTAAATAGGGAAATAAATTTTCTGATGAGCAGTGCCTGCTCATCACAGGCACACCTGAAGAACACAAAAGTTCTCTAAATTCATTGTGTTGGCAGTACGAAGCTTGTACAGTTTTAGTCTCTCTTTAAGAATCTCTATGGTAGTGAGATTGCATAACATAAGGACACAAAATCTAAGCCTGTACCAGAAATAGAGGGAAAAGAATCATTAGTCCCTTTCTCCTGATTTTTTGTTGCGTAGATAAGACACATTACAACCCAATAGACAGATTTCTGATAGCTACTGGATGGAGAACAACAGAATGTTATTTAATAGATCTGACATAAAATTTGAGAAAATAGTACGGTCTGAAAGTTGAAAAGTGATGTATTAACTTTGTAATTGTCCTTTCACATTTCTTAGATGTCTGATGATTCTTACAGAATGCTAAGTCAACCTTTAGGAATATGCCTGATAATAGATTGTATTGGCAATGACACTGGTAAGTCTCTGGAATTGGAAGTCCCTTAACTTGTTAATCTCAGATAATTAGAACAATTTAGTATAAAGAATATAATGCACATTTACCAGCCAGATTAGGGTAGTGTTATCTCAGTCATTTAATCTACCAATTCTAGTAAGACTTCTAAAGCAAAGGATTGGAAGGGCCAACATCAGGTTAAAGCAAACTGTCCTAGTTATTGGAGACAACGTTTAGTTTTTTTGGTGCAGAATCTCTGAATGAAAGAACTTGGAAGAGGATAGACTGAATTTTGGGAGGGACAAAAGTAATGTTCAGCAACCAACAGAAAAATTAGGCTTACAGCAGTTATACTGCAGGTTATTGGCAGAGATGGTCATGTTTCCCACCAGTTAACAAAACCAAAACCAAAGCTGTTGTGGATTTGAAGTGCAATCATATTGGACACTAGAGATTTTTAATGAGGTCCTTTATTAATAATGCATAGGGGCTTTTGTCCTATCTTGCACAGTTTAGCTGAAAATGTCACCACAGTGAAACTGAAAGTGTCACTGCAGCTGTCAGTGTAGTTACTGCTGTGGTTGAAATGTGGGGATTTCCTGATTGCCTTTGTAGAATCCTAGAATTAGATCTTTGCACAGCCAAAAACACCCCTCATTCTCTAGTCACTGTAACACGTGAGGCTAAAAATAAAAATGAAAAATGAAGAGAGTATTTGTAGTCAGTTCTGTAATGGGCTGGGAGATGTAGGGGAAGGAGAGGCTTTCCAGGCATGTCTTGTTTTCTCAAACATAATGGTCCAGCAGACGAACTAACAGAATTGCTGATGTTGTTGAAGGGCAGCAGTTGTGGAGCTCACACATAGAAAGTCTGTATCTCAGATGTTTAAAGTCACCAGTGCATTGTCAGCATTTAACATGATAAAAGGCAAGACTTGTACTGAAATACATTATGGTGCTAGTGAAATTCAGAGGAGACAGGGCATATGGCATTGCTTAAAGGAGTTTGCTAGAAAGGCAGAGTAGTTGTGCAACACTATTCTGAAGTCTGAGTACAATGAAGAAAAAGAAGAGGGTAGAGAAAACATTAGAAATTGTATTTGTGGCATCCATTAGAATCTGTAGCTGTCCCAAGATTTAATCTCAGGAAGGCAAACCAGTAGTAGATACTGTAGGATCAAGAATTACAACACTTTATAATGCCCAGTGTAAACAGCATGAATTTATCAAATGCTGATAAAATGCAGACTGAAATGCACCTTGCTGTTTTGTAAATAGCTGCTTTTGACTTTCCCATTTGGAAATCAGTTTTAATCGTTACATTGTAAACAATCAGGGGAGAAAAAGCTAGTGTTTTATGTAGAATGGAGATGCTGAAAAGTCAGTGGAGGTTTGTTGGGAGGGGCCTAGTGTTGAAGAAATAAACTACTTAGTTTCAATAGCAAAACACTGTAAGTACTGTAATTCAGTATAGTTGAGATTGAGCCTTCGTGTGCCTTGGTTTAATGACATCTTGCTTCTTCCAGATGTGTTGGAAGAGACCTTCAGAGTCTTAGGCTATGACGTTCATTGTTACAGATATTTAAGTATTAACTCCATGAATCAAACATTGCTTGAAGTTGCAAGGTGGCAGAAGCACAGAAATTGTGACAGCTTTGTTTGCATATTGGTCAGCCGTGGAAACTCTCAGAGCATCTTCTGTACAGACCACGCCTTTTCTGGATTCCCTTTGGAGCAAATAAAGAAATACTTCACAGCAGACTCATGTCCTGGACTCCTCGGAAAACCGAAGCTTTTTTTTATTCAGAGCTATGTTGTGCCAGAAAATGAGCAAGAGTGCACCAGTCTTTTGGAAGTTGATGGGAAGGGTGAGAATATCGGTGCTGAAGTCACTATCCCTTATGCAGCAGACATCTTTTGGAGTCATTGCAAGGTGGATGCGTCTACACTAGAACAATCACCAACTGCATCCTCATATTATCTGCGTTGTCTGGCTGAACTACTCCGTAATCCTTACAAAAGGTAATAACCCTTTTTCTATGATAGCTTGTTGTCATGGAGAATGAGAAACCTTAAATTTCATCCCATCTGGTCCTAAAAGGTGTTTTCTTGCAGTGTCCTAGTCTAAAAGACAAGTATCCTCACACAATTGCATAGTAAGGTAGCCTAAATTAGGAGTGAAGTTTCTGATTTTGAAGAGTAAAATTAAAGTGTGTTATGGCATTGGGGTTTGCAGAGTGAGAAGGGAAGAACCTGTCCTGGGTAATGTATGTCAGTGCTTTAGACAGGATTGGAAATCTTCCTTCTCCAAGATAAACAGGCTTCTGTTAAATTGAGGACTGCCATGCACCATTAAGAAGAGCTGTGCTTGCAAATATAAGCGGTCAGTGCTTAAGTTCAGGACAAAAGCAGTAGAGAGGGAAGGATTTTCTACTTTCTGTAAAAGTAATTAACCCTTTGCTCACAGAGCCAACTGATTGCCAATATGTAATCTTGAATTTAAACTGTCAGAAAACTTTTGTCTGCTTACCTCTCCTGTGAATTCTTAAATGGTGTCTTGCTTCATTCTCTAACGGAACGCTTCTGCTTTTGTTGCTGCAGGAAACTGTGCATATTGGCTATCCACATGGAACTGAACAAAAAAGTTTATGATTTGAATACAACCGCTGGCCCAAGCCAACAATACTCACTGCTGCTCCAGCACACACTGAGGAAGAAACTTCTTTTTCACAATTAACTGCTGTTAAAAAGTTCATATCTGAGACGGTTAACAAGAAGCATTTGCTATGATGCAAACAGAATAATGCATACTTTTACTTTATGCATTGGTATTTCATGCATATCTAAAGTGCCTGTTGCTTCCAAACACAGAAATTAAACACATTTTAGTGTGCTAAGACACTAGATTTTGTATTTTAATATAGTAGTCTCTGAAAGCTTGGATGACAATGTTAGCTATTGTATAGCTGTGATGCATATCTTGCTACTGAGTACAACAGGTAAACAGAGTGGAAAGAGATCGAAACTGTAGAGGTTTTTTCTGAGGAAAAACAGAACTGTCACAGAAGTGTTCTTATTGTTTCATGGGTGGTTTTTACCATACCTCGTAGCAGTTAATACTTAAGCAGATACAGGCCAGACCAAACCACTGAGACACACTGATTACTTTCCCTTGCACCTAATAGTGGCAAATGTCTCAGGAAAGCATTCCTATCCAGTAATGCCAGATCTTTGCAAACAAGTTCTGGCCTGCATGCCTCTATAGACTGGCAAAACAGAAGGGAGAGAGAGATGATCTTTTCAATAATCTGGATTCCATCTGTTTGCTTCATTAAAAATTGCATCATTAGAACTGTCCACAGCACACAGGGGTTCTGTGTTAATAAATAAGACAGTCTGCTGTGCTTTGGGCCAAGTATGTTTTCTGCTGATGCAAAAATGAGTCTACATGTGAGAGGACATTACAGTAATCAGCCACACAATTTAAAAAATGTGGAATTTTTGGCAGATGACTTGTGGAAGCTGAAGCACCAGGCATAGCTGTAAAAAGATACTTCAAAATATTTGAACTTAAATGTAGTATGTAGCAGCCATAGGCCTTTAAAAGTGGATTATGTTAAACACCCCACCCTCACTACTTTTATGAAAAAAAAAATGCCTCTGTTAATTCATTTTTTTCCCCAAGTGCTCTTGTTCTTGTGAAAAAAGAAAAGGGAAAATTGTCCTCAATACAAACATTTTTCTCCAATGTATCAGTTGCCTAACATGAAAAGTTCAGTTAACCTTACTTATGCAACAGTATAACTTGGATGGGTTATATTGAAATTTATTGTCACTGAACTTAGTGATATAAAGTAGGTCACTTTAGTAATGTAAATACTTAATTTTTACTCCTAATAAAGTCTCCTAGGCAGGAAAAAAAATTCAAGGCCCTGGTGTGCCTTGCTTAGTATCTGATTAAGTTTTTAATGGAAAAAGAGGATACAAAGTGAGAGATGTGGAATCTTAGAGGTTACTTCCTGTGGTGGCTGGTAAATTAACTAAATGGTGAAACAAATGTTTCCTGTGGTTGTAGAAATAAGATATCATTTCAAGTTACATATATCTAAGCAATGTTAATAAATGTGATCTTCAGATATTAACTTCACTTTCCCATTTCCCTTACTATCTTTTGCATTTGACAAGCACTTCTGCTACCCTGTAGACAACCAAAAGCAGGGAGAATGGAATGAAGAGGAGGCAGATGAGGAAAAGAAATGTGGAAATTTTAAGCAGGAGCAAGAAGGGGAATGGTAGGGAGCATCAAGAGAAGAACAAGTAGGGGAAAGATGATTCAGAGGAGAAATACAGTATCAATATTGGAAGGAGAAGAAAACAGGAAAAAGGAAGTGAATAATAGTGGCTATCCTTACAGACTCTAATGATGTGTTGAGTTGGTTGATGTTTTGTGGATTGGTTGGTTGGGCAGTTTTGAGTGATGCTAAATGCAACTATTTACTTAAAATATTAGCAGCAGAATATATTCTGCTCTTACAGTTTTGTAAAAAGTTCAGTTTGGGGGTTAAGAATATGTTCTTGGCCTTACTGCAAGTAAGTAGAGTCCATGTCCCTTTTGTTAAGAAATGATGCAGAAATGCAGTTTTGAAAACTAGAGGCTCATGTAATTAGAGGCTTCCTTTCAGCGGAAAAGGAAGGGACTCTGTGTACAGCTGCTTGGTTCAAAGTGGTTAGAATGGTCACCCATTGTTCATGGGTGTCAGATACTGATTTTTTTTTTTTCTTCCTCCTCAGTAGACTCTTAAACCATAGCTATACGCAATCTATAATCATACATCTAAGCAGTATTTATGGCCTTGACCTCTGGTTGGTTTAAAGAATGTCTGTTTTTCAGCTTCTGTATTTGAAACAATAAGACACTATAATTGGATACAGATTAAAATATATGGATTCTGAATAAAATTTCTGTATGCAGTCAGACTGATTGTCCCTGTCTCCCTCTAGACCATAAAATAACTCTGAAATTCTTGGTCTGTTTATCCTGCAGACCTCTCCAACTTGTTAAATTTTGCTGTGGAGTTTACAGCTCTATAAAAACGAGCTGATGTAATAAAGGACAGCAAGCCTTACCGTTTCAGCAGGTAGCTCGGCTGCTCTTGGTGTGTTGGACAACAACTGTTGGCATGAGCAAGGAGACACTTGCCATGCTGTCTCCCTTGACCCGAGGTTGTGGGGGGATACAGGTAACCCCGGAGTTGCTGAAAGCCCCGAGGAGCCTGCACTGAGTCTGCTCACCTTCCTGCTCGTCCCTTTGCTGCAGCGGACACGCAGACCCACATGAAAATGGTGTTGCAGCCCTCTCCCACAAGCACTGCTCTTCAAGCTTCCTTCCGGTGGGGAAACAAAAATTAAAATAATGTGCCTTAACTGCTTGAGGCCTTTTTGCGATGTAGCCTGCTTTAAAATGGCTTGGCAGCAAAAGCAAGGGGTATTACGGGTCACGCCTTTCCCTTCGCACCGGAGGCGCTGCCTGAAGCTTTTTCCCGGTCCCTGGCAGCGTTCCCGAGCTCACGGGCCCTGCGGCCGCGGGCGGGCGGGGGGGGCTCCAGCCCGGGCTTGCCTGGCGGGGCAGGGCGGTGCCGCAGCTCGTGAAATCCCTCGCTAGCGCCGGCAGCCGTGCCCCTTCCCGGCTCCTTCCCTCGCATCCACCTGATCTCACATTCCGCCCCGCTGCTGACGCCGCCCCCTCACCTCCTGCCTCGGGCGCGCCTCGCTCTCCCGCCCGCGGTAAGCCGCGAAAGGGACCGCGGAGGGAGCCGCCGCCGCCGCCCCGGGCAGGTGCCGGGAAAGGGATCGGGACTGCAGTTCCTGTAAGAGGTACCAGACGTGGGGCTGAAATGGAGAGGGAACGAAGGGAGGCTCCATGTGCCGAGCCCGGAGCCTAGCTCCCGCTCGCTTTTTGTGTAGCTGCTCCCGGCTGCCCGCGCGGCCTCCGGGATCCTCCCCCCACGTGAGCCGCCGGCGTTTGCGGGCGCTCCCGGCTTTGCAGTAAGATTACACCTTGGGGCAGTGCTCCAGTCAGTAAAACTTTAAAGAGAAGGTAGTTTTACAATCCTTATCCTGCTTACGATTTTTCTGCTCTGAAGGGAAATCTGAAAGCATACATCAGAGATGCGGATTCGTTCCTATTTTTTTCTGTGTCGATGCCCTGCCGGGTCCCGCTGTGGATGTGCGGGTGAGCCGCGCCACGCCTGGGCAACGAGCAGATCCTGCACTGATTGTGCTCCCTCGCGTAGAAACCTTTGCTTCCAGCTGCTCTAAACGAAAGATTGAAGACGCAGCAGCCAGAAGGCACTGAAGCACTTTCTTACCTATTTAACCTTCCACGAGCAGAACAGAACTGCCTAGGCTACATGGAAGAAGTTGGTGTAGTGGAAGGTTGATTAGTCTCTATTAAACCTCAGTGGGTGAGTTGCTCGTGCAGAGCCTATTTAGACTGAGCATTGAGTGCTCTTACATTGTAACTGGCATTTCTTTGTAAGGGAGGCTTGTAAGGGTTTTCTATGCCAAATGTCAAATAGAACCTACAAATACAAATACAAGCAAGTTACAGCTAGGAGTGGGTGGTTATTCCACAGCTTCAGCTTGGGTGTCAGCCTTGTAACAGAGGAACACCTCCCTGCTACAGCCAGAGAACAAGAAGCTCTTGGACTGCAGATCAAGGAATATGCATGAATTACTGTGCTGTCTCCATTAATAGTTACTGCAGTAAAAATAGTTATTGCAGTAAAAACTGCAATAAAAGTTACTGCAGGGACTCTTCCCAGTTGCAACAGAAAGAAGCAAAGATGTGAATGTGGAAGATATTCAAAAGAAAAGGAAATTCAGACATTGAGGTCAAGTGCAGCTTTTTGCTCTGAGCAGGGCTAACTTCAATTATAGACTGGGTTGTTCAGAGCTTCTGCCAAATCTAGTCTTTTTTATAGTCTTGTGTTTAGAGAAGGAAGTAAATTTCAAATTTATTTAAAACCTTTCTTTATTAAAAGGTAATTCAGGGCTTCCAAGCAGCCATTGGGTAAAAATTTTAGTAGAAGGAGTGCTGTATTGAAGGCTCAAGTGTTAATAGTGTTTGCTTTCTGCTTTCAGGCAGAAAGACTGTTGGTTCCAGCAACATGGAGAATGATGCCAGCTTTAAGTTCCGTCAGCAGCTTTTCCATATTAGTGAAAATCTGGTGACTGAAGATGTAGCAGCTTTAAAATTTCTCTGTACTGACTTGCTCCACCTCAGTAAACTAGAAGGTGTGAAGTCAGCAGCAGACATCTTCAAGCTTCTTATGGCTCAAGAATATCTGAATTCAGAAGACACTTTCCTACTAGCTGAACTCTTATACAGAATTAAATGTCACTCCTTGCTCGAGAAACTTGGTTACACCAAGGAAAAAGTACAAGAACATCTGCATGAGAAGGGAAGAATATCTCCATACAGGTAAACTTGCAGTGGAATTCTCTTCCCTCCGTTACTGCTATCTATGCCATACTGTTTTCCATTTTTAATTCTTAGATTGCCTTTGGCTTTTATACCGTCTTCTGTTCTACTTTTATCTCACTGCATCTCTATTACAGGCAGATGCTGTATCAATTGTCAGAGAACATCACCAGCAAGATGTTGGACGAAATAATATTCCTCCTGCAAAACCGTCTTCCAAAGCGATGGAAAATTCTTGTATGTGAGCCAAATGTGTGTATGGTGGGAAGGGAAGAAGGAAAGCGGGAAATAGGAGGAAAAGTGTGAGAAGTGTTTGGCAGAATAGAGCATAATATGCAACTAGGCTAGTTGCATTCATAGGGATAGCAAGAAGGAAGCTGTAGGCAAGCAGGAGTAGAATTTGATACCTCATGCCAAGGTCAGTCACTGACAGTTCACTGTCTAGCATCAGATTATAAAAAAGAGACAAATCAACTCTTTGCCCTGCTTGAGCCATACGCAAGGGAGATTCATGTCCATATGTCATTGGTACTATTTCACAGCAATGAAGCCGTCTTGAAGCCACAAGTCATTAATATGATTTGGGTGAATCTGTTTAAACAAGACCATACCAAATAAAAACACAACCACTGGTTTTCCATGAAGCAGTATTTCTGCTTTAACAGTAATGTAAAATTGTCTGGTCCTCATTGGTAGGGAGCAACGCAGATAATAATGTGATTGTTTGAGACAGGGCTGAGAGGCAAGTTTTGATTTCTAAGGAATAATAATTACATTTTACTCTCTCCTTTTGGCTGTCAGTCTGCTTTGGATTTGCTGACTTTACTGGAAAAGCAGGGCCTTTTAACTAAAGACAATGTAAAGATACTGGAGGATGTCTTTATGATCGTTTCACCTGATCTCCTGGAGACAATAGACTGCTACAAAAAGGCAAAAGGTGAGAAATTCTCAGTCTAGGAGTAGGTTGGCTAAAATGCAGGGAGCACTAGATGGGTCTGAGCAACTGAACTTAAGGTCATATGTGTGTATTGCTGGAACAGGAGTTAGAGTGGCATAAATCTGGCGTGACAATTCCTAGCTTGCATTATTTCCTAGCTGAGTCCCTGAAATACAGAGATGTGCTGGAATATCTGAGGCCACACAGAGCAACCCAGCATGTACAGAACAGGCTGGGAAACTGAAAATCTACTTATAGTTGTATCCCACTTCTCCATTTCCCCATTAATAGTATTGAGGTGATGATGCCTGTCCTGTAAAAGGCAGTTGCCTGCTAATAGGCTGGCAAGACAAACTGTGTGTGCATGTGTGATACATGGGCTATGACCATACAGATGATTTCTGCTTTTATATTTTAAAAAATGAGATTTATCAGTGATTCAGGAGAAAAAAGATAAAAATAAAAAATGGTAACTCCGGTAGTAAGAATTCAGATTCTTCTTAAATACAGGTAATTTCTAAGATGATTTCCAGATTAAAAATTCATTTGAATGTCTGGGGTAGAATCTATCCTTGTACCATGAGTATCTTTATTTTGCAATATTGATACAAATTGTCACAATTGTCACAAAAATAAATATAATAAAAATAAGCAGAAAATATTCAGAATAGATCCATTGAACATGACCATGCCATCTTGTATGGAGGAATTATTCCTTTCAGTGAAACAGTATTTCAAATACAGAAAGTGATGTATTGTAGCTAAACTCTTTTTTGCTGCATTGACAAATACTCGATTTATCTTCACAAATATCTATGCTGGGGTTTTTTCTAGATAACAAGGAAGCTAATTTTACACAAGGCTTCTCTGACCTAAACCTGGAGCTGCATGGAGAATTCAGCAATGTAGAAAATGAACCCAAGGTTTGAGACAATCTTAAGTCCTTTTTGAATACCTGGGGGTGTGAGGTTTTCATCTTCTCTTGAATGACATTTATCACGGAAAGACTTGAGATATCTGTGAGTCTCATAAAGTTTCTTGACTGATAAATTGGAATGTTTCAAAGAGTACTTTAACCTCGGAGGCCAGAAATGTAGCAGTATTGAAAGGTATGTTGTAGACAAAATGGGCATAATACCTCTGAAGTTATTCACACATCAGTGCATGTGCTTATCTTCCAGATAAACGCAAAACATTTGGCATTTGTCTAAGTTGTATATTTTGGAAATGGCAGTAGAATGTGCAAGAATGTGCTGAGAAAAATAGAGTTTCACAGTTTTCACTTTTTGAATCTGGCTTAGAAAAAGCCTCGGGGCATCTTGAAATTAGAAGTCATAGGGGGTAGCATGCAAAGCCATTGTTAGAAGGATTAAAAGGAGGCAAGAGTATCTAGTGAGAAGAGGTCTTGGTACATGAGAAAAGACCTCTTTTGTGAGATCCCTTCTTAGAGGCCTTTTGTGCACTCTTTAACCACAGCAGTGGTTGATTCTCCTTCTGGCCTTTTCTTTGCAATGACCATGGATATTGAAGGAGCAAGCTGCTCCATTTGTTTATAGCTATTTAATTTCTTTTAGTTCTGTGCTGCAAAATCTTTTCATCACCTGATGTTCAGACTGCTGCAAAGCTATTGAAGGAGCTTGGAGTGCTGTCTTCATTTTGTCCTACTAAAATGCACAAAAGGAGGTGTGTATTGCTCTCTAGTGAGCAGGAAGGGACTCCAGTCAATGGAGTTTTTTATTTCAACCCAAGATTTGACTTAAATACATGGTACTTAAGTTTTGGTACTTTCCTGCTTGAAAAACAGTCTTTTTTTAACAGTGGGAGGTAATTTTAAATCTTTATCAAAAAGCTTGTAGTGTGGTAGGTTTATGCACTTCTGAGACTTCTGTTCTGCTTGCATCCTTTCCCAGTGGATCAGTATGAATCACATACTCCAGGTATTCATTACTGTTCTCAAAAAAACCCAACTCACATGTCTAACATGCTGTAGTTTCACTGTGATCCCTCTGCCATGATGCCAAAATATTGTTTTGACGTTGGAAAGAGTTGGGGTCTTCTGTCCCCATCACCAGCTCAGATTGCAGAGTCTGGCTGCTGAATCCTGCCTTTTGCATACAGATGAGAACCCAGACACTAAACTGTTCTTCCACAGTTTGATAGGATGGTGACAGTGTGCTTGAAGTTTCACTGGTGTGTTGTCACACGAGGAGGCACAACTGAGTTCCAGATGTTCAAAAATAGCCCACAGTCTTGGGTGCCTCTAACTCCTGGATGCCAATTTTGAGACATGTTAAGGAAATAAAGAGTGAGTTGAATAAATTCATTGAAACTGTAAGCATTTTTCTCTCCTTTCTACAGACTATGACAAGCTACAAAATGGATGGGCCACACAGAGGATTTTGTCTCATTATTAATAATGTTGACTTCAATAGTTGTCAGAGGAAGGGTTCTTGCAAAGATGCTGGTAAGTTACTGAAGTGAGATTTTTGGAGGATTAGTCTCTCTGTTTTCCCCAGGTGAGTTGATTTTGTAGTATTGCCCTATATTTTATTGTCTGTGGTTAATTAATATTCTAAAAGAGTAAAACGTTTGATATGTGTTAAATTATGTCATTTGTGTATCCTGGGGGAGGAGAGGTTAAAGGATGTGAAAGAGGTTAAAGGGTTTTTCAGTCGTATTATTCTTGAATAATTTTTTTTAACTTATCTTTTATCTACAGCTATAGTAGAGAACTGAAATTAAACTAAATTAAACCATCATTCTGCCTAATATAATGCAAAAATCCATAATCAAGCAACTCTGTGCATACTTCTTTGTTCTGTTTTCTCTATTTATCTCTTATGAATGGAACTCTTAATAGTCAAAACTGCAACTGCAAAATAATGATGTGACAAAGGTTTTGAAAGATCTTATTTGAAACTGGGGAAAGACAGATTCTTTGGGTTTTCAAGTGTCATTTGTGTGCTCACTTACAATGACAATGTATGCACTATTTTCTGAAGCTTGTCTAGAAAAATCCAGGAACTCTGAGCTGATGCCATCTTTTTTTTATTCCAGTTAACCTTTAATTGGTACTAAAATGAGGATGAATCTGCAGAAGTGTCAGGATGTAAGGTGTTCTCCTGCCTGGATTAGCTTGCATGGTGACTTCATAAGATGTTTTTCTCTTGCCTCAAATTTTCCTTTTATCTTTCATTTATTTACAGACGAACTGGAGAGAGTATTCACGTGGCTTGGTCTGGATGTGAAGATTTACACAAATCAGACATCTGGGGATATTATAAATCTCATGGAAACTTGGCAGAATGTGCAAGATCACAAAGACAGGAACTGTTTTATATGTTGTATTCTATCTCATGGAAGCTCAGGAGCAGTCTACGGGACAGATCACAAACTTGTGTCAATCCGCATGCTTATGTCCCACTTCACTGCCAGACGATGTCCCCAGCTGGCTGCAAAACCCAAACTCTTCTTTATCCAAGCATGCCAGGGTAACAATGTACAGCGTCCTGTCTTTGTTGATACTGATGGACCAACTCCTGACTCATCTGCTGTGCAAGAGAGAGTTTCTTCTTTTCAAAGTATTCCTGAGGAGGCTGATTTCCTCCTAGGCTTGGCCACAGTTGACGGATGTGTTGCTTTCCGGCACATTGAGGAGGGTGCTTGGTATATTCAGTCCCTCTGCAGCAAGCTACAGTTGTTGGTACCAAGGTAATACTTGGCTTAGTGCTCTGGTTACATTTTTCTTGTCTAAAGGTAGTTAATCTAGGAACACCCACCCCTGTTCTAAGGTGGATGGAATTAGTTAAAGTGATGATTTTGCACTGATAAATTTACATGAACTCTGCTAGTACCATACATGTTATCTGTAGAATGTGAAGTTTATTGTGAAAAAACACTCAAAACCTCACATCTATAATCTTTAAGACAACACAGTTTATTAAATGATAGGTAAAAATATTTTTTCCACTATTTTTCTTTATTGGTTGAATTAAGCAAGACAGAGCAAGAAAAGGTCTTTTGTTTTTAATATTACTCAAATTAGGACAAAAGAGAAATTTGGAGAAAAGTATATGTTTTTAGTGTTTTAAATGCTCATACTCTATCTTCTAGCTGATCAGGGAGATGTTAAGTGGATTGCCATCTGCTCACTAATCACTAATTTTTATTTTTTTTTCCCTCTCCTGGCTGTAGGGGTGAAGATATTTTGTCAATTCTTACACAAGTTAATGAAGATGTGGCCAGACGTGTTAGCCCTTCAGGGACAAAGAAGCAAATGCCCCAACCAGCATATACCTTAAGAAAAAAATTTATATTCCCAATACCTATGGACCCTCCTCCTTCAGAGCAATGTCGAGGCTTTTAAAACACATCATTTTACCATCTCATTTAAATGCATTTTTAAGAGTTAGCCAAAATCCTGAGGATCTGTTAGCTTCAATGCAAGGTCTCATAAATTTTTTGTCAAGCAAACTGTGAAACTGAAGGAGACACAGTTAAAACAATCCATGTGCCAGCTATTTACATCATCTATATATTCAGAGTTATCAGTGTTGGAAGAACCACACTTCTGTCATGTTAAACATTTTTGTATGTGCACAGGATGCAGATACAAAAGGTTTTTCCTGGCAGCATAGAGATTGCATGTCAGCTCTCATATTTAAACCAGGATTGTTAATGGTCTGGTTTAGACTCATCATCTTTTATTTTGCAGGCTAACAAATTTAAATACTGTTTCTAAATCCACTAGCTATGTTCATAGAGACAAAAATGTGGGAATGGATAGACAAACCTGAAGTAGTAAGTGGAAAAGGATTTCTTCAATCTCTAATGAAAATTACATTTAACTTAATAAAGAACCAGTAACCAACTGAAATCAGCAATTTCTTCCACAGCGCACACAGATATCCTCAAATGGCTAACATAAACTTCATGTACAATGAAATTTTCCAAAAAGAAATTAAGCCAAAATGCTGCTTTTGAAGATTTGCATTTAGATTAACCTTGTTAAGCATGACATTTTTTAATTATCTTTTGTTGGTTTAGGGTCTACAATGCAGCCAGTTTGAGAAGGCTCCTATAGACTAAGCTGCTAAGAATTTTTTCAGTTAACTAAATAATGCCATGTTGTTTTGTTATGAACACTTAATTATGCATGCCTGTGTCTTTCCTGTTTGTTACTACATTAAATTCATACTTTTCAAGAGCTTGGTGAGATAAAAATTTTGTATTGGGGTAAGGGTTTATCTTTGTTTCTGACTGATTCCTGCACTTTGTTGGGCTGCATGAATCAGTGAGGTTTTAAGTGGTTCAGGGTTTAAGCTGAAGTGAAACCTTATCAAAACACTTACTGTTATATATGATTAGCAAGACCTTAAGGTGAAGATAGGAAAGGATACTGTCTAGTGCTATTGGGTGCAATTTCTAGCTTGCACTATTTTTAGGAGGGGAGTTTTGCATCATACAGAGCATTGAAATGCAGCCAGTTTTCCAAAACATGATGGTCCCTTTATGATATTGTCATTTTTGTGCAGGAGCTGTGTATCCCGCCTCGTGGCAGTGCAAGGGACAGTTGCTACAGTTGCTGAGCAGGCGAGAGCCACAGCAGTTTTTCTTCCCTAAGATCACTATTTCTAGGGAGATGAATTTTTGGCAGGCTGTACAAGGAAAAGATTGGGTCACTAGGACAGTTCTGGAGGAAACCAGAGTATAGGGGAGCCAAGGGAAATGAGGGAGACTAATTTAAAAAAAAGGGCAATAACATTTCCATGAAGGGCGGGAGAGGAGGAAATCAAAAGTGAAACTAATAGTGCCAAAAGGGGTGGACCTTAAGACTGCTGATCGAGAGGAGAAGCCATTATCTATTTGTCACAGAGCACATATCACGGCATGGTGGCTCTTTCAGACTGCAACTGAAGACTTGGTTCAGGTAAGACACAGAAGAAATGGAGGGAAAGACACGCTGAGACTTGGAATGACATGGAGACAAACATTTTGGGTCTGAAAATGAAAGAGTGCTGGTGGTGTTCCTCTGTGCTGTTCCCAGCCTTTGGATGATGGCGCAATTCCTGCCAGTGCAACAAGGTTTTCTGATCTGGTGCTGGAGTGTGCCTTTTGGAAGGGATTTGTACACCTCATTCTATCAAAGGGTATGGTATTATTTTGAGTTTGTAAAGATACATAGGTTGAAATCCATGAATGACTGCTTTCATTGCAAAATTTTAACAAATTTCATCACTCCTAACTCTCTTTTAAGGCTGCCTTGAGGGTCTGCTGAGAGTCTGGTAGCCATACTGAGTGCTGTTTCATTTCCTGCTTCATGGAAGATTCCAGTGACTTGCATGCCTTCATTGAAGGCTGAGTTATTTACTTCAAAGAGAGCGAAGATGTAAGAAGTTAATTAGGTTCAAATTCTCCTTTAAATGGGGAAGTATATTACATAAATAATTTCAGAATAATATTTAGCTGTTGATTTCCCTGAGTGCTACTACTGAATTTGGTGCTAATAGTTGGCTTTTTTCTTCATTTAAAAATATCTTCCTGTTAAAAATAAACTGGGGGTGGTTGGAGAGGGACTTTGGAGAAAGGGCATAAGTCATGGCAGAACTGGTGACAGAGCAGGGCAGTGGGAGTGAGATATTTTGAATGAAAATATGTAGATTCAGCCATCTCTCACTGTCTTAATTAGGATTTGTGTATGAGCAGAAGTGCTGAGCTGTGCTCTGTGCTAGAACGCTCTAGGAATGCTGCTTAGTTGTTGTTGTAAAACAAAAGCAAAACTTGACTACTTCATGGCTTGTTTGCCATTTTTTTCTCACGAGTTCTGTAATAATCAGTTCTCTGAAAAGGGAAATGTGAAGTAGCTGAAGTAAGGATCTCCTGCTTTTTTAGCATTTTATTCCATTGTAATGTAGTTTTTGGAAGTCATGTGACAATACCGTATTGTAAAAAAGGCAGGCTTTTCCTGGAACTTTAGAGACTGGCTGTCTCACTTTCTTCAGAGTTGTCCTCCCATGTAAGTGATTTTAAATTACTACTACTATTAATATTAATTTTATTTTTATAATTTGTATCTTTAAGTTAGCAAACTGGAAGAAAAAGACAGTGGCAGTTAAATATTGTTTTACTTGTTCCTTGTAATTACAGATAGGCTTAAATGTAACATATAGGTGGCATATCTCTTCTAACTGCAATAATTTGATGGGTTTTACAGCCTTTGAGAAATAAAATGAAAATTCACTTTACAAGAAAGATTTGCTTTTATAAACAGTATCTCTTGTATCTTAAATGAAAGGCATGATTTATATGAGAAAGAAGATAACTTCATAGCTACCTACCAAGAAAATACTATTCTTTCCTGTGTGGATATAGAAATACAAAGTAATCAGGTAATCATTGAATTGTGAGGTTAAGCACATTCAGATATTACTGGTTTATATGGCCTGAATGATATGGATTCTTGCCTGTTTAAAAGTTTGGTTTGAGTGGATTTAAAGAAAACAGTATTTTGGGGCATAACACAAATCGTATGGGCTGTGTCACAACATGTTTCACTGTTTTAGCAGTTCACTTGAAATACAAAGGTTTCAGATTCAGTTCTACATTCACTCTTGCTAACCCACAAAATGCTGAGACCAAGGGCATGCCACAAAAAGCTCCTTTGCTGTAGAGGGGTCCTTGGAGGAGAGCAGAATACAATTGTCTGCTAATTATTATTGCCAGTTAGTCAACTGAGCTACCTTGGAGTATTCTTATTGAAACATTTGCAGTAGTAGAAGTAAAATGGATTGCAGTACTCCAGTAGCGTAGGAGTAGGAAATTCTCTTTTGTCATTGTTGACTTTTCTGTCTCCCACTGCCAGTGTCTCTGTAAGACAAGAGACCACTTCTGAATGCATTTATATAGTTTCTCTTCAGAGATCCCCAGATGTTGTACACCTAAGGCAGAGAAAGTAAAGCGGCAAATGGGTCCCTTACTAGAAGGAAGTGGAGACAGGTCCTTTAAGTGCAAGCTGTGGGCTGATTCATCTCAACCATTCTGAGCATTGCTACAGGAGAGGTGTGATCAGGGGAGAGGATCCTGAGGCAGTGGTGCAGAGCTGTGCTATGCTGAGCCAACTCCTTGCTCCACCCTGAGACTTGCACTCTGTCCCCAGCCCAGCCCAGCTCAGTTCCTGGGGAAAGGCTGGCTGTGCACACCTGAACAAAATGCACACGTCTAATTTAGATAATGGACATGCACCAGGTTAACTACAGCAGGACATGGATTGGGCGGATTGGGCACACACCCTGAAGTGGTTTTAGTTGGTCAATCTGAGTTTCTTGGGGTTTGTTCAATTTTAAATGGGATTTCACAGAGATGTTTTTACCTCTCTTAAGTGGTTTAACAGGGTGTCAATATTCAAAACTACCCAGCTGATTGGTTCTGTCAGGTCCAAAGGAAGCTGCCAAGGTCCTTACAGGGAATCACTTCGGTAGCTCGTGGATCTTTTCCTTAACTAAAAACCAAACGACGTTAAAACCATGGCACATCCCCTCTGCCCTTTATACCCTGTCTATTCTCTCTCCATCACCAGACTATCCATGTGCCAGCATGAACACAGGATCTAAGGACTGGGGATATTCTTTGCTTTCTTCTCTTTCTTGGCTTGCACAGCTATATTATTTTACCCCATATTCCATTTTGAAGTTTGTTGTGGGAGGGAGGAGCTTGTGGAGATTTTTGTGGCTTGTGAGCCAGCACCTTTGTGTAGTGGTGGCATGGCTTGCAAGACAGCACCTTTGGGTATTGTGGCTTGTGAGCCAGCACCTTTTGAGGAGTTTGTTGTGGGAGTTGTGGAGCATAATGTGCAAAATTAAGGGCTTGTCAGCCTCTGCTCTTGTGGAAGTGTATAGTATAAATTTAAGGGCATGTTAGCCAATACCTTTTGAGTTTAAATATTGGGCTGTTTGTCACTGTTAAGAAGATGGTACGATCAAACAATAAGAGCTCCTGACACATGTCCAGTGTCTTTGTTCAGCCTGACAAGAATTTATAACAGACACCAACATGCCCATGGGTTGTCATATCAGTGGAGGCAGGTCCTGTAAGTATCAGGCAGAGATAGCTGGAAGGCTTGGAATTTTCCAACTTCTTCTTGTGCTCAAAAGTTGAATCCATAAGCCAAGTTTAATATTTCTAAAGCTGATGGAGAAAGTGGAGGGGAAGGGAGGTGGTATTCCATGCTCAGTGAAACAGAGATAGTTTGCTAAGAATTCTTCTGGCCTTTTTAAAAGGGTTGACAGGATCTATATTTGCTTTTAATATTACAAATTAATTGACAGCTTGGAACTGAGTTTTACTTGATGCAGATAAACCAAAACAGGAAGATGTGCTTTGGGTTTGCTGACCAGAAGCAGTATAAAAAGAAAGGAGAAGCCAGATATCTTATAGTAGCTATACTCATGTTGACTATTAGTCTTGTTATGGTATAAAATTTGTCAGTCTCGTTTATGACATAGTCAGTAATTCAGACTAGCAAGTGGCTGCTTCTCCCAAATGGTATCAAACTTCAAAAAAACCCCAAACTCGAATAAAACCAGCAGCAGCCTGCCAGGATTGTACATCCTGCCTGTACATTGGTACTTCCCACTGTCTAGACACACCATAGGAAGCAGGAATGATCTATGACTTTCTTTGCTAATGTCATTTAGTACAGAGGTTTTTAATATCCTTTGTTAAGTCCAGAGAACTGAAAGAGCCTCAGCATCAAAGCTACGAGAGCAAGACAGCCTCTCTCTAGTGAAATACTTCTAATTGCATGTATTTATTTTGGGCTATTCTACATGATGTGGTACCCCTTATATGTACCATGTTGCACTAGTCTTACTGACAAATGAAATCAACTGCTGTTTGTGTTTAGATCCAAATCCTGATGTGAAATGAGTACAGAATTACGCAAACTGCTTTTTGAAGTTTCTGAGGCTTTGGTCACAGATGAACTGGCAGATCTTAAATTCCTCAGCCTGGAGCATGTCCCCAGGAGGAGGCTGGAAGCCATCCAGGACCCCAAGGCCTTCTTTGAAGTGCTTCAGGAGAAAGACCTGATCGGGCCAGGGAACCTGTCCTTCGTGAAGGAGCTGCTCTACCGGATCAATCGGATCGACCTGCTGACTGCCCACCTGGGCTCCAGCCGGGAGGAGATGGAGAGAGAGCTGCAGGTCCAGGGCAGGGCACAGGTGTCAGCTTACAGGTACACACAGGAGCATGCAGAATGCAACAGTTCAGTGTCAACTGTCTTTTCTGTCTGCACTATTGTCTTGTGAATATCCCAGCATAACTGTATTTATTATACATGAATTCCTGCCATTGTGAGTTTTACATTTTGCAGTTCAAATGTTTAATTGTGGTGCTTATTTCTTATGGCTTTCTTGAAGGTCTCTCTATTCTTTATTGTCAGGCAACTGCTGTATGGAATTGCAGAGGACTTGATTCCAAGAGACGTCAGAAGTGTGAAGTTCCTGCTCCAAAAAAAATTACCAAAGAACAAGCTCCAGGAAAATGCTGTATGAAAAATGGTCTTGAGAAATTTTTTGCAAGGCTAGTTCGGAGTCCTCTAGTTCTTGTTAGAAGGGAGGAAAGATAAAGCAGTCCACTCTCAGGAAAATCTGGTTGGAAAGAATTGTGATGTTAGCTAATAGCTGCTGTGTGAAGGAATGGATCCTTATGTTTTGCATTGTATCTTTGCCTTTTTTGCTCTCCTGATTCTATTTTCTCTCCACCACCTGTCTCCGGAATCTTGTCTTCTTGCAAAACCCATCATGCTCTTCCTTTGATCTTTGCTTAGCATTAATAAGACAAATGTCTTTATAAGACATATTCTATACCTAAGAAGAGTGGTTTGCTAAAGGAAAAACAATGGAGACAGAAAAGCAAGTACTAATGCGAGTTCAACTATGAATTTTTGTATGTCAGTGGGTAAATTTTCTTCTTTATTGTAATTTGGAGTAACAACATATTGTTAACCTTTCCCCAAAAGTATTCAGAGGTTGGGTGAGCTACTTTAATATTTGTAATGAGCTGTGTTATAAAATGCTTGGTATTATTAAGAACCTCCCTTAAAAGTCCTATTTGTATTGTGGAACATAGAGGAAAATTAGCAGATCTACCTCCAACTTGGTGGACAGCTGAACTTTAATAAAAAAAATTTGGGCTGAACAGCTTTTCTGTAATAGAAAAGGCAAAATGGCATAGCTAAAGGACTTGGCAGCACTTCATCAGAACACAAAGGCACAACAGGATGTTATATTATCCTCATCATTGCTTTGTACTACTGAAACAAAGCAGGATAGCCTAGTTATAGGCAATTTCTAATTATCCTGCTTTAAGCTTAGTGATGATGTGTTTATTCAATTGCATTGCATCTTTACCCTTGCTTTAATGATGTTTGGAGGAAAAAGTAATAGGTCTTTGGCTAGTCTGTGTCTGGGAATGAGGATGTTGTCTTCTGCCCTGTTGCAGAGATGCCTGATACTGTGGTTATCAAAGGCCACTGAATGAGCTTGGGTTATGTGTTTTTGTTTTACCAGTCAATGCTGCAGGTCTTTCTGGAAATGGAAACAAATGGGTTAATTAAAGAGGATAACCTGACAATGCTGAAAGATATATTACAGAGAGTTAGATGTGACCTAAAGAGAAAAATTGATGCCTATGAAGAAAAAAGAAAAGGTAAATCTATTTAATCTGCTGTTCAAGAACAGAGCTGGGGTATTTTGTGAGTTTTACAGCACCATCCTTGGCAGCTTAGAAATCTAGCGATAAAAGAGAGACCTTATGGTATCCTAGGATAGGCAGAACAGCTCTGGAGAATTTTGATTTCTGAAGTTTTCTGCTACTTCATTAGTAAATAATGCCATCATGGATTCTTGTATCTATCCTTGAATTAGGTTCTGTAGCTTGTAAATGGTCTTCTTCTGTCTTCTCTTTGCCTTAAATGCAATTTATCTGTTAAGGAAAAAAGAGTGGTGCTGGTTTTGGATCAGCATAACTTCCAAATCACTGCAAGAGACAGTGACAGGTGACTAGTGCTCACTATCTTCTGTTAGCCAGGTCCTTTGTTCTTAGTCAAAGGAAGGTCCCTGAAAAGCAGTCATTTGGCTAAAGTGTAGCTTTCTGTAACCAGATGGGAAATTTCAAGGACTTCAGTATATCCCGGCTGTTGCAGCTGAGGTGTTCATTTGGGAAACAGGATGTCTCAGTCAATCCTTCTGAATGTCTCAGGACATGAGTTTCCTCAGATCCATTTAAACAGTCCATGCAGTACCCTGCAGAGCTACCAAGTGGTTTTCCCTGCAGGTCTTTGTGCTGCTGTCCTCTGCTGGTGTCTTTAAAAGAGCAGAAGATAATTTCCAAGGGAGACTAGTGGAAGCAAGTCCTGTGTCAGAAGAATGGCTTTCTAGTAGTATTGTTATTATTTTGTCCTCTTGATAGGTAGAAAAAAAGCATGTTGTGTAGAGCTTGTTACCTTGGCAATTAAATTTCATTTAAACATGTTTTTGTAACTTGTAAAATGAGTACTGTGATTTGGTTTCCTTGGTTAGAGGCAGGGATTTGATGATTTCTTCACTTTTTTCAGAAAGTTGTATTCAAGTAAGTGTTCTGAGGAGATCTTTCATTATGCTGGTATTTTGCATCCTTGCATCCACTAACACAGTAAAGTTCTCTGGAGAAGAGACAGTAGCCTCAGAAGTAAATGGACCAGCATTTTGTGCTCTTGTACAAAAATGGGTCTCCTCTTTCACTTATATATCCCACAGTGGAGATGCTGGCGAATGACTTCCCTGGGATGACTACTCACATTCAGCCTTTCATTATTTGTCTCTTGCTACCAGTAAAAGGAGGAGGAGAGAAGCAATGGAGCACAGCCCTGCATGGCTTCTATAATAACCAGCAGTCTGTGAAAGTGGAGCCGTGCTCGGTCCAGTTCTACAAAATGCTGGTGTCTCACTGGTGTGAAACCCCCTCCACCTCACTCCTTGTTCTGGCCTTTTGAGTGTTGAAATATGCAGAGTGGAAGATTTATGCTTTTAGTTCCAAAATGCTTTGTTTATCTTCTCTTTCTTAGAAAATTATTCTAGGGAAGAAGTCCGTTATCCTGTGTCTGTGTCTGCACATCCAGAGGAACAAGGAGCAGAGGGGGAGGCAGCAAAACAGGTGAGAAATACCTCAAGATTACTTTCAAAGTATTTATCCATCTCCTGGGAGAGGGACCATAAATTCATGACACTGAGCAGGTGAAGCAGCCAAGATGGAGGGGTTCTGGCTCTATATGTAAGCCTTGGAACAATTCCTATTTTCCAAACAAGATCAGGCCATCTTTGTGGGGACCTAGTTGTCAGCAACCTTTAAAGCAAGAAATGAACGAACAGTTGAGTGAAGAAAACAATCTTAATGATGATGGAGACTGGGACAATAAAGTCCTGGCCAGGATATTCCTGGACAGATGTGAAGGGAATAGCAGAACTTGCTGCCTCACTGGAATCGCACAAGGACCCTCAGAGGAAATGGTGGGGTGCAGGATCTTTTCCTATGCACATGCAAATTTGTTTTTCTGGATCCTTTCTCCCATGTCAAAATCATATCCTGACTGAAGAGAGAGAGGAGGAGGGGTTCAGGGAGACAATGCAGATTCCTCTCCTCTGTACCTAAATTGTAACCTTAGGCTTTTCCTTTCTTGTTTCTTGGCCTTTGTGATTTTTTTTTTTGTGCTTAGATAATTATGAACCAGCAATTTGTGTATAGTGTATTTCCCTTTTGAATGCTTGGCTCTAATTTCCTACCTGCTTTTTTTTTCGTTTGTTTGTTTCTGCAGCATGGGAAAATATATAAGATGAAAAATAACCCCCATGGTTACTGTTTAATTCTTAACAACTACGAATTTAAAAATCCACTTCACAATAGAGAGGGAACATTGCAAGATGGAGGTAAGTACTTTTTAAATCCAATTACTGCTTTGGGTTTTTTCTCTGATAATTCTCTGAAACAATTATCTAATCTTTGCTGTGAAGAAGAATCATGTCCATGGTAGTCCTTGGCCTCCAGAAACAGGAGTGGCAGCCAATGTACCACTGGAAATATGCCACTTCCAACATTTAGCTATGGCTTAAAGAAGGATCTACTTTTTGTTCTAGGAAAAAGGCACTGTCTTAATTGGTTATATGTACAACTAGTGAAAAATTGATTATTATTCCACCTTTCCAATTTTTGATTATTTTTCGTCCTTCACTATCATAGAAAAATATTTTAAGTCCTCAAATTCTCTTCAATGCTCAAATAAATGCTCTGTAACTTTCCTTAAAGCCTGTCTTCCTGCAAGTCACTTTAAAATAAACAAGAATAAAAAAGTAAAATCAGATTCCTGAAAGGACATGTCACAGACGTTTTAACTCTACCCAGCCCATTTACAGGCTGCTTTCTTCCCAGCTCCTTTCTCTCTGCCTGCACAACAATAAGGCCACCATTTGCTGAGAAGTCTTCATAGCATTTGTGGGCAGGTTACTCTAACTTCCTTCATGCTGCATCAAACATTCTCACAGAATGAGGGACCTACATCATTTAAGAGTGACAGAATTTGTCATTCTAAAGAGGTGGCACTTCCTTAACTTGACAGGTGTTGTTCTTAGGTATCTGAGACTACTATGCAATGCATAGTTAAAGCTTGCTTTAACACAGTAAATGTCACTAATTTGTACCAATACAACATAGAATCTAAAACCTGTTTTTGTTTTAGATAGCATGATACTTGACCTAGCTGTGCTTAAAAAAAAAATAAAATTAGGCAAATTCGGCATTTGGGTTTTTCTAATAGGATTTGGCAGGTTAAGAGCTAGTCAGATGATTTTACTGGTGAAATCTGAACACTTCTGCTAATATTTGATCTACCACATAGACACCAATGTTTCAGCATCTTCCTTGTCACTGTGTATGTTTAACAAGTTCCTTCTGATTTTTTCCCCAGAGGCTGTGAAGAAGGTTTTTAAGTGGCTTCAGTTTGAGACAGTTGAGGAAATGAATCTAGAAGGACAAAAAATACGTGAGACAGTTAAAGAATACAGCAAAAAAGATCATAGAAATATGGACTGTTTTGTTTGCTTCATTTTCTCTCATGGTGAAAAAGACAAAATAAAAGGTGTTGATGATGAGTGCGTAAATATTGAAGAATTAGTCTCCTGCTTCACTGGAAGTAATTGTCCTTCTCTTGCTGGCAAACCCAAGGTGTTTATCATCCAGGCTTGCCAAGGCTCTGGACACCATCCATCTGTTACAGTAGAAGCAGACTCTTCTGGACACCTTGAGGTGGATGCTAGTCCTTTGACTTCCATTCCTGATAAGGCTGATATTCTGATTGGCATGTCTACAGTGGAGGACTACCCATCCTTCCGCGATTGTGAGACTGGCAGCGTTTACATTCAATCCCTCTGTAAGAAGATGGAGTTGCTTTGCCCAAAGTAAGTACTATTTCCAATTCTTGTACATTTGGGGTATTGCAGACATGCATACTTAAGCACGCTGTGCTGAAACACAGTGGTTTGCATCTGTGCAATTAATGCTTTTCACATGCAGACAGTGGAGAACAGTATTTATTTTGAAACTGGGCACTGTTAGTCTTCTACAGATGAGCCAAAGTATAAGTGACTTCCCCTGGTTTTCCTGTGACGAAACTGGGGTTGTGATGCTGCAACATTACACACAAACAAGTGTGTGTATGTGCGTTTTTTAACATCTTTTAACTGATAAATTATTTTTCTTCCAGTGACACCTCATTAGAGGTGAATTTGTTGAGTCATTACACAGACAAAATCCCCCAGTGTTTTGTAGGCATACTTTTCATTGTTGTCTCCCACCCATCCCCTCATAAACTTCATTTAGAAAATAGAATTTCCCTTCAGATATAATTTTCTCATTGCATCCAGAAGACATGGAGAATGTCTTGTGGAGAATGGTTTATTTCATCTTGGTGACCTTGTCTGGCTGTAACCAATGCAATGCTACATGAAGGTTGCTTTTATTTCCCCCAAACACACTGAATTCTGTGGTTATTCAATGGAATGTGCCATTTCAGTGGCAATAGGGTGAAGAAGATACAAGCCTTCCCTGTGATACCACTTTACTGGGGCAAACACATAGCACCTTCTTGGCCAAGCTGCAAGTACCACGTGTTTCAATGTAACTTCTCTTCATTTTTGTTCAAGGCGCGTGGATCTCACAGCCATCCTGACAGAAGTGAACAATGAAGTAGCAGGAAGAGAATTAGCAGGATCTAAGCAGATGCCAAAGATAACATCAACACTACTGAAGCGATTGATCTTTGAAGTTCCACAATGAAAAGTAGACAGTTAAGAATACACTCGGTTAGGAATGACATCTGAAGTGGGCTTGGACATGAAAGAAAATTTACATAAGAAATTATTTGGATCTATGGAGTAGCCCCAGCTTCTAAATTTTCCAACTTCCATATTGAATCAGTCTTCTGACACCTGGATCTGTAGCAGTTGGGTAAGGGTGTGGAAAACTACAGATCATTTTTGTCCTGCAGAAGAAGTGGAGTATGTTCAGTCTGGGTTTCAAGTAAGAAAAGACTTTCAAGTAATATTGTGAAAGTTACTGGAAATGTCAAGGAAGCCCCATTTGTGTCTGAGTTGTTTTAAGTCCCTAAAATTTGAAAAAAAAGGAACAGATTCAGAATGCCAGATGCATTCCTAGGCAGCATGTGTAAGGTTGTAATTGTCTTGATTATGATTGTTTATTATAATGATCATGTTAGTTTGGTTCTTTTCTTCTTTGGTTCAGTTGAGAACAATAGTTTACTTGAATAAACAGCCTAGCTGCATAAATTCTACAATAATAAAAGTTCTCATTTTGTTATTTCTCAGAGCTCTCAGGGCACAGTGTGTCATTAATTACTCTGGAATTCTGTAAGTAAGCTGTGTAATCGTGTTTCTTTTATAATAAATTCTCTTTGCTTTTATATCACCTCAGTTTGCGGTGTGTTCCTCTCTTGGATGAGCTTTCTGAGGGATAGTCAGCATGACAAACACTTTTAGCCCAGCAGAAGTAATTTAGCTCTTGTTGGAGTGTTTGGCAGCCACCCTGAGGGGCAGCAGCTGGAGAGATGGTAGGGAAGAATATGTTCAGGACTGTCATGATAGCAGCAGCTGAAGCCAGTAGAGCCATTCAGTAACTGCTTCCTCTGTGAGAAACTTGCTGAAGTGGCAGCTGCTCCAGAAGTGAAGTTGTAAATCTATAGCACTTCTGTTTCTCATATTTCTGTGTCAGAGTTCAACACATTCAGACCAAGTTATTTCAGATATTCTACATGAGGAGGAATTCAAATAAACTTTAATAAAATTTCATCATTTGGTATCTTTGGGGCTACACAGGATTTTGATTTGGTAGGGTAAGACAGCTACATAGGTGTGCTATGTGTCCTGACTGTGGACTTTCCCAGTCATGGTGGAACATGGAGGAAACCAGCTCAAGCCCATTGCTCTTTTCAAAGTTTAAATGTTTTATCAGTTGTCCAGGTTTTATACTTTTATGTTGGGTTTGGGTGAGCCACATATTCACACCCTTCATAGTGGTCTGGCTTGCTCAGGAAGACATTATTCCTTGTTAATTGTCTTGGGGTACCTGATGATTCACAGGTGCAAATGTCTTCTCTAAAACTAAGGTCACCCTCCAATCCCCCTGGTGTTGAGGTAAATTTGACTTTATTATCTGTTCTTCCCTGAGATGGTGTGGTTTTTGCCCTTCTTCTCTGAGCTGTCCTCCACTGGAGGGAGGGCTATAGAGGATGCTGATCAGTTACACCCTGTGATTTAAATAATTTGGTATTTTGTTCTGCCCATTAAAATCCAGCCACCTCCATTGTTTACCATTATCACTTATGGATGAAAACCTACTCAGAGGAAGAGAAAACCCCATCAAAATCCTCCAAAGAACTGCAGAAAACAGCCATACTGTGAATTTATATGTAGGCCATGCAGCAATCAGAGAAGGAGAAAACGCACAGTTTCCTCTCTGTAAGCGTGCCTTTGATTGTCACTCTGCTCTGTTATTGACAGCCACTGGAACTCCCCAGGCCCCAAAGGTTGCTGGCTCTTGTGGACACCAACCACACGCTCCTTGCTAGGTGGAATGTTAGCCTGGACACATCTCCTGAGCCTAAGTCTTCTACTTTAGTTTTATATGTGTAGCCACTTTGTGTTTAGACTTGATTTGTCCAGGTCTGTGAGTGCAAAGATGTATCCATATGTCTTTAGAACAAGAAAGGAAGATCTTGTTCTAACATGTCTTGAGGAGATGTCAGCTTATGGCCTGTTGAAAAGTGCCTTGCTTTCTGGATTCCTTCCTCCTTTGACCCAACTTGCCACGTATGTAGTAACCAAATATCTTGCATAGGGTTTTGAACATTGATAAGGCACTTCTAGGATAACAATGTACAGATTTCTGTTTAATATATTGCTGAAGTGTTTTTTGGAGAAGAGTATTTTGGAGAAGAAAGGGATGATGGCTTCAAATCAGTGCTTAGCAAGAACACTGGCTCTTTATTGGACAGTATGGATGTGCTGAGGGCTGCTCTCTGGCTCAAAGTGAGCATTAAGGTGTTAAGGTTTGTTTTCAAAAGGATGAAACTCCAGTTGGTAAAATCTCTCCCTTCCTGTTGTGAAATACCATCTATCCATGGTGCCACACGAGAAGGTGACTTGGGGCTGGTGCACTATCCCAGGGCCCTACGCTACAGCGCAGTGCCTGCTCCTGTTGTAGAACCGTCTAAAGCAGATGTGGGACGGGTGGGAAGGGAGTTGTTTTCCAGGGCTGGTGGCTGTCAGGCTCCGAACACCTGCAGGGAGCAGTGCTGCCTTTTTGGAAAACGGCCCGGAAGGCGAATCAGTGGTGTTATAAAAGCTTCCTTCTCCTCGTGTTAAAATCGCAGTATTTGTGAATGCCTGGGAACCAGCGAGAGGCGACTGCAGGAAAAGCCTGGGCAGAGGGAGACCTTTACATCCACACTATCCGGTTCGGTTTGCCCAAGAATGGGCTCGACAGCAGGCGGCAATGGGAGCAGCCACGGAACAATACGCGCCGCTCCCCAAGGAACTGCGGGGCGCGTCGCTCCGGAAGTTTAAATAATGCAGGGGGGAAGCACCCCGGGGCCGGGTCCCGCCCTCCGTGCCGTGCGGCCGGAGTGCGGCCATGGAGCTGTCTCGGGGGCGGCTGCTGGCCATCAGCGAGGAGCTGGACGAGGCTGAGCTGGCGGCGCTGAAGTTCCTCAGCCAGGAGCACGTTCCCAGGAGGAGGCTGGAAGCCGCCCGGAGCCCGCACGACTTGTTCGAAGCGCTGGAGGAGATGGGCGTGCTGGAGGCGGGGAACCTGGCCTTCCTCAGGGAGCTGCTCTACCGCATCGGGCGGATCGACCTCCTGGTTGCCCACCTGGGCTCCAGCCGGGAGCAGGTGGAGAGGGACCTGCGGGCGCCGGGCGGGGCGCGGGTGCCGCCGCTCAGGTGGGTGCCCGGCTGCCGCCTCATTCTGTCCGGGACAGCCCTCTCCTCCTCGCAACACCAGGCTGAAGGGTTTGGCTTCAGCTGGTCCTGGGACTTGTGTCCTCCATCTAAAATGGATAAAAGGGGGAGTATGTGCTGGGGGAGCAGTAGACAAGCGGAGCGGGGCCGTAGTACGGAGTTGTGCTCGGAGACACGATGAAACAACGCCCTCTACCTACTTCTTTCAATAGATACTTGCTCTTTCACTTGTCTGAAGATACCACCGAAGATGAGCTGATGTCTTTCAAGTTCCATTTGGTCGAAGAATTACCAAAAAGCAAGCTAACCCATGAGACTGTAAGTATCTATTCAATACTTTAAAATTATTACTATAAACCATAGAGGCAATTGGGTTGCTCATGGGGGAACGAGCATCACTTCTTTATGGTACCACTCTTACGGTGAAAACACCACAAGAAAAAGGGTGCTCCTGGGTGCATATGAGACTTGTTTGTGCTGGTGTCGGGCACAGCTTTTGCAGCAGTCACAGCCAGCAGTGCCAGGAGTTCCAGGCACTGAGGCCACCAATGCAAGCACCATACAGGACTCAGGGCATTCAGTGGCTTTAATCAACAAAAAACTGATGAGCACAGTTACTTATCTTGCCCAGACTTTTTCTTTCTAAGCCATTATCAAAGACAGAAAGCAACCCGCTGTGGATATTATTTTATGATTTTCTTTTTAAATGCAAAAAATACAGATCTAAGCAGCAGATTCTTCTAAAGGATAAGCAAATGAGTTGGAATTTACAAGTAGCCTTGAAGGAGATCCAGCGCTTTTATGCGGTCCCAGCCTGCAGTTCTGACTCCTTGGTACTTTGTTCTGTCTAATAAAAGTTTTGAGGGATTTTCCTTTTTTTCCCTTAGAGGGGAGACTGTAAGAGCTGTTCAAGTAAATTCTTGGGGTGACTGCTGTGCTCTGCCACTCACTGACAAGTTTCTGTCCCTTGGGTCTCCTTTTGCTTCAGAGCAACCTCTACACCACTGTGTGAGGTTATACCCTGTTTGCCAGTGCTTAAGGTGGTCACTGCAGTGATTTTTCTGTTTTAGTTGAGTGCACAATAGCCACTGAAAGTTGAATGAAAGCAATCATTTAAAATATTGTTACATATTCCTGTATTTCTGGGTTAGATCTTAATTAGATCTTAATGTGATCTTAATTAGATCTTGGCACCTCTGAGCTACAGAAAGGAAATGAGTATGTTTTGAGAAGATGTTGGCACTTAACAGTACTTGTAGATCTTGTTGAACTAGGATTAACTGGCTCAGCTGAAGTCTCCCTGAGCTCCCAGTCAGCTGGATTGACTCTGTGGGTCGCATGTTGTGCTGTCACCATTAAAGCTTTGGTGCTCATGCTGCAGCTTCACACCCAGTGGCAGCATGGAGGTGCCCTAAGAGCAAACTGCCTTTCTGATTATCCAGACAATGCTCGACATTCTCACTGAGATGGAGAAGAAGGGCCTTCTGGGGAAAGATAACCTAAGTATGCTGAAGAGTCTCTGTGAAAAAATTAACATCAGCTTGTGGAACAGAATTGAAGATGGATTAAACCTGTATGGTAAAACAGAACAAAACATCCTCTTCCCCATAGTTATTCTTGAAGTGATGTATTGATATTGTACAGCACTAATGATGAATGCTTTGCAGGCCAAGAAGAGATGCTCATCACAGAGGAAGGGAGGGGCAGCACAGGACGCCCTGAGAGACATCTGGTGTCATCTGTAGCACCTGATCCTCCTGGCAGTTTTAATGACTCTTCCCAGGTAAGTTGTTTATTTCTTAAAAACATCATCATTTTTTCTTAGAAGAGCTCACCCCTTCATGAAGTTGTTCTAAGACCAACTGTTAAAAGCACTGTCTAGAAAAACATGCACAACTCTGCAAGTTACTCTGAAGTGGTGTCACAGGCAAAGCTGCTGCAGTGTTGTACTTCAGAAACATCTGCAAGGGTAGAAAGGCTGAGTTTATGATACCAGGAATTAGGCAGTTAGCAGCTGGCTTGGCGTGGAGATGTGATGAACAGAGCACCCTGTGTGGCTGAGCCTGACTTTGGTTGTCCAGCAGGATGCTGTCCTGCACAGACTGCCAAAGGCAATGGGGTGGGCACTGCCAGGCCCTGGGACCAAAGCTGTTGAGGGAGAGCTGCCTGGAGAGGAGGCCAGCTGGCTCTGTACCCTGCACTGCCACTCCCAACAGCTAAGGAGCACTTGGAGGAGAGTGCAGGAGTTTCACCAGGAGTCTTTCTTTTCAGCTGCTTGAAGCTTACAAAATGACCAGCCGACCCTGTGGAGTGTGCCTGATCCTGAATAATCACAATTTTGCAAAAGCTAGGGAGGGAGTGCTGGAACACAAACACATGAAGGATCGGAATGGGACAGATGTGGATGCAGGTACAGATAATGTTAAAGATGAGTTTGCGAATCTTTAAAAATAGAAACCTTGTTTGTCTTTCTAAAAGTCGGAATTTCAGTCTTCCCTTTCCAGATTACTTTTGTTGTAGTGATTCAGTTGGCTCTGTTTACTGCACTGACAAGTCCTAATCAACTGATGAAGTTCTTAGTGCCTGACACTGAACAATTCACTTGCATTTTGCAGTTTTAGTGAGGTTACTGCAACCTTACGCAGCACCCTAAGCCTGGACTTTACAAGCTAGGCTAGCTTTGCATCAGCCTTATGCATACTAATTCTAAAATATGCAGAAATATGCAACAAAACCTTTTAATGACAATTAAGGGAACGCAGTAGAGATATGATTAGTGTTTAGTCTACTAGAGTATTTTCAGAGGAAAGTAAGAGCAGGAAAGTAGCTACGTGGATGTAGTCATGTAGCAGATGACCAATTATGTCTAGAAATGAAATTTGTAGTTGCAGAGTCCAACTTTCACATAAAGAAATGTCTCCAATTTCCCCTCTCTTTGCTTTCCAGCGGCTCTGAGGAATGTCTTTAACAAGCTTCATTTTAGAGTAGAAGAATATAGAGACCTGACTGCAGAAGAAATCCGTAAGACTGTGAACATCTTTCGGAGTGAAGACCATGAGGACAAGGACTGCTTTGTTTGCTGTATCCTGTCTCATGGGAAAAAAGGCATTATATATGGTGTTGATGGGCAGGAAGTACCTATCCGGGAACTGACCACTTCCTTCACTGCACAGAATTGCAATTCACTTGCTGGAAAACCGAAAGTTTTTTTTATTCAGGCCTGCCAAGGTGATGCTTTCCATAAAGGTGTGACCATTGAAACAGATTCTGGAGAGCAAGATTCTTCTGTAGAGCGAGATGCGAGGTTTCAGCTCGACTGTATCCCTGCAGAGGCAGACTTCCTCCTGGGCATGGCCACCCTGCAGGATTACGTCTCCTACAGAAGTCCCAAGGAGGGAACCTGGTACATACAGGCACTGTGCCAGCATCTGGAGTACAGCTGTCCTCGGTACCTATGTTTCCATAAGCTTATTTTTGGCAACACCTAAATTTTCCTTCTGGATGACAGGAATTTGATTTAGATGCAGAGGTAGATGATATGCAGTGAGAATGCTCGCTTAGAGTGTAAAGTGATGTAGGACAGAGCAGCACCGTGCAAACTGTTCAATTTAGGGAAGTGCTCTGAAGCCTATTAAAAACAAGAGCCATTAGCACTGGTGTATATCAAGAGAGTGAGAATGTTATTTATGTTGTATATATATGCTGATGTTAACTGCCTAGTACTGTACTTGTGTCTTTGCAGAGGGGAAGATGTTCTCACCATCCTGACAGCAGTAAATCAAGAAGTGAGCAGAAAAACTTGTGAGCGGGACGCAAAGAAGCAGATGCCACAGCCCAGTTTCACCCTGAGGAAGAGGCTCATCTTTCCTGTCAACTAAATGGGAGGGAACTGCATGGCAGAGAGAGCTGCTGCAACCTGGAATTGGCTGATTTCAGCTCAGAATTCAATCCAGCACAATAGACTTTTAGTGCCTGCTCTTAGCAGAAGAGCAGATATTTTTAACTGAAAATACGACTGAGGAGAAAAAGCCATAATAAATTTGTATTAATATGTTAATTTGTATTAACAGTTTATACTTGAGAGCATCTCTGATCTCTCTCAGTGGTTTGCTGGCTAAAATACACTCAAAGTATCTTTACAAGGCAACTTTTAGAAGACAGCCATTATAAAACCTTGTGTACTTTATGCCTAACCTTTGCAAAATAAAGGGAGGAGTGCTGTAAATTTTATAGGATATAATCAGCTCACATCAGTGTGTTTTGTTACTTGTCCCTTGTTATTTAGAATAATTAATTCTTAGTGGCTTGGTATACTTCAAGATAAAGTTAAGCATTTGGCATCCTCAACCTTCATGGTTGAAGATGTCCAGTTATCCTACCTTCACTTACCTTGCTGATCTTTGAGTCTTAGTTCTAAGCACAGGAAAAGTCACTAGGTGAGCACCCAGTTCCTTAAAACATTTTGTATTACCTCCCATGGTGAGCATGCACACAGAACTGCTTCAATGTCTACCCCCATTTGTCACAAATCTGAAGAGCTCACATAACATCAGCTACTGAGATGAAAAAAAAACTGTGGTGGTGTTAGCCAGCATTGCAGTGCTAACAGTTATCATAGAGGAATACAGCAGCTAGCTGTAAAAGAAGGGAGGAAAAATCCCCAAAGCACCACCTATGCACAAAACCCTCTGTGGTACCAGAAAATATGAACAGATTAATTTAAATCACTGAAATACTTTATCATTAAAACACTTAAACACTGTCTAAATTTATTGACTTCTAAAGCCACCACTTCTGCAGATCCCAACTCACTTCACTAAGCTTGTGTACAGTATAATAATCACTACAAATTTTAGCCACAAAAAGGCCTGATTTTAGGTTTGTTACAGAACACTGTAGTAGAGAAGATGACATTGGGAACAAACCACAGAAGATCAGCAATATATGAAAAAATGGCATGTTATACATGTTTATTATCAAATTTACATTCCACTATGAAACAACAGTAAGTGCAAAAAGCAGATGGAAAAAATACCATGAAAATCCCAGACTGTTCAAACATTGCGTGTAATTCCCTCATGTAACAGCCAAATGAAGCCCAAACCGATTACTCTCCTTCCCTCTCTGTTACTGTTTGACTGCAGTAGATGTTTAACTTTGATCACAGGTATTTTGAGCATGCAGGTATCACTGAGTTATAAAAACTAACAGTGAAACTAGAAAGCTTTAACTTTGTGCTTTAAGACAATCGGAATAAGGTAAATACAAGAATTCCCTTCTGTCTCTTGCACAAACATGGTTAAGTCATTTCTAGCATCCGTGTTTGACTCAAACCTGCAAGATAACAGAACCTTGCCAAAATGTAATTCTCCATTCATCCCCAGTCTACCTCTACTCAAATAAAAGATCTGGTGCAAGATGTCAGCCATGCTGGTTTGTCACCTCTCACCTCTCTTATGGGAGACAACAAAAGCCAAATCATTCCTAGAATCATGTTAACTTCTAAAATGTTATCAGAAACACATTTAAAAATGGTTTATCTTCTAGGTTTTGGCACAAAATGGTAGACTTGCAAGAAGTATCAATTTTCCCTGTTACTGCAAGCCAGGCACATATATCCAAACTGTGCATGACCATCCAAAGGCATAAATGCACGACAGAATTTGAACAACAATGCACCACAGCATCAACCAACTGGGTAAACACACATTAACACCATGGTATAGAGGTTCTTTCGTTTTCTTTTTGCCTTATCTAAGGTATTTGATGATACACTTCAGCTACAGAACAAACTGACCTCTCAACATCCACAGCATTGTTTGAACTGAGCCAGTTTATATTGCTGGGCTATGGAATAGGGAGGCATCCCCAAGAGAAACATGCATTTAATTTATATGCTTGTAGATTAGTTTTACCTGAACCATGGTCTGCCAAAGGAATTCTGCCTTAGCTGATTTGCTACTCTGCTGATCCAATGGCTGGAGTTATGAAGCCACTTAGAAACGCAGTGTAATACCTTCAGAAATTTATCTGTAACTCAGGTATTCCTACAATAAACACATAAAATGGACGGGCTTTTGACATGCTACACACTTCTCAGTTGATACCAAACTGTCTAAGCTTTTGTTAACTCGTTTGCCTGGAAGCTACAGATACACAGCACACATACACATCTCAAGCCACTGGAGACCAACACTGCACTCCCTCCTTTCACTCCTACCTTATGTAGCTAGGCAAGACACCATGCACAGCTAAGTACATACAAACATAAATACTTACATGAAAAAATTAAATATTTTTCATTTTTTAAAAAATTAACCCGTATATAGTCTTTTAAATAAAATTCACCTTTTTTAAGTGTAAGATTTTGCTTAGAGAGCAAAAGGCAACTCCAGGAGTTCCGGAATATTTCTGTGCGCTGCTGACAGACAAGCTTCTGCTAAGAATCCCTGTGCAAGTTTGAAGTGGTTACTCCTTTTCCTTTTACAAAACAAAAATATCAAAGAGTCATCAGAAGATCTGTAGAACTGTAAAATCAGAAAGGCCACATTACAAATTTCCTATTAACAAGGTTAAGAAGCTTTCTTTTCCTGCCCTACTCCACTCACCCCTGCAGCAATGAGGGTGCTGATGATGGAGGGTGTGCCCGACAGCAAATGCAAATCAGTATATTTGCAGTGATGCCTCACACCACACCTCCAGACAGCTGCCAGCTATACTTACATGGTAACAGGCAAGGTAAACTTAACTGCTTAAGCTAATTGTATGTAACAAATAATTTTATAATGTTGATAGGTACAGTGAAAATTTACATAAAGACTAAGAAACTTTCTATTCAAGTCACTAGCAAAGACAACCTTTTAAGTTACACAAAACATCTGTTGTAGATTGTTCACTTATGATTAGAGCCTTGGACAGGAAGGAATCAAAAAAGCAGCATGGGCAGTAATATTTTGATGATTAACACTCAGAAACTAGATTTCTAAAATTAATTTTTTTGAGTTGGAAAGTCTGCCTCAGCTGTGTTCAAAACCACATTCCCTCACTGATCACTGGATTTCAATATTCATTAAAATTCTACGAAGAACACCAGCTTTTTTCTTCCTGTTTCTATATAGAGATTGACAAATTTTGCTCTTAATGATATCTTTTAAACAAAATCTTGCTTAAAATGAGAAATAAATGAATGAAAGGCATAAAGTTTACTGGAGAACTCTCAAATATACAGAGTGTGTAACTTGGCAAGACACGAGGCAGTTTTCTGAACTTTCAACACTTTCCTTGAAGTAAATGCTCTCTATTTAAGTCTTTAAAAAGCAACCCTGAATCAAGCACCTAGGGTTTATTTCCTTTTGCAGTGTTGAAATGTGCCTGAGATATTTGTGTGTGTGCACAGAACTATCCTCATTTAAATAGATGCACGCTACACTTTGGAAAGATTTCTCAGCTTCAGGTTTTCACTCCAATACACACTTTCCTGCTTCTTAATTCTTATTCATTGCACATTTCTCTGTGTGCTTTGTTCAGAAGCTCTGGAAAGAAATTAACTTCTGTTAATACCTCACTAACACAATTGTACTCTTTCAAAATATAAATCCTGCGTCTGTAAACGGAAGTATTACTTTCTTACACAGAGCTAAAGGCTCTCTCCCGCTTCTCAAAGTGAGGAGGAGTTCAAAAGAGAAGATTTTCTGAAATGGAAAATAAAAGAATAAAAAAATTCAAGTTTTCATGTTTGTTTGTTAGAGAGAGGAACTTGGGCTGATAATGCTGGTCAGACTGATTGTTATTTTAATATTAAATTTAAATGATGTAGCCTGACTGCAAACAACTAGTAAATACTATGAGTGTATGGTGAAAAAAATAAAATCCCTATACATACAGGTTAAAGGGTTAAAACACTGAAAAGGTCTACAATAGTCTTCACTTCTGACTAAGTTAAGACAAGATGCTGAAGGGGGTCTTGAAATAAAGCTTTGGTTTTACCTTTCTATCTCTCACAAAAACCTTCTTCCTCAAACCCAAGCAATGTTCCTTTGCTCCCTGGTCCCAACGCTTCTCTCTCCCACATATTAACATGCACATGCCTTCTCCAACTCTTCTGTAACACACTTAACAATGCCTGTACTGGATGTTCATCCCTCAAATTATTTACTGTGCTGTAAGTCAAACACCTTTCAGGCCAGTTAGTCTTCCTTTAGTATATCCATTTTTGATGACTGTGTGCAAACAGGAGCTCCCAGTGCTCCAATCATAGCTGGAAGGCTCTGGTTTCTTCTCAGTCCTGCCATTAGGTTGCTACCTGCATTTAAAAACCCAGCTGAGTCCTGCCTCTGCAAGCCAACCTCTGGCCCCTGATTCTTGCCATGGTTCTGTGTTTCAGGGGACTTGATTACCCTGGCAATGCCCAGCCTCTTCAGTCTGTCCACGAGGCTCATCTTCAGCTGGCCTACATCTGGGACATTACGGGAGGGCTTTAGGCCATACATTTCCTGCAAGAACGTTTCTGCTGGTCGAGAAGCCAGGAAATTCTCTGAGTGATGCACTCGAGGCTCAAACAGTGGAGGGGAAGGACAAGGTGAACGTGAAGGAGAATTTGGCGGAGTAGAAGGAATGGGAAGAGTTCGAGAGGGTTGTTGCAAAGGCAGTTTTTCTAACATGGGGCTGTCATAAACCTTGGCAGAGATGCCTCGTTCTTGCAAAAGTTTAGCCAGGCTGCTTGTGCTGCTGAAAGTAGTAGTCGAGTCTCTTCTGTTGGTGAGAAATTCTCCAATACTGAGTCTGTAAGGAATGGCTGGAGTGCTCACTACTGAGTTTCCAGTACTGCTGCCAGTATTCCCCAGTGAAAATGTAACACCCATGGAGCTGAAAGACAAAAAAATTAAACAGAGAATATACACACATTAGACATTTTTATACCCGGTCTTCATTTGCCTTTTAGTATACAAAGACTCAAGAAAAACCTTAACTATTGCTATTAGCTGTGACAGCTTCAGTACTCAGAATTACTGTTCTGCAAAGTACCAATGAATTTACCTTCTGTGATCACCTGTACTCTAGTAGATAGAATATTAACATAGATGTCCTGTTAGTTTAAAAAAAAAACAACAAAAAACCAGAATCAGAAAATAAATTATCATGAAATCTTTTTTTCCACAATAGCTACATGATTCAAGGCATCTGCTACTGAAGAGTTAAAATTTACTTCAAGTTACCTTAACCTGTTTTAACCCTCACTCTAGAGAATTGCAAGTTTCCCTTTGTAATTACGACTATTTTTATTAGTAACATCCTACATGTTGCCTAACTGCCTTAGTATTTTTTAAACTGGTCCATGTATCAAAAGCCAGAAAGTAAATGTTTACTCCTATGCAGCAACATTTAGGATGTTAGCAGTCCTCATACCTGGGAGTAACTTGAGTGACATCAGACGGGTGAAGGATCCTACAGGTAGTGAAGGTAAATGTGGAATTTGTTGAAGATAGACACTTCCCTGGATTTGAGGCTGCAATGTGAAGAATTTACATCCATTGAGGGTAAAAATAAAGACATACAAGAATGAATCAAAAGTTTAAGACAATGTTATTTTCACTGCT
Source organism: Muscicapa striata striata (assembly GCA_030060385.1). Taxonomy (NCBI): domain Eukaryota; kingdom Metazoa; phylum Chordata; class Aves; order Passeriformes; family Muscicapidae; genus Muscicapa; species Muscicapa striata. The sequence goes on along the minus strand of JAREIS010000056.1, from coordinate 5,373,743 downwards.
AATTTTTGAGTCTTTTTTTTTCTGAAGTAAAGAACAAAAACAGCAAAGATGGCATTACCATACAGTCAAATACTTTCCACAGAGAAAAAGACACTGCTAAATAGAATCAGGAAGAAACACAAACCATGCTTCTTACCAGTGAGTGGTAATGCTGCTGAAGTAATAGGTGGCAGGAAAATCCCTGCCACTGGCTTTGCCAACGCACATTTCTTTTCGTCAGGGAAGGACTGCTGTGCTTGAAATGTTATACCTCCTTCACCCTCTTCCTCATCATCTTCCTCCAGGTCAGAGATGTGGTGCACAGTATCATCAGACAGAGGGGTAAAGCCTTTAGTAACAACACCTGGTCTTGGGTCAAGAATGGTGCCTAGGTTGGGTCGAGCAAGCTGCTGCCAATGAAAAAGGGTCTGAGATCCTGGTGTGACAAAAGAGAAGAGATTCAGAGAGCAATTATCTACTACTGTATCGAGTCCCAAGAATGCATTATGAAAACAAGTGCAGCTGGCTGGTGCCCACACTGTGATCCACACTTCCACTGGATGGCAATGCCAAGAAGCAGCCTAACACTTAGCACCCTCTAGGAAAGCCAAATAGAAAGTGATGCTGATGAGCTCAGTGGATGGAGCCTACCAAATACTACTGCATCCTGTTACTGCACATCATACCTAGCTATATACAATGATTTAGCTGGCAAATATAAAATCCTTTTCTGTTAATGAGAGGAGGAGGATCATCCTCTTACCTTCAATGGGTTTGACAATCTGCAACTTCTCTGGTAGGAGAACACGGAGATTACTAGAGCTGGCAGAAAGATCCGTGAATTCTGAGTTTGTACTTGGGGAAAAAGAGCTTTCTGTTGGTGTACTGCAGCCACTAGCCTCTTCTTTCTGCTCAGCCAGCAAGTGCATTTTTCGGTCCCACTCCTCCTCAAAGAACTGCTTCTCACTCAGGTAGTTCTGACGACGCAGGGAGAGTCTGTGCAGAGCTGTGACCAGGTCATTGTCTCCAGGGGTTCCCGGCTGGCCAGGACTGTGAGCATCTCTGTGAGAAACATCACATAATAATAGTTAATTTAATGGGTTTAATATCTATTTCTCTATTAGAAAACAGAAGTCCAGTCTGGGTTTAGTTTTGAACCAGCTCTTTTCAGAAGAAGGGAACTGGCTGTGCTTCCTACTTCAAATTCTTCTCAGAGGTGCTCCCTGGGGCCATCCGTGCGTGGCTCTCCAAGTGGTGCACTCCAGACTGGAAGGGCTTTGCTGTCATAACAGCACTCGAGCGATTTGACCCAGGGATTGGCAACGGGGCAGGAAAGGAAGAGGAGCGGCCACGGATGATATTAGCAACCTTGACAGTGTCAAACACTCGCTTCTGTTGATCCCTGCAGAAAAGACAAGCAAATAAATGTGGTTTTCAGAAGCATAAAAAATACAATAAAGAAAAATCTCTGAAAAACAAACTTCAAAAAGTCTGCAGAAACCTCACTAAAAAAAATGTTCAGAAAAACATGACTGCCTAAAACACTCATGTCTTCAGGAGATCTACTCTATTAAGTATCAGAATTACCACTTCTTTACCTGAAAGACCTGGACCTCTACTGATAACTGCTTTAGACTACTCAGAAGTATGTATTTTATTTATTTAATTTGTATATGCTTTCAGAAACACATATTTAGTTTATTACTTCTTGGTCAGAATTATGAGATCCAGGAACAGGTCTTCAGGGTTTTGAAAACTGTTATGTAACTTTCAGCTATAATGTCATTTGTCCAGCAATTTTTCTATAAGCATTAAAAGGGATAAAACTAGTCCTGTGCATCAGAGAATTTGGATCAAAAAAATCCCACAAATAAAGAATGAAATAACATCCTTTTAGCAATTCCCAGCTTCTCCGTAGAATCAAATAAGAATAGCAGGTTTTAAAATGGAAAAGATTACCAAATACTACAAACCTTTTTTTATTTACAATGAAAACATTATAGAGGGAATATATGTATTTATGGAGTCACAGAAATCAGTTTCACAAATCTATGGATAAATATCAAAGATAGCATATAGAGAGCCAAAAACATACTTTTGCTTGGAGAGAACAGATTCATCACTCTGACTCAATTCCTTCCGCATTGTCCCTTCAATTTCTGCTGCAAGGGAATCCTAGAGAAAAATGGAAACCATAAGAGTTGACAAATTAGACTCAAGTCTTCCTTCTGACAATTTTAGCAGAAATTGTCTGAAAGAATTACCTTTAACAATCTGCATTTGTTTGCCCAGTATCAGTATGCTTTGGACAAAGCCTTCTGCCTCTGAAGGAAGGGCATGTAGGACAGCTTTTCCACCATAACTATACCCATGTGTAACCAGGATGGGTTCAATTTTCATTAGCAACATCTGCTTTTTCTTTGTGTTTCTTTATGTACTCTGTATGTTGGTTGCTTTAGTTATGCTACAATTTTAAGAGCACTTCTTACAAGTGTACACGAGTGACTCTGTACACACAGAGCAACCAACCAAAACCTAACGAATTCCCAGATATTTTGAGTACATGAGATGCTATGTTTCCTAAAGAAACACTGTTGAGTTAAAAAGTTCACACCAACATCAAACAAGACACTAGCACAACTGAGCATAAGCTACAGAACATGCCAATCCCCTTACTAAACAGAAATGGTATATAAATAGGAAAAATAACTGCAGTGTCACAATATACCAAGTGAACAGTTAAGTTCCTAACTAATTTCCTAAATTTCTCACAAGTGTACACATTGAAGAATTGAAAAATCAACAGATCAGCTCCTTTGCCTACTACAAAGTAGTTCTGGCTGCACTCCTGTGAAGGCTGTTGTGCTCCTAGAGCTGCTGACTGCCACAGCTGTGTGGGCCAGCTGGTGTGTGCCATGCTAGAGGTGCTGGTTACCACAGGAAATGCTCCATGGGACTGCGGGTGGCAGAGACAAGCAACGGAGCTGGCTCTGCTGCGCAGCAACTTCACTTCCTCCTGGGACTCATGCAACATCCCCAGACACTCCACATTCCGATCTTGCAATTCATGGAGCTGGAAGAGAAGAGAGGCCATCACATGATCTCTTCAGAGAGAAGACAGAGTGAAACTGAATTAACTCATACAGTAGCTTAGAATGGCTGATTCAACACTGTAGGATGTCCACATGCCCACTACTGGAATGGACAACAGTCAGCCAGCATCCATAGTGGTTTTAGTGACAAAGCACAAAGATTCAAAAGAGGAAAAATTATGACGAAATTCAAAGGAAAATACATTGAAAAAATGTACACTAACACACTAACTACTGATGCAAAAGAAGCAAAAAAAGAGAACTGCCTTAAAATCTATGAGCCACAGTACTGTTGATATAATCAATACTACTCACACTAAAGCACTGTTTTTCTCATAACTAACAATAGTAAGACCTCCCTATTTGAAACATACTCCTTGCTTTTCATACTCCAGAGAACTACAAAAACATTTGTGTAGGCTCAAGTTAAATAATTCTTTTTTTCCTCCAGTCATTGACTCAACACAATGAAAGAATCCACATAAGTAGAAAGCAGTAGCTCCCACTCTCTCTCCTGTTTTCTTTCTCCTGTATTCTATCCCAAACATTTATCTAAATGTATGTTACAGAAGTCTTAAATACCTCTGCTGTCAGTTGTCTCTGAGCATCTTTGGAGGCTTGTAAGTGAAGTTTCAGCTCCTCCTTCTCAATTACATTCTGAAAGCACAAAAAGATGCTAATCATTTTCTCAGCTGATTTCCCTAAGAGATTGATCCTCTGCCAGAGTTTCCTGGAAGAGCCACTCTCTTGCCAATGGCTTGCCAAGTCAATTTTTGCCTGCTATAAGCACTGGCATGCACATGCTCCATGCCACCTGCGTGCACGTGGACACTTTATCAGCATTCCCTTACTTCTTTGAGTTTATGCTGAAGATCAACAATCTGGGACAAAAGGGATGAGATCTCTTCCTGGTAGCGAATCACCTCCTCACTCTTCTCTGACAACTCCTCTGTTATCCTGGAAATCTGAGCATTTGTTTGCCCTACAAAATACAAAAGGAACTTAGTCAAGACCTCCTCCCACAAAAAAACAAACAAACAAACAAAAAAAAAAACAAAAAAAAACCAAAAAGACAAAGCAAAAAAACCCAAACCGAAACAAAAAAAAAAAAAAAAACACCCCAAAAAACCCCCACGAAACCCAAACCAAACCTAAAACTCCAGAAAGGATGAAGCGAAGTCAACAACAAACTGAAAAAGCACCAATACTCTTAGGAAATCAATTCATAATACATAAAAGTAGGTGACTCAGAACATCCATAAGGAAAAGACTAACAGTGGGGAGAAGGAGGAAAACGAGTTAATTTCAAATGCATGAATGCATTATGTTTCTTAATGTGTAACATATTAAGAACTAAGCATGCAGAATCTGAAATACACATGACCAGTACGTGAAATAATCACAATAAAACAATTTCAAATGACATAGCAAATCATGACCATGACCAGACTTGGAATATTCTGGAAAAGTCTGGCTCTGAATTAATCTTGTTATTAGCTACCATTGTAAGCAAAGGCATTTTGTCAAACCTTGTCAACTGTAACATACACTCTTGATCCTGGTCACTGTATATTCCCCAAATATCAATGGAATACAATTCCCTGATTCTTTTTTTTTTTTCATTTTAGCAAGCACTTCACAAAGTGAGATGACAAAGCAACTCCAAGAGCTGAAATATTTTTATGCAGTTAGCCTTGTTTGTACACATGCCCTGAAAGCAAAGTCATAAGAAAGTCTGATCAATCTTGCACAAAGGTCACACTACAACTTCAGAGCTTGTTATACTTCACACATTTACTGCAGAACAAGGCCCTGCTTATGGGCCTGTGGGCATTCAAGTTTTTTCCTGAAAACGCAAATTTCAAAGCTGTAGGCAACACAACTTTAGGAGAAGAGTCTTTCTGTGAGTCTAAACTACCTAGCACGCCTACTCATGCTATAGAATTGAATAAAAAAGCGAACTCACAGACATTCTCACTAGAAGGAAAATAGGAGAGCATATTTGAACTAACTCCTATTTGCAAAGGATGCGTGTTTTCTCAGCAGGATCAGAGTAAATTAACCAAGTATCAATTAACAGTATTTTATGGCCATGGTAACAAAAAAATAAACTCAGTCTTCTTTAAGTCTTCTTCTTTTCTATATAGAAAAAAATATCTTAAATATAATTTAAGGTTATTATGCACAAAGGAAGTAGTACACATCAAATGACTACAGATTGCTCTACATTATTTCAGAATACTTGCCATGCATTTATAAGAGTAGCTGCAATTTCTTTGCAAATAAGCAGTCCCCAAAGCAAATACAAACAACTGCCCTAGACAAATAAAGCCACTTGCTAGTTTAAATGCTTTGGTTCATAACAGGTGTTTTAAAACTAATGTGTTCATAGTTTTAAGAGTCTATACACTAAACTTGACCCATTTCAGTGTCAAGTATGCTGAATATATAAAAAGAGTGTTTTGTTGATTTTCTATTGTCTATAGGCTTCAGTTTAGGAAGTTTACGGACATTACCTTTTGTGTTCATTTTCCCCTTATAACATGACACGCACAGCTCAATTTAAATGCCAGAGTGAAACTTGATGAAATACAGAAACACTCTTGTATTTGGGCAAAGGGCAAGACTTCAATGATTGGCATAAATTACTAAAGCTCATTTTTGGATTCAGGGTTAACTAAGAAGGTGTAGGCACTAGGTATTTCATCTACCATCCTGCCACTGCAAAATACAGGCTGGATACTCACGGAGCTCTTTGACGCAGTCATTGACCAGCTGCTGTTCCTTCTCTTCATATGTAATGGTTTCTGACTTCAGATGGCAAGCCTTTGAGAAAATTATTCATTTATCAATAACAACTTCAGTTTAATGATAATGTTATAAATTTTTACTTCTAAAGTTCTTGCAACTGAAGAGTATCCCCTCTCTCTTTAAAAAAATTCTATGCAACTGTGTTTTCCACCATAACCTGTTTCCCAGAATTTTACAGGTGATTTTGAGTGACAGACAGACACACATGAACAAAGCCTGGTCTCTTGGCTCTAATAAAAAATTGTTGCAAAAAGATGCAACTTGGTAGGAAAAATGAACCAAGACAGAAATCAGAAATAAGCAATTTCATTTGGTTCAAAAAACTTAAGTTTAAAAAAGTCTTGAAAACTGACTGATGTTAGCCAACTCTCTTATGGCACTGAAAAGCTCTTGGTAGAACAGCTTTTCTCCATACTCCCAATTTGTCTATTTAGACTAAATTTTCTGGGCCAGAGACTGAGTATCACAATATATCTAAATAATATGAAGCACTCTAGATTCACACTTCTCTTTTGACTGTGAGGATGGTAACATTAAATTCAGCACAGACAAGTCCTCTATGCTCAGGACTGTTTGCCAGTAAGGGACTCACACTGTATTGTAGCTATTACAAAGGCTGGGGTTTGGCTTCCCAGCCTTCGGGGAGCTACGAGAACTGAATAGCTCAGGGAGTTCTCGAGGCTGCCCAGCTACCCGCTTGCAGAGACAAAGGCTCCGAGATCCACAGCTGAGGTTCCGAAGATAGTTTATTTCTCCGAAGGGGGTCAGCATGCAGAATCCGATTACATCATGTAATAAGGGGTTTATATATCTTTTCATAGGATTGAAATTATAACCAATAAAACTTCAAGTTGCTAACATTATCCAGTCACTTTCAATCTCTAAGTAAAGAGAAACCCAATCACGTAACTAGTTTAAAAACCAATAGAAATCCCAAGAGATAACAGAGCTTTGGCAAAGGCATATGTCATACAGAAGGAATTTTCTTTGTCGCTTCACGGTACTATATTCCATGGGCCTATCCTGAGGGGGTTAGCTTCACCCACACTGTATAACTCAGCAAATAGCTTTAAAGATTATCCCAGCAAACAGTACATTTACGGAAGTACAGGCAAATACACTGCTTTACATAGTGCTGTCACATGAAAAGAAATAAAAATAGAGGCTCATTGTAATTGAGGCTATTTCAAGTCACTGAGGGTTATGTTATATCACAGAATGATTAAGCCCTGGCTGGTCTGTAAACTTGTGCAATCATATACAGGCTTAGGACCAAAATAGAGGCAGTCTGATCTTCTCTTTCTTATCCTACAGCACTACTAACATATCCAGCTGGTCTTAGGGAGTTTTAGGAAGAATGTGCATCTCAAGCTGAGTATTTTGGAGACAAGACAAGGGCAGAAGTGTATTTTGTTGATATTAAAGGAATCTAGTCTAGTACTGGTATAAAAAGCTTATATTGGGAAAGACTCACATTAAAAAAAAATCAAAACACCGCACACACACACACACACACGCGCGCACACACACACACACACACACACACACACACACAATACAACCCTCACTTTTCTTATGAACAACACTCCCTTTTCTTAAAGGCAACAAAAAGAACCCAGCTTTAAACAATATCCTATTTTACAAGTTCACTCTTCCACTACCAAAGACAAAAACTGCATCCATAGATTCTAGTTCTTGGCACCTTTGCTGTTGGTTCCATTTTCTAGCCATTTTTTGTCTGGCCATTTAGTCTCTATCCTTCTAATGGCACATCTAGTGTCTGTATTAGAGCTTTACACACACGAGAGACCAGTTAAAATAGAGAAACTAATCACACAGTCATAACTAAGTGTGTCTTTAAAATAATTTAAGTGGAAGCTTATTAACCCTTAAATATCTCCTGAACAAAAACAACGACAACAGAATCGAATTCCCCAAATACTCCTGCTCATTGCAGCCAGATTTATATCAAAATAACCTGCTTGAGCTTGAGGGCCTGATATGTCCAAGTACTTTTGCTGAGTGCTTACGTATGTTCCCATGCTTTTTCATGTATAGAGAACTCCGGAGACAATGAGGAATGAAGGAAAACAGAAGGACATGGGCATGGAGGGCAAGTGCTCAGGAACGATTTGCACACAGTGACACAAAATAGCCATGTGCTGCAAGAGAGGCCCTGATGCAGGATTCTGAACACCCTGATTCATTTCACAAGCAGCACATACAGCACACACCATCAGCCGGATGTACCTTGGACCGCAGAGCCAGGTTCTCCTCCTCCAGCTCTCGCAGTTTATCCTGCAGGACATCCAGCTGCAGTGGATCGTGGCACACAGTGAAAGACTCGTTGAAACGCAGTGGTGTGGAACAGCTGGAATCCGTCTCGCTCTCCTCGGAAGCGATGGAAACAATACGCAGCAGGTCATCCTTCTTTGACAGCTCATGCTGCAGCTGGTTAACCTAGGACAAGTGAAAATCACCACCATGTGAAATACACTTTACATATACAATATCATACCATATTATTTATGCAGCCTCTAGAACACCACTGGTCCTGAATAGCTCACACCTCCATTTATTTCACAGGAAGTTAACAAAATCATAATTTTACCACTGCAAGGGAGAACGAAAATTCAAGACACCACAAAAATTAACAACAGAACCTACTTTTTAAATAGTTTACTGCAAAATCATTTTCCAGCTGCCTTGACACATTATTTCATTTCAACATGCTAGCTATCATTTTGATTATGACTATTACTCTGAATTGTTGAGTTCCTGAAGAAAAGGATTGAGACACAATCATTTACATGTGGTATTCTCCAGCCTGCACATTAAATGAGCTGTAGGACAATTAAAAACAAAAGCAGAGACAGATCTCATTAAGATAAAATCTATTTTGCCTATCTACATTTTTTATGAATACCTAAGCTTATGCTGTCCTACAGCTGATTATGAGGACATCCTTGTTACCAGCATAGTTTTAGACAAGCAGCTGAATCCATTTCACTGTAGCTTACATTACATCTGTTGACCACAGGGTTATTTGTTAACTATTGAATTCTTTTTTTAAGAAAGAAAATGAAAGAAAAGGTTAGATCAAGAATTTGTGCTTACAGGAAGAGATTAAGATCTTGATAAGAATTCACTTTTCATTAATTTTATTTATTTATTTGTTTACTCTAAGTGTAAGCGCCCCATTAACCAGCTCATTTTCTGTCCATTTCCTCACTTGTGAAGTTATGTAGCAGCTCATGTCAGATACCAATCTCTTATTTTGACTTATATTAGTCCATTTTTAGTTTAATGGTGGGAAATCAGACTGATAGTCTGATATCTACCTAATGATATCTAACACTCTCATAATTTCTCAGTAATTACAATATGTTGTCTTCATATACAATTCCTGGACTGCAAAAAAGTGATTGAACAATGATTAGGAGAATGACACCTAAGCATACTTCAGTAGTCTGATCACCCTTTTCACTAAGAAATTATATATTTCTATTAATCTTCTTATCACCATCAAAAATAGAAAGAAAAAAAAAAGAGAGAAAAAAATGGAAAATAACCCTAAATAAAGAGGAAATAAAAAAAGAAAGAAAAGCAACCACTTACTCTGTCTAGAGTTTGCCCTAACTGTTCTTCCAGTGCTTCATTCTGTTCCATCAACAGATGGTTTCGCTTAAGGAGGGCTTGTCCAATTCGTGCTGCCAGTTCCAGGTCCCGATCCTTCTGCTCACAAAACGAGAAAAAATGTTTCCTTTTGATCATGTAAGGTTTAAAGTCAGAGTAGCTTTAGATTCTCCCAGATATTGCTCAATGCATGGCCACTCTGAGGTTCCACTCTCAAGTGCATCAACACTGTTAGAAAATTATTAATGCTTCATCACTTGGATCCAGAACACATCCATAACTGTGTTTTTTGATACAGCATATTCTCTTCCACAGCCATTTGAAGTAACAGGAGGGGAAAGCACCAAACCTGGGGACAGGTTTGGGTTTTGTGCTGAGTACAAAGATTATGTGGGCTCTGTTGAATCACACACACACACAAAATTCATATTTACTTAGGCCTGTGGCCTTCCCAGCAACACTTTCTCCATAACAGACTGCTCAGCTTAAGCAGTGCTGAAAGGGTAGAAGCAGAAGAGCAACAGGAAATCAGAAGAAAGCTGCTTCTTTTTTATACTCATTGGTTTAATGGGTACCCATAGTTTTCTTAAATTTTGTTTCTGAGGTGCAAGCAAATGGGCAGCTTCACATTATCCATGTGTTTGATAAGCAGCTCTTGAAGATAACTGAATCAAAATGGTCAGCAGCTCAATAAAACCCTCCTCAAATACATTCCCTCACCTGTGCTAACACAGCGTGACAGAGACAAGCATACCTCAGCTAACAGACGTTTGACCATGTCAGCTTCACCGCAGTCTTTCTGCTCCACATTATCTGTGCCAAGAACTGAAGAGAGACAAACATGCTTATTTTATTGAAGGAAAGACAAGAAGATTGTGGGAAGTGGGAGAGCTGAATTCAGAGGATGTTGTTTATATACAAATACAGTACTTGGTTGACGAAGCTAGCACAGTTTATGAAAATGCATCTTCAGCTTCAGAAATGTGAAACAATACTCATTTGGGAGACTGATAAATTAGGTATTGAATATTTACAACTTTCAGCAATGTTAACTAAGACTTGAGGTGCTCACACATCCTTCAAATTTAGAAAAAGGAGAAAAATCTTTTAAGAGCAACTTTTTGAATCCAGCTAAGCAATTGAATCCTCCAGCCTGCTGAGGAGAGGAGAAAGAGTATATTGGAGCATATCCAAATATAGCTGAACACATACTTTAACCATGAAAAAAATTTCCCACCAGGCTATGTGACAGCTACATGCAGGAAGTATGGAGACCCCTGAGACTAGTCATGAAAATGCATTTATTAAGGGCTTGATCATCTTACAAACAATTAAGAAGAAATGAGATTATGTATGTCTGTACTTTAGATGTAGCAGTAAATGCTATCTTGGTAATCAAGTGACTCCAATGTTTGAAGAGTTTGTCAAACTATTAAAAAACTAAGAAACAGTCAGATTGGAAAAACGGGACTGAGTGAGGAATAAGCAAAGCATGAAGAATTTGTGACACCTCTGAACAAAACACAGTGCTAAAACTGAAAAGCACTGGTCTGCTCATGTCCTAATAAAAAGAAGATGGTAGTAACAAAGGCATCTTAATTACCTTGTGCAAATTTGTGAGATCCATCCAAGGAGGAGGAAGGAAGTTCAATAAGAGCTAGAGTGACAGATAATGAAAGATATAGAGGGGGAAAAGAGAACAAAGAGGAGAAGGAATTAAAATGTAAGGAAATAGAAGATTTTCTACCATGCATCTACCACAATCAAAGAATAAATGCATGTGCAAACGTAGTTTTTTCACTATTAATGCTTTTTTAGGCCTTTTAGGGAACCATTTAAACAACATTTCCTTCAGAAGCAGAATTATACATCTCTCTATCAGGTGATTAATGTTTCTGCTAAGCTCAACAGCAACTTGCTATTTTTGCTTTATGAAGTCAGGATCATTAAAGTGAAGAAGGCAGCAATATAAATCTAAAAATTACAGACGTATCTGCTTCAGCTGAATGTTTATGTTAACCTGTTTAGAAACTAATTTCATCATCACTGAACTGGAAAATGAGATTACTATGGATTTTATCTCAAGATTTCCTTCACTCTTTTTAACCTTGTTTAAATCTCATTCTTACTCTGAATACAGAGTGTATTGATTATCAGCTCTTTTCTTTGTTTGTTCTGTTGAAGACTGCAGACTTAGTTATGAGATAGTAAAGTGGCAAGCTAAAGTGCACATTAACTTTATTTACATATGTTATATAAACTGTCTATACCCTTTATATACATAATGCCCACAACTAACCTTTTAAAGCATAACACTACAGCTATGCTAAGATCAAAACCAAGTTGCATTTTAGTAACAAATACTGTTTCTCTAAAAGCTTAAAAGAAAAATATATCAAAATAATAAACCAAATGCTTTTCATCAGGTAGATCAGTAGATACAAAAACCCAACACATACTGTTTAAGCATGCCGGAGCTTTGAACTTATAGCATTGTCACTTATTAATTGTATTTCTAGGCAGGGAAAAAATAGAAACTCTCCACTAAATTTAAAGCACATATCTATCAGTAGCATAAAATGCATTTGGAGCACAATTTTACTGTACTACTTGGTTGCTGACACTGGCTGCTGAAAGGGGACTCCAAACTCATCTAGCTTATCAGTATTTGGAAAATTTATTGCACATACATGACTAAGTTACAGCCAATACAGGCAGAATATTATAGCCAGCTCTCCTGTGGTAACTGTTCCTAGCAGGTGATTTCAACTTACAAGTTTCAGTCCAGTCCCTTTAATAAAAACTAACACTAATTCCATACAAGGTTACTCAGGTAGGTAAGTTCCTAAAATCAAGAGCAAATATTTTTACTCCTATAACTGACACCACCGAACCAACAGCTTTGAAACTTAGCTCTATATAAATTTCAGTATTTTCTCTCAGTACAGGATCAAAACTATACACAGTTTATTAGAATTCTCTTCTGAGATCACATGCACATGCAATACTCACCTTGCCAAATGAAAGTTGCAAGCAACTCTTCATTTTGGTTAAAATTCTTGTTATGTTGTGCCATGACCCTTTGTTCACACATACAAAGTAGTTCCAAAGAGAGATCTTTTGTAATTCAGGATTTCTTATGCTAGCACAGTTGAAGCAGAAAATATTCTTTCACCTCACTGAAAACACTGCCAGTGTGAATCCAACTGGTTATGTGACAGACCTTCTTATAGGCAGCAGCAGCCATAAAAAGAGGTGGAGCTCAGATGCAATAACTGCTGTGTTGTTTTAGGGCTTTTTTCTCAATTACAAATTCACTCAAACCATATATCTAGCATTCTCTCTTGGAAAAGGTTATAAAAATGTTTCCATACATATACAGGGGGAGGAAGATACACAGCTAAAACACCATGTCATGCTTCATGTCACATTTATTCCCAATCCAGGCAACAAAGAACGATTAAAATTTCACCTAACAAGTTATTCAACAATAATTATAACTAGAATTTTATTTATATCTGTATTTGTCTGGGACTTCCCCAGCATGTCCCTGTAGGTTACTAGTCTCAAAAAAGCTACTATGATTTCAAGCGTAACCAATGTCTGGATAATTTCTAGGAGAAACATAAACCATATTAATCTTGAGTTTATATGACTCAGCAGTTACAAAAGCGTTCTTAAATTATAAAGGAATTAGTTTTATATGTTAAGCTTAACAGATATCTTTTAATTAAATTTCAGTCATTGTTACAAGAAAATACTTATAGCTTAAAAAACGGCTTAGAAAACTCCTACTGTTTTCATACGACAGTTTGGTAACTTTCTATACATTTGCTTTTCAACATATTAAAGATTTCTTCACATGATTGCAGCAGTCCATTTTCTTCTTTATTATTTGATAGGTTTAAGAATAAGTAACTTAGTATTTTCAGAACTGGAAAGCAGTGATCAACACTGATCTAGTACCCACTTATCTGCCACTCATTCCTTTTCTATCTCCATAAGAAACCACTGACAGCACTTCACAAACACTGCTGACACAAAATATGAGGGGAACATCACCAAATCAACCACAGCACCGTTAACACTCCTGAAAACAGAGCTGCTGCACACTCACACCTCTTGTATTATATCTCTTCTAGCACAATTCCTTGTATCTCGATTTTTATCTTCAATATTTGGGGAAATAAACACCGACTCACTCATGTAACGGAAGGAGTCGTCCTTGTGAGCTGGAGAAGCGATCTCCGGCAGCCGGCCATGGCAAGCTGTGGGCTGAATCCAGTCTGGATCTTCATACAGGTACAGAGAATCCACTCGTAACTTGTAATCTGGCAACTGCTCTTCCAGCAGGCTCACCAACTCCACCTCAGGAAGGTCCTCTTTGGAGCAGCCATCTGAGAGTAAATGCCAATAACAGTGCTTTGTTAAATATATGTAAAATTTAATAGTGTTGCTGCAGTACTATAAAATTTATGTACTATAAAATACCTCATAAATCTTCAGAAGATTTGGAAATAATAATTCCAATGTACCAGACTAAATACCAGAATACTTACTGAATCAACTTGATTTATATTACAATATTTGTAAGCTCCTCGCCCACAGCTGACCCCAAAATTTCCAGAAAAGATGGTATACTGTGTCCCTCCAACTTCCTGAATATAATGTATGTAATGAGTCACAATTTCTATCTCTTCCTCATTGAGCTAAAACATAAACTTACATTTTACCAGCTATTGATTTCCTAAATTCTAATTGACTTTTCATAGTTGTTACACGTCCTTTTTCTGAAGGAAATTCACATTTTTCTTGTTCTTCTGTTTTATGCATTGGTTTGATAATGAACATAGATGTAAACAATCTTAAAAGTAAAATCAACTGAATACTGCTTTGAAATCAGAGAACACATATAAAATTCCATTATCATCATTATGGAATCACACTCTGAGAATCATACTAAAACTCCTGCAATCAAAGTTTGTGGGGTGTTATGTGTGCCCCTTAATCTCTTCATAACTATGGCAAAAAAACCTCACATTAATACTAATTTGGTAAAATATCAACAGTATGCGATGATTATCTTTGCAAGATTTCTACTCAAGACGAATACTGTCTGCAGTATCTTTAAATGGAAAAAACACCAATGTTGACTACTGACATTGAGAATTTTAGAAACAGTATTTTAGAGTGCACACTGACTTTACAAGTGAGTCAAATGGACTTGCTCTTTTCATTCCTCTGCAATCACATAAGCAGTACAAAGAATGTGAAACGTAAGATTGCCTTCAGGATGGTGCTTTATGACGTTAGACACATTGAAGATTTGTAATAGTAATTCTTCAACTTACCAGGGACGGTCTCCAAGCCCCGAGGATCAAAACTCATGAGTCCTTCCTTCACAGTTCACTTCCTTGGAAAGAGCATTCTGTAATCAAGCTGGGCACCATTCCTTTATGGCTTTGGTAAAAAGATGGCTTTGGTTTAGAGACAGAGTAAGTGAGAGCCATCAAGCCATAGAGACTCACAAATCTGGCATCAACTCACTTCTGTAGGCTGACTCATACGTCAGATCTAGCGCCATCGTAGGGCATGCCTATTTCATCTGGGCTACTACTGATCAGTAGAAGTAGCTCATGTGAGCTTCACCAGCTTCTCAGCTCACCCATCACCTAAAAAAAAACCAAAGAGAATGCCAAAGTTTAACAGATTTCACTTTTTCAGGGGAGACAGGTAAACTGGTGTGACCTTTGTCTCTTTCAGTCTGAATTTCCCCTCTGCACTATAATAAATTGTATTTTTTAAAAAGGCAAACAAACATTCAAGCATTCTATTTCCAGTTTACATAGTCCATGTAAAAGGTAGCACTAAAATATGTTTTCTCCCTGCAGACATCTCATCTTAAACATGGACTTGGTCAAATATCTCTTTGTCTGTACTATGCATCTGCTTTCATATAATTTTAGTGTATTCAGGTCATTCACTGAAATGAGGCATTTCATTTTTATGCTAACAGACAGTAGCTCCAACTAAACAGAGATTTTCTTCAGGTCACTACATTCATTTAAAGTGATGGATTCTAAAGGCAGGATTTTAAAAACATCACTCTTAACATTCCTATTGTTAAAAAATTTAAGTTTTGTACAACTGTTTGCTTGAGTCTCTTTTCCTTTAGGAGTCTGTTAATTAAAAATTGGACCTATCAGAAATTTACTTTGAGGATCATGATTAAGATTTGTGTTTTCTCTTTAGCAGGGACTCACGCAAACCAGAAAATGAAACTACTGTGGCTGATTCAGATAAGCTATCAGAAGAGTTTAATAGAGTAAAAATACATCTTTCCTCTGCCAAGACTGATTAATCACCTTGCATATAAAACAGTAGTTCTGGATAACAGAAAGATATAAAACTGAAAACAAGTCTCCTTTTCCCGCCTCTGGCATTCAGTTAACATAAAATTCTCTTAAAATCTTTCATTAATTTAAATAACATAACAGTTTCCCCAAGATCTCCAATCATCAAGCACAACAATCAGAGGTTTGTTTTGCCGTCTGTAGCAACCTCTCATTTGACAAGATTAAAATGGACAGTGCAGGAGTTTTTTAAAGCAAGTCTGGAGCCTGCTAGTACATCTGCTTGTAGACTTTGGCAGGAGATCAAAAAAGAACTTTCTTCCATTAAGGTCAGCTCATACTTGTAAGCAGTATCTTCTTGTTTGGTCATTCATTTCTCTGTATGTACTCTGCTTACCAGTTGTAATTATTATGCATATTAAACACTTAATTAAAAAAAAACAAAACCTTGAGATTTCAGAAACATTTTCTATCTGAATGTATAGATGCTTCTAGCATTTTTAATGGTTTTTTTTTCTAGAGGCTGTTTTTTAAATGGATTGCTGAAAAGCATGAACAAAAACAACTTAATACAGCATAACAAAAGACATTTAAGAAGACTGCTGTAGATCCACACATGCAAATGTCTTTATTTTGTAACAAGAAGAGTCACTGTACATCTAGAGAAAGTACAGCAGCATAGTAACTCAATCTTTTTTCTATGAGTTTTAAAAATGTAAAAATGAATGCTGCTACTCCTCAAGATTGGTTTTAATCTCTCTTCTCAGTGCAAAGCAGAAGCATCACTCATTGCAAGTCAATCTCAGTTCAGCGAAACAGAAGAAAAAAAAAAAAGGTAGGTGACTTGGCTAAATGTTTTCTAGAGCACCAGACCAACACCAAGCTATTGAATTGAAAGGGAAAACTCATTTGGAAAACCTTTGAGAAGCTGACTAGATAAGCAAACACCATAAAAGTTAATGCTTGCATTTCCAGTGCTTCTCATAGCTTTAGTTTCCTGTACCATGGGGCAACTTCTGTAGAAATTCAAGCACTGGGCAGTTCCATCCTTAAAGTGACTCCATGATCCTTCTACACCAGCTACAAAACTATTTCCTAACTGCAGATTCCTCCTGCAAGTCACAACTATAATTAAATACATTTAAATAATACCCATAAAAATTACAACACAGCTTTTAAATCGTGCAGAAGGACATGTCCAAAAGAGAAGCATGAAAACTTTCTCAGGTATTGATTTTAATCTTTATTTATAAAGATTATTTCCACTGTCGATTTACTATATTAATTCTAGACAGATCTACACCTTATTAGTCTAGTCCCCCTACTCCCTCACAGGCAAATTTCCCATTGATGTTTGCCTCTTTTACTAATAAGTTAATTGAATGTGGAAAAAACAAGGGAAATTCAAATACTGGAGAACAACCCATATGCAGCAGTGGTGCTCTCAGAAGGCTTTCTTCAAGGAAGGCTCATGAGAGATGGAAATATTAGACAATATTTTATATACATACATACATACATACATACATACATACCTATCTCAGTCTTAGTATTTCTGTACTTTCTAGATTACATTTTACTCCCTAGTGTGTGTCTCACATTTCAGCTATCATTTGTCTCCAAACAGTGAGCTAAAACCAGGGGTACATATAGCATACTTCTTGTAGAAGTGGGAACTATTCCTACACCTTCTGTATATGCCCTAGAGAATCCAAGGTGCTCTAAAAGATTTCATAAATTTATCCTTCAGTGAGTCACAAGACCCTAGTGAAGATTAACTTGAAAAAGCAACACTGACTAAAGTCTTAGAGAAAGATCAAATAGTTATAAAGCATTAAAAATTGTTCTTGTCTTTGTAAGCACCACTTTGAATAATTTCAGATGGATGCAGAAAGAGTTGGGGCACCTCAAGACAGAATATAATCCTGAAGACATTCTACCACTAGAGATCTCTAACTCAAATCTGAATTATGAGAAAGGTCAGGGAGTTGCTTTACAACTGGAAACCACAGACAGCTGCATGTGTTACTTCTTTGTGCACAAAAAGTTAAAAACATATGCAAAATATTGGCATCTATATTGACAGTATACAAACTCCAACATAAATAAACTGTTATTCCTACGATTTTTTCATTTGCTGAGAGCAGCTGACTCCCCACAAGTACTTGGAAAGACTAAACTAGGTCTGCTCTTCCGCACAATTCCAGGATGCGAGACATTACGCCACAAGTAACACAAACAAAATTTTGACAACAAAGAAGATTCTAACAACAAAGGAAGATTCTAAATTGTTTGAGAAGACAACATCCATTTTCCAAAACCAAGCCAAGTAAACGAGTGTATTACTCTCGGATGCCAAATTTTACTGCCATATAAGTATGCAATTAAAAAAATTGTATCAAGTCATTAACACAGTACTTTTTCCATTGCTAAAATTGGAATGCTGTCAAGCCAGCTAATAGCAATCAACATACTCTAAATTTCAAGGTTAATTAAACAGTTCTATTCTTATAGCAAACATGTCCACACTGAATTGCTGCCAAAACATTCCTGGGACTAGTGCTCAGAAGCAGAGGCCAAATTCTTCAACACCATCCAGCAGCAGCAGAAGGACAAAGGATTATCAACTGAAAAACAAATCTATGTGAACACTAACTTTGCCTATTACAATTAACATTTGTTTTAACACCTGTTATTTTCAGCCAATATGATCCCTACAGAAATATATTTAGTGCTTTTGTTTCTTTCAAGTAAGGAAAAAAATATTTTAAAGAGTAGGCCAATACAATCCTAAAAACAACTGTAATAATCATAAACAACATTGTAACAGACTTTCAATCATAAAGAAATGGTATAAGAAGAAACTGTAAGAAAGCAAACAAAATATCCCCCCTCCCCCCCTGCCATCTTCTGGATTGTTTTTCTTTTGGGATAGTGATAAGACTCCTGAGGGAAGCTGAATGATGAATTGCATGGGGATCATGAAGGTGGCCACAACATTCCCTCATCCTATTTTATCTAGTTATGCCAAACCAGGCTCACTCATTCTCCTTGTCTGTCATTTGTAACAGCTCATATTCTCCAAAGTGGCAACACTTGCCTGCTAAGTACATGTATATATGCTTTATGTACATGTATACACGCATACTGTTGAATATACCTTGCTGGTTAAGATTTATATAAGTCCTACACATTTGGAGGTTATCTGTATCACCCTTAGTACAACAAAAAACCAGCAAATGCCTAACTGAAGTATCCCTTAGCCTGAAACTATGAGTGTTACCTATGTTAAGGACACACACTATGTTTTATTAATTCTTAATTTTTTTTCTGTAAATGCACAATCAAAACATTGGATGTTGTAAAAACATTGCAAAATATGCATACTACCTGTATGCATCTTTTCTTGTAATTTTTCTTTTCTAAGAAGAAATTATGTATATATGCAGCAATGCTATGATCTCAAAGGAATCAAGAACTATCATGAATTGCTTATTTGTTAGATTATAAAATACAATAAATGCTCTTAAGGCATTTTGCTAGTGCCTCATTCTGCCAAGTTCTCTGTTAATATTTCATTATAAAGGTTGTAATCAGCTTTTTTTAAAACTCAAGCTTATTTTCTATAAAGTATACTTGAAGGGAAATTAGTTAGTGAAATCACTAACACTTTCAGTGGATGCATGGCTGATCACCCAAAAAAGTAGTTTCAGTTCCTTGACCTATATCCCTGCCAGTGCCCAGCATTTTAAGCTATAATTCTGTGTTAGAATTAACTAAACTGATCTATATGACTCAGTCACTACAGTATCACTAGCAATCAAACCACAAAAAAGGATGTCATCTGTTTTGTATCTATCTCTGTGAAAATGCTCTCTTTGTGTCTTCCTGGAAAACTAATCAACAAATCATCATTATAATTTCTGAAAGCCAGCACTTCTACTGCACAGTATTAATTCCGGAAGCCCACTGTTAGAGGCATACCACTCTCAGGAAAGTCTGTGGTTTTCCAATGCTCTTCAAACTACATTTTCAGATACTCATAACAGAAATTCAATAAACAAATACAGCTCTAATAATCACACTGCCGCTACAGAGTGGAAAAATGTATTGGAAAATAATTTTTTTTCAATTTCGCTTCAGTATCAGAAGTTTAATTAAAAAGAAGTTCTGCCTATTTTTACTAAGAACTACATCTTTTGAAAGAAAACAAGTATCTGAAAACAAACCTAAAATCGACTGTCACTTTCTAATGATGCTTTAAGTTATTTATTTGTCTATCAAATACCTGCATCAGTCAACAGTAATTGTGAAACATAACCAAGAAATAGGCACCTATGCAAGAGCTGAAGATCGCATTAAGGATAAAAATACGAGCAAGCCACTCCACATAGATTTTTCCACTAGCAGGGTCGACAGAGTAAATGTCATTTACTGACAGATATTCGTACTCCAGTTTAATCAGCTGATAAAAATGTAACAATGTGATTAAGAAGTTGCTAAAAGCCAAAATCTCCTTGCCTTCCACGCACAAGCAGGACAACAACTAAGATGTCACCGCGGGCTGCCTTGTGTTCGCGGTGACACAACCCTCCAGGGAGCCCGCTCGGCGCCGGGCACCCCGGGCCGCTGAAGGTCACCCCGGGCAGCGCCTGCGGGCACCGCCGCCCCCGCTTACACTGAACAGACGGAGCTCATCACAGCGCTACATTAGAGCATCACCATCGCCAAAAGCGTCCTGTCAGCTGCCAACCCGGGCAGGCGCCGGAATCCTTCTCCGCCTGGGAGCGCGGGGCCAGCCCCGAACACCGCCTCACGCTCAGGCCCCGCGCTCCGACCCCAACCAGCCGCAGGGAAGCCGCCGTATCCAGCGCGGCCCGCCGTCCCTTCCAGCCCGGGTGGTGCCGCGGCCCGGCGGGGAACGGCCCCCGCGGCGAGAGGAGGGAGGGTTAAGCCCTGCAGGAGGTGAGGCACGGAGCGCGCCTCTCGCCCGTGAGGTGGCAGAGCAGTGCCAGGCCGGCGCCGAGCGCTCGCTTACCCGCCCCACGCTGCCGCTCCTTCCCGCCGCAGCCCCGCACGCAGCACAGCGGCGACTGAGGAAGGGCCCCGATAGCTTCCGCTCGGCTGCCGCCCAGAACTACAGCCCCCGGCGGGCCGCCGCCAGTGACGAGCCCCACAATGCGCCGGGCGGCGTGGTGCGGGCGGCCCCCGCCGCTGGGCTCGGCGGGGCCGGGAGCGGGGCGGGGTTCTGACGGGCGGCGGGGCGCCCGGCGCCGGCCCCCGGCCCTGACTCCGGCGGCGGCGGGCCGGAACGGGCGCTGCCGCCCCGTAAGGCTTCTCGGCTGCGCCGAGGCTCCCCGCTGGCCGCGCCCTCTGCCCCGCTGCGGGGGAAGCCGGGCGGCCCGGGGAGAGGGAGCGGCGCACACCGAGGTCGGGAGGCGGCTGCGGGAGCGGAGCCCTGTCCCGGCCGCCGCGGGAGGCCAGAGGGAGGCGGGGGCCCAGCGAGGAAGGCGAGGTACGAACTTAACGGAGCGAGTGAGGAACTGCGGGGGAGCCTGCGGGGCGTCCTTCCGCACATTCCTATGTTTTGTCACGGACGGATCATTTCACTCGAGATACACGACCGAGAGCTGCTGCCTCAGTCACTGCGAGCGCTGAAGTAGGAGCTGCAGCTCAGCGTCAGCAGAACCCATAACGCGCGTTCCCGGTACCGGGGCTTCACTCCAGAGCCTTCACACTCCCCTAGCTCACAGGCACAGGTTTCTGTGGTTTTTTCCTGCCCTGCACTGTTCGCTGGCTGAAGCGTTGGCCAAAGTGCGGTTAATGTATCATTCTACCTATATAACACTATCACTATCTGCAGTATATAAAAAAAAAAAAGCCTGCGATACAGAAGGAAAAATGTGGGGACGGAAAAAAGTTTTATGCGGGGACATGATCCAAAGCTGTATTGAAAACTGGAAACAATGTCAAGCTACGTAACAAAAAAAAAAAAAATCTTAAAATTGTAGTGTTATTTGAATAAATGTGCATCATGGATGTTTCTGTTGGCTGGCTATACATCTTTGAATTAAATCTACAATAATTTGACTAGTATATCATAGTTATTAAGACATTATTCTTTAGCTTAGCTTTTGTGGTTTCATATTGCAAGCAGCAGAATCAATTGCCTTGTGTAGCAGAATAAGGCATCTTCTTTACAGGTGAGAGGAAGATGCTGTAGTCATTACAGTGCTGGGCAGTATCTTGAAGCACATGCATTCCTTTTTTTTTTCCTACTCTGCTACAAACTTCCTCAGTGAAGTTGTTTAAGTCAAGCACTGATCCTCTGAAGGTGCCCAGTACCTGCTAGGGATCAACTTTTGTCTCCATTTGGTATCCCTAATAAGGGATTACAGCAGATCTCCAAGCAGATGGTAAAAATGTAATTGGAATGCCTTGGGTATTTGGCAGTGAATGTAATGGTGGGGGCTTGTTAGCTTTTCAGGAGTGCTCCCTTGATTAAGTAGCATACATAATTTAAATGTAGGATATACTCAAACTTAGCTCCTTAATAAACAAAATTGTCAGTTTCGGGTGTAGTACTTCAGCTTTTATAAGTTAACTTTCATACAAAAATTGCATATTTACGTGGAACTACTCACTGTAGCTAACTTTTTATCAGCTACCAGGTAGGATTCCTCATGGTGGCTGGAAAGCTGCCTATCAGAAAAGGACCTTGGGTTGCTGTTTGACAGCAGGCTGAACATGAGCCAGTAGAGTGCCCAGGTGGCCAAGGCCAGTGGCATCCTGGTTTGTGTCAGCAATAGCATGGCCAGAAGGACCTGGGAAGTAATTGTCCCTCTGTACTCGCTGGTGGGGCCAGTTCCCATCTCAAGTACTGTGTTCCATTTTGAGCCCCGCACAAGAAGAAAGACATTGAGGCACCAGAGGGTGTTCAGAAAAGGGCAACAGAGCTGGTGAAAGGTCTGGAGCACAACCATTACAAGGAGTGGCTGAAGGAGTTTAGCCTGGAGGAGGATCAGGGGGACCTTCTTACTCTACAATTACCTGAAAGGAGGATATAGTGAGGTGGGGGTTGGCCTCTTCTCCCACTTAACAAGAGATAGGATGACAGTAACTGGCCTCAAGTTGCACCAAGGGAGGTTTAGATTGGATGTCAGGGAAATTTTCTTCACTGAAAGGGTTGTCAAGCATTGGAACAGGCTGCCCAGGGAAGTGATGGAGTCGCCATCCCTGGTAGTGTTCAAAAAACATGTAGATGTAGTGCTTAGAATGTTTTAATGGTGGGCCTGGCAGTGTTAGGTTAATGGTTGGACTCTGTGATCTTTGAGGTCTTTTCCAACCTTAATGATTCTACTGTTGAAGACTTGCTTATAGCTGAGGTTAAATAGTCCCATTCTGTACTTACAGAAGCTTTGATACACTTACTAGATATCTCTCACTGCCTAAGCTTTCAAAGCATCAGACATAAAGTAAGTCTGCTAGAGGACTTTCAGAGAGGCTACTCTGATCTGTGAAGGAGTTGCTTCTCTTTTTTCTTTTAAACTGAAATCCCTTACAATAGTATTTCCTCCCTCACTTGTGAAATGTGAGTGCAATTGCTTCTGCCTTGCTTTTTTTTTAGAGCTAGTTCAGCTGCACACAGCCAAGCCAAGATCTGCCTAGCACAGCTGTGCTCCTTTAAAACAACAGACAATTATTACTTTTCCTACAGACTGCCAAGGATTCATGAGTCCATTCTTTTTTACTTTTTGCACTTGTGCAGTTAACTTGCAATTAAATTGTTTGTTTAGAACTGGCAATAAAATTTCTAAACCCATAAATTAAAAAGGAGCGCCTGAGTTGACATGTAGTCCTCAGTGTGGAGCTTGAAATTGATATGCTACTTAAATAGAAGCAGACATTCTCTGAGCTGAAGTTCTGAGGTTTTGTGTGAGATAGCTGACAGGAATGCCTCACAGCTCTGATTAAGGAGATTTAAGTTTATCACAGGCTTATGTATCATCTTACTTTGCTACTTTATTTTTTTTCTAGGATAAATGGGTGTATATGACTTTTCCCCTGATCTAAAGCGGTTCCATGTCTTGTTTGGTAAGTTTGTCTTAAAAATTTTGGCCGTTGTACCCTGTTACCCAGCTGTACCTTAATATGAAAAGCCCTGGTAAAATGTCTTGCTTGAGGGGATTTCCACAGTGCTTAGATGTTTGAACTTCATTCTTTCAGCTTTTGGTGAAGGAGATTTTAGTGTCTCTTCTCTCTAGGTCAGCCATGTGCTTTATGCTGTTTGTTAACCTCTTGATTGACTGACTTGTAGCAGAAGACTTTCTGAACTGCTACTTATAAAGCCTACTCTTTACATTTTTGCACTGCCATATTTAATAAATTGCAGCAACTCCCCCAAAATTCACTTGTTTCTGTTCTCAAGGACTGCTCCTGTATTCTGCGTACACCAGTTGAATCAATCAGACCAGAAGAGCTATCTCAGAGCAGCATCCATGAATGCCTGGTAAGAATAGAAACTTTGACTCCCAAGGTTAAATATGAAGCTGGTACATATTAAAAATAGCCTAATTAGGGAGTACTTCTTGAAATGTTGACAACAAAAATAAACAGAGTACTTCAGGGCTTCCACTTTGGTAGAAGACTATAGGTATCTAAGTGTTAATCTAGTGAGTTTGAAAACAAACACACACACACACACACACACACACACAAAACTTGTAACTCATAAAACTAAGTTTTAGTAATGGTAAAAGTACCAGTTTGAATGTTCTTATTTGAGTACTGGACTTCAGCATTACTAATACCTTTGCATGATCTAAAAAATATAAACTATTTAAAATTACATAGTAATTTTGAGAACTGTTTCTTTTCTCTGTTAGGCTGATTCTGATCTAGCCTGGATTTCCCCATCTACAGGAAAGAATGAAATGGTATTTTGCTCTTCTAATGTCTCTCATTATGAACTCCAGCTGGAAATAGGTAACATAAATGGACCTTAAAATATTTCTTCTTCCTTTTATTAATAGTTTATTACTAACTGCAGTAAATATTAAGTTTGGAAAATTAAGGACTTTTCTTGTGTCTCCTTAGTTGAGAGATGTGCAGAGCACGTAATCTCTTATTTCAAGATCTAAGACAAATCAACAATTACCTGAAATTGTCTCTTGATGTTTGTGCATGTACATGTCAGTTTTCAAAATATGTGGTATGTGACAGTAAATACAGCCTTAAGTAACATCACGTCTTGTAACTTGGCTACCCAAGTTGATTGTTCTAAGGATGGCTGCCTTAAATCCTACTATACGTGTATATGTTTATGTGATTATGTGTACTAAGTGTTGTTCATTTAGATGTATAATTGATGCTGACATATGTTCAAACACTTTTAGTTGTTCTCAAAATAGCAGAGCCATGCTTCAACTAATTTGCTGCATATACTTTTTTGCTACAATTACTTAAGGTCTTGGCATTCTGAAAGAAAAGGACACACTGCTATCAATTGCAGTTTTAAAACTGGAAAACTGATCTCTAAATATGAAACCATGTGATGGATTATTATGCTTTCCAATGTTAAGGTAGCCATTTCTGGTTTTAGGAAGGAGGTTCAACAATTTAACTTCAGTCTACCTTGCACGGCATACACCTACAGACAGGCAAGTTGCTGTAAGGATCACAGACCTTGAAAATTGTTCTGAAGAACACTTGAAAGCCTTACAGGTAAAGGAAAAGCATTTCTGCACAAAGCCCGATGAAAATAGTGAGGAATACATATGAGATTACTGAACAAAGGTAGCCTTTGTTAGCACTGGGTCATTTCAGTCAAGTTTTTCCCTCCAAAGGAGTAGAATATAATAAACACAATGCATGTGTAAATTTGAGAGTTGCCTTCTAAAGACGGCAGCTGACAATTGCTTTAAAAATACTTGTGTAATTTGAAACATGTTCTGTAGTCTTATTTAATACCAAAAGTTTGGACTATGAACAAACTAGATTTACTTCAGGCAAATGCAATTATGGGCAAGCTATTAACATTTCTGTTGCAGGCTATGCACATCACCTGCAATCTTGTATAAATGCAAAGAAACAGTTCTCTTTACTGATTACTGATGTAGTTAATGATCTTGGTAGGACTGCTGTTCTGTGGTTAACTCATCCACTTTCATTTAATTCCATAGAATGAGGTGGTTTTATCACACTTTTTCCAGCATCCCAACATAATGACATTTTGGACAGTGTTTACAGCTGGAAGCTGGCTTTGGGTCATCTCCCCATTCATGGCCTATGGTAAGAACTGTTAACTGCAATTTTGGAATAGGAAAAAGGCCAGATACAAGTTGGACCATATGGTCCATGAAAGGTTTCTCTTTAATCATCTCCTGTCTTGAAGAAACAGCAAACTCTCCCAAACCATTTGTTTCCCCAGTGAAAACTGGTATTTGAACTGCATTTAATTCCACTTAGTCCTAGCACCCACCATATGAGGAATGGTAACTGGGAGATGTATTGACTTTATACAACTTCTGCTACCAGAAAACCTATTTACCTTAAATACAGGTTGGGCACAGACTTCCAGTTAACAGAAGCATGACATGGGGCATCAGTTACATCCATGTAATAATGCTCCAGAGTCAATATAGAGATGAGAATGCTGCTCTTGATGAGTGTATACAGTGAGGGAAGCATAGACAAGTAATTTAAAA
This sequence comes from Muscicapa striata striata, assembly GCA_030060385.1. Taxonomy (NCBI): domain Eukaryota; kingdom Metazoa; phylum Chordata; class Aves; order Passeriformes; family Muscicapidae; genus Muscicapa; species Muscicapa striata. Next base: position 5,347,166 of record JAREIS010000056.1, on the reverse strand, counting down.
AGACTTGTTAGGCCTAGATAGACTATTTTCACTTCCAGGTTCGGCTAGACACCTGCTGAAGACTTACTTTCCTGAAGGAATGAGTGAAGCTTTGATAGGGAACATTCTGTTTGGTGCAATAAGAGGATTAAATTACATGCACCAGAATGGATATATTCACAGGTAGGAGAATGTCAATAGGTAAGCACCACAACCAGCATCTTACTTGAAGTATTGTTTCCTTCCTTTTCCTGTATACCTTCTTATATCAGACAGTGCACAAGTAACAGTTTTTTCAATAATACAGCAGAACCAAGTTTGTAAAATTTTAACAAGAAATGTGTTAATACATTTCTTCAAGCCAGTTGTTACAGGGATTATATATCTGTCTAGCTTTATCTCTTTGAAGCAGAAGAAAACCAGACTTATAGAAAGGGCTTCCTTAGTTTACCCCTTGCAGGGAAGACGGGCCTTTCTCCAATTTCTGGCACTTTTTTCCTGATCATCTCTATTAAGAGAGACATGAACTCCATGCTAGCATCTCACTATAAGTCAATGAAATATGAAAGCCTTTCTGTTGTAGTAGTGCTTTGAGTAATTCTTATAACTAAAATTTACCACTTTGTGTTACAGGAATATCAAAGCTAGTCACATTCTGATTTCAGAGGATGGGCTGGTTTCTCTCTCTGGCCTAAACAACCTTTGCAGTTTAGTTAGCAATGGACAGAAGTCAAAGGTGGTGTATGATTTCCCCCAGTTTAGTACATCTGTGCTTCCTTGGCTGAGTCCTGAACTACTGAGACAGGTTAGTATAAATTACACATAATTTTTACTATTCAAAGTTAGTAGCAGTACTCAATTTCCAACTTAAGTCTGCTTGTAGAATTGCGATAAAAGTTGTTGAACTGCAACTTTTAAAAATACACGTATATACTGAATTTTTAATTCTAGAGAGAACCAGTTCTAAAGCTGTTGGCAAGGTGATGATGTACTAAATCTCTTTACCCAAACTTCCTGAAAACTACTGCAAATCCTGAAACTTGTGTTCAGTACAGTCATCAGATTACTGAAAAAAGTCTGAGGTTTCACAATTTAATTGCTTCAATACTGTGTTGGTTTTGGGGTATTAGAATCTTGTTTTGAAGCAAGCACTTGTATTCTCATTGGCACTGCTCAATGGCCTCAGTGATCAGTGACCTTCCTTCTCTCACAGGATTTGTCTGGCTATAACATGAAGTCTGACATTTACAGTGTGGGAATTACAGCATGTGAATTAGCCAATGGACACGTTCCGTTTCAAGATATGCCTCGCACTCAGGTACAATGCTAAACTTTATCTCTAGTTAAAAATGAGCTGAGCTGTTTTACCCAGAGAAACCAGTGCTATTACTGCTGAAATAGTGGCTGCTTTTTGTTACTTCAAATATGCATGCCTCTTTCTAGAACAAATAATCCTTCCATCCCTGGAGTTTCACAGCTTACCCTGGATAGCTGTTGAACTCTTGTACTGCTAATGCTTCCTACTAGATGCTGCTGCAAAAGCTGAAAGGTCCCACCTACTGTCCTTGGGATATAAATACCTTTCACCGGGGGGAATCCAGGATGAAGAATTCCCGATCAGGTGTTGATTCTGGAATTGGTGAGAGCATGACACGCACAATGACCAGTGAAAGACTTCAAATGCCCTTTCCCAAAACATTTTCACCTGCTTTCCACAACTTGGTAGAACTTTGCTTGCAACAGGACCCTGAGAAAAGGTAACATTCTGGTGAAAATGAATTTTTATGTCACTTCAATCTAAGAGCAACTCTAGCCCATGGTTTAGGATACAGTAATAAGTTGAATGCTGTTAGTCAGAATTTCAGAGCAGATGTACTATGTAAAACAATACGTTTACATTTGTATTTTAAGAACTACCTTGTCTGATAAAGGAGTCAAACTTTTAAAGTCATTTGACCCCTGAATTTATTGTAATACGACTGTGCTTTATAACAAGTAAAATTAACTTTCAAACATGAACTTTAACTAAGGAAAAAAAACAGAAATCTGAAATGTATGTTTTCAGTTCTGTATCTCTTTTGAATGAGGCATTAAATTCCTTGTTAAACGGAAACATGGAAAGGCCTTTAAAAATAGATTACTTCAGAAGTGCTTTCATTACAAATTGAGGCATAGAATGTAGGAATTGTGTGCTGCTTTTCTCATTCTTTACATTTGTCCTGTGGAGGAAAAACCAGACGGCTTAACTTTATTTGTCAATCTGGCCCACTGTCCAAATGCAGTATTGTACTTTCCAAAACATAATTATATTGTTCATTTTATGATTCAGGCCATCAGCAAGCAGTTTGCTTTCGCATACCTTCTTCAAACAGGTGAGTTTTCTATATTTTGTTAAATGACACAACTATAACCTAAATAAGCTCCAAAGAGAGATATAGTACAAAATAATGAAGTTACCTGGAGCCAAAAAGCATCATCTAAGAGCATACCTGCTTCAGAATTTTTTTTTAACAAAATGGTATTGATAGAGTATAGAAAGCATAAGATTAATCCATTATTAATCCATTTCCCCATTGATGAAGTTCATTTAACTAAAGACAGCCTAACTAATTTTAAAAAATGGTTAATATTCTTAATTTAAAGCAGAACTGCACAGATGATTTCATTAGTCTTGAAAGACTATTAAGAGAGTGGTGAAAGCAAAACCCCTCACTCTTTTACTTTCAGTATTTTAACATGCAAGAACATGGCTCTGATTTCATATGCTTTTAATGAAGTCAGTTGCAAAGTTATGGAGACTTTTATGTGCAGCTTTATTTTAACTTTTTTTTCTTTCTAGATAAAGGAACAAACACAGAATTCACTACTATCCCTATTACCACCTCCTATTCAAAACAACAGATCAGAGTTCTTGGCACTGCCCTCAACAGCAGTTGGGACTGACCTTGGACGTATTGCTACAAATCAAGATGATACAGACTGGGAATTCTAAATAAATACTAATGATACCTCTCCAGTGTTTCAGAGAAGGAAAATGTGATTTGTATTTGCTGCTTTTGTATGGTTAAAATACAGTTAGACCAAGTATACTTGAAATGCCATGAAGTGGCTTTAATTCATTATCTTCCTCTTGGCATCACAAAATGCAGCGTGCCTCACTCTCTGCCTGTAAGGAAAATTGTGTATAAAGAATGACGTGCTCACCTCCCTCTTTCAAAGTCTCTCTTAACAAGAGAGCTCCTGCTGTAATCTTACTCTGTACTGTATTATCAGCTCTTAGTGCTGAAGTCCACATACCTTTCTGAATTCAGACCGGGGCTTTGTCTGTGATCTTACCTAAACATCTCTTTGTCTTTTCATTATGACCCAAATAATTTTAGTAAGGAGAAATTCTCCACTTCCAAGTTGAAATGTGAAACTGCACAGATTAGTTGCTTGTGTAAATAAATGTTTCTCTCTTGAAAGACATTTTTCCCACTTGACATGCTGTCATATTTGCCAGAAGTTAGCTATGCCTCATTTTTCATGCAGTTTTAATACTACGGGTTTCCCAAAGAAGTTAAGATTCTTGGATTTGGAACTCCTGCTCTTGCATCTGTTCACATTCTTAGTACAAATCTGGGCTTTTGCACCTCTGTTTATTGTTGTGTCATTTTAGCAGTTAATCTGAGGACATCTCACTATCCAAAGTCTCAAGTTCTAACAGGTACGGGTTAATTTTGAAGGGTCATATTAAATAATCTAAAGTTACTGTACATATTTTTATTTATACTGTATTCCTGTTCACCACAAGAATTGACCAGAACCTAATACTGTTTTCTTAGAAGAAAAGCCAACATGCATTAAGCTTCACTGGCACTGGTGCTGGCAAGCCAGCCTCTTCTGCAAGGGAAGTTAAATTCCTATGGATCAGTTCAGCCACACTAAGAACCTAATACCCCCCTAGGATCCTAGTGAATTTACCTGTTCTAAGTCAGATGAAAAGCTGTCTTCTCCCAACAATTCACTAAATTCTCATCTCTCATACTGTACCAGGCAACTCAAACTGAACAAAAGCGGCTTTTTTCTTTTAAAAAACCTGGATATTCTCATCTTGTAGCAAGAATTGTGTCCCAAAGCCACTAGTACTTTACTGATGGAAGCATGATGGTGGTAAAAAAGTACAAATAGATATTGGATGGATATATTTTAAATCTTCAACAAAAACAACATGCCACATAAGTCTTCAAGTCTTCCATAGCTGAGCAGGCCTGTAGCCAACTTTGAAAATACTGCTGCATTGCCAACATTTTTGCTACAAGGCCTTGAAGACCAAATGACTGAAATACAAGCCTGAGAGACACATAAAATTCTAAATGACCACATAAAAGTATCAACAAAGAAGTTGATTCTACTCATTATGCTGTGAAGAGAGCTCTATATTTCTAAACTTAACATGTGAAACTTGAGATTAAAGACTTGTCAACAAACTTACCCTATCTGCCTCCATTTATCTGTAATTCTTGGACTTCTGTTTTCACCATAGTCCAGCCATACTACTAGCTTCTTGTTACTACAGGAAAAAAGAAATCATATTTATGTCAATCATTAGGTAAGGAAATAGTTGTTGAAACTAGAAAATTCTTCTGATTTAAAAATATTAATAACTTGTGTACTCTTGGAGACGATACTATTTACATGTGAACCCCATGTTCTTAATTCCTAACCATTACAGATTTTGACTGTTTGCAAGTGAAATACATTAGATAACATCTACAAGTAACTTTTGACTTACAGTACATGTAAAAACCAAGTCAAATAAGTGAGAACACACATTAAGTTCTACATATTTTAATTACAGACCTCCAAATAAATATTACTACTCTTAAAACCTGTAGCAAATTCCAGGCAGATTAACATGGTATTTTCAAGCTTCTCTTGTACAAGTGCCGTGGACCTATAAAAATGAACTTGGATACTAATAACGATGTCAATACAAAGTTATTCAAACCACTGTGTGTTCCAGTGGACTTACTTTGCTGCCCTCTGTGAAAAAAACATTTCTAAACACTCTTCCATTTCTGTACTGACATTAAGAAGAAAATCAAATAGAATTTTTGTAAGTTAAAAGCTCACAAGTCTTTACTCTTAGAACTACTGCTTCTCAACAACTGTGTCTCTTCAAACAAAAGCAATTAAGAGGCACCATGACTTCTTAAAATAACCAGAAATACTTGAAAATACTCCCTGGATTATATTTACTGAAAGGTTTGATATAATTTTGCTCATTAACTGTGATGCTTTCCATTAAGGAATAAGACAAAAGTATTAGTTGGGAAAGAAGATTTATAATCATCTTATTAAGATTTCAACTACCTGTCACTGAAAAGATGATCTGGAACACAATTTTTCTGAAAATCTGAAGGTTTTGCCTACAGTCAAGTTTTCAAAATCTGAGGTTCATGATCTGCATTGTTAGGATTGAAGTTGCAGAGACTTTAGATTCCAAGCTGACCGTTTTAAGCTCAATAGTTTTTTGTTGGGTTGTGGTTTTCTTCAGAACACTTGTTTACTCCTGCTCATACCAATGATATGTGTTATCAGCATGTGAATTAGAACCAGGACTTGAAATTTCCAAGTATCTTGCATTTAGACTCCATGTGATAGATCTCCAAAGGAGCTTATAAAACCCATACATTTGCAAAATCTCATGGCAAATGAAACAAATTTATAGCCTGGTTACTTTTGAAATACTTGTGAAAACAATACAAGTGGGGTTTTTTGCAGCCACCTTTCATTATGCTAGCATTTAGCACTATGTAAAATAAATACCTTTATATTAGAAAATTTCTGTTAATTAACTTTATCCTGAATATATGCTCAATGCTGTTGAGTGTCTCACTGTCTTGGTCTGATACCACAGCAGTTTGTGAATGACTGAATGGATGAACACAGAAAAAAATGTGATATACTCAGAATCAACTTGCTCTGATACATGAATTCTTTTCTTTAAAGAGTCTCAATGCAATAAATACCCATTTCTGAGAGAAGTTTCTTCCACTTGATGAACAAAAATAAATAATTTTTTCTAATTACAGAGTTTTACTGTACCTCTCTCTTTTCCCTACCCCTCTCCTTCTCCTCAAGTGCTATCAAAGTAGTTTTTAACCTAGAGGATGAGTGAAAATATGGGAAAGCATTTGAAAACCACTGTTCCAAACCTTTCTTGACAAGAGGCAGAGTACCAAAGTAGGTGACTTACATACCCTGCCTTTAATGCTATTAAGTAGCTTTCCTAAAGTATATTAGCTTGTCTAATAAACCTCTGAAACAACTAAGGTAGCAAGCAATAATGACCTGTCCTAATGATGGCCCTCCCTATCCTGTATGAATGGGGAAAAACTACTAAAATTCAGAAATAGTACACATTACAGCAAAGACCTCAAAGGATGCTAAGAACTATACTATGAAATGAAACAATCAGATGGAACAGACAAGTCAAGACATGAGTTTATAAAAAAAACACTGAAAATTGAGGTCGTCTACTAATAACCTGGTAGCAGAATAACATTTGGTATTTAACATAATTAAATCTATCCAGAAACTTGAGATAGGATGAAAGAAAGAATATTAGGTTTAAACAAGTGCCTGTGGAAACCTCCGTAATCCCCAGATGAAAACAACTAGTTCATCTACTAAGTTCTATTATCAGTTTGTTTATTCTACATTCAATATCAACTATCTTTCTAATTCTCACATTTTCTGTAGTCAAAAGAAAAGTATTCTTACAGGCAGATTTCCTTTTGCCCATGTGAAATCTGGCAAGTCAGTTATAGATGAGTTTTCTTTAAATGCTTTCCTGGTTTGAGGTGGCTGTTGTTCTACAGTAGGTGGTCTAGCCATCACAGATCTGTGGAATGATATATTTGGCTGGCTGTCACGCTCTTTTTCCTGCTCCACTGTTTGCTTCAAGTTTTCCTCATCATGGGAAAACACATGATTTTGAATCCTTGGAGCCTGCAGCATGTGATGTTGAAAAGGGTGGTTTCAGCATACTTTCCATGATTTTTCTTCACATTACCAGTTTTCCTCAAACTAGTTTTGAGGACAAAGTAGTTTGGTTTTCCTTCCTAAATAGCATATTCATTAATATTTGAACCCAGATGTTGGTGGCATGGCAATGCATATTTCTCTACATTGCTTCTCTTTTGACTTCCAGTCAGGATTTTTTGGGCAACTTTTCTTTTTCCTTATGCTTTTGAAATGGCATATTTTGGGCAGTTTGGTAAGCCATGGCCTACAAAGGTGTCCTGCTTGAATATCAGAACCACAAGCATTTAAAATGGAAGAATTTTACTGTTTCAGGCTGTTTTACTGTTTCTTACTCTCTTACTGTGAGACTTTTTAACAATTTAAAATTTATATTTATTTCTCCTTTTTTTTCCAAAAGTGGTTGTTGGTTGGTTTGTTTTGTGATTTATTTGGGGGATTGTTTTGAGTTTTGTTTGTTTGTTGGGGTGAGAAGGGGTGGAGAAGGTCTGCCCCCCCTCCAAAGTACATTAATCTGTTTATTTTCACTGTGGGGATTAACTATTACATCTGGCAGTGGGTGTGGATGTTTATCCACGAGAAGATCGTGCTTTTTGTCTCTGTATCGCTGTTTGAGGCCTGCGTGTGTCCATCTGGACAGCCGTGCTCTCAGGGCTATTTTACTGAACACAGAACAGGGAAACCGTACAGGGAATTCTCAGCTAGGGAGGGCTCTACAACTTTGACAGTTCGAAGAAAATGTTACAGAAATTTCAAAAAATAGAATTAGTAAAGCGAGCAGGTTGTTTCGTGTTAACAGCGCCTGGGAATTTTTCCTTTTTGAAAAAATGGAAAAATGGCTTTACCATTTAGATCGCATCGCCCCGAACCACCGACCGGGGGCAGCGCGGCCGCTTCCCTCAGGCGAGTCCGACATGGCGCCCCCTGGCGGCCGTTACCGCTGCCCGCGCGGCGCGGGGCCCGGGCGGGAAAATGGCTGAGGGGGAAAGGGAGCAGCGGGGCGGGCAGGGCTGAGGGTAAAGGGAGCAGCGGGGCGGGCAGGGCTGAGGGTAAAGGGAGCAGCGGGGCGGGCAGGGCTGAGGGTAAAGGGAGCAGCGGGGCGGGCAGGGCTGAGGGTAAAGGGAGCAGCGGGGCGGGCAGGGCTGAGGGGAAAGGGAGCAGCGGGGCGGGCAGGGCTGAGGGGAAAGGGAGCAGCGGGGCGGGCAGGGCTGAGGGGAAAGGGAGCAGCGGGGCGGGCAGGGCTGGGGGGGAGCAGCATCATCGGGGCGGACAAGTTGCTCAGCAAATAAACGCACCGAGGACGGGAGGGCGACACACGGCAGGAGCACACATCCCCTAAAGCACCTGTCCCCAGAAGCAGCTACCGGGGGTTTCGGGCGGGAGGCTGGGAGCCCTCCCTGCCCTCCGTGAAGGGAGCGAGCAGCCCCGGGGGCACAGTACAGAAATAACACCAAAAACAGACTTTCTGCAAGTGTCTCTGGACTTACACAGCAGTCTCAAGCGCAGCTGCCCGAGGAATGCAACAGCATCTTCCACACCGCTATGAGGAAAAAGGAAGAGACAGTTAAGACTTAGGCTTAGCTGGAAGTATTTACCTGATGGTTTCCTCTGACCTCCCAAAGTCTTCAGCCATTTAAATTAATTCTGCTAGAAATATGCGAGTCATTTTCACCTAATCATAACCCTCCTAAGGTTTACCTCAGCAATACCAAAAGCACTTTAAAAAGACACTCTGCAAATAATTGTCACCTGGCTTCACGTTGAGAAAACTGCCTTGAGAGAGTAACGTTTAAACCAAGTCGAAACTAACCAAACATTAAATTACTAGAACAATTTAAGTTGTCAAAAGAATTTAGCTTTGGAGTGAGTCCAGTCTCCGATCAGGCTGCGTGGGGATTTGTCCACCCAGGTCTGGAGCAGCCCCTCAGCCTCCCATCCCAAATCCTCAGACAAACTGATTTATTTTAAACAGAATAAACAACTGGAAATAAAACAAAGTAGTACCATCATTTTTAACTAGTTTACAGCAATTGTTTAATTGTTTCATATAAGTAAAAACAAAAACTTGGCACCAACATATCTGAAAACTTTTTTTCATTAACACAAACGCTTTAAAAACAATGATATGGAAATGCACAAAGGCATTTCAATTAAGGCTTCTACAAATATTGCATGTTCTAGAATTAAACATATATTGAAACTAAAAAAAAAGCTCACTTAAACTCATATTCCACTGTGAGGCTTAATGGAATGAAAAGTATTTTGTAAAATAGATAATTATCCTTCAAACTATTTATTATGCTCTTTATATGGCAACCTCAAAACTCATTAATTTAAACATGGATATACTCAGACCCTCCTAAAAATATACACTGGAAAGGCAAGCCTGGCTTGAAATACTGATCACATTAAGTTCATTAATTCAATCCCTGCTCAACCATATAAAAACTCCTATATTTCACAATAAGAATGAATGTGGCTCTTGGCTGGCATCACTTTGTCTAAGGGATAGTTGGAAGGCCAATTCCTAGTGCTAATGTCAGAAATCAAACAATGATGTTATCCAGTTTTTCCCGTACTGATGTGATGCCTTAGCACACTTCTGCTGACCTCTGCATTTTGTGGGCAAAATTATACTTCTGACCGTAACAGGATGAAAGAAAAGTCATGCAGCCATGCCATTAATAATCTCATCTCCAGGAGGTCAGTGACTCTGCAAGCAAACACACAGCATCAGGAGGTGTGGTGGCAAACATGGGAACATCTCCTGTGTCATCCCTCATCTCCTACAGCCAAATCATGCAAGAACATCCAGTACACAACTGAAGGAGACCAGCACCCCATATCTCTCCATTTTAACGTACAGTGCAGTGCCAGCTATAATTTAGCTCTAGTTTCACAAAAATACAGACACAAGAGCCACAGCAATTTACAAAAGAGGCTAAGGGCTCTTTCTCACCACAAGCTGAATGTCTCAGAACGCAACCAACAGCTGTGGAGCATCTTTTAATTCTTGTAGATGTCTTTTTCCTCCCCACCAAAACTACCACAGCATTTAAAAGATGTCACAAACACTGAATTTTTGAATAACTTACATTTGCTGAATGGACATGAGAACACAAGTCCTCAACAGGGCAGCAACAGCCCTAGTTATTCATGTACTCATGTTTGTTCTGAAGCAACTCAGGTAACAGCACAAAGTTAGCACAGAAAGCACCGAAGCTCTTTGACATTTCCTTTCAAGTCTTATCTAGCTATTCTTAACATCACTACTAAAAAAAGTTCAGTAATTCTCCAGTGGACTTTGACAAGTGCACCCCTTTTACAACCACCCACAGACACGTATTAAATCAAACAAGGCAAAATCAATATATGTTAAGTAACACATACAAACAAGTTTTGGGCTTTAGGTTATATTTTCTTATAAATGGTTTTCAAACTAGACCTTGTCTGTGTCTACTAAGGAGATTGTTTTGTCCTGCAATATATTTGTATTTATTCACATCTGCAATGCTTTCATTTTGCCACTTCAATACAAAGGAAAAGGAATGTTGCTTCTTGTCAGCAAAACCCATCACCTGCCACAACTGCTACTATGCCATTGCATAGAAGGTGGGTTGCTGCAGACTTTTTGGGTTGATTTAATAAGCACTTTCTTGTAATTTTAGGAAGAAGTTTCCCATTCTATCCTAACACAAAACAACAATTTGGAAAACAATCTCCATCGGAATAAGTAGGAGTAGGAACATTTTTAGCATCTATAAAATCCATGTTTCTTTAGAAAGAGCAGTGAATAAAATGATTGCTCTTGCCATACGAGGCAAGGAGAAGTCAGAATACTATCCTTGTGAGTGGCTTTGGAATAGTTATGCTTCCTGACTGTTGAGAAATTACAGGACACAGATACATCCTATTGGCAACACAAAAACACCCTGTTTGATGAGAAAATGTATTTAACTGGCCAAACTGTTGCAACATTAAAACTTCTTTGTCTTGTATCTACATCAGCATGTAAGAACTTGTTATCAAGATTTTTGTCAAGAGAACCAAATTAAGATTAAAAAAGTGACCTCTTTTAAAGATTATTAAACAAAATCCCTGTCAATTTAATCCTTTATTCTAGAAAAATATTTTATGACAAATGTAGATTATAAGATTACTAACTTGGTGGGGTTTATGTTTCCTAACTCTGTTTTGTTATGAATTTTCCTTAGACTAGTTTTATTGTAAGATTTCTTCTTAATATCTAGAAAATGTTTAACCAAATCAGATAAGCTAACTGCTGTTTGCATTGGTAACAAAAGCATGTTGTTGAAGACTGTACAGCAGTCAAAAAAAGCACTGAACACCTGATCTTCTGCATCCCTCTAGTGTCTTTGGTTATGTAGGTAGCAGTATTTACAAAATCACCTTGACTTTATGCACTCTGATAATCTACTTTGTAAAATAAAAAGCAAAAATATAAAAGTTGTCAATCACATTTGGAAACTGTAACACACATAAAAAGATCAATGTTAAATATATACAATATAAAAATACATTTTTTTTCTTTATGAAAATTATAATACATAGCTATAATACACAAAATGTTGAGCCATCAGTCACAGCTATAATATATGCAGATTCTTGTTGCACACTTATGGCTGGACTCTGGGTAGGACATCTCCATGAGGAAATTCCTCGATTTCAGAATGAAACATCAATTCTAAAAGAGAAAGGAAAGACTTATGTTTTCTTTGAAAACTTTCACCTGAATACAATTCCATTATTCCTAAAAAGTACCCCGGCATTCCCTCAAGCCTCTTGCTTTTCATCCCAATCATATCATCAACAACTCAGTGATGGCAAGGGCCACCAATGTTTTTAGAAAACTATTGTTGCTCCCCAAAATTGACAGAATTGGTGAAAATGTTAGCAGTTGATCATGTGCAGTATCGTTGTTCATTCAATGTGGATACTGAAACACAACTCTGAATTAGACTGGATTGTTAAAGGGATTGTTAAAGTTTTTAGAGTGTGAGACTCAGGAAGGAAGATTTCTGTTTAGAGACTTGCTTATTTTTAGAAGTCTCTGCTTTGTCTCTTACAGTGCTAGCATACCCCATGTGTGTCATGTCTCATAAGTTAGCATACCCCATCCTTAGCAGACTAAACTTTCTCTGCTATTTGAAATAAGTACTAATGAATTTCTCTCTAGAAATTTCCAAAGTGGTTTTCCAATCTTAGTAGGCACATGTAAGTATAAAAAAATTTAATCAAAACCTGAGTAAAATTCTGCCACTGAATTCCTTGAGTAAGTCTTTATTATTTATGGGTTTTAAATATGATGTAAGCATCTATAGTAATTTTTACCACTGAGGACTGTAAAGGCTGCCACTTAGTTGTTTGGGGTTGTTTTGACTCATTAAATGATTTATTAGAAATAAACATAGTAACTGGAGCCAGCTGAAATATGGACATCTGTACATTAAAATTCAAAACTTATTTGAAGAGGCATGTTGAATCCTCAGCCTCCAAAATACAAATCGGTGCTTCACTTCATGTTCTTGTTAGGATACCTTTTGACTTTTAAGTTGAAACTTGGGATTTTTATGTACAGCCTACCTTCGATTGACAGGCTGCACTTAACAGGAACACTGAGTTAGGACACACCTTTTGGATTCCAGGTGGAACACAAAAGGAAGAAGGCCCAGTTTCTAGCCAAATTTCTTCTATGAGAAGAACTTGCTACTCCCTCCTCCAGCCTGGACCAGCACAAACAGTTCTCATTTGAACTCCTGTTCTGCAAACACAAATCTGACTTTTCAAAGCTAGAGAGTTCCCTAAACTATTGAAAATAACACTTGTAACTTGTAACCCATTTAGCACTTGCAGAAGGAACATTAATAACATTAGGGAATTTTCTAAGACACAAGTAGAATTAATACGTTTCAAATATTTAAAATACTGTCAAGTATTTTAAATTATTTTTCTCTTCCCTAAGAAGAGCCATTCTGTAGTGTTTTGAAATTTACGTTGCTTCAGACAGAACAAATAAAGCTTTTATTTTAAAATTAACCTTTATAACACCAGACACAGACACCAGCATCCTAAGAAGCATTTGCTGTGCAAGGTCGCTAGGAGATACTTGTTTTTCCTCAGTCACAAAATTTCTCAGGGCTAGTCTTGAACACCAAATGCGGAGCACAGCAGATAAAAAAACCCCAGCAAGTTGAATAAACAACATTTTGCCTGTCAGTGTTTCCTACCTTCACTGTGGTCTAGCTCTGGTCGGGAACTTAAGAAGATCCAACTTGTCCCAACTAGAACAGACACTACGAGATTCACCACAACCCACGAGTAAACAATTTCTGCCTCTGTACCTGCAGTCCTGGGAAAGGCACATCAAACCACCAGTCATCATTGGTGCACAGAAGTTACAATTATTGCAACAGAGTAACATCAGAACAAGTTTGCTAAGCCAGATGTGAAAAGAGAGCTACTTGTGCCATCATGGTGGTCTTGCATTGCAAAGGCCTGGTAAAGAGAACACTTACCAAAGACCACAGAAACCCTAAACCTCCAACCACCACCCCCCTAAACCAGCAAATTTTCACATAAATGCTTTTGTTCTACTTCTTCTGGTTTGCTTTAAAATTTTGTGCTACCAGAATTTGAGTCCATTAATAGGCACTTCAGAAAGTAACAGTTTTGGATGGGATCACCAAACACTAAATGATGGTTTATGTTTAAATGCCAGCTGTGTCTGATAAGCCCCTGCATTGTTTAGCAGACAAAGTTGACTGAGTCTTCAGAATGCCCTGCCCTTGAACCCAAAATGGTTACCTCAGTAGGGTCCCATTCTCAAGCAAAAGAGATTTTAAGGCTCCTGCCAGATGACATTTCCAGCATCATTCCAGCTCTTGTTTGAGGTATAACGGATTTGCAAACAACACGACCAAACCCATCCTTGAGTTTTTATTTTTCAGTGAAAATATCAAAAATTCAGGACAAGCTCAAAGGTAGGTTCAGAAATAAAATTCTTCATCAATACTTTTTTACATATCTTGTACAACCTCTTCAATCTGCCATTTTGACAAGGGTCCCTAAGTGAGCTATGTTATAATTTACAGAAGTGATTCCTTGTTTCCTACCAGATACTGCCATTTTCCGAAGGTGGCGTGTAGAGGTTGATTCTGTCACATGTCATCTGCTGGCTTAAGGATAAGATAAGAGCAGCAAAGTACACTGGAAGAAATGGAATTAGTAGTGTCAGATATAAAATCCCAAAATGCTGTCTCATCATGACTAATTACTAATTACTTGTACTAATTACTACATTTTCTTTCCTTTCACTCCGCTGCCTCCAATCATAGTCTGCTTTAATTCATTCTTTTTCTTTAACATTCCCCTGACCTATCAAAATCTGGTTTCTGCACTTTTGTAATCCATGAGCAACATCAAAGCTTGCATATTTTGATTCTGTTTTTTTTGTTAGGTTTGTGTCCTATATTCAGAAAGGGACAAGAACTATCTCGCTGACAGCCCCACTAATGCTACTATTGCAAATGCTTAAAAGATAAGGAACAAAGTATTTATGGACTTTGCTATTATCAACTACTGAGCAAGTTATTTATTCTAAAGCAGAAATAACTGAGGAGGAAGATTTCAGTAGAAAGAGCATGGAGGAGTTTTCCATTTACCATATTTTCTGAACAGCTTCCTATCCACTTCAAAATACTTACAGAAAGAAGCTAGTGCTGCTGGGTCTAGGGTAAGAAAGCCCCTCAGTGCAACTGATGCTTTTGCCAGATCAATCCTGATAATAAAATCAAGAGTCATTAACACAGCCCAGTAAGAGAATGATATTGCTCCTCTAACAGTATTCTATTGTACTTTTGCAAGGTATTTCTTCTGCCTCTGTAACAGTGCCTTTGTAACATCCATTAATCTAGTCTAGTTAATGATCTTTTTTGAACTTCTTTCTTTTCATTCTCACTCAATCTGTAATGCAGAAGCCCCAGTTAAGCCAGGAAAGCTGCTCACTCAGCTGTGTTCCAAACCTGACTAGGCAATGGATTCATACGAAAAGTGAACCTGAGAGAAACATTTGTTGTTCTCCACCCCTCTTCACAGTCCCACCTCAGAAAAAAAACAGGTCAGCTTTTACATTTGTTTCACCTCCTGAGCCCACAAACAAGCAGCAGTACATTGAAGCAGGGTGCAGGCACTGGACAGAAATGAGTACCAAAGGTCTGGACGCACAAGTACACCCCTTCTGTGTTTAGTCAGCCATATGAAAAATCATTCTTTGAGTATATCACTTAAATCATCAACAGCAAATCAAAATGTGCCAAAGAAAGGAGAAAGGAACATATACACAAATTATATATATACACCTTTCAAATATAAATATGTTTTACCTGTCAAAGGCTGAGACTGTACTGATAGACAGCAAAAAATAGAACAAACTTTGAGCTGGGTATGCTATTGTCTTATACTGCTCAAGCAGGTTAGAAACCATAGAAAGCTCATTTCCTGCCAAAATGTAGATAACCACGATGTTCCATACAGCATAACCAGCCAGGAAGCCATGGATGAAGAGGCCCAACACCCTGAATGGAGGAAAGAACATTAGACCAGTTTTAACATCTTGAATTAGCTATAGATAGAAAACCCTGCTTTTCAAGGCCTTTCAGAGATTGTTTCTGAGCGCTTTTTCTGATTTAGTTTAAAAAATTCTAAGCAAGAGTTCTGTTTCCTCCCATCACACCAGACTGCACCAGAATCTGAGCACTTAAATAAAACAAAGATATTTTGCCTTCCCTTCATTACAGCACAGGCATCAAATACTTTCACTTGCAGCTGCCTGCAGTTTCCCAGGACTGCTCCTTACACAGTGTTCTAACTTGTCCCCAAGGCAATCTTTGCAATATCTTCATTGCTAAGGAAAAGCTTTGAGCAGAAAGCCCAGGCTTCCAGCTAAAATACACCACAGAAGAAAATAGCTGTTATCTTCCCATTCTCTATCAAACACAATCGCATAGTAAAAAAATGTTTTGGTATTATGTACAAGCTTATTCCTCCAGTGCAATTTCACTCCTCCCTCTTTCCCATCAACCAGGATTTTTCTTTGAGAACTGTCTGAATTCAGGTGTTTTTATTCTGGTGATACACATGATGGGTCAGTGTTATTTTCTAACACATTTCTGTAGGTGACTAATGTTTTGGTTATCAGCTCAAACTCTTGGTATTGAGATTTTGTCCAAATGTTTGCAATACAGCTTTCTTAGTTATTCTTTTTATAAGCTGTATTTCACATGTGATGTCTAAACAAGAAATACATAATCTTGACAACAAACACCAAAAGCTAAAGGACTGATAAGCTTTATATCTGTTGAATCCTGAACCACCATTTATTAGGAATATCCAAAATAAATAAAAATACACCACAGCTATAGAGGAAAGACATTAATTTTCAGACAGGTCAAAAAAACCACTCCAATCAAACCCCTG
Source organism: Muscicapa striata striata (assembly GCA_030060385.1). NCBI lineage: Eukaryota > Metazoa > Chordata > Aves > Passeriformes > Muscicapidae > Muscicapa > Muscicapa striata. Next base: position 5,330,663 of record JAREIS010000056.1, on the reverse strand, counting down.
ATTTATGTTTATTTACATCAGAACATTTATCTTTCACCTGAAACTCCGGTGCACTGAGAGGGCAACATCTCTAGTAGTCCATGAAGCCTTCACATCCAGAAGTACATTGATATTTTCAGTGGTTTTAATTAATTCTGCACGATCAGCTGCCTGAAAACGCCCTGAAAGGATAAGGAAATCAGTTTTAGCTTCCACCATAATTTTTACATTAATGCTTATTAGTGTTAAAAAGCTGTAAGCATCTAAATTTCCATTAGAAAATTTCTTCTCCCCACTTCTTGCCCTTTGTCAGCTTACACTGAGAGAGAATGCCTCTGGTCAGAATGGTACACCCTGGTGGGTCAGGCTATGAAGTTAACAATGTGCAAAGCACTTTGGGAAACTACTCAGTGTTCCCAGGGACCAAAAAAAAAAAAAAAAAAAACCAAAAACAAAAAACCAAATAAAAGAAACACAAACGACCTGCAAAAACCTTCCACTTGAAAGAGTTTTTGTAAGTAATAATTTCTTCTCAAGGTACTGTGACAATATTAAGTCAAAAAAGCTCAGCTGGGAACACTGAAAACTTTTTCACCCTCACCGTGGAATTTAAAAATTCAACCAAATATACCATCACAGCAACAATAGCATTCACTGTTGAAAAATTATCATGTATATTTATTTCCAAATAACTTTTCTTTTGCAAAACTTCTTGAAAAATTCTTCCCAATACTTCAGTATTTGGATTTTAGATACAACAATGCTTCCTGTAATTGCAAGAATGTTTTAAAATTACTTAAATGGTAAGATGAACTCACTATTTTTTTCAACGAACACTTTGCTAACAGGCTGACTAATTCCAGTGGGAGCAGCAAACACAGGCTGCTGGTCTGGGCTCTTCCTGTGCTCATCTTCAATGATGTCTTCCTCCTCCACCTCCAGCTCATTGGAGCTCACTTCAGCTGGCCGAGGTTTTCTGTTGGCACAGAGAAAGACCAGAGGGTAATATGCAAAATCCAAAGGCTCCTGTGAACATTTAACATGGCTAACCTCACCGATAAGAATCCATCAGGCTGTGACCTGTATAATACTATCCTGTTTATAACTTTAAGGACTAAAGGTTCCCATGAAGTTAGTTGACTAAAACCATAAGACTAATTCCATAGGAAGAGATTAATGGTTAGAACATATTAGAACAACTGGGGACAAAATTTGCTAACTTTTGTAAAATTAAGATAGTAAGAATGATAGAAAGCAGTTCCAAAATCTAATTTTTTCATGTCTGTGACTGAACTATTAGGCTCATGAAAATGTATTTAGAGCTGTGATGTATCCAGGTGTGCACAGACTGAAGAAGCCAAAAAAGTTAGATCTTAACAAAGGAAAAGACCTGTACCTACGCTGAATGATATTGTGGGCTGCAAGAATTTACATTTTTGTCAAATGACAACGTGAAATACTCCTCAGCCACATTCACTGCCACAGTTATTCCAGATTATGAGCTATACTAGTTTTGTCTCACTTTGTTCTTTTTCTCTGTTTGCGGATCACCGTTTCTTCAGCTTCAGGGACATCCATGCCATTTCCATTCTGAAATAGGGATGCCACATTTTTCTGGGTAAAAGAGGTCTCGGAATCTGAAAATTAAAAATAAACAAACCCAACATGAAAGTTTCAGAGCTTTCATAAAAATGGAAATACATTCACCTAAATACATAAATAGTTAATATATAAAAAGAGTGGCAAAAAAGTAATGATCTGAGTTTTGAATGATGTAAAGTATTATACAATTTCCAAAACTGTATATCCATGATTTTCATATAAATTTGTACCCTATGAAATCTGAAACCAGAAAGTAAAAATCTAAGCTACCACTCACCCAGAGATTACTTTCAGCTGTTTTAGGTAAAGAAGCACATGATATATTTTAAACCTAAATACATGTTGCTCAATAATATTTCTGTGTTCCCAAGTTTTATTTACCGCTCTTTCCCATCTCCAACTATCTCACGTACCAGTAGGTGCTTTCTTCTTCTTGCGTTTCCTCTGAGGAGGGGCATCAGGAGGTTCAGGAGTCAGGGGCTCGCTGCTCTCAGACTGCCGACGAACTGCTGCTTGCACAATGCCATCTAAAAACCACAGGAAAACACCCAGCAGCCTGAATTCAGAGCCATTGAGAGACAGCACAGAGAAAGATGCCATTTACTACATTGTTGCCCTGCTGAGCAACAACTGAGATGAAAATGCATTGGCTATAGGAAATATAGGAGTTGGGAATCAAGGATGAGAAGCAGAAAGGTGTTTCACTGTAACAGTTTCATGCTCAGGAGGGAATTTAAGTATCCAACAAGCAGCACAATTCCCATTCTGGCTTCCAGCAGAGGACTGCCTGAAAATAATCCATCACCAGAGAAGAACAACACCTCTATATTTCTCTTTTCTTTGTGCAAAGATTATAACGCAAGATTCAGGAAAAAAAGAATAGTTTATTACAAGGTGATGCACACAGATATGTGCAAAGGCAAAATGGCATCACATCAAAGTAAAATTTAAATGCTAAACATATAGCACAAGAATGAAGAAGGAGCAGAAAAAAATCCACTGGAGGATATTTACTCCAGTCTGAGAGATGAATTATTATACTTCAGAGGAATTATATTTCCACAAGAGGTTAACATGAATTCATATTATAGTGAAGTAGCATCAACTTTCATGAACAGATGCAGAAAGACAAAATTACTCCTCCACTTTACATCACACCTGTTTTTAATAGCACCTTCAAGGACTGCAATTTTTATGGCAACAGCTGAATCTTTGTTTGCACTTCAAATTCAGGTTTACCCACTTTTTATAAACTATATGGTGCAAAAATGCAAAATTAACAGCAAAGTAACAGCAAAAGGTGTACTTTGCACCATCTTTCAGCTCATTTAAAACAACAGTAAACAAAACTTAATCATTAGGATATTGTGCTAGCAACAGCTCTACTTGTTGCATTTAAAGGTCTGTCAGTGAGGCCTCACTTTTAAGTAAATAAAGGAGATTTACTCATCAAACTTTTGTACGGGCCCAAGTCAACTGGTTACAGAAATCCACTAGATTCTATTAACATGTTCTGCTTTATCAAAATAGATCAGACTTACAATCTTGCTTAAAACAATATGTTTGTTCTGTAGATCTGCTTTTTGTAAAACCACAAAGCTCTGATACTAAAAATCTTTTACAGCCAACTTTTCAGTGATAATGGAGTGATTAACTTTATTTGGCCAAGGACTGAAATTGAACTAGACTGCTAAATTAGTCTTAGTTCATTCAAAAATTCAAGTACTTAACACATTCAACATAAGCAGCTTACAGCTGGAAATGTCTATTTAATGAATTAAGCTAAGAAGTTAGAAAGGAAAAAATGGCAGGAATAAACAAACAGTTTGCAGTCGTGGCAGGATCTTACCTAAAGGAGTCTTTCCTTTGGATTTCCTTTTTTTGGGACGACTGAGTGGAATTTCATCTGCATAACAAAACAGAAGTATGGGTGCACAGCAAGGAGAAACCTCAATTTCCTTTATTTAACAGACATCCTATTGCAAGTTAAGAAATAGATTATTTTTTACAAATTATGACGCCCTTTGTTTTTACAGGTAAGATGACAATTCACAAGTTCACACAAGGAGGAGGAGTACAGAAGATGGTAGGAAAACAGTAAGGAATCAGGGTAGAGAAGTCTTAGGTGTAGCAAAGGCTCAATACACACATGCGCATGTGTTAAGTGATAAACTGAAATACTCTGAATAATACTCTGAAAAATAAACTTATTGTTTAAAGCAGAGTGGCAACATTTCAGTTACCATGATGGAAAAAGTAAACAGTAAAGAGAGCAAAGAAAAACAACAGTTCTAACAATGCATAGGTATCCAGTTTAAATAATCAGCCTGCATTCAGGAAAAGCAAAAGGCTCTATCTTTAGAGAGAGAAAGAGTGGCACCAAAAGGAACCACCAATGTTTGTAGTTCTTTTAATAACTCACCTTGGCTTCCACTTCATATTGAAGAAGAAAAGTTGTTGACAAGCAGTGTAAAAAGATGAAAAGAAAGTTAATTTTGAATCAATTACAATACACAACTCTGAAATTCACACTGCTGCTTTTGTGGTTAATTTCCTTATCCCTCCTCCTCTTTATGAGCAGTTGTGTATAACAGCGTTAAGGACACGAAGCAATCAGCAAGATTCAACACTTTGCTGGTGACTATGCACAGTTTCTTGATTGGCTAGCTGTGGATCAGATTAAAAGGTTTAATCCCCTGGGTAATTAAAACTTGTCTTACTGCCTGGTATATAACAAACCAACAAAAGTTATGAAACATCTGAGCCCATACATCACTAAAAATGTATGAACCTTTATGATTCATGTTCTGCATGAACATAAAGAGACACTACCTGTCAACAATCATAAACATCACATTTACTTGAAGGTACTTTGAAGGAATTCTGAAGTACCATCTCATAAAAACTATATAATTGCTTTTCCTTTCACACTGAAAAAAGCCCCATTTTATCCCTATACTACATCAAACTAATAGACACTTAAATCCCTATTTAATTCCTAATTAAATAAATTTAATTCCTAATTAAATAAAGCCTAATTCCTGTTTTAAAGGATTTGTTATTCAAATAAACCAAAGAATACAAAATAAAGGAAAGAGGGAGGAAGAAGACATTAAAATGGACAACAAACTATACTAGATATTAAAATAGGAATATTTGTCCAAAAGTTTTTAAAGGGTTTATCTCTCGTGAGTATTAAAACTGAGGTAATATAGTAACATTTCTTGGCTTCTATAAAACTTTAAAATGCTTTGCATTCCTTGTAAAGCATTTTGGGTCAATAAATTAGCAAGAGAAGTGATTTTACTACTCAGATGTTTATCAAGCTTATTTTTCTTAATGCTATTACTTTCAAAATCTGCAACACAGCATCATGATCAGTTCCACATAATGCAATGATTTTACCTTGGCACTGGAGGAAGGGCACGAGGCGGGCACTGAAAGACAAGAGAGAAACAAAATTCAACTTCTGCCAGTATGAAACCACCTCTCAGAAAACACCTTCAGATCAGAACATCCAATGTATGTTTTGCTCTGTATGCCTCCTAAATGGCTAAAATTTCTAATGGACATGCTACATAAAAGCAGGATGCAAAAGATGCTGGAATAATATACCTTTATCAGAGTTCTGATGGGCACTGCAGTAGGAACATAAAGCTAACCTCTGTGTGTAAGGCACAGCTCGCATTTCAGCTTCAATAATTTTCATTTTCCATGTAAGGCATCACATTCATTAGAAAGCTTATTAATCATTCTATTTTAAAAAATATAAAATATAGCAATAATTTATACTTTCAGTATAATTGTACAGTATACAGTGTGAGCTATTTTCTATTAATAAAGATTCAAATTCAGAATAACAAAAATAATAAAAGAAAATAAGCTCACTTATGAAAATACTTTTAAATATTATAAAATATTATTTTTCCATATAATTTTGAACATATTTACCAGCAGGTCAAACACCTAAAATCTAAAAGTATCTCCTGATAATAATCTGAAACTGAGCTCATACCTTTCTCTCATCTAGAAACAGATGAGAGAAATGAATGTGAAAAAACTTTCACATTTTGCACTACACAATTATATTGAAAGAATATACACAAAGAAGTACTTCCCATGCTCAGAAAATTCAGATACCAGAAATAAAAAGGGCTATAAGACTGGTAAGACTCAAGGATCCACAAACTTACCACTTGTTTCTTTCCCATATCATTTGAAGTCGTTCCCTGAAAGAGGCACTGTGAACTGGCCTATGCTCCCTCACGCTGCTCACATTGAACCTCAGCTAATTCTGAACTAAAAATAAACTTCAGGCAGCCAGGATTAGCTGGACATGAACCCTCCTGCCCCTGGGTCAGGACCAAGAACTACTCCCATCTGAAACAAGGCAGGTTGTTCAACAGCAGCAAATGTTGCTTGCACTAAAAAAACCCTTAACTCTGCATGCTAGTACAGGTTCCTATAAACAAATTTGCATTGGTTTGTTTACCCAAAGTAAAGGAGATGCCTCATGCAAGGAAGGGTTTGTGGGATTAGACCTCAAATCTCTCACTTGGATTTTGGCCATGCTGAAGACAGACAGCAAATGCCATTTACACAGGTAGAGAACTGCACACCCTAAGCAGCACCCAGCAAACTGGTGGGAACTGATCACATAATACTGATGCACCATAAGGGAAAAAAGCATTGGTCAACGTCAGATCTCATTACTTTTATTGTTTCCAACATCCTTGTGGCAGTAAATATTAAATGTTTAAGATACCTGGTATTTAAAAAACCTAAAAGCTAAAAATCCCATAAAATAAACAAGCCACAAACCCTTTATACGGCATTCACTGCCTATGCAGTAGTAATTCTGTACTCTGTAGTACATCTCCATTTTATTACTTTTTACAAAACAACTAGCAAACGCATTGATTTCTGTATCATTTATTCCTTGCAACACAGGAAACCACGTGCAAGCAGCCAGTCATGAATACTCATCTGTCCACCTATGTGACAGTCCCCAGCCCTGCCACAGAGGTATCAGCTCCAGTCTATTTGCAGTTTCACAGTCTCAAGTAACTCACTCCAAACTTCACAGAAACGGTGATTTTGGGGAAAGGTCCCCATGAACATTTTGTTAGGGACACAAGAGCCGCTGAGTGCTCTAACGTGTCCCCGAAACCAAGAGACTCCCACAAACCAGGCAGCCGCTGCCTCGGCCAAACTCTGTATTTGCACACCTGAGCCAGGCCGCAAGACAGTGGGACGCACCCGGAAACTCAGGGGGAAATACGAACCACCCAACTCCCCGGGTGCCCATTCTAGGATGCTGAGAAGGAAAGGTTTAAATATCCAGAATGTTTAAAAACACTGAAGCAGCCTTTACAGATTCGTTAAAGCCTTGCAGATTTTCTTTAGAGAAGTGCATATGTAAAAATACAACGAGGAAACGCTTGCTTGCTTCCGCAGCAAAGACGGGCAGAAAGGCGGGTCCCTGCGGCCAGTCACACTCCCCCGTCCCGCGGGATGCAGCCGGGCGGGCACCGCCGCCTCCGCCGCGGAGCGGGGATGCAGGAGCCGCGCTACCGAGGCGCTCCGCTACCGGGGCGCTCCCGCGTCGCGCTTCAGCTCCGCCTCCCCGCAGCAGCTGCCGCCGGGGACCGCCCCGCCGCATCCCGCCAGCAGCAGCGCTCGGGCGGGCCAAGCTCCCGCCGCCCTCGGCGCCCCCGCGCTCAGCCCCACGGAGCCGCCCGCGCCCCCGCCCGCCCCGGCCCCGCCGCCGCTCACCGCGCCGGGGCCCGCCCGCCGCGCCGCCATGGGCCGCTGTCCGGCTGCCGGAGGAGCCGCCGCTCCGCCCGCCCCGCCCCGCCCCGCCCCGCGGCTGCGCCCGCCCAGCGCCGGGCGGCCCGGCTGCCCGTACCTTCCTCCCCGGCTGCGCCTTCTCGCCGAAGCGAGCCCAGCCCCGCCGCCTCGAGCGGGAGTCGCCGTCTCTCGGGCTGCAGACAAGAAAAATTAAGAGGGAAAGGGTTCTCGACTAGTTCAGCTTGTAGCCAGGGTCTAAAACTGATAAATGAAGTAATCGGAAAAAACAAACCAAAACAAAAAACCCACCAAAAAAGAAATAATATATGGAAAAAAAGCAAAGAGAAAGAGCCAACCAATTCTGGACGAGGCAGAAGTGGGGAAGCTGATCATGGGCCAGCATCACAGAGCTGGGTACTATCTCACCCTTCGCCAGTACTTACCCATATCAATGACATATTGAGGGTTCAGTCTCTCCCCTTTTACATGTAAACAAGGAATACAAGCCCTGGCTCTAGAAAAAGCAGACATCGTGCTGGCTGTAATATTTGACTTTAAATAACCTCTTTCTAGACTGCTTAACTCGGTTTTGTTGATTTTCCTCCAAGATGAGCTAGGCCAACAAAATAACTATCTGTGTACCTCAGGGGGCAAGACAGCTACAAATACTAGGTGAAGTGAGAGAGGAACTTAGTTGCCACAAGCATTGTGCTCTTTGATGAGGAGACCATGCTGCCACAGACAAAACCAACAAGATAAAGGGCTTCTGATGATTTTCCTCTCTGGTAAGTCCACGTTCTGTCAGTTTCTACTCACTTCAGTTGATGAAAGTGCAGAAAAGATATATTATATATATTATGAAGATAACTGAGTTTTGGACTAATTCATATGATGCCAACACCAATCCTATCTTAAAAGGTAAAAAGTATTAGCAACAAACCAATAGCTTCATAAATAACACTTTGCTGACAGATACCATGCAAAAAAGGCACATTCTGACTTAATATAATTTGTAAGGCTTCCAGAATGTAGAGGCACCACAGAAACAGAACAAGAATAATAAAAAGAAAGGAAAAGACCTTTACGAACTTATGTGTAATATAACATACAGTAGTATGTTATAAGTAAATATAAGTATATAGTATATAAGTATATAAGTATATAATAACATAAGTAAATAACATAGATACATGCAACAAAATAGATTTTTCTTTATTCTTGTAATTGAATGTTCACAGTATTTCCTTTTTTTTTGTACAAAAGTGGATGCAACTGTAACATAAAAAGCTCAAGAGCTACACAGAACATAGTATGATTATATCTCCTGTAGCAGCTTCTTACCTAATCCTCTTCCAAATCCCTCACATACAAAGATAAATTCTTGCAATCCTGACATTAGGATTATTCTTGAAGTAAAACATAAGCTGTAATCTCTCGGAAGCTGCCTGCTGCTCAGAATTAGGGCTGCGTGTCTGAGCATATCCATACTGCAGGGACCCACTGGGGCTCGTCCTGTGCACGATGTACTGCAGACAGCAGCTGTGCAGATGCTTCTTGCAAATTGTCATTCACAATCACGTGATCAAAGAACTGACCAAACTGAGCTTCCATTTTCTTAGCCGATTCTTCCATCTCCTGTAAATCTTCTTCCTGTGAGATAGAGTAAGTCCATAAAACTTCAGTGTGGTTTAGAGAAACATACCTGCACAGCATCTGCAAAACACCTTGGGCCACATAAACAAGAGGTGAAGAGACAATGTCAGTCTGCTTTATTTAGTTTACAGTTTGCTATTGATGCCTTGGGTTTTAGCTTTTATATTTTTTAGATTCTCTGCTGCTTAGTGTGTAACTCTGAAACTTCATATTCGGTGTTAATAAGTTCTCTTCACAGGGTAGTTAGATAAAATCCCTTCCCAGCTAGAGAAACAAGGACAATCAGTACCCAAAAAGCATAAACAACAGTGAGGGAAAGGAGGCAAGCCAGGGGGCTGATACTTCATAGTCTGGGGCTGTGGTTGGACAATTGACCCCAATATGTAGATGAACCAGAACTTACAAAAGTGTAACAATTCATGACTGGCATCCATCTTGAATTTGATTTGGGTGTAGCCCTGACCAGGCTCTTGCACTGCACAAGGTGTATCCTTTTAATAAATACCAATTTCATTCCTTTTGCTCTGCCTAGTCTCTGTTCCAGGTCAGCCTTTCCAAATATCACTATAATAAAGTACATCTGCTACAGTCAGTTCCAGGACTCAATACCAGAGCTGCCTGCCATGTGCTTCCCAAGGAAGTACCTGCGTCTCAGTATGCTCCATTTGCCCTAAAAAAAGTTACTCTAATGATAAGTGCTGCTAGAGAATGTTAGGGACTGGAAGGTAATGCTTGTGTTCTTATTCCAAATTTTAGTTTATTTCCCCAGTGTCCATGTCACTTTCTGTCATAGCAATCATGAATAATTTCCACATAGTTATAGCCTGAGGTCTCCAAAATGTTAAGATGCTAAATTTGATCATTATTTGCATGGAAATGATTGTGTCAAAGTGCTGTATATATTCTAAATATAAGACATGCATTTCCTGCAAGCAGGATCTGTGTTTTATCTACAGAATTTAGTATAGGATTAATACTGTCATTAAGCATACACAAAATAGTAATACATTCTTATAACGGTGAAAAAAATAATAATATGACTGAACAAAGCACATTCCAAGTATTTCACTGCAAACAGTAAATATATGTATTGACTTGTATATTGACACAAGGCAGCTAATTAAAACAAAAATATGCAAAATAGCTTCTCCTCTGAAGACATTTTGAAGCAAAATGCCTCAGTCTCCTAGGTTAGAAATTACAATTCTTATGCTTCAAAGCCAATCTGGATGGGGGAAAGAAATCCCAACAAAATCTAATCCCACAGAAAAAGATAAGAATAATTAGAGTTAATCCGAAAGAAACAGTAATATTTTTTAAGAGTTAACAGTGTAGCATAGTAGAATGCATTATGTTCTAATAACAGAATCTCAGATAAAAAAAATCTCTTTTATTCCCAAATCTCACCTTGAACTTCATGTTCACATAATAATCTGTAATGATCCTGGCATTTTTACGAGTCTGCCTCATGCAACCTATGCTGGGGGGCTTGATGAATATAATGTAGGGCTTTAGCTCATGGGTCCGGGCTAGGTGTATACCCTGCGAAAGAAGAGTAAAATGAAGTATTTCAAGTGTATTCAACCCAGTTTTACTCCCATAAAAAGCCAGTTGTTTACAACATACTGTTATCCCCAGACCTAGGAGACACTTTTTTCAGGAACACTTACTTGAGAAAGATCTCACTAATAATCCTAGGAGCAGACATTGTTAAGCAACTGTAGCATACGATCACTTAATTCTGCTTGGTAGCTTTATGAGGAAATGCTTTCAATACCAATGAATGATGGAACAGCATCATTAACAGATCTCTACAATCAACCACATTAAAGATGTATTTGAAACCTGTTCTTTTTTAACTACTGTAAGGGAGCTACTTTTGGAACAAGTACCTCTGGCTGGAAGAAAGTATTCAGAGCTTTCAGAGCTCCTTTACTGTGTAACATCTCCTAATGCTAATAAGTATTTTTAAATTACTGCAGAGTAGTGGAGGGAATTAAAAAAAAAAAAAAGCTAAAGAAAATCGTAACATGTAAACTTGGTATACCATCAGATTTAAAATAAAGTATGCAACTCAGCAGTAGTTCTGCCACCTCACTGGTTTTACTTAATACCCTTGACAAAACCTGTCCTTTAAACTCACACTCTAAAAAAAAAGATAGTGGCACATCTGTCCAAGTGGCAAGGTTGCATACCCCACTCCCCATACCCCTCTTTTACCCCTTTGCTTAAAAACGTAACAGAAGAAACCCAGAGGACAGTTTTAGATCTGAAGACAGGTGTTGTGGACACTGCTGCAGGCCTAGGCAGATTTCAGCCAGGCCTTTCTCACTGGGTCTGAGTCTGTTTCTCAGGCCGTGAAACTTTCTCAGGCCTAGCTGGGACCTTTCCCAGGCTAGGGCCTCTGTCTCTACTGTAAACACGAGAGAAAGAATCATAACAGTAGATAAACACCTGCTGTATCCGTGAGAAGCCTGGGACAAGAGGTGTCTCTTTCTCTGCCCAATGAATTGCCTGTATTTTGTTTTGCACGAACTGTATTATGAAAAGCCATGGCTCTCTTCAATAAACTGCTCTCTTTCTTGCTTTCCTGCACCAAGCAAGGGAGTTGCCTTGTTGCTGTGTCCTCTCGCAGCTCTGTAACCCTTTATGCAGCAACAAGGTGTGACTTCATCTGCCTCTTAACAGCAGTTTCAGTTTTTGAGTAGTACTCCACAAATCTTGTAACTTAATTTCTATTTTAAGCAGCACAAGCCACTGCCAGCCTAAGGCTCGGACACATTGGCTCTGCATAATTAGAGGGAAATATCCAAGAATTACTGAGTTATGATGTCGCTCTTTACATTCAGTTAGAGGAGATCTTGAAATGGCATTGCCCAAACAGCTCCTAAGTACTAATTATGCAAGCAATTCAGAGATGGTTAGCTAGCTCTAAGTATCTTAGATATTTACAAGCTCAGCCTTTTATTAGCCTTATCTTCATCAGCAAATTCAATGCAAAAAGAGAAGGAAAAGAAAAAGTGAATAGCATCTAAGTGAAGAAGCAGGTTACTAAGAGCTGTAACTTCTGGAGAGAAATACAGGCACAAAGGCATACTAAAATTGTCAGCTTTTGCTTGATTAACTGTTGCTGCTTTTACCAAAGGGTGTTCTGAGATTGCTAATAGAGGAACAGAACTGTCAACTAATGGGGCTTGGAGAAGGAATAAATCCCATGCAACAGGTCTCCATGTGAAAGACTAATCCTTACTTTAAGTAAGTATGAAAACTCATTTCCATTCCATCCAAACTGATAATGCAGTTGCTGGCTTGGTAAAAAATGCACTGTCTCAACATACTTGTCACTGTAGTTCCACCACCACCCCCTAAGACACGTGAAAAGAATAATCTATTATTATGAGGTAAAGTGAAAATAAGACAAAGCAACTAACACTCTTCCAATGGTTCAAGAATGTAGAGAACATTATTTTTCCTTCCAGAAGATTCCCTGCCCATTTACCACTCACCTGTGGTTCTAAATCTATTACACAGATCTTCCCTGCATCAAGGACTGTTCGCACTGCATCAATACTGGTACCATACAGGTACCCTTTGTACTCCCCATATTCCAGCATTCTGCAACAGTGGTGAGGAAGAAGGAAAATGAAAGAGCATTTGAGTTTCAATAAGGTTCCATTTAAAGGTGAAGCCTTCAAATATAATCTAGTGATCAGGATTGAATGATCATAAAACCTAGTGAATACTGTTCATCTTTGCTCTTCCCTGCTACACTGGGAACCGAAACACAAAAACCCATTACAGTTCAACATCTCCATGCATTTTTTACTCATCATGGTTTTATTAATTTTGTATCTAGAGTTTGTCATTTTACTTGTCAATGCTTCTCAATTACATACTACAAATAACTTTTTAAATCTGAAGATCTCAAAGCACTTGACACAGCTCAATGAGTGTTGCGTCTGTCGTGCTGAGCTGGTCTGTCTTAGAGAGATTATTGATGCATAGAAAGGAGCAGACACTTTTGAATATTTAGCCCTTACAGTTCAATTCCTCATGTGTCATCACTGCAGAGATCCTGCAATGGAGTTCTTGGTCAGGAACATGTGTGATTCACTGCTAAATTTTCAAAAGTAGTCTGGCCTCCAGGAGAGTTAAACTCATAACTTACATGCACATCTAATGAGCTCAGGACAAGAGAGCCCAGTTTCTTTTAGAAGGATTCTGAGATTAATTGTGGAGGTGCTATTTGCAACTGCATGAACGCAGTCTTTGAAGAAACAGTCCCAAGTGGTTTGACCCAAATTTACACCACACATACACAGTAAGAGTGGAGGAGTACAGATTTGGGACTTAACTACAAAACTGTATTTTCTTGGATCATGTTGCATTTTAGGTAATAAAAATGTAATTAATCTCTCCTACTCACCTGTGGCTATACACCATGTTTTCAAAAGTTTCCTTCGATATGTAGTGATATTCACGACCATTCATTTCATAACTTTTTTGAACACGAGTGGTATCTGAAGGAAGATATAACACACAAAATAAATCAGCTGCAACTAAATTATTGTAACTTTATAAGTGAAAATGAGAACTTCATTAAGAACTATCAATCAGTATTTTCATAAACAACAAGTTATTTCCATTTGTTAATCCAGAGCAAAACCCCCATATACTGTAATGCTTTGCCAGTGACAAGACTGTATTTCCTGGAATGGAAGAGTAGTTTAATCCAAATAGTTGTGATTGAAAGCAATCAGAAACTGCCTTCAAACTAGTTGCACAACTCTTTATACTCTTCAGAGGCAAAATTTTTCAAAGTTCATTTAGAAAAATCTCACAAGTTTCCCATATTTGCACTTTCCCCTTATCGGGGATCTTAAGCACTAAGTCCTGAATTTTCAGCTAGCTTCAGATACATAATTTCCAGTTTGGTTATCTAATTTACAAGAACCAAATAAGCACAGGTAGAAATCATTTCAGTTGTTACGTCAGAAGTTAATCTGCATAAGTCTCATCTGAGACTAGAAGGCTAATAAGGGAAGCTGGAAAGCCTATTAAGCACCAACTTCTGTTGTCTTCTTTCTCATATCTGAGCACTTAAACTCTAAGAACTTAAAATATCTCCAAGAAACATTCCTTCTTTTTTTTTTTTTTTTAATCTAGGAAAAGTAAACACCAAAATTAAACCAAATCATGCAGCCAACTTTTCACCTCCATAAAGTTTTTAATTGTTTCAGAAGCTGGAACTTGAACATACCTTTGTCTGATTTGTCAAAATGAGATACATAGTATTTTAAACGAATCCTTATGAAAGCAAACACTACTGGCTTTCAGTAGAGCTGAAGAAACAGCCATAGAGCAAAGAGTGTATGAATGCACAAAGGCAAGAGGAAGGTACTTGGCATTTCCTATTCATGTTTGAATTGGGGTGGTGGAGGAAAGAGGAAAAGCATTACATACGAGGTGTGGCACTTTGAAACTCTCGTGGGTTGCTTGTGATTAGCCTTCGCCGTAGCTCATTCACACCAACTCCTGCGGGACCTGCAAAGTTGGAAAAGCAGCAAATGTTACTGACAGGGTACAAATAATTTTAAACAAAATTACAAATACAAATTATTTTAAACAAAAAAACCTTCCAAAAACTGCCAGACTTAAAAAGGACAGTGGATTTGCCTTTACTCAATTTGCTTTATCAGGACCACAGAACAGTGCTGAACTGCAGTCACTAGAATTAAAGTCTCCTTGAGAGCCTGCAGAGCACTTTATACAGCATGTCCTATGACAAGCATTATTAAAGGCATCTTTCCATACTGTCCGTGATTGAGATTGTTCTAGTCTGGAGTTAAATATCCTCCTTATTACGGTCATATGCATGCATTTAGCACTGGTTGTAGAAATGTCTCCATGTAAAGATGTTTCCTATTAAGTTACCAGTGTTTTCTCATCGTTTTCAGTCCCAGGTGAATATACAACTGAACATCTTCCCTAATCAAATCCATTATCAACCAGCATTTGTAATTGTACAGCTTCTTCTAAGGATTTTATTATTGTTTTTAAACACAAAGAAGGTGATAACTACATTAAATTTTAACCCGAATAATGGGGTCAAATTACAATACTTCTTGAACTGTTGCTTTGAGAGCTGCCTACACAGTCAGGAAGCACTGCAATCAGCAGCAGCAAACCCCAGTGGATCAGAGCATGCGTGACTGTTTCCCCTCCTGTGGCAGGAGCGGGTGGAGTTTGCCCGGAAGGCTGTTAGCCTCTTACCCACGAGGATGATGAGTCTGTGCCGGTCCGTCGGGTGCCGCTGGTACCTGACCACCTCTTCGTAGGGAGCTGCCAGGGTGCCGCAGCAGCTGCTGGGGCAGCGCGAGGAGCAGGACTGCTGGCTGAGCCGGGCCTTCCTGCGGCACAGCCGCATGCTCCTGCGGAATCCAGCTGCAGAGAGGGCAAACACCGTGCTGCAACACACACCTGCCATGCAGGCAGCTAGTTCTGCAGCCCAGACGGCCTCTTCACGCTACCTCTTCTGAGCTTTCTGCAAGGTTGGTGAATTTCATTGCTGCACTTGATATGACAGCTTTGTAGAATCTCTGAGCACTAAATAAACAGCTACAGAGTAGGTAAAATCCCTCTGAAAGTAAGCCCAGAATGAAAGACTTCCAAGAGGTCACCAAAACAAACTAGAGGAGAAGTTTCTGACTATCTGAGGCATCCCTAGGGAACAGGTCAACTGTTTTTGATAGTGTAGGTGTTTCACTCTCTTGAGGCAAGTCTGGAACATTTGCTCTAGCCTCCAGATCACGATGGTTTAATAACCATAGACGTAGGTTTGTTACTCTGCTTGACCATCCAACTCTGAAAACTTCACATATAGGTGTACTTTTCTAATGAAAGCCCTCATGATTATTCTCAGTTGATGACAGACATTACTTTTGAGCAAAGTTAATAATGAAGTCAAGTTTAAATAGCAGTGGCCAAGTCTCTGTAGAAACCCAACAGGAAGAAAGATTTAAATTGAGAGATTGAGCATTATTAGGAGGAAAGAGACTTCCTGAAGTTTGGGAAACAGAGTAAGCTGTATTCCATTTAGTAAGTCTTTAGGTGATATGAAGAACAAAGTGTTTTATCTAACTTCAGACAAGTACTTAATCCAGATCAAGCCCCAAACATTTTACTTATCTTTAGTCATTGCATACCAATAAAGACTCGTTGACCAAATTCACCAAATTCTTCCTCCTCTAGAATACAAAGAACAAATAAAAAATAAATTAAATAAAAAAGGACACCGAAAGCTTAAAGGCTAGATGGCAAACAATTATTGCTGATCCCAAGGAGAAAAGGAATTTTAGTAAATATGTGTAAGTATGATGCCTAATATAATTTTAAAAACATGATACTCCATAATATGAAAAATTAAAATATATCACATGACCAAATGACCAACTCAAAAAGATTATTGTAAGAAAAAATAAACATAGAAAGTCTTGGTATTTTCTAAATGAAATTTGAAGCTTAACATTCTATTTGTTTCATTCCTAAGGTATCTAGATACCAGATAATGATTGAAATTGAATTTAATGAAAAAAACCTCCACATAATTTAAGCTTTTCAGGTGAAATCTATCTTACAAGAACTCTTTAGTTAAAACAATAACTAACAAGTCAGTAATTCAAAATCAGAAACAAAAAATTTGTAACTCAGTTTCTGCTCCATAGCATGTTTGGAAAATGCAACTTGTGTCTGCTCAGATCTTTCAGGCAAAATGAAGACCAGATCTTATTATTTCTTTGTCTTCATTGGATCAGTGATATTTGTGCTCCAGCATGTGAGCCTAATCTGTTTCCTCCAATTCTTTTTGTTCTCAAGCTGTTCCTCATGAAGGCTTCAGTATTCAGGTAAGACTTCTAAAACTCTGCATGTATTTTTTTTAATTAAATCTCTTTTATAAGGCTCAAATGTACCAATTTTCCAATAGATCAATGTTCAGAAAGTTTAGAAACTATTTGAGAAAGGTGATTTGAAAACAAATAGCAAAGGAAAAAAATGGTGCCAGTGTTTAGCTTTCTTTTCAAAAAGGACTCCTTATTTTCCCCTAATCATGCATGTAATTATCCGGGCTGTGCATTCCCTTTATTTAGGCCTTGTTAAAGCAAGAAGGAGATACAGAAGACATAGGCATGTCTTTAAAAGCAATGTTTGTTCCAATATTTTCATTATCAAAGCTTTGAAATGCTTCTAGCACGAGACTCTTTGATTTACAATTACCTCAGAAGCATGCAAGTATTGCAATAAAATTAGATGCACATTAATTGCTCTTTCACATCTACACACTCCTCATTACTTGTACCTTTACAATACAGTTTTATTCCAGCATTTATACCTGTACTAACAACTAGTTTATGACTATGGAAAAAACTCTTTGGACAAAACTGCTCAACAAAACTGCTCATTCCGGGCAATGTTCAGAGAAATGTTCAGCTGACACATGCCCATTATAATTTCTATCTTCAGGTCTCTTGAGTCATCATTTGAACATATTTAAATATTTCTGCTTTATCTACCCTCTTTTCTGTGGTATGGAGAGCAGATAGAATCCTACAGGTAACAAGCTACAGCTACCAGGTATTGCAAGAAGAGTGCTAAAGCATAAACACAATAAATTCTATTAGATTACTTCTTACAGGAGACAGGGAGGGAGAATAATGTTAGTGTTACCTTCTTTAAGCTCCTCTGGACATTCAGATAGAGACAGACATAAAACAATTAGTTTTGGGAAGACAGTCTATACTATGATCTAAAAAAAAAAAAAAAAACCAGCATTGTCCAACACATTTAGAGAACATAGAAAATGGGTATTGGAGACATTAAATCTAAAATAGGCTTCTTTGAGCATCAATTCTCAGTTCCCAAAGAATTCCAAACTCAACTGCAGCATCTGTGTCAGTACTGTAGTGCAAAATACATCTGCGACTACAGGTTAAAGTAGAATGTAGGATAGCAAATACTTGCACCTTTATTCCTCTGACTGTGTGGATACAGCAGAGAGCTGACTCAGCACTGAGCAGGATTTGCAACAGTAATCCCCAAGTGCAGCTACCAGAAACATCCAAGCCTGAAAACAAGACTGCCCTGCAGACCTGCTAGTTGTGCCTTAAAAGCCTTGGGCATTGCTTGAGAGGTAGAAGAGAACAAACCACTTGTGATAAGAAGGTGCAGAAAGAAGAAGAACTGGCAGAAGAACTGGCAAGTAGAGATCTTGTGGAGAAGAGCAAATGTAAGGTAAAATAACACTTCTCCAAGAGATTACCAAGTACCTCAAATGAGAAGTTTAGCAGTAGTTCTATTTTAGGGGAGAAATAATTTGTTTTACAAGACTTAAATTTTGCAGAACTCTCAACATGCTCTAAATAAGCATCTGCTTTCCTAAATGAAAAAGAAAAAAACAAAACAAAACAAAACAAAAAAAACCAAATCAGCTTGGTTAAACTAAAAGTACTTATTGACTGTATTTTTCATACACAAATAATGACTTTTTAAAACATTTTTCATTCCTGTATGCTAGCCATGCCCACAATGAGGAATCCAGAAGCAGCTTTCCTCTTTACCACATCAACTCCTACAGGCACTGGGGATTCAGGCCTCCATATTACTGAAGGTAATCCAATTATCTGCTGACATCAGTGCAGCCCCTGCTGTCACAGCTTGCACGGATACAACTGACAAGGATTGGATAAACGGATCTGCCACCGATGCACGAGAAGAAACACTCACACTCATGGGGTAAGAGAACAGAAACCTTACTACTAAGGAAATCAGAGAACAAGAGGAAAACTTAAAGCAAAAGGATTTTACATAATGGCTTTTCAAGCCAGAATGGCTTCTGAAGCAAAAGTGGCATTTTGGTTTTTGCCATCTCCTTCTTTCTAAGACACTTGCTTGTCTCTGGACACCCCTCTCGCAGCAGAACAATAGCAAGGAATTTAGAGTTAGGTCAGACAAACTTACCTGACTCAAATGTTTCTTCATCTTGTTTTGTAATCCAGATAGCAAAGATATTAAAATAAATTCAAAATTTAATTCTTTTCTTTCTAATGAATATCAGAATCAGAAATCAGTTTTCCAGCTTCTGTCAGTCTGTCTCACATATATTTTCCCCAGCTTCCTCTACCCTGAGGTGGCAAAATACAGCTCACTTGAATTAACTGCTTCATCTCTTTTCACACAGTCCTATAGGATCATATCCCTCCATGAGAGCTTCTGAATTACCTTGGAGGAGGAAGAATGAACTGCACTGCTTTAGGGAGCAACTCGAGCTACCAATCTTTACATTCTGTTCACAAGTAAAAACCTATTCTTGCTCCTTGTTCTTCCAAGATCAGTTTCTTGACAAGGAATTGTGTGGGTTCTCCAAGATCACAACAATCTGTGGCATTAAATATACAATAGGCAAAAAACTATGGTAACTTTACAGCCACAATCCAACACCTGAATCAAAGAGGCTGGACCTCATTCAAACAGATATTTTATGCTGGTCAAAACACTTGACTATAAGCACTGTACATTGGAACTGCAAACAGCACATTTTAATACACTAATAGTAGATGAGGTTTCCAGGGTATGAAAAATAGAATTTTCTACCATTAAGTTCACTAGAAGAATGAGTGGTTTTATGTAGGAAATGAGGCTTTTAACTAGCTACTGTCTTGAAGCAAATAAAATAATCTCAAGTGAATTCAGTTACCTGTTTCCACACACTTTTCATCAATCTGCATGTCGTCCTCTACAGGTCAACACAAGGGAAAAAAATTCATCTGAATCAGAAAAACACTGGGGAGGAAAAACACCCTTACAGACCTTACAAGACTGAACTCAGACATCAGAAACAAGATATGTGAAGCTCAAATCATCTTTAGATATTTTTAAGGATTTTAACTGTTAACTCCAGTTTAGTGAGGTTCCTTGTGTACAGTGAGCAAAAACACTTACATGAGTGCTCTGAAGGGCTTGTGGCAGAGAGACAAATGCATCTAACTTGAATTCTTCTCTTGAAATAATGGAAGGTTTAACATGGCTGTCAATCTGTTTATCCAGTAGGTATCTATTTATTAAGTATTACCATGAGGGAATATAATTTTCTGTCCTATAGCTTTAAAGTATCTTTCCAACATGCTACACTCAAGGAAAGTATTTTGGTTTTTATTATTACTTTTACAAAGAAAAGGAAAAGATCAATTCAGCTCTTTCTCAGTCTCCAGACCACATCAATTTATGTCCCTGAAATGCAATCACATGAGCTTGGACAATCTCATGGGCTCACAATACAGCACTGTTTGTGTTTTGTTCTTGCACACCTCTCCAGATAGGCCCAATAGAAGCTATTTTCAACTTACGGGGAAATTAGAGTATCTGTCTATCATATGTATCCTTTAAAGAAATACTCTCTTTGCACTGCTCCAGGAGAGAAAGAGGGAGAAGAAAAGAGAAAGAGGAAATGTAGTCTTTCTTTCCTCAAAGAACTCATCCAAATGGTTACTTCCCTGACACATAATGCACAGCTAAAGTTTCCACTCTAAGACAATGTATGCATCTACTATGCACCTACTACCTCAGATGAAAAAAGGCTGGATTTCAATTGGTCAAGAACTTGGGTTTCTTCTGCATGTATGTATCAAAATGCCTAATTTCTGACAACTTTTTAAAAGGCCTGTAAAACCATGCGCTATATTGGTTCCAGGTACAGAAACGCAATGCTGTCCAGATGTGATTTCCTACCTTCTTCCACAGTGCTTACTGCTCACAGCATATCCATTGAAGCAGTTAAAATGCAATAAAATTATGGTGAAAGCTCTAGCAAACAAAGCAATCAGTGCAAGAAGAATTATAGGGAATGAAACACATTCCCTCTGGGATTTATCATGAATGAAAAATTTTATACTTGCATAAAGAACTATAGAAGAAAAAGGGGACAGAGGAAACAGAAGAACATTCTTTTTCTGGGAATAATAGCATATTTACAGAAAGTTACAGTTGGCAGAGGATAATATTTCTGGATTGTTACCAAGAATAAATTAAAGGGCAGCATAGTTTATCTTACACCTCAAGAGAAGAAGTTCTATTATTCTCTCATTAGCTTTGATGACAAAGAAACATTCTAAACATTGTATGGCACTTTTCAGTGCAGAGCTGGTATCTGGGTCCCTGGAAAGCCAGGCCAGTACAATTGTCACCTCAAGACTTACAGCCAATTCTCCTAGAGACAACTGGCTGGCCTAGTGAGCTCCTAGATCTCACAGACTTCAGAAGTAGTTCACAGCTTCTCTTATGGTCAGATCCCAAGTACACTGGAGACAACCATATCCACCATCTGCACTCCAGGTACAATTATCATTAAGTATTTGTTTTTCTGGGGATAGTTAACACACTTCTAAGGTTACAATATGGCTCCAGAAACAATGTCTTTGAATTAATCTGAATTGTATAAGCTTCTATTTCAGTACCCCTGAAACAGAGACGAGATCTTTCTCTCCTGCTGTATTGCTCAAGTAACTTTTCACTCACATATAGATGATTTGAGACAGAGATGGGGCTGGAAAGGCTGAGACCACCAGAATTCTCGCTGCTTCCTACACAGAAATAAATTTATCACAGTTAAAGAAACAAAACAGTCTACAGGCATGTTATGCTTCAGTCAGATTCACTGCTTACATGTAAGATTGATCAGTACTGAACTGAGAGAAGACAGCAAGAACTGCAACATTAAACAATGTTTTAAGCTCACTGCCAAGTCCCGAAAGAAAACCAACATGCTACCAGAACTATTGAAATTTCCAAATCAGCAGCCCAGAAGCATTAGGAGTTTATATAAAGTACAGGGAGATAAGACATACTCTGGTACAGATTCCTGGAAGTAGAAGAGTGTGCTACTGGTAGGGCTAGTAGTACTACTGCCTCCATTACTACACAGAGCCTCTTGCTTGCAGCCTGAGTAACAACCCAGTTTGATTTCACCTTGCATTATACAGACTGCAGGTAGGCTTATATTTATTACAAAGAGAAGTTTATCATCTGCCATTGCATGGCCTTACGTTATCCTGGGGGTACCTCAGGGCACATGGCTAAAGGATCAGATTGAAAAGTTTGCTGCTGCAGTGTAAGAACTCTGATTCTGAATGCATGTAGTGTAAAAATAATGGTCTCTTTATACAGAAAATAACAGATCCTTGCTCTTTCTTGAGTGTTTGGGGTTTTTTCTCCTTTTTTTTTAATCTGGTCTACTCAGTTTTGACCAAAGCTGAAGAGGTCACTCATGCATCACAAGACACCTTTAAAAAAAAATACTATGCTTTTAGTATCCCACTCTTCTCCTTGTTTTTTTCCATCATAGATGATAGTTCTTCAATAGTCAGGGCCCTCAATTTCCATATATCTCCACCAGATGTCTTAGCAACCAGCATGGAGACTGGACAAGTGCTGCAAATTTCCTAAATGGCAATTATACAGGTGCTTTCAAAAGCTTGTTCTCACACAGGTGCTCTTAAGAGAAAAAGAACAAGAAGTCAGAGAACAGAAGGAGGAAAGATATTTGTCAGATGTCACTCTGAATCATACCGCTACAAAACTTATGAAAATTTTAAATAACAAAGTGTGAATAACCAGCTGATTTTTGAGCCAGGAAAATCAGGAAATCAGCCAGGCTGATTTTTGAGAAATCAGCAAAATTATGATTTCTTTACCTTTTAAGAAGGTGATTTGAGGGTATGAGTCCAGCACAGGCACTGAGATCTGAAACTTTCCTGGCCTGCCACCAGAGAGCATCATTCTGGTCCACAATCTGGAGTATTTCACCCCTTTTAAAAGGCAAACCTGCATCAGCACATGGTATGGCAGGATCTTGCAAGGGCCAGTAATCTGCCATTGCTCTCACGTAAAGCTGGTAAAGCAAATACACAAGAGTTAGCCAGGTTTAGAATGGATACAACATGAGCTTTACAATCACAGGGTCAGATACTGCTGCAACTTCAGTCTAATCATGAAGTCAAGTTTTAAAAACCAGATCAAGCCTTAAACCCTCTCTGTTCATTAAATGAGAAAAAAAAGCCCATTTGTCTCATACATTATGAGAAGAACTGACCTCCAATTTGCAGACCACTCTCAAAGTGCCTTCATTACTACACAGTTACATTTCTACTTACTGTCCTTATGTTCCAGCAACAACATATTGATGTCAGCTGGGAGGCAGCCATAAAGGCAAGGTAACACTTTAGGGATTGCAATCAAGTTCCAGGCAACACCATAACTTTGTATCACACAATTAGGCACAATTAGGCACTACTGCTACCAGTCTGGAAAAAGAAAAAAAATGTTTCTTACTGTTGTTTGGTTGCTGACAGGCCGATCAGAAACTGGAATTAATTTGAACATAATTGTCCCCTGAGACAGGGCCTAAATGATTAGAAAAGAATTAAAATATGGTTGGTATTCAAGACAAGTAATCAAACATAGGCAAGGCAAGCTTGACACAGCATGGCTTTGAGGATACTGCAGTGTTTGTGTTACAGATAGAATTCAAGTAAAGAGTCAATGTGACAATACTGTATTTTTTTCAAAAGGAAACTCAAGAATGAAATATTAAAGTTTTGCTAAATACTTTTTAATTTAATGCAGCCTATGTTTCATTGTAAGTATATGTAATTTCAGCATTGATTCATATCAAATTTTTCTACTGAAATCTTATTTAAATTAGCTGCAGGGTCTGGTTAGATGGGTGATATAAAGGGTGAGGAACATAATTCAGTAATCAGGCATTCCAATAGAGTTTGTATTTCTTATACCTAGAAATGGTACAACCAGGGCAAGAGCACATAGACTTGGTATGATTATACATAGAAATTCCTTACTGACTGGCAATTAACACTTTGCAGTCAAGAACCCTGAAAATTGTGAGCAAAATGACAAAACAGGGACATCTCAAAAGATTTCCTCATGAGAATTTTAACAACAATAATTACACTGCCCTTTTCTTCCAAGGTGAGATGTGAGCTTACAAGCTCATTCACTCTGCCTTAGTGATTTCATAACATGGACTCTTATTAGAATAGCAGCTTTCCACTTGTGGAATATTAACTGAGTGGCATTTCCAGAAAAAATTATGAATCAGTGAAGCCTGAATGAATTAGTCTTTTTCCCAGAAGCTGCAGATGGAATGGTCACAAGTTAATTTCCGTACAGAACAGAAATTAGATTTAATTCTGGTTTCATATATTCTGATTTCATGAGCAGTTGTGAACTCCATTCACTGTAAGGAAACAATCTGAATTTTCTGTTAAAAAATTCAGGCTTTCTCACATACAAGAGTATGTAAAAGAGAGAGCGTACAAAAAATCTTAAGGTACAAAGTAGAAAATATATTAAAAAAATATTAAATACCAGAATATTAATGACTTGCTCAGGCTCAAGTCCCTCAACAGGAACTCCATTTACTTCCACCAGTTTGTCTCCAGCATACAGCAACCCTGCCATGAAGACAAATATGAAAACAGCAGCAGGAATTTTATCACAGCATGATTTATCTTGGATAGGCAAGGCAGGGTCACACAGAAATACCACAGGTTTGTAAATCAGCATTAAAATTTTCCTGCACCATGTATGGAAGAAGGCATTTGGGTTTAGGCTGCATTGCCCCTGGATGGGACTGCAGACTGCTGTGGGTCACAAGGAGCTTGCATGCTTCAGCTTTCTTTATCCTTCCCACTCCCCCATAGGACATCTTTGTAATCTACTGATGATTTGTCTTAAAATTAGCATAAACATTTTAATATTGCTCCATTTCATAAAGTAACTTATGAACCTATCCTATATTAATAGATCCTAAGACTTGGAATCAGACCCCTAAAAATTCCAGGTGGGAGGTCCTGGGACTTCTCTGTGTCCTTTAGAGTAAAGTCTTTACAATATTGTTTTCTTTTCCATGTTTCTTTAACTCAATTAAAACATTTAGACTGGGAACTTAATTGCTATTTTCTGCAAGTTGGATTTTCTTCTCTATACAAAGGCCAGAAAATACTTAAAGAAACTATTTTATAATGATTACAGTTGAATTTTACTTCTGACGTTTTACATTTTAGTTACATTACATTTCCTAAGGGACATGAAACACATTCAATTCTAGGATGACAAAGTAGTAACATTTCCAAGGAAACTCCTTGCAAGATTGCTTAGCTGCTAGTAGAGTAGTGCCAAAAAAAATTATTAGGTATTCCTTAAAGCCCATTATCTTCTAGAATCACCAACTATTGATGTTTACCACTTCTCCACTAGGGAATACATTGCATTTCATAGTACACTGCAATTTGGGATATCCAGGTATTGGTGCCAAGAACACATAATAAAAACTGGATTTCTACCTCAACTCAGTCTAAACCAGCAAATTCATCTGAAAATTTATGAAGCCAGAATCAAAGTCACTGCAATGCATCACTGCTTACAGTGCACATCATCATGATCTAAAATAGACAATTAATTGTAGAAGCTAAGGTATTATCTTACTTCAGATATCTTATTTCAAAGTTCAGTTTTATGTATCACTTTGTTTTAAATTCCACCTACCACTTCTGTCTGCCAGCCCCCCATGGATCACACGGGCAACCGTTATGTCACCTGTTATCTCATGGCGTTTAATGGTGGCACCCTGGCAGGAAAGAACAGAGAAAAAACACATTGATCACTCAAGGACCCCAGTATGCTTCCTTCCATATCAGAAGTCTGATCTTCACACAAAGGCATTGAGGGATACAGCCTTTTTACCACAACATGGATATAGCAACAACCACAGAATCATGAAAGAGGCTGGGTTGGAAGGGACCACAGGGGTCACTGAGTTCGACTCCTGGCCCTGCACAGCACCATCCCCAAGAGCCACAGTGTGCCTGACAGCATTGTCCAAAAGCTTCCTGAACTCTGTCAGGCTGGGTGCTGTGACCACTGTACTGGGGATCCTGTTCCAGTGCCCAAACACCCTCTGGGTGAAGAATCTTTCCCGGATATCCAACCTAAATCCCCCCTGACCCAACTTCAGGCCATTCCCTCTGGTCCTGTCACTGGTCACCAGAGAGAAGAGACCAGTGCCTGCCCCTCCTCTTCCCCTCACAAGGAAGTTGTGACTGCAGTGAGGGTTCCTCCTCAGTCTCCTCCAGACTGAACAGACCAAGTGAGCTCAGCCACTCCTCACATGGATTCTCCTCAAGGTCCTTCACCATCCATGGCCCTGCTTTGGACACTCTCTCATAGTTTAATGTCTTTCCTATATCATGGCACCCAGAACTGCCCCCAGCACTCCAGGTGAGGCTGCCCCAGAGCAGAGCAGAGCAGGACAATCCCCTCCCTTGCCTGGCTGGCAATGCTGAGTCTGATACCCCCCAGGACACACTTGGCCCTCCTGGCTGCCAGGGCACTGCATATGCAACTTGCCAATCACCAGGACCCCCAGGTCTCTTTCCATGGCACAGATTTCCAGCACCTCATTCCCCAGTCTGTCCAAGGTTGCCACATCCCCAGGTGCAGAATCTGGCACTTTCCCTTGTGGAATCTCACATGGCTGGTGATTGCCCAGTCCTCTCCTTTGTCAGGGTCTCTCTGCAGGGCCTCCCTCCCCTGAAGGGAGTCAACAGCTACTACCTGTTTTGTATCATCTATGAACTTGCTCAGTACCCTTTCCAGTCCTGTGTCTAGGTCATTTATGATGATGTTGAAGAGCACAGGGCCAAGGATGAAGCCCTGCAGAACCCCACTAGTGACAAGTCTCCAGTCTGATGTAACACCAGTCACCATAACCGTTTCTGCCCAACCCATGAGCCACTTGCTCACCCATCCCATAATATGGTTATCCAGCTGTGTGCTGGACACTTTGTCCAGAATGATACTCTGAGAGACAGTATCAAAACCTTGACTGAATTCCAAGAGGATTACATCAACTGGCTTCCCCTGATCAACTAGCTGGGTTACCTCGTCATAAAAAGAAATCAGGTTTGATAAACAGGACTTTCCCCTCATGAAGCCGTGCTGGCTGTGACCAATGACTGCATTGTCCCTCAGGTATTTTTCAATACCTCCCAGGATAATCTTCTCCATAACTTTACCAGGCGCTGAAGTGAGACTGACAGGCCTGTATTTTCCAGGGCCCTAATGTGTTAGTACTAAGTCCTTCAGTGTCTTCAACTTCCATCACACTAAAATAACCTCATTGACTGACAGTTAGAAATCTTTTTTATCAACAATATTATAGCTATCTTTTCCTAAAACAGATTAGCTAAGCTATACAATGTTTATTGCTTATAAGTACAAATGATTTCCAAAGAACTTTCAAAGTCTCTCCTCCCTTCCTTTCTGTTTTGGCCATGAGAATATCTCTCAATCCAGTTTGGTTTTATTTCGTATTATGAAAATACATCTGCCAAATGTTCAAACCCTGAGCAGACAAGGCACTGAACAACCCACTCTAGTTACACCCATACTGTGCAGGGCTATATGGTCTCCTCAGGTCCTTTCCAACCTCAACAATTCTTGTGATTTTGTAAAATCTAGACAAGAATGCACGCAATCCTCATGACATTCCTGGGAACAAACCAATATGCATCTAATGCGTTATCAATTCTTTCTAAGTTAAAACAATTGGACAGACACAGGGAAGGTCCCTCACCAGAGGCTGGTTGTTTTTCACTAAGCAGACAATCCTCATAGCTTCTTCATTTTCAGGTAGGTTGTCTGGCAGTGGTGGAAGGGTTGGTTCAAAATCTTTCTGGGCCACAGTATCATGAGCAGATAGCAAGGCCTGTTACAAATGAAAACAAGCAAACCAACCAACCCATAAGCAAAGATCATACAATAGCAGAGCTTTAAACAGAGACGGTCAGAAAACAGAAATCACCTAATGTGTTCCTTTGTGAACACAGATCCCTTGCACATATTGACATTTTCTTCTTTCCATCAGGAAAATCAAACCATGAAAGTTTTAAGAACAGTTCCTCTGTTTCTCGTGGAAAACTTATAAAAGGTGAAATATTTCTATTTGGAGCTCTTGGATTAAGAATGCATGTTTTGTAATTTCAAGGAAAATTTGGTTTTTGTATCTGCATTAACTGCCCATAATTTAAAACTTTGTAAGAAACATCTTTCAAACATAGCCTTAATTAAAACACAGCCCACTGCAGTTACTTCAGATACACAGTCCATATTCTATCTCATGATCAGATTAGTTCATCATTAGTCTCTTCTGGCTCCTTTAGTAATTCTTGTGAACAGCTGCCCATCCATTTCCATTCCCACTGCAGAGAGCTCCATGAGCAAACCTTTTCTTCCTTATGCAGGACTTGCCTTAAAGTGTGGAGAACGCAGTAGCCGCCTTAGCTCTTTGATCTCTCCTGACTGAGGGGCTTCACGCAGTAACTCTACCACCTGATAAATGTAAGAAAGAAAGCACAGACATGGATTCCAGAGGACAATTTGTTTAGAAAGCTCTACAACGAGTGCAAAGGAATATGTGATGGAGATAGCTTAAGCCCCCCCCCATTATATGAATCAGAGGATGGCCATATGGTTTGCTCTAAAACTGGACAATATGACCACAGCTGCACAACACTCAGCCAGGCTTAATTTAGTTCAGGCACAGTGCCATGTGCTCTAAATTAGTTTTTGCTCCCATCTCTCAACCAATTTCATCACTAGTTTCAGTTTCTCTACTTCGTCATTAACTCTCCTATTAATAAAATGATTCAGAATTCAGCGATTACAATTATAAAAATCTAAAAGCTTTGTAATATCCTCACTTCAGTCTGCTTGATTGTAGCCATAAAACTGAACCACAGAGTTACATGGGAAGAAAAATACATGATCAGTGATTAAACAATTAATGTTTATGTTCATTACACTGGCCAGGATTTGTGTAGTCCAGCAACCACAGCTGTGCCCATTTCTCATACCCCCTCCTCACCACCGTAATCGCTGTTGGGTAGTTTTACAAATGCACAAGGAGAGTTTCAAGTTTATTTACTGTACTTAGACCTGAGACACAGAATAAATACCAGAACACTTAACTGAGTAGAGTCCATTGATTTGGTGTAAGTAAAGCGATAAACTGTGCATACAGTCTCACCTCACGACTCAACGCACGTGCCTGCAGCGTGACAGGAGCTGGTCTTTTTCCAAGATAGTCTTGGAGGCATTCATAAATCTGTTGCATGCCATGACAAACAAAACAAGGCAATGATGGCATTGACCAGTTCACATGATCATACAGATACATACATGACAGGCACTATTTCTGGAAACTTCTCAGTCCAACTAGAGCCCCAGAGTCTGCAATCTAAAATCTTAGTATCTAATGCATCTCAAATTGAGTCTTGAATTCAATGCCTTTCCATATTATCAGGTAGCTAGCCAGTTATAACTGTAGTTTTGAATTTTCCTAGAAGAAAAGCTGTCTATACACTGTCAGTAGCCTGACAGTCAATTCTCTGATTCGTAGCCTGTTTCCTTCCTCTAGTTGAAAGCATAATTGCTGCATTTACGATGCCCTTATGGGCATTCTCATCCAGAAAAAGCTCTTCTTAAAAAAAAAAAAAAAAAAAAAAAAACCAAATATTTAAAAAATTCTTCTTAAAGAAAAGCAGAATTTGTGCAGAATTTGTACAGAATTTGTTTCAGAGATAAAATTCTTCTCAAGATAGAAACACCAGTCAAAAATCTGTTCTCTAACAATACAAGATCTTCAATTACACATCAGAAGAATGGGATGCAAAATGAAAAATACGATGTCACAGGCCAAGAAGTGGGATGCATAGCCATACTTAAGTTTAAGAACAGGAAAGTCAGCTGAGCAATGATGTGTTCACTCTCCGTCCCTTGGCCTTAATACAGACAGGTAAAGTAGAAGAGCATAAATGCCTAGGACATTATGGAAGAGAATACTTTCTTTTCCTTTAAAGCAAAAGTGATTTTGTCTACTGTGACTGCTGATGTTAGAACTGACATCAGAACTATCTACACTTCGTGTAAATAAGCATTTTTTGTCCTGATATGGCAAAATCAAGTAGCTATTCCCTAGAGATTGTTCTGTAGGTGACTTTTGCTTTCCCAGCTATGTAGTACTTACCTTTAGCAGTGCTTGCAGCCAGCGAGATCTGAGCAGGTCATAGAGCATGCCAACGCCATTGACATCTCTCTTACAGAGCAAACTGAGCTCTTGCAGCGCTAGAGTCAGAACATGAGATACACCTGAGCCCAAGAAACAGAAAAGCGCAACACACTTCAGTACAATGAGAAGACCAACCAAAGCCAAACAGTGACCCAGACCTTTGAAATGCACCTTTCCTCAATTTGCACTTCTAAGAAATGCACAGACATTTCCTGTCTGCCTTGCTTTTTCTACTGCAATCAACACTGTTGCAGAAGGGCTATTTTACCATGTTATTGGTCAGCAGGTCTAGGTCAATACTAGCAATTTGCAACTGACCTGTGAGAAAACCATATAGGCAATTTCACATATAACAATCTGAATTCCAGCTCATACCTCCTACTGAGAAGAGGTGAAACAACAAAAAGCTCTTTGGCTTTATAAGCTAAAAACAAATGCCAGATATTCTCATCTGATCCTTTCTTAAGGCATACCACCAATGAACATCAAGAATCATTCCAATTATTAAGTTGTAATAGTTCAGACACATTCATCATGACTCAATGGAAGAAGAGTCACAGAGATCAAGGAATAAAACTTCTTTCAAAGAGAAAGAAAACTGAAAAAGAGATGCAAGAGATGCAAAAGTTACCATTATCTTTACTGCTGACTGTTGGCACCTCCATCTTCTCATTTATTCAAGGAGATTCCACCCACTTTGAATACTGCATTCACACCACGATGGTTTCACAAAGATACATGCTGAGCTAGAGAAAAGAGCAGCCTCATATCAGAATACTGCCAGGTATTTTACACTGATAAGAAAGCAGAATTTAAAACAAAAGAAAGGGTGGGCAATAATTTGCATTTAAAGTATAACACTGGTGTCAAAAATGGATTAAATATATGAGTCCCACCTGTTCAGCTACCTAGTAGCGTCCAAGATGCAGACAGACAAACCTCAACTGCACTCAACCACAATGCAGTACAGAATTGCTTCAGAGAATTCTCTCAACTCTTCTTCTCAAAGCAGTATGGTAATTCCCCAAGGAACACCACACACTGCATTTTATATCCTAAAGCATCAAGAATCTATGAATGAAATCTCTTAAGTAATTCAAAATCTTCATTACATCCTAGCTGATTTAACTCCAAAAAAGCATCAAGACACTGTCATGATTAGCAGTACTGTAGATTACCCCTTAAAGAATTAAATATCTCAACTGGCCACTCAAGAGATAACTTAGACTAACAAGTGAAACACTAACATCAAACATCTGAGCCCCTCAGCCAATAGCAAACCCCCCTATGGCACAGTGAATGTGTCACCAAAATCTGTTAAATACACAGTAGTTTATCCCCTGGATTAATAAAGTAAAAAGGCAGCCATTTTCCTCTAGATTGCTCTGCAGACAGAAAACAGTGAAGGTACAAGCAGGAAAAGTATTATCTTGATCTGCTTACAAAAGCAGAAGGCATTACTGTCACTTTTAGTGCACTTAATACTTATTTTTAGAACACGCTTCCTCTCTCTCCTGTTAAATCATAAAACTGCTCCCAAAAGGCAGTGGAAATTAAGGGCGAAAAAAAATCATAAATTACAAGACTATGACTCAAACATTTTATTACTGAGTCTGGGCAATTCATTTCAAGTTACTTCTACAGGACAATCAATGGTACATCTTATTGAAATTCTAACCTGAAGACTGCTTTTGAAATTATGATTTCTTCTTTCAAAGATTCACAAAAATATAGTTTGATCTTCCCCCAGTACAACTGGGGTTGAGCTGCAATTATGTGATATTTTTCAGTGGTCTCAGTACTTTTCCTTTAAGAATTTGCCTTTCCCATTTTTAAGCTTAGTTGATCTGCCTAATGATGGATTTAACAAAGCAGGACATATTAATCTAGTCATGAAAACCTGTTTCTTAATTGAGAGAAAGCACTTTGAAACAAAGAACAATATTTCTGGAGATGTTAAAATATTTCAGATTCTGCTAAAGCACAAACAATATTGTTGCTTGTTTAAAATACTCAAGGATTAATTTTTCCCCAGAGAGCATTGCAACTTCTGGTATCAGTACAGCTTCCATAGAGAATAAATGTGGGAGCAACTTGAGTGTGTTTAGAAATTTTGGACACAGCTTATATTAAAGGTTAACCTCAGATTTCCCAAAAATCTGGAAAAGCTACTGAAGGGTGATTGCTTGTCCTGTTGGGTGAAACCCTCAGCTACAGCTATCAGAGTTCTAGGAATAAACATGCAGTAACCTTTCTGTCCACTGCTTTCATCTTAAACCATAGTTTATGCTCATACTAACAGAAGCATTAAAACATCAACAGAAGGCATTTAAACATCAAATCTTTCGAGTTCTGATCACCACAGCTCACCTCAGTCATAAAGGAGTAGCTGTTTCATATTGACACATGACAAAAGGAAAGCAGCTTCCAGCTGTAAAGCCTGGTTTCAGAAGCTGCCAGTAGCAACAGATACTGAGAAAGTCACTACCAGAAGAGAGAAAGAATTTTTTCTTAGAAAGAGACCTATTGGATTGCTTGCTTAAGGGCAAAGGTCAGAGTTCAAATGAATGCAGAATTACTACTGTGCCTTCATTTCCTAAAACCTACATCTACATAGACTACAAGGCCAGAGCTCAGGGTCTCCTCATCCAGGGATCTAAATAAATTAGATGGAAATTCTTGCTAAAAGGCTTACCTGACTAATCTCCCAGGCAGTATAAGGGCCTTCCCATTCACGTGTACTGCAAGCAATTACAGATGCTCCTTAACAGAAGACATTTCTCTTTGCCTGTTGTTAGAGACAGAACTGGATATCCACACTGAGAGCACCAGAATTTGAGTCAAAATGAGTCAGTCACCTCAAGTCTGCAAACATCAGTTATCCCAAATCTGGGCCACTCCTTCAGCAGCAGAGTATAAAATTCCTTGACCCTAACTGTCAGACAGACCAGGTCTTATGGACACAAGGCTAGAGCTGCAGGAGAACCTAAGTCCTGTTATAATGAAGTTTCAGAATTGTCTTTAAGTGGACAGTTTTGCATCTGAAGGGAATACCACCACAGAACCTGACATCCAGAATATCACCCCCCTGCTCTTATACACTACTTTGGTTAATATGTTAGACTTGAGCACTTTTCACAAGGAAAACTACTCCTATCTTTAAATTTGCCAAAATTAATAATTTGGTATATTGAAGACTGCAAATTAGCTTGAGGGCAGAAAACACTGAGAAAGCTTTTATTGGAAATAAGCCATTCTAAATCAGCAAACTGAGTAGGCAAAAAACAGTAGGGAGAGTTACTCAGCAACTCAAACCATATGCCCTGCTCAAGACTTCTTTGTTCTGCATTAAATAAGCTTAATCAGGCCAGTGGCACCACTGAAGTCTGACAGCCTCTCTTCTAGTCAGTGTAAAGAACCATCTTTTTGAGACCTTAAAGTGTTTTAGATAAAACAGCAACCTTAAACATTAGTGGAATAAACTGACATATTTTAAGCCTTTGAAACCATTTATCCTTATCCCAAGCACCACTTAATGCAAGCCAGAGGCAGTAGAATTTTTTTTTAAAAAAGACTGAAAAAATGCTATGTTCACACCAGGCATTCTGTGAGATTTCTGTGAGACACATACTTGTGTACATGAGGTAATTTATGCTGTTATTCTCAGTACTCAGATCTATTCAGTGGTGGTTCATTCTGCCTCCCTCTAAAGCACATTAGAGGTGCAGTGCAGGGGTGAGTACCTTGTTTACATGGGGTAAGAACTGCCAAAACATTGCCCCCCAAAACAGCAGCACTCAAAGAAGACTTGGATGCAGCACACAGCAGTCATGAGGGGCAGCCAGCTTCACTTCCAGATGTTTACTGCCAACAGCTTGGGCTTACAGAAAAGCCCAAACAACCAAAAGCCCCCTAAAAAAAAAACCAACTACTGTACTAAATCAACTTAGAAGTACATGGCTAGGTTGTTCAAAGAAAGAATTTCTTCTACAGTCCCATATCAGTCACACATTTTTCTACATTATCTCTCAACATACCAGAACAGGTAGTTTCCTACCCTACTTCTAAAACCAAGTACAGTTTTGGGAAGATTAGGATTGAGGAAAAAATTCCCTTCCAAGCTCCTACTCCCCATTCATACACTCCTCTAATACTTAGCTAACAAGAATTAAACAGGTATCAGAAGTTTAAATAGCTTTGCTATAGCTATGAGAGGAAACTAATTTCACACTGACACGAGGGAAACGCATCCTTGCAGTACAGCGGTTTCAGTACAGTGCAAATTTTCTTACCTGCAAACCAGAATACGCCATGTTCAGCTCATGCAGAATTTCCAGAGGGAAAGAGTATTGGATGTTAGTACAGCAAGTAACCCCACTGCCCCAGCTAATCTACGGACATCCTCTCCTTTCTAATCCGCAGAAACCTAACCTTAGAACTACTCATTAACAGGGAGAAGAGAACAAATCCCCTTAACCCTTTTCTTGCATAAAAAACCTACTTTACATCATCTCTCACTTGAATAGTTTCTTATTCTCATCAACTTTCCCAGTCAATAGGGTGCTCATCACTTGGGGTCTGTCTGCAGCTATCGTGCCTGTGATTGTAGTGAGACCCTGGAGTGCTGATCTTGTGTGGCTGGTTACAGGATTTCTGCTGCAGCACAGGAAATATCCGGCTTTCCATTTAAGAAAAAAAAAAGAGAAAAAAGTAATTACCCTGAAGCAATCCAGATGGAAAGGTCCTGCAGGTTAACTCATTTCTTTGTTAGTTAAAGCAATACACAAGTCAAAGCTGGTCTGTACTGATTTCCTAGCGCATCACAGCCCAGATCGGCTGTGAAGTGGAATCTGTGTCAGAAGCACATTTAATCCTGGGATTCTCTTCAGCTAATAACTGAGCTATATATCAGAAGGACCAAAAATAATCCAGCCCAGACTGTCTGCTTCCCTTAATCAGCCAAGCTAAATTCATACGTGATACCACTACTTTTTCTAAGAGATTGAGTGTATATATACATACCTACCTCTGTGTTTATAGATGTAAAGGCAGACGTATCCTTTGGGTTTTGTAGTTCTCAGCTTTGTACCACTCATGGTAAATGAAGTTACACCACTAAAGTTGCTACATGTTTGTAGCTAGACCTTGTTCTTGAAAGGCAGCAATATTTCGGAAGTATTTCCCATCTCCAGTTACATTTTTGGTTCAAAGCACTGAATCAATGTAGCACTTAAGTCACATGAAACAAAGCATAATATTAAAATCCTTTCTTCTGAAATATCCAAATACAACAAATGCTAATTCAAAGCGGTTACAGGGGAAAAAACCAATCCCAAATCTGTTTTTCATGGTTACGCTCCTACAAAAGGCAAAATGAATCCTGAATTCAGATCTTTTGCAGATGAAAATTACTGCCATCAATTTCCTCAGCTGTTCAGCACAGCCCCTTTTCAAACAGCAGATCTGTTCCTACAGGCATCAGTTATTTTTTTTTTTTTACATGGAGTTCCAAGAGATGATTGCATGGAAAAGCTGCATCTGATGCAAGGTGAAGTGTTTGAATTCTGCCTTATCCTTCATTATGCTCTTCACCCCTAGTTGTGTCTCTTCCCCCTTCTCAAGTTAGCTTTTTATAGCTTCCTTTTTATTGCTTATCTCTCCTTGAATTATTCAGTATAATTAAAAAAAAAATTAAGCCAACACTAAATTGTTTGTAAACATGAAGTCCACTCTCCATATTCTGTCATCACTATAGTCTGTTGCAAGTTTAACAGTAGTTTTAAATATCATTGTTCCAAAATTACTCTTTCCCCTTCTCTGATAAAACCAGAAATAATTTTGAGAAGACCAATCACTTTTACTTTATTATGAAAACTGCTACATTACAGCTGTTGTCCAACACAACAGTATTCTGGCATATGGGTTCTTTCCAGTTAGATGCCAATATACAAGCCACGACCAATACTTCAAAATATGATAAGCATTATCTATGGCAATCTAACATGACTTAAGCCATTATAACATCCTGTAATCTACATTTACCCCCCTTTTAAACTTTTTTTGAGTCAGTCCTCTATTGACTACAGTACTCTAGTTACTCACCAACGTTATTGGTATAAATGAAGTTAGCCATAAACCACAGAACACATACACACACACAGATTCCCCAGGGAAATTACTTCTTCTCTGCAGCCTCCAAGGTGAACTGCTCCAGCAGGCATGATCACCTTGTAATTAGTGCCAAGAGAGACAGCCCAGTCCTGCTCTGAGTGGGAAGCATGGAAGCACTGAAGCTCTGCCTCAGAGGCAGCTCTGGCTCAGCACAGGCAGAACCAGGAGCAATGGCAGCAGCTCCAAACCCACTGGAGCAGCAACCCCAATGCAGCCTGCGGGTGAACTTGCAGGAGCTTCCCTGCAGTGGGAAAAGCTTGGCATTGGTGCCAGGAGTTTGCCTCTGGGGCAACAGCTCTGCATGTTGAGCCCTGCTTCCCGGGAAGGGGCCAGACATCGCTTGCTGCTGAGGAGGGGGGTGAGAGAGGAGCCTGGGGGGCACCTGGTGTTAACCAAGGTCAACCCAGCACATCTGTTCAAGAGCATCCTTCTCATCTTCTTCCACAAGGGCTGACAGAGAGAGCGTTTGTCCTCAGGGTAAGCAAACGGAACACTGCACAGCATTTCATTCAGTGCCCAAATCTGAAGTGGTCAGTGCCTTTTATTTATTTCATAAACGGAAAGAATGGTAAATGCCTGTATATTTACAAGTCTAGTAAACAGGGAAGTCCGTAACAGTGTGATTATTTCCACAACAGCACATGAACACTGCATTCAGCAATGCTGTTCAACACAGATGCCTCAAAACCGTTATAGCCAAACACACTATAGGTACCCATTATAAATACTAACATATTTCTATTTTCTTAAATAAACAAACATACAGCTTAATTCAGGAAGACCAAGTGGTTCTGTGGTGCAATTCATTCCCTTTAAACATTTCTGCTGATGAACCAGGAATAAGAAAAACAAACCCACTGCTTTGGAAGCCATGCGCTCCAGACTCTCACGTGTTCTATGTAGATGCCATGCCTTTGTGCAGCATGGGTTAATTTAAAAGGAGTAAATAATCTTTCTGTTAGAATAGGAAAGTATTTCTTCTTGGTAGGTACTTGACAAACCAAGTCTTTAACATCATCATCACTTCACAGAAAGCTTCTGGCTGCAGTTATTGAATTTTAGAACTGAGAGCTCAGAAGAAACAACTGAGTATTTTCATCTGCAGCAGCAGAAGTATAACCAAGTATTTTCTAAGGGCCATTTCAGGGAAAAGGTGGTTATTAGTGAAGTTCCACTGAGTAGATTATCCCACAGAGGCAGGTTGTAAATGATGGTCTAGGTAAGCTTCTCGTGTTGAATCTGGTAGTAACACGCCTGAATTAAAACAAAGTTCAGATTAGCACAAGTGCCAGTTCACAGTAAATCATCACACACAAAAAGGCTGATTGTTTTCTATGCAAGAAAACAGAGGACAAGGCTCTCTACAAGCAGTGACGATACAGTGGCACTCAACACGTGAGAACCTTCTGATATGTAAGCTAGCAAAATGATCAACAAGAGACTAAGTTACAAATCACATCCAACACCTAATCAAGCAAGACAGCATGATTTGTGACTCAATATTTTCTCAGCTCCCAGCTATGCCAAAATGAAAGTATATTTTTGGTTACAAGTCTCTCTTTGCCCTTTGACAGAAGGACTCAAAAAAAAGAATTATCTTTTACAGGACAAGGATTCAGGGATGAAACATTTCAAAAGCACTCAGACTGAAAAGCAAAGATTTCTGTCACCCTGAACTCCTGTTGAGAGTCATTCACTTCTTAATGCTGGTTCAAATATGCACTGGGTCAGGCCAGCCAGAATCAGAAACTTACTATAAATGTCTCAGACAACACTTGCACTCACAGTAAGTTAGATTCTACTTCTGCTTCCACCATGTAGGTTCTTTAGTAAATTTGAACCAATGCAAACTTTCCTTTTTTGCAACATTATGAAACAAATAGATCTTAAAAAAAAAAAATACTCCGAACTGAACCATTTTGAGTTTGCACAGACAGAAAATACAATCATGGTAACCTAACACTTCAGTTTAACAGCCTCCCTCCAAAACACCACCACTAAAAGGCTCTATACAGCTCAACTGTCCCAAGATCCACATGATAAACAGTTTTGAGGTACCAGAACAACGTATTTCCATGAGGAATGTCTTACTGTACAACAGGATATTCTTCCAAACACACCCTCTTTCTTTTCCCATACTTAAAAAGATAAGAATACTTAATAAAATGTGGAAAGTGACAGAGTTTTTTACCCTAAAACTGCATTCTTGGAAAGTCTTGATGTAATGTTAGACTCAAACTTTAATGGAATGGGCTAATCTCCAAAGAAGCACTTCATTTCAATTTTTATAGGGACAGTAAGACTTGTTAAACTGCAAGGGAATGACAAGCTCCAGGTGAGCATTTACAACAGCTCAACAGCAACCAACATTACTTTTGACCAATCCATATTTGCACATTGCACCATTTGTCTTTGTGGTACCTGCAATTGGGAGGTTATCCAAAGCTCTACATTAAATTTCCTTGCTGACCCTATTAAAAAAAATTAATTAAAAATGTCAAAGAAGTTATAGTCTAATGTTCATATACTTGTCCTAAGCTGCTCTTCATTGCTAAAAGCTGGTTATTTCCAAAGAAAGTCTTTAAAAACTCTGAATAATTTTCATACCTTCAAGGTAGTGAACATGATGCCTTGCTCCCCATGCTGGAGATAGGGATCCATCAGGTCTTCGATTAAGTGTACCTCAGACCCCAAATTCCTTATCCTGCCACATGTGAGAGTGGGAAAGTGAACACAGGAACAAAAGGTGCCAGTATAACATTTCTTAATACTGAATTCAGGGACTTTGCATATTAAACTGTTCAAAAGCAAGCAGTCAAATTGGAAAATTTATAGTTACAAAAAACCAGTAACTAATCCTATAACAAGCAACAGTAGTGTTTAATACAGAAGTACCTGTACTGCCTATGCTCAGCTTATGACTGATGCCACCCTTAGTGCCTACCTGGCTCGTAGCACCACATAGAGAAAAACAGGAAATAAGTCATCCATGGACCACAGAAAATCTTCCTGAAGGGTCTCAAGTACACTCTGGGAGATCTCTTCAAAAGTCTGCTGGATCACCTTCAACTTGTCAGTTGGGGTAAATGTGGTACTGTTTGGAGAGCAAAAGCAAACCAGGATAACAGTAAGCAGTGAGAGATCTCCATCTAAATTAGGAAGGGTCTGCTGGCCAGCACGGCCCTCCCTATGCCCAGGGAGGTCAGTCAGACATTGACACTGCAGCAGCCGGGGCTGCCAAGGCTGCACAGGACCCAGGCTACAATCACCACATCAAGGCACACTGCTGCATGTCATACTCTCTTCAAACTTTTACAGTGTTTTAATACAGTGGTAGAAGGAAAAAAACTTCTTTTTAGAATATTTTTAATTTCTTAAATTACTGCATAACAGACACAGAAAAGCCTCCCATGCTCAGGTCACTTTACCACAGCTGTTTGGAAATTCATATGTGTATTCGATAGACATTCTTATGCCTTTGATTATAAATGGTGCCCCACAGACACCTTTCAGTTGTGTTTATGAGGCAACACTTCATTCCCCAGCAGGAGAAATTGCATTTTTACTCAGAACTGGAAAACATCTTAGTGACTTCTCTTACAAAGGTGAACAAAAAAGAGTGACATGTAAAGGATTCCAGTGAAATAAACCAGATACTACTCTAGCAGGAACAGTAAAACACTGAAAGATAAATTGAAGATAATTACCTGATTTGCTGTAAACATTCAACAGCAGAGGCAAAGCAGGCATCTTTTGTGTTTGATGATACCTGTGTAATCATAGTAAGATTTATCAGGCAGGTTCAGCACCCCACTGTTCAGTGTTGAGCCTCTTTCAACAAGATAATGATTAAGAATGTAAGCTACACATTTTTTCTAATCAGAAAGTATATAATGATATAACTCTCTCAATTAAGCAGCTTGAAAGTCTCCTTGCTAGACTTTTATTCTCACACTTTGATAACTAGAGACCAAGCAAAGGTCTCTTGAATGCATTACCAAGTCAGTCAGTGAGTGACAAAGCTGGACTGATGGCCACGGTAAGAAATCACAGAATAGCTGGGGTTGGAAGGGACCTCTGGGGATCATCTAGTCCAGTGACCCTGCTGTCATTACTGTAGCATTTAAATAGTAGGCAAACTTAAGGAACATACAATAAAATTGCATATCTTAAGCATATCTTAAGCCTGGTCAAAAATTCTTTGATAACTTTGATGATTTCAGCTTCTTGAAAGAAGCACTGGGCAAAACATGTACACAAAGCCCAATGAACATACCTTTCTACTCTCTCCAAGGATGGACACAGTTCCTGGCCAAAACTTCCTGCAAGAAACCCAACACAGTCTACTGAAAGAACATAGTCTTAAAGTACTTTTCACATTACAAGAATGAAGTCATCATATTCTGAGACACAACAGCCCTTCCTATAGGATCAATAACACTTCCCACAGGTACCCAGAAAACTGTCTAATTTGAAATGTCTCACTCTGCTTTTGTAGCAATGCCAATCTTTACCTCCTTTCCATCCCTTCCACCACCCCGTTTTGGAAGAGGGAAAGTTTGAATCACTCTCACAACCCTTCTAATTAGCTTAAAGACATGTTTAGATACATTTAAATCTGAGAAAATACTTTAAAAAACTGGGACTTTCAGTTGCTTTATCTAATTACATGCAATAACCTGCTTCAGTTTCTGTTTTATCCTTGCAGCATACTCACACTTGCACTCCAAGAAAGCTGAGAAGAGCCATGTCAGTTTGTTTGTTTAGACGTAGAACGCATTCCCAGTAAACGTCCTCCTCACGCTCGTTGTCCAAGGCATACAACATAAACAGAGGGGGATAGAGGCGTGGCAGTAATACAGGGAGCAGCAAGCCAAAACTGGTAACCACGTAGCTGCAACAAAAACAATAGAGAGAGTGGTTTGGAATGAGAGGAAGGCATAAAAAAAAATTATCTATGAAAATTGAATGAAAATAATTGGAACAAATCTTTCATGTAGCACGAGCCTATTCTATGAGGGATAAGAGTAAAAAAACAAGTACAAATCCATCAAATAGCAACTCTGATAAGAAAATATTATAAATTACCTCCAGTGCTCTTATCCCAAATACTTTTCTGAAGCCCAGGCCCAAGCCTTAACTTGCTTACCCATAATAGAAGAGAGCAAATTTAAAGTAAAGAACCATTGCACGGACAAACAAGAAATGCTTATTACAGCCATATTGTGGATGCTTGCTTATCAGAATCTGTCGTCAGACCCCAAGCGAAAAAAAACCACTGCTTAGAACCATCAGCTGAATATCGTCTATCTTTCTTCCCCCACCCAAATAAAACAACCACCACAAATAAAATAAAAGCTTTGTTAGTTTTTATTCATTTTTCCTTTATGTACCCTGGCTCAGGAGATTCTGATCTGGAATCAGATTTCCCACTGCAAAACGATCGCCTTCCTTTTGGCTCCGTAGCCACAAATGGAATTGTGCTGCCCTCTTCCGGGAGATCAGGGAACAGGAACCTAAATGGCAACACACAACAGCATCTGAGGTCACTCAACACAGATCTCAGCACTAAGGCAAGACCAGAGAGAAAAAAGTCAGCAGAAATAAGAGATGGTGGGCTAAGATAGTACAGCTAACACACATATACACACACAGTACCAGCTCCCTGGAAGAAAACTTAGGAAGGTCAATCCCTCCAATGCCAAGGACAGCTTTCCAACATTTACATCACTACCCTTCACACAAGGCTTCTAATTGTTAGTAATTTGGTGTATTTCTCTTTCAGACTGGCAGGACACAATTACAGCTGTAATTATTCTCAAAAATATAAGCCAGCTCTTCATAGAAAGATTGTTCATCCATGTTGGTAAGAACTTAATGAAATACACTAGGATTCCCTACCCTCACTAGTGTTCTATACCCTTTGACCACTGTCTTTGCACAGCACCAGTATCCACAGACATTAAACTACAATTCCATATTCTGGGTGAGCTGCTTACAGCCACATTTCAAAGTACAATGTAGGATGTAACACAGTAAAGGTGTAAAGATAAAGTTTTTCCATTTTTGATAAAGCATTCAAGACTCCTTAAAAAGATGAGGAAAATACAAGCAACCTCCAAAATTAAGTAACAATGCCAGCACCTTTGAACTGTACAGCACTAGACAGCTTCAGTAGGTGGGAGAGCTTCAACGAGTTCAGCAGCAGTCTGGCTTGGACATGAGTCTCATTACCTGACCAGCTGGAAGATGCGTTTGAGGTAGGACTTGATCTCTCTCACAGCCTCCTGCAGCAGTCGTCGATTGGCTCCTACTCCAACATAGGTCATTCTGTAGACAGCCACCAGTGTTTCCACCAGCTTGCCCAAGGGATGGAGAGGAGTATCACAAGCCTGAGACAAAGGATATTAATTGGCCAGTCAGATAGGTCAATGGCAGACAAGTTAAAACAAATGGAATACAAGAGACATGGGTGAGAGATTCAACAACAGACTTTCAAAAAAATATTATGATAAATAAATAATAAAATAAAATAAAATAAAATAAAACAAAATGAGCTATATTTAACAAATTGCCATTTGGATTATAAGATTTCTGTGGCAGCTAAACACAATTTATAGGAGTCAAGACAGTATAAGAACTTGTGCTACTACTTGGACCACTCATTTGTCCAGTACTCTTAAAATTAACATGCAAAAATTAGCAAGTATTTCAAGATGCTTTGCTGGGATCCAGCATTAAAGAATGAAAACAGTAATTGAACTGTTTAAGAGAGCATTCATTAGGTATTCAATGATTTTAGTCTTAGTTGTGGACTTCAATATATTAAGAAGTGATGAGCAATCATGAACTATGGATTACAAGACTGCAAATATGGAAATAATTAGGAAAACTATTACTAAGTGATCTTGATGTCATGCCTTGCCCTGCCTTATTATATGAGCATTTCAGTCACAATACCTTTATCAAATATTTTTTTATATTTTCATATTTTTCCAGGGTGAAGGCACCAATGTGTTGTGGAATGAACTCCAAACTTTCCAGTGTCTGAGTATGTGAGCGGCTCAGTAATTCTGGGCTGCAGTTTAAAAAGACAAACATTTGTACGGGTTGAGAAATACAATGGGGAAAAAGCCCAACATTAACAACTCAACTAGTAATACACATCAGTATGTCCCTGAAAGGGATTCTAGTGCAGAGCAATAAGGTTATGATTTCACTTGGGATTTGCTGTTATAACTAAAACTTCACAGTCAGAGTTTCTAGTTTAGAGCCATGTGCAATTCCAGCCTCCTCCTCCACCCTGTTTTGCTTGCTGACAGTTCTGTAGGAGCCAACCTGTCCTTGTGCTGCCGTCGGTTGGTGGTCAGAGCCACCGCAATGTTGTCCCAAGCCTTCCATCTGTCCCCCTGGCCAGGGCTCTCACAACCAAGCTGGTTCCAGCATTCTTCAAACACTGCCTTCCATTTCTCATCAGGGGACACTGCCAGGATCCCAAGTTTCCGCCTAATAAAACGACCAGTGGGTCTGTTAAAATCAAATAGCAATGAAACAACACATTCAGCTTGAAAACCACCCCTGGCTAATGTCAATCTAATCTCTCACACTGTTTTACTAAAAGCTGACAGACTTAACAGTTCTCTACTGTGAACCAAGTTTTATCACCAAGAATAAAGTTTGCACCTACTACTAATACCTACAGAGAAAAACAGCTATGAACCTTGTTAGTTTTACTCTTTCTTGCAGCCTTCCAGTAAGCAGTACAACAAAGGGCTGGTGCTTATCTTCACCACTGGTATTCATTCAGAAGTCTCAGGACACATTCATGTAGCAAGGACACAGCACAAGTAAATCCCAAGTATCTTGCTATACTGGAGTGCACAACTAGCACAGCTACCCACATAAATACCAGGGATGGGTACACAGCTGCTGACCTTGAAGTAGCAGCTACAGATAATGTTGAATGACATGTTAGGGATGTGCTGACAGAGAGCAAAACCAGACATCCTTT
Source organism: Muscicapa striata striata (assembly GCA_030060385.1). Taxonomy (NCBI): domain Eukaryota; kingdom Metazoa; phylum Chordata; class Aves; order Passeriformes; family Muscicapidae; genus Muscicapa; species Muscicapa striata. The sequence goes on along the minus strand of JAREIS010000056.1, from coordinate 5,286,261 downwards.
CACTGCCAGACAATGCTCAAGGATCACCTATATCCAGAAGAAAACCAAGAGCTCTTCTTCCCATGTATACAGATAAAGATATCTCAGACAGATAATGAAATTTAGGGCTTTGAAAAGCTTTCTCAAAACAAATAACTGCTATCAGGGTTAATAGTTCTATCTTGATTTAAATCAAGTGTCAGAAATTGTCAGATATTCATTAATATTTCTTCCAGCACATCTGAGATAAGAACTAGCAACATGGGCATTTCCCCATGCTGCCAGTTTCACAAAGCAGAAAAAGCAGGCTCTAAGCCTTTTCAGAAATCATACCAGAAGATTTTCAACTTGAAGACAGTCAGAAGAGGGTAGATGAAACCCTTATTTCACAAGCAATCCTCAAAAATATGTACATATATTAATTAATAGACTCCCTACTGGGGTAAAAAGCAGACAGCTGCGAAGGCTGCAAGTGTTCAGTTCAGCAGGGAGGCCCTGCTTAACTTGCATGCTGTTGTAGGTGTCAGCACTGTCAAAAGAAATTACCAGTGAAAGCTTCAGGAAGCCAGCTGAGAAGTAATCTATGTAAAAACATTAAAGCCATGTTTCCCATTTTATTCTGAAATTTCAGAGCACTCTTCCAAGATAGTGAATCCCATACAGCAATTGCTAAACCATTATATGGTGCTACCACATACCAACATCTACCATCAACTCTTCACTTAGGTTTCTTCTACTCAAAGATATATCAAAGATATATCAAAGATATATCAGTTATAACTTAAACACGGTTTGGTTTTTTCCCCCAGAAATAATTAAGCAAATTGCTCTAATGCATCTGCTATACAGAGGGGTGCATGGATACTTTTCAAAGTGATCTTTGCCAAAGTATTGAAATGCTCTTTTGAAAATCAGCAACCTCCTCTTTTCTTACACACTGTTTGGAAGAGGTGGAGGATCTAGTCAATTCTAGTCTAGTCAAGTCCAAATATATCCCCACTGGCTTTATTAAATGACACAATTCATTAAGTTGCTAACAAAGTAACTGGCAGAAGGCGGAGAGGTCTGTGATTATCTTTACTGCTCCAATGGAACTTAGTCTTTCTCAGGAGCTCCAAAGTCAGCAGCAGCTGTGAACTCAGGTTCTGCCAGCCAGTTCCAACATAAAAAAAACAAAATTGAGACTGCTACAGCACAGTAGCAGCACATCAGCTGTTCTGTAATTTCATGCCACTATTTGCATATTCAAGCAGTAATTAAAGCAAGAATAACTATACAAGTATGTTTATCTAATTTCCTGAGCAGCAAGAAAGAGGAAAATGTTTTCAAACTCTCACTGTTTCTTTGGAAGAAGTATTTTTGACTGGTCTTTGAAAAAGTCAATCTTTCCATTCTAAGTCTTACTGAACCATATGAGAAATTATTTATTATTCAACACTCACAGTGCTTTAGGCTTGTCCTTCTCATTCTCATACAAACTAGGTTTGAAGTAGGTTCCAGTGATTTTTATTCCAGATCCCCACTCTCCACTGAAGAGACCTTCAATATAATCTCCATTTGGCAACGTCAGTGTTCCCTCGAGAATAGATAATAAAAAACTTTAACTAAAATCCACTGGGGACCAAATTACAACCTTTTTATTTTCTTAGATGGTAAAAGTTTACAAGTGACAACAGTAATACTGACCTTTCCACTTAGAGTCCAGTTATCTGAAAATTCCCCCTCATAGACTGTATCATCCTCAGAAAGCAGAATTCCAGTCCCCTACAAAAAGAATCATAAAGAACACAAAGCAGTAATTATAAAAGAAGGCCAGAACACAGATCTAAAGATGAGCTTTAGAAAATCTGCTACTAATTCTTAGCAAACAAGTAATTTTAAACTCTTTCTGAAGTAGTCCTATGTAAAACAGAGCAGGGATAATAAAGACAATTCTAAGAGCATGGACAACAGCAGATTAGAAAAGCAGAAGGTTTCCACAGCCTAACACACACATTCATCTGCCTCAGAAAGCTGCCACACCTAGAGGAGAAGCCCTAAGCCCAGGGTCCGGTGTCCAACTCACCATCATTTTGTTGGTGCTGAAGGCTCCTTCGTAATACAGTCCAAACTGAGTAACCACAACACCATTGCCCTGGCAAAGATCATCTTGCCACATTCCCATGTACTTTTCTCCTCTGAAGAAAAATGAAGTAAGAAAAACAGAGTCTAAAGAGTACATTTCTATTCCTTCTTTGGCTTTACAGCCACATTTGACCGTTATAGAAATCATCAGAAGAGAGTAACAGAGTACTTGCTTTGGGTCTGTCAGTTTAGTTTCACCAGCTCCATGGAAATACAGACTCTTTCAGATACAAATAAATTAGAGTGAAGTTTTTTTCCCAATTCACATTTCAAACTGGCCATATCCAAGCAAGCTGATGAGCTGAGACAGTGCTGAAGCCCTGTTAAGCCCAGTGCATGCCCCAAGGAACCTGAGCAGTTCTTGTTTTACAAAAGTTTTTTATTTCTTTTACCTAAAGTGAGATGACTCAAACTAAAGAGAATAAAAAATAAAAAGAAACTAAGCTATTCCTCTTGGGGAATAGGAGGGTGACCTAGAAAGTCATACACGACATTTTTAAGATATTAAGAGTGCAAATATTGTAAAGAAACATTTATTGTAGAAAGTTTCTGTATAACAGCCTAACAAAGGCCATGACAAAAAAAAAATTATTAGACAAAAACTGCTTACAAATAAACATCAGCCTCCTTCAGGCTATTTTAAATACTTTTTTTCCCTGTATGTAAGTGCACAGATGTCAGGCTAGAGTTGTTTGAAACTTAGTGCAAGTACCAAGTATTTTGAAACAACCTATGTTTCCAGTTGTTCTGAAAGAAAACATGATGTTTTCACATGCAATTAATAAAAAATTAACTTGTCCAGGTCTTTTTTTCTGCTTTTAGAGGGAAACTAGTAATCAATTTGATACAATTCTGCTTGTTACCAAGCATTTTCCTTGAAATGTACCAAGCAAAAACAATGTTTATAGTAAAGAGAGTGAGCCCAACCATGAAGCTAAGATCAGGGGCCTCGCCCAGCTGACTGGCCCCATAAGGTGGCAGGAAGCTTGTCTGATGATTCATCCTGCCAGTTACAGGGGCCTCTGCTGGGTGAAGGCCCCTTGGAGAGAATCCACATGTTCAGTTACCAGTAATAAAACTCAAAGTTCCACTTGTTCAAATAATTATTTTGCAACAATGACAGCAGGCAATAAAGAGTGTCTGCAGCTATTCCTTGTTTGTCTGGGCTGCAGAATAAGTGCAGAAAACAAATCCTGAGGACACAAAGATACACAGATTACCTCCCTGAGACCAGAAACAAAACTACATCAGGGCAGCTCAGTCATGTTCGAGTAGCTCTGGAGTGAAGTGCAAATGCCACACTCCTCCTTCACCATGAACTAACATTGCATTTACAAATTCTGGAGGCGAGAGGATTTGCAAGAAAAGCTGGTATCTATTTGTCCTAGGTAAATAAATGACTAAAGAAAGTATGCAGAGACATCTTGGCACTACAGTGTAAGAACAACCACCACCTCTAGCAAGATCAGATGCAAAACTGACATCAGGTAATGCCTAGAGATGTTACAACAGCTCTGCTTTGGAAAAACATCCCCTCTTCACACTCCAGATTTTTGTCTGCTTGGCTTTTGAAGTGGCTGTTCAGTTAAACTAACAACAATTCTTTGGGATTTCACAAAAAGCTCTTCCTAGAAAAACAACCAATAAATTGGTGACTGAAAGACAGACTATATTGATATGTGCTCAGGGTTCATTTACTGCACATGTTTAGTGCAAGTCTGTCTCTGTCTCTTCAGATTACTGAAATTAATCTGTCCTGAGAGGAAGCATGTTCCCTCCACTGCATTGGCAGAATAAGCCAATGGAAAAACTGAGCATGAGTTGAAGCTCATGAACACCATTATTTGCTACTGAACAACCCAGTCTCACAGGCCTGAGACATAAGAATACTCCTCACATGAATTCATAACACTTTCAGCAAATGCACAACACAATGTCTCAGTAAGGCACCACATTCAGAGCCAGTTTTCAAGCAGGAGTAGGACAGAAAAGTAAGACAAAAAACGAGTGCAATCCCACTACCATTCACTTCAGAAGCAGCACCAAAAAGCAGTTCCTAGACCCATTTCTTTATATCACCAACCCAGAAAGCCCATCAATATAGAAGAAAAAAAATGAGACATGCACTATTACTGGTACTAACAAATCAAATCCTCTCCTACTCTTTTTGCAATTGCGTATCATATCCAAGTTTTAAGGATTTGTGGAAGCACTACCTTGTGATATCATCAAAAACTCCATAACCACTCTTCTTGTCCATTATCCACTGTCCAATGAACATACTGGGAGAAGAAGAGGTCAGCTTCCCGCTGCGCAGCAGCCCGTGCCCGTGCCGCATGTTATCCTGGAAACACCCTTCATACACCTCACCAGTGGCGTAGCTGCAACAGCAACAACAACAACTCAGTCCCATCAGCTACTCCTCTGTTGGGGGGCTGGCTTTGGAATTTTTGATTAATTTTGTTTTGTTGGGTGCTTCCCCCACACAGATAAATGTTCGCTTTTTCCTTCAAGGAACTGCAATACAACCACACCAAGCAGCAGCTACAGTTAAAAGATGTTTGGGATAAAAGTGATCCTTTAATACAAGTGTTTGGATGCTTTGTTGTTTTAAAGCCATTCTCTGCCTAACAAGCAGGGCCATTGGAGGTTATATTTATCTCTCAGAATAAAGAATCCTCTTATTGCGAGGTGGCAGCAACATTAGAGCAGACATTAATAACAGATCACTGCAGAAGTTGCAGTGTGAACAAAACAGAAAATGAGTCACACTAACTACAACCACAAGTCTGCAATGTAAGAAAGCTACACATAGAGGCTTGGTCAGAGCATCAGCCCTGCTCTCCTGCACCCATGCAGTGACAGCAACACAAGTGCCACAAGTTACCTGTACACTCCATGCCCACACATTTTGCCTTCCTTCCAGTATCCCACGTAATGGTCCTCTTTATTCAGTGCTTTGTTAGGAACTCTGTATTCACCATACCTGCCAGTGCAGAGATGGAACACAAGAAGCTATAACACCAATACATTTCATTAACAGAGCAGATACACATCAAAGAGTCATTCTAAAATCAGAATGCTCTCTCTCATTTTTGTGCATCTCTAACTACAGCAGTCACAGATTATATTTTTTATAAGAGAAAATAACAATTCCAGCATCACTAGGTCAATTTAGTCCATACTGCTCTCTCCTTTTTGATTGCAACATGTTGTAAATATTGCTCTTGCAGCCACACTGCATTTTTCTCAGGCCATGAGTCTTTTTAAATCTCAACACTGATTCTACCTTTATTATTTTCTTCAGCTCTTGATAATTCAAGTATACTCTACTCTAGGGAAAGATGAGGGCATGTATTTCTACAGAAAAGATTTTTTCAAAAGATGCTAGCTTCCAATTATGCTCAGTGACTAGGAATCATTCACAATTTCAGTATGCCTGAAAAGAATGAGATACCCAACTGTATTTATCAATTTTAATCTCCTGAGGAAATCAAGATGAGTTTCTGAGGGTTCTCCTGAGTCCACCCAACAAGACACTGCTGAGATTGTAACATGCATGCTGAAATGTAAGTATACAGATCTGATAATTTCAGCAATTACAGCTAAATACTAATCCATTTATTTCTGGCTGGGACTTGTTTGCAGTATTTCCATCTCCAACAATCCTAAAATCTCCATGATTAGTTACATTTAGTCACAAATGACCAAAGCTCTATGTTTTATGGTTTGACATTATACCAATAGCCAAGAGGAATTTTAAAAAGTTGCCTGCAGTCAGACCCCATTTCAATTTCCCATCCAACTCAAGATTTTGAAAATAGGTCTTGAAGACAACAGGACTCCTCATATATTTTTATCCTGCCCAGTACAGACATGTCTGCTCACAAGATGCATATAAAAATGCCTTTGGAAATAAATTAATCTCTGAGTCTCAACAGTGCTCTAAGCAGATTCTTAGCAATGAAGTCCACAGATTAATTCAAAGCTGTGTAATACATTAAGTTATTTTCAAGTGGTTTTATTTGTTTCACCAAATAACATGATAATGTCCAGACTTTCTGTTCAGTCTGCTTTCAGTCTCCTCTGTACTAGTTATCTTCATATCAAGATCACATACTCTCATTAGTTTTCACCCAAACCTTGAAGACTGAATTCAAGATTTTGTCTCTTTGTTAAATTATTAAACCTTTGCTCTACCAGAAATATAGCAAAGAAAACACTAGAGAAGATGCATCACTGTGTTGTAAGACTCACTGCAAAACCTTTAATTAAAAAGGTTTTGTTGTTTTCTCCTACAACAAAAGGTATTTCTTGCCTGGCTCCACAAGTAGTTAGAGTATCTCACCCATCCTCCAGCCCAGTCCGGAAAGTCCCGGAGTACATTCGTCCATCTGCCCATTTTAGGACCCCTCTGGAAAAAAATACAAACAGATAAATAAGATAACCAGTTCACTTTGCACTTTCCAAATACCTTCTGTAAATGAGCCTACTTATTGTTACAGCAACCACTTCATTTTGGTTTCAACAGCTCCATTCCAATGCTTTTACCTTCCATGGGGTTTTCCTGAAAGCCACCTCCCATCATAAACAGCATCCTTGAATCGAGGGTCCTTGTAGAAGGTGTATTTGGCACTGCGAGAAATAGGAGGTTCCTGTCTTGGCACATTCCCACCAGCTCCATACAGAATCATGTCAGAAGTCCCTCTAAGTGCATGATCCACTGCTTGGCTTATTGCCCTCAGCCACTTGGTCTGAAACAGAAAGTAGCTCATTACAGGACTTAGCCAACATCTGTCTTCCCACCTATACAGCAAGCACAATCATGTCCCTGGCACTGCTCAATGCTGTGCACTGCAACACTGCTACACTCAGGCACCATGCACAGCCAGCCTGAACACTCGCTGCAGAAAGACTTCATTCTTGGGGAATACTCAGGCAATCCTCCTCCCAGTTTGGTTTCACAGTAGGGGAGAAAGCCTCTTTGTATCACTGAAGCCGTGTCAAATTTGTAGAAATGCCCACCTTCTCCTGTGGTGTTGAAGAAACAAGAACAAATTGTTCTTCTGGTGTCGTAATCTTCAACCCGTTCCTACGTGGGGGAAAAGTATTTTAATCTGTGAAATTCCATCTTGAAACTCCAAGGTTTCTTAGAGCATTGATGCTGTATCTTCTCTTCCCTACCCCAGCTAGAATTTCTTTTAAGTTAGCAATAAAGAGAAGCAGCAGCAAACAAGACTTGCTTCTCTCTTTACCACCTTTACAACTTTTTTTTTAAGACATAGAAACACATTTTCTGAAACAAAAAAACAAACAAACAAAACAAAAAAAGGGTAGACATGGCTGCAATCACTGTATTCCACTCCAAGTCCACAATAATTGGTTACCAAATGCTCATCATCTCTCCCAAAATATCAGACTACTTCAGCATCACAAACAAGAATACTCACACGTTACCAGTTTCTTCTGAAAGAGCTTCTACCCACAGTGTGGACAAGGGAAAGATATGGTGTGTTGAGAACTGTAAGAAAGGAGAAGGGAAACATTACCAGTAACTGATTCATTAACCCATTAACTGATCTACTTTTTTCCAAATGGCTTCTTTTTTCCCTTTGTTTGAGAACTAGGAAAAACTTGGCATTAAGGACTCTTTCTACCAATTTGCTTCAAGAAACAGCCAACAGAAACCATGCCAGCCACAGGGCAAAGCAATCAAATGTTAAAATGACACATAATTTCAGATTTATTTTTACACCACAAAAACTTCACTGTATGAAAAGTATGTAATGCTTGAAGCAAAGGTTTTGTGCCTGGCTGCAAGCTGGCTCACCTGAGCATGTACCAGAGCATCGTTGAAGAGGATGAACCAGTTCACAGAGAACCTTCCTGCATGCTGCAGGGACAAGGCCCGATTGCTGCTCTCACAGATCAAACGCCGTTCTGGCTTCCGCAAGGAGTCCTACATGTGGGTCAAAAGCAAAATGACACCATCCCACTCCTCACTGACTGGGACTTAAGGTCAGTGCTTTAGTCTTTCATAGTAAAGACCCAACCTTTCTAAAGTAAAGAGTACTACAGCAACACCAGCTGGACAAAACAGCAAGTGCAACTGAGACAGCAGCACCAGTAATAGACACAGGCACTAAGAGCAAGGGATTCAAGCTGCTAATGGACTGGCAATTGTCACCATACCGTCATTTTCCCAGGAAAAGTCTTCCAGAAGCCAAGGGTGTATTCTGCTTCTTTCATTTTTCTGCTAAGATGGACAGCAAGGCTTTCGTAACATGAACTAGAATCCTGCAGCTTCTGGTATTCTGGAGATGCCTGCAGGGCACAAGGTAAGACAGAGCTGAGGGTGTTTCTGAACCCCTGTACCAACACCAAGCTGCAATACAACTGCTCATTTTATTAAATCAGCACTAAGTGCATGACAGCTAGTCTGGGTAATAAACAGAGCAGACAGAGTAATTTTCTTGGTTACGTGTTATGTTGGTGTGCTGGTAGTTTTTAAAAATCACACAAAGGTCCCTGAATGTTACAAGGAGAATGATTAATACACATTACAAGGAGAATGATTAATACACAATTACATGATCTATTTTTTTGCACTTAACAAGCTGTACCACAAGTAGTGCTCATAATTGCAGGAACAATATTCTAAATTACTATATTGGGTTAAATGTACACGTATTTACTGTTCCTGTTTAGTCATCTTTTATTTCAAAACAAAGCAATTATATACATCTAAATGGGTGGTAAAAGTCTGCCTAATATATATATGTAGTGTTTTTAGTAAAGTATAAGAGCCAAGGGTAGCTACAGCAATGATGCCAGATGAAGCTGAAAAGCAAGAGGCAAACATCAAAACAATATACTTGCAATTAAGCACTCAGTACACTAACAAGCTCTGGCAGGGTAACAAGTTTCTACCTGCCATGTGATCCATGCAGGTGGTGTAAGGTTATGCAAATATATCTATAAGATCTTCCCTGCAGCAAACACAAGTTCGAAGTAGCTCCTCTGAGGAATAAACTGCTTCTAATTACCTGACATTTGCTTTACACAGTTAATTCCAAGCTGTAAGTTTTATGTTTTTATTTATTGAACTATAGATAGAAAAGCCAACCTACCACTTCAAAACATGTGGCAAGTTTTAGCAAAGTTCTGGCATAATTATGAAGTCGTCCAAATGGCAAGAAAAACAGAGCATTCAAAACTTCCACTAGCTGGAGGTTTTCCTCATTCTTCTCAGACAGTTTCTGTAACAGCTCTTGGTTTTTACTCAAGAAGTCTCTAAACGATGGGACCATTGGGAAACAGAGGGATGAGAGAAGAAAAACGATATTAAGACATCAGTAATGTTTTATGTAAATGAGCCCAGATCACCCCTTTTTAGATTATCATAAACGAATAAAAATTATAAGGGCAAATGCATGCTGCTTATTCATCTATTCACAGTTTAGTTCAAGGAAGTACAGTAGTAAAGACACATAGGTAAAACTGCAACACAAGACTTTTTTTTATTTCTAATTTCATATGTTCAATCATCAAACTGGCTGAAGGAAGTTGACTATGTTGCTCACTTGGAGTGTAACCAATTACCTTTTTCCTCTTTTATCACTTGAATAGTAAAAAACAAAACAGGTGGAAAGATTTTCCCATTGCCTTTAGACTAGTAAGTTTCTAGAAGGCCTGAAAAAATCTTAACTTTGCTCTAGTGCACTTCCCTAAATATACTGAAATAATTTTTTCCCCCTGCTGTTTTCAAGGCAACTGAGCAGTTCTTCACCTAACTACAAAAATTACATCCTACCTCAGAGAAAGGCAGAAAATCTGTTCAATCCTCAGTCTGACTTCCAAGAAGGAGAACTAATCTAGTTCAGAGAAGAAGAGGGAAATTATTCTGAAGACAGTACATTAGCACACAAACCCAGGATTTCTTCATTTAAAAGGAAAGCAGACCTATTTTTCCCTCTCCTTCACCATAAGTGTGTGCTCACTGGTGCTGGCACATAGGACATGTGCACTGAAACACATCCAGCTGGGAAACATTTAAACCACAGGCTGCAAGAATCAGGTGAGGCTGAGAGAGCAGACCCCAGGGACAGCAAAACAAAGCAGAGTTCACAGCAGGCTCCCTAAGAATGCTACACAATTAGTGAGATGCCATTCACACAAAATACTGTACCTTGTCCAGGTCTGCTAGTGGTATTTAAGAACTCTGTTATTAAACAAGCCTTAGGAATAAAGTCTTCTTTAGAGAGAAGACTGTTTTTCCTAATTTTAAATTTATGCCTCTGGACAGCTTGCTCTTCTTAATTTTGAGATCCTCATATGGAGGTTTCTCTGTTGAAAAGCATCAAACAATAATAGACAACACTCACTACAGCTTGTCTAATCTTTTAGAGGACATGCTCAAAAACCTGCCAACTATGGAGAATTCCATTGAAACTGGCACTTTTTAAAAAGATATCTAATGCATTCATGCTGCAGAATATCCATAAAAAGATGGGCTGACACCAATAACCATTTACTTAAGACAGTAGCCCTCAGGGAAGGAGTGGGGGGAAATTCATCATTGGCAGCAAAGATATTCTTAACTTTCCTTTGCAAGGAGCAGAACAAAACTTGCACAACATCTCTTCCCTGAAGTGTTATTTACCTAATGAGACCCTGGTTGCAGTAGGAGAAGCTGTGACACCCAATAGTGACAACTGATAAATTCAGGATGGGTGATTTCAGTATGAATTACAAACAAGCTTATACTTGAGCTAAGATTTCCTCTAAGTCACCCTAAAAATCCTGACCAATGAAGAAAGATTCTCAGTGTCTCTCTGCAGGGGGATTCTGTATTTAGACTTTGGCACTGGTCTCTGAGGGCAGAAATATTCCTCATCCAAGTACCTGCATTTCCAAGAACTTCCAGTACCATAATTTAAGCTGCATTCGTAAATGTTAACGGAATTACTTCTAGACTACAGAATTTTGTGAAGGCAGTAATTCCACAGACAAATTAAAAACTACCCTCAGTACAACAACTCTTCAAAGCACTAGGGTGAGAGATCCAGTGTCATTATTTTCTAGACAAAAATACTATAGAAATGAGAAAAAAACTTTATGATCTAGAAACCTCAACTGTACTGTCTCAGGCCTTAAAATTCAATTCATTCCTTACATTTACAGCATCTCTGCATGAAATAGTGAAGAAATCTTGAGAGGCAGAGAAGATGCACATGCAGAAATGTTATTTTGCATCATTTCTTGACAGCATCATTTGAAAGAATTAACACGAACACTGAATAATGATGAACATTTAACCTCATTTATCTAAAGCTTTTAAAAATCATTATCTGAACTCTGTATTTCTTTGAAGGAATTTCCAATAACAAGCTTTTTTCCTCCTTTCTCCACTTTCAAGATGAACTAACTAACTTTTAACCTAAATTTTTTTATCACAGTTAAGAGGAGATCAACCTTTTCTTGATCTGAAGGAAAAGAAATTAGTGTACTCAAGTATGCTGAGACTAAGTCTCTGCATGATCATTACTACACAATCTCCATTCTTTACGGTTCTTTGCAAATCAATAAAAATGTCCAAAAAATGGTAGAGGTTTGCTTACATTGCTGGCTTTGCAAGGAGCATAAATCCTCCCATTACGAGGAAGTTGGTTACTGAAGTACAATACCTAATTCAGAGAAGAAAAAGATCTTCAGTTACAAAATGAAAACATCCCTGAAAGTAGAAGCAGTTGAAATGTCCAAGAGTTCATAATGACGTCTGTAATATCTTTTACTACACAAGTTATATAGTACTTGAGCAACACTCAGTGTTACTGAACACTTAGCAGTCCCCTTCCACATGGAGCACTGGACATGGATCACTAGACATTTCTGCTGCCATTAGCACAATGCAGAGGGCTTACCTCAATTTTATTTTTGTTTCTCTCAGATTTAGGCATGTACAGATTAAACCACTCATTTCAACCATTTAGTAATGCTAGCTTCTAATTACAGTCAAGAAGGAAATATTCAACATTATATGACTTCTCCCCATCACCACTAAAAAAACAACAAAACCACCTTTCTCCAAGGGAAGAGGTTTCTGTTTAGCCTATTTAACAGATTATAATTATGCTGCCTTAAAAGATGCTCATAGTGTAACGCTGAGGTTCTGATGCCATACACATAAAAACTTGTAAGCAATAGGGAGCAAAGGGGGAGAGCAGAAGACAAGCAGTAGTGAGAACAGAGATTAGGTATTTCAGTCTTTGAGGAAGAAGAAATTAAAACCTTCTATTCTGAGTAATGAAAACCAATTTTGAAAATCCAGGTTTCAAGTTGAAGACTAAGTAAGAAAATGAGAAAATACATATTTAGAATTATGAACAATCTATATGATAAACAAAGATGGAAGCTTCTTCTAGGGTGATACAGCATAAGCTCATCACTGATCTAGCAAAAATGTTATTGGTTGTGCCTGTGCTCAAAAAAAAGTGCAACCAGTTGTCCATTCAAACTGCTCCTGCATAACAGAGTTGACAACTACTGCATAAAAACTGAAGTTAATAATCTCAACATTATGTTTCCTTAGATATTTTCAGATATCTGGTATCAGATATAACCAAGGCTATATTCAGATATGACACTTTTAAACTTTCTGGTAAGCCATTATTTTTCACAAAAAACTGTAAGTATTAAGTATGATGGGACTTCTTCCCATCTTATCATCTACCATCTATCACATTATACTACAAGATCCTTAAAAAGTAATGAATATTTAGGCTTATAGGCAGGAACTAAGGAAGAGTCTGTACCCAGAGTTTTATACAAAGGAAGGTGATGCTGTTCATGTGCTCCACTGGTGAAGACTTGGAAATACATCTCACTACAAAATGAATCCATTTGTGTAAAACTCTCCATACATTTCTAAATCACAACAATACAACAGTCAGACAGCTTTCCTTATGACCTACTTTCCCTTAACTCAGGGCTTGTTGCAGTCAGTAGATTAAGCCTGCAGAGACTCAAGATGAGAGGGAATTGGATACTTGCTCAGTGTAACTATCCAAAAAGAGACTGGAATGCTTCAGGATGGCCAAGCTCCTGGCTTCTTTTACTCCATGAAGAAAGCTACTTAAAGAAGCTCCATGTTGTCCAATGAGATAGCACAGCTTGCTGAACCTGCTTGCCATTTCCTGCAACAGCTGGATTGCATTTGCATTGCCCAAATTATCTGTAACAGACCAGAAAGCAATTCAGCTTACCTTATGAAAGAGCAGCCCCCATTAACAAAGAGAATCTCAACACGGTACTGTTTAGATGTTTTATCAGCACTTTCACCTCATGGCTACATTATCCAGAATCAGAAATTCAACAGTTTTAGACCAAACACAGCTCAAATAATTAAGATATTTCAGGTGAAACTGTCAGGAAAGTGCATATATTAACAGAATGCACACTGTCAAAATGCAATTGTCTTTCACCTCTTCTTCCAAACAGGGGAAAAAGCAAGACCTTTGTTTTATCTCGAAAATATGTTATTACTTTTAAATTTTGCATAACAAATTTGTTGTGGAATGTAGGCGAAACAATATCAAGGAAAACATTAAAAGAAAGTCTTACCTAAACCTAAAAGAGGTCTAAGAACCTGAGACTTGATCTCGCTCAGTTTGAAATAAAACCTTCTCTCAGTAGCAGCCAACTCATGCAAACTGGCAATATATCCCATTACATTTTTGTCTACTAAGGCCAGACAGTTGTCACCACCAGCTATCACATTGCTTATGTACCCTATCTGAAAGATGAAAAAGAGAAAAAAACCAGCAGCTTTAGTGTTTTTCTTTTTACACTCCTATTTAAAAATAAAGTAATGCAACAAAGCATATTTTGAAGAGCACTAAGTGACAGTAAGCATTAATTACCTTCATTGACAAACAACCCATTCAAAATGGCTTAATACAAGAATGACAAAAGTTGAAGATACATTTATAGCCACTGCTGTTCATTTTCCTGACTCTGACAGAGCCAAAAGACAACAGACCACCTTTTAAGGTGGCTCATACAACCATTCCGTGTTTAAGAGACAGTGACCTTAAGTTCAGTCACTTTAGAACTGTACTATGCTTATATCAACGTTATCAAATAGCATCATTACATCATACATTTCTCCTGTTAAATACAAAGAGAGAAGAACAAGCTTTTATTATAACTATGACTGTGCTCTGGACAGGTCCCTTCTGTACCTGGAATATGTCAATTTATTGATAACAGTCCAATTTATCAATACTGCAATATTACTAACAGTAGTACTTGCTTTCCACAGTTTAAAGCAAAATTCTTCTCTAAGGTCAGCACAAATGCCAGGGATGCATTGTGGCTCCTCACTAACTTTGGCTCACCTGCAATGCATTGAGTAATTCAGAGTTTGAGCTCTATTTTTAACTCCTTGATTGCTAAATAGAAAATTCCTTTGAAACACTGAGCCAAAGTTGTTCAACAGGCAACCAATTCTCATATGTGAGAGCCTACCAGTCGCCCTTGAAGAGAAGAGAATGGCTAGCAACAATCCTACAGAAGGAATACAGGTATGTGTGTTTACATGCACAGACACATACCCAGTGTCTAAATCTCTGTCCCTCATCAAAACACTTCCCAAACTGTTATTCTGCTCAATTAAGGGAAATAGCAGTGATACCCAGAGGAGCTAAGGCAGAGACATTCTCTATCCTCACAATTTCCTTTTTGTTACCTTAAACTCATGTTGGTCAACTTGGGAGAGGACATGTAGTCAGAGTTCACACTCCTATCTCATGCCAACCTCAAGGCATGTGTAAGATTCAGCTTCATGAAAAAAAACTGTGTAGGGCCACCTCCTGTTTCCCATTAACATCAAATGCATATTTTTGCTCAGATCCCCCTTTGCATTCATGAAAGGGAGGGGTAGGGAAGGAGATGGTGCAGAACTCACAGGGACCTTCTGCCCAGTCACAAACAAGAGGCAGAATATTGGAATGGAGTAACAGAATAGAGCAGCCAGTAGCTTCAGGCAGCTGAAAGACAAGGAAGTGAAGAGCAATAGCAGTGAAGACTCAACACAAAGCCTGGTGAAACAGAGCACAGTGCACTCTTTTGAGTGCAGCATGCACAGACAGAATGAAATGGATTAAACACACTAGAAACTCTTCCTTGTCCCTCAAACAGAAGAGAAGGCCAAGAAACAGGCAAGGGAGAGAACAACAGTAACTTGGCCTCCTCTCTGCCCTCCATCCAGTGTGCTCCTCATTTGACTACTAGGAACCAACCACGTGGCTCGACACCCTTGAAGCTCATGGAGTCACCAGGACTGCACTGTTTCCTAAGAGCGCCAGTATGATCTGTACTGACTTAAAGGAAATAACACTCACCTTACTACAAGCTACTAACAAAACTGGACTCTTAGTACAGCTATTTTCATTCAAATTGTTTTCTGTTGGTGTCTCCTGGCCACAGTAATATAATCCAGGTTGGAAATCTTTCTCATCTGCTAGGAAGAGAGAATAATCTAGTCCTGCTGCTGTAGTCCAAATACCATCACCGCACACCTAAAATTCAGGAGGAAGGAAGACATTAAAATTCATCACCCAAAGCTGGAAGGAGAGAAAACTACATAACTCTTCTAACCATACACATACATAATATACCTGCCAACATAAACTATTGCAATACCTGGCCAATTTTTCAACTTCAGGGTCTCATAATAAACTCCTTACACATACACTGAAAACTCTTTCCAGTTTCCTTTCTAATGGCTGATTTTTTGCCTTTCAGTTACAAATCAGTTTTATTTTTAAATGCGCATCAAGTGAGCTTGATTAAATTTGGAACACTATTCTCCCCTCTACATTTAACTGGGAAATCTATATAAACTTTAGACAGTTAATCTGCTGTACATTACTTGGCATAAGGCTTAAGCAGGAAAATTGTGCAGCTAGTTTTCCATTAGGGTGAGCACCAGAAAACATGGGAAAGGCCATGGTCTAACCCAAAAATTGTTATCTTGCTATTCACTCAAAAAGTTCAAAACAAAGAGAAAAACCCACTGCCAAAACACTGCAAAGCTCTGGAAACACAGAAAAACAACCACTGTGGCCATGGTCCAGGCAAGCTAGAAACAATTGTTTAGAATAAAAACAGAGTTCTGAAGTATTTAGAAGTTTCAACACTGCAACATCAATATCAGAGAAACCAAACATAAGGTCACAATGAAATCTAATAGAAAGATACAACCAGACACATTTCTCAGTTCTAGAACTTCATTATGGTCAAAACCCAGTGGAAGTCTGCGTTAATGATTTCTTGGGTAGATTTTCACAAGCTTATCTAAAGATCATTTCACAGCATAAGCCAAAGAAAATCAAGGGCTCTATTATTAAATAGCACATGGATCCATGAACAGGTCATTCTCAGAAATTACTCTGCACTCACTTGTACAAGAAGAGACCCTAAGCTGAAAGAAGAAAACTACAGAAAACCAAGTACCTTTGTAAGACGAGGGACAGTTGTTGGGGAGTTCAAGTGACCAAGCTGGCCAGAGATATTACTGCCCCAGGAATACACCTGCAGGAAGCAGTGGTGAACATCAGAATGTACATTTATATATATGGAAACATACTGAACTGTGGTAGAACACCACATCAAGTGTGCAAACAGAAGTCAAGGCTATAGGATTCATGTACCAAGAAGCACTTCCTGAATTTACACTGCCTTCCTACATTCTCAGATTGTCTTCTCACATTCAGAAACAGAACGCAACAAATCAAGTCACAGCAATCTTTAAGCATAATGTTGATGGTACATGTAGAACTTGGGAAGAAACAGAATTTAGATCCCATACTACTTCCATGCTGCCTCCCACAAACAGGAACAAAAGTTCTAAGCAAAAGAAATTAAAAACTAGAAAAGACCAAACATGGTAATTATGCCAGAGATAAACAGCAAATGGTAACAATCACTTGTACCTGGGATTTGGCAGTGAGTGCTAAGGAATGATGGCCACCAGCAGAGAGGTGAATCACTTCCTTACCATCAAGGCTTTTCACACACAGTGGCTGAAGCCTGTCAATCCCCAGAACAATAAGGTGAGGGAAGAGGGGTAGAAGGTGGAAAAAGAAAAAATATCATCAGAGGTACTGTTAATGCAAAAACACTAAAGGTTTTATTTTCTTCCCCAAAACAAATTAGAAAAAACAAAGATATATGGAACCTTCTGGCAATAAACCAGCTTAGTAAAAATTGTCAGGAAGGGCTAAAGTTGATGACAGACCTGACCCCAATTTGGACAAAGTCAAAGTATCACCAAAGCTGTTACTGATTACAAAGGGAAAAGTTGTAATCGATTGATGCTTGGTAATAATGCAGCATAAAACATGTTACTTGGAGAAACTTAGGTCACAACACTTAAAAGAACAAGAACACAATGCATGGCAGATGTTTAGACAGGTCAGTACTCAAAATTTTCTAGCAATCTAGTGGATAAAAAAAACATTTATCAATGAAATCTCACCTTGGCAGAACATCACCATGACCTAGCTGACCTTCCTTGCCCTTCCCCCAGCTCCACACCTCTGTTCTTAGAGAGGGCAAAAGAGCATCAGCTTCACCACTGTAGGTTGGAGTCAGAGCCACAGTCCTCATTTTTGCCCGTCCTACCTTCCGTAAGAGCCTTGGGGAAACTGAACAGAGGCCAAGAATTAGAAAAATTTCTGATCATTTTGGTGAATGTATCACTCAGACTGTATGTTACACAGTAACAGCACTACTTAATAGCAAGTGATCAAAACTTCTTAAAGCAGTTTTAATTCAAGCCTGAGAACAAAGGTTTACAGGTAAGGCAATAGGTCATGGATACAAAGAAGTAGGTGCTAAAACCAGACAAATGTCAATTAGTTTTTACCAGCTACTAAAAAGGATAGCAGACATATGAGAACCATGCACTTATAATGAAGCAAGTGAACCAAAGCAAACTATACATTAAAGTGTTTTGGAAGAAAATATATCCTTGCAGTGAAAGAAGACTTCAATACTTTCTTCAAATCCAAGATCAATATAGAACTAAACCATATACACATTCAGAGAAATTAGCAACACTAAAATCTGTGAGGGAAGAAGGTCATTAATTTCGAAGTTCAGCAGTGGGAACTGCAATACTTATAGGTCTCTGGCTGAAAACCAGCTCAGTGCAGTGCAGATTACAAACCACACAGATTTTATCTGCTGCAAAACCAACATGAAAGATACCTCAGCATCATTTGGCAATATGACTCCTCCAACGTGTTCAGTTTACCTTAATTTAACAAGACAGACCATTTGCAAACCCACTGGTTTGGATTTTCTTTGCACACAGTATCTCCTAGTCTTCACTCTCTCCACTGCTTTTAAGTCCTAAGATATCATTTAGAATTCATACATACCTTTGAGAGATCATTAGATTTGTGTTTAATATATACTTGGGGATTTTTTCACTTATAAAC
This sequence comes from Muscicapa striata striata, assembly GCA_030060385.1. Taxonomy (NCBI): domain Eukaryota; kingdom Metazoa; phylum Chordata; class Aves; order Passeriformes; family Muscicapidae; genus Muscicapa; species Muscicapa striata. Next base: position 5,267,650 of record JAREIS010000056.1, on the reverse strand, counting down.
CCCCACACTATTATAAGTTATCCAGTGTTTTTTCCCTAACATGCTTGTTTACCTTGTGACAACAAGCCAGGTAGGGAAAGCCTTCGACTCCCTCCTTCAGATTCCTCTTCTCTAATATCTACTAGACTGGAGCTCTTCTTGCCCTGCATGGATTCCAGCCGGACCTGCTCCTCCCGGCTGTCCTTGAGCGCCTCGGGCCCCGGGGACCTGCTGCCCGGCTGAGAGCCCGGCTCACTCGAGGACGTGCCGTACAAGTTCATCACCTTCTTCAGGGACAGGGCTCCAGCCTCGTAGGTGGCAGCGACTCTCACCCCAACTGCAGAGGCACACGAGGCCACCAGGCTGTTCAGGGTGGATGTGCTGCTACCCCCAGGGCCAGGGATACAAGCACTGAGTTGTTCCTCTTGAGATGGCTGAAACCAAAGGGAAAGTGGAGACTGTAAGAGCAGACAGCACACAACAGAAGCATGATGATACACATTCACTATTCAAACCATGGGCTGGACTGAACACCACATAATGTTTATTATAAACTGTACATACTGTAAAATATAGATGTATTTTAACTGTATATAATATAAATTATGGTTTTTATGCTTAGATGTACATCTATTCCTCAGAATAATTTTTATAAAGGTAGCACCAAACATCATTTCTAAACGGACTGGGCTTTGTCTGCTGCACCTGTCTTGTAGCTCATCCATAAGAGCCTGTAAGTCTGGGGTTTTTAAATAACAACAAAAAAAGCATCTTTGCAAACAAATATAAAAAGAGATATAATTTTCAGCTTATTACCAACTTCTTTGCCACCAATGAGAGTGCATCAGTGAGCATGCCCTATTTTCAGAGAGACAAGTTCTCTCTTCAATATGGTAAAAGGTAAACAGCAATTCATGGATTCATTTTGCAAGGCCTATCTTAAAATCAGACTGGGCCATGTCCCCTTATACCACTGTTGTATCCATATAAAGCTTGGTCAATAATCATGAAGTCATACCAGGGACAAACTGACTGAAGGCAATTATTAGTCCCAGCATACCATTACCTGTAACAGCAATCAGCCGACCCACCAAATAAGAAATAATGCCGAAAATTACCTCTGACAAATACCTTGAATATTAAAACAAAGACAGCAAAGTCTAATTTTCCCATCTAATACAGTGTGGAAAATGGTATTATTACAAGTATTACAATCATTACAAGTACTACAGCTCATTTTATTAAAAATAAAAACAATCTTTGACTTCTTTAAGCTTCTTAAAGGGCTGGGATTGGTTTTATTTACTTTATTCTATTTCTAAAAGCCATACCTAGCAATACAGGAAAGAAAACTTCATTTGTGTAGGAAAGCAAAGAAAAATGAAGGATATTACTAATGCTGAAACACTACATTAGACCTCGTCTCTGCTCTTCACATGTATGTCAACTGCAGCTGCAGCAGATTCAGTGAATCAGTTCCAGTCTTGATTCCTGAAACTGTGCAAAGAAAACAGTGCTCTGCAAATATGCCAGGAACAAGGAATTGAGAAAGCGAGCATGAAACTAAGTGTTTCAGTCATTTCCCAATGCTGGTGGTCTTTCAAGAGTCTGGGGAGCCCAAAACTGCTACAATGCATTCACAATTGCAAAAAGTAAAACAAAGAGCAACTGTATTTACACAACATTCATTTCTCTAAAGTAAGTTTTCCTCAGAGTAAGAAAGCATAACTTGCTGAACTACCAAGTTACTGGACAGATTTTAAAACTATAGGGGTTTTGTTGCCATCAGAGGGAGTAACAAAAATGAACTAGCTTTTAGGTATTGTGAAATTTATTTCGCAGAACCATTGTGGAGAATGTCTTACTGCAACTATTAAAAAAATAAACAAATTTATGTCTGCACATTTTAAAATGACAAAAGAAATTTTCAGAATTCCACTGTCAGTTTTGCAAATTAGGCCACAGAGCAGCAGGGTTCCTCACAGGCCAGTAGTTAGGTAAGGACTGCCAGACTGCACTGCAAGATTCTGGATTAGTTTTCTGTCTAGTAACTTAAACCAGAAAACAGTATTTTGTCAGCTCTTGAACAAACACAAACAGCTCTTGAACCATCACGTCAGGCATTTTATGATGCTTACTAAGAGATGAGTACTTGACTGTTCTGTTTGTTTGATCTACAGCATCAAAACAGTGTTGTTGAATCATTTTCCACACCACAGAGAGTAGGACTTACACATCTCCCATCCCTTTTTATGAGTTTAATCCACTCCTGCATTATTAGCACTAGAAACCTTTTGGTCAAAGCTTTTAGCAATTTACCATCTGCAATTTTCAACTGATTGAGAAATTAGATGGATTTGTGAGGGATTTGTTCCAGGTACAGAAATTAAAGCTTTACCTTAAAGATAAATCAGATGAGTACCAGTAAGATTCATGGATTCTTACTGCCTCACACAAATGGAAACCCAAGCATCAGGAAACAGAGCATGGAAATTGGCTCACGTGGCTCTGGTACTGCAGACCACAATGAGAAGAGACTAAAGCACTGTCAAGGCTGCCCACAATGAAAGCTCACAATTGAACAAAAATGGAGGACAAAAAAAATCTTCCACTTAAAAGTTGAGAACCATCAGTGAAAAAAATACTGGGACACTATAAAAACATCACAGCTATATTAAACTAAGTTTTTCATTTGTAACAAGAGTAAGGTTGTCACATATGCAAGAGAAGCTATAGCAAATTATGGACTAGTGATTAGATACCAACCTGTTCAGGCTCTGTACAGATGTTTTTATTCAGGCTCTCACTTAATGAGTTATCTGACAAACCAATTAAGTACTCTTTCACTTCTTTTTTGTCCGAGAACAGAGTATTTCCTGAACTAGAAACTGCACTATCTTCCCGTCCATTGCTGCTGGAAAGGCCGCTTGGTCCATCAGATTCTAAACCAAGAAGCCTGTGGTGTTCCACAAGTGGTTTCTGACAGTCTTCACTCCGGCCAGCTGTCACACTCTTGCCCTCGGGGGTGTCCGATGATGGACAGAAAACGTGGTTTTCTGGCTGGTTATCAGACAGTGCCACACCCAGTGGGCAGCAGTGACTATCTGAAATGATTACATGATCTTCCTTGTCCGTCATGGTAATGAGAGGCTGACTGCAGTGATTGCATCTCTCTGGGATAGGCTTCATTTCCTGCACAGGGAGACATTGTACCAGAGCCAGGCTGTGGTAGGCTCCACAAGCGATCTGGAGCACAACACGTCCTGCCAGGTGCTCTACCTTCTGCGGCTTTGTCACTGGGAAAGCCGTTGTTATGAGACCGAGCTGGCAGCCGCTCCCCCAGGCCCATATCTCCCTGCTTAGCGACAGTGCCAGCGTGTGCTCCTCTCCACATGCCAGCTGCAAAATCCGGACTGATAACAGAGGGCTGGTTTCAGAATCACAGATACTGACGAGCTGGGGCTCTGGCACACACGGCTGGTTGGCGATGGCGCACTGGCCAGCGGAATTGTCCCCCCACATGTACACCACGCCACTCTCCGTCACCGCTCCATTGTGGAAGCTGCCAGCTGCCACTGTAATAATACGATGGCCAAGCAAAGTATTTTCTAAGATAGGACTGTTAACACATTCCTCAGGGCCTGATCTCCAGGGCAGCTTCCCAAAACTGTAGACCTCTCCACCTGGGAGGGCGGAAAAAAAAAAATAAACAAATCCTAGTATAAGTGTAAAACCAATTGTTCAACCAACGCAAAAATTTGAAGACTGCTTCAGACAAACAGATATGAATTCCTAGTTTACTCCAGGCTCAGTAAAATTACTGATGCTATTGATGTAAGAAGGCTACTGGCTGCTCTCTGCAATTGCTGCTGTTGAATTCTACACCTCACATTAATGTGACCCTGTGCATGCATGTACTGTTAAAATAAGTAATGCTTTTCTGCTAAAAGTTCTATTATATTCAATTCAAGTGAGTTAAGTGTATTCATTGGTACTTTCTAATTTAAGAACACACTAAGGACATACAAATGTGTATGAAGAGCACAAAGTACAGTCTTCATCTTTCCAAACACAGATCTAGTACCACTTCTAAAAGAAAAAGCCTTGACCGTAATTGAAGATTGTTACTGCCCCAGATCATTCCAGTTAAGGTGTTCATTACCTTCTGTTAGAAGTAACCCATGATGGATTCCAAGGGCTGCCTGTAACACTGTCTTTCCACTGAGGCCTGGGAGCCTTTCTGGAGTTACAGAGCAGGAACCAGCCTTCCAAACATAGACCAGGCCTCTCTCTTTGGCTCCTTCTGCCTCTTCTGAGCTACAAAGATTGGATGGAATTGGAACACAATCAGGATGAAGTTTTTTGTGGTTCAGTAATATCTATGTAGGAAAGGGTCAGTAGTTCAGACATCAGTCACTTTCAAGCCAACGTATTTAGATTACTATTATCAAATTGTAAAGTAAATGCTATTTAAATGAAGAAGTAAGTGTCTTCTGTTTGAAACCATAAGCTTTTTTCTCATTTGTACTTTACCGTGTACCAATTGCTCCCATTAACAGTGTGCTTAAAACATTACACCTGTAAGAACTCATCCTTTATAGACATTCATTTCTGCCTCTAGGGATAGATGAGGTTTTGATTGTTTGGGTTTTTTTCCTTTTCTGCAAGTTCTTGATGAGTGCCTCATATTCAAAGGAGCCAGTTATTCAAATAACTAAACCATGGAAAAAAAAGCCCCTGAAATAGTGTGCGAGTATCAGGGCTTGCAGGAGTGACTGGAACTATCCAAAACTGGTTTAACACTTCAACACACCGTGGTTTGAATGCTCCATCAGCAACTTCTCCAACTCAGCACAAAGAAATTCCTCGGAATTTTGACAAGCCCACAGTTTTAGCAATTTGCAGAATCCCATGATTTAAATACAAAAGGTTACATTAAGCATCAATAGAGACTGGCTTAAATAAAGACTAGACTTAAATTAAGAGTCAGGCTTAAATTCCCTTAGAACTTCATATAGACTAGACTGTTATTTACTCAGAAAGAAGAAAATAGGTTTAGCTCCTTATTTGACAACAGCCAAGTCACTTACTCTGCATAAATCAGTTCTTGCAACTTGACATGAACTTGTGAAATTAAATATTTTAAGACAGCAAGAAAAGCTTTGATAGAATTACAGTCTTTGTCTAGAAGAAAAGGCACAAGAAATAAAATGTACTCCAAACCTGTACCAACCCCAAAAAAAGCTATTCTGATACACCACACTGCAGGCAAACATACAAGTAGCCCTATTCCTGCAGACTATGGATTTGTTAAACTATGTCTTTTGTTTTGTTAACTGTGGTGCACAGGATGAACATCTTTATACAATCTGCCTCTGAGACATTTCAGTTAAGAATAGCTAAGAAATCCAGTAGTCTCTCTTAGCTCCTGTGCCCATCCCAAATATCTATATTTTTCTACAACACAGAAAGAAAAAAAAAATTCAAAGGTGACAGTCTAGAGCTCCTCTAAAATTAATATAGCAAACACAGATTTAAAATGCAGAGTCCACCTTGCATTTCAAATACATAGGACTTGTGTTTAGAATAGAAGTAAATTAAAAAGGAACCAATCAAGTAATACATATGCAAAGAAAAAAAGCTTAAAAACCTTATATCAATAAGGATATTTCACCTAAGATAAAAATACATAGGCACATGTATTATGTTCCAAAGAACATAAAATGATAATACTGAGAATTCTCATTAACATACTGTACATCAAATCAGTTCAATACCTGATATTTGCACTTTTATCTATTTAACAGGTCTTCAGAAAACAGTGTAAAATAAATTTGGACATTCACATAACAGGATTTGTGACAAAAACATCTGACCTCTATCAAATATCTCAGTGCAAAAAGAGTCTACTGCAGGGCTACTGATCCAGAATCAAAATTCACAGGTACAGGTACCAGACAGGATTTTCTGTTCACTTGGGAATGTTGCTTTCAAGTTTGTAGCCTGTGGCTATGGCTCCAGAAATTACAATGATCAGCTTAAAGAAGAAACTGCTGTTGTAGCAACTTTAGTGCTCCAGCCACAACTGAAGCTGAAGCTAAGTTAATAATCTTCCCTTTAGTGTTAAGTTTTAAGACAATTTACATAAAGAATATGCTGAAATCACTTAATTTTCCAGGATGATCATGAGCTGGCCTATTTCAGGGAGCCTCTGTGATTACACCTAGTTGCTCATTCTCACCTTCTTTCCTGTGAGTCCATCTGTCAGTGGCAGCACTCCATCACCACCAAATTGTTCCTCTTTCAAAAGGAACAATATAATTTTCACAAACTGAAAAACATAAAACCCATCTATTTAATAGTAAATAACATAAAACAATAACAAAGCCCCCAAACCCCCCCAAAGGTTTAGCTCCTGCATTCAATAAATAACCACTTCCCCACTGCTAGGATGGTTCAAGTGTTAATACTTAGTTCACTCACACTGAGTTGGCAGACAGAAGTGAAACAGCCAGACTTGTCCTAACTACTCAGCTCACAATGGGTCTATTGTAAGGACAGAATGAACAAAACCTCGTTCAAAGGCAGAAATTTACATCAATCTCTCTATACAATTCTCATTATACCAATCAAGAAACACCAAATTGATTCATTTTCAGTCATAAGACAGAATTCAATACTCAGATAAGTTTAAGGTGAACAGATTTGCACGAGCAGAAAATGATCAGGAGCTGAATTTGTAACTTCCTTTCCAAACCAAAACACACACCACCATCAGAAGGTGCAATTCTGCCTGGGCAGAAGGGCAGAAAGCAGAGTTCAAAACACTTCTTCATGCACACTGGTAGAAGAGTGCCTATGGAGATAAAAAACCACAGAAGGCAGGGGGAAAAAAGTGGCTGCTCTTGCTACAATTTCATCCTCTCAGGTTTTGAGTTTTGCAAGTTCACTCTCACACCTTCCCATCCTCATGAAGACACACTTGGAATAAAACAAAGCTACAGTTAATCTTTGTTTCTTATGATCTGTTTGGCTTTTTTTTTAGTATTAAAAGAACTGTGATTTCTCTTTATCTACTGCCTTACTATACGAAGTATTACAAGTTTTAGTTACATTAATGCACCTATATAATAATTTATTCAAAGTTTCACATATAAATGCTTTAGAGTTGTTGTTTTATTATATATTTATTGCTGTCAGATATCCACTGTAACAAAATCAGAAAACAAATTAGTCAGTATAAATCTTAAGACAGAATAAGTAGTCTGAATCTTTTGCATACAGAAAACAGAAATAAATATGGCCAGTCATGAATACAAGAGACAAAATATATCCAAACCTGTAATTCTCATACAGAAGTTTCAATGCACACTTGGAAACAGTAATCATCAAGTTGATAAATAATTAAAATAACTAACAAAACCTCCAACATTTTCACTGGAGTGCTCTGAATAATGAATTACCAAGGAGACCTTCACATACAGAAACAACACAGCATACAAACAATTCCAGTCTTTCAGATACAGGACCCTAAAAAGAGTGATTTTGGCTTCAGAATTGGCAAGGAACAGACCACAAAAAGATAAAGACTTGATAACATGGTATTGTGGTAAGACATATGTACCCTGCTCTAAAATAACCCAAAAACCAGAGCATACTTTCTAGGAACACAATGACACACTTGTCACCAGAAAGATACTGCACTGAAGACAGCCTCTCCTTCCTCAACTGCAAAGGAAAAAAAAAAACCACTACAATCGTAAAAGTTAACTTTTAAAATATTAACAAAGGAAATCTCAAGAATATAAGAGAACTGTCATGCAATGCTTCAGTAGCAGAGGTGTTGATGAAACATCAAAGGAAAACTGAAGCATCTTTTTGGAACCATAACTTCCTAATGTGCTCTTGCTCAGAGCAAGTACATTTAGGGCTTTCTTTAGCCTACTCAAAACCACCTAACCCTACAATTCATTCTCTTGAAAATGCTGGCACCTTTCCTTTGTGAAGGACTCCAGCTTCAGATAAAAAGACTCAGTAGATCACAGAATCAAAGAGATTAGATAGAGTAATTGAAGTAACAACAAATATACCATTTACATTGCATATAGTTATTTGAGGTTAAAGAACTGGGGCTTAAAATTCTTGATTTCTAGAATTTATGGACTTTTTTTAAGGACTCTAAGCGGGTTTTTTTCCATTTTCATGAACCTCAACCGCAAAAAAAATTATTGTAATTGCCATAAAACCTTCTGATTGTAACAAAGCAGAGCTAAAGACAAGCATTTGATAAGCTGTTTTGCAAGATCTCCCTTCAAGGCCAAATTGAAAAACTATTTACATAATTATTAAGTAAGAAAGCTGCAACAGTGGTGAACTAGAAACTAAGAGATGGCAGCGATAGTTTTCTTTATAGAAGCTCATACTTAGGGTTGCATTACCAAGCATTTATGCATATAAGGGAAATCACGAGTCAAACTGTTTTCTTTCCACACATGAGACATCTTTAAGATATTTTGAAATAATTTTCAAGTTCAAGTTTTCATTCACTCCTAGGACAGCACAACGTTATTCACATCTCACAGCTAATGCAAAATACAAGTCGCATTGTCACAGCTACAAACTAAGTAAAATAATTGTAACAAAATATTTCTTGCTCCCAAAAGAAACATGTAATTTTCCTTGTTTATTCTCGCGTTACATCTACACTATTTCCTTTCCACTGAGACTACCTGAGTGGTTATTAGATTTAGCATTCACGGAGGTGCACATCCAGGCACAAAACAACACCCCTGCATGGAAGCTCAGTGTGATACCAGCACCTTCACTGCTCTGCCCATACTTTTACCATCTACATTCTCCTTTCAACGCTGCAAGTGGAAAGCAGCAAAGAGTGCCAATTATGAAATGGGTTTGTGCTACTGACAGATGGTCACTGGCATGACACTGATGTCATACTCTCAAAGTTAAAGGCTAATTCTCCAGAAATCAAATGCTACCACACCATAATGACTCCATGGTTGGGAATGACGTGGAGCAAACACCACTCTCATCAGCACAGACTGTGCTCTTCTCTGGCCATTTTAAAGCAAGCCCCACAGGTATGAAGGTGGTAACCTTACATTCAGTGCTGAACAGCAACACCTGCTATGCCCCTGACTCTGAGAAACACCAGAACTCCCATGAGTCTCACGTGCTTATTTACCTGCTATGTCAATAAACACTGCAAATATTTCTACAGCTTTCATACGTGTTTACTTATGTATTTCCAAAATTTGTTGCATCACATTTAGCAATAACTTGCAGGACCAAGACTGCCTATTTGAATTACCTACTCAGGTTCTGAAGAGGTGATCTCCAAGCTTCCTCATTCAAAATAGAGTTGTCAACATCACTTACTGTTGGTAACCATGGCTTACATACAATGTATGACCAGTTAAAGAAGCTCTTGTGTTTTGGTCAGCACTAACCACTGCTTTTAACACTGTGTGATTAAAATCTGCTCAGAACAGAACAAAACAACTGGCTACTGAAAAGCTTTTAATGCCAGTTCCAGCAAATGCAGGATGGCAGCAAAAGACAGCAATAAAGAAGTCAAGAGGGAAAAAAAAAAAAAACCAACAAACTAACACAGCTGAAAATTATCTGCTACAGCATGCAACTAGAAATTTTAAATTTACCACACTCGTAACAGACTCAATTCTGAACGTCCTTCTACCTCTTTTTCTTTTGAAATCACACCTTAATTTAGCACATTCTCGTGTGCTTCCCCTTCAAAAGACAATTCACTCTGAAGAATCTGAAAGCGGTAAGTACAGCCAGTTTACATAAGCTGCTGCCCTACAACAGCAGTGATTAGCTACAGATCATCCACGACCCCTCGGCTGCTCCCCGGTGCCTCACCAAAACATCTTCGCTCTGGGAGGTCTGTGACAGTGACAGTGACAGTGTCACACCGTGCCATCTGCACAGGACACCGCAGCCACGGCAGTACAGCACGCAGCGCGCTCCCAAAGCTGCACTGCATTCGGCCCTCAGCAAGCAAGGCACGCAAAAGCGCAGGACATTTAAACGCAAGTGGAAGGAGATGAACGGCATGTCAGTCACAGTGCGGGGGTCTCCTTCCACCAGCAGGGAGGAGACCTTTCAGACCCTACAGAAATACACCTCGGTATCTCTGCTGTACCAGCCCATCACAGCGCGGTCAGCGTTGGACACCCGGGGTCCGTCAGAGCCGCTCTTCAGCCTCTCCCCGAGTCCCCGGGCGCAGCCGGGGGTGGCGCAGGGCCTGCCCGCTGTCCCCGGTGCCTGCCCGCGGTCCCCGCTCCCGCAGCGCGGGTGCGCGAGGCGCGGGCGCGCGCCGCCCTCAGGCGCGGCTCCCCTCCCGCGCGCAGCCCCGCGCGCAGCCCCGCGCAGCCCCGCGCCCCCGCACCTGTTGCCGCCGCGCCGCCCAGCAGCCGCGCGCTGCCCGCGGCCCTCACACCGCCCGGCTGACTCACGCGGGGGCGCAGAACGCGCAGGGGGCGGGGCCAGCGCCGCGCGAGCGCCGACGGGTCCCCGCCCGGGCCAAAACAGGCAGGAACGGGAGCGACACGTGGGCGTGCGTCCGGAAATGTTCGAGGCGCAAGTAAAGAGCCCGGGGCCGGCCCGACCGGGATCGGTGACAGCGACAGCGCCCGCCCGGCCCTTCCTGCTCCGCAAACCCGCCCGGCAGCTGCTGCTTGAGCGGGGAGCGGGCCTGCGCAGCTCCCGCAGCGCCCAAAGTACCGCTTCCCCTCAGGAGCAGCCTGTCTGAATGGATGCGGTGCCACTGCTGCGGGTGCGTGCATGTGTTTGTGCGAGTCCCGCACACACGTCTATGTATGCTCTTCTACAGGCACAGATTTCACAGAATACATTTAAAATATGTACACATAAATACACCAATATGCGTATATGCACAATATGCACATGCGTCCATGTGCGTATATACACACACTCTGTATATATATATACATATATATATATACACATATATATATATATACACGTGTATATATATATATATATATATATCCCTTTATGGGTACATACCTGTGTTTCTATTTGAACGAGTTTTGTAAAACGTACTATTAATATAATGCCACCTCTTAGCTGAGCATTTTTAATGTTGCCTGAAACTTTCCTTTAAAAGCCATAGTTCCAAAGACAGCTATAGGCTCTCCTTTATAAATTCTTACATTTTCCAAGGATAGCTATTAAACATTTCTGTTAGAGTGTTTCCTACACTAACTGGAATGATTACGCCTTTTTTTTTTTTTCAATAACAACAATCACCAGCTGTAAGCGTGGTTTCTTCATTTATCAGATCTGGCTACCTGGCAAAAGTTGGATTACTTCTCTTTGTGACAGTATATCCCCTCTACTCCCTGACACAAAAAGTACACAATATTAAAATTTAAAATCTTCATATGAATTTACATTGTGAATTTACATACGAAAGTACATTTTATATTGTCCACTTTTTGTGCATTTATCTTTCCGTTCTTTTAAAATGCAAGTATTATTTGGTCGTAACACTAAAAACTGTTTTCCAGAATAAAAGACTACATAACCAGTTTGTTGCTGAGTGTGTTGCATCTAGACAACCTTTCTCATGCCTGAACAGCACTTCTAAATTAGTGCTGTTTCCTGGTGGTTCAAAGAGCACTTGGAAAATAAAGAGAAGACCAAAGTCTGTGATGATAGCTATTTAGCAAATTATGGCTAATGGGGATGCAAAGGAAAATCATGTGAAGGAAATCAAGCCTTCCAGGTGTGTTAGTTCACAGGACACAGAAATTGCTCCTGCCTCCCAAGACATTTTTGCTCTAAAGAAATCCTTTTGCTCAAGGAAAGAGGACATTCTTGGACATCAAAATAGTGAAGCAAAGGGGAGATTTCATGTGATGCATTCAAAGGAAAACTGAAGGACCTAATGGGTCAGCATAAAAATACCCCAGGACAATGTCTTCTCCCTGACCCTGTGTCATTTTATATATGTGGGTGGGGTGTTACTCCTAGGAAGCTGCACAGTGAGTCCTGCTCATGCAGGACTGAAAGAAGGGGACTTTTGTCTGTCCACATCCAGGGTAAATCCACTGTGTATTCCCTGTTCTTCAGTGGGCAGGATTAATCAGTGTGCTATGTTTATTCTGACACATGGACAAGACTGTTTTCTATCAACTGCAACTCATCACATCTCTTAGACACGTAAACCAGCAGGGACACACAGGTTCTCATGCTGATGTAAATGCCAAAGCAAGGACAGTCAATGTGCAGCTCCTGCAGAAAGCACAGCTCAGCCACAGTGCATAGAAAGCTCACCTGACAGCCCAGTGGCTGAAGGCTGAAGCCTGAAGCCTGGAACTGCTGCAGGCAGGGAGGGAAGTCAAGGCCTGTTCTTGTGTGAAACCCATCCCTTCATTAGCCAGCTTACTACACTGAGAGCTGCTTAGCTGAAAGAAATGCGTACAAGCAGAAAGTTTGGATGTATTAACTCTCCATCTTCAGGTATGAAAAAAGTTGGCTATTTTTGGAGGGCATGTACCAAAACAATAGAGCTACTCCAGGGGTGCATTTGGACTTTCAAGATAAAACTGCAGAAATCACAAGACTGTTTGAGGCAGAGACCTCATGAGAGTCATATGAGCTGTTGTTACAGACACAGAGGGATGGGGAGGAGCAAGGAGAAAAAGAGATGCAGTTTAATTTAAATGGGATAACATGGGAGACATGCTGTGCATAAGCGCTGTCAGATCAGGATGCAGCAGCTGCTGTTCAGAGAGAAGGGGCTCCCAACAAATCCAAGGCCTTCAGCACATGGAAGCAGTGACTACAGCAGAGGTATTTAATATCACATTGTGATGCTTCTGCATTGAGATAGGCTAAGCCTGCATGCTTCTTCCACTTGTGGGAGTGCAAAGCTGTCACATTTGCTTCTAACCAGACAGCATCAAACTTTGCAGCTTCAGGCTTGTGAAGCTGCTGAAGGAGGAATCTGTACCTGAGATGACAATAAAGGCCTTTTATGTGATGAGCAGGGAGAGAAGATTGCACTCTGAGTTCTATGCCAATGGGAGATTGTGAAACAGGGAGGCAGCCAACAACCTACAGTTCTGGAGGAGGCAGCATGCCACAGATTGCAAATCCTGTCCTGTGCATTTATAATCCATTCAATATAGCTGCTGGGGAGGAGCTTGAAGCCTGTTTGCCATTCATTGCTACTTTTTTTATAGTTGTGTAGTGTACAGCACTGTTCTGCTGTATGGGCCAAGTTAACGGGCTATGTAAATTATACAGTGGTGAGGAAGGAGGTGAGGGCTTAAGGGGCAGAAAAACACATAAATGTAAACTTGCTGAAATTTCACTTCTGCATTTGGTTTTTGGTCACTGCCCTAACAGGTTATTTAGAGATGAATAATTCAAGGGTAAGGGGAAATAACATGCACTTAGAAGGATGCTGGCAGAAATATCCTCTGCCTAAGTTAAGGCAGCTTTATCTTTGTGTGTTCTGAGTGAGCACTACCAACACAGGAGCACACAGAGAGTTGCTCCCCTTACAGGCAGAACTGGAGATCTATGACTGGTAGAGAGAGAGATGAAAATTATGTGCATTGCTCAAAGCCACTGCAGTCAAGGAGAAAGAAAAGAAATTCATCAGTGGAATGGTAGTTTGCCAGTGGCAGTTTGTCCCCTTTTCCTGTGCCAGCTGTTAGATGTAACCAGATCATCCCTTTCTCTACTGTCTGCAGCCCCTGCAGCTCCACACCCTCCAGAGCTGGAGGTACAGGACACAGTGACCTTGGAGATACACTGATTCTTCCCAGGAGCAGGATGTTGTGGAGAGATTCAAATGGCTGAGATGCAGCATCCGTAGAGTCAGACAGGAGATATTTTGTCCTATGGTTATTCCAGCCATGCATCAGTACCTAATTACTGAATGACCTGCTAGTAGCTTCTTGTTCTACCCAGCAATCTAAAACACATACCAATTTCTTCATGAAGCAGAGACAAGGCATCCCGTTTGGAGCTGCCACATCCTATGTACACCTAGAGAAGCTGTGTGAAGGATCCTGTGCAACCGTGTACAAGGGGATCAGCAGGTGAGCAATATTGCCTTCCCAGTGCTTGCTGAAAACACCCCCTATAGGAGATAAAGGCAAATCAAAAGTCCAGTTTTGCTTTAACCAGGATATTTGCTAAGCCCCATCCCAATTTTTCAGGGAACTCCTCCATGCAGCCATGGAGGCACCACAAAGACTCTTTGATCCACAGCAGTGTGCCAGGAGATTGTCTGGCTGAACCAGGGAGAGAGCAAAGATTTTCCTTGAAGTAAGGGATCTCTGCACTCGTGAAAAATTGGGCATGAGGTCACACTGCCATCACACAAGGGCAGGGAAGCTATGAGAAGGTGGAGTGGGGCCACTGCTCAAAGCCATGCTCTAACAATACCTGGACAGCAGCAGAGTGCTTCTCTAGCCAGGTGGGCTGGCTCCCAGCTCACTGCTAATGAACACAAGATGGAGGAGGTTAGTCATTCCCTTCCAAGCTTCAGTGGGTCAGCAAGCCCTAGACATTTTGCTTGGGTTTTTGCTTGGGAGACTGTTGGTGTTATCATGCCAAGCACTCATTTATCATGTGACCTTCTACTGTGACCTGACAGGATCAACAGCCAGCTGGTGGCACTGAAAGTGATCAAGCTGGAGGCAGAGGAGGGAGTGCCCTTTACAGCCATTCGGGAAGGTAAGGCATGGAGGAACATCACTCTTGAAGAGCATTTATTTTAACCTGGAAAAGCTCCATGAGTCTCCATCAGTCATTTCTTGCTTATTGATGTGCTGGCCGTCCTTCTCCCAGAATTCTCAGTTTCCTTACCCTCTCCTGGAGGTTATCTTCACTTTGGGCTGCAGAGGTGTGCAGTGGACAGAGGAGCAATCTCTGGTGTATGCACCTGTGACAGATGCATCCATGCCTGTGATACCTGTGATAAGGAAAGTGCCAGCTGCAGACAAAGCATGGTCTTTCTAGCAGTGTCAGGGCCCTCTTTCACCTTTTGCTTGCTGCTTCCTTCACAGTTGCTTTCTCACTCTAGAAACTACACAGCTTTTGCCACTGCTGAATTGGGCAGTTGTGGATTTGTTACTACAACCACGACACTTTCCTAGCTGATACCTGGAGCATCACAGATGCCAGCCTGAAGAGAGATACTTTCAACAAAACTGGTGTTTAATAACATCTGTAATTTCAGTCCAGTGAGAAATTCTTCTTATCAGTCAACTTTGTAGAGCACTGGGCAAAATGTCTGCAGATTTCTCAATTTCTTGGGGAAAGAAATGCTTTTGTGCAAGCGCTTAATTTTGGCTGAAAGTATTTCTATTTCCTTAGAGACTAAGTTGACAAACCTGGTTAACTGAGGCTTCTATTTTCATCTGCTGTACAATCCCAAGAAGACCATGATCTGTTTTCTTCCATACACAGAAATATGCAATGTTGTGCCAGTCTGTTTTATGGTATTAGTGAAAGCTATCAATGCAAGATGAAACACATAGAGGTTTTTTTTTTTAGTTCTTACTCCACTTGTGAAACTAGGGTTAATCTAGTCACAGGGATGGAGAGTCAGAGACCAGATGTGCCAGCTTTCACAGAGCAGCACTAGCACAGAAGGCCTCTCATAGCAGTCAACTCAGAATAGAGAGGTCACTGAATCCACTCCAGGTTTATAACTGTAATTAAGACAAGAAAGTTTACTAAGTCCTTAGTCCAATTCTGTATGAAATCAGAGACACACCTAAATATGCCTGTTTAAAAAATGGCTTGTGCTACAGTTTCCTGTACACTCATTTGCTGTGGTGCTTTTGCTCTGCATTTACACTTGTAGCCCACCAGTAAAATAAGCCTTAAAAGCTTTATCTGCATTGAACTAATGATGAGCTAAAGATCAGCACCCCTTTAACATGCTCTACTGGACAGGCTGAGAGTCTTAACTTCATTCATTATGGGAGAAAACAAGGGTGATCCTATGGAGGGTCTGCTTTAAGTAGGTCTTTTGTGTACTGCTGAGCTTTGCAGCATCTGACACCTCAAATTTACAATGTAAGTCAGTAGCAAAAACAAAGCCCAAGATTTATTAGCGCGGCGCATTCTCTGCTGCCCCGGAGGAATGCGCTCCCTGACAAAGAGACGCTTCACCCCAGGAAGCCCCCAGAGACAAAATGCCTTTAAAGCTGCGTTCTGGCAGTAGCACCTGACACCCCAGCAGGGGGTTGTAGAAGCAGCAAAGTGAGGAGCAGTTCCCAGAAGCCTGATTGAGGCTCAGGCTCGGAATCCTCCATTTCACTGCGGACCCTCCGTGCTGCCCCTCTGGAGCAATAGCTCCGGTCATATGGAATTTTTGAGGTGTCACAGTCAGGTTATCATGTTCTGTAGCAGATGGGCTCTAGCCAGAGTATCTTTACTGGGTTCATATGCAATTAGGTGCAGTGTGGAGCATGTTTAAGGTCCATGCTGCAGTGCACACTGGTGATAGCTAAATGGACTGGTATCAATAGCAGAGGCAGTTTCGCTGCAGCAACACCAAGCTCTGTTCGAGAACTACTTTGCAATCTGCTGTTTCCAGTAGTTGTGCTGAATCAGGCACCTCTTGCTGCTCAGTAGTCTCAGAACTGACACAGGCTTGGGCCACAGCTGTGTCACAACTCGGGCAGTAGGGCTTTTAGAACCAGATGAAATAGTTACCGTTGCAAAGGGCAAAGTGCTAATCCAGTATAAATTTGCTTTGCCAGCATGAAACTCTTCAAATACCTTTTTCAGATTGTTTGAAAAACAAAAAAGCAGCTTTTAATTGTGACTAAAACTGTGCCTCCCACAGCTGGCCCATGCTCTGTATTGTGTGCTTCAGCTAATTCAGCTGAAACAAGATTGTAAGCCCATGCCTTATTTGAATGAAATTTGTACCACTGTGTGGTCTGACAGTAAACTAATTTGCTTTTAATCAGCAGCAAAAAGTAGGTCTGAAGCAGCTCTGAGGCTGTTCTGCTATGCCAAAAGCAGAACTAAAATCCCGAGTGAGGGACATCTGCTTTTTGGGGGCTTTAGGGCTTCTCTCTGTGTAGTTTGTGTTCCCTGTCTGTGAACAGCTGGGTCAGATTCTTCAGCTGTGCCAGCGATCTACAGGCAAAATAATCCCAGCTTCACCTCTTCCCCACATTCCTCCTGTGTACAGACTTACTGCTATATTGTCTCACACCTAAGGCAGCCAATAATTAAGCTGTGCACTCTCTTCCCCATGAAGAGTTTCTGCTGAGAAGCTCCTTGCATGAGTGTGCTGGCTGGAGCCTGCTCTAACATAGCAAACCCAATGCCCAGCCAAAAGGCTCAGAAGGCTGCAGCTCTTGTGTTAGCATCAGTCAGTGCTCTGTGGTCTATATGGGGCCAGAGACTCTTCCACATGCTGCCCCCTGCATCACCACACCCTGGATGTGCCAAGGCTTGGCAAAGCCATGTCAGGACCTGAGGACCAGGGACACACAGTTGCAATGATGCTGAGTTACTATTCACTCAGTAACTTCATCATCTCTGTTCTTAGAGTTTTTAACCAGAGACAGTAACCAATATGCACAGAACTAAACTCAGAATTTAGCTTATGTCTACAGTGATTTCTTCTTGCAGATTTTTGCTCTGTTTTGTGAAGCTGGAAGCTGGTAGAAGCTCAGCTTTTCCCAGAAGTCTCTTGTACAGGCCCTGCTGAGGGCACACACCAGGAGGTGGATAGGGGAAGAATGAGAAGCTCAGTGACAGGCTGGAAGCTGCTGCATTCCAGCTCTGGGAGCTCCCATGTCCTTCCTCAGCATTTACCTTGAAGAAATTATTTCTTCTCAGCTTATAAACTGACACCTGGGAATTGTGAACTACTTCTGTCAGAGGCAAGATCCCACCTCTGAGAGATGGATGGGTTCCTGCCAAGCCTGGAGCACTGATACTTGCTTCTCCACAGAGCTGATCCATCCTCCTTCAGGCTCAGTAGCTGCCACTTCTCACAGAACTGCCAAGTCTGGACTATTACTCCCCAGTTTTTTTTATTTTCGCTGCCTTGTTTTGTGCATGTTCTCCTTCCTCTTCCAGCAGCAGTAAAGTTGATCTTCTTTTGTGTTTTCCCAGCTTCTATTCTCAAGTGTTTGAAACATGCCAACATTGTACTGCTTCATGACATTATCCAGACCAAGGAGACACTAACATTTGTCTTAGAGTACATGGTGAGTTGATGTTTTTCTAGCTTCCTGTGGAGCCGGTACTGGGAATTGGCTGCAGAATGAATTTACTGCACTATGAGACATCTGCAAAGAAACAAGTTGTAATGCTTTAGTGCAGTGATTGATTTTCCTTCTTGATCTCCTCCTTTCCAGCCACACAGACTTACTCTTTTCTTTCTGTACATGCGACAGCTGTATGCAAAAATAATTCCATGTCTTGTGTCCACTGGGGTGGCAGACATTATTTACCACCATTTCTGCCTTGCCAACACAATAAAAGTACTGTTTTTGAGCCACAGCAAGGATAGGAAATAATAATATGAGCTCACATCCCAGCTGGGGTCAGATTTGGCACTGACCCCAGTGGCTTACCATGACCAAGTTGTGAGTTGCTCTCATGGGGAGACCAGGAAGGATACCAATAAAATTCTCCACATGAATCTTGCTACTTCTCTTGCTTTGGAGGGTAGTCAACCAAATTATAAAGAAAATACAGAAACTGTCTTCTTATTGCAGCTTTATGATTAGTTCTGGCACAAGTATGAATTCAGTTAACCAGCAGCTTCAGGTCATAAATGCTGGGTGAGATAACAGATCAGCCAGGTGCCTGATATGACCCAGAACTTAAACACATGCTTGTGTGCTGCATCAGATGTTCACCTAGGTGAAATAGGCACCTTTATAACATTCACATATTTTCCCCTTTACAGAAGAGGCATTGTCAGTAGAGGCATTTTACAGCAGAAGCTTTGCCTCAAGTTCTTCTCTTTTATCTAGCACACAGATCTAGCACAGTACATGGGCCAGCATCCTGGAGGACTCCATTCGTGCAATGTTATGGTGAGTTTCTTAGAAGACTCGTATCCCTTAAGACATGAGGAAGAGTTATTTTCCACTATGTATGGTCACTGTAAATTGCTAATATTTGTTTGTTACATATATGACAAAAACTTTGGAGAAAATCTGCCTTTGATGATGTAATAAGCTCCCTCTCAGGCTCCAAGATTTTTTTCAGTTAGTCCCTCTTCCTGTTTTCTGCAAGTGGACATTCAGCTTTTGTGAACAATGACATCTTGTGGCAAGGAAACCTATCTCCACACAAATTTGTGTCCTCTTATTGTTACAACACATTATTCCTCTCTTTACTTAAAAACTCTCACATCTCACTGTCTTTTCATTTGGTACTATCTTCATATTTGCAGTCATTTAAGTCCCTTCTGTTTCTCCCACAGCTTTTGGGATTGGTTGACTGGATCTGAATGCAGCCAAACATGTATCCTTACTTTACAGATAGATGTTATGATAGTCTCCTGTTTTCCTTTGTATGCATCTTCACATTTAATTAACTTTCAGGACTGCTGCTGCATGCTGGCTTAAGGTTTCAGTGCAGATGTCCTCAGTGAATGCCTGGGTCCTTTTCCTGAGCAACTTCAGTTAATTTATCTTACAGCTGTCAACAATAACTTTGTATCTTATCAAACTGCCTATTCATCTGGCTTTGTCAGATCTCTCTGAAGTTCCTCACTGTCACTTCTTATCACAACTAATCTAAATACTTCTGTCATCTTCAAATGTTGCCACATTGTTCACATCTTTTCCAGATAGTTGTTAAGCAACACCAATTCTAATGAAGTTTTTTGGGGCCTCAGATTTTAAACATCCTTAAAGCTCAGATACATCTGAGATGCAGTGTAGTCGTTTTGGCACAGATCTCAAGGGTTCTGCTACCAGACATGCTCGTACAGCACATGGAGCACATGGCTGTAATATGTATTCACTGGCATTTCTGTGAGTAAACACTAGCCAGCTGCTCTGCTTTCCTGTCTGGAATCCTCACTGTCAGCAGGAACTGAACTGCAAAATTATTTACTTCTCCTTCAGGAGGGTCATCTAGCTTCCTTCATTTTTGCTGGCAAATGCTGTTTGTTTTTTCTGAGTGATTCCTATGGAAGATGTTATAAGTATGCAGAATGTTACAGGGACACTTTTCTGGTACAAAAATGACCTATGGGTGTCACTGTTTTTCCTCCTCTTCAGGTTAAATCTCTGGTGAAAAATATATTTTCTCTGGTGAAGTCAAAACTTTTGCCATGTTTTTTTTTTCTATCCATTGTCCAGCTTCATGCTTTGTTTCAGCCCAACTTACTTTACCCCAGGCTTATTTAGACAACTATGATGGTGGGAGCTAGATGTTTATTTCTTGGCTTCCTTTCTTGCTTGGTTTCCTTCTTGCTTGCTTGCTTTGTTCGTTGTATCTGATTTGCTGTATTTTTTAAATCAGGTCCTCATGTTTTCTCCCAGCTTGAAGCCAACAGTTGCCACTGCCAGGTCAGTCAGTTCCCGGCTCCCCTGGTGGCATGAGCAGCATCCATGGAACTCAGTCAGCTGCTGCCATCTGGCTCAAGGGGGCAAACCTTTAGCTCCTTAGGCTTTCATTTTGTTTGGCTCTCTGTCTTCGTGTCTTTGTCTTGAGCACTGCAATCAACACAGCTGCTGTTCTGAGAGCTGGGGTCTGTGTTTTGGCAAGCTGACATTGTTCCTGCAATCAACAGTCCATTTCTAAAGAAAAGTTGAATTTCCAAAATGTGCATTTACGGACCACAGTTAAACTGCTCTCCTGGCCAAATATTCCACCCTGAAAGCCTCAGCGAGCTGTAGACCAGTCAAAACCCACCACAGCTTTTTCCTCCTCAGCCAGCTCTGCTAATTTTTGGGATTTTTACTGGTTTCTTACTTGCTTTGTCTCTGCTTTGTTCCAGGGTTCTCCTAAAGTTCAGAGTTAATGTATCAATGCAAAGTCACACAAAATCATTTCAGTTTTTTGTTGGCTTTTCCCAGCTCTTCATGTTCCAGCTTTTGCGTGGCCTGGCTTACATCCACCAACAACACATTCTTCACCGAGATCTGAAACCCCAGAACTTGCTCATCAGTTGCCTCGGTGAGCTCAAATTAGCCGACTTTGGTGAGTCACAGTTTGGATACAGCTGTATATCTGCTCAGACCAAAGCTGTAGCATGCATATAGATCTGTATCCACAACCAATTAAGGCAGAGAAGCATAACCTTTTCTTGAACTCCAGGAAACTATTTCTGTGGTCAGTCCAGCTTTTCTTGTATTTATCCTGATAGGTGCAGGGATTAACCTCATTTAAGTCAGAGCAATTACTGCCATATAAAACTAGCTCAAGAGAACAAAGAACCAACCCCTTTCCACTCAGAAAATAATGCAATGTGTAGAGTCCACAGCAATATGTGACCCAAAAAGCTTTCTTGGCATTGGTTTGGGATAGGTGCTTCAGTCCCAAATGATAAAGCCCTGCAAAACACAGCCTATTACTTGATTTGATCTGCCCCAGAGGTATATTCCAGAAACACTTTTTTTGTCAATTGCTCATAAGCTGCATTGAGTTTACTTGTGTTTAAAGAGAAAGTAATGCCCTGTTTCCAAATATTATCACCCATTCACTGTACAGGTAGAAGGACTCTCCTAACACAGTGGCTTTTTGTTGGTTTGTAGTTTATTTTTGTTGGTTTTGCAGGCCTTGCTCGTGCCCAGTCCATCCCCAGGCAGACATACTCCTCTGAAGTTGCGACACTGTGGTACCGTCCTCCTGATGTGCTGCTTGGAGCTACAGCTTATTCTTCAGACATAGATATCTGGTACTGACCAATACCAAAGCACCTGGGGTTCCCTGGGAAAAATAATTTTTATCTGAATTAAATTAAATCAGCCAAAGTTACAGTAGATACGGTTTTAAGTAGAGGAATTAACACCTGTGAGCAGAAAATGTGTGAGCAGTGTGGAGTTTTGTAGAAGTTTCATAGAGGGTTCATAGAAGTTTTTGGGAATGATGTCACTACATCTCAGCTATGGATTGATACAAACCTCATCTGATAATAATTATGAGAGATATGCATCGTCTGGTAACATATATGGAGCATTTTCCTTTCTTGCAACAGAAAACTTTTGCTCAATGCAAATATATCTGTGTAGTCAGCTGAGTCAGCAGTAACTCTCTGCAGAAGTGGCTTCATTTAAAAACAATGGATCCACAACAGCACCATCAATTACTTTGGCCTTGGTAACAGAATGTGGCATTAAAGGGTTTCTCAATGAGTCTGGAGATAGAAAGGTGCCTGAGATTTTAATTATTTCTGTGATATTTTATCCTTCTTTTCAAAGACCATGTCTCAGATGCAGTCTGTGTTTCACTCAGGAGAAGGGCTGTGTCTGTCAAAGCCTTGTTTCCATATAGAGCTCTACCCCAAAATCTTGATGCATTTGGGAATCAAAAGGAAACAAGCTGCACATTCATAGAAGGGAGAGGAGTCTCTGGGAGTGGGCACAAAACAGAAGAGGATGAAGGCTTCACAGGGTCCCAGTGACCCTTTTGGCTTGGATATGTAGCTGGGCTAACTGTAAGGTCCATCTGCCTTCTGGCTCACTTCTGCATCAGCCTGAGCCCACTTCAAGCAACACAGTCCTGACACACTCGTGGACAGCATGCAGCTCGTGAAGTTGCAGGAGACCTTCCTTATTCTGGGCAGTTTTACATCTGTAGAGGCTATTGCTGCTTCACCCTTTCTTCAGATCAGTTAATCTTCTGCTTGCACCTGTCCCACCAGGACTTATTTTTAACTACTGCAGAGTCAAAGGCTGGGGAAGGGTAGGAGTGCAGCAGGCTGAAGAATGTACAAAGGGCTGGTTAAGTTTACCAACGGCAGAGCTCCAGGTTTTCACAGGCTGTGTTTCCCTCCAGAGGTCTGCAGCTTATCAGACACTCCAGTGACCTAAGTCTGGAGGGTAGGTCAGGGAAACGGAAGTTTTTAGATTGTTTACTTCCCTAGGACTGCTGCTAATTTAATTATTTAAAGACTTGTCTAAGGAGGAAAACCTTGCTAAATTCTAATGCCTTCCAGCTGCTAAGCCAGTCTAAATAGTCCTGTCTACTACCCCCACTACCTGTCATTTTTCCCTCCAGACAGTCTCTCAGAAATGTCTGCTGAGTTTGAAGAAGATGCCTGCCTAGCAGATTAGAGGGTTTGTCTCAGGCATAAGCCTGTTATTTTTTTCCCTGAAAGCTGACCCTTGTCCAAAGCCAGCTATGCATAGAAAGCGTGTCATTTCTGCCTATGCAAAACCAACATCCCCACTGCATAACTCTGCTCTGGTGTAATGAATAGCAACATAGGAGTGGTGTAGAAAGATCCCAGCTCTCACAGCACAGTGCTCTCCGTCCCACTGAACTACATCCACACTATAGGCACCTTTGTTATAACGCTGCCTTATAATAACAACATTCAAAGTGTTTGCCCTAAAGAAAGATGTCACGCTGAGAGAATAGAGAGTACTTCAGTGAGCTCTATTCAGTCACTTCCTCTAACAAGAGTCATTTATTATCTTGATGTACACTGCATTTAAGTTCAATTTTTGTCTATTAGGAAATAATGTGAATTCACACAGATGTTACTTGTCTATTGGGAAGAAAGGAAAAAAACCCTACGTCTTTTGGATGCTGCAATTTACATGAAGGCAGGTCAGAATGCCCTTGGTAATGGCATGAGACAGTGGGTGTCAAAGCCTTGGTTTAAAGAAACCAATTATAACAAAATAAAACATTATGGCAATTCATGCATAGTGTGCTTGAGCAGCAATACTGTCAGTGGGAGGCACATGGGAAGTGAATGAAGCCTTGAATAGATGAAGAAAGAGATATAGAAGGACACTTGGTTGCTCTTGGACTAACTAGAAAAGCTGCTTTAATCTCTCTGTACCTCTTTTCTCTCTCTTTCTCCCTCACTATCTCTTCAGGACTTTAGAAGATTCAATTAAGGGATTTCAGGGAGATTACACTGCATATCAGGAGGACTCTTTTTTTTTTTCTTTTTTTGAAAAACACCAAGTGCTTTATGCACAGCCACATTAGTGGCTGCAAACATCATGACTGCCTTAAGATGTCTTCTTTTCAGTCAGGCTTTCCTTGTATAATCTTCCATTAAAAAAAGAGAGAAAAAAAAATCACAGTGATCTTGCCTGGTAGATTCATGTAGAATAGGAGTTTGCATGCAGTTATTTAACATGGATCTGCCATGCTCACTACAGCCTTCTCCTTAGCCTGGTTCACAGTGCCCCACTATGCCAAATTGGGAGATATTGGCTAAGGGCTCCATTGTACAGACCAGGCTTGGTGATAAACAAGAGGAAGGATATTATTTCTGGTTAAATATAAAATTGCCATCTCCTAGTGCCAACAAACCCCAAACATGGAGAGGGAACTCTGGGATGCCATAGAGATATCTTAATCCTGATGAGAACCTGCCTAGTGTGTGATGCAGCATTGCAGACTGAGGAGGAAGTGCAGTGTTCAGACCTTCCCCAGGGATTGCAGATGGATACAACTGTACTATCTGAAACAGCTCTGCTTCTGTTCCCTGAATATCCCTGAATATCTCCTACTACTTTAGCTGTCACTGTTTTGATTCATGTGTATATCTGGCACTTGCTAAAATATCATATCTAGGCTTCTTCCCTAAAGATCCCTCCCTCTGCCTTATCTCTTCCCAAGGCAGTTTTGTAGGAGTGAGACCCTCTAAGAAATTTACAGACTGGAAGGGGTAAGAAGCCTTGAGAAATTAATATTAGACAGGAAAGAAGGAAAAGGGGGAAAGCAAAACAACTCCAGGTCTAAATATTTAAAAACAGATTTTAAAAGCAGATGCTTTTTAATCATCCTCATTATCAGAAAAATCCTCATAATGCTGTCAGAGCAGTAACTGTAGTTCTCAGAAGGAAAGCTGAGGGCTCTACTGCAAGGCTCTATGACTACCATTAGTTTCCAAAGTTCCTGCTCTTGCCAGTCTAATGGCCCTTTCTAGGTAGGATATCAGAATGCAAACTGTGGTAGAACATCAGCATCACTTGTTCCAAAAACACAGAGAGCTGTTTCTCTTCCCTCTACAAATCAAGAGTACCTAAATTGGTTTGACCATGCACAGTTGAACTTGTGCAATGCAATCAGCTGATTACAGCAGCCCCTGTGGTTGCAAAATAGGGTGAGCCATTTGAGCACGTACATCAGCTGGGAAAACAGTGCTGGTATGACCCTGCTCTCAGTAGAATCTATCTGTGGGCTCCAAAGTAATGTCTAATCATGTGGTAGTGCTATGAAACACCAGAAAAACTCTGTGTTGCAAAACCTGTGGATTAAGTTTCATGATGCCTGGACTCTGTAAGGGGATATTAGACAAGGAAAGCACGTCATCTCACAAGACTTGCCAAGGTTAGGGTACAGGAAGCTAAGGGAAAGTGCAGCAGAGATGTTTATGAAAACAGCATTAGATCTGGATCTGCAAACAGGCTTGTTACCACCTGGTGTGCAAGGATGACCAAAATAAATACCCGGATGAGCTTCATGCCAGGGTTTCAACTGACCACAGCCAGGTGAGAAAAGCAACTACAGTACTGCAAAAACAAGGTGCAAGGGGTAACACAGGAGTGCAGATGACCAGAAGAGATTACCAGTTATTGCTAAGCAAGTGAAAATAATACTTTCAGAGCCTGTAAGACAAAGCTGGGTTCTAAAGAGTTCGGCTTAAAGGACTCAAATATGATATAACCAAAGGAAAATGAGACTGAAACCCAAAAAGTTGCAATGGGACTTAGTGAAAAGACAGGAAACCTAGGGAAAATTTGAAGGAAATTATCAAAAAGTAAATAAGTGGATTTTTATACCATACCATAAGAGATGGGAATAGTTGCAAATAGGCAAGTCTACCTTGTTCACAACTATTTCATCATTACTGCCATGAGGACTAATCCACCTCAGTGAAATGAAACAATCTGGCAGGTGTTGGGTTGTTTTTTTAAGATGGCTGGTTTGTTTTGGTACAAGTGCAGAGCAGGGGATGACATAAAAATAAGAATATTCTAACTTGCTGTTATGACCAGGTTTTTTGTGTTATGAAACTGTGCCTTCAGCTTTCCAAGGAAAAGCTAATTGCTTCTGAAGGGAAATGGCTATAGTAATTAGTGCCCCTGGGTTCTTTCTGCATCTAATACATCCTTCAAGCCAACGAAGCATGTAGTACCTCCCTGTTTATCTTTCCTACTGTAAGTACTCCAATTTTGTACCCTTTTCTCATGGGAAGTAACTTTGTACTCTACAGGCTTCAGCCATGACCCTTTTACACATAGTTTGTAACAGGATTAAGGGACAGAGACCTGAAACAATTTTTTTTTGGTACTGGGGAAAAAAAAGATAGTACTTAGTGGGTTTCTTTTCCAAGGATATCACCTGTCTTGTCTTGCTGGTGAACAGTGAATTGGGTTCTTCTAGTGGGTGGTGCTGACAAGAAAAAGGACATAGGAACAGACTTGTATGGAACCTTGAGCCCTTTGGGTTTTTTTCTGAAATCCTGGAGGCATGTGAATGTAACTTACCTTTGGTCTGCTCCCATCCTGTTTGACTTGTGAGCTTATATCAAGATTCCTGCATTTACAAATCATTATTTCTAAATTTCCATTCCAACAATTATCTCTGCCTCTCTCCCTGCCCATCCAAACAATCATATTATATATATCATTTATATGAATGAGTTAATACCTTGGGTTTCTTGCAGGAGTGCAGGCTGTATATTTGTGGAAATGTTCCAGGGTGAACCAATATTTGCAGCAACTTCTGGTACTCATGAACAGCTGGAGAAGATCTGGGCAGTGAGTACAATACACCCTGAAATGGCAGAGAAAAAGAATCCATTGCTCAAGCCTACTTAATTTTGAAGTCCTAAGTCTAGGTCCTGTGAATAGCAGAAATAATTTGGTCTAATCTGCCAAGTTCATAGCAGACTTTGTAACCCATTTTATATTTGGCAACTTTCTTACAGACACAGGAGTAAATCAAATTACTTTCCTTTGATGTTTGTCATCTCATCAAAAATTTAAAGCCAATTAAAGTGACATTAAATTGAAGAAGGCATAAAAGGTGTGCAGGTACTGCAAATTCTGTTGCTTCTTTTTAAATCCTTTATTTACTGTAGGATACAGCACACCACATTGTCACAAAGGAGCTGTAATACCGCTCCACAACTACCTTGAAAATGGCAAGACCCTGAGGCCTGTCAGAGATCCTTCTTCATTTTAACTTGGCACATTTCGTATCATCTAGTTTTTATGGTGCAGCTCTAGACTTATTTTGGATAACGGAAAGTGTGAAATTATGTTATGAAGGTAGCAGTGACTGAGAGCAACATATTCAGGAGCTTCCTAAGTTGTTTTTTCTGCTGGGGAAGCAGCAACACAGAGCCACATTCCCAGAGTTTGGTAGAGCAGGGGCAGTCAGCAGCACTGACAGGTTCTGTGCATTACTGACTGCTCGTGCTGACCCTGCTTCTGACTCAACAGCAAGGTCAACCTATGCATTCATATTAGGTCTTGCTGTATCACTTGGTCTGTTCAGTCTGGAGAAGAGACTGAGGAGGAACCCTCACTGCAGTCACAACTTCCTTGTGAGGGGAAGAGGAGGGGCAGGCACTGATCTCTTCTCTCTGGTGACCAGTGACAGGACCTGAGGGAATGGCCTGAAGTTGGGTCAGGGGGGATTTAGGTTGGATATCAGTGAAAGATTCTTCACCCAGAGGGTGTTTGGGCACTGGAACAGGCTCCCCAGGGAAATGGTCACAGCACCAAGAGTGCCAGAGCTCAAGAAGCTTTTGGACAATGCTGTCAGGCACACGATGGAATTCTTGAGGCCTCCTGTGCAGCGCCAGGAGTTGGATTCAATGATCCTTTTGGGTCCCTTCCCACTCAGCAGATTCTGTGATTCTGTGTCTGCCCTCTCACATCTCCTCCCAAGGATTTACTCTTATGTGTAGAGTGTTTCTGAAACGTGGGTTTTCAAAGGATAAAGTACAGAAAAAATGTAATTCATTAAAATAATGAGAAATTACTTTGTAGCCTTTAGACTGCATAAATCAGATTTTTCCAGCTTAACCACTTCATGCAGAAACTCTCCTGCTTGGTAGGGTTTTCCTCTCTGCTTGTAAGTAGGAATGTGAGACAAGTGCATCCAATTCTTAGACTTGAGTTCAGTCCATTTAAATAAATGCTGAATTGCTCTTTCATAGAGAGTGGGGGGTGGGGGGGAAAGAATTATCGGGAAAAAAGAATTATCAGGAAAAAAAATCCATACTTGGCCAATTAACAAGGTTCAAAGCCAGGGCAGGATCCAGTTTCTCAGAGTGTGAATGAAGGCTATCTTTACACTTATGTCTCTGAAATCTCTGGATACATTTCCTGTGGTTTTGCATTAGAGGGTTATAGCACTATAGTAATTTCTCTAATACTATACAGCTAATACCATGATTAATAGGATTTGTGCTATAGAAGGCAAAAAAAACCCCTTATTTAAAAATCATGAGGAAGTTTAAGGAGCTATGAAATAATTAGTGCTTTTCACAGGAGGTTTTATGATATTATACAGCCTGGAATGAGGCTCTGTGTTAGACCAAGATTTCAAAGCTCTTTAGAGGCTTTCGATGTCTAACTTGAAGTATTTTGCAAAGTGTGAGGTTCAGAATGGGGATTCCTACTGTTTTCTAATAGTCAGTTCCTTTCATGTACTAGTAGTAGAGGCACCTTGCACTGGTAGAGAGACCATCTGCATTTGTGTGCACGAGCCTGTCTCACCCAGCATGCTCATCTCCATGTGGGACTGTTGGTTCACACACAATATGGATACATGGCTGGAAAATCCCCATTCTGGGAAATGTGTTTGTCCTGTTGAATCATCAGGACTGACTGCCTGTCATTTTACCAAAAATTCTTCTAATGTATTTTTTCACTGATGCCTGTTTTCTTGCAATCTTAATACAAATTTTTGGGAGGCCAAGTTACCCATGTCATATATCTCAGCTTATAGTTTAAGGAATGGCAATTGTCTGTCATATGCAAAGGGTAACTAATGTGAGACAAATCTAGTGTTGGAGAAGATAAAGTGAATACAAAACCTGAAACTCTTAATGTTAAAATTTCACTGCTTTTTAAGGAAACCTGGTAATTCTGAGGGTTAACTGGATTAACGCTTTGAATGCTTTTCAGCTCCAGCTACTACACCTGCCTGCCAGCTTTACTTTTTTTGCCCCAGAATTGAAGGGTTTGTCTCAGAGCTCACAGCTTGTGCTGCTGCTGAACCTACCAGCTGCTGCCAGTGCAAGTGGGCACAGTGAGTCCCCAGTGCAGCTCTGGTGTGGAAGGACACCTTCAGCACTGAAAAGGGCTCAGCTGTGTGATCCCTGGGCTAGCAAGCACAGGCAGCAGCGGCACCTGGCAGTGAAGCTCCATATGCCTTCACTGATGTTCCCAGCAGCAACAGCATTCAATCTCAGCAGGAGTCTTTCTGCTACATAATCAAGTGCTAAAATGTCAGTGTCCTTTATGCACAGTGGTAGATCCAGCACAAGCCAGGGCAGTGTAATTCTGCATTGGTTTGCAGGGAAGGCCAGTCACTCTCCACTGAGACTGATTCCTCCAACTCCTCACCAAGGCAAAGAATAGGCAGAAGAGTTCATTGTTCTCACTCTTTCTTCTTTTGCAGGTATTGGGGGTCCCAACTGAAGACACCTGGCCAGGACTTTCCAAGCTCCCCAAATATAACCCAGGTAGGATTTAACTCATGAGAAGGCCAGCTTTTTCTCTGAGCCACTAGCCACTCCATTGTTGGGTCAGTAATTCTTATTATGAAAAATCCTGTGCTTTGGTGTTACTAAATCCCTTGAGCTACTTAATGATAGTGGTGTTGTAGGACCTACAACAACACTGGGATTGGCTTAGCTTGCAAACAGAGGTACATGTGTGGCAAAGTTGCCTCACTGAGTGCTGATGTATGTAAGTCTAATGGAAGATTTCATTGCTCAAAGTCTCACAGTTAATACAGTGGAGTATTTAGTCTCCACTCCTCAGTGGAATGGAGGAAAGGACCAATGCCTCCTGGTTTAGACTGGAAAAGCTGACAGGCACCTGGAGACACAGTTTATATGAACTTTCCTTATTTTTATGGAGATTGGTTTGGGGACCTTTAAACCTCAGCTTTAAAGGTTACTGTCCCTGATTTTGATGTGGGCAAGGTGAGAAATCTGTGTGATTTACAAAGCTGGATTCTTTTATTTCCACATGGGCTGGTAGAGAAGTCTGTGTCCTGAACTTCAAAGGGCCAGTTGTCTCTTATTTTGATGTGGGCAGGTTGAGAAGTATGCTTTGAAAAGCTAGCTCAGTCACTCTCCCTCTCCCTCTCTCTCTCTCCCTTTCTCTCTTTCTCTTTTTGTTTAATGTTTTCTCCGGGGAAAATATATTCAAGTGTCAGTGAGGGGGAAATGATGAGCACTGATTCTCAGCCTCTCAGCAGGATCATTCTGTAAGAGAAATATAAAAGTGAAATATTAAAAACCCCAGAATGTGAAATTCACCCATCTACAATCTAGCCATTCTCTCTCACTTATACCATAGGAGAGTGGTGGGGGGAGCCTGTCTATCTGGACAGGGAAAAAAAGAACGGGGGGGAGAGGAGGAGGGAGAAGACGTGCTTTGAGCAAGAGGTTTACAGGTTTAGTAGAGCATAGTAACATCTTTTCAAAGAAGTGGGTGTTGCTCTGTGACCCAGTCCAAGATGCCCCTCCTTTGATTCTGGTGCATGAACACTAAACAGCCCCCATTTTCACATGGCAGCCGATATTGGCTGAACAATAACCTGGTCTCACACTCGAAAGGACTGGAATCTTTCGCACAATTAGCTGAGACACATTAATCAAACCAGCGTGAAATGGGAATGTGTCGCTGTCCACAGCAAGTTTAATTTGGATAGCAAGCAAGCACAGAGCAGACAGCTGGAGGAAGCATTTTCTTCTCTAAGTTGTAGAAGGTCTGGCTGGGTAGTCTATGAGTTGAGAAGAGTAGTCTGGGAGATACAGAAATGCTCATGTGTGGGAGGAACTAACCACAAAGAAATTTTTTTTATGCTGGTCATCTGGTAACACAAAACCACAAACATACAAACTCTGAGAGATGGTGGTTAGGTATCCTGGTGCTATGGAGAGGGACAACCTAGAAGTGCAAGCATTAAGGCTATGTTAGCAAAGAAACTTGCACAGACAGCAGAGAATGTGAGTGCCTAGAACTGCCCTGAGTAGTGATTCCTTCAGCTCTGTTTGGTCTGAGCAGCAGTGCTGTCCTCTGCTGCTGTGGAGTGGCAGGGCTGGGAAGGAGAGGACAGGCACCTGGACAGCAGGGCAATGTCCCCAGCGAAGTTGAGCCCTCACAAGCAGTTTTCAAGTCTGACTTGCTTTCAGACTGGATAGAAAGTTTCCCTAATGGACTCCAGAGGGGCAGAACTGACCTGTGCTGTGCTGTAGTACTGGGATGCTGGTCTCTTTTGTGGCTGGGCCAGGCAGAAATGCAGGACTCAGAGGACACTGTTCTGTTGGAACATCCCAGGGAGCTGGCAGACACATGGAAGAGGGGTGCTATGTCAGTGTTTGGGGCAATAGCTGTGTTAGCTGGAGAGGCAATATCCCTTTCCCCTCTTGAGAGCCTGAGGCTGCCAGCTGTTCCAGCCACATACAGGAACCAAGCACTTGGCTCACACCTGGATTACACAAACCAGTCTGAACAGAAGGCTATTCTAAAGCTGGACTATTTGCCTTACTCATGAACTAAATAAATTCACTTTTTCATAGGACTGCTGCTAAGAAGATAAATTAGTATCTTTGTTTAAAGCTAAATGCCATTTATATGCTTCTGGGCACTTCCCCTCTCTTCCCTGAAGCACAAAGCTGTTTCCCCCCCAGGACATGCTCAGCTCGAGTACAATCTGTGGAGTCTGCCTGAGAAAACCTTCTCTCCTGAGGTTATTCCCA
This sequence comes from Muscicapa striata striata, assembly GCA_030060385.1. Classification (NCBI taxonomy): domain Eukaryota; kingdom Metazoa; phylum Chordata; class Aves; order Passeriformes; family Muscicapidae; genus Muscicapa; species Muscicapa striata. The sequence continues at coordinate 5,235,501 of JAREIS010000056.1, read as the reverse complement.
GACCATTTGTGCGAATCTGGGTGCCTGGATTGGTTCAGATAAGCAAACAAACTTTGGAGCTCTTCCCCAAATCTATGGTTTGAATTCTTTTAGCTAGTCCTATTGATGTTCACACTGAGCACAGGCAGCAAACAAACAAACAGGTTCCTGCCCGCGGCAAGGAATGAACACGGGCAAAACAAAGCACTGAGGTGTGATCCTATTCTCATTGAAGTTGATGGCAAAACTACCACTGGATTCAGCAGCTGTAGGCTCAGCCCCAGACTGAGATTGTTACTGGAAGGGTTCCTGGGCCAGGTGGGTTAGTAAGAATCTTTGAAATGAAAGCTGGAAACCTTTAGATGTTTTCCTGTCGCTGCCGTGGGCTTGAGCACATCCTGCTGCAGTCTGAAAAGGATACAGCATGGGCTGTGGGGTCTGTGAGTCAGGCACACGCAGGGCAGCTGGAGGAAAAGCAGCTGGAGCAAAAGCAGCTCCTCTGCCTCCTCTATGGGCTACTGGCAAGGGATGAACTGTGCAAAGGAGATTTTGGCTACCCTGTGCCCCGGTGTCTTGCACAAAGACGTTCAAGTACAGCCTCATGCCCATTCCCTACAGTTTGCCGAAGTCTCAACCTGACTCCAGGTGAATGGGAAGGATGGGTGAGTAACCCGTCCGTGGCCAGCCCTACAGCTTGTGATTGCACCTTCTCTCTGCCAGAGAGACACTTGGGGTAGGGAATTATGTACAGTCACAGGGCCTGCAAGCAGGTTGGAGAGCCATTCCCTGGAGAAGATGAAGGGCTGGGAGAGCTGCTGCCCCACATCTCAGCACACTGCCTGGCCGGCTCCCCGGGCTTACCAGCCCTACCCATAGTGACAAGGCTTTGCCCTGTGTTTGTTCATTTGTTCTGTTCCCTCATTTTGCTTCCCCTGAAAGAAGCAGTTGTAGCTCTGTTAACACTATTTTTGAAAGCTCTCATGCTGTGTGAGCTCAAATCCTTGCATTAATCTACTGCTGTGTTCATTTCACTGCGCTGAAAAGCAGTGAGTTTAAATCCCCTCTAAACACCACTGGTGACACCAGAAGGCCAATGTTTTGATCCAGCCCCATTAATGGTTACAAGTTTGAATCTAGACAGCAAGGGTCAAGGGCAGGAAAGGATTAGGAATCACAGCCCATGACATTAAGCTAGTGCTTTTGCCAAACGGGGAATACTGGAGTGCCCAGTGTACCAAGTTAGTTTTTGTTTCCTTTTTCTGACATTTGGATTCCAAAGAGTGGGGAGCAGTGCATATCTGTCTATAACACGATGAACTGAGTGTGAGCTTTACTCCTTGATTTATTGCACAGGCTGAATGATGAACTTGCCTGAGCCAGGTAATATCATCTCACTGAGCAGAATGCAGGTTTCACACAAGGCCTTTTCAGATGCAGCAATGACTTTCAAATAAAGCCTAGTTTTTCATGTATCTGCAGGCTTTGGTATGCGGAATGAGATTTAGAAGCTTTCCAGAGTCAATTTATGTTCCCAGGTATGGATTTTCAGCGTCTGTTGCGTTTCCAAAATGTCACCAGCAGATGGAGGCAACAAGCAGCAGGCCCTGAAACGCAAACTTCCCGTGACATTTGTGAAAATGCAGACGAAGTCTGCATTTCGAGTGCTTTTTTTTTTTTTTTTTTTTTTTTTTTTTTTTGTAATCTCCCTTTTTATGTTTTTATGCTGATGTTTCATTTAACACATGGGATGGTTGAAAACTGAATTCTAAAATGGTAAAATTTTTATTGTCATAATAAACTGCATGTGGCTTTGATCTCAAAGGGAAGAGCAGCACTGTAACTAATGTGCAATGTATGCTAGCCAGGGTATAGGGAAACTTCCCATCTGTGTGGCAGTGGGCACAGCCTGCAGTTTCCAGCCTGCCACACAGACAGAGCTCTGCTCCTGTCCTGAAGCCGCAGAGATTTGCTAATGAGAGAAATCTTCTCTGTGAGCCTGCAACCCCACTGCCGCCATCCAGCAGCACTCGGCATCCTCTTTCTCTCTCTTCATCAATTAGGAAAGTTTAACTTTTGTCCTCTGGCTTGCTTGCCTCATTATCAGTCCATTAGCCACTTCCACCTGGGTTTTCAAATAGGAGGGTATTTCCTCATTAGCACACTCTGCCTTGCATAAGGATAGAAAATAACAAACCTAAGTGCTACCTTTCAGATCTACTCATATTGTGAAAAAAAAAGCCAATCAGCCCTACACAATCCCATCATTTCATGTCTAGATCATCATTGAGAGATGATTAAATCAGTAGTTCATCCACTTTTTGGAATGATCTAAATATTCTTTATCTTACCTTTATGGGGTAGCTGTTTACAGTGTTTTACAATTTTAGATTGGTCTTAATCTTACTGTAGGGAAAATATTTACTGCTCTGTTTTTACCCTGCTCAACACAATGGGGCCTCAGCATTCTCTAAGGATTTGTCTATATGGGGTCAGTCAGGAGATTAATCTGAACTGATTTAAAGTGCATTAGTTAACTGCATTAAATCTGTGAGCAGAGACACACTGTTTTCTTGCCCATGTCTTCCATTATAATCAAAGCTCTGTATACTCAAAGTGGCAAATTTGGCAGTCCTCACTCAAGCTGAATTCTTCACTGAGAGATGTGTTTGGACAGAGACAGGAGTAGCTGGCTCACTGGCTCTTACACTATCCCTTGCAGATAATTATTAATCTCCAGGTTATATAAAAGATAAATTTAAGTTGCTCAAGACAGCAAACACTATAATTCAGGAATTCCTCCTAATTCCTAGTAAGCAAGCCAATATTTCTATTTCTAATGTAAAGAAAATCATATTTCCTCTTTGGAATGTTAATCCTGAAAATGCACTCCACAAAAAAGACACATTTCACTAAGATATCATTGAAACATTTTGGCCTCCTGTTACCAACCGAACATTTTTAAAATTCTATGTTAAACTCATTAAAGAATATTAATGTTGAAAGATTTCAGTAAAGTACAGTACTTAAGTAATCTTGGCATTTTTACTAAATATTTAATGAAGTTGATATATTGTCATAGAATGTTTTCATCTCACAAATCAAATTTTTCTGACAGAAAGTTACAACATCTGAAAGTTTTTGGCCAGCTCTATGAAGACGCAAAAATTTCTACCTCATACAGAAATTTTTTTTTGCCTTTCTGAATCATTTTAAGAATTGTTTTTCTTGTATTCAATCTGGAAGTTTTACATTTCAATATGGGTAATTTATTTCTACACTTTTATTATAATGAAGGGGGCAAAAAGAAGGAAAGATGAACCAGTGAAAATGTTACTAGTGATCCAAGAGGAATGTTGTGCCAACCTTGGTGACTTATTTGGGAAAGGAGTATTCAAGATGCTAATATATAACTTCTATATATTGGTGATATTCCAGGGCTCTGGCACATAAACAGCCATGAATCCCATCCCAAGCTATATTCCCATTTACTGCTCTAGAAATTACCCTAGTATTTAGGTGTAGGAGAACAATTCAATTCTGAGCTGTTACTTACCCTGGCAACAGACCAGTGGTGCTTGCCTCCTGGTGGTCTCACTGCTGTGGGGAATGCTTGTCCAGGCTGAGCTGGAAGGGGGGATAACACCACCCTTCCTGCTCTCCTTCCCATAACTGGAGTGCCACTGTTGATTCTCTGCTGCCAGGAAAAGGTGGGTAGAAATTGCAGCCTTTCTGATGCAAGAAAATCTCTCTGTTGATCAGCTCTACAGGGAAATTTTCCAGGCTTAAGCCATTCATTCATATCTAAGTCTGAGAAAATGAATGCTTTTCAATAAAACATTTGAGGAATGTATTCCTCTGTATTTACCACAATGTTTAGACATATGTCCTTGAAAAATACCAGCAAGAACACAAACTTCACAAAACTGCAAACTCTACTAAGTTCCAGTCTGATAGAGATCACAAGAGTCAGTGAGTACAAAGCCTCCATGAGCATGGTTAAGTGGACAAACAACAAACTTAGTGAGAGCTCTGGGCAAGAAGACAGTGGGATCAAAGTGCCTTGTCTCTGTCCCCAGTCTCACTGCTGCATCCATGTAGAAAAGCCCCATGTACCCATGGGGGCAACATGTAAAGCTCAGCAGCCTCTTGATAAGCCAAGACAATTGCTGGGGATTCAGGCCTGCAAACTTCTTTTTGCTTCCTTTGTGTGAAGGCTTTAGGGACTGATGCTGCTTTTATTGATGTCAAAGCTAAGACACATGGTAACAGGAGGAGGTCCAAGGCCCATACTCACAGATATATGAAAAGAAAGGGTTACAGAACTGGAACAGCCTTATTAAGATCAATGCAGGTACTCAACTCCTATAGGAATAATGTATATCTATAAATAATAAGATGATAGATTCTATAGGGCCCTTTGAAATTCTGAGCATATTTTTTTGTAGGGGCTAGAAGAATGGCTTTTGGCTTGATTTTCATTTAATCTTGTGATTGCATATTACACTTTCTAGAGCTGGTTGCTTCCAGGAGACCTCAGAGACTCCGAGTCATCTGTGACAGGTAAGCTAGCTATAACAGCAATGTCAAAATTGCCTCTGGGTTTATTTGTTTCTTTATGCAATCATTTAACTTGAAATGAGCTCTTTTGGCAAGCCCTGGAAAAGCAGGGTGGCTCTGTAGTAACAAGCAGATCTAACATCAGTTAAGCAACTGATTTTGAGAGATCGCAGCAAAGGTAGACACACAGTGGGTTTATTATTCTCAGAGGAGAAGTAGTGATTATTCTGAGATAAGCAGTGACTCAATGACTTTGTGTGCAGCTTTTTGTGGGGCACAGTTCGATTGAGAAGGTCGTACTTTCCCAGGCCCTCTTGCCCAGACTGAGGACTTTGCACTGTCCCAGTTTTCATTTTTGAAAACAGACTGTAGGAATGTTGCTCAACAGTGGTAAGGAAGACATGCTAGGACAGCATTTTCCTGAGACAATGAAATAATCTTGAGGAGTTAGGAGGAGAAAAATCACATTCTTAGTGGCCAAAGCTATGAGATGAAGGCCATGGTTACACACACAGCTTGACCAGACACACCAGCGCTGCTGAATCACTCCCTAGTGTGCTAAGGGAAGGGAGTATTTTTTCAGACACATATACAAACACACACACACACACACACATACACACATAAAGAATGTATATGTGTATCAGTGAAAGAAATTTATAATCAGAAAAAGTGCCTTAACCTAGCTGAGGGAGTCATTCAAATAAAATTCCCCTAAACTGATTTTGAGGCACACATCAGGTTTTATAGATATGTAGGAAAAGACAAAGAAAGGATTTGTCCTCAAGATTGTGTACATGAAGATGTCAATAACCAAATATCCTTTGAGTACATAACCACATTTTTCATTGCTGTTTATTATCTGTTCAGCTGATTGCTTGGGATCCAGCCCTGCTAGGAGGGAAGCGTGCTGCCCTTCAGAGCAGGATTTCCTAGATGCTGTTCTAAATGGCTGAACAAGCATGCTAAAGTTTTCAGCACAGGTTACTGAAATGCCAGCCATTGTCATGCACAGCTTGAGAAACACAGAAAGCTCAGTTTGTCCCAAACCCTTTTAATGTAGGTCCTGGAACAGAACAAATCCTCTCTCAGCCTGAACAAAGAAATGAGTATATTCCTTGCAACTGTGCCGTATCACACTTCTGCTTTTTGGCCGTAATTCTTTGACAGACCCTATTACAGGTCATAGCAAGGGGCTGGCCCAGCCCCTCTGTGGCAGAGCTCTGTGCTGCATGTGAGCCAGCTCCAGCTCTGCCTTAGAGTCCTGGTGCTGCCATGGCCCAATAACTGCCTTGGAACGCTCAGCTTGGGAGAAGGAAAGAGCTGCTTCATGCAGGCACTCAGCCATGACTCTCCAGGGACGATTAAGAAATCAAAGGAGAGCTCTCCACAGAGCTTGGCCAGCACCAGGAAGCCTGAGCCATGTGGGAAGCACTGAACTGTGCTGCTGCCCGAAGTGGGAGCCTGCAGCAGCAGGGACTGACGGGGCAGAAGGTCTCCAGTAAGACCCTGCCATGGCAGGGGCAGCCTGTCGTGCAGCTCCAGAGGTCTCAGAATGGATGCTTCGGCTCCCTGTCCCATCCCTTATCCCCAAGGAAACTTGGGCTTGAACTGTTTTGCTGGAGGTGAAAATTCAGCAATTATCTACCACAGTGAGGCCAGATACCTTCTACAAATTTGTTTCCTAGGGTCTCTTTCTCTCCTTCTGTCTTGGTGTTTTTTCTTATTCTTGTACATTTTACATTTTATCTCCTCAAAACAAGAATGTCAGCATGTTGAATGTCCTGTGTAGGGAGGAGGAGTGCAGGGGAAGGGAGATCCCAGCCCCTGATGTCACTTGGAGGGGAAGCACCACTGGGGGCCTAGGCAGGAAGCACAACAGGCCATGCTCTGAAGCTGAAATGTGATCAGAACAAACAAACAAATTAAAAGCTGTAAAACTAAATTACTATTTTTATTTGTTTCCTTGTTGGCTTGTTTTTGCTCTTCCCCTTCCTTGTCCCCAGCTGTGTGCTCCTTTAGAGGGCAGCCACTTGGCATTTGTATTTGCTGGGCATGGAGCATATGTGTGTTACATTTATTTTAAGCACTCATCCTGAGAAACAGATTCTTCTCTGTGAATTCCCACCACATTTTACAAACAGCTGCACTACTGGTACTGGGGTAGGAGAAAATTTGTCTGTAAACATGAGTTTGAGCTGAAATCCTGGATGCATATACCCCAACATAGTCAAACTCAGATGGAAAAGCATGAAAAGCTATATCGCTGTGCTGGGCTTATCCAGCTCCCCTGTGTCCCTCCTCTATCTTTGCCTCAAGCTGAGAAGGGCTGGGTCATGTTCTGGCTCCAGCTTTCTTGCTCGTCCTCATCTCCTGCCCTGTTTTTTCCTTCTGTTTTCCTAGGATGAGCAGGGTGCCAGCAGCAGAGGATTTGGCCTCCAGGATGCTCACAGCCTTCCCTGGAGGCCGAATCTCTGCACAAGATGCACTTCTTCATGGCTTCTTCAGCCCCCTGCCTCCTCAGCTCTACCAGGTTCCTGCTGGTAAGTTAACTTAATTTTACCTAGCCAAGAAAGAGCTGCTGCACATGCTATTAACTGTGAGTTTCCTCTATTTTGAAAGTCTCTGCCATTCACCTGGAGGTCTCTCTTTTCTGCCTGCATTCCCTCCCCATTCCTATATGCTGCAAAGTTTACATCCTGTGGCAAATTTGACAACTTGTTTTTCTGTTTTCTTCTACTTGACCATTGTTAATACCACGAGGGGACCTTGATGGACTGCTACCATGGTCCATCTGCAAAGCAGAGGTCTATATTCTTTGAGAGGTCATCTCTTCCCCATTGTGTAACCCCAAGGGCCTGAACATTTCCCTGCTCACACTGTGTGTTCAGTGTTACTCACCCACTGGTCCCTCCTGATGTCCTGAATTCCCATCTGCTCAGTATGGTGTGCTAGCCCCAATTCCCTTGGACTGCTTCTCCTGCTCCCTTCTGATGTTGAGACAGCTGTTCCTTGTACCCTGTTGTACCAGTTCTCCCTCAGTTTTACCTGCTTTATTTTCTTCTTCCCTTGCTCCCTTCTCTTAAGCACACAGCTGCACACACAGTTCTGCCTCTCTCTGGCCTCAGCTGATAACAAATACAGGGTCTCTCCAGCTGCAGTTCTGCTCCTCACTAGGAAAAGCTCCCTCCTATCGGGCTGCAGGCCAAGGGGACCTTACATTCCCTGTTCCTCCTGGGTACCCTGTACATTAGTTAGTTTGGTGGTGTTTTTTAAGATTTGGGCAATTAATTAAAAAAAAAACCTTCATGGACTGTGTTGTCAAGCTATTGGAAAACCAAATTTCTGGCTCCTGTGACACATCCCAAGTGCAGGAGCAGCCAGCTAGCATCTCTCCCAATCCCCCAAACTGCTGCCCTTCAGAAGGTGTTCTGTGTGTGTATGTGCTTGAGTGAGAGACATCTGCATTCCTTTTCTGTTCACCCAGCCACAGAGCACAAATCTACTTTGACACTTTTAGAAAAATGAAAAGATGGAATCTCGCAGGAGCCTGCCTGTGCCGGGGGGGGAGGAGGGGAGCACGCACAGCAGGAGGGAAGTTGACTTTTCTTTATACATATAGGGTTTTTTCCATGCAGAGTTTAAATTATGCCTGATAAAAGGAGTTTCGTGGATGTTTCAGTTCTTTCAAACCCTCCTGGCTTCCTCCCAATTAAATGAGGTTTGTCAAAGCCACAGGGCTCTGCTGCTGCCAGAGAGGCGGACAAGCACTTCCCGCAGTGACATCTCCAATCCCCAAGGGAGAAGATGAAAGTGTCAGTGCTGAGAGAGAGAGAGAGGGAGAGAGAGGGAGAGAGAGAGTGTGGAAAAAAACAGGTACAGAGACAGACAGTGTGAGAGAAAGGGAGAAAGTGAGGAGAAATAGAAGGAATGAGAAAACAGATTGGCATAATGTGTCAGTCTCTCTGATATGCTGCCAGCAAGAGGACAGATTCATTTCACCTGGGTTTAGGCACCATCCCGTATTTATTATCCCCCATATTGCAGCAAGAGGTACCTTGTGGACAGGAAACTGCATGGCGTTATCATAGCAACCAGTGTGTTGAGAGCAGAATCAAAGTGCACAGGGCTGAAACAAGTACAGTACAATCATGCAAGACCATATTCATGAGTGACTCATTAAGCCTGTAAAATTTAGGCTATTCTGAATAATTCCCAATGTAGCCATTGCTATTGCCATAATTGTTTAAGACATTTGCTCTCTTGTGTCACTTTGGCATAACACTATTTTGGAATATAACTATATAATTTTAAAATTCTTGTTGCTATGATAACAGTGCAGATTTTAAATATATTCGGTTCCCACTTTGTTCTGGAGGATGCTGGCTATTAGTTGCCATCCTCTGAATGGGAAAGTTAAAGCAGAAGGACAAAGAGTGATCTGGAGATGAAAGATGAAAGAAGAGGGAGTTAATCCCAAGATGTGTGAGAGAGTAAGAGGGAAACAATATTTGAAAAAATAGAAGGTTCTTGTAAGAAATTATTCTCTCTTTTTATGAAATAATTGTATTGTAACTGTCATTTTTATAAGTTGTTAAGACAAGCTGGCAGCTAGAGGATGTTTTCAAAGGTCAGCTCCTGGGAATAAATAATTGGAGAAATCACTGTTTAGAAGTTAAGTACCCCTCCAAATAGCATGTTTCTGATTATTAGGGGGAATGTTAATGGTTAGAGGCTGGGGGAGAGGGAGCACAGGGCTCTTTGCTTCCTGGAGGCCAGCTCCTGGGGAGCAGAACAGGTTGTTGTTGCTATGCCCATCTGAGCACAAAGTAGCCCCTGCTCTAAGGGAGGAAGAAGAACCTGTCCTCTGAATGGGGCTGGCGCACAGATGGGCCTCTCCTACAGCTGCTCACTCCTGTGCCTCTGGCTCTAGGAGGGGATTACTGAAGCCTGGGTTCAAACCTTGCTCATCATCTTGGTGGCCTTAAATCTACATGCGCTACCAGCACCTCAGTGTAAAACCAGAGAGAAGTGCAGGGGTTTCTTCAGCTCCCCTCCAGTGTGGCTAGTAGCTAAGGGGTGGCAGTGATGACATTTTGTAAAACCAGAGCATTTGCTGTCCTTTTCCTGGCCGGAGCAAATCCTGAGACAATTATCTTTGTGCAGCGCAGCCCTGCACTGCAGCGGCTCTGATAAAACGTCAGTCTAACCCTTTGCCACCTGCTAAAGCAGAATGTTTTCTGTCCAATTAATCCCTCCTGGAAGAAAGATGAGATCCTTGAATCAAGAAAGCAGGAGCTGTGCTCTCAACTCAGTGTCAGTCCTGAAGTGCAAAGGGCCTTCTGAGGAGGTGTCTCACTCTGTTGTCAGACAGGTCAGACACAGTAACAATTGCAGCTTATTATTCTTAGTTATAGATTTGGTTTATTTTCCCCTCTCTTTTGCCCTCCGATGCTTTGGAGCAGGCAGGGAAGGCAAGCAGTGGGATTTGGGGTTATCGACAGTGCACTCCCAAGAAAACACACTGCAAGGAGAGCTCTGGCCAAACCATGCGGGCACGGGAGCCAGGGAGCCTGAGCTGGCAGCTCAGATCCTTTCCCCACTGGACAATGTCCAGTCTCAGCAGAGAGCTTCTCTCAGTGCAGATGTTCAGCCCTGGCTGTACCCTTGGCACAGGAGTTAGTGAATTCTGGGATGTGGCCATGAGGAGGATTGTGTGTTGCATGGATGGGGTCCTGGCTTTGACCAGGAGGTACTTACTCTTTTTGGATACTATTGTTCTCTAACTGTTAGTTCCCCCAGCAACACAAAACCAGTGCACCAAGTGAAGAAGGCACTGTACAATTTCTCCTGAAACAGCCCACTGTTTGGCCTTTCAGAAAAAAGGAGGAGGAGGGACACTTGATGTTGACAGACCTTTTAATGTCTGTTGTGTCCAAACTAAGATAAAGCAAGTAAGCAAATGTGGGCAATGAGGAAGTTAAGGCTGCAAGCCATTGTCTACCAAAAATCCCATTACTGTTGGGATTAGCCAGCACTGGTAAATGGTATCACAGGGGACCTATAAATGAAGAGCTGGCTTTCATGACCCCTTGTTTGGGCTGGCTGGTTTCCCCAGGTTCTCCTACGCAGCTAAAAGGTTTATACAGTCACTTGATTTTTTTTACCACTCTGCTTTGTGACCTCTGTACACAGCAAACAGTCAGATACCGCAAGTCAGATACAGACACCTACAAAGTTCCTACCAGTTGTATGAATCTGGTTTATAATGTGTCTTAATACAGGAATAAACCAAAGCTGGTGATGAGCAGGAAATCAGCTCCTAAGCCAGAAGCATTCTTATTTGTGAGGTGATAAAACAAATCTTCACTTAACTCAGGAAAACCACCCCTTGCTTCACCTGGTGTGATCCCCACAGTGGTGGAAGATCTACTTGCCTTCATACTGACAGGACATTAAAGTTTTGTATTCTGTCATTAAGCCACCACCCTAGGAAAGGCCTGTTGCAACATCACAGCAGATGCTTGCCAAGTGCACAGGACTCTGGACACACTGCCCTGTTTAAGCTCTTCCCCACATGCTGTCCTGGGGCAGGCATTGTGCTAGGCACTGTTCAGGAGCATGGGGCAAAGGGGAAGATGGGAAAAAAAGGAAAATTTCCTTTGCTCACTCCACAGCTCCTGCTCTTGCAAAAGCAACTGGGGCAAAGTTTGGCCCACATGACTTGTGGAAACAAAGTCCTACAGACATGGATCAAATGCTCTGACTCCCATTGATCTCAGGCCAGAGAATCTCTATAAAGGTCTTATTGTTCAGGGAGACAAACCGCTCTTGGGGGGGGCGTTGTTAATACTGTTCAGGGAGGCAAACACTATTGCATCAGAGGTTAGCAGATGTTTTTCTGTATTTTGTCTAATTGCAAGTTATAGCTGAGGTTTCTTTAGCTTCCATTTTCCCTTTAACACTCTTAAATGCAAATCTGAAAAGATTTAGTTGTCTTGTTTGCTGTGAAAGACATCCAGACTGGAAGTCTCACATAGTCGTTTCCCATCCTCAGGTGCACTTCTGACTTCACCCAGTTATCAGCAGGAATGAGTAAATGGGGAGGTAGTGATCAGGTTTCTAAGGCACAAAAGTTAAAGCTAAGTTTGAGATTGTGACAGCAAGCAACCAGGAGCATAGGAACTCAATTAACCTGAAAGACAACTATCTCATTATCTTTCCTAAAATGATATAAATACATAAGAATATAAAAATTTAAAATAAACTCTCTATTGACTGTCTAGATGACTGAATTTCACTGCTCAATTTCTTTAAACACCCACTTTAGTATTTATTTATTCTAAGCGTGAAGCAGCTACGATAATTAGACTGTCAGATTTGGTAAGTTAATGAGGAGTCACTGGAGTGGAAGGTTTTGCATTTGTGAGATTGCTGAAGGAGAGAAGCTCTGTGCCTTCGCTCTATCTCTTTTTTCTTTTTCTTTTTTTCCCCTCTGCTGGGTGGGAAGGAGAGAGCTTGGCAGTGTGCAGATCCATTTGAATCCTTTTGATTAGCGGGTTGCATTTCTACCACTGTTCTACCAAATAGTATTTTGCTGGTTGCTCCAAGAAAAAGAAAAAACAAAAGAAACTGCAGATGAGATTTCTAGACAAGAGTGTCTAGATTAAAGAAATAATTTCCCAAAACCAATCAGAAGGAATGCAGTTGTGAGAAATAAGATCCTGAATTAGTTTATATTGTGGCTAATGTCAGAGAAGAGCATTAAAAAAATAGCACAATGAAGGAAAAGGACCCTTACAGCTTTCTCTTTAACCTGATTTTTCCACAGGACAATCAGTGCTCACAGTTCCAGGGGTGAGACTGCAGCCTGAAGTCTGTGACCTGTTTGCTTCTTACCGAAAAGGTCGTGTCTCAGGAGATTCAAGCAAGTTTTGGTAGAAATCATGGATGATTGAATAATTCTTGGGTAAGCATGTAGTTGCCATTGTCAAAGCTGCTGCCATCACCCTCAACACATGAATTCCTTCATGTATTGAAGGTGGAAAAATAGATCTGATACTCAGGGATGTATGATCACATTCCAGGATGAGAACAAAGTGGGAAATATCACATTCAGAGAGAGGAGATCAGCAAGCCAATTAACAATGTTCAGTGGTATCATGGGAGGTTTGGATTTGTTCTGTCATATTGCCAAGTCTCAGACCAGTGCCCTTTCCTCCAATGCCTCCCCAAAGTATTGCTTCATTTCCCCATTGCTTAAACTGACCAAATGCTTTGTTCTCCTTTGTCCTTGCCTACTGAGTTCACATTTCATAGCTTGCTTGTTTTGATTTCACACACATTGGAACCTGAGCAGAGCTGGGCAAAATCTCCTTATCTTGTAATATGCTTGGTTTTAATTAATCACTATTTTAATGTTATGCTTCAAAAATGATGCTTCAGCATTGGTATTTTTCATCTTTCTGTTACAGGAGACCAAAAGCTCACTTAAAATCACTGTTATTGAAAGAAATTTCCAGAAAATACCTTTTTATTATATCCTGTCTCTTTGTTTACTTTGTGCATTTGTTAGCAGCATGTGTCCTGTCAGTGTCACTGCTGGGTCTGTGCTTGCAGGGCAGACCTGGAAACTGATTTTGAGGCCAAATTGGTTTGACTGTCTTATTGTCTGCCAAGCTAAGAGGCAACCTTAGGATAGCAGGACACACCTCAGCTACCCATCTGTGCTTTCAAATGCACTTAGATGGCATGTACCTGCTATAGGATCAGGTCCTAGCCAGGTTAGTGCCTGGTCTCACAGCCTCTCTACCCCTTCTGCCCTCATCATGCAGACAACAGCAGGCAGAGAGGCCAGCCTGGAATCCTTTTATGAAAGATCTGGCATTGCCAGTGCTGTGACCAGATTGGGTTTTGGAGCAGCCTGAATGCCTTCCCTGCTCACCTGCTCAGCTGAGTGCAGACAGGACTGTTCTCTCTGTGATCAGAGAGGAACTAATCCTGCCAGGAAAGCTGGCTGTCAGCTCCTCTAAGGCTTCTGAGACAACTCACTTGAGGAGGGCACTCATGCATCAGTGTTCAATGAACTTGGATCTGGCCCATTTTAAATGATTTAGAGAGCATTTCACAAGTATATCATTTAAAATAGTGAAAACTTGCAACTAGAGAAAACTAGGAGAAACTCTTAAACATTTTAAATATATTAACCTGGCCTCAAAATGATTGTGTCCTTTTTTTTTAGCTGCTTACAAAACATACTAAACAAGTTTAAATGTAAACTCAAGTTATCTTCTGCAGGTCATTGCAGGAAAACATTCTATATCTGATGGTGTTCATATTATAAATTCTCTTTTTTTAAAAAGGCATCTGGATTCAGACATGCAAGCAAGGTGATAAATTAAAGAGTAATTTTTTTGTCATTTTAATAGGCTACCAATGGAAAGCAGGGGGCTCTGTGTGCTTTTTCAAATAGGCATCTAGATAGGCATCTAAAGCACAACAGCCTCACTGCTGGCACATAAGAGAATGGAATTTCCTGGGAACATAATGAAACTGGCCAACCTTCCTTAATTTGCCAACCTGAGTTAAGTTACAAAAATAGACAAAACCAAAAAGCTAAACATACCAGGCTCCATTTTGAATCCATGGGCCCTGAGCAACAAGCAAGGGACAAAACATCATCACAGACTCCTCCTTGTTCTCCTTCGGGTTTCAGGAAAAGATGAGATACTGTCAGTTGTCTATCCCAGGGTGATATATACTCCATGCCAACACTCCACCCATTTTCTACCCTATTCCATCCACCACTTTCCCTCTACCTGCTGAGGAGGAACATATGGGGCATTGGAATCTGCTACTGTTTTCATTCTGCTTCTCAAAATAAATATTCAGATAACTAATGCTGTGCTTCCTACATGTATGTGATACTGTACCAGCTAAGGATAGTTGAATCTACAGGAGAAGAACCTGTTTTAAACCAACTTTTAACAAGCAGAGTGACTGAAGGCACTAGCCCTGCAGAATATTTGTAATTGGGATTGATTTTTCTTTTTTATTCAGGGCTTAGGCCATGGATTTTTACCCTAATAGAATTCCTCTGCAATATGGGCAGATTGTACCCTCCCTTACACCAAGGACCTTTGAAATAACTCCTTATGTTGACAAAATGAAGAAAAATCTTTGAGATTATAAAACAAGGACACAGTTTGAGGGATGGGGTGTGTGTTTTTAAAAGTCACCTTTCATCAGAAGAGAATTAAATTGTGCAGATGTCCTGCCTTTTGTTTTTCAGAAAGCAATGTCAGAAGGATTGACTTGGCAACGAAGATGTAAGAGCACAGTCTGGACACTGGACTTGCAGAATATACTCAGCCATGTGTCACTTAATAGAGAGCTCCCTGGACCAGAAGATCGATGTACAAACAGGACAGATGGGGACTGACAATTGAAAGAATGTAGAGGCTCATCCCAGGCTTACAGAGACCTGTCATTCCTGGGGTATGCCTACAATCTCCTTCAACAAAAGAGCTCCTGAGGGAAGGAGGGGATTAGTCAAAAGTTGAGTGAGGTCTCCAGGGAAGATGGTTTCTTGGATAGAGTTGTCAACAAAAGGAATTGTTTAAGACTATTTGTTATAATTTCCTAGAGGGAGCTTCTGCCATTACTAACAGGATTACCAGCATACTGGTTCCACACCAGCAGAGCATTAGACATGTGCATTGCAGACTGGTTGCTTAGAGCTGAATTCAGGGGTCTTACACAGCATCCCAAATGTGTGCAGGTGTTGATGAGCAGAGGGGAGATGGCAGGGAATTAAGATGCAGCCAAATGCAGTCCATTTTTGGTCCAGCTGTTGCAGAGAGTCCTGGCTCATTAATGAGTTTCCACAGTGTTTTAATCTCCTTGATCTCAAGGCTGCTGACAGACTATGAGAAGGAAAGCTAATCTGAGGTGAGTGCTGATGGGGATACATGGGGAAATCAGAGACCTCTTTCCCAACTGCAGTTACCATGAAATTTCTCATAGAATTCTTCCTGGAAGAATTGGGAAAGCAAGTAATTTACTGTGTTGAAGTACTAGTTTGCTTGGTTTCAGTTATTCTGGATACTTTTTCTTAGCTCTGAGACACAGAAACCAGTAGCCTTGGTGTAACCTTACAGCACATTTGGGAAGAAAAGATGAATGTAAATCACTGAGGTGCAGACTTAGAAATCTTCTTGAATATTTTAATTTATCTGCCAGTGTCACTGGCATGACTGGGAGAACTTCTCTGAGCAAGAATTTGGCAGAGCATTGAGGCACTGGAACAAAACCAGTCAAGGAGCTATGGGTGGCAGTCATAGAAAGATGAGCTTTTAGTGTAAGAGAGCTGCATCTCCGGCCCCACTCCAGCCCATCATTTACCAAACACACTGCAGATCTGGGCAGGAAGCAGCACAACTGTTTATGTTCCCCTTTGCCCTTGCTACAGACATAATTTCAGGAATGCATAGATTAGCTACATTAAAGGGACACAGACTATCTGCAGGCACTGCTCAGTTAAGAGGACAAGATTTTCCTTAGGTTATTTTTCTTAAAATTCTCTGCTTTGATGAAAAGGCAAGCTATGTCCCAAAAGTCTTTCTACCTCTAGATTGCATGAACTTGGATCTCCCAAACATCTGCCACTCTCAATGACCTGACCTCCCTTTGCAATACTACATAGTGCAGCTGTACATGATGCCCAAGTTGGGATAAGGGTTGTTTTGCATTCCTTTTGCATTCTTGGAGATGTCTGGAGTAAGAGCAGTGAAGAAGCAGGATCTCCAGGGCCTGCAGTGGGATGGTTGTGGCTAAATGTCTGCTCCTAACTGAGAACAACTACATGCTCAAGATACATTAAATAAAAGGATTTGTTATGCATGGGCAGTGAGGGATCTAATGATGGGAACTGAGTCACTTTTCTTCATGGTCTATCCAGAGCATCAATTGTAAATTTCTTCTGCCCTGGAGCAGTGGTACAGAATGTCTTTGCTGTTTTACATAGCTGCCACCCCATAATGCCATGCCATTGCTAAATTTAGCCACATGCTACATTGCCAAAGAGTCAAATGATACCTTTTAATTCTGTATCTAGAGGGGCAGAAAGCCAGGAAGACCCTGGACATGTTGCAACCCTGCAGTCTTCCCTTCATTAACTCAACATTGTAGGCCCAATGCCTAAAACATGCCAGACCTCCTCTCTTCAACAAATGGGAATATTATTTACATCAGAAGGACTAATCTCAATGGATTTTCCATCCCCTGGCCTGCACAATCTCAGGGGCAACAGCTTTTGGGGAAAATGGATGTAGTGTTGTAACAAGTCAGAAAGAGTAGGTAACATGAATTCATGTACCAAGTTAGTGCCACCCAAAAAGGCAGCTCTGCTTCCCCTCATTTCCCTCCCTGCTTCAAACTTTACAGTCGTTCTCTTTTTCTCTCTGGCACCTTTGTAAGCCTTTGAAAAACTGATTTAATTCCCTAAACAGATGGAAGACTATGAACTCTTTTGCTGAGTTAGTTTTTCATTGTTTCAGATTATGCAGGGAGAAAAGTACCAGACTTCATTCATGGATGAGTGTGGAGTAGGAAAGGAGGAGGTAGAAAAATCCATACATTTCATATTCTCTTATCTCCAGCCTGCTCACATCTAGTTCCTGTGGGGTGATCATCCCCTGTCGCATCTGAGTGTTGTTTTGAGATAGTAACTGAGTGGGTTCTGGCAAGTAAGTGCCCAGTACTCCTGTCATTTATGTGGGCCCTCCAAATGTTTGCTGTTGAACACCAGACGTTGGCAGAGAGGTGCAGGACTGACCTTTTCTTTTTTATTCCCCAGAAAATACTTTGTTTTGGCAGGGCCAGGATGCTTTGATAAAGCAGCTGAGAGTTTACAAAGTGCATGTAAATGAAGATCATTGTGCTTAAGGGTCATCAAACTGTTTCTTCTCACCATCTAATAAAAACTCAAAAACAAATCTGAGGTTTTTGAGAAATCCTTTAACATCCTCCTTCATGTAAAGAGAATTTAACATCAGACTTAAATATTTGCTTTAAAAACATCTGGAAGTAAACGAAATAACTTCTTTCCCAGGCCAGGATTCTGTTTTGTTTCAGCCTGGAGCAAGTCTGTTGGCCAAATTATATATGCCCAAGAAAAGATCCAAGGGCTTTAAAACTAGCAACCCCCTGTCTGTAATGGTGCAAGTGGGCAACGCTCTTTAAAGTGTGTATGGGGGAGGGAAACGGCAGGAAAATCCCCCTCCCAAGCCAGAACTGCATTTGGGGAGCCCAGATGAAAGCCCTGGTGCGGGTCATGTGACAGGTGTCACTTGGGTAATGATATTGGGGCAGAGATAAAAGTGCTGCCGGCTGGTCACGTGACACCGCTTCATTACTGCCACAGCAGGTGGTCCGAGAGACTCAATGCCTTCATTTTTTATTATTTTTTAATTTTTTTTTATTCTGTGATAATGAGAAAATGTTTAAACTTCCATCCCTGTGTTTAAACACTTCTTCATGCTGACAGCAGCAGGAGATCCCTTGATCAGCTGTCAGATGGGAAAGTGCAATTTTTCTGGAAAGTAAACAGCGTGTTTGCCAGTTGGAAATCATTTTCTGTTTGTTGGGACTGCTAGTCGTGGTGTGATGGAGCCGTGTCACAGCATCTGACAACTCGGGAGTGGGGAATAGAAAACAGGCTGAGAAATGGGGTTTAGACTCTGCCTCTGATAACAGCAGCTTGAGATTTTTGACACTTCGTTATTGTTATTGTGTGGAAAAAACCACCACTCGCGGGTTGCTATGAAACTTTTAAAGCAGCAGCTCAGTGCCAGTGTGAATGTGTTGGACCTCCTAAAAGAAACTCCTGCATTTTAATAGAAACTTTCCTAGGAGAAAATCAAAAAGGACACAAAGAAACTGAGTAGGTGTGGAGATGTGTGGGGGTGAAGGTGGTCAGATCTCATTCTCGGCTTGCAAAAAGAAACAAAAAAAATGTCTTTTATTTAAAAACTTTACATGGTTCTGATGTCACGTAGGCTTGGGTAGCCCACTGGGAGTTTCAGGTAAGAAAAGGAAGGCAGATGTGGTCACAGGGTCATGCAAAAGAGCTCAACCCCGCCCTGAGCCTAGCTGAAATCAGAGGTGTTATGGTCTCCTTCGGAAGTACCCTGGAACCCAACTAAACTAACTTTAAATGCCAATCACATATTTTAAAATTTTCCTTTTAGGCAAATACCTTCTCAAAGTCAATTCCTGTTGAGAAAAAGGAGATACAGATATTATACACATAATTCTAATTAAAATTAAGGTTTGAATGTGCCTGTGCAGAGCCACACACAACATTTTTCCTAGGCAGACACAGACAACATCTTACGAGCAGAATCAACAAATCAACCTGATTTCAACACCGGGAAAGTTAATTACTCAGAGCACTGCTCGAATCACGTAAAAAATATTCGCAGCAATTACGTTACATGAAATCCTTGGTACCCTCCCAACAAATGCTTTCCACTGCTGGCTGCACTGCAGCGTTCTGCCTCTTCCTGAAGATCCCAAATAAAAGCTTCCTGCCTGTTCCAGCGGCCGGGAGCTCCCCCGCACCCCAAAATCCCTGGAGCCTTCTGCTGAGCCCGGCTGGGCTCTGCTGGGGCCGGTGGGGCTGGGGGCAGCTGCAATCAGGGGCTGCAGCAAAAACCATCCCAAGCAAAGAGATCCGATCAGAACCTGGCCCGTTGTTAGCAGTCATTAAAAAACATTGCACTTTTAATAGGAGCTTATTCAATTAGCAGACTAACAGGCTCCATCAGATAAGCTGGGGATTTCCCTGGGAATCTGAGTCACATACGCTGAAGCTGCTCTGCGCTGTATGGTTAACTCTCTGCGGGCAGAACCAGCGCGAAGAGGCCGAATCCCAGGAGAGGGTTTATCTGGGGGTTTAAAGGGAGAAGCAGGAGCCCTGCAGTGCTCCCCAAGGGCTCCGGAGGTGCCAGTTCCGAGCGAGTCACACGCTGCAAGGACCGGGAGGACGGTGGCACCAAACTCTGCTGCAGACAGGAGATCGCCTCATCTCCGATAAACACGCTGACATTTGGCAGCCTGACAGCTTCACAGTCCTGTAAGAGGCTTCCTAATTAGAGCCTGGGTGAGAAATAATCCACAACTTGAAGTTTGTCTCTAGCTTCCTTGCTGTACTTTTTTTCTCCTCCCTTTTTGTGCCTTTTTCCCTTTTCAGTGTTTTCTCTCACACATTCTCAGCGCATCCCCTCCCCGCAGGCAGAAGCTGTTTGAAACCCCAGGCAGGATAAAGGGTCACTTTTTCCTGTCCTCTCAGCTCAGAGCAGCTCCCAGCAAAAGCACCCCACGCGATTCCAGCATTGCCCTTGAAGGAGATGGAGAGATAAGGCAGGGGAAAGGACAGTACATGGTGAAGTTTATAATGAGGTAAAGTAAAACCAGTCTGGAAGAAAACCAAGCCAGTCCCATTCGTTCCTAGTGAAACAACTAGGGCAAAACAGGTCTGGATCCAACCCTGAATTTGCTTTCCTCTTCAGCAAGTGCCCCAAACAGCAAGTCATGGCATCCTGTACACGAGTAACAACGAGTAACTGTAACACAGTACCCCGATGCTGCTGTATCATAGTAAGACATTCAACCAGCTGGTCATACAATGAAATACATATTTTTAGCAATATGTACTGGTACACAGACTGACCTTTTAAAGACAAATCATATTCTACTCATTTACTCCATCACATGTATGTTCTCTGAATAGTTCCAGAATAGTTCTTCAAATGCAATAATCTATGGAATTGAGATTATATCAGTATTGGCTAAGACAAGTATAACTCTTTTACTGTATTTATCTCTATAACTCTTTTACTGTATTTATCTCTTAGAAGATTATTTGCTGATGGTGGGATTGACTATTCTCTATTTAATATTCTAAAGTCTTTTCCAGGGTAGTGAAACAAGGTAGCAAGGCTCTTAAACTACAAGCCATTGTGTACACTGCAACAGTTTGAATACAGATACAAACATCAGAATTCCCTTTTTACTAGAGGGTTGTTCTCCTATACTGTCCTCCTCAGTGAGGAGGCATATTCCTATGCCCTGAATAGCCACCAGAAGCAGGCAGAAACTTGGGATTCTCCATTCTTGGCCATACATTACATCAGAGAGCTCTGTATATTACCAGTCAGCAGGATTCCAGATGATGACATGGGAAAAATACCTGCAGGTAGTTGACCATTAGCTCTCTCCAGAGCAAACAGACTTCATTCAAAATATACAGTTGAAGCTATTTCCAGGAAATATTTAATGCTGAGATACTCTGGAAGATCTCCATCTAACATCACTAGAGCCCAAAATGTGTCTTACCCAGAGGACTGTGGGTCCTTGGGGAGCACCTTTCCCTGAAGTTTTGCTTTGGGGTTTGATTATGATTGCTGATGCCCAAGTGCTTCCTGTGTTGCAGATGTCTATGTATGGTGCAGCTGTGAGAACAGAACTGGGGTCCTACACCTTTGCACTGGGGAGAACAACCCTGCACAAAGACCAAAAGGGCCATATCATCATCCTCACCTGTAATGTCTATACTGCTACAATGCTGAGGCTGAGAAAATTGTTTATCAGAATGGTATTTCCAACAAACAGGTGTTTGTGAAGTAAGCAGAGATACCTCATGAGGATTTAATATTAATAAATTCTGTGATTAGATTGTAGCTGTGTGTTTTCTACCAGCCTTCCCTATAAACTGAAGTATGGGTTAGTATGCACTATTTATAGATCTCAGCCCACCCACTTGGAACACCCCTGAAGCTGTGGGAGATGTAGCTGCATTCATAGCCAAACATCATCTCCAGAGTCCACACAGCATCATGGCAAAATTGTGCCTTTCAGCATGGTAGGAACCATGGAAAAAATTAGATGTTGTACTGGACCTAAAATATCTGGCTCCATCCCTGCCCTGATATTTTTGGCATGACAAATGAGTATAGACACAAAGAATGAAGAGAGCATAGAAAAGGGGAAAGCTCTCTGGGAGGACCGAGTGGGGAGGAGATGAGGCAGATCTGTTCCCAAGTGACTTGTTCCTTGGGTACCTGTATTTCCCCGTGGCTGCAAAGCTGGCACAGGGGTCAAAAGAACAGCATTGTACACACAGATGCCTGCTTGAGATAAACCATTTTAAAATTCAGGAGAATCAGTGCCAAGAGCAGGTGTAGTAGCACAGGAGAAGAGAAAAACTGTGATTCTTTCCAATTAAACTTCATATTTCCTAGGTTTAGAATTTCAGTCATTTAAATCTATTTCAGACTAAGTCTTAGAAATGGAAGTTGGCAGCCTGGAGGAATTAATTTTTTCATTATTTTATTTTAAGAGATTAACTCAAGTTGATAGATTTAGAGCATTTTTAAAGTTTGTTGGTTTCAGATGTTTAAAAAGAAATTTAAAATAAACAAACAAATTCCAGTAGAAAATTTGGCAAGAGCTGAATCCTTTGGGCAAAATTTTCCCAGGAGAAACATAGATCTCTGATAAGCAGCAGAGGAGATGCTGTATTTCACAGCTGCAATGCAGATCTGAGGCCTCTCCAGAGACTCCCACATGCTAAACAGGGATTTCTTTAGTTTAAATGCCAGATCTGCTTTGGTCCCAGTGAAACTCCAGAGGGGCATTATCTAGGAAAACAGGGCATGTTTAATCCACTTTATCATTAATGCAAAGAATAGTCTCAATATTTGTGATAATCAAAACCATGTGTTATGGAAGGTCCTTCATATCTTGAGTGGATTAAGCTCTACCTGCCAGCCTTGGCTGGGCAGCTGGGCCATAGTTTGTTTGCAATGTCTCATGACAGGGGTCTGCAGTGAAGCAAGCATCAGCCAGACTGCTGGCCTGACTGGGCACTTCCCTGAAGGATGTGCTGGAAAATTTGCCTTGGTGACTAAGGCTGGAAGTGCCACAGGTGCCAGAGGAAAATAACAGCTCTTAGCAATGCAGTCTCACCAGCTTCATCCTTCTAATCTGTAATGGTTGATGCATTTTCTTTGCAGAACTTTCTCTGCTAATCAAATCTGGACCATTCCACATTTTGACTGGATTTAAAACAAAAAAAAGCTGAAAAAAAAGAATTTCTGAACAGAGCTCTTGGGTTTATCACCATGTGACAGTACTGCCAGTCAACTATCCCCATGATGAAGTCTGGGAACAATCCTTGTGAGCTAAACACAATGCTATTGCACAGATCACCATGCTGATGCTGCTGAGCTGAGGGCTGAGCTGCAGGACCTGCATGCTGCAGTTGGTGAAAAGCCCCAAGGTAAACCACACCCTGCTTCAATGGGTAAATGCTGAAGGCTCCTCACTTGATTAGTCATCTGTTTTACACTAAAACTCTCTCAGAGCCATTCAGCTGGACACAGACCTGGAAGATTTAATGATGTTGAAAGAAGATGGTCTGCAAGAGACCTGGGAGCAGGGATGCTGACCATCCACTGCAGATCCTAGGCAAAAGGAGATGAAAGACAATTGGAGACAGTGTGAGTCCCAAGCTTGGGACCATGTTTGAGGCTCCTGCAAGCAGGATGAGGCTGTCTTAGGGGCTGAGTGAGGAGGCAATCTGAGAATGTCTTTTGAAGGTGGCAGAGAAAAACCCAGGAAAGCATCTGCCCCGTTGGCAGAGGAGGAGCCTTTATCATTTGGACACGACCAGTGAAGGCAGACAGTTGCCAGCCTACACCATGTCTTCAGGGAGCTGCCTGTATGTGCCCAGGCTGCACCACAGTCTCTGCCAGAACAGGCTTGCTTGACTTAATACACCTGAGGGTAAAATGGCAGGCGTGGAGGGAAGCAGTCAGTGAGCAGTGAGGGTTGGACCCTCCATTGCCTGGGGCAGCTGTGGAGAAGGTGACCCTGAAAGGGCCATGGCCTGGGGGGACACAGCCCCTGAATTCGACCCCATCCTTTTCTACCCTTTCACAGCTATGCAAAGTTCCCTTAGGTTTGCACAAGTGAGGGAGAGAGAGACAGCCTCATCTTAGAGATTTCCACCCCCCTGCCCTGTGGCTGCAGCTAAAGTTTTGGAGGGAAGTGGAACAGAGAAACCTCCCCAGTCGTGAGTGTTCCTGGGCAATGCTCACTTTTGCAAGCAGTGCAGAACTTCTGCAAAGCTGCACACCTTTCAGAAGGAAAAGCCATATCATCCCCTTGGGTTGAACATTCTGCTTCCTTCAGACAGATCACCCAGCTGACACTGAAAGGCAGCCTTGGGCAGCTTTTTGAACCCACCCAGCACGATCATCACATTTACCAGGCCTCCAAAGCGCTTCCAAGGGTCTGAAGATATCTTCCATTGCTAGTATGATTACAGCTCTAATGAGATTAGGAGCAAGCTGTTTCTTCTAAACAATGGTGCTATCTCATTCTAACCAATTTAGATTATAATCTGCTCTTCCAGATATTAATATTTTCATATTAATGTAGATCCTTTTATCCCTGTAGCTTAGCACTGGGTTCTGATTTATTAAATAGCTGGCTCCCTCTGGACTAGAAGAGCAGTATGCTGTGTTGTGATGAGCTTAATAACTCACTGCTCCCTATTAGTAAATCACAGACTAGTGCTCCAAATTTGCAGAGAGAATTGGGTTGACTTTCCCCTCAGTCCTCGAAGCATCTTAGTCCTGTTGTGCAAAACTACCTACTAACAATCTTCCTTAAATGAGCCAAGTGCTCTAATATGGGTTCAGCCCACTCGACTAAACTTTTAACAGCAATTTGGGGAGTGAGGGCAAGAGCAGAGTTAACAGATTTCACTGGCTTTTCTCATCAAATAGTGCCAGAGCACTTTTCTGGAGGCACCAGCAATATAACATCCATCAGAATTAGTGTATTTATTATTTTAGAAGAGCTCATGTTTTTTTAATATCTCCAGGTTTGAAGAAAAGGTTGAAAGCAAGGGCAGCCTATTTGCATTGTGAATGAAGTTATCTGCCTCCTCCACCCCTACTCCTGCATCCCCGACTGGAATATGCAGAAATAAATGCCTTCTAATGATCCCTGGGGGGGTGAAGCTTTGATATGGATCTTGCCCGGGGTAGAGTGGTTGGGAGAAGTTCTGCCAGACTGAAACCCACATGGTGTGGGGGAGTAGGCAGTCTTCCTCTGAGTGGGAAAGAGGGGAAATTGGATTATCTTGCTAGCAGTTGGTGTTTTTCTGTCTGCAAGAACTTACAGATGAGAGGCCCCAGCTGGGAAGTTAAATTCAGCCCTCTGCAGACAGCAATGTGTGTTTTCCTCATCTAAATAAAAGAGATTATCCTTTCCAAGTTCTGGAAAGTTTTTTTTTTCCTGATTTGGCTGTGTGCAGGGCAGGTGGGTAGAGAAGCAAAATTGCAGGACTTGAATTTCAGTTTGGTGGCTGCTCAAAATGTTGAGTATGTGTGGCCATGTGTTTGTAAACACAGATTACTCTTTGGATGTGACATCTGGCTTTCAGGGAGCTCCCACAGTAGGCAGAATCACAGGAGTACACACTTCAGTTCCCTCAGACAAATCTATTGTAGGACACTATTTTGCAGTTTACAGCACACTGAATAAGCTCAAAAAACCCCAAATGCAGTTGAAGCCCCTTAATAGAGAAAACCTGTTTAAATGGGCTGCTTTCTGGGAACAAATTGTTGAATAAAAAGAACACCCTGGCAATGGGAAAGTTTTCTGCATTGCCAAGAGGTTCCATAAAAAGACTATTTTACAGCATTAACCCATTCCCTGTAGAAGCCAGAGAATAGCACAGAGGATCAGATGCTGCTTGGGAAGCAGCAGCATGGAGATGAAATAGGGCAGCCAAAAAGGGCTCCCAGCCCTGAGCTCCCTCCCTGAGCTTCAGTGCTGCCCTGGGGATTCCAGCTAAAATGCCAGACCAAGCAGCTTTCCCCTGGGCTGTAGACACACCACCTTCCTAGCAGAGGCCGATACCAGGAATGTTGAGCAAGCTCCCAGACACACAGGATGTGCCAGGGAAGGAGCTAAGGTAAATAACAGATTTTTTTTTTTTTCCTCACAGGGAAAGACAGAGAAGAGAGGATTCTTTGAGAGAGCTATTATAGAGAGAAAGGAACCAAGACATAAAGTGCTGCTGCTGTTTTTCAGTATCAGGATGCCACACAGTAAGTTTCTTAAGGCTCCAGCATCCTTATGCATCAACTGCAAAAACCCAGTAGCAGCATCTTGGGATGATTTGCACTGATTACTTGAGAGTTCCTGAAGGGTTTTAGAGAGAGGCATTTATTCCCCTTGCTCCTTCTGTGCAAACTGTAGGTCAGCCCTGGCACACAGGAGAGAAGTCTGGGCAGGCTGTGGTTGTGTTTTTGGAATCAGGGCTACTTACATCATTTTAAGCAATCCTGCTCCCCTTCCACTCCCCATGGCTTCCTTGCCCATACCCTGCACCACCAGCTATGGCAGCATGCTGTCTGTGTAGCACATGGTGAATGAGACCAGAGAGCTCATCCAGATAAAAATCAACTCTAGGAAAAAAAGAATGTTTATTTTTCAGCTGGATTGGTTCCTGCCCTGGGTCACTGCACAGCAGGGAGACTCAGGGATGAGAGCAAGTGCTGAGGATGGATCTGTAAACTGTCAGCTAGTAAAGGTCCCCACCATCACCCTGCTTTCTACCTCTCTCTGTGGTGGACTAAACTTCATTTTATATAGGGCTTTTCTTTCACCCCAAGTCTAGTTTTCTAAGTTGCAGAGATGTGATTCAACCTACAACCTAGAGCTTGGGAGCCTTCTTATCTCACATAATAACCTTGGAGTGTCAGGCTACATCTCGCTGTGTGGCTTTGCTGCAAGGATCCCCAGGATCCCAAAAACTTTAAAAATTTGGGGGGTTGGACTATATGGGCTTTAAAGGTCCCTTACAACCCAAACTGTTCTATGGTTCTACCTCCTGCAAATAGATTTGTCTATTTATGTGCCACCATCCAGCAGCACTGTGTGTAAATCCAGTCGCAGGAACAATAGAGCTCTCTTATTAGCATGCTGTACAATCCATACATAGCTCTTTCCTTTTCAGCTTGGTTTCTGGTCACAGGCATGCAGCAACTCTGCTCCCAGCTCTGAGATTAGTGACTTTTGGGTAGTGAGTGTGAGGGTCTGCCCCATTCTCTGCTGCAGGCAGAAAAACAAGGGTCAAATCTCATGAGGCACCCTCTCACCAGGCTGCACGAGACTTGTCTGCCTTGTATTGCAAGTGGGCTACTTTTAGCACCAACTGCTTCAGTACCAAAAGGTGTCATGGAATTTTAATGGCCACAGATGGCCACAGCTTCTGTTTCATGTCCTGTCTGAGCCCACAGCCTCAAAGCACCACCACAGCAGCACCATGCTCCTCTTGGGACAAGCTGGGGAGAGAGTGGACTCAGGTGGGTGAGAGCTGCCAGTTCAACACCTCTGCTGCCTGCAGCTCACCCTGAATTTTCCTTTCCTAATACAGAACCTGTTGGCTGTATGGAAATACGATGGAGTCGGGCAACAGAAACTGTAGGTGAATATAAAATAAGATAGTTTCGATCTATCTCCTTGAAAACATTCCAAATCCATGTCCTCAGGGTCTTTGAGGCACATATTAGCTGGAACACCTTCTTTTTGTACTGGATGATTAGATTACCACTTTTTTCCATAGGCAAAGGAAGCATGCCCAGATACAGTTCATAGCAACTGTGCAAATTCATTTTAAGTCGTGGCCAGATGTTGGCAAGAAGAGATTGAAGAAAAGCTCATGCTATTTTCTCAATTAAGTATATAGGAAAATGGATCCTCCCATCCAGCTGTGAGCTTTTCCAGAATACACCCCAGAGTGCAGCTGATGGATTTGCCTCCCACAGCCCATAGGGTTTGATGCTGTTCCAGACATGCTTCATGGGGAGTATTCCATTCAAAATAATTATCAACTTGAATAGAGTAAGTACCAATCTATGCAAAACCCACTTTGCCTGCTGCCTGGGAAAAGATTACAAAGCACATTTGGCTATTGTGTTCATGCTTGTAAATTTTGAAGTCCTGGGTGAGATCTCTGTATCTGGAGAGCATCAGAGAATCTTGAGAGCACTAAGGAAATGTGGAACCCAAATCTTTCTACTTCTTCCTCCCAAAGGAGTCCCAGACTGTATTCAGTAAAAGTCACCCCACCTTCAGTAACTCCTAATAAATCTTACACTAGCTTTAGATTTGGAGAACCCACACATGAAAAACCTGCTCCCAAACTCTCATCTCCCATCTTGCTTACATTAATTTCTCCTTGCTGTCCTTCCCGGACATCCATCACACTGCACCTCCAGCCGGGACAGAGCAGTGCAGTGCAGACCTGACTCACACAGCATTGCCACCATTGCTCCCAGTGTCTCCACCCTTTTCACCACACCACCTAGCAGCCTTCAGGCTCCTCACTAACCCTGCTCCCTTTGTTCTCACAAGAGATCTTCTGCTCCACTGACAGTGGGATGCAGCTATCCACTTTGCTCCTCCAGCGCTAGTTGCTTATTTTCCTAATTGGCCTTGGACTTTTAGCCACTGTGTCCTGGTTTCCAACTGCAACCCCTTCTCTTAGCAGCCTTGCCTTGGAAGGTCTTCACAGCACCACCTCAGTTACACCCTTCCTGGATGACAGCATCCTTTGCAGTGACCCTAACGATTTGCCTAAATTAGTCCCAGGCTTCCGTACTTCGCTTTGCCAGAGGTTTTCCTTACAAGAACTGGAACACTGGCTTTTGAGGCGCATCTCAGTTTAAAATACCCTGAAGGCAAATGAGACAACAACCTATGTGTAGTTTTAGCCCACAACAGACTCCTTGAAGACACAGTAGGTTGGAAAAGTCCCCACTGTGCTCTGAACATGCTGCCAGCTGAGGTGCAAGTACATGTGGTTGAGGTCTGCAGTCTGGCCCACAAAGTTTCAAGACCTAGGCTGCAGTCTGATTATAAAATCTGATTCTGTGGTTCCCAGTATTGATCAAAAATGCCACAGCCATATGACATGAAACATGGATCTAGCACTGCACCAAATTAAACACATTTAGAAAGTTTAAACAAGCCAGTTTTTTCACGGCAAAGTGTTGGAGTAGACCAGTTCCTACACCACACTACTGTCCTGCCAAATCAGCTATAAACTGTCCACCACAAGTAGCCCAAAGCTGATGTAACAGCATGAAGTTGCATAAATTCTGTGTTGTGTGCTTAGACTAGTTTCACAGAAATGCACTTGTGTGTATGGGATTGACCCAGGTTAACTGGGGACTGCTGGGTGATCTGTCAGAGCCCAGACCCACAGTGCTGGTAAAACTTTACCCTTCAGAGCGTTGTGGGGTTATTTCTCACAGGATAAGAGGATAAGACATTATTTTCAGTGTTTGCAGCTGCATAGCTAATCCTGCTGCAAAAGCTGATGCAGAGAGGTTTGTGTGGGCTGTAGACAACTCTGAGGCTCCCATAAGGATACTGGAGACAGCAGCTATTAGTGCTGAGAATCCTCTTTCTGAGATGAAAACTCTTTGCAGGCAGACTGGCTGCTCTGAAGCACATCACATACTGTGAGTGAAATTGTACTGTCTGCAGCAAAAATATTGCAACCAGTCACAAACACAGACAAAGGTGAGAGTAAACAAGCCCTGTGCCAGGAAACGAGCACAAGCAGCAGAAAGGGATGTGTTTTAAGTAAGAGAAGGTGAATGGGAGGAGGTGTCAGAAGCAAGGGATGTTGGAGTGGGATAGGGTAGCCAAAGGAAATGGGGCAGCCAGGCAGAATGGGCACTCAGCTAGGATGGGAAACGCAGGAATATGGGACTCCGGGGTAGGACTGAGCACTCAGGAGGTGTGGGGCTGCCCAGAGGGGATGGGGTGCCCCTTCTCCATCCCCCGGCAGCCTGGGAGAGGGCTGCAGAGACACCGCTTAGGTCTGAAGGGAAAGGAAGGGGTTAACCGGATTCGGATACCCCCCTCTCTGTTGAACTCATTGATTCATTTTCTCTGTTCCTATTTATTTCTCTCACTTTCTTCTTCTCTCTCTTGCAGACTGATTAAAAACTCTTTGAGTTTGAAGGTTTTTGTGTCAAAACAGCTCAGATGCCAGCTGGGTGCCAAGCAGTGAATATTCATGGTATTTAAATGTGACAGTGCGGTGGGGGCTAAAGGACGGGCTAGTTAGCTCTTTTTAGATGGAGATTAGCTGCCTCTTTGCTCCTAATCACCACTGTTGTTGAAATATTACAGCTTCTGTTACAACTATTAATGTCCTAAATGAAGAACAGGCTCCTCTGAATAACATCAAACACAAAATGGTCACTTCCAATTTTAGCCTGTTTCTTTCCTCTTTGCTAATGTGTGTTTTCATTTCTGTCTGGGGACCTGTCTTGGTACCATAGGGTTCAGCTTCAAACCCTTCAGGATAGGAGCTAGCCTGGCCTGAGGGAGCTGCTAAAAACCAAAGGAGCATTCAGGTCTCAAGGCAGGTCAGTAGCTGGCCAGAGCCTGCTATTTAGCTCATGAGGATGGTGGCTGCTTGGAGTGGGGAATGGGTACCAACTGCAGGTCAATCCTCAGGGTAGGCATTCAGAATCTGTTCCTCCAGGTGAAGCCCCTGTTCCCTGCATAGGACGGAGGAAAGTTATTTTCCTGCACCAAACAAGAGTCCAGGGAAATGTGAGTGGATGACCACCACTGGAGTGGTGTGCAGGAGGGCACAGTGCTGTATTGCTCTGGGGGCTGCTGTTTGCCAGGGTCAAAATGAAACCCACAGCCCTAGTTTCCACCAGGAGCATTGTAAATGGTGAGGTAAGCCAACATGCTCCTATTTCAGCTTTGCTCAGATAAAACTCCCACTAAAATCAGAGGCTGGATAAAATCTGTGACAGGGTGGTGTGAGTTGGTCCTTTCATGGCAATATCTGGAGGGAAGCCTGATGGAAAATACCTTGCAGCAAAAGCTGCCCAGATGTCCAGTGCATGTTTGGCCATTTGGAAGCTCTCTGCATTCATCCCCAAGAACTGCCTGCCGTTATCCGAGAGCACGCCTGGCAGTGTGACGAAGAGGAGGGAAAACCCATGTGTGGTCCTTAGGCTCTGGCAAGAAATAGCAGAGCAGAACACCAGGCTATTGATTTCATGTTTGCTTTAAAAACAACCTAAGTGCATTCCTGGAGCAAGGCTGGTCTGGAAGCCTAAATAAAATAATATTCTTCAGCCTTGAAAACTGACACTAGACTTCAATGGGTGCTTTAAAGTCCTGCCCCCAGACTAAGACCTGCACATTTCCTAAGCTCTTGTCTACACACAAAAATGGTGCTACTTTAACTAGACCAGTGTAGCTAAAGCAACACATCTCTCCTCTCTTCCATCCCTTTCTCTTCCATGCATGAAAACTGTTAAAAAGCATCCTTATTTGACAAAACCTTCCTTATTAGAGGGAAATATCCTTCTACTAATACAAGACTCATTAGTGTCAGCACATCTAAGATAGCATTACTGTTTTGGTAGCAAAAAATCACATCCATAAACAGCATGCTTAGTCCATCTCAGAAGGGATGCACAGAGCAAGCCTACAGAAAAAGGCAGGCAGAATAGGTCTAATGCATCTTCCTGATGACAAGGCTTATGTCCTGCTCTCCACAAAGTGCAAATGATCCCATCTGAGATAGTCAGGGACTCCTAGGACTCTCACAAGCCTGTGCAGTCTCTGGATAAAATATGTGCACAGTATTTATAATGTACAGGCAGCACCACAGAACTCAGACCTTCCACAGCATAAGCAGATCAACAGAAACTAGAAAACAAACAAGAATTCCCCTAACAACCAAACAGAGGCCACAATGCATTCACAGACACAAAAAATAGATTTGCATGCTGGTCTGTCAGAAATGCTAATTTCCATAGATGGTATCAGAAATATGTGGACCTGATCCTTTGAAATTCTTTCCTCACAGGAAAATTGCATTGGCTACCACTGGGCTCCTGAAGAAAAAGAAAAAAACCATGCAGGAGATAATATATTCCCTTCTAGCAGAACATCAGGACTATGGATTTCAACAAATTGCATTTGATATTTAAGATACTTTTGAGCAATGCAGTTGTACAGGAAAACCAATATAATTTCTCAATAGTACCTTTGTAAAGGCAGATTGGTAATAATAATAAGAATCATCATCATCAAATTTCTACCTTCTGTCTTGATGCTCTCAGGATTTTCCTGCATCAACCTTATTCCCACTCCAGCTGAACAACTTTCCAAATTTCTAAATGCTGTACTTCAAGCTTCACCAGTTCTGATATCCTCAGTAATAATACCAAAACTTCAGGTGCCTTATCCATTGAAGTTAGGATGACCTAAATAGCATTATATTTTCCCTTCAGCAGTGGTTGTTTCATACTTTTTGAGTAAATCAGATGGCACTAAGTACATACTCCTGGTGGAAGAAAAAGCTAAAGACAGATGGATGTGGCTCCCAACAGGCAGCAGTTTGAAAACATGGCACCAAATACATCAATAATCCCAGTCTGTTCTTTGGCATATCGCAGTGCCTTTTGCCTTCCTCAGATAATTTTCTCCAAAAGTGTTCAGCCCCCCTGACAAATTTTGAGCTCCAAAGTCTGGAAATGGAAATATCCACAATGCAGCCATAACTGAGGCTCTGGAAGTGGCATAGTAGTACAGTCAGAAATGCAAAAATTCCTCAAATGCACTAACCATAGTGAAAATAAATGTGGAGGCACTGTTTGTCAGGAAAAATGAAGGTACTGGCAGTCTGGCAAAGTTCTTCTGGAGCAGCTCTTTCTTGCTGCAGGGTTGGAAGCCCCATGCTCAGAAGCTGGGCAGCATCACAGAGCTGTGGGTGTCCAAAGCTCCCTGCTCCCAAGTGGAGCAGGCGTGCTCAGAGCTGGTTAGCTAAACTGCAACAGGACAGGAAAATGGGGGAGCAGTTCCCTAAGTCAGAAGCAGACTTGTCAAACATCTGTCACGTTCCAGTATTCCCACTTGCTGGTCAGGAACCTGAAACAAAATGAGAACCTACACTGCCAGGGCATGCATTATCAAATTCCTAAAAACTTTCCTTTCTGACAACAGTGATCATGGAGAGAAAACATCTAACTCTGATCAACTGTTTGACCCCCTGCAGCCCACAGGAAAAAAGGACACAGAGCAGTAGGCACTACTTCTCTTGGTTGCAAGTGTCTGAAGGCATCCTCTTTGCTTCATAATTCTGTTGTTCTTTTAATCGAGGGTTGCAGATGCTGTTAATAAGTATTGATTTCTCAGCTACTGTTTGTGAGTAAAACAAATTGAACATGGATATCCACATCTTTCTTTCACTACAGCTATGTAATCTCCTCTCTCCCCACTTTCTGGTTCACCCAAACCACACAGTTGCATTCTTTGCCTCTTTACAAGTCTCAGCTTCCCTCTCTCCACTCCATCTGTCCTTCTTCAAGACTTCAACTGGTGACCCCATGCCCTGTTCAGTGCCTTCCCCTTCCTGCTCCCTGGTTCCCTTTGTGTCCTTTCAGCAATTCTGTCTTTATCATGCTGATCTCCCCTCCTCAGCACAGTGCTACAAAGACTTCCCCAGCTCCTCCAGGGGCACCACTCTTTAAAGCAATCCCTTCTCATCAGCAGGATCTCTCTTTATCACATGCCTCTTGAGTGTTTGTTTCACCTGCCTGAATTGATAGGTGCAGACCAGTGTCCAGATCTGACTTATGAAAAGATTAATAATGAGGATTTTAATTTTTATAATTTGCATGGCTGTCCATTACAACGGACCTTCACAATTATGAAGTTGTCTCAGGTCCCCACCATCTCCTGGTGGTCCAGACAGCCCAGCTAACAGAGCCTTTCCTGTCCTGTTTGGCTAGGAGGTAGATGTCCTTTCTTTCTGCTCTGAAGCTGCCTTCAGACTGGGTACTTGCCCTGCACACTCCAAGCCCACCAGGCTGTTTGCTGAAGCAAAACCCAGTTTAGCTGTGAGAGCTCACCCAGAGACCCCTGAGCTCATGGTGCTCCTGCACTGAGCAAGCTGCAGACGGGCTCTGAGGAATACCTCAAGATTCATCTCATTAAATCCTCTCTCTGAGACCATCTCCTTTCTTTTCCAGCTTCCAGAAGTAAAAAAAAAAAAAAAAAAACAAACACTTGCTGACTGTTAACAACGGATGGACTACTTTGACACTGGACTGATGCAAGTTAAAGCAAGGGCTGAGGGCACATGATACAGGAAAGCTTCCTATGAGAAAAGCTGGAGGTAATCAATCTCCTCCTAAGTGAAAGCTGACTGAGAATAGGTGGTAAAAACACAAGCACATCTCTCCTTTACCCACAGCTCAAAGCATTCAATTGCATGCATTCCTGCTAATCCTGGCATCATGCCTTCTCCATGTACATCTCCAATATCCCTGCCTCCAAGAATGTTCTTCCAAACTGACCTACTGTTCATGCACTCCTTTTCAGAAGTATTTTCATGAGAAATCAAGAGAATAGAGGCTACATGAATGAATATTTCCAATCATTCACCCCTCACCATATTTGAATTTTCTTGCCTTAATCATCCCTTTTGGCCGTCTGGCACATGTCTTGGCACAACACATGTCTTCCCTCACAGCTTACCTGAGAGGCTGAAAGGATTTTTCTGTATCAGGGCACATAAGATCAACACTCCTGTCTAGTCCATTCACCAGAACAAACAGGGATATGCCTCACACCCAAAAGCCCACTTGTGTGTCTGCAGCAGAAGGCACAACAGTGACAGAGGTGACAGACCTCCCTGGTAGCTGCTTGTTTGCTGACTCTGCTGGTGTCTGTCTGCTCTTCCCTGTGCATGGACCCTCAAGCCTTGCCCTTCCCACCAATTCAATGTCCACTTTCACTTTCCAGTCTCTATTTTCATTTTCCTCTTGCTTTTAATTTCTTTCTGTCAATCAGGACACTGTTTGGTTACTTCATGAACTTATTATTTCAATTTTTTTAGCAGAGCTTACATCTTGTTATGGATTTGTTCAATAAAATTACCTGCATTTGCAGGAGAGCCTGTTAACATCTCAAGGCACTGCCTCACTACAGATCTGTCAAGAAACATCAAGCAAAAGCAGGAAACTGAATACAGAGTCTGGATTCCTTTCACGAAACCAAGGGCTGGCTTTTCTCCAGGGTATGCAATGTCCCTTCTGCCACTTGGACCTACAGTCAGCTCTGCAGGCAGGAGCTCTGAGTGAAGAAGCCCTGCTAGTAGAGGGTTAGTAATGGCACAGTCCCTTAAAGCAGACCCAGCTTCAGGATCTAAACCCTGGACAGGATTAATTACCCAGCAAGCAGCTTGTTAGAAGCTGTGTTGGCACACAGATAAGGGGAACTGTAATGGAATCTGCCAATTAACCAGCCGATGGTGCTGAACTAAATGTGACCCCATCGTTAATTGTGGTTGTTTCTCAGCAGTTTTCTCATCACATTGGGTGCTCAGGAGAGGGAAGAGAAAGAGGGCTTATCCAGGTGCTTAATTTATTTCTGCTCACAAACAGGAATCATGGGATATAAACTTTATGACAATTACATGGCAGAGCTTTAAATCTTATTACATTCACTCTTCCTGAAAGAGAGGGGAGATGAAAGTCTTGGAAAAGCAGAAAAGAAGGACTCCTCACACTTTTCAGCAGAGTAAACAGCTGTCCAATATAATGAAGCCTTCTTAAAGTAGTTTACCTGAAGGTAAATATTCTGTGTGAGTGGTGTGTGAGAGGAATTCCTCTCCCTCTATCTTCCACATGGCCTGTGGCCCATCTGCACTGTGCAGAACTGAGCCGGTGCTCTCAAAGAAAGCTGACATGAAAAGCTCAGGATGGCCTCGAGCTACAGCTGTGGATCTGGCTCCAGACTTCCCCTCAGTTCAGAGGTGTTTGAATCTCAGCCCCTTGCAGAGCTTTTGAGCCAGATGGAAGATCCAGGAATGAGTTTCCTTAAAAGTTCAAGAGGGTTCAAGAGGTTTTGCTTTAAATCCATCTCTAGGGATGACCTAAAGTAGTCAGTGATGCAGAACAAAGGTCTATCTTCTTGTGTCTGCTTCCCTAAAGGAAATGCTTGGACAATTCTTTGTTTGGAATTAATCTCACATGCTCCTGAACAGCTAACTCTTCCCTGGAGTAGGACTGTATTGAAAGAATGTCAGTCACAAGAACTAGTACATTAATTACTAAGTGTGGCTTTGCTTCCTGGAGGACGCAGAATCTGCACTGATCTAGCCACAGCTAGACCCCTAACACAGCCTCTGCCATATCTACCTTGGACTTTAAGTCCATCTTCTTCTGCATCCTGTCCAGCAGTAGCCAATGTGGCATTTTAGAGAGGAACAGGATGGAAATTCCCCAATCTCTTGCAATATTGAGCAAAGAAACTCCTTGAGCTGGAGGCTGCATCTGCATCTCAGTTTAGCATCCCTATTTAACTACTTTCACAACTTTTCCAAGCCCTTCGAACTCATTTGTTAGCATGTCACTGACTTGTGTCCTGTGGTAAACAGTTCCTTTTTCATGATAACTTTGTTCCTTGTCCCCTAGCTCCCATGCTGTGGTAAACAGTGAATGATCATTCCTTATTCACATCTGCATGCACACCACGACTTGACCTCAGCTGTCACTTTTTCAAGCTGAAGGGCTTGGTTACTGTCCCTTCATAAAGGAGTCATTTCATACCTGTTGCCTCAATGTTTGTCCCTCCTGACCAACAGCTCTTCAAAATTTCATCCTGTGGCTGCTCCCAGCTCTGTCCCTGCCTCCCACTCCCTGTCAAAGTCTTCTGTCACCTTGCAGGACTCCTGCCAGCACTGCCACACTTTTTCTCATTTCACTGCATCCTCTTTCAGGGAGCAACTGCAGGCAGCATTCAAGACACATATGTACCATGGATTTATACAGCAGTATAATGATGTTTTCTGTTTTGCTGCCAGTTCCTTTCCCGGCTGTTCCCTCCTCCCACCTCCAGTCTGACTGATGCTGCAGTTTTCCTCCCCAGGATGGCTCCAAATCTCCCTTCTGGGTGGTAACAGCTAATGTGTACCATCCACTTATCATTGTTTTTCCCCAGTTACTTCTACATACATCAACATGGAATTTCATCTGCCATCCTATCACCCACTCACTCTGTATCCTGCAGCTCTTTGTTCATTACAGCTTATTACAGCAATCTCGTGGAAAAACAAGCTCATTAGGGTTGAGAAACTCACGCCTTATTCCACTGACTGAGGGGCTGCCTGTGTTGGAGGTGGTGCTGACTGCTTGAATTTCTTCCCAGCTATTAACAGAGGGCCCAGTGTGCACTCCCATCCCCTACCCAGAGGGGTAGGACTGATTGAGGCTCCTTCATCAGCCAAAAGGGCAAAGGATCACATGCACAACACACCATTATTTCCCTACTGCTGGCAACTCTCTGCCTACAGACTGCTAATGGCAGTCACCTACCCACATTCTCCTCCAATGCTACCCTTTCCCAGCATCACAGATCCTTAACAGAGGGAGAGAGATCAGCTGAAGCAAGACTCTTCCCAGCACAGCCCAAACCTGCACATTAAGGATCCACATGGAGCAAGGAGAAGGGTGGTGCTCTGGTCAATGCTATCAATATTTATCATAACAGAGGGGCAAACAACAGCAGGAAAACCCAAACCCTTACTGCAGCAGCTGCTTGGACCCTTTAAAATGGAAGAGATCAGGGCCAAGGATGTTTTCTTCAGCTGTGTATGCCATGCAAAAGCCCCTTTTCCCAGAGGGGTAACCCAGGGTGTGAGGGGTAACCTGGGGAGACGTGACCTCATATTACTGTCAGTTATGTTTGATAATTTTATGCCACTATTTCTGGTTATAGTCTGTTATAACCACCTAAACTATTCCCCTACCTTGTGGAACTCACACCTGGCAAGCACGTGGACATATATAATCTCATTTTTTTCAGGCTCCTTGTTATCTATGTTGCCTTTTTTTTGTCATTTCCCTCACCAATCAGCCTCTTCAATCCTACAGCACTACATCCCAGTGCCCCTCCCTGTACCCTCATGGATTTATCTATACCTTTCTACTGTGATACAGCCCAGGACTGAAAGCAGTATACTTTGTTTGGGATGCATTGAGAGGAAACAGTGCCTCCCTCAGCTGTGGTTTGATGCCTTTCCATATGTAGATAAAAATCTCCTTAGCTACTTTTTTTTCCCTACCATAACACACTGTAGACTCACATGATTCAATTTGCTGTCTACTATCACCCTCACATCTCTTTTAGCAAAACAGCTTTCTAAGCCCGTCTTCCACTAAATCACTCTGGGCCAGCTGACCTAAATGAATTGCACCAGTTAAAAATTTGGCTTTCTATTTGGTGTCTTTTTGAGGCTAACCAACCTTCTTCATTCCAGGTCAAATCTCACTCCACTTCTTGCTCCAGCTGCTAATCTTTGCAGTTGCTAGGTCATTTTTCTCAAGAGAACAGTTGTAACTCCCAACTCTGATATCATTTGTTCACTTCCACCCACAGAGCCCACAAGATAACTGAGTACCAGCCACCTCTAGAAACTTTTCTCCCTAGAATATTGCATTTCATTTCCATCTGTTTATACACTGTCTGTACATGGTGTTCTGCTACCCCACAGCCCAGGTATGAGAATTGCTTTCCAGAATGACTGGAAATGTGTAGGTCAAACAAAGCTGGACCTGACTTTCCACTTCTCCATTTCTGTTTCATTGTGGCCATGCCAGAGTGGAGACAGATGCTGTGTCACAGCAAGGTCTGAAAGAGCTGCTCCATAGCTCATGTCTACCTCTTTCACAAGCTTTTTCAGGTTTCATCCAGCCCTGTAAAGCAGGACTAGTTCTACAAAGCCCTTCCATAACTAGCTCTGCAGTGCACATGTCTTTTTGACAGATGCCCAAAATATTGCACAAGAGTTGCCAGGATTTAGACCCAGATAACAAGATGATCTCAGCCTACGTCTCCCTACCAGCAGTGGGAGGCTTCAGGGAAGTGGTAGACTTGTCTCAATGTGTTGATGACTGGCTCTTTGTTGCCATGAAACTCTGAGATTAGCTCAGTCGATTAGAGCATAGTGCTAATAATATCATGGTCAGTGTTTGATCCTCACATGGGTGATTCACTTAAGAGTTGGACTTGATCTTTGTGGGTACCTTCCAGAATATCCTGTGATTCTGTGAAAGGATAGGATGCTAAAAGGGTTTTTTACTTGCTCTTTGGAGGGCTGGCATTCACAGATGAAGTGAAGAGTTTGGTAGAGCCTCCTAGCCACACAAGACAATAATCAGATGGAAAGCTGGCTGCAGTGTGAAAGAATAATGGGGGATGACAGAGTGGACAAGTATCTAATCACATTTTTACCATGCTTGCCCTGAGAAACACAAAGAGAATCCTTCCCAGCCCATACAGTAACCAAAAATATGTTATCCCCTCTATAGCAAAGAAACACCCCATCCTGTTCACACAAGTTCCAAAATTTCGTGTTCATATTGGAAAACAGCTGCTGCAGATGTAATAAAGTA
The DNA here is from genome assembly GCA_030060385.1 of Muscicapa striata striata. Taxonomy (NCBI): domain Eukaryota; kingdom Metazoa; phylum Chordata; class Aves; order Passeriformes; family Muscicapidae; genus Muscicapa; species Muscicapa striata. The sequence continues at coordinate 5,196,373 of JAREIS010000056.1, read as the reverse complement.
TATTGGTTCTGGGACAAGCAGAGGAGTTAGAAGAATTAGCTACCCGTGGTGCTGGCAGGGCAGGGCTGAGAGACCGGACAAGGTGGCTGCAGGCTCCTCTTCCTGAAAATGAAGGTTGAATGTACCCGTGGTCGTGGCTTGTGCGGCTCCTGGAGAGAATGGCGCCTGGCTTTGCAATGGAAAACCTAAGGCAGGCAAAATTTATTTCTCCAGATCTACTCTTTTTATTTTCAGAGTGGCTATCTTCAAAAGCAAGTAAAGAAATTGATACACGTGGGTTTGAAAGGCTAAGCCTGACTCTGTGAACAGCTTAATTCAAAATAAGGCGGCACATTCATACATTTCCCGATCAGTTCTTAAGGTGTCAGGAGCTTTCTTGGACCAGCAGGAATTGATCACGTTAATTCTTTGACTGCCAAAGTCTCTGCGTGAGCTTTCATAAACTAAGCAGCACCTCAGCTGTACTTGCTGGTAACCTCCAGAGCAAGTCAGCTGTATGGGTTTACCAAGGAATTCCAGAGATTCCTGTTTATATTCCTGTTTATCATTCAAATCACCTTAACAACAATTAGCACAGATAAGACAGGTAGTGTAGGACAATGGATTTCCTCCATAGATTTCCTTTATCCTCTGCAGAAGGTCTGCCAGACTTTCACACCTCAGTCTACCTCTTTAATGTGTTCTCAATATCCATACAAAGGCAGTGCTCAACGTTTCTGCTCTTTACAGCAGCTGGGGGAAGGCCCTGCAGTCTGTGCCATGGAGTTGGCAGGATCCAGACTCCCACTTGGACTATGGCTCTATGGCTCTACAGGAAAGCAGGCCCAGCTGGAGGCTGGAGGGAGCCCAGTGCCAGCTCAGTGTGAAGCACTATATACCAGAAACACCTGGGATGTCACTTGCCAGCTCGAATTTACTTTTTAAAAAAAAAAAAAAAAAAAAAAAAAAAAAAGGCATTTTGTCCCTGTAGACTTGATGCTGGATCAGGTACTACACTATTTCCCACACCTCCTCCTCCTTCCCTGCAGCTAACAGAGGCCAGTACCATGTGCTATGCAATTTAACTACCTAGGCAGAAAATCATTTGGGCTCCCTCCTGATGCAGACGAAAGTCGTGCAGCCTCGGGAGGCATTACCGAAGGTACAGCCATGCTCTCAAACTCAGCACCTGCATGCTGTGCAGCTGGCTGGGCGGCTCCTTCCCCAGGCTCCCTAATGTCCCCAACATGTGTGACGGCTTGGTAGCAATGAAGGGCTTCATCCCCTTCACGATCTGGCTCCTGCCCCTAGGGGATTAGCACAACATATTTTAAAAACCCTTCTGGGAGCTCACTCAAGCTCTCTGTTTACACAGCAGATTGGTGGCTTCTCGTTTGAAGTCAGGATTTAAGCTGTTCTTTCTAATTACAGAGAGACTCTGAAACCTGAGAGATCTCTGCTGGTGAAGACTAAGCACAGAGGAAAAAAAAAAACAAAAAACCCAAAAAAAAACAGTTGCATAGGCAGAACAATGCTACATCCAAACCCTAGAGTTTGCTATAAACAGAAGGCCCCTGCAGCAAAATGGGACATATGCTGTTATTCGCCCCCTATAGTCTCTTTTCATCATGCTGTTTTCTGCTCATCACCTCTGTTCCTTGCAAGTATCACCAGCATTCAAGGACATTTGTTCCACTTTGTCTATTACAGAGGATGAGAGATAGTAAAAATATGTGAATCCCAGTGAACTTCCCTAGATAGATGAATGAAAGCCAGGGTATTTCCATCCTCTCCAAACTGACGGCTGCCATGGGATATAACTACATTAGCAGATTATACACTGAAATTAATTTGAACTGATCAGTCGCTAATGTTTCCATTAGGAGAATAAAAATGAATATATTACTACCCCATTTCAGAAAGGCAGTTAGTTTTTAAATTATTATTTTGTAACTCTTGTGTTTCTAAGAGGAAGAAAGTGATGCCCCAGTGCTTTCCTTCCTGTGTGGGTGCTCCTTCACTGCTCCCTTCAAGGAACACAGGATGGAAGACAAGATTTGGGGCAAGGTGGGACAGCAATGTTTGCCCCCTCCCTCCCTGAAGAGGCCCTTGTCTCTGAACAGTGCAAGGCTGAGCCTCCCTGGGGCTCCCAGACCCTGCTATCAGCTGTGCTGAGATGGGACACTGCCCCAATTTCTTCCCTGTCACCAGCAAGTGTGGTGTTTTGGCAGTTGACAGAGGAGGCAGGAGGTGGAAGCAAGGTGAGAAAATACTTTGGGAACTTTCCCAGCATGACAGAAATAGTCCTGCAGCAGCACAAACCCACAGCTGCTTGGTTCCCAGTTCGCCTTGGGAGCGTGAGCCAAGTGGGGAACACGTTAAATTAGAGAGTAACACGTTTGAAACAAGCTGAAACACACGGTTTAATCACGTTCTGAAAGCAAGTCCAGTCCTTTCCTCACCCGAGTCTCCTCAGCAGAGAACTGCTCTCTGTTGCCTGAGGGCAGTGCTTGTCCCCTTGGCTCACTCTGCACTGAAGGGCCAGCACTTTAGTAATCAGATTAAGAGCCTCAAACAACACCTGTGTTTGTTCTCTGACTTAAAGGCAAAATAATTATAAATTATTGTTTTCCTGTAAATTAAAAGACTGTTTCCTCTCCTCCTGATTTCCAATTTGTTCCCTGAATAAATACATCAGAGCATTAACTACTTGGATCATACCAATCTCGGCAGGCTTCATAACACTTACAATCTCTTATCTGAAATGATTTAAGGAAAGGGGGCCATAAATCCCATTGAAAGTGAATTCCTTCCAGTGCTATCTGCTATTCAAATGGATATAGGCTGAATAATTGGACCCGATTAATTAAAAGCTGCAGGGCACCAGTGGGAGAGACTAATGTGGGTCTTCACTGAAACCCTCCCCCCAGATTCCTGCATTATTTTAAAAGACACAACCCCCAGTGCTCTGGCTTCATTTGCTCCAGACCAAGTGACACCAGGGTGGGATACCTATGTCCTGTGCTGTGCATGACATGTTCCTTTTGCCCTGCAGAACAAACACAGCAACAGCAGCACAACGCTGTGGCACGGGCTCCTCTACTTAACTAAGGGACTCCTTGCACATATAGCAAGTGATACATCTTAAATGCTTCTCCAGAGCATCTAACCAAAAATCATTACATTAGCAGCCAAAAAAATTACATCAGGAACTTACACTCAATGTCCCATCTGGATCACATGGTGGACACAGCTGCAATACCATCTGCCTGCCCACTGGTATGGCCTGAGCTACAGAGAAAACACCACCTAAGTGTAATGGTATTTCTGTGGTTGAACCAAGGTGTGATGGTGAGAATTTGATGCAAATTTTCTGCCCCATGTTCCCAGTTTTAATGCCATTTGGGTAAAAAAAAAAAAATCAGTGAAACAAGGCTGTGCCAGAGACAACCTTTACAGGCAAGATAAGTATGATTTGATGGGAAGCAAATAAAAATAAAAATTACCCCAGTTCTCACACTCACTTATTTACTTCTATAATCACTCTCCTCTCTTCCCTTTTACTATTGGACCAAGTCTCAGCCGAATCTCCCATAGGTGTTTGGCAACAACTGAGCTGAAGCCAAGCCCTTTAGGAGTTGATGTTAGGAGCAGAAATCACCACTGTGAAATCTGAGACGGCTTTCACACATATAGTGGGAAGAGAAGAGCACAGGCAGAGAGGAGCTTTACCAAATCTGCAGTGTAAGTCATTATTCTCCCATTTCTAAGTTAAGATCACCAGCTTTCCAGCCTGAATATTAAGCATGGAGCAGCAGTGAGACTGCTGTGGTGACGAATTTTTATTTCTTTGTTAATGGGAGATACAAACTGTGAAGGAAAAATAGTGAATAAAGCAGATAGGGGAGCAAGAGAGAGGGCAGAAAAAGCTACTAGATGTTTCTGATATTGGGAAAACTGTTCATACAGAAGTTAATACTGCAAATTTTATTTCAGAGGAGAAAAAGGAAAATTACACCCACCCTAATGCATACACACTTCACCACAGCCTCTCTCTCTCTGGCACTGAATCTGCCATGTGGGGAGAGCAATAGCACTGATAGAGCTGATGCTGGGCAGCTTCTCATGGGCTCCTGTGTCACATCATAGAGCAGTAAGTTCTGCTGGGGTAAAAGGCTTGTTTTCTTGCTAGGGGCTTCTCTGCTCCCTTGTATATATATATGTGTGTATATATAGTCTTAGCTCATCAACTTCTAGAGAGTTCCACTCTAAAATGCCCAGCAGAAGCAAGAATGAGTTATTCTGATGCACTCAAGCAGACAAAAACACTCAAAATGACCCTCAGCTCTTTGGATTTCATTGAGGTTTTTAACTTTTTAACCACCTGTCACAGAAAATTATTAGGAAGGGAAAAATTCCCCTTATTAAAGTTAAGGCAAGGCCAGTGTCAACACTTCTGTAGGGTAGCACCTCTGTCCCATATCTGGCTAGCTTTTCTTTAGCTTACTGATTGCTCCTGAGAGCACGACCTGTGTTTTCTTCAGCTGCATGTTTTTCTGGTGTTCAACAGAATAAATCTTCTGCAGTGACACTGTGCTGAAATCCCCAAAGCTAATGAACTTTATGTTTCTGGGAACTAATTATTTGAAATCTACATTTTAGTAATGTCCTCTTGTTTAATGAAACCTCGACTCTTTCTTGTTTAAAAGCACCTAAACCCATTTTCTTTTTCTTTCTGCTGTCACAGAGTGATCAGACACATGCAAAGAGGTCATCAAAAGAGAGAATTTAAGTTCTTAATCCACGTGATATACTGGTTTACAAATCAGATAAAGAAGTTCCTGGTCCTCTACCTCTTGCTGTTTCTTCCCTGGCTATGTTGCAGCTCCCTGCCTCCACAGTTGTGACAGAATAAAACAGTTCATAGGCCATGATGCAAATTGAGCACAGAATGATCTAGGCAAAAAAATAACTTTTTAAAAATCCCCTTTAGTTACTTTTTCACAATGAAGTGTGTACTAGAGGATGAAAGTGCCTTTCTCCTTTGGGATAATACAGTTTCCCTACACGACTCTTAGCTTGCCACAGTACCAAACTATAAAAAATTCCATATATTTATTTAAAACGGTTCTTGTGTCTAGAGAATAGGAAGGAATAGGTAGGCCAACAGAAAATGTCAGCCACATAGTCAGTGACAGCCTTCTTTTTGTAAGGACTCCAGAGTTAGATTCTCAGTGGCTGACTCCAACATCCGGTTCCACCCAAACCTGCTACAAATTGAACAGTATTTCCTTAAAATAATAAAAAAATGGTAAAGCTTCAACTCCTTGGGACCTCAGTGGTGATAGCTGTCATGGTGCAAACTTAAAACAAGAGAAGGACTTGTCTGACTCCAGTGCCAGACAGGTGTCCTGAAATTTTGTACCTGAGAGTTCCTTGAATCAAGTGTGGTCTCACACAGATTAATGTTTCACTAACAGCCCCTGTGCCATGACCAGGGCCAGTTTTCCCCTCCCAGGCACCTCAGAAGGGAGCCATGGGCTGTATGGGCAGACAGGGCTGCTGTTCCCTAAACAGTCTCAGGCCATGTGTGAGAAAGAACATGGATTTGAGATGAGATGAATAAAACCCAATTCCCCAGAGTACAAAAGGGGAGGGAGGTGCCTCTATATAAACACCAAAACAAGGTCTCCTGCAGTTCAGGGAGAGGTGAAGCCACATCAGAGCTGAAGGACAGAGAACTGTTGGTCTGATGTGAATCAAACACAAGCAGAGGAAGAGGGCTCCACCTCCCCTTGAGAAAACCAAAAGCAAGACAGTGTGTTGAGAGCTGGGTTGGTTTCTAGAAACATGCACAACAGCATTAGAACAAGCTCTCTTTACCTAGCAGTGTTCAGGACACAAAAAATACAGTAAAATGTATTCACTGTACCTGCACTGGTAAAGTCCATGGACTGTACAGAGTGGGCAATCTATTTTGACCTTCCCCTAAATCCTACATTTCCTAGGAAATACAGCTCCTTAGCAGAAAAGTCTGAGGCCACTGACAGGAAAATGAAGAGGAATGCTGTTTTCTGAAAGTAATAATAAAAATTCAAGCATTTTACAGGCACTGAATTTTGTCACAGTAAAAGCCAAGAAGCCTTGTAAAATGAAAATGAGTCCATAGCTGTGTGCTGTGTGGCACTTGCTGAAATAAGGACTCCAGTTATTTGTGTGGGGGGAGGGAAGCCACAGGTACTCTATTTCCCTGCTGTATTTGCTTAAAATGCCAAGGGCATGTGATGGGTTGATCCTTTCCTATGTAATGACTCGGAATATCCCTCTTCTCTAACACTGTAAGCAGCCTTCTTTCAGGGGCAGTCCTTTTCCAGCTCAGGCATTTGCCAATCTGTTCTCCTGAGGTGAGCAGTGGAGGGCCCTGATCTGCTGGAGGAACACAGAGCTGTACAGATGTTTTTGCAACCATCACAGGGACAAGAGGGCCGTGCCACCTAGCTTTGGTGGGTCCTCAGCTTCTACTAGGTCTGTCTGTCTGTCACTCTCCACTGGCCAAAGACAGAGTGTTGGGAAGGGAATGCATGGACACTGTGCTGAGCCTTTTCTTGTGAAGCAAGAACACTACCACAAGGAAGTGGAAGGGGATGAGTAACACTGATATGGAGGGAAATATAGGGAAATGGGAAAACAGTGTGCAAAGAGCTGGAAAGTGCTCAAAACCTCAGCAAGCAGTTCTGAAGCACATATCAACCCATTTTACTCCAGAGTGACCCAAAGACAAGCCAGGCAGACACCAGGACACAAACACCTGTGTGTGTACTCAGATGAGCCCTTTCTGGCAGGTGAGTGATGCAGATGACAAGGATGATGTGCTGCCATAAAGACAGAGAGGTATCACAGGCATCAGGGCAAGTGATGCTTTCATTCCCAAGTACACCCGTTCAATTTTGTTGCAGACCTATACAAACACTTTAAATGTAGCCAGGAAAGCTGCACCCACTTAGAAAGATCTCTGATTCTCTTCTCTGAAGAATACACACCACTGAGGTCTGAGTAACCTGGCTTTAGCTTGGGACCATTAGATTCACCTCCTCACAAATGCCAGAGGGGCTTTCCAGCATAGTGCAAGAAACCTGAGCTTTTAAATTGCCAAATGGAAAAACACTAGGAGCTTTGTAAAGAGTTCCCATACAACAGCAGAGAAACATCATATTCTTGTGGATCATCTGAAGACATCTGCAATCCTTTTGCTGTGACCCTGTGCAGGTACAATCGACCTGTGCAGGAAGCAAGAAGTGTCCAAGTATGGCAGCTGTGCCACAACAAAGCCCCTGACCCCAGAACTGACCCCCCAGGGCCCACTGTGACTCGGGCCAGGTGGAGAGCTGCTGGTACAGGGACAGCACAGTGACTGGGCGAGGCTGGAGGGCCCCAGAGAGCAGGAAGGCTTTCAGAGCACACAGGAGAGAGAGGCTGAGGGAGGCTAGGCAAACCATGAATTAAGGTAATACATATTGAAGGCAGTGTCCCAAAGCAGCTTTCAATAAAGCTACTGAGGATAATTGGGATTTGAATGTAATCTGCAACACTGAGGCAAGGCTAAGCTAGCATCCTGGTTTTGCACACCAGGGACATGTGGAGACTGATGAGATCAGCTCATGCAGAAAGAACTGCTTTCCAATTCTCTTTTTAGGAGTGTTTTTCTGCTTTATGAAACTGTAGATAAATTCTCATCAGCAACAACAATATCAACAATTAACACCGTAACATATTCAAGTCCCTGGATCTTATTGTGCTAAACATGACTCTGCCTCTTCAGCATGCTGGTGGCTCAGTAGACTTGGCATAAACAATTGGCAGTGGTGGGGTGTCACAGCAGGGCATCTTGTTACTGCTCATCAAATATCAGCAGCTTCCGCTGTGTGCCACAGGAACGGGCAGGGAAGTGTCTAATCTTACCCAGCTCTCAAGTGTGATTGTATCAGCACTTTTCTGACATGCAGTTAGTTGGGTTCTAGTAAAAAACCTGTCACTCCACCTTTGAGTAGATGATAGTAACATTTCACCTACCTCCAAAGAAAGAGACACTTGCTAGAGATTAAATCATAAACTCTGTCACACTCTGCCAGTTTTAAAGTGCATGAGGTAATAAACCCTGCATCTCTCTGGCAGTAAACAGCATGCAATTAGCACAGAAAACTCTCCCTGAAATACTTCTTGTAAATTAAATGCCTGGGACCTTGCCTCAGTGTAAAAAGCATGACAGAAGTAGACAAGAAGGACCAAAGGCTTTCCAGTGAGTCTTTCCTAACCTCCCCACACAGCCCTTTTCCTACAGACATGGGAGAGGGAAGAAAAGCACTGAGTTCCTGCCATGGGATCCTTTTGCAGTGTTCTGTGCCCCAAGCAGAAGAAAAGAAGCCTCCTGTGAGCTACCAAGGGACCAAGGCTGCTTTGATTTTGCTAAGGCAAATGTACTACCTCGACAGCTCCCATACATGCTACAAGGGCTGCACTGATTTTCCATAAATCAGATAAGTCAACATCACCAAGCCCATTGCTTCCCTCTGCCCCTGGTTCTGACAGCCCAGCACAGGCACAGCTCATTTTGTTTCCCCTCACAGTGCATATAGGGTGCTGGATAGTTTCTAGATCCTATTTAATCCGGTTTTCTTCTTTTCAGCTAGTCATCTTTTATTCTTCTTTATTTTGGCTTTTATTTTTTCTTTTATTTAAATCATCCTGAAGCCTTGATAGGCTTCTTGCTTAACACTGAATGGCCACTGGGTGTTTTTCCAGGTTGCCTTCTCATGAGCTACTGCATTTTGGTGGATGACTTCTACCCTTATTATTTCCAAATCTCAGTACATTTGTCAGCTGCTGAACGTATTACACATGTTTAATGGCTTCAGAGTGAGACAGAAGAGAAGTTTCTAAGTACAGGTTTAGAAGCCACCTGGAAAAAAATAAGTAGTTATTTTACAAACCAGTTGGAGTGTCTGTAAGTCTATGGACCTCCTTCACACTCAAAAATATGCAAAGAAATAAAAAGAATTAGCAGTTGTGACCGCACTAATGAAGCAAATTCCAGAAGCTGGAAACAGGCTTGCTGTGCTGTAGTACAGCATGCACACTTTGAGGGCCCTATATGTGATTTGTAACATTTGTCTTTAACACTACAACAGATTTCAGCTCCTAAAAAGTGTAGTTCTGAGAACCCCAAGCCTAGCAGCAAACAGCTGGGCAGAAAGTGCAGAAAAGCCTTCCTACAGTGTATGTCATGTAAATGAAGCAATTGAGAACTTTGCAAACCAGAAAAATACATCAGCAACATGGAGTATCCTGCCAATGCCGCTGGCACATGGCATCTTAAACCCTTTCCCTTCAGATACAGTACCTGAGGCCCAGCCCTGGGGTGCTGAAGGAACCGAGAAAATAATCAGCAAGGCAAGGCTGGCTCCCAAACCTACCTCTGAGCAACTCTCAAGGAGGTAAGGGTCAATTAGATGGATGGTGGATGCTGTAGGGATCTGCTGCAGACAGCAAGAGGGAAGGCTACAAGATGTAGTCTCAGTGCTAAAGTGCTCATCAGTTAGAATGGTTTCCCCACTCTTCTCATCTGCTGGTCTCTTCTTTCATTCCTGCTCCTGTTGCCCATTTCACCCTTTCACAACTAGCCATAGCCCTTAGGCTACCTGCCAGCAGGCTATTCTCATTCACAAGGAGGTAAAGAGAAGGCACAAAGCCAGCCAGTCAGAGGCATATTAACCAAGCTTCACAGGCAGCAAGTCCCTTTCTGCCCCCCCGAGTCCATTCAGGACATGGATTCTTGCTATGCAGAGAAAGACCTTGGGTTTTCAAAGCAGAAAAGGCATCTGTGCTTTCTTTTGTCTGGGGATTTAAGCACCAGTTACATGTTTGTCCCAAAAAATTTAGCCAACAAGAGCTTTAGTGAACAAAGAAACCAACCTGGACTGGAATGAGGCTGGAAGGAAAGCAGATCGGGTTTCCAAGGCAGTTATGTAGGAAGCCATCATTAGATGCTGCAAAACGCTCTCAGAGCTGAACTCAATATAATCAATGCCAGCTGTTCCATCCGCTTCAATAAGATGCTTGTCAGGCTCTTTGAAAGCAAACCATAAATTGGCACCAGTTTTCCCTTCCTGAAAGCAGCTGATGCTCTTTTTCCCTTTTAATAACACAGGTTCTTATTTTTTGATGGATGTTGGGCTGATAGCAGTGTCCTGATGGTAACTGGTCTGTGGGAAAAGCAATCAAGAGACAAAACAGGAAAACCTGGCTTTCCACACTGATTACTCCCAAGTGAGAGGCTGAGACTCATCAGCTTACCTGATGCTCAGCTTTCAAGAAGATTCAGTGGGTGCAATTCCCTCTGTGATGCTATGGCACTTACAGCAACATCACCAGTAGTGAAGATGAGAGGAGTGGTATCAGCAAAGTAACCAACCAAAACCAGTTTCCAGGCACTTTGGCTATCCTGTCTCCGTTACATGCCATGAAGCAGTCCTGGTTCATGCTAAGTAGAGCAGACTGCCTGGATGGTGCAGAGCTTCTAAGCCCTACACTCTGTTTATTTTCCCTGCCAAGAGAAATGCCAGGTAGTAGGATCTGGGTTCAAACGGATGTGTATCCAATGTGACTGGGGCTGAGGGGCTGGAGCAGAACAGTATGGGTGCACCAAGTCCAGGACACAGAGAGGTAAAAGCAACATCTTTTGCTTGAACTGCAGAAGCACAGGAACAGTTCAGTCACATTCCAGTTCCCCTGTGGCACAGAGTTGGAAATGTAGTCAGATCTTTACTTCTAGAGGAGAAATCTTTAAGATTTCTTTAAGAAAGCTTTAGGAGCAGCAGTGGCTCTAATACAGTGTTTGATGCAAGCAAGATATGCTGTGGGGCTGAGGAGAAAGGATACTTGTGGTAGAAGAAATCACCTGAATCACCTCTGTGAAATCCAACCACTCTGGACTTTGCAGAACAGGTTTTAGGACCTGGCTGTGATAAGGAGTGGTTTATAGAGTCATCCTGAAACTGTTAAATGACAGTAGGATTTAGAAAATGCTACAAACAGCAGCTCTGCCTGTGAAATCTCTGTTTCCAATTAGGATAAATGTTGAGGTTCTTCCCCAGGGCATTCTCCCTGTGAACCTCATAACAACTTTTGTGACTGCCTTTTCACAAAGACTCAGGAATTTAGGCACCTGCTTTATTACAGATGCCATAATTCCTATGACTTTGGAAAATCTCAACCACCGCTGCAGCTCATACAGCATTGAAAAACGCAAATTAGACAACTTAGTTACAGATATGAATTATATTTTGTGCTTTAGCCAGGCAGACTGGGCAATCTGGGTTAGAAAGGCCCCTGAGGAAGACTCACACCTATTTACATCCGTTCTGCACAGGTAAAAAGGCCTTTGAATTTTATGAAGGAGCTATTTCCTCTCAGAACGCTGGGTTTCACAGTTCACAAAGGTTGTTTACCCAACCCTGCTCATTGGTTTGGTCAGAAGGGTGCATGAAATAGATCAGCCTTCAAGCCAAGGCATTCAGTAAGGTCAGGGCAGCCACAGGGATTTAATAATACAATTAAAAGCTAGTTTGCTTTTCAAAGCAGTTTTACCACTACTGCTCCTAGTTCATATGCCAGCAACTCTTGTTTCTCAATCTCTTAACATAAACAGTCCTTCAAATCCTTTTCCTACCAAGCTTTGTGCTGGTCCTAGGCTCTTTGCTCCCGCAGGGTGTATGTCTGCTGCTGAGCCTTGTGCCAGGGAAGGAGAACTGAGAAGAGCAGGCTGAGCAGAGTGCCAGCCAGAGCAGAAGCTGGTCACTGACAGGGATGAACCAAGTCAGATGGGAGCTGGCAGGGCCCAGCTGCTGTGCCAGCTGCTGAACAAACCCTCCTCACTTCCCTCTGCCTCCCACACACTGTGCTGACAAGGGCTGCATTGCCACATCCAACACTTCATTCTGTGCTTTGAAAGCCCAGAGTAATTGAGTGACAAAGTCATTCTGCCTTGCATCTCAGCAAAGGGTTTTACTCTAAAGACCCTTTCATCTTCTGACCTTCTCCTCTCTGCCCTTCCTGAAGCCTGGCTAGCCCGAGGCCCAAAAGGGCACATGAAGGGGCAACTGAACCTTTCCAAAAGTACATCCTGTGCTCTCCCAGCCTGTGCTCTGCCAGTGCAGCTGGTACCTGGGGGAAGCATATGGCTGGGACTGCCAGCATATCCAGGCTTTGTTAGAAGAACCGACCCCCTTCACAAATACTGTGCCATGCAAGAGTCATCCTGGTCACAGCACTCCCCATCAAAGCACAAACTCTGGATTACGACGACTTCAACCAATGTTATTCCTGAAGGCTAAAAATTGTGGATATTACAAAAATGCTGCAAACATATGACCTGTGAATGTCTCTACCCTTCCCTGCTTCCAGATTGGACAAAACATTGGACAAGGATAGAACAAAAAGTGGAAGTGGGAGGAATAATTGTTCCAGGAAACACATAACTCAGGCTGCCCATACTGATGGAGCATTACATGAGTCACTTGTCCAAATTCTTAGTTCTGATGAGCCAATTTCTTAGCAGCATTAAGAGTAATAAAATTTTTAAAATAATTAAACTGACTGTCACAAAAAAATTGGGGAATCCAGTATGGTCCCTCAGCTCTCTGAATTTAGTATTAATGCCTATCTTGTTAGAACAGTAGACCAATCCCTCTTATACTGCTTTGATTTCACAAACTTTATCATTCACATCACATCCACAGAACTCTCCCTTCGGTCTTGCCATCTCTCACATGGAAGGGAGACAAAAAGTAGGAGAATTTTGCAACCATCATGATTCCCAGTGATGGATGCCCAAGTGTATTTTTCCATAGAAGACATGTGTTTTCCTTCCTAATCTGCCCAAATATCCTTTCCTTTCTCTCATGATCCTGTATTCTCAGCAGCTCAGCAGAGAGCAGTCCTGTGGTTGAACACACCAAAAGCAGAAACAAGCAGTTTCTGAGCTATCTCCCAGCTGGGCTACTACTGATTCACTTTGTGGTGTTTTCTCTCCACAACACACAGATAAACTCAGGAAGTGGTTTTTTGTTTGTTTGGGGCTTTATTTAAAGAACTAAAAATGCCCTGTTAAAACTGTCATGCCAATATGTGAGATTCCTCTCTGCCTCCCTGAAACCCCGCCACGTCTCTTAAACTGATGCTTTCTTCCTTCACCTTTACTCTACCCAGCCCAATCCACCCCTAGATCATCTGCTTCCAAGGTAGCTCCATCTGTTCTGCTACCTTTCCAGAGGAGGAGGGGGGATGTGCTGCCTGGGCAGAGCAGAGAAACACCGCAGCAGTAAAGGACAAATCTTCCCTGTGCCTGTGAAGAGCTTGCAGCTCTCTCACAAGGGAGGAAGAAATGGCTGAGGCCATGTTTCTTCCTATGCCCAATACAAAAAGCAAGTGCTCTTTTACTGTTACGACCTGGGTCCTAAAAGAGAAGGCTGGACTAGCCCAGCCTCAGCTATCAGACATGAATATGACACCAGCATAAACTCCAGAAGTGACTTCATATCATGGAAGACATTATAGATTTTACCTTTGCAAATCTCTGTGAACAAAAGCATGGGATAAACGTAAGTATAAACTGAAATATACCTTTATCCTTATGTCTTATGCAGCACTATATTAATTGCCTAATAGGTATGTATGCATAATACATATTGAATACCACACAATCATATTAGAGATAGAGCCAACTAATGTATAAAAATTACTTTCCTCTTGCAATGAAGCTAATTATTATCAGGTGATATGCATGGGTTCTTTTCACTAGCTTATGCCCTTCTGGAATGTGGGTTTTAGTCTAAGAAGTGATGGCAGGATCTGTTCTGAGGGTATGAGGCTACTTTGCTCCACACACTTTATTCTGTGTAAGCATCCAAAAGGAAACCATCTGGTCTGAAAGATGGCTATGCTATCAATTATCTGTGAGGATGTATTTTCAAGGGAAATTATATCCTTTCAAGGTTTGGCTAGTTTGTTTGGACAACTTTACCAGTGGCGAATTTGCTTTTAGGTGCCTTAAGTGTGTAAAATTTCAAGTCTGAATATTTGTGAAATAACAAAGTTTAAAAGGTCAAACAGGAAACTGAAAGGCAAGCTGGCTGTAGTCTGTACTATCAATGGTGTACATTGTTCTGCCAGAAATCACTAACTGGGAGGTATTCAAAGCCCTAGATAAGTACAGACAGAATGCCACAGAGAAAGATGTGTCCCCTGTTAAGTCCCTGAAGTGCAGAAGCCCACAGGGCAGATGGGGAGGCTAACATGTGAAAAGTAGAAATAAGGATTCTGCTCCTACATGCACTGCTGGGAACTGCTCAAGGAGTTCAAGTGCTAGTACAGCCTCTGGGTGCAGCAGCACAGAGACTGTCCTCCCCAAAACATGGGCAACCTTGGCTCCAGCATCTTCAGTCACAGATGTCAGGGAAAAGGGCATTGAATCTTCAGTATTGACTGCTGATCTGTCTCATCTCTCCTATCATCTTTTGAAGGACTGAGAGGCTGAGGGACTCAGCACAAGCACAGCTAGCTCAGCTGGGCCAGTTAAAAGAAAAACTGAGAGTTTGAGATCAAGAATCAATTTTGCATGCTCTCCAGGGTGCCATACCTGCTTGTTGGAAATTCTCCATTATATCTCTCAGTATAGCACAGGTGAATATAATAGTGACTATCTGCATCCCCTAGTAAAATAAATAAGGCCTCTTGGGCTGAAGGTAGAAGGATTCCTGAGAAGTGTTCAGCTGAAATGAAATAACCAGTTCTGGAGATGTGCTTCTGATCTCTCACAGATTCTGCCAGGGTCAAGTCAATTTCTGAGTTTGTACTTGAATCTCCCATTTAATATTTAACTGCTTGATTTTATATCTTTACAAAACAATGTTGTTAAAGTAGTTGCCTGAATAGACAATTGTGGCATTATTTTCAAATACATAGAATAAATTTTTTCAGACTTTTAGTAATTCTGATATATTTTTTGGTTGTTTGGTTTCCGGATTATTTTGTCATTATGCAGCACAGTCTTCAAAACCCTGATAGCCAAATGCTTCTATTGAAATAAACAACCTGATTTTTAGCAACCTGATTTTTACAAATACCTGTATTCTCACACTCATCAATGGCACTCCATGAAAACTAACTGACACTATTGCCATCTTGTTCACCACCAACTGGGATTAGTCAGCTGTAGCTCTGCTCCTCCAAAGAAGAGTAAAACTAAGAGTAAATATGAGTTCTGAGCACTTAATAGAGCCAGGAAATTATTAACTACCTCTGATTCGTGATACATGTTTATACCTGGAGCTACAGCTGCTCCTCATTCTTGTGTCCTGGAAGAGCTGTACTGCTGCCATCACCTTGGAGCAGTCCTGAGCAGGAGAACTGCAGCTTGACAAACCCTCTTAAACCACCTATTATCTGCTGGGAGTTTTGGTTGAGACCTTGCTGCAGCAAATACACGTCTGTGTACTCACATCATTCACTCCACCCAGATCCTGCGAGCACAAAGTTCAAGTTCTACCTGCAGATCTCTTCCTCTTAACACAGTCACTCAGAATTATTATTAACACATCTTAGAATTATTACCAGAATATGGAAGTGCATGTGGTTTTAGGACTCTGGACCAAAACCACTGCAGTCACCTAACTTAAGATGCTGATCTAACCTAAATTTATACTTCAAGCCAAAATTTTTCAAAGACTTGTGGAGGTTTATCTTTGTCTATGCAAGCTTTATGCTGGATCAGATACTTTTGATTCATGCCTCTCTTCCTTTACATGAATAAGACATCACATTTCCAGAATAAATCAGGGGAACATATATCATCAGTTCAGTTGGGTGGCATGTCTAATTTGGATCAAACCTGTACTCTAACCTATGGAGTGACCAAACCACCAGCAGTAAAATCCACCATCCTCCCACCTTCTGCCCAAGCAATGTCCTAAGATACAGTTTCCAGAGACTGAGGTGGTTATTTTCCATGCTCACCCAGAGCCTGTCCTGGAGCTTTACTGCCATTCCACCACAGGTTTTATGCCATTAGCTATTGCCACCAGCATCCATCAAACACAGGTGTGTTTGGGCTGATCAGCTTCAATATGTTCCATCCACTGCCTCAATTCTCCATTAATTAATGGTGTGAAGCATCTCTCTCTTAAGTCTTCAACCAGTACATCAGATCTGGAGAGTACAGCACCCAGCACAGACCTTCACAACATGATGAGATGCAGCATTCACAGCAGGCAGGAACTACAGTACTTTACTTCTGGTCTGACACCAGTTCAGAAGATCACCTTGGGAAAGCCATGTCACCCCTCCTTGCCTGACTTTTCCCAGCTGTTAGATGTGGAGAATAGTATTCTTTGAAGTCTGTCCAAGCCCTTTGATAAAGGACAAAGATTTTAAAACATTATTCTTGACTGCACAGTCTTCAGGACATGAATTGCATCCTTGGCATAGGAAACCCTCTAACACACAAGTGCTAACACTGTCCCAAAGAGAAAACAACAAACTCTGCACTGGCTTATCACTACAGGCACTGGAAAAATACACGTTGGTTGCTGATACATTGTTGGATTTTGGCAAGTCTATGTGTTATTTCTGAACACAGTCGCAAATTGCTTTGAGTTCAAAGAATTGCTCAGCATTGCTCAGGGTTATCTCGGAGGCAAGTCAACCTCCGGCTGTATCACCCTGAGTCCTTGGGAATATTCCTCTGGTTTGATTTGAGGCTGAGTGGATTGTGAAGACACACAGCTGGGTTTCTGGGCATCCTCTTATACTATACATGTTCCAGTCAATGTATTTTACTTGCCAAGAGAGTTTTAATTTTCTTATTTAGAAGAATGAATTGTGGTAATGGGTGTCTACATTGGCAATGTGCAATCTTTTTGTTTGTTTGTTTTCTTCCCTTTGCTTAAAGGTCATATAATATTTGTACTAAGCAGTAATGACCAAAGGAGCATACACAGCTCTAACTCAGAACAGGGAGGATCCTTCTTATGTCACTGCTGTCAACTCAGGACAAAAACTGCGATGAATAGGAAAAAATAAATAAATCTTTTGTTTTCAAAGCTAAATAGCCAAAAATGCAGCTAGAAAAGTTCCATAAAGGTTTAGCTTTCAGCAACACATAGCGGAAACAAAGCTCATTCCTCCTCTTGCTGTGCCCCCTGACCTCAGAGTTTTATATGTCACTGCCTAGAAGGCCTCTAGTCACGGCAGCCTCTGTGCATGGCTTTCCCAGGACTTTCAGGGTTTTCCTTGGGGGATGCTTGAGTGGGGGAAAAAAGGGTTTTAGCACCAGCCTTCGTTTTAAAATAGCAGGGGGAGTTTACTGATTAATATTCATGAGAAGGGAACAGTCTGCTTTTTGTTACCACAGCCGTTTCCCATGCAAGGTGGGTTGAGAGGGAGGAATACATTAAGGAACATATCCTACTGTCACAAGTACACCACCTTTAGAGATACAGAAAATCAGGAGTCTGAGCAGAGCTCAGATGGTAAATATTTAACAGGGAAAGGACTTGCCTCCTCTTTCTGCCTGTATATATTAAACTCATTCTTTCACTTTAACAAGGGAACTGTGTTTTCCTGCTCTCTCAACCCCCACCCCTGCTCCTCACTTAAATTCTGGGACTAAGTGGATAGTTCACAACATGCTATAAATCCCCTCCACCAGTAACCCAACTGAGTGTATTTCCTTGTTTGGTTGTTTTCTAAAGTCATTGCAAGTCCTTTTCCAGTGGGAGATGTTCATTCTATTCACTGAGGCACAAGGAAGAGCAAGACTGGTTCCCTTGCACTTATACCAGAAAATTTCTGGGATAACTCAGCTGAAATCCGTGATCCTCACACCCATCTAAAACCGGCTTATGAAAAGAGCACAAATGAAGCAAAGTTTTCCATACACAGGTGCTGATTTGTGGTAACTCTGAATTGTGAGCATTCAGCTCAAAATGCTGCTTTTCACGTGCCAAAGCACAGAGCATGGTCCTCGCCTTGACATTCTCAGTTCTTCTGCCATCAGCTCCATCAGCATGTGGGTTCAGGGATCCCAGAACTAAGAATGGTTTTGAAAAAGCACAGTGAAGCGTTCAAAGACTCTTCTGTGAGGATAAGCAAGGATTTCTTAATTTCTGTGCAATTACAGGGAAAATATACCAGCTCATTTAGCAAAGTCAGCTATTACTTAATAACTCCTTAGAGATAAGAGATTGTGGTACACCTCCAGTTCTAACATCAAAAGTGGATTTGTGCAGGAGCTGACAGACCTCTGACAAGAAATTTCTATCTGTGCTCATGACCCTATAATAGCAAGGTAGCAGCAAAATAGCTGAGCATTACCATTGACATTTTCTCTTGCACTGAGTGAAATAAACTGTCCTGGCACAGCCACTCTTCAGCTGATGCAACCAGCACCAGACTGAGCACCAGAGCAGTGCACTTGGGAACTTCTGGGACCTCACAGGCAAGAATGAGCCCTGTGAACTCATACACTTGAAAATGTTGGTACTGAGTGGATCACGAACAGACTACGGCAGTGCACAACTGAAACCACATCTGGATAACAAGGCAGCATCATCACCCTGACTGTAATCTTCTCTTCTCACCTGCACAGAACAAGAGAGCAGTAGGGGATCACAATGGCATGGCATGTGCCTGTGTAGGGGCCCATCTCTCACAGAGGGCAGCAGGGCCACGGTCTGAGAGCCAGGTCAGCTCTGCCACCAGCTGCTGGCAGGGCCTGGGGTCAGGCTGGATTTGGGTGAACTGTGACCCCAGATCAAGGTCACTGTTTTGACAGATGTCCTTAGACTAAGTGCAGTTAAGCGGATCAGTACAGCAAATTTCACCTGGGGGAGGGATGGGTTAATGAAGAAGAGAAGAGCAGAGAGAAATGACCAGTTTCACCACAACAACTGTCCTTGTCCCAAAGGCCCTGTCCCAATGCAATATTCCTCTATTTCTTCATCATCCAGCTAGAAAATTTTGTCAGTGGAAACACGTCAGCTTTGCACTTTTGTGAAGATAAAACCACAAGATAGCCGTACGAACAGAAGTAGTTTTGCCTGTACAGCATCTCTTCCCTGGGAACTGAAACATTTCACACTGGCAAAGGACACCTACTGTCAGAAGCTTCATTCCCATTGCTTGGGTAGCAAAACTTCAGTAACACAGATAAAGCAGATAATGAGTCCCAGAGTTTCTCACTGAAGCCAGAGAAGTGAGGTTAGGATTTGGTTTAAGGATGGCATGAGAAGACATTGCATGGAGATGGGAATTCGATAACAGCTAAGAGGAGTTGTCATCACCATGCCAGTCAAGGCTAAGAAGAAAGGAACTTTCTGAGCAGGGCTGGGGAAAGGAGGGTCTCCCTGACCTTGGCTGCAGCCAAGCAGTGCACGCCTCGCTGGAGCTCTTGCTTTGAAGAACTGTGCCTGACTTCAAGGTGATTGTGAATGCAGAGCATGACCCATTTTAAACAGGTAGGCCAAGAAAACCTCTGTCTCTCTGCCTTTAGGGACCTGTTTCAGAATACAGAGGACTTACCTTGAAAATGTTTTCCATACTGTTTGATGTTGTGGAACAGTCAGTGGGAATACTGACAGCATTAGATGCCTGGGTGGTTTATTGATTTGTTCTAGTTTTATTAAATTGGCTAAAGTTCATTCAAAAGTCTCCATTCCCCACACACAAGTACTTATTCTGAATGCTACCTCTAGAGGAGTAAATGGGGGAAAAAGAAGAAAATGTATCTAAAGAAATCTGTGATGTGAAAATGGACTTCATAAAAAGTATATATTATTTATAGCACTAGCATAGTCTTCTGGGTTCAATACCTCTAGCTACTTGAATTCTGCAAAAAGCTGAGTTGGTGTGTGCATGATATTTCTAATGACACGTGCACACAAATGTGTGTGTCTGTGTTCAGAGGGAGAGACTCCTGAAGAGAATGATTTTACCACAGAAAGAAATTTTCCTTCTGTCAACCAAGTAACTAAAGAAAAGCTTAGACCATTGCCTTATTTTTGTAAGAAAACTGAGAATTGTGTTCTTGGTAACCTATACCCATGAAGTAATGACAGACAAATTAAATGGCTGCAGTCATGCAAGACCAGTCCAGACCTTTCCCCTTCCCCCAACAGTAAGATTAGAGCTCCAGGCAATTTCCAACAAACTTTACAAATTGAAGTAGGAGCTGTGGAAATGGCCAGAGCTCAGCAGCTGAGAGAAGGACCCCAGGATTTCACACAGACAGGGAGTGAATGGCTCAGGTCTGGCTGAAGGAGCACGGAGGAAGAAGAGGCACAGTGCTGGTGTTGTCAGAGCCCAAGTGCTCCTCCAGTGCAGGTGGGACAAAGGTATCCTAAGTATCTCCTTGGATCAAGTTCCAGATTTATCCATTCTGATGTGATCCAGAGAAAACTGTCATAGGAATAACATCTGTCACAACAGGTGGAAGACCTGAATTTGATCCATCTCTTTGCTTCTATGCTGAAACAGAAATTAATTTTCATGTTACTAACCCAAAAGAGACTTTACTGTTGTTATGGTCTCATTGAGACTTCAGGAGAGATTTGGAGACTCTTTTCCTCAAAAAAAAAAACCCCTTCTACATCACCTCTGGTTTTTAAGAAAAACACCACAGATTTAATCTGTTGGAACCTCACTATTGTCTCAAAAAGTAGTGATGTTAAAACAGCTTATTTCCCTTCAGCAGATAATTTAAAGGCACAAACAGGTTAAAATTGGTAAGTCTTTCTGCTGTCTAATTCTGGATATATTTTAAGATGCGTTTGTATTTGAATGAGATCTATTAGAAAGATCATTAATTGAGGCTGTCTGGCTCTGTCATCCTGCCCTCCCATTCTCCACCCAATGAATCAGTAAATTGTAACAAGAGAATCTGGCTAAACAAGTTCCTAATTCAAACGCCATCTTATGGACAAAGAAGTCTTTGAAAATAGTATCCGTCATCTGGCTCCTTGCGATGGAGCGGAAAGTTGTTTTTTCACTGTTCACGGAATCCATCTCTCCCTTCAGCACTGTCAAATGTCGAGTGTGCTGCAGTACGGGAGAGTGGAGCCCAGGGAGAGGAGAGGGAAGGGGGAGGCCTCTGTCAGAGGAGCCCAGGGCAAGCAATTTCCTGCCAATTAACATAGAGCTAGTGATAATATTTCTCCCAAGAAGAGAGTTTCAGATAAGGAGAAATTTCATACTGGTTGATTCCAGGTTACTGATAGATCTCCCTTTTCCAAGGTCCAGCTCTCCTCTCGATGGAGTGACTGGCTCGAGTGCAGGATCTCGGGGCACACACAAGCCAGGCTGGCTTTGATCACAGAAATGGGATGGTGGGCAGAAGAGTCCCACTGCCCAACAGGAGATCTCAACAGCAGCCTCTGGAGCTGAGCACACAACTGGCCATGGCTGGTTTTGTGTGGGTGTCACTAAGCTGCAGCTCTCCCTGCAAGCCCTGATTGCATTCATAAGCAGAGTTGCAAAGTTCACTCTGCAGCACTGCAAAACTAAATTAATTAATCTGTGTAAAATGATTCAGAGCCAAGCATTGTACTATCTGTCATAATAAACTAACCAAACAATATACTTCTGACTAGTCACCTATAAAACCGATTTCGAATGTGATCATTAATGTCCTTATAAAGAAACCTGCTCTTGGCAAGGCATCAATTTTATATTTTTTCTTTTCCTTTTTAGCTGTTGGAGTACCTGAGCGCAACAGAGCACAAGGAAATCAGAATAAAAGACATTTGTTCTAAGTATAAATGCACAAGGCATTTTGTGTGAGGAGACCAGACCCTTTTCCTTTACTTTCCTGCATCTTGTAGCTTCTTTGAGGAGGCTGGTGGGAAGAGGTTAAAGGTTACCTAGAGCTGCCAGTGAGAGTGAAAAATGGTGGATAGTGCCCCTGTTCTTGACTGTGAGTTCCTTTATTTCCTTTTGTCATGGCAATACCTTCCCAGGGAAGGCCTGAATGTTGCAAATTAGTGTTTCAACTTATCTTTCTAATTACCTCTTCAGGTGCAATACTTGGCCAGCTGCTTGCACAAACAAAAGAAACTGCTCAGTAGTATCAGTGTATTGGTATCTGCCACAAACTTTTTTTTTTTTACTTATCAAGTATCTGGCTCATTATTAAACAAAAACAGTAAAGAATTTTTCCCCTTTTTCTTGGAAGTAAAGATCTTTCCTTGACAACTTCAGCCTGATACAAATTATTCTCAAATTATACCAGTATAGCTGAAAATGACACAATTAGGAGAACATCTGATAAAATCAAATGTGTGGGTAGATTTTGAAGAAGCAAAAACTGGGTGCTGCTACAAATGAGAGAGACACAGGGCTTGGGGAGGGTGAATTCTGCCAGAGCTGTGTGAACAAGAGCTGCAGCTTTTATTTCCCACCACATGCTTCTTGGGCACAAAGGAAAACTGCCTCTGATGAGAAAGGATGATGATTTTGGTGACCGTGCGTGAGAGAAGTCTCAGGAGAAACGTTCAATTCTTGTGCTTGTTCAGAAAGGAAACCTTGGAAACTTGAAACAAATTCCCAGGAATGCTGTTGTCTGTTGTGCTCAGGCTGCCTCCAAGTACACAAGTCTTCCTGGAAAAGAGGGTGCTGCCATGGAAGACTCCTTCCAGGTGAAAAAAGCTGTGGTGTTCTGCAAGAGCTGTCACCAACAAAGAATTGCAGAAACTCAAGAGAAAAGACAAAGATAATAGACCTTTGTTCAGGACTCCATATGTAATCATAGACAACACAACTTGAGCAGGATACTGAACCCATCCTGACAGATGGTGGTCCAGCCTGTAGCCAGGAGAGAGAGATTAGGTTAACCCAAACAAGCCTGGCCTAAACAAGCTGGTAAATCAGAGGGGCACATGAACCAAGGCATGAGATCTGATTCAAATCCTATTGTGGAAAAAAAATCTCTCACTGACTATCATCAAAACTGACTGAATTCTTATTAACGATATAAACACACACAGACAATATATATATATATATATATAAAAATATAATATTTACATGGGACTTGTGGCCAGACAAGATCCTTATCAAGCTATACTCAAGTATGTAGTGTGAGTTGCAGTGAGGTGAAAGAGCTCAGTGCAATGGACCAAAGGTGCTGTCCTTGGGTATATGCCTAAGTAAAATCTGAGTGGCTGGGTATCTGGATCTAGCTAGAAATGTTGACTCCTTAAAAACTAGACCTCAAGAGGTTTTTTATGTGAATCTGGCCAGTGTACAAATTTTCATTTTCAGCACTGACTGGAAAATCATGTCACTAAGGAACTATTCTCAGAAAAAAAATACTTGCAATGTATGTCGAAAAACAGCAGCCAACCAACCAACCAACCAACCAACCAACTAACCAATCAAAACAGCTTTTAAGTAGCAGAAAAACGGAAAAATCTTTTCCTGTATTTTATTTATACTCCAGTGTCTATGTTAGTATGGTAGTCCAGAGCAGCAAATGCAAATCCCCTGTTAGCAGGAGCTGTTTTACTTTGCAGAGTAGTTCTGGTGTGCACCAGCCCAGTTGCTCATGGGGAATGCTAAGCCAGATGCACAACCAGATAAGCTCCAGTCCATAATGGAAACCTGAGAGTCTGAGTCAATGCATGGTTCTCTGGAGAGCTTTAAAACACATCCTTGGTGGAATATTTGTGTCAGCCAACCAGATCACCTTGTCCAGAGAAAAGCTCCCAAACTGCCCATAGGTCAGATGTAGGGGTTTTGGCACCAAGTAGCTTCAGTGTACTGATCCACCCTTTGTTGCAATAAACAACTTTAGACACAGCCTGACTGACTCAAAAGATGCCAAGTGTTTACTATTCCCTAATGAACAGTTCCAGAACTGTGATACCAGCTCACAGCAAATTATTACAGCCAAAGTATAATAAATAAATCAGTGTTTATATAAAGTTTATACAAAATGAGGAAAAGTGCAGTAGATTGGACACTCATTAGAGATTAATTTCTAAACTATAGGCTGAATAAAGAACTTAAACCCATAAGGTTCTGGTCATATTATGAAAACAGCTAATGCATTCTTACTGGCTTTTAATGTTTGGCCAATCCTGCATAAATCTATTAAAACTAGAGTTTTGCTGTGTATTTTCTGTTTGGTTGATAGTAGAACACTGTCATTTTACCATGAAATAAGAAGGTAATGGTGAAATTCAAAGTGATTTTAAAAGCTGATTTAAAAATCAGCTTGGAGAGGTCTTTGATGGGTTCTGCTGCTGTGGCACCTGAGATAATTCAGACAGCTGATCAGTTCATTCAGGTCCACACTCAAAATGGATGTTTTTTCTCCCTCTCATAACTTAGAAAAAACTCACTTGTCAATGTCAGGCTTTACACATAAATGCAAAACATTCTGTACCAGAGACAGAAGTGTTCTTCTAGAAGGCAGAGAATTTTCTTCCAACTATTATTAATAAATGGGATAATAAAGACATTCCAGAAAATTCAGTTAGCTTCAGTTATTAATTTAATTCAAAATGCTGAAAATATTTCTTCAGCTATTATGTAGCTCTTCATCATACCCTCACTATTTTGTGTGTTTATACAGTTCAAGCATGTATGTTCACACCACGTGAACAGATCTGATGCCCACACTGGGAATATTCTTTCCTTTTTTGCATATAGGATTGTTCCAGTTGCTGAAAGCTACAATCTACTGAAGATGACCTATATTTACTGCATTATTATACTGTATCTTCCTTGGTACGTTGCTCTTAGAAGGCTGGGATATTGCATACTATAGCAGAGGTGTGTACATGTTTATATTATAGATTTCAGCAGCTTAATTTCAGTGACAGAAGGCAATAGAATGGCAGCCAGGTAAGAGACCTGTTATAAACATGCTCCCTGAAAATAAAAAAAATAATTTTCTTTTTCTTTCAGTCCCAGGGAGCTAGGGACGTGATCCTATTAAGCTACATACAGTTATTTCATTTACATGAGACTGTATGTCTTGATACTAAAGAGCCTCCCTCTCTTTGGTGCAGAAGAGCTGTATGTCCAGCTGATTTCACCCAGCACAACAAGGGCTCTGCATGTCATGGATTCAGCCAGTGACTAGCAGTGTGAAAATGTAAAAATGGGCTCTGGAGAACATAATGCAATTTTTACATAGCTGTCCCTGCAAAATGTCGTAAAGGCAGGTAAATTCTTGATATCAATTTTACACAAAGGTGAGAGCGGAATTCAGATTTTGCTTTGTCCCAATTCCACATGCTTCTCTAAGAGGCTGGGCTCTAGCTAAGCACCTTGATTTTCTCATTGGAAGTTGATCTCCATCTTTTCCTGCCCACAGATACCCCTGCCCTTCTTACATAGGAAAAGCTGAGAAACAAAAGGCCCTATCTCCATTGTCTTAAAGCAGCATGTTCATGATCTGAGAGTAGCCTTCTGTAGGGATGAAAGGGAGGGTGAGTGAATTAATCACTTACAGAAAGAAGCAGCCAAAACTCCACCAGAAAGTAATGTTTACATCTGAACAGAGCTGCACAGAGAGAGGAAGAAACACACTGCAGGCAGAATCCCGTTCCAGCCCAATCACTAATTAATCTAAGACCTGGAATATGATTTTTCTCTGTCTCAGAGGGACCTAAGGTGGCACATTCCTCAGAGCCATTGGAGGGGTCTGGGTCAGAGACATCTTTGGCAGCACCCTGGCAAGGAGGAGCTAGGGCACCCCAGCTCTCCCCACCCCAGCCCCAGGCAGCAGCCACAGAGCCAGGCCCTCCCCTTCTGAATGACCCAGAGCTGCTCATTCAAGTTGTATTCTTTGAAAGCCCCAGCTGCAATCTGAATGTCAAATGTAGAAGAGTAGCTACTTCCAGAGACATTTAAACCAGGAAATTCTTCTTTGGCATATTTCCAGGCAGGTTTTTTTTTAATTTGGGTGGGTGGTATGTCACCACTTCTCTGAATTCAGTCACAGATATTGTGAAGCCAGAATGAATGCAAATAAATGAAAGTTACATACAAATTTGCCACTAAGCAAACACGGTGACTTAAGAGGTAACTACAAACTGGGAAAAAAGAGAACTGGAGTGGAAAAAGTATTTCAGATGTTGTTCCTGTTGAGACCTTTACACTAATTAATTTTGACAAACACTGAGAATGAAAGGCTGCATCAATATGCTAACATTACTCACAGCAAAGTGTGGTTTTAGACTGCCACACCATTCATCCTCTGCCTGATCTCTCTGCATCTTGCAGACATCCAGCAAACAGATCAGAGCAAGGCCAACATGTCTGGGTTTAATTGGACATGCCCTGTTCTGCCCACAGATTTTATCTGGAAGGAAGGGAGGCTCTGAGGACCTTCTTTACATTTATGTGGGATTTCTGCAGGTCCAATACCCAGCTGAAACTCCTATGTGGTAGCAAATCCATGTTACTCAGTGTCCAAAACCCCCAGACATTTCCACAGCATCTGCACAGATCAGCTGTGCAGACCCTGCAAGCAAGTCCAACACTTCCTGGAAGTGTCAGAGGGCTTGTGGTGCAAGTTGGAATCAGCTGTGAAGCCAAGGCAGAGAAAATTCAATGTTTCCCGAAGCAGTGGGCTTGTGGTGCACATGCAGACCATCTGTCCAATGCACAGATGATCTTCTGGCACTACCTTGTAATGTGTTTTCTTGACAGTATCTTTGCCAGAACTCTGTAGGAAGACATATAGCAGTTCTGGACTAGAAAAAGAACCCAAGAAAAAATATTTGATATGAACCCTGGCCACCATTTCTGCTATAATTAGGAATACATTTCTAAGCTTGGGTCCTAACAGCTATAATACTGGTATATATGGACCCAAAAAGGGCCAGAAGCTTCAGCCTAGAGGTCCCATGCTGGCACCACGAAAGCTAACTTGGTAGAAGGCTGCAAAAAATATCCATCTGGGAATCTGTTTGGGAGGGGCAGGGGATGTTCAGCTGCTGGATATGAACAGAAAGAAAAGGTTTTAAGTTTTACTTTTATTAGAAAGTAAAATGCCGCAGAATCTGATTTTTGGTGGACATCAGGGTGAAAAGGAAGATGCAACTAAACCTTTCTAGCCTCTGTCTTGCTTCTGAAATAACTCAAAAAACTACTTAGAGAGAGAAGAAACTGCAGTACTTTTAATCATCACCAGCAGGTCTTTAACCTCACAGGAAACAGAAAAGGAAGGACACGTTGTAAAATACCCAGACAGACTAAAGGTCATTCTTCTTTCCCTCAGGATGAAACATTGCATCTTGCCTTAAGGACAAATATGCATCTACTATATACACACTGTCACACAGAGCATCCACATCTCTTCACTGGCACTTGATAGTGGCACAGCAAGTTTACATTTGAAAATAGAGATAGGCACAGCAGCAGTGAGCAAGCAAGCAAGCAAACAACATAATAGGAAAAAACCAAGACACTTCTCCACAGTGACAGAAGGATTGATCCAAGCCAGAAATATTTAGTGGCTGTGTAGTTAAAATCATGTATATTACATCAAAATATAATTCTTGTGGAGTCTATGTTGGGACTTCGGAAATTAGTCTAATGAAGCAGGTCAAAGCAGAAAACACTTTCTAGAGCTCACCAACATTTTTACAGATTTTGGGCAGTTCACAAAACCTGCAGGACACACAACAGCAGCACAGAGTAACCAGGCTGGCTGAGATGGTTATAGGAGGCTGAGGGGCAACAAAATATGTTGCCACCCTCGCCCCACCTTTCACTGAGGGAAAACACCTTGGCTGAAGGACAGCTGGACACTTTCCTGCCTGAACACATTCCTTCACCCACAGGCAATTTCTTTCTGTTCTTGCAGCCAGTTGCTTCATTTTTCAGCATTTAGTCAAAGACCTACGAGGGCTGCCAGCTGACAGTTTGGCTGCAGATAATTCACACATCAGAATGGGACCTTTTTTCTCTTTTTCTCTTGAAAGCCTGAGGACCAGCAAGGGGTGGTGGTGCTCAGAGCCAAGTGCTTGTTCCCGCAGGACTCTGGGGAAGGAGGGACCACTCCACTGACCACTATACACAGGGCTGCTGGGATCTGCTTGCCCTGCTGAGGCCACCATGCCTTTCAGGGAACCAAAAGGGCTACCACTTTCCATAGCTAGGAGCACAGAAGAGAGAGATTTTCATCCCCAGCTCTTTGTGCCTGCAGAAGGAGGGTAGAGATGGGTCTTCCAGCAGCACATCACTGCTGCTAATGAGAAGGCATAGGGGGAACTGTGGGCAGAAAGGAGGGGGTTGAACATGTGGATGGCTCTTGCTGCAGCACTTCAGGACTTGTTGCTTATTCTTACCTGCTAGTAATATCCTTAAGCAGGAGGAAAAAATAATATCCTGTAAAGCTTCTCTTAAATGAGCTATTATCTGCAAACTTAATCTTTGATTAATTACATTAGTTGCAGCAGAGGGTTTAGGTTGGATATTAGGAAAAATTTCTTCACTGACAGGGTTATCAAGCATAGGAACAGGCTTCCCAGGGAAGTGGTGGAGTCACTATCCCTGGAGATATTTAAAAGACATGTAGATGTAGCCCTTCAAGACATAGTTTAGCAGTGGACTTGGTAGTGCTAGAGAAATGGCTGAACCCAAGGATCTCAAAAATCTTTTCCAACCTAAAGGATTCTGAGATTCTATTTACAGACAAATAATAGGAAATGACAATTCAGAACCACTAAATTAAATTATAAAAACCAATAAAGGGTGCTGTCCTACCAGCTGTGGGGCCAACTCTCACACTGTCCATGTTCTGTATAGGGGTGTGAGGGTAAGTGGGCAGAAGCAGGTCACAACACCCTTAACATGCGGAGAAATGGCAAAACACTGGGTTCCCAATCATGCCTAAAAAGTATTTGAAATCCTGGAACTTTGCCTTAGCTTAACCACTCAATACATTAATATTGCAAAATACAAATTGTCAGTGATGCCCTTATTCTACTCTGAAGCTGCAATCTGTATGGTCTCTGTTGTTGCCTTGGACAAGGGTGACCAGGACTCAGCTGCACACTCCAAGAGAAGGAAACAGCCTGGGAGAGCTGCTGACAAAGGCTGTCTTGAGCAGATGAGCTCAAGGACAGATGCCTGGTCGGGGTGTCAATAGCCCGTAGGGAGATGCTGCTCTCTCCACCAGTGCAACCCCACTGTGCAGCTGCTGTCCTTCCACAAAAGGCATGCACCATGCCGGCAGCTGTGCCAGGGAGCTTGGAGACAGCTGTGCAGGTGAGCCCTAACATCTGGGGAGGATGGCTAAACTCATTCAACACTTCTCTGCCAGAGAGGACAGGCAGCTCCCTCCTTCTGTGTGTTCCTCTCCTGCAGGGTTTACAGCTTAGGCAGGCTCCTCTCCTCCTGGGTGAGCTGAGCCACTCACTGGGGGATTCAGGGAGGCAGGGCAGTGTATGACCAGGACAGGAGGGAGGGCACAGGCTGCTGTTCTAGCGGGAAGGAGGCAATGGGGCTGCTCAGCCCTCCCTGCCCCGCTGCACCTTCCCTGGGAGAGCAGGCTCAGGGCTGTGGGGACAGCACTGCCGCCAGCAGCTGCTGCCTGTCACCTTTGGGACCTGCTGCCCTTGTCCCAGTGCCTGGCACCGAAGCTGTTAATCCTCCCTGGGGGAAGGCGAGTTGGGGATTTCACATCTTGAGAAGGCTGGGCTTTCAGCAGCCACACCGCAGAGGGTAGGAGACACAAATCCCTTCAGAGAGAGCCTGAATTGCAGCACTGCTGAACAGCTTGAGCTGCAGAGGGGCCGGAGGAATCTCTCACCATTCCACACCCTGTAAATCCTCTGCTAATTGCTTTATTGCCATTATTTGTGAAGATAAAGGAAAAGGATTAATTAACTAAGAAAGAAGAGCACATATCTCACTAGATTGGCTCCATTAATTGATATGGGAGGGAGAAAAATCAATTAACAAATTCTTTTACCTTCCTGATGAGTCTGGAAACCGAGCTGTGGTGCTTTTTTGGGAGAGCAGCATTGTGAAGGGTAAAAAACCAGCTCGCTCCCCCAACCAGCTACAGTTCATTCATCCGGCAGTTTGCAGTTTACACCCCTTAATCTGGTGGTGTAAAGGCTATGTTTTACAGATACTTTGCAGCTCTATGACAACAGGCAAAAACATAACAATGTCAGAGACATGAAGCTTATGGGCACCAAGTCTCTAATTGTGCTGCCTCGCTCTCAGCAGAGGGCTACTTGATTGTATCAGAAACCATATAGCTTTTAAAATAATTATAACATGGACTTTGGTGTCCCCTGGCATTGTAAGTTAGATCATGATTTTCTGTAATGCGTGAGAAGGAGCAAAAGAAGTAGAAAACAAGAATATCACATTTTGCTTGTCTTCTTGAACTTTTGTACAAATTCAGAGCTAGACTGAGATGCAGGAATCTACCCAAGATTCCTTTCATATGGCATATTAGTTGAAGGAAATGAATGGTCCCCCAGGATAAGGCCTCAGAGGAAGGGAAGCATTTGATGAATGAGGTTAAAAAGGTCTCCGTGTAGCTGTGTCATGCCTCAGTAAGGGCTTCTCCAGACAAGAATGATAGTGGTTTCCACTGCCTACACAAACAAGGGAGGCTATTCAGCATCTGTGTTGCAATGTATAAAAAACAAACAAATAACAAACAACCATCAGAAACCCAACTCACCCTATTCTACAGTTTCATCTAAAGCAATTGGGGCGAACTAGATGTAACATATTCAATTGTTTAAGCACCAAAAATCATTACTTTGTGTTAAAAAACAAAGATGGGGGAGAGCTGTAGTTATCAACTGGGAATTACACAATTTGAGTCTGATGTCTTGGGCAGCGATTCTTAAGTTTCACTGTCACTGTCTCCCAGGGACAAAATTAGTGAATAAAGGAGAAAAAGACAGCACAGGCACTGAAACAGAGAGAAAAAAAACTGCAAGAGAGGGACAGAGCAAGCTAATAAATAAAACAAGAGCCTGAAGGGAAGAGCTGCTTTGTCAGAATATAAATATTTCCCTTCCCCTTTTATCTTTAATGTGGTGCGAGGAGCTTATTAAGGGGAAGTGCAGCTCTGTCCCTGGAGTCCATCCACAAAACCATGTAGGGAGCTCAGTCCAACACAACCAATGCAGCCACACACACATAAACTCCTCTCTGCTGGAAACAAATGTAATGTACCAAGCAATAAAAGGGAAAGCAGGAGCCCATGGTGGTCATTACAACTCTTACCTTGCTGGCCCTGGTGATGCTTTGCATTGATGGGCACCAATGCTGCCAGGAGCCCTGGTCAAGGAGCTCTGTTCTCCTTGGGTCTCTGTTGCAGCCTGGGAAGAACAAACCTTATCCTCCTGGTACTGCAATACAGGGAGAACCAATGTGGCAGCTCATAACAAAGACAAATTTGGGTAAATAAAAGGAGGGAGGGTGTGAATGAGTGTGTGCAGAGAGGGAGATGCTGCACTGTGAGGAGCTCACACTGTGCACTAAACACTGAGGAAGAAGCTTTTCCTTCTACCCAGGGCTCAGCACAGCTGTGCCAGGCAGTCAGGCAAGGCCTTGCCTTCCTGCAGTGACACACTGGCTCCTGTGCACAGAGAAAACAGCCAAGCATGAAGCAAAATTTTGTATTAGTGGCTCCTCTCTCTGAGATCTGGTTTCCAATAATGACTTGGTTCCCCTTCCCAGCGCTGGCACGAGCGTCTCTTTGCCAGCCCTTCAAGATGTTCAACCATATGGCTGCACAAAACTGCACCATCAGTCAAAGCTTCCAAGTCAGGAAGGAGAGAGTTTCAAATTGCTGCCAGCAGAGTCTTTCCCACAATTTTCCTTGCCTGAGCTGTCATAGATACAGGTGTCAACCTGGCCTCTTTACTGCTTCATTCTTTTCATCTACCCTTAAAAAAAAAGAAGGTGGGGGGAAAGAGCAAAAAAGAAGAGCTTTGCATTTCCTCTACTCAGGCCTTAAAATGGAAAAATGAAGGGAATTCATTGTTGGTGCTAGCTGATCCCTCCACCCCTACTGTTGCACCACTGCAGCCTTTGAGCATGACAAAATGAGCTCCCCAGGCTTGATTATGCAAGCCACTAATTCCTCCT
The DNA here is from genome assembly GCA_030060385.1 of Muscicapa striata striata. Lineage (NCBI taxonomy): Eukaryota > Metazoa > Chordata > Aves > Passeriformes > Muscicapidae > Muscicapa > Muscicapa striata. Next base: position 5,164,204 of record JAREIS010000056.1, on the reverse strand, counting down.
CTAGGCAAGGGGGTGCTTGGGTTCCTTAGCTATACAAATTGGGTTTACCCAGCTTCTGGTTTTGTTTCTGTTTATAGAGGCAAACACTTGGGCATTTTTACATTAAAAATGGACCAGATTTTTCTTTTAGCTGCATGCTATTGAATAGGAAGAGACTGTCACATACAGACTCCTTTCAACTATTTTTCAGAAACATTTTGGGTTTCCTCCCATGATGGTTCCACATGAGCTCCTATCCCAATTGTAATTTTTTTATCATGTTTGAAAAACAGATGACTTCAAATACTACCAGTAAACTGAATTTTCTTGAAAAGGCTTTCGACAAGCAATTCTTTTCAAAAGTGATTTTGATAAAAACTTGTAGAGACAAATATGTATTTTTTAAATCAATACTTTTAAAGATAGACAAAAGCAATAATAAATTTTTATACAACCCTCATGCCAGTTCTTGGATTTTTTTTAGCTGGCCCTGTTAGAAACAAGCCCTCAAACCCTAGGGAATTATTTTGCAAAATAGCATTTGTGCTAGCTCTCAAAGCTGCCTGGCTGCAACTTCCCTGGAGAAGGTAAGCACCTCTGAAGAAGTCTGGAAGTGGCCTGGGTTTCCTTGCCACCCACAGCCCTGCTGAGCACCTGGAATCTGAGAGTATCTTTAAGGGAGAGTTGGGTCTAGCTAAAAAAACCAAACAACAACAAAAACTAACCAGTTTTAAGATATGCTTTGGAAGCAAATCTACTTTTTAGATCTTTTATGTCTTAAGCACAACTATCCTAGACGTTCTTGGAAAACAGAGCACTTCTCTGGAATACTGTTTAGCAAATTTGGGGTCTGGTGAGTAGGTATTATTCAGCTGCTCAGGTTGCTCCAGAGAGCCCAAACTCACCATATCTGGATAATATCTAGGGGCCAACGCCTATAGACTTTACTCACAAAGAGCTGACCCTTGTGGCCAGGGAGAGCATTGAGTCACAAAACAGATGAAAATCAGATGGCTACAGCAGCTCCCACTGCCTTGCCCTGCCCTGCAGCTCTCCTGCAAGTGGCTGCCCCTCATGCAGAGATCTCTGGGCCAAAAGTGATGTGGTTCCAGGGATCACCTGGGTTTGCAGCCCAAAGAAGAGGAGTAACCCAGTGCCAAATCTGAACTGCTCCAACACAGTGAGGCACGCAGCAGCAGCTCTACAATGGCTCTGAGTTGAGTGCAGATGTCCTCGCCCTGGAGCAAGCAATCTCTGGCACAGGGCAGGGGATGTCTGGGGACAGTCACCATTTCATCTTTCCACAGGCTGTTTCATGAGTCATCATCCTTCTCTGCTATAACTTGCATGAATAAATCTCACTGGTAAAGGCAGAAAATGCCTTTACTGTTGACCCTAGGATTACACCAATGATTACACTGCACTTGGATAATAACAATGATAACAATGGTGCATTTTAAAAGCCTACTGTCTCCAGAACCAGAAGCACTGGTGTAATGCTGCTTCATTCAAATTAAGGTAAAAACAATTTATAGCACCTCACAAATTCCCACAGATCAGCAACCTTAAAAAAATACTATCAATACTATACTATACAGAGTTTCAAGGATTAGCACTCCTTCACCATCACCCAGCACACCATGTGGGGCAGCTTCTAGGATGCTGCAGGAGGACTTGTTTGCTTTGCCCAGAAAGTAATTATTTTAATATTAGACCTCATTTCCCTACATTATCCCCCCCCTCCCCCCCAGCAACACTCTTTATAAAAGTAAACCAGTAGGAATTTGGCAAAGACACCAGCATTTACATTTCAGCTCCAGCAGTTGCACTTTAATAGCTATCAGCAGCTGGAATTTCAGTTTTCACACCCCAGGCAAAATCCTGCACCTAGAGCAGCAGGGAGCTGGGAGGCAGGGTCAAACAGAGGGATGCCACCTATTGCTGCTCCCAGCACCATTTCCCACACGGGCAGGACCAGCCAAGTGCAGTCCTGGGCTCAGCACTGCGGGATGGGAACTTGCCTCAGCCTCACTGCAACCAGCAAACACCCTCTCACTCATATCAGAAAGCAAACAGCAACCTGCCAACCTTTATGATTTCCTTAATTTTTATTTTCTTTTCCCCTAGGAATAACTTCTGCTCCAGGCGAAACCCTCAAGCCTGTTTGTAAACACTCTCGAGCAGCACAAGCTCAGAACACTGGAGTGCTACGATATGAATGTTTTCAGACATAGTGAATGCATATCTTTGCAATTTTAAAACTATTTCTTTCTAAAATAGCTCATGAAGACTCCCTTACCTTGCAGTATGGATCCCTGCCTATTGAAAATTTCAACGTAATTATGAACAAGTCCACCATTAAAATCACAGCTGTACTGGGCACATGTAGCAGCTGACCAAAATATGGTTTTATGACTTCCTAGCAGGTCAATAAGTTATAATCATCGAAAGAAAAGCAGCTCACCCCAACAACATGGCTCAACAAAAGCCCCTCAGCAAACTGCATCCAGCTGCTCTCATGTAAGGAAAGCAAATGAGAAACAGAGTTAAAATTTGAGCTTGAGGGCTGTACAGCTGTCTTTGAGATGCTGTGAGTTTTCAGTTTTCTCTAAACTTAAGGGGATGATCTGTGGAGCAATAAGAGCAGGATGTGTTATTTTTAGAAGTCAGGAGTGAAACAATCCACTACATCAAGCACAAAAGAATTTGGCAGCAAATTAGGATTTGAGAGCTCTGAGTACCTTCCCCAGACTGAGTCTGTGGATTACTAAATACTGTCGTGTTTTAAGTCACAAACATTTTCCTAGAATTTTAAACAATTTTAAACAAACAAACAACTAAACAAAGGCTCCCAAACAACAAAACAACCACCAAATCTTTGGTGGATACCAAAGATTAAGAAAAAACCTCAATACAAATATACACACATTCGCAAAAAGTAACTGAATGCCCATTGTTCCAAGGTCTAGCAAAGAAAAGAAATTGTAACTGTGGTACAGGCAAATGTAGGGGTTGCAAATGGCATGCAGATTGAGACTGAATTCAGAGCAGAATTGCAGATGTTACTTTGAATTTCCCAGCTTTGGTAGGTGCAAACCAGACATATGATGTTATTTTTTTTTAGCCCGTATGAGAAAATGTTACATGCAGCGGAAATCTATTTCAGACAGCAGTGTTTCTTTAGCAGAATGGGATTTCTGTGATGCTTTGCTTCGCTCCATCTGCTTCTAATTATTGCTCAATTCAAACAGCTATTTCTGCATTGACTTGCAGGAATCTCAGAAGGCACCTTCTACGTAGGCAAGAAGCATAGCCCATAAATAATTTCAAAAAGTATTAAAGAGGGGAAGCTTCATAGCTTTTCATTCCAATGTGACTATGTGGTATTTAAATAAACCTCTGTGGCTTTCCAGTAACATAGTAGGAACTCCCAGGTGGCAGAGCTGGGGGAAGAGAAGGAGGAGAGCACTAAACATACTAATGAACATGTAATTAAGAAAATGGGCCCTCATTCCCTGCAGAGACTCCATGAGGAGGGAACTTATTTGAAGTGCTGCTTTCTGGTTCCCCTTCCTCATGGAAGGAAATCAGCTGAATATCTCCAGCACCAGTCACAGCACCAGTGGTCCCAGCTCCAAGAGACTGCAGTCAATGCAGGCTGACACCAAGGTAAAAATAGTTTGAAAGCAAGTGAGGAAAAAAAAAAAGGTAAAGGAGAGCATTTGATGCTGGTCCACAAACCCCAGGATCCCATTTTCTCAGGAGAGCTGTCTGCAAGCATTGGTGTTAGCCCTCTGCCCCTTGCCCTTAAACAGCATCACTACACTGAAATGCAGTTTGGTCACTGCAGCACAACTGTGGAAAGGGAAGTTCTCCATATGCAGGATCATCCATCTCCAGGGATGCAGCAGGCAGCAGCCCTACACAGCAAACCTTCAATGTCCTGGAAGCAGAGAATCATCACAGCAAGTGGGTCCCCAAGCCTGACTGCAACCAAAGGAGGAAATAATTCTTTGTAACAGCTTTAATGTAATTGTGGAGAACAGGGGTTCATTTGTGCAAGCATATTAAGAAGAGGGAAAAGTGATTAAAATGTTTGTTTCTCTTTCCAATCCAATTTTGAAAGTGGAGTTGTTAAGGAAATTTCACCCTAAACATAGGATGGTAGCAGTGACTGGTAATTTAAGCATTCATGGGAGGAGACAGGATTTTGTAAACAGAGGCTTAGGAATTCCTTAGCCTCTTTAGACATCTGGCAGATTCTGTATTGAATAACAGTTCTTCTTCCCTTGTTTTCTAAGCTTTGGAAACCACTTGTTTCTGGAGGCTGCACTCATCTTTAGTGATTCTCAACCAGGCAAAGATAAAACATTTGTTTGAACATCAGGCAGTGGCTTCCTGCCTATTTGATTGTTGGATGCTAGAACCACATCCCAAGAGAGATGACAAGAGCCCCATTATTGCAGGCATTTAAAATTAGACTAATTATACCACTATCATATCTAATAGCAGGACCTAAAAGATAGAATGGGTCTTTCCATCTCTTATTTTGGGCTAAATCCAGGTCTTCTTCCTACATAAACAGAGACTGGGGCTTTGATGAGTATCCTGCTCTTTCCATTGAAACAAGTGAAAACTCAAACGGGACAAGTGCAAGCCTTCAGTTTGTGCGTTAAAGAAGGTTTAAAATATAACCTCAAATAGATGAGTCTATAGAAAGGCAAAATTTAACCAGGTTGGGCATGAATGACAAAAGACATATCACAATGCACCTGACCATTGCAGCACCCCTTCCAACCAAAGGATATCAACAGGAGAGTGATCAGAGCAACCAGTCACTATGTCCACACCAGCAGTGGGGCTAGAAGCAAAACATAATTCAGTGTTAAAAATATTGTGGCACCATCTGCAGTGAGCTGGAAAATTTATGCACAAACTTGAGAAATTTGGCTGTTTTTAATTAAAGTTTTACGTACCCCAGTTGTAACAGCCTTACACTGCTAGAGCTGCACACAGAAATGCTCCCTGGGAAGAGACTGGTTGCCTTCATGGCAGCTGACAAATGAGATGGCTCTGTGGAACTGGCTGCCCCAAGGAAGGAGAACCAGTATTTTTTAGTTTTTCTGCAGAGTTTTGTAATTGTGCAGCTCCTTCAGGAGGGACATAGAGATCAGGTGTTAGCACTTGTCTTTGGCCTCAGAAACTGAAGGTGGGAATCACATAGAAGAAACACAATCACTGGGTTTTGGAGGAAAAGGGATGTCTGGTAGATAGCCCAGACTAGGTCAAGGATCCATGGTATGGACAAGAGGTTTGAGGGAATATAGTTCTGGGAAAGGAACCTTCAACCACAAAGACATTAGTCAGCTTCCTAAAACACATTGTATGGTTATGAAAGTAAGTAGCTAAGGTTGTGTTTATTTTCGCCAACCTCTAACAGTTTTAGAATTACGAAGCAAGGAGTAACTCTGCTAGAGTCAGGTATGCTACCTTTGCATACCTGTGAGTCATTTTCACAGACACTGAGAGAAGCTCAGGATAAGCTGGAGCATCCATGGGACTGGGACTCATGCAGAAACCAAGAGAAGGTGGCCAGCCCAGGGAGCCTGGGCAGGTCCATCCCAAGCAGTTCTTCTCCTGGTGCTGCCCAGGCTGATATATCACATATCCCAGTGTATATAGAATTGGCCAAAATCAGCTACAGCAGTCTAGAAAGCGTCTAGCCAACATTCTAGGTCATAAAAGGTCAGAAGCACTTTTTAAGATTTAAAGGATCAGAAAGTAAGTTTGCCTGTGCCTATGCTACACCCAGATTTTGTAAAGCAAGGTCTTCCTCACTAATGGAAAGAGGACAGCAGACACAAATGTAATCTTTTCCAACTGTTTCTGGAATCTTCATACTGCAGTATACTGCACCCAAACATAATGGTGACAGGGCCTGGTTGGTAATACTGCTGCCAATAGACAATTTGTCTTGTTAAAAAGGCACCTGGCCTAAGAAGCTGACAGAGGGAGGGATTTCCTGGGTTCTATACCAAAGGCCTTCTGCAGCCCAAAAACTCTGATTGAATTCCTTTTAAAGAAACAGGGGGTTTCAAAGTATCATGAAAGGGTTAAAACGTAACTGATGTCCTCAATGAACTGCTGAGTGGGGGATGAGCAGATCAGGTTTTGTTTTCTTATTCATGGATCTTAGAGATAAAGGCAATCATCAGCCTGATAGCTCATCCTTGTGAATGCTTTCTAAAGTTTCCCCCAGTTTCACCATAAATGTGGAAGACAGTGCTACTTCTCTGTATCCTTTGGGACACTACTTCATAAACTAATAATTGTTTTATAAATCTGTGATGCAAAGGGCTTTTACCTTTCTCGCTGTGGGAAGCCACATCCCCTCCCACAACATCCTTTTTCTTTTGTCACCTGAGCCCTCCCCATATGCTCTTTTCAATCAGTTTCTTATGTCTCCCATCTATTTTCAAATTAAGGATTTCGTGGTGGGGGGCAGGGGTTTGCTTTTCCCACTCCCTGCCCATGAAATACGAGGCCCTCCCACTTCATTACAGAAAGACTGGATTTCTTTGATGAGCTCAGACAAGATGCAATTTTGACTAATCTATCAGATTGATAGAAATGAAAGCAGATATAATACTGTGAACTTATTTTATTTCTAATTATGCAAATAATTATGTAAAATAGGCAAATGCATAATTTTCCCGCAGGCTCCAGGCATTTCTCCACTAAGCTTTAGGGAGTGCAAATTTTGATGTTCTTAGCTCAATAGCCTGTCTGATCATGTAAAGCTGTATGTAAGCATGCTTCAGAATGTCGAGGTTAAAAGTGTTATAAAAGTTATTTACTGAAAGTAACTGGAAAAACCTCCCAGCTCAGGCGGTGGCACTGGGCAATGGGCAGTGCTGGTTAGCAGGAGTCAAGTGAGGTGCAGTCCAGCAAGTTTCTGTGGGTGGGAAGGACAAGGGGGAAGCAATGGCCTTTGTTCTTCTGAGGGCAAGGAGGACTGAAAGCCTTGCAATAGGTAATCTGAAAATGTTCTCCCTCAGGCACTCAAAATAAGGGCTGGGGCAGGGAGGGGGTGTTTTGTTTTGATTTCCCTCCCCTGATGGGAAGAGTTTTCTATCAGATGGGATAGGAAACAAGGAAAATTATATTGGCACCACCTAAGGAGGCTTTAAAACAGCAGGAAAAGACATCATGTAGGGATGCCACTCCTCACTTTGACTTAGTTTGGAAGTTGAACTGGATTTATTTTTTAACTGAGTAAAAAGACAGATAATTGTTTGTTCCTAACAATTCCTCCCTATGCACACTAGTCTAGTCAGACAGCTCCAGAGCTGGTGTCTACACTGGACACTATAAATTTATTCTGGAATCTAGGACTTCCCAGGATTTTGCTTGTGAAGGTTTACTGCTGGTAGACCATGCAGTGTACTTAAAACATTAGCAGCTAGGAGATTTTTAGAGAAAACCTTTTGAACTGCTCTGTGGTTGCAATAGACAACTTGTCAGATGCTGTAAAGTCTTGTGCAGCATGTTTGTTCTGAGTGACTGATAACCTGGCTGCTGTGCTTACTGTGCTGATGAGGATCCCTCCTGTTGTGAGGAAATTTAAGTAATTTTGCAGGCTGCCATTTGAACTGATGCTGATGGTACTTACAGAGGTTCTGGATTCTTTGGACTGGATTCTGTGTTCCAGAATAATGAATTTTGCTGCTGCTTTTTTATTTTTTCCCTTTTTTTTCTTTCTTTTCCTTCTCTTTATTGTCACCTTAAAGCTGTCAGGATGTCTTAGACTGACTTAGGAGTCTGGGATTTTCTTATACCACAGTGTGCCATTTTGAGGCAGCTGCCATTGCCTCTGTCAGTGATTGTTTCCCATCTCCCCGTGGGTCTAAATAGAAAAAGGATCTTGTAATTTGGTAACATACTCAAGAGACTTTCTTCATCCATCTTAGTAAATCCTGTTTCACATTCCTGCCATCTGGGATGACCTAGCAGTGTCATTCCATGTCATAAGTTTACTCTCTTCGCTCCCTAAGAAATAATCTAGAAAATAATCCTTCTTTCTCTCTACCTACCATTTCACTTTTCTTTCCCCCTTTTGCTTCACTTTGTTTTACATTATATTCATAAGTGTAAAGGATGCTTTTACATGTATCAGAGATCCCACTTACCTTTTTGTTCTTTCCATGGTTTGGATGAATGACTCTAACAAATGGGAGCCGTAGAAAACCGGGGGAGCCACCGATGCTGTTTGCCCTGTCTTGTAAATAAATGTCTAGTTAAAGCCTTGCCACCTGATTTGATCAACCTTACTCTGAATAGCTCCTGTCACTGTCTCCCCATTGCTGAGAGGGAGTTTCTTGCAATGTAATTTTACTAGCTCAGAACTCGGTTCTTTACATGCAGAAATCAGAATAAGCAATCCATGGGGCAGAAAGTTTGAGGTTGCTTTACCTTCTCTGCATTGTCATTGCCGGCCAGTGAAACATCTCATATCATCCAGTGTTTTTCACAGTCAATATCACAAGGTGCTTTGCAGATGAAGACAATCCTATAAGCGAAAAAGAGAGGCTTTAAGGTGATTATTACAGACCAGGGGGGGTAGAAGGGGGAAGGAGGAAACCACCCTCCCCCCCCAAAACCAACCAAATGAAACCAAACAATCCCAAACAAACACTCACAAAACAAAAAAAACACAAACAAAATGCGAAACAAAAAACCCCAACAATCCAAATCAACCCCCCCAAAAAACCCCAAATAAAACTGTGGAAAGAATAATTTTATTAAAATCTACTAATGGCCAAAAAAAACCACAATAGGGTAGACAAATTTATGTAAATTTGTTCCACGGGTGGTTATTTAGGTAAAAAGTATCACAAAAACCTTCTTAGTCACTAGGTGTAGAAAAGCAAGGAATTTAGATAAAAAGCCTTAAAAAATTGAAAAAAGTGAAGTTCCTCTAAGGCACTCTCAAGCAGCTCTAACTGACAAAGTAGAAAAGACATTTCTTTTCCAGAAGGAACTGTTGCAGCCATGACTAGCTAGTTCTTCCCGTATGTATTTTTTATATACACAGTATTATTTTTAAAAACAGCTCCATTAAGAGGAGTAAATTTATTTTAGCAAGCCTGTTTATAACTGTCAACTTCTCTTAAGCAATGTAACAAAAGCTGCAGCACCATGGTCTTACTGTCATGAGGACACATTGTTCATGAGCAGTAGAGGATATGGAAAACATTTGTTTGACAATTGCTGTTGGAGCTCCCTGAGCCAAACCCTGCTCTCTTTAGCTGCCCTGGAGGATGGTACCGATTGGTGTCTTTGCCTAGCTGCTAAGAGAAGGAGTAAAAGTAAGAATTTGAGTACTGCGATTCAGGGGGACCTCTGTCCTCAAAGGGAAGCATGGGGTAAGTTGAATAATACTTGGTTTGAGCCTGTCTGAGAGCCCAAACTCTCACGGGCCAGTGAAGCAGAAGCAGGCCTTGTTGCAGAGCTTTTGTCAAGCACACCCCTCCTGTGCTGCTGAGACATGCTCTGCCTGCACAGTGGCTGGATGGTCCCACTCCCTGTGCTTTGGCAGTGCACCCCAAAACACAGCTATGTGCAAACCCCACGCTCCTGTCCTTAGCAATTGTATGCTGCTGTCTAGTTCTAGATCTGCTTGGCCTAGCACGCCAGGAGCAGGGCTCTCCCCACCCATGCCAGTTTCTCTGCTGCAGGCAGGGTGCTTTCACAGAGGAACTCAAGGTTTTTCACTGTTTAGTTGAGTCTCCGAAGGAATCACAGCAGTGCAAATGGGGATTTAAAATTGCTCCTCTTTGCTTAGGTAACACTGGACGTTTCAAAAAAAGCTGCCTTCCCCCAGCTAGAGCTTAGATCTGCATGAATAAAGCGTTTATTCTGCCAGCAAAAAGCAACGGTCATGCTGCGATAACAAATCAAACCCCCACGCTGGGGAGGCGATGGCGCACAGACACGAACATCCCAACTACGCAACAGGATCATTCTGCAAATGTACCCAGGCGTTTGGTTTGGGATTTTTTTTTTCCTTACTCTATTTTTTTTTTCTTCCTTTTTAATAACTTCGGGCACAGGCAGCTGTTCGCATTTTCAAAGCCTACTCAGAAAGCAGCCGATTAATTTTAGTTCGCTCGGGCCACCCTGAGCGAGCTGCCGGCCTCCCTTTTCCCTTTCTTCCCCGGCGCCAGCTCCTCCTCCCTTCCCCCCGCCCCGCCCCGCGGATTGGCGGCGGGCGGGCCGCCCCGCCCTCGGCCGCGGATGGCGGGCGGGCGCGCAGGCCGCGCCCCGGCGCTGTTTGTGAATGGGGCCGGCGGCGGGGCGGGGGCGCGGAGCGCGCCTGCGGCGGGCGCAGGGCTCCTGAACGCCGACGCGGCCGGCGGAGCCAGCCAGCCGGGGGACGGGCATCTGAACATCGCTACGTGTCGCGGGAGCGGAACTACAACCGCGGGCAGCGGGCGCGGTAATAATCTGGGTTTTAGCACCCAAATCCCGCCGGCAGGCGCGGGCGCGGAATCCGTTTAGCCGTAACCGAATCCCCGGCGGCCGGGCGCGCGGAGCAGCGGCGCCGCCGCGGCCCAGCGCCTCCGGAGGCAGCTAGGAAGCTTGTCCCGGCATCGCGCCGCCTTCCGCGAGCGCAGCAAGGAACTGCCGAAGCCGTGCGCTGGTCAAGGTGCAGTGCTCACCCGAGCTGAAGTTCTTCCTGTGCTCCATGTACGCGCCGGTGTGCACCGTGCTGGAGCAGGCCATCCCACCCTGCCGCTCCCTCTGCGAGCGGGCCCGCCAGGGCTGCGAGGCCCTCATGAACAAGTTCGGCTTCCAGTGGCCAGAGCGGCTCCGCTGCGAGAACTTCCCTGTTCACGGGGCGGGTGAGATCTGCGTGGGGCAGAACACGTCGGATGCCCCCCCAGGACCTGGTGGTGCGGCGGGCCGGGGGGTCACTGCCCACCCCACAGCTGGCTACCTCCCTGACTTTCTTACCCCACCACAGCCACCCTCTGGCTTCTCCTTCTCTTGCCCCCGGCAGCTCAAAGTGCCCTCTTACCTGGGCTACCGGTTCCTGGGGGAGCGGGACTGTGGAGCCCCCTGCGAGCCAGCCCGGCCCAATGGGCTCATGTACTTCAAGGAGGCAGAGGTGCGATTTGCCCGGCTGTGGGTGGGCGTGTGGTCTGTGCTTTGCTGTGCCTCCACCCTCTTCACCGTGCTCACCTACCTGGTAGATATGCGTCGTTTTAGCTACCCGGAGAGGCCCATCATCTTCCTCTCGGGCTGCTACTTCATGGTGGCGGTGGCCTACGCAGCAGGCTTCTTGCTGGAGGAGCGGGTGGTGTGTCTAGAGCGCTTCTCTGAGGATGGTTACCGCACCGTGGCCCAAGGCACCAAGAAAGAAGGCTGCACCATCCTCTTCATGATCCTTTACTTCTTCGGCATGGCCAGCTCCATCTGGTGGGTCATCCTGTCCCTCACCTGGTTCCTGGCTGCTGGCATGAAGTGGGGCCATGAGGCTATTGAGGCCAACTCCCAGTATTTTCATCTGGCTGCCTGGGCTGTGCCTGCTGTCAAAACCATCACCATCTTGGCCATGGGGCAGGTGGATGGAGATGTACTCAGTGGGGTGTGTTATGTGGGTATCTACAGCGTGGACTCGCTGAGGGGCTTTGTGCTGGCGCCCTTGTTTGTGTATCTCTTCATTGGCACTTCCTTCCTCCTGGCTGGCTTCGTGTCCCTGTTTCGCATCCGCACCATCATGAAGCACGATGGCACAAAGACAGAGAAACTGGAGAAGCTGATGGTGCGCATCGGGGTCTTCAGTGTCCTCTACACGGTGCCTGCCACCATCGTCCTGGCCTGCTACTTCTACGAGCAGGCCTTCCGCGGCACCTGGGAGAAGACGTGGCTCCTGCAGACCTGCAAAACGTATGCTGTGCCCTGCCCCAGCCACTTTGCCCCTATGAGCCCAGACTTCACTGTCTTCATGATCAAGTACCTCATGACCATGATTGTTGGGATCACGACTGGCTTCTGGATTTGGTCTGGCAAAACGCTTCAGTCCTGGCGCCGCTTCTACCACAGACTCAGTACCGGCAGCAAAGGCGAGACAGCAGTATGAGCCCCGTCCCCTCTGGCACACACACTCACACATGCAAACACGCAGAGCAGGCAGAGGAGACCATACTCAGCACAGGAGTAGGGCAGTGTTTCCTGAAGAGAGAGGAAGGGAGGCTTTTCCAAACTTTTTCTTCCTCACAGAAGGTTTGAAAAAAAAAAAAAATCATTGCATAAAGGATCAGTCAAACTATGTCCAGTGGTGCTTATGACCAGCTAAGTGTGAGAGGACTGAAAAACAGGCCGCTGCTGGGACAGGAGAGCCCTTCACCCAGATGTCTCCTTACTTCTCTCCTGCTACTCCTGTTGAGGAACAGAAACTCCAACCCGACTAAAATCATCCTGCCTTGCTTCGGACAAGAGGGAGGGGAAGCCGGTCTGCTGAGCCCCCCCTGCCGTGAGGTAGCCAGACGCTCTCCGAACGGGGCCAGGCTGCAGCGTGGGCAGGGTGATGCGAGCCCGGGCTCGCTGCCTCTCCTTCGGCTCCACACGTGAGTACTGCACAGCCGGCACAGCCCGACCGTGTGCTGGGGACATGCTTCTGTTCTGCCAGCTCACGAGTTCCTTTTTACCTCAGTCATACCTGTTGTAATCTTCTAAAGTAAAAATTTGGCCCTCAATCTGTTGTTCTTGCTGCTGTGGGGAAGGAGGGGGTTGCTGTTCCACACCCTGAAAAGAAATGACTTGTTGCTTTTCAGCAGAAGGCTTTTCCCCCTTGCCTTTGTTCTAGGAGACAAAGGGGGAAACAAAAGTGTTTTCTATGTAGAAAGGCATAAGCATGGGATCGGTTTTTATGGGCAAACTAACAAAAAGAAGTCGTTGAGGTTCACCCTTGGATGTGAGGAGCTCGCAGAAATAAACATTCCTTTTATGAAAAAAGGAGGAGGCAGGATGTTTTCCTACCGTTCAATATGGGTCACTTTTCTAAACTGAAGGAAATGCAAGATTTAGAGGGCAAGAAGGTCTTACCCGAGAGCACCTGCCAAAACAAGAGCCATTAAAATATGTAATGTAAAGATAGGATTTTTTTTTTTTCCATAAACCTGTTTTCTCTCCTGCTCTGCAGTGAGCTCACTGCAGAAAAAGTCGATACACAGTCGGATTCTGGGGACAGAGCCATCGTTTTGGCTCACGATGGACTCTTTGCCTGCTCCTCAGGTTCCCTGAGCTGCATGGCAATGATTCTTACTGCAGGTGGGGGGCTGGGGTTTAAAATCAAGCAGTTACTGCAAGTGAAGAGCCTTCTCATTTTGGCTAAAATACAGCTGGTTAAGTTTCCAGTGATCACGTCTTGGAAGGAAAAGCATTCAGAATTTTATCATCAAATGCATAGTTTTCTTTTTGAAATGTGACATTTTTCTATTCTGAAATTTTTTATGTTGATTTGTTCCTATTTTATTTTTTGCATACTACTTTATATTCACTGAAGGGTTGTTTTTATAAGTATATGTGTGTGTGTGTATATTCTTGCCTAAGGACAAAATAGGACATTCTGGATTTTTAGCAAGTCTCCACCCTATAGCTGCTCTTCATGTTTTTGGGGGGAAAGAGTCTAGAATGAAACTTTAAAAAGAAAAAACCTTCAGGGTGAGGGGGCAGACTGCTGCTGTCTGAGGGTGTACCAGTAGTCTGAGCATGAGGAATGGGCCCATCAACCAAATCCTTCAGTAGATCTGATGTCAGACTTGCAGGGCTTGGTTTGTCTTTTATAATGTGCACGTGGAAATAAAAAAACAAGCGTGTCAGACAAGTGCAGTATGTATATTTTGTAAATCTCATTTTTGTAAGAAAATATGTATTTATGTTTTTACTTGATTTTTTTTTTTGAAGGTCTGTATGAGGCCCTGCTTCACCCCATGTACAGATCACTAAATAAATAATTTTTAATACAAGGGCTCTAATGACGTTCTTTCCATCTTTGAATACTTGGCAGGTTTTAGAATGGGTGGAAGCTCTGAAAAGTGGTGTCTTCTCCCCCACTTTGTTATGGATAATGCAAGAGACTTTTTGGTGAATGCAGACTTGAAACTCAGCTGTGGCTTGAAACTGTTCCTTCTGATTACCAGCCCCTCACAACAGGAGAGCACATTTTGAGACAGCCGGTTTCAAATGTCTGCCCTCACTTGAGGTACTTGCATCCTAGCCAAGTTTTCTTCCAGTCTCTGCTTCTCACTGAGGGCAAGCTGATAAACCAGTTCTCTTATCTAGAAAATAAGGATAATGCTCTCTTCCCATTCCAAAGAGACTTTAGGATTGAGAACTGGAGGGTGCTACGAGTGCTGTAAATTAAGTCCTCACTTTGATGGGTAAAGTGTAATAGGGAAACACTAAGGACTAGGTCCTTTTTCATGGCTTTCAATGGGCAGTATCATGAACGGGTGCTTTTTTCCCCTTAGCACCTTTGCTCTCTGCAGTTTTGTTTAAGTGAATTTGACTTTAATTTTAATAGCTAGCCTGAACCCTACATTGTTTCTTACCACAGTCACCTGAAATGTTCAGTGGAATGGTCTATTTTATTTAATTTTTTAAACTGAAATGAATGTTTAGGTCTCAAACTGTGTTGTTGCAGTCATGGAAAGTGCCCCAACAAACAGAGTTGTACACTTGCAAAATGATGATACTTTACAGCATTTCTTTCACAAGGATTTCAGCCTACTGTCTGCATTCATCACACTTCCTGTACCTCCAATTATGCCAATACTGAAATTTAAGTTACAGGACAGAGATAGATCTAAGGTGCCTTAGCTAGACACCATCATAGTAGCTGCGGTTGCACTGCAACGTTGTTTACTATCAAACTTAACCTTTCACTTTTACAGTGTATGAACTACTGATTTAAATGTTCTTTTGAGAGCTTGCCCCATCTACGCTGCCTCTCTGGAAGAGCCACATCTTTTATCAGGAAACACCTCTCGCTGCTCCCCAGAGCTGCTCACTTGTCAAGTTTCCTTTTCGAAAAGAGCTTTGCATTCCTGCCAGTCAGGCTGCTTCAAACTGCTCCACGACAGGCTGATCATTGCTGAGGGGGTTTCATTCCCCTGGCTCAGGAAACCTGAGCCTCTCTATAAACATTTCCTCCCGTTAATCCATCAGTGCCGGCCAGAGCCTGGAATGGCTGGAGCAGCGAGGGGCTGGCAGCCGCGGGAGCAGCACTGTGACCAACACCCTGTGCTGTGCAGTTGAATGCCTTCATTTCAGTACTTCTGGGTTTAAAGCCACTTGTGAACAACCATCCCAATCCTGCCATTTAAGATAATTTTAAAAATTTGAAATTGTAGGTGAAATTTGATGCTGATGTAAAGTAGAAGTAACTAGTATTTGCTTCTAAGCAGATGTGACTCACAGCAAGACTGAATTTGCTCACAGTGGAAACAATTTGGAGAATTTCAAGTAGTGATAGTCTGGCCTTCTGGAATAAAAATGTCTATCACCATTTTGATAACAAAGTAGCAGTTACTTTCATAATGGAATACAATTCAAAAAATCTCTTTGTGAAGCTCTCTGGAAAAAGGGAGGAAAAATAAGCCTTTACTAACCTTTGATAATCACTTCAAAACATTTTTCTCTAATGTTTAAGCTCACTTTAATTTTCTTACGTTTAAGAAAAGTTGCCTCACCTTTACCTTTGGCTCTTGTCTATGCAGCAGTTTTTGGTTCACAAGAAGTTAGCAAGTAATAGGTATAATTGATCCATATCCCTGTAAGTGTACACCATATGCTCATTTTCATGAAAATGATAGAAACACTGGTTCTTCAGTTTCAAAGACATTTGTGCAACTTTCTAAAATTAAGGATTATTGTTTCAGGCAAGTTAAAGAGGAGGCTTCAACAGTTCTACAACTCATGAATAGCAGCAACAACTAAATGTTTGTCTCTACAGAAAAAAAGTGCTTTTATAATACGTCAGTGTTTGTTTGGGTTTATTTTTGGTGTAATACCCACACTGAGGATTGAATGTTTTTGTCTAAGTACTTCGCCCGCAACCAATAGCTTTGCATGCAAGTAAAAACCACACATCTCTGTATTCACCAACTGGCAACAGTAAACATTACTTATAATTTCACATGGGTTTAGAAGCCAAATTACTAGCTTGCATTTCAAATAGCCTCTTTTTTCCTTCATCTCACTCTCATTTCCTTCCAGACTTTACAGGTACTTCATATACACCCTGCACTTCATACATGCCTTCTACTCATTTTAATTTTAAAATCATGAATCCAGCTGAAAGAAATTTAGACTGTTGCTTGAAGAGGAAAAGATGACACTGAATCTTCAGCACACTAACTGTTCATTGAGGAAGACTATTGCCAAGCCTGCCTATATAAACCGGGGTAATTGTTTCATGCCAATATGGGTGTGGTTTCGGCAGATACAACACTGCATAAATAGTATAGTATTGGGGGAATAAATACAGTAATGGAAAATTCCCAAATGCCCCACTTAGAATCAACACATTTTGACTACAGTGATACTGAAACTATAAAACTAAAATACATACATCAGAGTTTAACACTGCTCAGACAAACAGTTTGTGCTGCAATCAGAGGAGGGAGGTACCAGGGAGGGTTTTGATGCTGTTTAAACCCAAGGTCCAAGGTTGCCTGGTTCAGGTGGCTGGGCACTGCTTGTCTCAAAACCAGGTCAGTGGAAGTAAGGCACAGACAGCACTTTCTCCTAATTCAGGTAAACACCATGCTCAAGCACAGAGTTACCACAGCTGCAGCCAGATGGGATTTGACTGAATGATGCCAGGACAGCCCCAAACAGGGTCACGACCACATACTCCTCAGCATCAACTACTCCTCTGTGTACAGCCAGCCTACCCACACCAGGAAATTAGGAGACTGGGATAAATGAGAATATGGATAAAAAGCAGGAATAAGCAGGCATAGAGCACACTTTTAAATAACAACTGTAAATTGGAGGAGATCACTAATCCATATTAATCAAGAAATCCTGATTGCAACAATTTGTTCATTTTGGCTGCCCCAGCTGTACCACAATTTGGCTTGGTAATAGGCAGCCCTTCACTTCAGCATGTTACCCTTACAAATGCACATAGAAAATCTGAGTCTACTGCCTAGAGGAGTAGCCTGTGTGAGCAGACTTTGGCTGCACAGATCTTGGTCATGTGGCTACCAGGGTAGCCATAACCTTACCATTAACACTACAATCCCAAAGGCCAGGGTGACATCTGGAAAGAAGAAAAAAAGAGGCCCAATTCTCCCCTACTTTGAGCTTTACTGAAGGTACTGCAATTCTAGCATTGTTCTCAAACCAGTCTGCAGGAAGGCAAAGTCACTCTCAGGGCAGGCAAGGAGATAGATTATTCCCACTATGCTGTCCTTTTCCTCAGGCTAACATTCTGAGGGACTTGAAAAAGCTTGTGGTGAATAGGGAATTCTGCCAGGAGCTGCAGTAGGAGCAAAACATGTTATCTGGCCCAGATGGACACAAAAAGGTGCTCTAGCAAGTAGGCACTAATCTAAGATTTGAGAGACAAGTGCTTGATTACATGCACAATCACAGATGGTGGCCAGATCACATAGGGCCAGTCTTCCAGCAGTATTTGGGCAGGTAAAAATGGAGGCAGGTTACATGGAAAGCACTTTTCGTAAACATTTAAATTTCCAGGTGCACATCTAGAAAAATCTTGTCTCTGTCTCTAATTCCTTGTCTATAAAATTGGAACAGTGACACTATTGTATATTTAGGGATGTTGTGAGAATGAATACTTTCAAAATCAGAAGAAACTGAATAAAATTATAATAGAGTTTGTATAAATACCTCTGTCAGGCCTTTGTCCCACAGTCTGTCTGATATTTTCAAGTAGATTCTGTTTTAGAGAATGCCAAATTAAGACCACCAGCTAGAATAAATTTTTTATATGTTTTCCCATATCTTATCCAAAACTGGTCAGGCTGAGCACCTGCTTTCACAGGAACATCATCTAGCCAGACTCAAATATAAAGTCTGAGAGGGTATAAAGGGCAAACTAGGTAAATAAAAAATTACACTGAACTGGGCATGAATGTCAAACGAAATGGACTTGTGTTACAGTGGTGCTTTGGCATAGCAGAGGTAAGGGTTTGGGCTTCTGCTGGTGCTACAGGGTTCTTAACTCTTCCAGTAACCCTCAAGCTCTCATTTGCTATATGTTATAAACACCATCATCATCAACAGGCTCAATGACAACTCTGCTGTTCCTCCTGAAATAAATACTGCTCACTTCAGCTTGCTGCAAGTGGAATCTAAATCTTAGTAGTAGGCCTAAAGCAGAGTTGATCAAGGTTTCATCCAAGCCCATAGCTTCAGGGAGTTCACCTTCCCTGCCATGTTTTCACATAATCTCTTAGTTCCTCAACAATTTCTTTCTGCTACCATGACCTCAAACCACATCTTTCTCATTACTAATGATGGCCAAGGAGAAGGATTATTTGGATGTTTGGACATTTTCCTGCCTTAACAACAGGGAACAGCGTGAGGCTATTACACTTCTTTCACCAATGAAACACAGAAGTGTCTAAGCTGACTGGGTAAATGTTTGTGTCTTGCCCTGATCTCAGCCTTTCCCAGGGCAGACTTCTGTACCCTTCATCACACATCAGGTTTTTGTTGCTAAATAAAGTACACCAACAAATCAAAAAAGGATTCCTAATAGCACCAAAGCATACACTAGTTTATAGCTTACCCTCCCCAACAAACAGAAATGCGACTTAGAGGCTTTTTCATTGAAGACAGTCAAAGGGAACTACTTCCAAAAACATCTACCTAAAGCACAAATCAGATCACTTGCCTGGCATGTCTTCCACAGATTTTCTGTGTGTGTGTACGTGGGCACATCTAGCATAGTGCATGCAAGTGTAACAACTAGAAGTTAACAACTGTAGGTAAATCTCTCATCAAAAGCCCAGTGAAGAGAGAAAATCAAAAGGCCCTTGCCCAATGCAGCTGTCTGCTAATTAAACTCTGGTGTTAATTGCAGTAGTGTGACTGGTCCTCATTCCCTGTGTTTGTTGTGGTGCCTGTGTGAGCTCTGGATTACTCAGAACTTTCACATTCTCCCAGAAAATGAAACTGTCTATAAAAGGAATGAAAGGCTGTGATATGTATATATATCTATAGGGCTATTTTTAAAGAGAAAAAAAAGATTTTTTTCTGTGTGTTAGTTCAAAGCCAGCTTTGATTATTAAAGCAAGTCAGTCTTTAGAAAGGGTAAAAAACTAAAATATAAAGATGGAATCTTTTTTATCTAACCCACGATGAAAAGACCATTTCTTATTTGTCATGCTCCTGCCTCTCAAATTCTGAATTTTATTTTTTAATTAACGGCAAAAAGTAGAAGTCTCAGGCAGCATTTCCTGCCCTTACTTTACGAGATGTGCAGAGAAGCATTCCATCAGGGCCAGCAGCCAGTAAAAGGGATGTCATTTGACACCCTTCCACAGCTATGCATACCAGGCTGGAACCGAGCGGGATTATGCGAGTGCATAGAAAGCCCTTCTAGAGAGAGAGGATTTACTCGTACTGTTTTCCTTTACACATTCTGCTCTCTGAAGATAATAAATCAGCTGTTGGATTTGCAGAAACAACTCTCCGACGGCTAAAGAATTCCGGCCCCGCGTAGATGGAGGCGAAGATCTCTAAAGCAGCGCAGAGCGAGCGCGGGAAGCACAGAGCGGGTGCGAGGCACTGAGCTGCCAACCTTCTGTTCTCTTCTCTGCAAAGACTAATTAATCTGTGCATGGTTTTGCAGTTATGAAGGCACAGAACTTTGTATCGCTGCCCACAGACAGGGATCTAGTTTTTGAGAGTTCTTAAGATTTTGCCACTTCAACATAAACAAAATTAATGCTTTAATTCCATGTATTTTCATTTTCCTCAGGCAAAGATCTTCCTGCACTGAATTCTGAATTGAATCTTTATCAAAATCTCTTAACATAAGAACTGAAAACAAATGTTTCTCAGACAACAATTTCAAGGAACTCAGAGATTTCACTGAAAAGACTATTCCATTTTGCTATCAATTTTCATTAAAACTTTGTTAATGAAGTGTCCTTTGGTCAGCATTTCACTATAACACTTGGACGTCTCTTGAAAACAGACATTAAGGATGGAATAACAAGTTTTATACATAAAAATAAGCAGATAGAAAAGTGTGTCATGAGAACTGTTATTTTCACAATGTCTACCTCTCAGCATCATCCTTGGCTGCATCTTATTTAGCTGATAAAGTCCTTTGTAGCAATACCAGCCTATTTTATTTATCCTTAAATGTAATTCTGCACATACAATGACACTTTTATTAGTAAATGAGAAGCACTATGTGCCAGCAGACAGGGCACCAGACTAGAAGTCAGGAGACAGTCATACTTTTCCCAAATTTGCCCATGGTCTGCAAATTCTTCCAATCATCCTTACCTCCATTCTTTTTCTGCCCTTCTCTAAATAGGAGCATGTCCTTTGGGACAAAAAAAATAGTCTCTATTGTCCCCACATATGTGTTGGTACTGTTCCCATCTTGTTGGAGCCCTGATCTTGATGGGGACCTCTTAAGACTGGGCACAATACAAGAGGTTCCAATTAAAAATAATTGATCATTAAGAGACAGAGAATAGCAAAGAGTGAGCTGGCACTTTACTTTCTATGGGGAAATAGTCAAACACTAGTGGCAAAGTAGAGACATAAGTGATGACACCAAATCTTGCCGAAGAAATGAAAGTGGGAAGTGTCACTCATCACCTTTTGGGCTTTTGTGTAACATGCATAAGGAATGTTCTGTTCTCTGAAGAGTCTCTGGGGACTCTTCAGATGATGGAATTTACTGTCACATGCCCTCTTCTCCCCGTCTTTTTTTGGTTGTTGTACAAAGTGTTGCCATGTGGGGTCTGTGTGATAGCACATACTGCAAAACATCTCCAGCTGAGCAGGATCAGTGCTGGCCAGTAAGATTGTTAGTTGGCTGACTATTTCCTAAAAATGAAAACCAGACACTGAAGAAACTATCTTGTTCATAAAAGGAAAATATTTATCTGCAATGAAATAAAAAAACCCAAACCCCCACCAAAATAACTACCTGGGTATTTCATGAAAATATCACTAACAAAGTGATTAAATAATGTGGCAGCGGAGCAAGGAGGAAGTGCGCTACTTCACTATCCACCCCAAAAATATAGATTTGAATTAAGCAAAACAATTTTTCAGTTAACTCTGAATTGCTTCAATTGAAGAAGGAAACAAAGGTGAAAATGTCTGAATGCTTTGGTGAAATGCTTTTTACATGAAGCAACCCCAAATTTAAATTTGAAATGCATAAGATTGGAAAACATTATGCAACCTTATAAGGTTCAGCTGGAATTAAGAGGGAGACTAAGAGATGGACTAGTGCTAAGATGACAGGTGAAAGCAGATATCTTGGCTTTGGAACCCACAGGGAGTTTAAAAGAGACACAGGAGTCAATTTTACCTACAGCTTGCACCATATCACTGGAAAAGTCTAACCCACTTCACCTGGACCATGTAAACCTGGTGATAAAGGACAGAAGGCAGAAAATGGACCATTTTTCCTTAATGAGATTAAGAATGGCATGTAGGGAAAAGTGTTTGTGGAGAGCAGAGAAAGAGCAATAAAAAATTGTTGAGACTGAAATGCGAGAAGCTTGTGGACACAGCTACAGCTCTATGTACATTTGCTTTTCTTGTGTTTCAGGCTGACCACAAAGAAAGCTGGTGTGAAGCCATGATTCTGTGCCTGTCAGGCCCATGCTCATGCTAACTGGCCCTGCCTGCTGGCTAATACAAGGGCCTGGCTTGTGGACTGGGCTGGCTCATAGACACCCAGCCCAGAGTCCATGCAAGGTGAAGGTGTGACCACCTGCCCCAGTCCAGGCAGGTGTTGCTCTGAAATTCCTCACACTGCCTTTTAAACAGAACATTCATAGCAAAGCACAGCCTCTGTCACCCATTAAGTGTGGCAAGTGCCCAGGCTGTGAAGGAGCACTTAGTCATCCTTCTCTTCAGTAGCATCTTCAGGGCCACAGAATTTCTGACTTGTAAATTGTTTTCATCAATGCCAGCGCTCAGCAAGTTATATTCCTCCCACAAATTTTCAAAAGTATGAAGTTTGCTGACAAAGAAATTCAGGAAGGTTGCCAGGAGCATGTAGTGCCTTTCTAGAATGTCAGTCCTAGATACTCCCTTGGAAACCAGTAAATAAAGAGTTAAGGAATGAGCAAACACAACCTTAACTGTGCTGTTGGAGTGATGCCCCAATATGGCCATAGCACACAGAGCCTGTGCTATCTCAAAGGCAGAGTGCAAACATTTGGGGAATAGGGCACATGACCACAGGACAGAGTCTGAAGCCTTCTTTTGTGCAAGGGAAGCCTGGTCTGTATGGAATCCGCAGGGACTAAGGACAGGGGGAGTGCCAACAGCAACATTTCCCAGGAGACAGTCTCCTCCTCAGGAGGTGCATCTACCCAATTCACACACCCTGTCCTCAGAGACTGCCATGGGAATGTTCCTCCACCCCCCAGCACTGAGCCCACAGACCATCCTACAGCACCTTTGTGCACTTCTGGTAATTCCCTGGGGAAGGAAGAGTTCCAGGACTGGTATTACCACAATTTACAAAGTCAACACCAATAGGGGACAGAGTAGGAACCACATACATGAACAGAGGAGGCAGGGAAAGAGGCAAGCCACCTCCCAGAGAGATAGGGCCTTTCTCATGTCAAAGCTCAGCAGTTTGCTGGTGTCACAGCCACAAAGCAGCCAAGTGCTCCAGCTCTGCCAGCTGGAGCCTGGCAGCTCCCACAGCTGACCTGCACAATCCCCGACAGTACAGCCAGCCCCAGTGAGGGCATGGGGAAGGTTTCTCAGGCCCTGCTTTTCAAAAGACCAATGGCTGACCACATTTGCTGAGATGGAAAGGCATAAGAGCCTAGCAGACAGCTTTGCTCCTGTCTCAGTGAAGTGTTTTGTTGGCGGGATAGGATGGCAGAGAGTGTCAGCTGTGCTACGGCACAAACACTGCTCTGAAGGGCAGGGCACAGAGAATCCTGCTCAAACACTTCCTACCATGGCAGGGCTATACTCACAAGTGTTGCACTGTCCCTCTTCTCTATTTATTTCTCATTCTCTGCTCCCTAGCAAACTGAGAATTACATTAGTGTCTTCCTCTTTTTTGTCCTACTTTGAATGCCGAGCTGCTAGCACCCATTATTCTGTGACAATGTCCCATCTTACTGACATATCTTGAATATGTACATTTTTATACTGCTTTAATAGTGCTATTTTAAACTTTAAAGCCTGTCACTTGTCCTCATGAAAGTCAGATGGAAAATAATACTATTCTCATATTTTTTTCTGGTCTTAACATCCAAAGCAGCAGACCCTAGAGCAAGCCTCTGTCCTATTGGTAAAAATTTCTGTAGCCAGTTTGCAGTGCTGTCCTGCAACTACAACTGAAGGGCAAATCCTAGTACTACAATTACTACACATCTGCAGCATGTGAGGACTTGTTCTGTGATCACTTGCAACCCCCTGATTTGAAGTTTTGTCTCAGCAATAAAAGCATTATCAATTGAGAAATAAATACAGAAATTGAAGACTACTACAAAGGTAAATACTGGGCTGTTCCCACCCTTGTGTGGACACAGGAATGTACTAGTACTACTAGTAGTGTGAGATCAAGAGGTGCACAGAACTGTCTTGAATCCAGACCTCTAACCTCAGAGACCCAAACACCAGTCTCTGAATACAGGAACATTCCTGCAACTTTTTTCCAAAATATCTCATAAGGAAGAGCCTTTTCCATTAACATCTACCAAAAGCCATAACACATAAGCTGTCCTACAGCAGACAAGAGCATGCTCATGTTTCTCAGAAACACTCTTCTGACTCGGGGACGTGTTTGTAGGGCTGCAGACCCTATGCTTAGACCCGAACACCTTGAGACCAAGCCCCAGGTGCAAATATTTGCTGCCTGGTTCAGGAAATCAGGCTAAGGCCTGTTCTGCTTGACAAAGAAATGCTGTGTGGTTGAGCTGGCTAGCAATGACAAACATAACCTGTCCATATTTCATGTGCTGGGAGAAAAAGGCTACTGAAGATTGCACAGTGTTGGTAGAGCTGCCTTGTTCTCTTCCTCGTGATAACCACTGCATTCTCATCAGAGCATTTGTCATCAGCAATTTAGGAGTTAACCAGGAAGGTGGACTAAAGAGCATGTCTCTTATTTGTCTCCTTTTATAGCTAAAAAGACACCTCTTAGATGCAGGTGTAAATGTCCCTTTTCCTGACCTACAAGGTATTTGCCATACTGTCTGTCCCTAGAGTTAAAAAACTCCCTGGCAGTAAGACTTCTGTAAACACTCCCACTTAATCTGCAGAAAGGGAGAATCCCAGCAGCACTGGAAGCAGATATAAATGGAAACAGTTAAAAAAATTAATAAAAAAAAGTAACAGCATGTGTTAAAAGTAGCAGCGATTTCTGGCAAGAATTAATTAAAACAGATGAAACACTTCTGATATGATTTGTGTGATCAGATCATTTAATTAGTTCTGGCTTTTAGTTCATCGTAACAGGCTTCTGTGAGGGTGAAAAAGGAATAATTGTTTATTCAAATGGTAATAATTTGGGTTTCTTTAATTGATTCCTAGTGTGAAAGCATTGATTCCTGCTGTTTTCTAAAGCGCTGGATGGAACAGTTCCAGCATGATGTCCAGTTCTAGAGGCCACCAGGTCCATTCCCCAGAGCAGCCCCCATTTGTGATCTAGTCTGCTACAGCCCTATTGCTTCTCCTGGCTTGTCTGAACACTGCTGAGCAGTGAGCAGGGCTTAGCTGTTCTGAAGTGCTTGTGGGTTTATTAAGTATTCCTCTGTGAAGCTGATGATGTGCTCATAAATAATGTTGCTGGGACTGAAACATGTTTTCTTTACAGCAGGCTGGATATTCTGGAAAGGAAATGTTTAAAAAAAAAATACAGACACGACACCCAGAGAATTTCTAAAAGTAAAGAGGTTTTAGATAATATAAAATCTTCCTTAGAAAAAAAAAAAAAAAAAAAAAAGAAAGAAAAGGTGGCATTTTTTCTGTGCCTAAAGTTAATTCACCAATCTTAGCCCAAGGACTGAGGAGGAAATTGACTTTGTTCCACTACCAGGATACAGCATAGTGATGTTACGGAGTTTACAAAGACACATAGGACTGATAATCCTGTTTCTGCTCATTGCTAGTTTGGTGGGTGCCAGTCAGTAAAAAGACCTCAGAAGCCCTGCTGGGTGAAACTGGTGGTACAGGATGAAGGCATGCAAAGCAACAAGAACCGAAAAAAAAAAGCATTTCTGCAGTTTGAAACTCCATGGAAGCATATTGCAGATTTATGTTTAAACCAGTGCTGAATTATGGGTCACTGCTGTAAAACCAGAATTCCTTAGATTACTTAATCTAATGAGGTCTGTGAGAGAAGAAAAAGGTCCCAGTCTGTAAGATTTAAGGGATTGAGACCTTATCTGCACACTTTCCTGTAAAGCTCCAGGTGCACTGTAAGATCTATATCATCAGTTCCATGCTAAAAACTATGTTGTTTAAAACTAAACAATCAAAGGCTGAAAAGCAAAGCTCTCAAGTATCATGAAACAGCAAAGCAAAGGTTGCCTAATGTAACCTTCTCCTGCCTCGGGGTTGTGTGGTATAATACACTGCTTCAGTCTCTGACCAGGTACTGCCCCCACATCCATTTTTTTGGCAAGAGCCCTGCTTCACTCCAGGCACAGGCCTGACAATGCTCTGCATACAAAGCAGCTCTTCAATATTCTTTTTCATCTCAGCTCTTCAGCGTGGGGCTCTGGCTTCATCTCCTACAAACTATGGCAAGACTGCATGAACAATGATACTTTTCCATCCTGTGCTGTTCTCTTCTGTTCAGGGCCAGAGCCCTGAATGCTTTGCACCAGTTAACACATTTATTCCCAAAATGTCCCTCTGAGGTGAGGAAATATTATCCCTAGCTCAAAGAGTAAGATTAAGTTACCTTCTAAAGAAAAGTAGAAAAGAGGCAGAAAAAGCAACCAGATCTCTGGAGTCCCAATCAAGCACTTAAATCATCATTTTTACAACAGGCCTCTGGCCTTTATTCACACCACACAACTTCTGCTAGAGGTTAGGCAGCAATGCCAGAGACACAGCCCTATTCACTGGTATAACATAAATCTACTACTGTGACTCCAGACCAATATATTATATGACCCTGTTCTAGGTTTACTTAGGGTGAAATTCACTCCTGTGCAGAAAGACAGCATTTACATCCTTTCTCAGAGGTTTGCAGTTGTATGTGCACCCCATGCTTACCCCTCTGTTTTTTGTTTTTTTTTTTAAAAGAACAAAAAACAAAGAAGTTGTGCTGTTTATCCACTAGACACTACAATAACATAACTAAGCACATCTGTACAGACTGTGATTAGAAGGGAAGGCTTCTTGGGAGCACTCTGATAATCTAAAAAGTAGGAAATAAAATAACACAAACTATACATTAAAATAATTTTACTCAGTGAATTAAGGAACAAAACAATCTCCTTTCAATCATCATCTTTATAGCAAGAGTCTGTTCTGTATACTCAAATACCTTCTATGTGCAAATTAAGAACCTTTTATCTTATTCAAATGCATATCTTGCTGTGTGAAAGGAAAAGCCTCAGATTTCTTCACAGAACTACCTGCTCAGTGCTCAGTTTATGTGACAGGGAAGACTGAGACAACACACTGGTCTTGTTCCTTCTGTACTTTGCCAAGTTTACATATTTTCAGCTATCCATCTGTGTGGCCAGTGGAAACTTGCAAAAACCCCTAAGCAATGGAAGTTCCCTGTCCCTTAATATCTGAAGGTGATTCCCAAAACTCCTTTGTTCCAGAGCTCACGGTAAACCAGTACAAATAAATAATGTTTTCTGAAATCATATCTAAACCATATCAAATCTGAGTTTCACCAGAGCAGTGAAATCTACCAATTACCCCTCTGAAGTCACATTTTCATTGCCTGCCTTGAGGCCCATAAATCAGTCAAAAGGTCAAGATTGCCAGTGCAGCAGAAAAAGTATCTCCTCATACACATACATGCACTTCCCTGGTCTTTGGGAACACTCCGAGGAGGAGGAAGCAACAACACCCTCACACTTGGTCTCCAAAGCAAATTTACCAAATCACTAATGACATTTAATGTTCAAAACAGGCTGTTTTACAGTTCTAATACCTGCCATGGTCTCCTTTTTTACTGAACAGCTGTTAATTAGTTATATAAATTTAATTAATAGCTACAAACAACTGAAGTAAACAGGCTTGCCATGTTCAGAATGTTATTCTTGCCATGTTCTGAATGTTATTCAGAATGTGATTTCTAATTTCAGCTTTTGAGTTTCTTCCTTTAATATATATTTGATGTTTAAAAACATACATAAGCTTTTCAGGGAAGCTTTTAGCCATGTAGCTACTAAGTACCTCTCATACATTAGGATTTATCTTTTTAAGAGCATGCTGAATGAAGCAGGAATTATTCCCACGTTGCAAATTGTGCAGCTGTTGTACCCTGTTGGTCCCACAGCTGGGCCTGTGTGATTCCAGTCCCCTGCCTGTATTACTGTGCTGTCTGGGGGAATCAGGATACTTGGGGCTGCAGCAGTGTTGATGCAGGAAGCAAAGGTACCCCAAGCAAAGACTTTGGAGTTGGACTGAGGATTAATTGGACACATGGAAGAGAGAACAAGCTCTGGGATTCTCCTCTGTATGAGTTTTGCTGTCCCAGTATAGTGGCAAGTGCCAGCCTAGTGCTGGGCTTAAAAAATACCTAGACACAATCTCAGAAAACCTATCAATACAAACAGCCAGCGCTGGCTCAGAAACTAATTGTTTGAGTTGCAGAGTGAATTTTGGAGAGCACTCATCCTAGCCTTTCTGTTATCACTCTTCTATGGCATCTGTAATTAATTAGAACTGGAGATTGACTGGAGACTTACATGTCCCCCCACTCTGACTCAAATCACGGTGGTTCTGCTCTCACAGTTGCACCACCTGAACATTTTAGTTGCAGGGAAAGGCTAGGGCAGAGATGACTGAGCCTTGCTCAGTTGCACTTGCTGCAGGAAGAGATGGAAGGGCTGTGGCAGCCAGGCTGGCCCTGCTGCCCAGCTCCCCCGGGCTCTGCCACACCAGAGCAGCCACCACAGCTTCACTTCTGGTTTGCCTGCCCTTGGTAAATGCCTATTTTGCCTATGACAGACTTCCCCAAGGCCACACAGAGGTGGAGGCTACACCCAAATTTCAAGTCTCGATATAGCAGCTTAACCACAGATCTGTCCTCCCTATCTCCTTTCCCAGGCACACATTGCCTCAGTCTCTCCATGCCAAGTACAGCACAGTGTCTCACAAGGGAGGGCTTCCTTCTCCCTCTTCCAAGCTTCTAATGTTCACTCACTGTTTTCAAACAAGGGATGTTTGAAACCAGTGAAGAGCTCTATCAGGAGACCGCAGTTTAACTTGAAACCTAACCAAAGCAGACACAAAATCAGTGTCATATTCCCTGGCATGGTATTTCATGACTAAAGCCACACTGCTGAAGATGTCTGCTCTCCAGCCCACATTCTCAAATCCCTGCTCACTCTCCTGCCCAACTGCACAGAGATAAGAAAGGAGGGGGTGTCTGGCTGTGTGCTTTGTCTGGTACACAAGTAACCACTGTAGCACACGGATTACAATGCACACACTGTCTCTCCTTGTGCTTACCCTCACCTACACCTCTGCCCCAGCTGCATCATTCCTGTGCAGTGCAATGGCCTCTGGTGGTTAGAGCACCCTTCAACATCGTCTCCAAGGCTAGGAAAATAAGGAAAGAATTCCATCAGCTGCCAAGTCAACCAGGACTTTATTTCTAACAGGCATTTCATCATGAGGGCAACATTTCTAACAGTGGCAGCTTGATTCCTGAGCACGAGAATGCTGGAGTTTGTTGATTACTCTGTACCCCAAATTCTGCAAGGCACAGGCAGAGACTGCTAGAGATTTTCTCAACTTTTATGCAAACCCTGAATTCTCAGAAACCCCAACATATGTAACCCTGGAGGAAGCTTAACATGAATTCTTTGCTGACACTGTCCTCTAGTTCACATCATGGGAGACTTCTTCCTGCTTTCTTCTTGTCAAGGAAGACAGCTTCAACAATATGGATTTTATTGTACACCCCCTACATCCCACTTCTTCCCCTTGTCAATAGCACAGAGGCCCAAACACCATCTCAGCTGCAAAGAGGAAATGACTATTCACAAGACACAAAGGTTTATGGATTTCTGCCTAACAAAAGATTATTTCTAAGCAGACTCTTGTGTACTGGGGCCTCATCTCTACCAGTGGGAAAGCAGATGCCTCAAGTACACCCAACAGCAAGGAGTAAGAGCACTCTCCAGGGCAGGTGTACCATGCAAGGTAGCCTCTTAATCTTCTCACATGCACAAGCATTATTTTTCATACCAGCTGCATCTTAAACACTCAGTTAAGATGGTGATTAGTGGTGGTGGTAGGGTGTCACAGTGGGAGCTTTCTTAAGAAGAAAAGGCTTTGATTGAGCCAATGAAAGCTGTTGCCAGGGAACCAGATGCCATGAACACACCACTCCAGCAGAGCAAGAATACAAACCATGTGAGTGCTGGACTGAGCTTTAAATGCATTTGCTGGTTGAGGCCTGAACACACCATTAACTCTTTCAGTACCTGAAATAGTTCACACAATGAACTGCGAAGATGGGAATCTGTTACAAATGCAAAGGAGCAAAACATCTCCTGACATTTCTCTCTAACACCCTGTTGATTCAGAAGAAAAAAAAAAAAAAAGGAGAAACTTTTGACCCTTAGTTTTTGACTGGCAAAGGACGTTTGTTTGTTTTGTAAAGTACGCAAGGAAACTTCTCTTCAAAGCAACACTTAGTTTTACATTAATGTGAAAAGGAATCAGATAAGTGCTCAGATAACCCTATAAAAGTATTAATTTTGTTTTTGTAGGGGTGTTACAATGAAGTTTGGTGTGCACACAGTATGCTCACTGGCCAGTTCCTCTGCAAGAGGAAAAGAATAGCTTAGATTCCATTTTTCCCAGATCTGAGCTGGTTTCCAACACAAATGTTACCGATTTGAATTTTATCTGATCAGCTGCCAATTTGTTTCAAAGTTAACTTTCCACTCTGATTACTAAACAGCCTTGTACTCTACCGACAGAGCATTTTTTTCCTAGTGTAAATTCCACAGTGCTCTGCAACCCTACCAGTAAAACGCAGCTAAAGCTCTAATTAAAAATCATGCCTGCCATATGTCAATTCATAAGAACTAAAATTAAACTAACAAGGGGCTGTAACCAAAACTTTTTTTGAACACAAGAGCCTGCCTGCTCTTTTGAAGCAGAACATGTGGAAGCCTGGGTAGTTCTTGCAGGACAAGGCCTGGCCCCAAACATTTTCATCTCCAGGCTTCCAGTTTGAATCCAGCACAGGTTCCTGAGCATGAAAAGCCATTCCCCACTCCACAGCCTGAGTGAAAGCCCCTCCACTCTGTGCACTGGCTGTGCAACTGCTTTGATCCCAGAGTTGGTAACTGTGATGAGAAGTAACATGTTGCTGGCAGTATTGTACTGAGCTGCCCCTCAGTCTCCATTCCAGCCCATTTCTATCCTGTAGTAATACCAGCCATCCAGGGAGCTCTGAGTTGGGGTCCAGTGTACCACTGCCTTTTTACACCTCTCCCACAGTGCAGAAGGCCTGGGGGGAAAGGACACAGCAATACCATTATAATGCTTAAGTGGCCATAAAGTCCCAGTGTGAGTCCTAACAATCTGAACATAAGGGACAATAAACCTTGGGCCCCTCAAATTTATTCTAGGGAATTGGCAAGAGTGGGTAAAGTGCAAAGCTGATTTAATATCTTCACACAGCTCCCATGCCAATCCCAGCCCAGTGTGGTGATGCTGGAAGGCTGGGCTCCCATGTGCCCATTGGCCAGAGCATCACTACCAGGATGACACCATTCACTCCTGGGAATCCCAGCTAGCAGCTACTGCATGGCTGCAGCACACAGCTGAAGGGCTGGGAGAATACAATGCTGAAAAACATACTCCATGTTCCTGCAGAGCACTTTTGCCTCCCTGTATTCTGCAGTGGTTAACTTGGGGGTCCATTCAGGGCTTGGCCCTGAGTCCCCTCATTAGTTACTGCATTGCTGTGAAGAGGGGATGTCTGGCTGCTCACAAATTAATTCGGGGTTTACTCTGCAGATACAGCACACGCCAGACTCACTGCAGCTGCTCCCACGGCAGAGCCCATCTCAAGCAGGACACAGCTGCTTCTTTACAGAAGTTCTTGCGTAACACATAAAACAGGGGAAAACAACACTGCAGCTCAGCTATGGTTAGCACCAAGAAAGTGAAGAACTGGAAGAGATTTCTAAGCAGAGCAGAGTTACCTAAACAACTTTGGCAACATATGAGGGCTAGCAGCCCAGTTTTCTAACTAGTTCCATACAAAATTTCTAGTGATCAAAACCAGTCAGCATCTGTGCTTTGTATTTTGAGCCTGAATTTAGGAACACAGCTGAACACTGCACAATGGCAAAGGAAGCCACTGTGGGGGCTTAGGGGAGCATCAATGTGAAAGCATTGCTTACTGAACAAACATGTTCCATGGCAGGGCAGCCACCTCGGCAGAGCCCCTGCCAAAGATCCTGTCCAGAGGTGATCCTGCCCAGTTTGCAAGAGCAAACAGAGCTGCAGTGCAAGATGGTGCTGTTACAGAGGCTAATAGCCCAATCTCTGCACCACAAAGAGGTGCAGATGCGCTGAAGTTACCACACTGAAGAGTGATGTTTAACACTGCCAATTGCTGTCCCTCTCCTCGCCAAAGATAATCACCCAAAACACATGTATTCCTCACACACTCACATGCACACACTCGTGCTGCCACTAGAGGAACTTGACTGGAGACTTTGAAGACTTACAAACTGGAGACTTCAAGGTAGGAAGTGCAAGATATAATTACAGCATCTTCAAAATGTAATTTCCTCCTTCCCATGTGCATCAAGACATTATGTCTCAGCCAACATAACTGCATGTTCTCCCCACACTGAGGATCCAAGCCTCAGTGTGAAGATTACACCTGCTCCAGAACAGAAGTGACAATGGTCTCTAGGACTCCAATACATCCTTTTTTTGCCAGAAGTGGAACATGTACAGTTTGTTTCCCAACGCAATGGGAAGAAATGAGAATTTCATGGCTTGTTGGGAGCTGAATGCTGCTCTGAACTATACTCAAGACCCCAAACTTGGCACAGAACCCCTGTGTTCAATACTCAGACTGTAGCCAGTCCAGAGCCACTAGCCCTGTGACCAGCCTCTGCAACAAATCCATCCTCACTCTCTCCTGCTGCCCACTCATCCCTCAGGCCTTCTTTTCCTTTTTCTCCATGCCCAACATCCCCAGAGATCCCAATGCCCTCATCCTCTCTTTGGCACTGGCAATATTTTCCATTTCCTTCCTCAGACACCACCTCTCTGTTCAAATTTTTTCCTCCTTTGCTCTTAAGCCCACCTTCACTCAGATGAACATTAGGTCCTAGTTTGAGTAAACTCATTATTTTTTCCCCAAACAAACCTTTCATTACAATCATTGTCTCAAAGAGACATACTCAGATACTCACTGAAAATGCATGTTTTTCATAGCTACAAGACTGGAGAGTTTATTTCAATAATACCTCGCTCTGAATTTACAGACATTTCTTTTAATGGCATTTAAAACAGATCAGATGTATCACTCCAAAGTGCTGAAGTTTTAGTTGTAAAATATACCTTCTTTTATGACATAAACTAACAATACTCAGAAATGCAACCAACAATCATAAAGAAATTACCAATACAGCCCCTTCTCACATTAACAAAATGTAATTAAGCTTTGCTCTAAAACTACATGATAGATAGGGTGCAGGAGAAAAATTGCTAATGGAATGCAAAGCAGAGAATCAACAACAGGCTTTGGGAGTAGATTTAGATTGATGCTCCCACCTAAATATCTATTTTCTTAATTTATGTTTGTTTAAACTCATTAAGAAGTCATGAAGAACAATCATGCTTGGAATTAAGTTATCTTAGGCTGGGGAGAATTCAGAATGCCTCTGCCAGTACAGGCTCATTTCTATTGCTATTCTGTTGTGGAAAAGTGTCATTTTTGCCATCTGAAGAAAGCAGCTCCTCTGTTTGAAGACATACTTGTTTTGTACATTTTCTATCTCTGTTTGTATATTGTAAAGCTCTTTGAGCACGTGTAGAATGAAAGGCACTGTACGAGCTGCAGTTAAAAGTCGCCGTGTTGTAATCTGCTGTAAGTCTTTGTACGTGGCAGCAGGGGGCACTTCCATAGACGATGCTGAAGTGCTGCTGACAGACTTCCCTGGTTTCAAGGCCAGGCAGAAGTGCTGCTCATGTGCTCACATCCCACTTCTGAGAGTAGAGCATGATTGCATGGAGCAACAGCACCCACCCCTCTTGCTCCTACTATAAACTCTCAAAGCTAGTAGAATCACTTAGTGGGAAAATTAAAGAAAGAGAAACATGATCCTTTGAAGGAAATACAAAAAGGGCAAAGAATTGCACACCTGAGTATGAAGAAGTAAATGTCTGAAGAGGTTCTGCCATCCCAGTGCTGGTGGGGGGTAAAGAACTGGAAGCCCATCACAAGGACCAGGAACATAAGAGGGATACTGGGACTCTTACCTCTGCAATTACCTATGAATTGTTAAATGCTCTTAAGCTAAGTTCCTGCAAGAAAACAGTTAATCAGAGAGAAGGCCATTCAGTCATGAAAGACCTACACAAACCCAAAGAGGATAAATCTTTTGCAAAACAATCCCAAAAGCTGGTCTCTTCCAGCTGTTTTCTCAATTTTCAGCTAATACTGAAATTTGGAGGATGTTGCAAAGAAAATACAATAAAGCAGCTTGGGAGTGACAATGTTTATTGGTCACATTTACTGCAGGGCATTCCCTGACTCCAGTCTTTGGAGGATTTCTGTGCTTGCTTGTATTCTCCCTAGCTGTGAGGATCCCAATTTCTGTTTAACATCATAGCAATGGAGAAACACCCCCTGACCACAGTGAGGAGGATGATGGTGGTTGCTCAGAGATCCTAAGATGTTAAAACAACCAGAACAGAGAGAACAAGAAGTACACAGGACAGACAGGAGGGGGAAAAGTATCACAGCATCACACTTCTCAAAAACCCAGGATGCTAGTCTGGCTTTTCTGCTATTTGGAGTTGTGTGCTAGCAAAACAGGGAATTACAAATTAGTGCATCTGTGAACAAAGAATCTGTCTGAGCACTCAAGCTCAATGCCTAATCTCTCCCTGCTAAGATGTGGTACTGGGGAGGTGTTGAAAAAAAGACCAGGAGAAACTGATAGGGCCTTAGGAACCAGAGGTGAGTTGCTGTTAGAAATTTCTCCATAGTAGCTCTCAGAGATTAAATATTTTCAATTTCAGAATGTTAACTTGTGCTGAGATAATAGAATGACAAGTTATTTTACACTATCTTGTCTGTAATGGAAATCAAAATGTGGTAACCACTGGCATAATATAAGGAGAGAGATTTATGTCTCCTGTAGCAAAAATTGGAACATCTTAACAAAACCATTGTTTGGGAAGGCAAAACACACACAAAAATAGATTTTAAAGGGAAAATAATTGTCTCTGTGTTGTTATATGTCAGATGAATGAGTAAATCTGTCAGTTCTAGTATTTTTTTTGAATCTACATCTGCTATAGTGATGCCAAATAATAACTTTCTTTGAATAGGGCATTCCATCAGTTTCACAGTGGCTAAAAAAGAGACTTATATTATGCACTTCATGTTGCCATAAAAACTGTATACATTAAAGTGACAGACATAGCTTTTTCCTGTGAGTTCACACTGAAAGCACACTGCAGCAGCCCTGACTCACTATGCCTTCAGAATTATTTCTGAAATAATCATATTTTGATCCAGGTACACACAGAAGAACTGAAAAAGCCTGTAGGATGCAGATCAAAATTTATCCCAAACTTCCCTCCCAGCCCCAGCACTGCAGTTCTACTAGAGCCAGAGGGACTAGGAAGAAAGCACCAGCTTTGTGTATTTTTCATCCTGCCTTGAGACAGATTGTGAATCTCTGCTCTACCTCTCACAATAATCATGACTGTTCACCCTGTTTAGAATTGCTATCAGAACAGCCCTTCTAAAATGTAACTTTTGGTCACTGGGAGCCACAATATGACACTCTAAATCAAAGAAAGTATAGCAACTAGTGTAGCAACTACCTATCCCAACCGAGATTGGAGTCATGTTTCTGCTCATGGTACACTCCCTTTTCTAAAGAGAGAGCAATCATACAAAGAGAGAGCAATTTACAAAGAGAAAAGGCAAAGGGGAAAACATTTTAAACTGAGAGAAATAGCAAGCTACAGTTGTTTTTTATTCCTAAGACATTAATTCCTATACTATTACATATCAAATTCATTAAGTTGTCAGTCATGAGAAAAGAACATGTTTCACAGTACTAGTGGCCATGGATGAGATGCAACAAACCAACACCAGGACCCCAGACTTTGACCTACAGGGCCGAGGAACCAGTGTGATATGAACCATACTGAATACAGGTGTGAAGATGGCTCTAGCATGTATGCTTATTAACAGACATCTTTGTCACATTTATTAGCAATATACTACACATACTGCTTGCAGGGAGAACACTTCCAAGTGTGCTATGTACTGCTCTTGCAGCTCTTTCCACAGTTAGAGCACTTCTCAGATCCAGCCAGTGGTATTTTAAAAGCACTTTTTTTTTCTTCCAATTTGTGTATTCCATAGCAAATCAAACACACTGGTAAAAAATATAAAGTATCCCTGTAACACTTCAAATTAGACATCCTTTGTAGACCTGTAAATCCAGAACACTGGGCACAGAATTGTTCCACTGCTCCTCAGCACTGCAGGCACAACAGATTGCTCTCAGTGTTGAAGGGCTGCTGTGGCTGCAGGAAGAGGAGATGCACTGGGAAGAGCAAGCTCTGCAGATGTAGTCTTGCTGCTCCTGTTAGCATTAGGATAAAAGGAGGAAAAGAGCCACAACTGCCACAGTCAAATGAGACTCCATCCTGGTGGCAGCAGCAGCAGCCTGGCTTTGCCTAGGTCTGGTTTTAGGCTAAGTATGCTGGATGCTTACAGGCACTGCTCACAACCACTGCCCAATGCATCTGCTGCCCTGGGCAAATGCTGATCACATCTTTGCCTAGGGCAAGACTTGTCTGGACCTAAGCAATAAAACCCTCTTGGCAGTTGAGAAGAAGTCAATGAAAGTCCCCAGTGAGGTAATGTACAGTGATGCCAGATTAAATGTGGGCAAGATCTTGATGACTAATTCACAGCCTCAACTCTCACTTCTCAGTACTTCCTGCTGTAGCTGGTCTGTTGTAGAACAGCTCATCTCAGGTCCTAGTTGTGCTGCACAGCAATTCTCAGGCACAGACAAGAGTTTCATTGGATAGATTTGCTGATTACAGCAATGGAAAAAGCACGTAAGAAAATAATAATTTCCTATGCAGCTAATAAGCCACAAATTGACAAACTAACTTTTTCCTCTCAAAGTTCTATGTTACTTTATCCCTTCTCTGTTTCAGGATTATTTTAGCTGGAAATCTCATGAAAGTTACCCCCATTTTAGCAAGACTTCAAATGCAAAGCACATCATGAAGGACTGCTTGGGTCTGTCCCTTCCAGAAAAGGACAGTAGGAAAATGGGAACACTTATTCTGTACTCTGAGCCCTTCATGGTAAAAAGGAGGTAAGCAAATGGGCCTGCAGGGCTATTGGCATAGAAGAAAACTCCAGCTGGAGCTACACACCCTCCAAGACTTGACAAGTACCATCCTGGCATACAGAGGAGAGCAGATCAGAAGCCACAGATAACACAAAGCTTCTGGCTCCTGTTCCTCTAGATGTTAACTACCCAGTGACTCCATGAAACCTCAAAATGACTACTGCTGTTCACTGATGGTGCCTGTTAGCAAGCTCTTAATAAAATTAACCTGTTATTCAAACATATTCTTTAGTATCATCTTCCCCTCTTTCCTTTGAAAGAGACCAGCTATAGCCAATTTGTCAGGATTTAACCTGTACCTGTGCTGAGGCTTTAAATGGTGCCAAGCTGGTTTCTGTGCCTTCACAGAGGCTGACTTATTTCTCAAACACCTTGATGTAGGGAGAGTTGCTCTCTTTGAAGTCCACATGGAGCCAGATTTTGGTTCTTACAGTGTACTGGAATTTTGCCATCAGCATCAACGAAGCCAGTTCATGTGTGGACTTCATGTCTACAAACCCTGACAAGGAAAAAAGCCTTTTTTACTTCTATTCAAGTGGAAGTTTTCATGCTAACTAGCAAGGGGTTTGGGTGTTTTTTCCCTTGGATTGGAAAGTATCAGTCACCCTACATGATATTCATCATTGCACTGGCTCCCATAGTTCTCAAGTCATGGTATAATAACCAAAGTGATTACATAATAGCATTTTATATTCTGCATAATTCATTGCTATTAAAACTAGTAAGCTACACCCTAGCCAATGACACGATTTCTTTCTTGCAATGCAGCAACTCTGCTTAAAAAAAGAAGGTAAAAAGCACAATGAGGCTGTTTAAGAACAGGAGAATTATCCATTAATCTCTGATGGTACAAGATATTGTAGAACTGCTACTGACATTTGTCTGGGAAGACTTTGCTTAACTCATTCTTGGCTCCACCATAAGTGATATAATGAGTTCATCCCAAACTTGAGGCAAGATTTTTTTTCCAACATCCTACATCTTGATCTGTGCTATATGAACACTCCCAGTGATACGTTCACAGATGTCTATGACAGCAAATTCTGAAACTGAGCAAGTCACTGCTGTGTGACGTTCCTGATGACACAGGATATTAATAAATTAAGATGTCCATCAAGTAACAAGGATCCACATTCAGCATCATATCTTTCCATACTCCTACAAATGCTTTAATACTACTTGTTTTACAATGAGAGACAAGTCAGAGCTGACCAAACAGTTTAAAAGCCAACCACAGGTTGGTTTTCTTTCCAGTCATTTCCTAGTAGTTGTTAATTTTGTCTTCCTATGACTCTGTCTCCACATTAAAAGTCAAAGATTTTACATCAGTCTGTACCAACAGTCTCCTACAGGAGATAATAAAGACAAAATATTTTCTCTTCATCTGCACTCTACTTCATGAACTGGGTATCCAGCAGTGAGAGCACTGACATGGGTTAAGAGATTGCATAGCCTACAAGTACTGTAGCAGGCCTGATGGTGACCTGTGTCCAGTTTCTCATGCCACAGGAAGGATCATGCACAATTATGATTTAATGCCACCTTTGTAGCTCCTTAATCCTGGAATTAAGTGGTTTAACCATTCCCAGCATAATTTACTTTGCTGCTGGTAGCAGCCTAACTCTAGTGAGCTGGGGCAGCTGAGGATTTTGGCAACGCCTTTATGTCCTTACTAAATCCCTTATTCCTTGGAGAGGAGACTAGGGAGATCTATCTTGGCATTATAGCACTTCACTCAGGTATTTCCAAACTGTGAAGGTATTATCCATTATCCCTTAGAAATCAACCAACCTTGGAGAGCAGCTAAAGGGTTGAATTTAACTAGACTTGTGATTTCTTATTCCTGCATTAAGGTAAAGCAGCAGAGTAGAGCTAAGGGTGTTTCACAGTGATTTGAAAAGTCCAACATTTTCTTGTTTGTTTAAGCCTCTCTGAAGTTAGCTCCAAAAAGTAACTGCAGAGAGTTGAAAGTCCCATTTTTTTAGGAACTTCATCTTGGAAATAATTTTGGAGCTTTGGCATTTGCCTTCTGGATGTTTTTATTTCTTGATAATACCAACTTATTATCTAGGTTACAGAAATATACATCACCCATATTGTGGTAAGCACCACCCAAACATATAATGAATCAACAATCCTTTCTTCTAAGGGCTTATATACAAACATGAACACAGTGAGAAATTTAAAAGCATTGCCAAAGCTTAATACTACCTGTAGGTAAAACATTAGGAAGAGTCTAGGATATTTTAGCAGAATTGCCATCGTGTAGTTCAGACTGAACAGCAAGAGCAATGCTTAAATCACAGGAAGCAGTTTGGCTGGTCATAATGATCTCAGATACCAAGTATTCTGAACAAAATACTTCATATCCCAGCAACTCCCAAATTGCTATTAAAATCCTAATCCTACTGCTTTACATATGATATGAAAACTTGATCTTTTATTCTAATGACACCAGAAGAATAGGCTGAAAGGTGCAACAAAATCCAACACTATCCACATTTATAAATTAAAATTTTTCATGTTACTAATTAAGAGCATTTTAAAAAACATGCATGTGCATTTATATGGGCCTGAATAAGTGCACATACACACAAATATTTTTCAGCTCCAGCATTTGTGTGAGCCTTTAGCTAGCTTTATCCTGTCTCATGTAGTAATGATATCTGCAGAGATAAAGAGTGAACCTTTACAAAGAGAATGCCTTTAATCAGTCTTCTAATCAGAGTTTGAACTAACGAGGAAAGTCTCAGTGCAATCGAGTTAGCTCTTGCTTAACTGCATCTGACATTTTGGAATAGATTAGGTTCTAATGGTCTATGGTGGAGCTTTCTCTTTAGAAACCTTGGGATGTCATTAATAAATATTGGCCATCATATAGGGACTCCACACCTCTGTAGTTG
Source organism: Muscicapa striata striata (assembly GCA_030060385.1). Classification (NCBI taxonomy): domain Eukaryota; kingdom Metazoa; phylum Chordata; class Aves; order Passeriformes; family Muscicapidae; genus Muscicapa; species Muscicapa striata. Next base: position 5,124,246 of record JAREIS010000056.1, on the reverse strand, counting down.
AGACAAAACATCTTATAGGAAATCACTGCCTACTGTGTCGTGAACCACATCAGTGAAGCCAGGCGCAACATCCATCAAAGATTAAAAGAGCAGAAAACGAACACTGCTGTGACCAAACACTTGGAATCATGTGCCGACTGCCACAAACAATTAGAATGCAGCAGGGGTATTCTCAGGCATTCACAAATCATGACTGCAGGAGACCTCAGGAAATGGGGCCACGATTAACCCATCCTGCTGTCCCCAGCCATAACAACGGGCTGCTGCGGGGAAGAAGCTGCAAGCTTTCTTCTCATGGAAAATGACTAGTTTTACTAAAATCTCACCTTCTAATCAGGATGTGAAGCCTAGTCTTTTATACACAGAAACTTAAAGTTAGAGAGAGGAAGAAATCAGAGTGCAATTCTGGTTTTTGAGCAAGAAAGGAGATACACTTTAGGGTTCTCATTTGGCAGCAAGAGGAATACCTCAAAGGCTGCAGGCTTGGGGTCTCCAAGGAAGGCAGCTGCTCTTGTCCTCCAGTGGCTAGTGACAATCCCAACACATCTTTGTGGAGCACCAATAGGCTCCATCTGTTAGGACTCATCTTGTCCTTATGGCCAAATCTGTTTACTACAGGAAGATAGATTGCAGGTGACATTTGCCAATCGTGGGTAGGTAAAAAAAAACAACAGAAAGCCCTTCTGAGCACACAAGCATGTAAAAAATTGTACAAACTGCAGAATTAAATTCCCAGGTTTGAGTAGCATCAGGTTCATAAAAACACAAACAAAAATAAACAAATAAACAAACATACATAAAGACCCAGCCCAAAAAACCACAAGGCCAGACTATTTGGAATACTATGCCCATAGACATACATAATTTATTTAAAAGCTCCTCCTTTGTTTCTTTTTTTTTCTTTTTTTTTCTTTTTTTTGATGGGTCAGTTAAATGTAGCCCTTTATTCTCAAAATTGCTGTAAGACTCCTTGAGACAATCTGAGAACTGAAATTGGAATTTCTTAACTGACATTTGAAAAGGATGTAGAATCAGATTTTCAACAAAACAATAAATAGCTCAAAAGGGCTGGTCCTGCTGGCTAGCACAGACCCACTGCCTCCTGAGTACCTGGCACTTGCCTTACCCCATCCAGCCATCTTTCCCACTGCCTCTTTACAATCTGGTTCATTGTAGGCTCCTCCTGCAATGCCTCAGCAGCTGCAGCTGGCTGCAGACCTGTTCAAGACAGGGGCTTGCAGAGGAAATAGCTTTATTTCTTCTTGAGAAGTTTTGCCTTTTCTAACGTACATTTAAAGCTTCCCAATATTCTCACATGCACTGCCTGAATCCAGCTAGAGCTGAGAGCACCCAGTACCCTAAAGTCAAATCCTGCATGTTTGAAGAGGGCTCTCAGGGCTGGGCAGACTCAAAAGCAACAAATGCCACTGATGTCAGTGCAAGTTTTCCACTGCATGGTATCAACCTGTTGTTTACAAAAGCACTCACTAGAAAAAAAAGATCAAATGGTGGGGAGAGATATATACAGAGATGTAGGCAAAGAATAATTAAATGCAGTAATTGGCTGTAGTGCAAAGGAACACGGACAGGCTTCAACATGCCTCCTCTATTGTGAAATACTTGGGCAAGTATAGGGTGGCTTGTTTTGAGAACTGCCAATAAATACATTCCACAGATCCACACAAACTAGATGACTAACTGGCAGACAGCGTTAGAGTTTATAGCATTTTCAGTTTATGGAAATAAGTACTGTTTAGAGCTCTTATTCCTACAGTTCATTTATTTGTCTTCTAGGAGAGCATTAGATTTTTCACCTATGTCCTTTCTGTTCTTTATACACCTGTTCACTAGGATGTAGGGAAACCAGGTCTTTCCAGATCAGGAAGATTAACAGGTCTTTCCAGGTTAGTTCTTCATGAGCCACTGGAGTGATAGGACAAAGATTTGCCCTATTCAGGGAACAAGTATACAGAATACTCAAGATAAGACACCAATACCTCATTAACTCATTATCAGTTCTCACATTGCACAGCTCTATGAGTTGTTCAGATCATTGGCTGTACACTGCACAGAGGCAGAGTCTGGGATGAAGACCAAAACCAAAGAGCTGGCTAAAATCAGAATAGACTAAAAAGGTAACTGGCCTCATCATTCTCAAATTCTTACTTCCTGGGCTGCTTACCTGGAGGCATCTTCACAAACACATTCTGAGTTACTGATTAGAGCCTGTCAACTCAGCAGCAGCATGGTGAATTATTGCTGCAGAAGCATGGCCAAGGAACATCATGGCACCCACTTCCATTTCACAAACCTGACAGCCAGACCAACAGATCTGCCCAGCCTATTTCTCCAAGAGGTATCTACAGCTTCAGGTTCCCTTGAGCATGGGATCCTGACATACTGGGCAGGCAGGCTCTACTGTACAGGTCAGTGGCATTTAAAGTTAAATTAAAAAGCAATTACACTGACCTTCCTTAAGTGAGTGTTTCTGTCCTTCAGAATCATGCAGATGTCTCTGAAGTATTGGTGGGGGGAGAGAGTGGGTGCTGAAAGAAACTATTGCATTACATAGAGGGAATTAGAAGAGGAAGATGGATATTCATGTATGCATTCATTCCTGCTTGAGTAAAAGGAAAACAGAATAAACATTCTTCTCAGATAGCAGGATTCATGGGTTTTGGAGGCCAAACCAACTTCCAATCAAATCAATGAATAAATACCAGCAGATAGGAGCATAATCAGACCACAGATTGTTCTTAATACTTATATACAAAATAATAGTACTGCATAATGGAGCCTGGTAAATTAATAATTTTATGTGACACAGGAAAGGGAAATAAATTTGTGACTTTCCAATTCAGAGGATCTCACTTCCATATTAAGACAGAGCAGTTTGTATTCTGAATAAATGTGTGTTCTCAAGATCTGACATAAAAATTTTGTCTCTGAAAGCAATAGCCACAAAGGTAAAAAACAAAGTGATAAACTTCCAGACTTTTCAAACAGGATTTTTTTTGGAAATAGTGTTATGTGAAGATCCAGCTGGAGGCTATCTTCCCCAGTTCAGTGTCTAAACCAGTTTTTGTTAAACTTGTCAACCTGTACAGATTAATGTAATTTCTACCCAATGACACAGCTGAGCATGAGCAATTCTGCAACAGATTCTTACATTTCTGCCATTACTGGGAGTAACCAGAATAGTTTTAACAAAAAAATTTTAATTAAAACAAGTCTATTGAAGAAAAGCTCTTTGAAATATTTTCACTTTCTCATGCTGTTTAATCCTAATTCCTAATTTTCAGTCTCTTGATTTTTTTTTTAATGACAACAAAATTAAAATAAGTGAGAGGATCACAGGTTATTTCCTTTCAATGTCTGAAGCATTGGAATTAACTGAGCCCTTTAAAGTGCCATTAATTCCCCAACAATCTGTAAACACGTACACTTATACATTAACAACCTGGTTTTCTCTCCCACACAATTATTTCTCATCAATTATTGCCAACATGATTAACATTTTCCACTTTCCTGCCCTAAGCCATGTATCTCTTTACTTGCAAGCAATCCATTCCAGAGTGTATCAGGAATCCACTTCCTGATACAGGAATATTCCAGAATTTGTGAGAAGACACTAGAGGATCTGTTTGCTCTTTCTGAAAAATATCACTTTTTTCTTCTACTGCCATATTTCTGCAATGCACTAGGCCAACAAATCCACTTGCATATTGCTCAAAAATCTTTAAGTAAAAAAACTATCTAAGTCATAATTTATAATTTAAGATCGAATCATATAAAGGCATGAAGGAAATTAACAGGCAGTTTATTTGGCATTTCTCTAAAACATGGAAATGGTTGGGCTTTATACTTAATCAGTAGGCAGATGGGAGAGATTTCTTAACACTGTGCAGGCTAGCTGTGGAACTAGATATGGATCCTTGAAATGCACAAGAAAAAAAAGAAAAAAAAATCTGTGGGGAATAAAAAAAATAAAATTAAGCACAAGTAAACCTACTGAACCAGTCAGCTGCTCTTTGCCAAGCACTGGAATAGTATAGCAGGAAAGCAGTCAATATATTTCTCTTTTTCTCCTAAGCATCCATTGCTGACCACAGAAAGACAAAGGATCTCTGGTGTGCCCAAGCAAGGCTGTTCCCAAAGAGGGAGATGCCCCAGCCCTAGCTGAGGCTGGCTTTAATGGCTCACAACAGGGAAGCCAGAACACAGCAACAGCCCAAAAATGCTGAAATTTGGAGACTGTCTTCCAAGCCAAAGATTTCTTACATGCTGCAGTTGAAGTAATGGAAAGGCTGTATAAGCTAGAGAGCATGAGGAAAATTCCTGCACAATGTGCCTCTCCCTACATCTGCCTCAGGCTTTTAAAACTCATTTCCATAGTAATTTCCTTCTCAACTTGACATTGCTTTGCTCCTAGTTCAATGAATACTTCCCCTGTTTGGTGAAATTCCTGCTAGGATACAGGATGTGAGCACTTAATACAGTTTGCATTCAAATTATGTTTCTATGCCTTCTTCAGGATACATAGTTTTAAATTCCACAGTACTGGTCAACACCTTAAAGAAAAACAGAATTGCTGAAGCAGATCGTCACTTCCTGGAGTACAGTATGAATTCTTAATTAGGTTATAACAACATGTGCCCATGCACATTAAGAGGTAAACAAGGAGCTTGCCACTGCACAAGAATCAAATCTCAATTGTTGTCCTTGAGTGTAGGCTGCTAAAGTCCAGCCATTTAAATTTCTTCCTGATTTCATAAACCAGCATCATTCAGTGTCACTGCAAGTATCAGGAGGATAGAGATTGGTAGTTCTCACTGTTGGACAGGCATGTAAATCCATTTCAGCCTGGAAAACTAGACTTGCCCTGATCCTTCCATAGATGCTGCACTCCTGCCTCAGACCTCCAAAACTTATTTCTTGTAGGACAGAGTTATTTGTTTGTAAGGGAGCCTGAGGACAGAGAAAAGCTTATAAAAACTGTGGAAGCCAAGAAACACCTGACAGGAATAGAGCCCAGCTACCTGTATGGGCATCATCAAGAGGATGGAAACTGGAGGCCAAGGACACTACCTGACCCAAAACTTCTGCTTAGCAGTCCCACAGATACTCAGTGTTGGCTGCTTTGCTGCCTCTCAGCCAGTTCCTCAACAAAAGCTCTGAGTCCCCTCAGACACCCCATCTATTACACTGAAGTCAGTGAAAGTCCTGTCAAAGCCCTCTTGAGACTAAGCATAAATCCTTTGATAAATTGTATATAAAATGGAAAGAAAAACTGTCAGGGAAAAAAAAGGAAAATAAAAGGTTATCTATTTAAGCACTGCAGCTAGAAACAAAGAAACAAAGAATAGAAAAACATAACTTATTCCCTCTCTTTCCTGCTCCCATGCACTCTTACTCCCTTTGTGTTGGCTGTGGTATTCATTTCATTTGTGGAAGAGCTGATTCAGCTCACTAAACCAGCTAAAAACTATCCCAGCCAAGAAACAAACGTGAATAGAACTCAGACATTTAAAAAAAAAAAAATTCCTTCTGTAAGATATCACTTTGAAAGCAACTGGATTTTGGACTAAGCACAACTTCTTGAGAGTGCCTGCTTTCTGCAAAACAGTTCAGGTTTGTCAAAAATGAAGACTGTCCTCAAGTCAAATAACAGAAATTCAAAAAAAACATGGAAATCAGCCCCAGAAGGGATGGAATAGCACACTGCTCTGATCAGTGCTTCCATGAAAGATTCCTTCTCTTGCTTCTCAGAGCATGCAGCTGAAAGGTCTCCAGGTCACAAAGGCTGCTATGGCAGAGCACAGGCACAGGAATGAGCAGAACTTTATAGAAAATCCAAAGCACTTGAAATTCTAAACAAACCCACTGTTTGTTAAGAACTGATGTTAAGAACATTGCTATCAACATATCTTCAGAGTGAGAAATCCCATTCCACTTTCTATGAAAGCTTTTTCCCTGAAAGAAAGAAGCCCTATAAGAAATATGTATATTTTTGCATGCCACATAGCAGGCATTGTTCTGAATGTCATAGATCCCTGAAGAATGACAAGGCTTCCAAACATGGAGAACTCAAGGAAGCATTGATTTGACTGTCACTGCTGGCTGTGACTACAGGGCACAGAGAATCTCTCAAGTATACCCCACCCAATGTTTGTGGCTGTGTGTGGCAAAGCTCTGTAGGAAGGAAGCACAGTTGCAATGCAGCCCATTTAAAAGAGTTATGAGGAAACATGCCTGCCCCACAGGGGCATCTGGAGTGCAAGGACTTTTTTCCATGCTAAGTCTCCCAGTAGGAGGCAGTGACCTGTTTTTATCTGCCATTCATCTTTGGGCCATCTCCCATTCTTTCAGAGCAAAGCAAGGATATGCGAGGAGCCAATATGTTAAAGCAAAAGAACTTAATGCAAATAGCTTTTATTCCTCCCATCCCATCTGCCACAGACTCAGAACAAGATGTGGTAATGGAAGAACATAGAAAGGTCAGAGGATTTTGTGGGGGGTGGGGGTTTAATGCTTCTGTAGTCAGAATAGCTTGGGAAATGGTCTCAGGGGTCATAACTTCAGCATGACACATAAAAGGTGTACAACTGAGACAAACCAGTGATCCATCTGGTGCAGGAGCCTGGCTCTGACAGTGGATAGTATTGGACACTTCCCAGCAAGGGGCAAAAGTGGACAAATTACAAAGTTATAAGTGTTCAGCTAGTGGACTGCCTGTTTTAAGGAAAAAGTTCTTTTTGAAAAGCACTAGTCAGAGATGGTCTCAAGCTCAGGGCCCCAGAATTACAATAGATAACAAATACCTATGTGCACTTCTTTTAGGAATCAAGTTTTAAACTCTATGAGTACTTAATGACTGGAAAATAAGAGGAAACTTCAAAGTGCACTATTACTTCTTTAGAAATGCAGACAGGAGCAAAGTGCTGGAAAAGCTGTGTCGGGGCATTTGTAAGTTCATTCCCTGGCTGATCTAGGCACCTGGGATAATGACATTTAAAATGCAATGATAACAAGTGGTGTGACTAGAAATATGCCAAGGAAAAGCACATAAAGCCCCACCCCGTGGTGCAAGATGAGCAGGGCTGCCCTGTGACATCATTTCCATGCTGTAACTGGGCTGTGTGTCTGAGGCTACATTCTTGTTAGAACATGATCAAGGTCCCAGCCACACTGCATATTTTAATCCTGCTGTAATTGCACCAGGGGACAACTGTAGGAAAACCAGGTCCTACGATACAGACATATTTGAGGTGGAGTCAGACAGAGCAAGAGGATATCCAGGAGCAGAAAAGACTGCACAGCTGAAGTGCCTTAGGGGAACAGACTCATGTCTGCCAGAAAGTCAGAATAAAATGGGGCTTGCATACAAATCCCATTGCAGATTTGTCAGTGCAGCAGTTTGATACATTTACTTACAGGTATAAATAAATTAAAACTTGCTGTGGTTAAAAACCAATCAAGCAGTATGCCTTTTAAAGGAAGGAAAAGAAGCCATATACATATACCATATATATAACCTATAATAACAGCAGACAACTGGCAAGTCTTCTCCAAGTCAGTATCAGAGAGTTTTTGACTTTCCTTACTATAGTATTCCTCTGTAAAAACACAGGTTTCTATAGCTGGCTATTCCCTTAAAAGCACTGGATCAATCTTTATCTTCTTATCCAATAGGCTATTCCATGGTGCCACTCTTCTCCAGGAAGCTGTTTCTACAAAAAAAAAACTTGCTGCAGAATGGAGTCAGATCAAATAACTTAACTGTGCTTATAAAGGAAAAATGGTGAATAAAAAGGGGGTAAAAAACAAAAAGGATACAGAGATAGGAACTCATCACACAGGCTAAGAAGGCACTCCTTTGAAATCAATGGAAATTAAATTCTTCACATGTTGGATCAGACCAAAGGTGCTTTAGTTTAATGGTACTAAGAATCTGGCAGATGTCTTTATCCACTGTCATCTCTGTTGACCAGCTACCTATTCATTAACTGCTCTTCTTTATGTATGTATTTATCCTCACTCTTCTAGCCAAAGGTTGCATTATTTATCAAGTTGAGATAAAAGTCAGATCTCAGGGTTCAATAAAAATTATAAATAGAGCTAATACATGACCAAACTGTAGCCTCAAGAATTATCCCCAAGTTCCAAAACAAACCATCAAGCAGGAAGGAGTTGACAGCATCTGATTTGTCTTTTGCAGCTTTTCAGCTACCCATACTGCCATCTACACAAAGAACTAAATCCAGGTAGTAATGCTATTGTTTTTATGTTTAATGTGCAAAAGTGCAAATACAGGATGCAAGATGACAGAATATGTTGGCAGGAACACCTGGGTTACCTTGATCCAGAAGCAAATGTTAACTCAGGAAGTTCAAGCTCCTAAGTAAGAAAGTACTCCAACATGAGGCTCTTTTCTCACATAGAATGTCATTTTTGCTCTTTCCCTGAGTCCATTATTGACCATGGACTGAGATGGAATTTTGGGACAAACAGGCCTATTGATCAACCTGTATTGTGGTGGTAAGTGATATTTATATGGATTTTAAAAGAATATTAAAAGCTCTTCACTCAGTTGAACTTTCTTTGAACAAGACTACAGAGCAAGAAGAAAGATGACAAATAGTGCAGGGCACTTGACAGCTTGGTTTTGTATTTTACAACAGATACCAGAAACTGAAGTCACCTACAAATCTCAGGCGAGACACACAGGGTTTTTCACTTCCCAAGAAACATCTGAGATGCAATGAAACCCCAAAAGAACTTCTCATCATGCCTTCACTTGTTCAGATGCAGATCCAGCTGAAGAGCAGAACTCAGAAAATAATTGCTGCAGAGGAGGAAGCTACATCCAAACATCTTGGGAAGCATCTAGTCTAAGACTGGGGAAAGGGATTGCTTCAATCCTGAACTGCATCCAAGCAGAGTCAGCTTTTGAACCCTTAATCTGAAGACATTTCAGAACAAGTGTCCAAATTGCACCAAAGGTGTGTCAAAGCTCCTTCCTCAGGTGTCCAGGTCAAACTGAGGTAGTCTCTTCCCACATTGGACAAACTTTTAAAAATTTTATTCAGATAAACCACCCCAAATTTCAGACTGTTTATCCAAAGCTTTTGTGAATGAGCCAGGTCTCTTTAGCAAGTAAAAACGGGCTTGAATCTCTTGCAACAACACCCTTACTTGAAACCATCAGCCACTTCCAAGTGTTTTACCCACTCCTGAACATCATATGAGAGCAGCCATCGCAGAGGAGGAAAAGGAAGAGCCTGGGAGAACCTAGAAACCAAAAGCATATTCAAGATGATGGGCAATCCTGCTATATACCAGAATCCTGTTGCACTCTGTATAAGATAAAATAAGTTCCTAAAACTGAAGGGAAGAGGAAAAGAAAAAAAAGTTAAAAAAAAAAAAAAAATCAGCTTTCTGGCCAAAGCTGCACCTACTTTGTGTTGGCTGGAGCAGCCTGTAGCCACCCTTATCTCAGATGCTGAGGTGTGGCTCATGCAGCCAGCACGCCCTGACATGCAGCACACACCAGATCTGAGCAGTTGCTTATCAGATCAGAATGAAGCACTGCTTGCTGGGACCTGTAGTCTCTGAAGGCCATATCTCTTTTTAAAATAGACAGACAGCCACAGGGCACATCACAAAACTGAGCATTGCATGTGGCCCTCCCACAGTTAGTTTCCAACATCACACACTGCCAGAAAAAAAAGAGATCAGATTTGGAATCTGGGCTGCCAAGGCTACAAAGACAAAAAATGTTATGAAGATGTGTTTCTCAGCTTAGGCAAAACTGAGAAAGGAAACACCTGAGATAAGCAGGTCTTTCAGCAGCTACATAGCACACTTGTCCTTTTATCCACATGAATATTAACAATGCAATAGCCATGTCTTCATTGCAACCAACATTGATGCAGTACAAAAAAAATAAGGGTAAGAAAATACATTTGCTTCCTTAAAAAAACAAGTTTTAATTGCCAACCTGATCATCTCCTCCTTTCACAATAGAAGAGTTTAATATCACCAGTCCAGAATATTGGAGATATGCTTGCCAGCCCTCTGGGTCACAAGCAACAGGACAAAAGGAAATGGTCCCAAGTTGCACCAGGAGAAGTTTAGATTGGATATTACAAAAAATTTCTTCACAGGAAGAGTTGTTAAGAAATGAGGGAGGTTGCCCAGGGAAGTGGTGGAGTCACCATCCCCAGAGGTATTTAAAGGGTACATGAAGCACTTTAGGGACACAGTCCAGTGGTGAACTTGTCACTGCTGGGTTAATGGTTGCACTCAATGATCTCAAAGCTCCAACCTAAGTTTTCTAACCTAAACAATTCTGTGATTCTATATCTGCATCTCAGCTCCTTCTTCTCCAGGTAAATAAGCCCATCACTTGAATTCAACATCTGGTAGTATTATATTTGGAGTTTGCCAGAGGTTTTTGCTTTGGTTTGGTTGTTTTGTTTTTTTTTTTAATAAGTCCCTTTAGATTTAAATTGGTTTTATATGGATAGCTTGACAGCTTTTGGGATATATTACTTAAGATGCATGGGTCTTTTCACTTATTTTGTGAATAAGAAAAGAGAAATACCTAGGGAAAACTTAGTTTGAAGCTTTTCCTCAGTAATCACTATTTAATGCTTAAATGTTTTCCCTTTAAAATGCAAAATCTGGCAACTATACCATTCCTCTTGTTACTTAGTTGAAAAGGCAATGAATTTTCCCAGTATACCTGCCTTTGATGTAACAATTGAACCACAGATACCATTTAAACAAACAAACAAAAGCCATCAGGAGCTTGCCAACTGGAAACAGAGCAAGAGAGTTTTTCCATGTATACTATGGTCCTACTTTTCCCTTTAGTTCATCTCCTGGCCTCCTCAGTTTCCCCAGCCCTCCTGCCTGTGCTTTCACAAAGTTTTGGGACTACAGGGGACCATCAGGAGCAAGTTGCTCAGCCTGCAGCTGTAATACAGGTCAGAGTATTTGTGTCTTTGCTTGTGCTTTTCCTTCCTTGGGTAATGACTACTGTCCTCATCTGCCTGTATGCTCAAGCATACTTCTCATTTGAGAGGAATAATTTTTATTAACCTAATGACATCTACTCCCAGAAAAAGTGCACCAGATTAAAAAAAAAAAAAAAAAAAAAAAAAAATTCACAGCTGATTTCTTAACTATTTTGATATATTAGAAGAATAGGAAAGTCCAGAAAACATAATAAAAATACTGCAGTATGACATAGGTTATTATAATCATCAAGATAGTCAATGAGTTTATAGTGTCACTTAAGAAATCCAGTAGAAGAACGTTATTAAATAGGTGTTCATCTTCTCACATAATTGCAAGTATCAGATATATATCTAGAAACAAAATCAGGGGCTTTGTCCTTCTTGCTTTAGGCCTGGATTACACACACATGCAGTTCCTGATCAACTTTGTGAGTGGCACTCATTGACTGGTATGAAAGAAACTCCAGTTCCTTTAACAGACATTTCTTATTTGAATAAAATGCCTATTACTATTTATTCATCAAAGATAGTTGAGTGATAAGAGGAAAATCCTGTGTGGAGAAGCCCATTACAAAACTGAAAGAGGAATGGTTACATCTATGTCCTAGAGGCAAGATACACAATTTCTTCCCCAATTTCTAAGATTAGAAATGCTAAAACAGACATCAGCAAGTACTCCTAATTTGACTCCTGCCTGGTGAGCAATTCTAATTGGCAGTTGCCAGTTCAGCATTGCACAAGGGTGAAAATTGTATTTGTCAGGTTCCTAATATCAACAAAGATTTAGAGACACCACTCAGAGCTATTGTGCCTTTTGACTTTGCTAAGTACAGTCTTCTCAAAACAATACAAGAGGATACTATGAACACAGACATTTGAAAACTATTTTTTCACCAAACTGTTTAAGGGAGTGAATCACAAAAACACTGACTTATTCTCATTTCTTTTGCTTCTGGAGCTCTTTGTTACACATATGGCCAAAGACCAGGGCCGTGAGAAGGGGCTGATCTCATTTCTGGGCCAGAAGGTGCAGCTGGGCAGCACCAGATGGCCACTGGAGGCTGGCCAGGCACACACCAAGGTAGCCCCAAGAGGCAATCAAGGCTCTGGAGGAGTGGAAGGCAGGAGGAAGGATGAATGCAGCATGAAGGACCATGACAAGAAAGGCCAACCAGCCGACATCAAAAAGACTGCCTTTGCCCAATGTTCGTCACACAGATTTGTTTTCAGCTATAAATCTAACACATTTCTAGCTGCTCACAACCAAATATTATCCCTCAGCAAATGGCACCTGATTGCAAGCACATCAGACAGTCCAAACTATCAATTGCTGTTCAGATGTCAGCAAAATCTAATTACCATCTCTGCTGCTGCATTAGTTGATAGCAACACTTTAGAAGACTCAAGACACTAAACATATCTAAAAAATAAGACTTATGTAGATATAATGTTTTCAAATGTTTGTTGAATTGTTTATTTTTCTGTAAGATGTGAAAGGCATTGCACATGATTTTAATGCTGCACTGTACCAAAGACTGCAGGGGAAGTTTCAGTGGAGAGAATGCACAAACTGACCAGGAGCTAAGCCAGAAGGGCAAGTGCTCCCTTTCCTAGTGATCTGTATGTGCCCTATTGAATGGCACAGCACCCCTCAGCACCTCAATTACATGCATTTTATAGCTTTTAGGAAAGATAAATCACAAGCAAAACTATTTACACCATTCCAATTAACTCATTTAATGCTATTTCAAGTGTGTTTGTGCTGCAATACAGCTATTTAGGTGACTGAAATCCACACAGATTTTCTATAAAAATTGAGGGGAAAACCCTATCAATTAATACTGCCTCATTAAAACTTTTATAATATCAAATAAGTTGTTTCTGGAAATGAAGCCCTGACAGAGAATATCCATATAAGAACAGAAAGTGTGGTTGTGCACCTAATACTTCACAAGTATTAAGGTCAGTAAAGCAGAGATTGATTTTGTAAGTTAGTGATCAGCATTAAAAATTCAGTATTCAACAGTGCACACGTTACCCAGTGGAATAAGACAAAACAGTTCTTATTTCTAAAAGCAAAAGAAAAATATGGTGTCTATTATCATTCTCTAAAGGATACTATAAAAAATACCTTTCTACATGCCCCTATAAATTCAGTAGTAGATCCATGTAAATTTTACAGTAATACCACAATTACTTTTGTTTAACAAACACTTATTTGAATCTCTATTAAGTTACTATAACTCATCTTTTCAGATCATTAATTGTTAAAGAAAAAGCACCACTTGCAAAAGCCTGCAAAAGTAGATTAATGAGATAGCCGTGGATAGAGATTAGCTGTGTGGAAATCCCAAGTTACCTTACTTATTTATTAATTTCTAAAGACCTTCATTGAATTATTAGTTATTTGTTTTTTCTGTTTAGAAGCGTATCTATTTTATGCAGCATTTTATTATTTTCTCTGCTATGCCCTTTCTGCTGAAGATGATGAGCAATATACCCAAAAAAAGCCATTCTAGCATTAGGTCTCCTGCCATCTATAGCTCAAAGAAAGATCTGGAATGCCAGGAGAGCAGGCCCAGTGTTAAAGCTCCCAGCAGCAGTGATGTCCTTCCAGGCAGTACTCCCAAAGCTGTTCCCAGAGGGATTGCACACTGGGATGCCAGGAGTGCCCTCCTGGAAGAGCAAAAGTAAAGCCTCATCATGGATGAAAGCAGGGCTGGAAAAACTGCCACACTTACTGCAAATACATAAAACTCTAGCACAGAGTTGATTGCACACCTAATGCTCCATGTGCAGGGCTTGGCAAATCTTGGCAAGAAAGGGAATAACTCACTGAGGAAAACAACATTCCCCCTCCTTCTTTCTTCTCCTGGTATTTTGCATTATCCTGCCACTGTACTGACACATTACTCTGTGTTGCCTCTTCACACTGGTAAAAGGGTTTTTTCTGAATTTTAGTAGGACAAGCCAAGGCAGCTCATACAGCAAAGCCACGTGCCAGATGTTTATGTGTTCTCTAATTGTGTTTTTCAAACTTTATCAGGTACTTGGTTTGGTACCTGAACATCAACTCTGACTTTCACTTTTCTTGTATTACTTGCAGTGGTGAAGGTCTCAAAGGTCAAATTATGCCTGTAGTTACCCACAGAGTTCATGTTCCACCCACAAATGGCACAGGGAAAAACTCACTGGGGTAGGGGAAATGGTGCAGTGTAACAAGCTGTTCTTTGTTACTTCCTTGGGCAATGTGCAAAGCTGGCAGCCAGAAAATCTATTCTAACTAAATTTCTTACAAGACCATTTACTCATTTGCTATGGTTAAAAAAAAGTTCTACAGGCAGTGATAGTCAACATCTTCACTACTTGTATATGATTTCTGTACATCCTTCTGTGTTACCTGGGTATACATAACTATGAAGGATCAACTGTGCTTAATTTTTCTTATTCCATACAGAAGGGAAATGCTTCTCATCAGAAAATTTATTCTTTAAATCTAAGTGATGATGATTGTTTTGGGGAACAAGGAAAGGCTGGAAATGGTTTTCCTTGCAGCAGTTATCACCAACTGAACACGTCTTCCATTTCAAGTTACCCCAGGTACTGCAGCTAAAGACCACAGAAAAAGCTCCAAGCTCTGCTTTGAGATTGTTCACCAGGACACAGATTTCTCTGATCTTAACTCCCACGGCAAAATCTTGGCCTTGTGAATCCAATGGTAAAACTGCCACTAGTGCAGAAAGGTGAGGAATTCTCTCAGAGGGTCCTTGGGAGACCTTTTGAAGCCTTTGCATCACCTCCCCTTTGAAATGCACTTATCTTAAGCAACATCTAAAGTTCACTCATCTCTCTGTGGGAACTGAAATAGTTTAGCTGTTTCTATCCAATTAGTCCTCTTAAGTATACGTTGGTTAACAACCATTTGCATTATTGCCTTCAGACTATGGCCATATTAGAGTCTAGCACCCAAACACCACAGGATGACACTGCAGATCTGTGACTCACATCTGTCATTCAGAGCTCTTTGGTCATTAAAGCAGACTTTCCCTGCAAAAAACTCCTATATGGTCTCTTGTCTTCCAATCTATGATTAAGAGGAAAGCCCATCTAATGCAGGTTCTCTCACAGTTCAAGTATCATCATATTTTTACCATATTTTTACCTGAGGTGAGACATTGCTATGATCACAGTTTGCCCTCCTGTACGTCTGTACCCGGATCTCAGCCATAGCACAGCACAGCAGCTTTCAGTGCTTTCCACATTCTGTTCTGCAGCAGGAAGCCACTCAGCTTCTGCAGGATTCAAAGACATCTGGAAAAGCAAGAACATCTCCACTAGTGAAAAGCTCCTTAAAAATTAAAGTCTTCCTGCAATGGTTCCAGCACTGAAGGATCTTGAATGGACCTTAGAAGTCAAGGAGACTGCACAGATAATGCTTTTTGCCTTCAGATACTGCAGCTATCAACACTACAGAGGGATGTCCATTCCTGAGATAATGATTTTATATTTGCAATGACTTGCTTATGGTTCAGTAATTCCTTATATGTCAAAAAAGTGTCTGAATTTTATGTCAAACTGTCATTTGAGGGGAAAAAATCCAAATGGATTTGTTGTAGAATAACAGAGTAAGCTAGAGTCAACATTTTGAAACAACTGGCTTGCAGGTTAATCATGGTCTGAACGTAGATTTTCTTCCAAGCAGGAATAAAAAAAGCTGTTCCAATTTTATTTACAGCTTTTAAGTATTCAGAAACAGTCTCTACTAAAGAACAGTGGAGAGGTTTTTTTCCATTCTAACCAAGAGATTCACAAGGGATTTTTGAAGGCTTTTTTTAAAAACAAGTAAGAGTCAACAGGTCACAGATACCAAGATGCCCTCTCACTGCAAAAATGGTAATGCTACAGGTCTACAAGAATATAAAGAATTTCCTCATTGTACCACATATAAGGCAAAGTCTTTCTATTTACTGTTACAGGATAATCAGCTACAGGGCAATCCAGTATTTTAGAGCAAAAGCACATGAAATTTTTAGCAGCCATTCTCTAGAGGGAAATTTCAAGGTGACTAGAACAGCACTTTATATGAATAAAAATATGTTTATAATTAGAACAGACTTCTTATATGATCATTTTGCATTTCTTATTTGTGTTAGCAGATTGCAGAAAAGGTATAGGTCCTTGAAAAGGCACAAAATTATAACTGATGTTATTTTAATTCTGTATTATAAAAAAACATATACATCATTCTGTTTGGAACTAAAAAGCTACACTACTGCCTCCTTAAAAGTCTGGGCAGCTTTGACAAGCTATTCACTAGTAAGCAGAGGAAAGCATGAAAGCACACACAGAGTTCTCAATTTATTCCTGACTATCACAGCAGCACTTGAAGATAATCACACAAGATGCACCAAGTGAGTTTATGCAAGAATACAGTAAAGAGGGCTCAGACAAAATGAGGAAAGGCAAGCTCTCCTTCATGGACTGCCACATTAAAATTGGCCAGCTAGAGATCTGAGCCAGTTCTGCAGGAGTTTGTGACTGACCCTGCCCTGGGAGCAGCCAGTGGAGCCCACCTGTGTAAGCACACTCAGACAGCTGGAGACAGCTGCTTTCCCTCAGCTGATAACCAAATCTCTCAGCTCAGCCTCCCCCAAAAGAAACACAGAAAACACAACCTACCCCTGGCACTGCCTGCACACACGGGAGAGGGGCAGACCCTCCACTGAGTTCCAAGCCATTATCTTTATTTCAGAGTGATCCTACCTGGAGCCTGGCCAGTCTCAGCCTTGAGCCTACCACCACACAACTGGCTCTGCCACTGCTCCAAAGCAGTCCAAGATCCATGTGGGTCCTACCCTGTCTTCAGGTACTATTTGCATCTCAGTAGGTTTGTGTACCTGGGACTGGCACTGCTTATGCTGGCCCCCAACTAGGGGAGAGAAAACAAATCAATTTCTGTTTCTGGGGCTGTCAACCTAGCCAGATCAGCTTGCTTGCTTACTGCATTTGTGAATTTGATTTTTGAACAATAATGTTACTAAAACTCACTTTATAAGCAGTATAAAGAAAACTACATAGGCCCAGATCAAGAAGCTCTCAATTTCACTGTAGAAGGCTTTGAACTACCTTTTTAAACTAGATCCAATCTTCACAGATATTCACATGAAATCTCTTTGACAGAAGAAATGAGTAATAAGGTACAAGCCACATCTCCTTATAAAATCCAGTATGAAGTAACACATAAAGCATTTATCAGAAAACGTAAACAAAAATTGCATTAAGCAGGTCAGTAATCAGCAGACCTGGAAAAGAGCTTGTAGGTCCAAAAGCTTATCTATTCTTTTTCCTCCCATTTATATCATTCAGTCTATTAGGCCAACCTGCTTTTCCCCACAGATTTTCTCCTGCAGAAACTTGGATTTACTTTTTCCAACAATATGCTGGTCATTCCCCCAATGTATACCCCTTTGTAGTTTGTGCAGATCATCTAGATTAGGCTCTACCCTGTCACACTGAAGAGAAAATTAACCTTTCAGTGAACTTGCAATAAGAGCCAGTCCTGAAGACATGGGATACAACAACCACTGTTTCTCAGCTTAGGAAGCAGGTTTTTCCTAATCAGGTTTGTGGATCATAACTAACTAGATCAAACAGAGACAGATATGAGGAAGGATAGTGGGCAGGAAAACGGACCTTAAGGAAGAGGTTTAAGGAAGAACACTTACACTGGAAGTTGTGTGTGATCCTACACAATGGTTAGAAGGTGGAAACTTCTCTAATTCACTACAAGGATAAAAAAGGGGACAGAAGAACAATATGGTCTGTTTAGGCTTCTCTTTCTTGCTTTGGGCTTACTTTATGTACTCACAGTTTTTAAAAAATGTATATAGTGAAACCTTTGAAATAAAGCACATTAAATGCTTCAGTTTTGCTGCAAACTTTGATGCATCAGGCATCATCACCATATGCGTAGGACAGAACTCTCAGGCTGTGAAAGGACTCCTTTTTGCTCTCATCCTGTTCTGCTGCATCCATCCTGGAGCTTCATTTGGTCTCTCAAACTACTAAATTAAAGTCTACTTAGTAACAGGGGGAAGATTATTTCTACCAGTTATTGTTCAGTCCAGGTCCTCAGTAAGGTGTTACTGGCAAGGCTGCAAAACCCAAGAATACAAACTGAGGTATCAAGATCAGTTGCCTCAACACAGTTCTTATATAAAGAGTTAGCAATAAAACACATCAAATTTACAAGCAATGCTTGAAAGTAAAAAAGCCCTAAGAAAATTATCTCATAAAAATAGTTATTTCTCTCCCCACACTGTTTCACCCACTTCAATCATCATTACTCTGAACTACAAAACTTTGCAACAAAGCAAATACTTGAGTGGGAGCAGAAGGAGTGGGAGACTTATATATTTATGCAGTTTTTTGGTTTTTTGTGGGTTTGTTTTTTAACAGGAAGTTCCTGGAATGAAGACTAATCATTTCAATTTAACAAAGAACTTGTGAGTAAATAGTTACTGGAAGATTTTTCAGGATTTATAGAAGCAACAGTTCTTACAAGAGTTAGATTAGAAGGAAGAGGAGACCATCCACAGTGCAGCAGCAGGAAAATATAACTGGGATCCCTATCACCCTAGCCTAATATTTCAGTCTGTTACTTTGCAAACAAAAATCGATGACTGCAATTATAAGTCCTGTCCTGGGCCTGCATATTGCATAAAGTTGTCCATAAAATTAATCATGTGTATAAGTAGTCCCACATGGTTCAGCGGGTCTCATTACGTAAGTGTTAGCAGGGGTCTTAGGTCAAGATGCTGCATTCCTTAAACCAGACAGATTCCCACTGAAGTGATTAGGAGCACTTCATTTGCCCAATAGAAAGAATTCTACAGGTATTTGTTTGAAGTGTGATAGGAATTTGCTTTAACCATAGTTCCACCTTTCTCTAATGTTTGCAGGAAAAAGTTGAGTGCAGAGGTATTACTGACCAAAGCAAATTTCAGCCCTATATTCACAAGTATTTGCATCAGAAGTTTGTGCATGCAGTACTGCCATACACGTTTGTCATCTGACCAAAGCATAACAAAACAACTACTCAAATTTCTGCCTCTCACACACAGATTTACTGATTCCCAAGAGCACGTGAGATTTTTGTTAACTTTTATACCTTCGAAGAAATTGTTGCCGTTTTGGAACTGAAAGATGGACTACATTCAGTGCCAGGTAAATAATTTGGTTTGATCAGTGAGCAAGAGCTGCAACAGTGAAATGTGCTAAATTATGCAGACATCCTGCTAAATCAGCAGCACAGGATGGAACCCTTAGCGTTATTCACCACAAATGGATCTGTTGGATTATGGGTCATTAGTTCAATCACTTTTAGCAAGTACAACCAAATTGGAATGTTATTAAGCATTTATCTTCGGGGGCAGATTTACTAGTGGAGATAAGGAGATCGTAGAGACTCCATTAGCACTGCCTATTTCAGCATGCATTCCAGTCATAAGCACCTTTCATTCATAAAAATATCTCTGGAACCCAAAGCATCCTCCAGATGTCTGCCTTGACACGCTGGTGGCTGCCCCGCACCCTGCAGACGCTGACCGGTTATTTTCAATACACATCTTTGGATAACCTCTTGCTGCCTCCCCACTCCATGCTGTCAAGGCAGCAGGGGGAAACCTTTTTTAAAAAAAAACACATATCAAAAGCTGGATTTCCCGATATTCAGTCAGTCCTAAGGACACTGAGACATTGAGCTTGCTTCTAGCAGCAGGCTGCTCAGTATTTTCTGAAAACCCGAACAATTATACGGCTGAATTTCTTTCTCCCAAGGGTTTATTTTAACTCCCAGCCCGGGTGTCCATGTGTGACCCCTGTCTCCTCCTGACCCCCACAGTGGCTACAGCAGGAAGGCACAAGGCAAACAGGGGCTGCCTGGGGGTCCCTGGGATGATTTAGAAAAATCCAAGGCAAAGAAATTCTCCCAGATCTTTTGCAGGTCTTAATCGAAGGTCTTGAAAAGGCACTCCAAACAATCTGTAACACAATGGCACCAACAAAAGCGGCAGAAAGAGATCTCCCCTTACAAGAATGGTCTGTCACGGCAAGGACAGAGAAAGAACTTTGGAAGAGAAACTGCAACATTGGCTGAAGAGAGAAATGGTTCTTACTAATGCAGCTGAAATCAGAAATGGTTCTTAAAAATGCAGCTGAAGTCATCACCTACTTGCTAAGAAAAAAGGACAGATACACAAAAGCAGTCTCCTTTCCCTCTGAGGTCAGTTTGGGTTCTTTGAAAGTTTTACCTGGGCCCCTCATGTGCCATTAAAAAGTAAGGAATTAACTAAGCAGGAGGAGAGTTCTCATCACCCTGGTCAATTGTTTCAGCCCCTGAAGACACAGTTTACATTGCTCTGTATTTGTGGTTTCCACACAAGAAATCCAAATTATTTAAATTATTAAAGGTCGAAATCCAGAAGAAAATAATTACATGAGAAAGGATGGGTTGGGAGAGTTTTTGTTGCAGGTTCTGAACAAGAATGCAATCAAAGGCAGAGTGTAGTTAGCTACTTTTGCCTTACCCTGACTCTGATCGTTTCCTCATTGCCTTGAAAGAGGGCCTTATCCCGATTTTAAAAGCTGGGTTTAACACTGTTAAAGAAGTAAGAAGCTTAACTATAATCTTAAATTCTTTGCATTGGTGGGTAAGAACTGGAAAGCTGGGCAATAGAAATTGAGCCTCTTTTAGTTATGATTAAAACAACAAATCTCATTCCACCTATAACTGATACATGACTTAAAATATCAATAATTGCTTTTGTTACAAAATAATTGTGACAACTAGGTTAAACCAACACTCAAGACTACATGTCAAGTATCTAGAGAGCCAAACTTGGCCTTGATTCTTATAGAAGGACCAAAAATCCTAAGAGTGGATCTCAGGCCTTTTTGTATCACTTCAAGTGGATCAAGACTCAGGCAAGCTAGATTGTTATTCAATTTCAAAGTCTCTGCCCAGTTATTAAATAGTTACAGAAATACAAAAATTGCATCTTAGCCAACCTTGTGATACGAGGGATAGCTAACAGGGAAAGAGAACAAACCAAAACACATTTCCCCAGCATCAATTCTTGAAATTCCCCAAAAGGCAGCAGATTTCACTGCTGAAAAGTGCATTTTTATGGAAGGGTGTTGGCTCTGTTATCAACTGCCATGCCCTTACTAGCTCTTAAAAGTAGAACAAATGTTAGGAAAGGTTTTATGACTGAATGGGGAAAGGCAGGAGACAGACTATTAAAAAAAGGCATGGGAAGGAGTTAACATAGAGCCAAAATAATCTTGCAGCTGCATTACATTATCCCAGTGGGAAGTTGCCAGGCTGGCAGCAAAGTTAAACTCTGCATTCATGAAAGGGAAGCACTGATACCACCAGCTACAACTTGCATTAAATGAGCTTCCCACACCTCAGTGCCAGCCCAGCTTGGTCCTGCTCTGCCACAGTTCTGCTGTTCCAGCCCTGGAACATGGGCTGCCAGTCAATCTGAACAAGCTACACCTCCATGTAAATGATTTACAATCAAGCTTTTCTCAGACCATCACAATAAACAGTGAGGATTGCTCTATGTAAGCAACAGCCAGCAGATAGGTGCTTCTCTACAATCTGCCTCCCACCCCAACACAGTCTGAATACAAGACTTAATGTCTATATCCCAAACAAACTCCTGTGTTACTCACACAAATCCTTCTACAGTACCACAAATGTACACAATACTTTTAAAATCACAAAACAGAGACATTTTCTTTTCAAGCTGGGAGAATTTACCATATCTCAAGGCAACAGCTTTGGAAAGGGAATTTATAGAAGAAACTGGGGTGAAAAAATACATCTTGGAAAAGTTTCATAAGGTAAAGCAGATCAAGAAGAAGTACAATGGATAAATATCAAAAGGATAGGCTATACTTAGGGTAAGAAATGGCAGAAAGCCTGAAACCTTTTCATGTCTTTGTCAGCATAAGAGAGACTCAGCGTGCCAGCTGAATATTTTCTTTCATCTGCAACTGCACCACCAGGCCACCCCCCAGACTTTTCAACACTGTCCAAAACCTACTGTTTCCAGAGGCTGATAGAATTTGTTGAGAGCTTCCCTGCTGATGGAAAAGTGAAGGCATGATGCAAAGAGCAGTGTGGAACCACAGAAACACAACCAATGCATCTCTTCATTCTTTCACAGGGATGCAGGCTCTGCAGTTGGTTTAAAGTTGTACAGCTCCTTCAGGTTACACAAGCTCTCAGGGAGGAGCAGATGTTAGAATAATAGAAATTTCTATGCCATTTAACTCAAAGCACTTTAAAAACATGAACAGAAACCAACCCTGGGCTATAAATTGATTGTACATGGGATCACCACACTAGTGAAATGCAGCTGCATTTGCCATGCAAAATTGCAGCTAATGGTTCACAGTGACATTACACCACCATCCATAGCCCAGAAAAGGACAGCTCTGAGGCCACATTCAGGAGCTTACTTTTATTATTTGCAGTTATGAGAACTATTTCTAATAATTCAGATATTAAATACAATTCATAGTACATCATGGCTCTGAAACTCTTTTGGTCATCTTCACAGAAAACTCTACAGTTTTGGAGAGAGTTGACCAAAAGAAAAGAGTATGCACCATTCATGTGAGTGAGAGGAATGAGAAAGACTCAAGTCCTCTTCCTCCACAGCACATCTTCCCATAATCACAAAACACTATCATGCAGCTGTAGAGATTTATCTGTCACCAGAACAATAATATTCAGCACTATCAGACTGTCAGGAACAAAGCAGAATCCACTTTATGCAGTCTAAATGCATGGTTAATATTCCTATGGGGAACAAAGAAAAGAACACATCTTTAAAATTCCTGACATTGACTCCCAGGCCTCAGCTGAGCACTGTTCTTGGTGTTTCTGATCTTTGAACAGTCCAGTAAATAGGCCAGAGTTAACTCCTCACTGCTGCTGAGTTAATCAGTCTTTGGTTATAGTTTTGCACTGTCTCCAAACTCAAGTAGGCATTGCATCACACTTGCTTACATTAATTGGTTTTTCTACAGGTCTTTCAATATAAAAAGAGGGTCTTTTTACTAATAAATTATTCCAGAGCAGAGTTTCATGAAAATGGGACCATCCTGTAAATATAGAAGACATAGAGTCTTCATCTGTAGTGAAGGAAACACTGAGACACTTTAGTGTAGATTTCTGTAATATATTTGGTCTAGTGCCTTTTATGGATGCAGATACATTTCTTTATCTTCACCCTATCTTCCAACAGAAAATCCCCACAAAGATGCAGAACTACCTAGGAAAATGATTTAAAGACTTTTCTTAAAAAACACTAGGTTCCCAATTGTTTTGCTTTTATTTTCATATTTCCCTCAACAACCTTAGCATATACAACAGAAATTAGTATCTTCTTTTGCTAGGCTCCATGTGCAAGCACAGATTCCCTCTCAAAAGCAACCAGCCACAACACAATAGTGCTGGGGGGAGAAACTTTTTGAAAAATGACATCTGTATTTGTAGAGATCTAGAAATTAAGATATAACTCATCTGATACACTGTAGGTCAACTATTCCTTTCTTTAGTGTTCACTTTTCAGCAACTGAAATCACAAGGCATGAAGTCAATAGATATTTAAGCTATTTAAATAGCACCAAGGATAAAGGTCATGCCTCTGATGTGATTTATCTTCACAGGAACCCTACCAAAGCTTGGAAACCACGGCCTTGGAGATAGGAGATTCTGGAGGCTGTATAGATAAGGGGCTGGTGTATTCAAACTAAGCTTTTTCCAGAGTGTGTTTAAATAGCTTAGAGCAAGGTCTTAGCTAAAAACAAACAAACAAAAAACCCCAAAATCTTCCAACAATGTGATATATTCTGGCAAATGCCCATGAAGTTGTAGAGAACTGCTCCCACCTGTAGTGGCTGAGAGGCTGCTGTTTTCCCAAGTATTACACAGCAAAGGAAATCAGCAGTCAGGTCTTTCAGTAACTGCTGCTTCACAGCAGCTGCAAGCAAAACAAACAAAAGGAAAGGTACAAAATAATGATACAAGTAGTAGTGATAATAAAAATCTTCCAACGAAGTAGCAGACTGAATCACTCAGAGGTCAGTGAAACATAAGAACTGATGCTAGTGAGAAAAGGAAAAGGGAAATCCTGGAGCTCAGGACACCAGGTCCTAAAGAGGCAGCAGAAGTAGACAACTCCAGCACCACAGCTACACAGCATCATGCAAATGTCTCACCAGATAATTCAGTAAATATTTTTTACAAATAGTGAAACCAGATAAACAGAGAGGAAACTCAGTATCTCCCTGAACTTCTGTGTACATTACTGTACACATGTGAAAAAACTGCTCACATGACTTCTTAAAGTTTGACCAATCCTGTGAATTCTGCTATATAAAGTCTCATTTTTGTTTCAAATTTACTCTATGAAACAGAACTCCAGCTTGTGTAACAGACAGCAATAGCACAATTAAAAAATTCCACCTGAGGCAAACTCTGTTCAGCAACCAGAGAGGAAAAGAACTAATTAAAACCATGTTCTCTAAAATCAGAAGTGGTTAGCTGCACATACCAAATAGAACATAGTATCTGTCACAGGCAACTGACCCCAAAACAGGGGAGGGAGCAGGGGAGGTGAACGCAGTTACAACAAAATACACAGTCTGAAGGAAAAGATGATTTAAGAGCTACCAGAATCACTGGTATTTGTGCTTGGGTGAAAGGAACAGCAGATGTGTAGCTAAAGGAGATACTAAGGGCACATTCATGCAATCCTGGCAGAGATAAAGCTGATGATATAACTGGGATTCTGCCTATTTGCTTTCACATCAGTGTCTCAGTAATTTATTAAGTTCTCTTAAGCAGTACATCCAGATAGGAAGGATTTCAGATTAATTAACTAGAGGTTTAAACCTGAAAATGGGCATTCTGCACCTCAGAGACCACCTCCCATCCATGCAGGAGGGGAGGTATCTTTTGAGAACAGGCATAGAAGCCATTACTGACCAATTTTGAAATTTTCCCTGCATTGCCCAAATCTCTATAGACTGCAGCAAGTAATGCCATTTTTGGTTCTATGGCAGTCACAAAATTCTTGAATCATTTACATGGGAATTACAGCATGGCTATTACTCCCAGACATTTCTTTCTTCACTTTTCAATGTTTTCTCTGTGCTATCTGTCATTACCTTGTTCTCTCATTTTCCTTTTCATTAACAATTATTATTCAAGGGAGGAAATGTAGCACAGACTGAGAATTCATTCAGCATGAATGGACAGAGACATTTGGTCTAGTGACTTCAGCAGAGGATCAGGAGCCAGGCTGCTTGCAAGGCCCTCCTGGTCTTTATGCAAGTCATTTAAGGTCAAGTATATTTTCCTTAACACAGACACCAGTTCAGCATGGGGTCAGCTCCTTTGAACGAAGGAAAGGGTTAACTACACTAACACTGATGCTCCTACTTGTAGCTATGCTGTCCTTGCACAAAGAGCAGGTTTAAACCTAAACTTCCTTTAGGCTCATCCTCAACACAGTCACAGCACAGGAGAAGATGAGCTCAAATATTCTGTGATCACATCAATGCATAGCATGACTTTAAAAACATCACAGGCAGGGAAAAGCTGTGTGCACTACATCAGCTGGTCAAGGCACAATTTGACTTGGATGAGAGCCCTCTCCCAGCTGAAATAAAGGACATGTTTTGTTTCTGATCTGCTCTAGCTGCAAACTCCTGTGCTTGCAAACATCACACAAACCAGTCCCCAGCAATAACTAGTGTTGACTGGTTCACCACAGTCATCCCATGAAGACAATTTACTGTGGTTGACACCCAAGTCACACTTCTCCTTCAGTCTTATGGTGTTGGGAGTAAGAAAACTCCCACAGAAAGGGGCTCTGCAGTCAACAGCATATATGGACCCCAGGTCTGGTTCCCCAGTGAGAATTCCAGCCTTCCCATCAGATTGCTCTATCTTCTCTGCACACATATGACAAGCAAAGCAGCAATTCTGCTTTCAGCCTGAATTAGTTCTCCAACTGGATGGAATAATTTTCACTTGTTTTAGAACAGAGTTGGCAAAAAGACAATAATTCACTTAAACATTAATGCTTAACCTGACAAAGTAGATCCTTCTCAGGAAACAAGCCAGTTAAAAAAAGGTTGTATGAAATTTAACTTAAGTCATGTGGCACCATTTGTTAGGTGCAAGGACTTATAACTTATTTCTTCCTCATTTTTCTTCTAGGAAACATGAGCACTGATGCTGAATTCAGAGAATCTCAAAGTCAGGATTGTTTCTCTCTGGGAGTTTCAGATTAATGCAGAATAAAGAGATTAAGTTGGACTTTGGTTCTCTGCTGCATTCCTCTGACATACCATGGATGCCTGAGGCAGAACAACAAGGTAGAATCAATTCTGTGAAAGGTGCAAGATTCTCCATCAGTTCCTAATGTTTGTATGCAAGCTGGTACATTGTCAAACTAATAAGGGTGAAGCAATTTACTTTTTAAGGTGAATGGATCAAGTATAGATTAGACTGAATTAGCAAGATCTTTGTCTTCTATTCCCCCTTTCCCCCAAAAACAGATATTATCTTGAGAGTCACTGCTGCACTTTTCCTTCCAGGTTAAGAGAAAAAACAAACTACATCCCATTTTTCAAAGCTTCACCAACAGTCAGGTTTCTTTGCCAAATTTTCATAACAAGAATTGTGAACAAATTGATGTTTGTTCTCCAAGTGCCTTACACCTTCCACTGATGGTTTCAAACTTCAGCACTACCACAAGAAAACCAAACAAAACCCCACAGAGTAGTGCCTATATGTCCATCCTCCCTCCTTTATTCCTCTTCCATGTTCTCACTCTGATACTGCCTCATCAATATATGCCAGCAAAAGCATTTATTTGAGTGAATTTGAGCTTAAAACTAACCAAGTAAAAAAGTAAAGCAAACCTCAGGCAAACCTCAATGTAATTCACTAAAAAGCCATGTATACCTTTCTGCTAGGCAAAGGATGCAGTATTTTAGTGTCAACTGCAAAATATTAATGAAAATAACTCTCAAAGAATTATACTGGAACTCTCTGATCTAAACTGCTACATCCTCAAAGCTTTACTGAGAACTGAAATACAGGGACTTTTGAAAACATACTATTTTTCTCCCAAGTAAGCAGAACCACACTGATCTTCTTGGACAAAGTCAGAACATCATCCCTCTGAACATCATCCTTAGTACCAGCTGAGAGGAGGAACTCGGGTACAAGTTTAGAGGGCATTGGCTATTTGGCATTCACTCACCACACAGGCATTAAGCAGAATGTGATTTATTTTATTTTCAAAGCTGAATGAACTGCCATGGAGAAAGGCACCATTACTGTGTGCTAAAAATATCCAAACACGGGGAGCACAGAGGAGTTGGTGCACTGTAAATTCATATTCCAACATATTGCACACTAACTTTCCTGTACAGATGTACAGACAAGCCCTTAGACTAATAGGCACCTGGGAGTCTTCAAGTCTGAGTACCCAATAAATAAAAAGGCTATTTTATTTTATTTTTTTTACTAGTACTCTGGAACCAAGCTCTGATGCCCCTGCTCAGACAATGCTTCCATTGAAATCAAGTCTTGGTCTGTTATTAAATACTATTCCTTTTACAGCTGCAAGCTTTCCAGGTTAGAGGATAGGGATTTCATATCAAGTCAAATCATTAATCTCAGCCCAAAGGGAATTGTGCAGGCATTTATTTTGATTTTATATAGGTACCTTGATACTTCTTGATTCAACAGACTTGTGCTGATGCCTACTGAGGTAATTCCCTGCATATCCACCAATTTCCAACTCAGATAAACAGAGAACAAAAACAAAGCAAAATAAACAAAAAAAAAAAAATTCAAAGTTAATCTCCTTTTAAAAACTGTTCCAGACTCAAATTTGTTTTGGACAAAGTCAAGGACTATGGCTGAAAAATCAATAAGGCAGATTTCAGTTCTACTTTCCCAAGCTATAAGAACACAGTGAACACTCAGAACAGAAAATGGTGTGTGTTTGAAGGCTCCACTGCACTGAGTTCAAAGTACCTCGAGGCTCAGTTGTGTGACCTGCTCCCCCCAGCCACAGCAATCTCCCACACTGAACTCAGTGAAACACTGCTAGGTAAGAAGTTAACTCACTGCAGAAAGTTCACAACCTGATTTGTCAATTTGCCAATCCCAGTGAGCAGTCCTGTTCCAGCAAACCTGATTCCAGACACTACCAGACACTAGAATTTTCTGCAATTCTGCACAGCTGCAGGGAAGTGACTGCAGAGGTGAGGCTGAGCCTAACAAAGCAGACCTGCCCAGCAACTGAGTGTTAGCTCTAGCTGCAAGAAGCTGCTCAGATTCTGACACAAGAACTCCTTGAGGTACCCACCCAGCACAAAAAGGAAGCAATCACATCCATGGTATTTTGACTTCCTGCAATACTTTCTGCTTTTTTAGAATGATGGGTCAATGACAAACATTTTCCTTCTAGGCAGTTCACTCATTTATAGTGGTGTTCATGGTAAGTTTGACAGCTTTATCTTTTCTCAGCTACTTACAGCTGTGACTCCATTACTTTGAAGTCAACTTGGATTTGGTTGGAATGAAGTGCAGACATCAGTGACTCAGGCTTAGCATGTCACCTGCATTCATTATCTTGCAGTAGACAATTTAATCAATTATATTTTTTGTCTAGGCACCAGAACAAGACAAAAACGCTGATCAGCATTTCACGGGGTTGTTTCTTCACTGCTAGCAGGCCATTTAACATCTGATAGACCATATAAAAAGGTCTTCCCAGGGGCTTAGAGTGTTTGGGCTGTTCTTTTTATAGAGCAGAAGGTCATTAATGAGCAAGCAAAAGCAGTGTGGAAATAGCTAGACCAGCCTTGTTGAGTTAATAAGAAACTGTCATTCTGCTTCAGTACTCTCTCATTAAGCCTAGCAGTGTTCACGTCTAAGGAGACTGATGGTACAAATCTATTTTAATGCTCAATTTAATTCCTCAAGACTTGAATCAAAGGAAGTTTACCCCTCCCTTTTTTCCTTGACTTTATCTGAACAGCAATGTCTGAGAAAAAAAACATTATTTTCTTTTACTAATGCAGCTCAAAAGCTGAAATTCATATTTGTTAAAAGACCTAGATGTATCTTGACTTTTCTGAACAGAACAACAGTCACCACAAAACAAATTTTGTCCTCTTGTTCTCATAAAAGTCTATAAAGATAGACACTACCCCATGCATATTTTCATGGAGTACTGTCTTAAAATAGCTTAGCTGTTGGGTTTAAGTGTCACACAAATTAAATTCTCCATTGCTTAAACAGGATAAAGGAACAGTTACCACCTATAACTGAGTAAGAAGTGTTTGTCATGCAATGTTAACAACAAACCAGAAAGCCACTTCTTTCTAAGAACAAGAAAAGCTTTATTAACTCCTTAACTACTCTCTTATGCACCACTTAATTTTGGTGCTCTGACTAGAATGTTAATTGCATTCACCTGCCTTTGTTGTTACTTTCTTATAGGATTGGTTACCTGTGGTTCAAAGCTTTTGTTGCCAGATCCATTTTCTCTTAAGCAGCTTTTACTGCTGTGATAACTATCCCAAGGAGCTGACTTAGTAGAAGCTTAGCATCACCCAGATGCCAATGAAATGCAGCTCAAATGCTTATAGTTATGCAACAATGATCTTGATGTGACACTGAGGTGCCCTCAAGCCTTGTCATACAGCTCAGTGAAGTGAGGATATGGGGTAAAAGGTAATATCCTCACTGTCCAGTTGCTGATGCCTGGTCACTACGAGACTCAGTCTCCTCCTACCATCACCTCAGACCAGGCACAGAAAGCCAAGCTGGCACCAATGCAGCATTCAGTGACTTAGGCCCAGCTTCAGGCATATGGAAGTCCAGGAGGAGGGGGAAGGAACAGATTAGAGAGAAGTTCATCAAAGGAAACATGTTCCCTTTTGTACTTTACATGTACAAAACTTTCATGTGTGCATCAGGCCAGAACTGCTAACACTGAGCAAGCTCTCTCCTGCTGTTTTGAGCACTAAAGAAAACAGTCCAGTGCATTAGTGAGAGAGCTCCACTCTCTTATCTGTTATTCTCCAGCATTTGTTAGCTAAAGCTCTTAACTCTCCTGGCTACCCATTGCTCACACCAGGGAAGTTCCTAAAGCACACCTTTTCACACAGCATGGGTTTCATCTCATAGTTGATTTCTCTTTTCTGAACTCCACACATATGGAATTTCTTGTTAGTAAGCCTATAACAACTGTACATCCCAGCTCTGAAAACTCCCTCCAGGGCTGTTTCCACAGAACTCATTTTTATGTTAGTTTCTTTTCCTTTTCTTCTCCTTACAACAACCTTCCAAGAAGTCTCTAGATCTTTCAAGGCAAAATACTACTTCCTGCACTGAAAATACTGTGGTAAGGACCTGAAGTTACTGAAGATTTGAAACCTCAAATCATGAAGGTCATACAAAGGTGAAAAACATTTAAAAGACAGAAATAGAGGTGAGAAAGATAAGGTGCATCCCAACACGCCAAAAATATTGCAGGATCCCAGTAACGTAAATAACAGTTTTTATTATAGGCTATACTGTTGTGGGATGCTTTTGAAACCCAACTGATCTGAGATAACTTTAGAGAAATCTCCCATTATGATAATTCCATGAGTGTTTCCCATTATTCACTGTTGCAAATACCGTGCAAGACAACCACAATTTTTTTCCCTCCCAGCTACACATTTGCCAGAAGAACACTGGTAATTGTCTCAGTACCAGTACTCTTGAAGGTAGTGCAGCTTCCAGGGAGAAGAAAAAGGAAGATGTTAGCTAAATCTGTAGTACATACCCCCCACTGCCTCAAAGCAGATTTAGGCTAGCACTGGAATCTTACCTGGCATTATCACAGTCTACTCAGCACCATGTCAAGGCACAGTGGTGACAGCATGAGACCACAGAAGCAGCAGCATAGCTGGTAGAACTGACAGTAACTACCAAAAAAAGACTTGAACTGCATTTTTTCTATGATGGGGGCAGCAAGGCAGCAGAAGTACATAGCCCCTAAGACCAATAAGACCTAAACATCCAGAGCAGCAAGCATACATGCTTTTATTGTTCCTGATACTTTAAAAATATTAGTGAGAATTCACTCAAGGCTTAAGAGCTTCTGAAGGATCAAACAAATGTGAAAAAAAGAGAACATTGTCCCTGGAAGTTTCCTTTTTGTGTTGTGGTTATCATTGGAAAAAAATACTCATGTTTAAAGTCTTCTCTCCATTTTGGTACTTTTATTACATAGCCTGCGTATTACAGGTTTGACTTTTCTTAGCATGTTGTTGATTCTGGATACCTGAAGTTGTTCTCCTGAATACTCTATATGTAAAGAGGGAACTTTGTTTAGCAATACATAATTTCCTTGCTCTGCCCTCTGCACTTTAACCTTTAGTGACAATTGTAAGGTATGTCAGCAAAATGCTGTTCTTCATGCTGCCATCACTGCTTCTTTCTTGCTGTCTCATCAGGGCCAGCCTTAGGTTGTACAGGGCTCTACGTGCCAGTATCACACACAAGCTGATACCTGACTCCTTCCTCAATTATCACTGAGTCAATAAAATCAGCTAGCAGGGGGAACTATGCAGGCGTTGCCTCCTTTCTGAAGACAGATACTGGAGTTTTTCTCCCTCAGGCAAGAAATAAGAAGTGTGAGATGTGATTTGTGATGAAATTCAGAACCACGCTCAACTTGCCTGGTTTCAGATTTCATTACCCCCATAGTAGAAAGGTTTGGCAAAGTAAGAGAAATCCTGCCAATTAAGAACACATAACACCAAGAATTCAGGAAGCTTCCAGCAGGCAGCAAGGTGGAGCAAGTTTCAGCTTCAGTAAAGCTTTCTGTTGAGATTTGTTCAGCCTTTGAATTCTTTCAGGGTTTTGCTTATGGACCAAGAAGCTGTTGAGCAACTACACATACCCCAACAAAATGAACAGACCCATTCCAGCCTTGCAAATAGTCGTGGGCAACAGAAAAAGCTGGGAATGCTCTCTTGGGCTTGCAATAGCCTTATGCCAAAAAGGACTGGTGCACACTCTGGAAGGAAGCTCAGAGCAGGATGGCAGCAACTGCCCCATCTAAGGATGTGCCACTTTCAACATCCCATGGCACATGAGATCAGCCCCCACAGTATAAGTTCTTTTGAGACAAGCTCTGCACATACCTTAGGTAATTTATTAAAGCCTGCACATTGCAGGAAGTATAAAAACTGCTGAGGCATGGATCTGGGCCTTTAATTTTGGGTGATCCTTGTGCAAATTTGTGCAGATACTGTGAGGGGAAGCAGGTCTTTAGAGAGTGAAGATCCTTCTCTACAAGAATTACCTCCTTTTACATCTGTGTGAGCTTTTACAGTCACACACATCAGCGTTGAGCCCTGCCAGCAAGCTGTACCATGCATGCAGCTCTCCACACATCCCTGAAACAATGGCTCTCTCTGCTGGTGCCTTAACACCCTGTGCCACAGGCCAGCTCTAGGGGAAAAGCATCCAATACCCCCAAGCAAAATGGCTTCCTTTTTTCAGAGAAAATCCTGCTCCCTCCTCTCAGGGACTGAAGTTCATTCTTTTAATATTCTTTCATTATTTTATTATGAGTTTCTCAAGTAGTGCCCTTAAAATACATATTAAGAAAATAATCTTCTACTGCTAAATAATTGCTTATTTCTACAGTTTATTCTCTTGTACTTTCAGCTAAACCTGAGGCTTTGCCAGGAACACACACAGATTGCTGTTTATAGACCCCTTTGCCTTTTTAATCAGTAATTTGCCAAATAGTTGAGGTCTGATAATTGAAATCACAAGTGTTGATCCAGCAACTTCAGTCTGGCTCATACAGCATGTGCAAACCTGGATTTTAAATAAAAAAAAAAAAAAAAGCAAACAACCTCTTTACTACTGCTATCTCATATAAGACTTCAGGAGACTTATTAATTACATCATTTAAAGGCTCATACTAGCTCAAAGATTTGGAAGTATATCTGAACCTCAAATCTTCAATTCTAAAATATTACCCAAAAGCACCAAAAAGGAGGGAAATTCTATCATTCCTGTGGCCATACTATTTGTCACTTTTGCCTCTAGTAAGTCTTTACTCTTACACCTTATTTAATAATTATTAAGATATATTACATAATTCTTTTAACCATCCTATACATTGAGGGAAATTAAATTCTATGGGACTATCAAAAACCCGTAACTGAAGCCAAAAGAGACTGCAACATCAAGTTTCCAAATTTCTTTTGGGGTGAGGAGAAAGTTAAACACAAACACCTTTTTTTCCCCCAGCATCAAATCAGAATTACTCTCTCATCCTATGGTTTAGTTACTTATTCACAGAGGCCAATGGCACTGAACCACAGCTGCAGCATAGATTATCAGCAAAGAAAATTATTCTGCACAAATCTGAGTCTGGCCCAACCTGATCAAGAGTTGATCTTCACTTTTACAGATTCAGACAAACAAATGTACAGAAAACCTGAATGCTGTATTGCACAAGTGGAAGCCTGCTTTAACAAACAGATCATGTAGTTTCAATCCCCTGCCATGGACAGGGACACTCTCTAGGAGATCAGATTACTTAGAGCACCATCCAACCTGGCCTTGAACAGTTCCATGGATGGGGCATCCACAACTCCTCTGGGCAACCTGTTTAGTGTCTCACCACCCTTACAGCAGAGAATTTCTTCCCAATATCAAATCCAAACCTACCCTCTTTCAGTTTAAAGCTGTTCCCCCTATCCTATCTCTACATGCCCTGCAAAAAGTCCCTTTCCAACTCTCTTGTAGGCCACTTGAGGTACTGGAAGGGTGCTTAAAGCTCTCCCCAGAGCCACCTCTGAGGAACCAAAATAGAGCCTTTCCTTTTTCCTTTAAAGATGCTATTGATTTAAAATACATCTTAGACCTATACTCAGGAAAACCAAACAGGACTTCACAGAACTTATTAATTAAAGTGTGAAACATCAATATCTGTATCTTGATCTTCAGAGAGACTGAGCACTTGCTCCTGCTAAAGTGACTGAAAGCTATGGCTTCACATCTCCCCTAAACTAAAGATAAAAATCAGACTATGAGTTTCTAAAATATTTCAAGACCTTTAGATGGCAGCTACCACAGAAATGAAACCGTAGTTATTAAAACATTCACCATTTCTAAACATGCAAAGCACCTCCAAATGAATCTTTGGATCTTCATTGAAGCAAAAGAGAGAATGGAACTCACCTTAGTAATGAGGAGACAAGTGATCTCCAAAGAGAGTAGCAGCTACCTGATAGGTCCCTACAATTACACAGGTTGTTCATTAGGTGGTAGTGACAGAGTATTCTGAAGTGTTTCAGGGTTTACAGATGTGCAAAACATGTTGAGAGGTTCAGGTGGGAGCAATACATAACCTCTGGATTTTTCTGCACCTTCCTAAGCCTTTTCCTAAGTGGAATCAAGCCTAAATTTTGATTATTCATTTTATTGTTATTATCTCTGATCTCCCAGTTTTTCAAAAACAGGATAAAGAGCTTGAAACTGGAACAACAGTTGAGAACTCCCAGTCATCAGGAAACACAAAAGACATTTGGAATGAAAACGAGTAACTGTGAAAAGCAGTATCAGAAACAAGCTCTTGTGCAGTATAATGCCCACATCTCTGCCGACCTTTTGAAGCCCTCTGCTCACCCAGGACAGCGCGTTGGCCACCATCTCACGGCTCCAACCTGCCACTGGAGCGGCGTTTCCCGGGGCCAGCAGCGACCTCCTCGGGCGCTCCCGGGGCGCTGCAGCGCATTCCCGGGAAACAGGCAGCCCCGAGAACCCCAGCGGCAGAAGCAGCAGGTTTTAATCACTGGTCTGAAAAGAAAGGCTTAAAAAACTTTAAAAATAAAAAAATTAGTGCCGTGCCCTGCTTAACTTTATTTCAGGAAAAGCAAATAGGCATTCAAGTCAAACTGCTGGACTGACAACACCAAGATGACTGGAAAATACCTTGAATCACTTAGTGAGGCAGAAGACCTTTAGTTTTATTTTCCTTAACTTCCCATTACCAAAATAAGGAGAATATTCCTTTGCTTCAACCTCCTTGACTTTCTTTGATCCTCCCTATTCCCAGTATGAATCCTCCTGCAAAAATAGCCCATTTTACAGTCATTCTGTTTACATTTAAATGTCAGCCAAGGCTTTCCATTGCCTCATTTGTTGCATAGCCCAGGTTCTTCTGGGTTTGCGTCCTTGTTACACCAAGATACATTCCAATTTTTCCTTCCAGCTCCTACTTAGTGAACTTTCCTAACTGTTCCTTTGTACTCCTCCATCCCTTTTCTCCAGATCTTTGTTCCATGTAAGCCACGTACCCATATCACTCATATTATTTTCAAAGACATCTGAAAAATGTAACAGAGGGTATTTTTCCCCCCTTACAAATAGTGTGAAGGAAAGTAGACAGTATTTTTTTAATATTTCTGAACCAACCAGACATATGCTACATAAGACTAATCAGCACTCATTCTCCCTTTATTCTCAGCTCTCTTCCCTTCACTTTGGCAATCTGCTGAGCTCCTTGGGCTAGGATCTGCTCCTTCTGGCAAGAATGCTCAGCAAACCCAAGGTTGCTATAGCAATTAATAATAATTTATGTTTTAGTTTACAGAAACAGAAACTAGAAGAGTAGAGGTGCCATGAGGAGGAGGTGGCAGCAAAGAAGTCACAATTAGAGAAAACAGCACAAGAACATATTTGGCAGCAGCAGCAGGATTACCACAGGAAGCTTCTGCAGTTCCAGAAGAAGCAACAGCTAGAGGAAGATGGAGCAGCAGATGGTCTATAGAAAGACTAATGCTTACTTTAGCAGCAAATAGCTCATCAGAATGGATGATTTCTGATGAAGACATAGCCTGTGTGTCTGTCTGCCTTGAAACTCCTGTGACACTACATCCCAAACTTGTAGTACCTAAGCTGCTTCTCTGTTAAACAAGATATGGTAACAATAGTCCTCTCTGCCACAGTCTCTGCAGCCTGAAAAAAGAAAATTCCACAGCCTAGTTACAGTGCAACATGCAAGATTCCTGGCAATAACACCATTCATGCTACATCTGATAATTTATTTTCATTACATATCTTCTCTGAAAGCCCAACTCCAAGCATCAACAGTTAAAAAAAGAGATTCTAAAAAACAGTTGCAGAGAAAGGCTTGAATCCAATTACAATGTGTGACACAGTATTAAATACTGGTAATGTCAGTATTATAACAGCATTTTCTTTTTATCTTAACTGATAAAGTTATTTCCGAAATAGAAAGTATGTAAACAACCAATAGTTGTTGGCAATGTTTCTAAGAGGCACAAAAATGCAGATAAAAAGAAGGGATGATGTGGTTAGAGGAAGAATGCCAGCAGCTGGTTGACATGGCAGTAAAACGCCTGGAATTCAGAGGAAAAAACTGAGAAAAGGCAACACATAAGGCTGAGAGCAAATGAAGAAATACCTCTAGAGGAAGCCAAAACACAAGCACATCTTTTAAATTTAATCAAGTATGTAGCTAATGATCAAAGAGTGAAGTTATTTTTTTGTCCTCAGTTATATCAACACATCTTTACACCTATTGCCAGGCCATACAAAAATACTTCTGTAGTAGGAGTTCCATCAGTGTAGTTAACACTGGAGAGCACCACTGGTACCTCAGGAGTTAAACTGCCATTAATTCCAACCCCAAGACACAATGGTCTTCCTTTTACTGCTTAACCAGTTTTTCAGTATTTCCCCAAATTGCACCAGCAATTGACATGCACCTGTATTCTCTAATTATTTTAGTGTTTATAACATATTACAGAAAGAAACCCAGCTGAATTTCCCTGAACACCTGAAGTTATGGTTACTTTTACACAATCCATCAGAGCAGTCTCCAGAGCTCCCACAACTTCCTGCAGCACCTCAGAACACAGCAACTGGGAGGCTGCATAGTACACATTAAAACATTGCAAATTGCTTAACAGGCCTTCTAGGTCAATTTATGAGCCACAAAGCACTGCCAGGGATAAGAGGCCAAGCAGTAACAACAGCTGAGCAGCAGTTATCACCTACCACTTTGCTCTGCTCTTACCCTTGTGACAGGAGGACAAGCTGGCCCACAAGAAGGTATCAGCACAAGCCAACATGTTCTGCCACAGCCTATTTCAATCCTTGCTCAAAGACAACTCCTAGGGGAAGCCCAGGCTCCTGCCCAGCCTCGGTGCTACAGAAGGCACCACATGCATCGTGGAAAAATTAAAGAAGTGCCAGTGCACCAGCAATGAGCTCACCAAGTGTGTACTTGCCAAGTCAATGCACCAACCCCAGAAGGAATTCTGTCCTGAATCTCCTTTATTGTATTTATTTACCTGTTTGCAGGCAAACCTCAGCAATCCAAGCAGCATGACTAATGGCAGCTACCAGACGGGAACACACTCATCACATCCTTCATCCACAAGTGTTTTCTCACTTTCACCTGTTTGAAAAGCTACGCCTGAAATGAGTATAGAAGAGTAAGTAAATGCCTGGTGCTGGGAATGGGTGATTGCAGTGATTTCTTTCAGCTGCACTCAAATTCAAGGATCCAATCAGGCTCAAGGGAAACCTTTTGGCACAGGTGCTACTCATTCACACTTATTTTCCTAGACTGCAGCACTGGTCTGTGTTGAATAGGAAGTAAAAGCATTCATGTTTGATCAGTAGAAATTAATCCAGACAGACCTCCTGAGGTGCCAAAATAGATTATTTTGCCCATTTTGTATTACGAGATAAAACCATGAAATCACCAGGCTACAAAAAGATATGAAGACCTCAGTGCTGACTTCTGGAAGAATCCTCCAAAACAATAGATTGCAATAAAAATGCTACTGTAAGAAGCAGCTAGACTTCAGATTCAGCAATAACAAGACTACAGAGAAACCACAGCAAGGTAAGTTCTTATCTTCCTTATTAATCAAGTTATTATCTTTTTTTTTTTCTCTGGTATTTCCTAGCAAAGCATAACACTTGTAGATTTAATTCACATTGCAGATCCTGTAGAGTTTCCCGTGGAGAAGAGTAATCAATTTTTGCAGTCTCTAAATTGGAGCTGAACTTCATTAGGTATGCATAAAGTACTGGTTCTAAAAGCATAACAAAACCAGTTTAAACATCCAGCACAATTCCTACTGGTCTCTCTAGAGTGCTTCAGAGGTTGATTTGCTCAAAATTTAAGAAAATTTACCTTAACAGCAATAATTCAAGTGTGCACACAGAAGATGCACAGTATAGGTCAACATAAATATTTTAATACTGTATTTTAAAATAATTTCCATTTAAATTAGGAAAAGCTAAAAACTAGTAAACAACTGTAGCATTTCTAAAACAATATATGGCTAGTCAAAATTCATGGCAGAATTCATGTATTAGCATTATCTAACGTATTAACTAAAGTCCAAATCCTGCCAACATTTAAGCATTTAACTTCAAAAAAATCCTAATTTTATCAAACTGGTGATCATGCAGACATGTTTATACTTAAGAGAATACACAAATCCTTTAGGCAGAGCAGCTTTGAGAAAAGCTGTTAAAACTGATAGTTTTGTAAAGTGCCTTTCAATAAAGCTTTTATACATCACCACAGTGAATATTAAATATGTCACACTTCAAAATAAAGCATTACCTTCCTCCTTCTATTCCATAACTGACTCAGTGAAGATGGTTTGTCTCCCAACACTTTTTTTAAGCACTTAGAAAGAACCTTTTTCTAATATCAAGTAAGCAAAGGCAGACAATTGCAAAAGGAAAGATTGTTTTTCCTCAACATATTAAATCCAACCTTATTTCCAGTTATAGCCTTCAAAACTGCAAGTGCTCTAAAACTTCCACTCTAGACCACCTTTTTAGAAAGAAATTCTTTGAAAAGGACTAGTTCTTCCACAAAAAAGAGAAAGAAAATAAAGTCTAGCTCCCTGACTTCAAAACTCAGGTTTTACTTTATAATTCAGGTTTTATTTCAGCCTGCAATCCCCAAGAATTAACTTCTTTAGGAAAGGTACTAGTGCATCTGTAGCACATGTGTCTTCTCATTTTGCACGGAGCTCTCAATACTAATCTTCGAGGCAGAGGACAGCTTTCCCATCATTACTGCTCTATCAAGTTCTATCAGCAAAGACATGGCTTTGGACCAGAAGCTCTGTTGAGGCTCTTTGAGGCTTCACAACAAGCCTGAGAAGGAGGTCAAATCAGTCTGTCAGTGGCTCCACATCCACTCTATAAAGAGATGTATTTTAGGACAAGGTTATAGAACAGAAAGCAATCTTCGCCTTGAGCTTCAGCCTACTGAAGCTGCACTTTGCAGAAAACCCTCCTCCACAGTCTCAAGAGAACCAAATACAGTACTTCAGCTAGAAAGCTGATATAAATGAGCATATAAAAACTGATTTGGAAGAGGAAAGTGAACAGCTAGAAGCAAAGATAGGGCAGCCACTACAGTACTAGCATCAAACCCCAGGGATGTGGATTCAGTTCTCAGCTCTGCTTTCAGCTTCCACAGTGACCCCAGTAAGCTGCACCTCAGTTTCTAGTTTGCAGAAGAGAGAGAATAGGAAGTTGCCTACAAAAAAGAGCATTATACAAGTTTTAATTTAAAAGATGATCTAGTAGTAGTCACAAGGTTGTTTTATTTTTGGTATTCTGAAGCAAATGTATTTAGTATTTTGAAGAAGCAATTGGAGGTAAGTGCAGAGAAGTCATGTTGCTCTACATCATCATATCAATCCTTTCCTTGTGAACTGAATTACATAAAATACTTTTAAGAAAACCCCACATTCTGACATTTTGTAAACAAAAATTTTAATTTTTAAAAAATTGCTAAGTGCAACTATGAATACAAACGTATAACTAAATCAGGAACAGGACAAGCACAAGCATGAAAGAAAATGCACGTCTAGCTTTACAGCAAATGCCATTAAAAAAATACTTAAAACCTGCTACTTTTTCCAAGTATGCCAGCACACGTCTTGTAACTGAAGCTGGCATTTACATGGAACTTGATTTACCAAACAAGTCCTACTCATCTGCAAAAGAGGTGAAGTAGGGAGAGTACTGAAATGTTCT
Source organism: Muscicapa striata striata (assembly GCA_030060385.1). Classification (NCBI taxonomy): domain Eukaryota; kingdom Metazoa; phylum Chordata; class Aves; order Passeriformes; family Muscicapidae; genus Muscicapa; species Muscicapa striata. The sequence goes on along the minus strand of JAREIS010000056.1, from coordinate 5,083,983 downwards.
CTTCACACTACTCTGCCCATAATCTCCCACCTCAGCTTTCATATCCAGTAACAAGTTCTCAAACTGACCATTTATAACCTGCAGGTAGATGGAATGCATAGACCCTGATAATGATGCCCAAGGAACCGTAATGACATTTCCATGTCATGCATCATGGATTATTTAATGGTACCATATCATATGAAATGTAGACATTAAAAGCATTTTTGGTTGCTTCCAAGTTGCATTTTCAGCTTAAATTCTGTGCATGAATGAAGACTTATGTAACTGTATGTGAATATTCTCTTCCAAGAAAAGCAACAGCTAGTAGTCTTTAAGAGTCACCTGCAGAACAAGCAGATCAAGTATTTTACTAGGGCAAGTGGAAAAAAAGAATTTTTATGAGGTATGTTTACAGAGCTTCAACTTATACTCACTGGAAAAGCATACTCATAATTATAACTTCTAATGGTTTTGCTTATTTCCAAATATTTGACAAGAAAATGCAAGTTGTTTATAAAATTGGTTTTCTTGTTTATTTTAAATGAAGCTGGTACAGACAATGTCCATTCAAAACCCACGTCCCAGGCCAAAAGGTACAAACAAGAGTGTCAAAGTAACACCAGTTGGCTGCTGTGAACATTCTTGCATGGATACCTGCGCGTACTAATTCCTATATGAGGTTAAAATGCTTCTGGGCTCTTCTGGTAATATTTAAAAATCATTAGGGTTTTCAATTTCACGTCTTCAGCAAAGCCATCTCTGGAGCAAGGAACAGATGACAACAGTTCTAGCTTTTCCATTTCCAACTCGGCAATTTTCTTCGTTGGGCCATCAGCACAATTTAAGCAAAATAGCTGAGTTATGGATACACAACTTCTCCACAGTTTAGTTCTCTGAAAAACTTCATCTCGCACTGAAAGTTATAGTCCAGGAGTGAGACAGTCACACATCAAAACTTCAGGGCAGATATGGAAGTCATTAAGAACACTTGCCCACCTGGCAGATCTTACAGCCTTCGTGCCTGAAATGCACGAACCCAGTGAACATACAAATGCATGTGAGTACATGTATTCCTAAAGGGGAGGGCAGAAGGGAAGAGGGGAGCAAGGTTGCAGCTGGATCACAGAAGTTCAGCACAATGAAAACAGAAACAATAGTGTATAATGAGCACGAGAATTCAAAATACCAGACGCTTGAAAGTAAACTCCCAGAGATGGGGTGCCAGTTTCAGTGTTGAACACCACATTACAAAAGAACTATTATTTAAAAATAAAAAAGGATTAAGGGGGAAGAAAATGAGAAGGATCTAAACTGTTGAGTGACCCCCCGTCTGTTCCTGATAAACTTCAATCACATCTTCCTCCTCCATCCCCAGCTGTGAGAACAGAAAAAAAAACAGCAAATAATTGTTATAAATCTGGTGTGATGAAATCAGAGCAGGTCCTAGACAAATTATACAATGCTTTGTTCCTCTGTCCCATCATAATTCATCAAAGGGGTGAAAAAAGTTTCAGTTACCATCTCACTAGACAACATTCACAATTTTTAATCCTTTTGCTTCAGACTTACGTATTTGAGTTAGAGCAAAAGCCTTACAGCAAAGACCCTCTTGTGGAGCAGTACACAACAGCCTGAAAGTTGCTGGCTTTACCTTTCTCTAAACCCCTCTTTTAGGGGGAACAAGGACATCACCAACATCACAGTGAATGCACCAGCTGTAGAGCCTGGTGAATTATATATAAGTAGTGCAGTACTAGCTCACAATACAGCTTAACACCTACACCTTGCAACTCAAAGCCTGTTTACAATGTTCTCTCACACACAGCAACTCGTTCAATTTCACAGTCAACAAGTTTGTCTGATATTTTCAGAAGGTCATTATTATGAGTTTCTTCCTGCTTTTTTGTAACAATTGGTGGAAGTCACTGGACAGAAGTAGCTGTTTTCTGTTTATTTACACTTTGATCTACTAAATGTGAACTAAATACGTATTTATTCCAAAGTCATACTGAAGTTCAAGCTGAATAATGAGAAGATTGCCTTTGTGTTTTTCCCCTCCTTCTAGTAAGCAGTGACAACACCCTCCTTTTTGAGGCACTACACATGGAGACCCAACCAGGCTCTTTCCAAACTGCCTAGCTGCCTTACTAAAAGATCTTGGCTAAAGAAATATAGTCAAACTATATTTCTAGAAAGAAACTCACCTCCTTGGGGGTATGATTATCAGTAATTCTCTGACCCTCGAAGAGAAACCTGAGTGAATTCATTGGAACACCCTAAAAAAGAAACAGATGTGTAAGAAAAAAACCCAACTTACTGAATCTTGTATGGGTTTATAAGGAAGAACATTTTAAATAAAAACAACACATGAAAGTCATAAAACAGTGTTAGTTCCTGTTACATAGGGAGCTCAGACATTCTGTTGCACTCATGTAAACTACAAAGAAGTGACTCCAAAAGTATGATAGTGCCAAAACGCATGTTTATTCCAGAGTCTCACTGGAGTTCCAGCTCAACAACTTGGAAGTTTCCTTAGCTTTTTAAACTTGTCTTTATTTATGAAGCAAGTACTGACTATATCCTTTCTCCCAATATATCATCACATACGTATTTTTCTGAACTGAATATCAGCCTTATTTAAGAATCCTAAGACAACAGGAGGAAGATGATGCTTACTTCATCACTTCCTACTCTTACTGTCCCAATCTTCTATTGCTACAGGAAAGAATTGTAACCTTTACCATTTTTAATTCTGCAAATGCTCAGCTCTAGGAACAAGAAAGAACAGAGCTGAGAGGGAGAAAAACAAAAAGGAGAAAACAAGGAGAAACAAACATTACAAAGGTAAACAGAGTTAAGTTAAAGTACGACTGTTGCACAATGTGTCCGTGTTCTGGCAGAATGCCATACTTCACATCCATAGATAAGGCAAACATCTCATCTCTTCCTTCTCTTTCAAGTTATGAGCAAAACAAACTCGTGTGAAATATGACATAAATTTATCACTCAGCTCTCAAATACTTCTTGCAAATAACCAGGAAGAAATTTTTTTCAGGTAAGGGTAGATCTTCACACTGTTTCAACAATCCCTCTGGCCAATGTGGAAGAAATGTTTGTAGTCCTTTTACCAAAAAAATGCTACTTGACACCAAAAAACTGCATTGACTGCTGCAAAGGAAATCATAATCCTTCTAGAACTCAGCTCTGGAGATACAGGTCTGTTCATCCAAACAACTATTTCTTTCTTTAAGAAAGAATTCCACATATGCATGCTCCTTAGTCAGTAAGACTTCTGCATGAATTATTTGCAGTATTTTTTTTTTTAATTTCAGGTTTTTAAAATTAAACATAATTTTGACCATTTGGATTTGGCTACAAATATATCTGGTGTTTGATCTTTCCTTTCCTCCTACTCCAGAAAGACAGCAAAAAAGAACACATTTCATGAAAGAACACTTCAATGACAAGTTCAACTTGTCTCAAAGTATTAGGAAAAAGCCCCCAAAGTATTATTGCTTATGATTATATCTCCTGAAGTGAACTTCAACACACTTATCCAAGAAAAGGCCACACAAGGCATCTATCCCCAAAGCTGAGGGCAAACTAGGCCAGGGCTTCTGGAAATAGCAGCTGTAACTCCACAGTACCTACCACAGAATCTGGAAGTGAAAATATATTTTTGTTCTGTAACAATTGTTAATATTTACCTGCATACACAATTAATAGTGCAGATTTCTTGAACTTAGGGTATAACTTCATCATTCTCTTACATAGGAATACATTTACTTGTCAAAAGAAACAAGGAGTTCCATTCTATTTGTACCATCAGATACCTCAAAAGCCTTTATTTGAAAGCACAGTGAGAAAAGTGGTTTGGGCCTTTATTTTCTTTCTAAAGTATGTCATTGTTTCACAAACCTGTCTTTGACAGTACGATTCTTTGAGTTTCTTGAGGTGTGTTGTCATTTTCACCTTGAAGTGAATTTCACTGCTGTCCTAAGGACAGAAAAGAAAAAAATTTATTCTCCCTGTAGTAACTGCTAACTTTGCCTATTTTATTTTTAAACATTTCACTAAGAAAAAGCTCATATAAAACTTACATGAAACATGGAATGTGGTTCAACTATCACCATGTATACCTTGGTGCATCATAACACAAACCTCTAGGATGATTTCTCAGTCACTAAATTCACTATGTACTTCCACAGGAAGCTCTTTTTTAAAAAACAGATGGCATAGTATAGCCTTAGGCTCAACATGGAAGTTTGGGATTTAAAATTACTAAAACCCATACATGGTTCAGTCTGTGCTGCCATCTTTACCCAGATGATATACTTATGAAATACAAACATACATATGCAGGGGATTTCTGCTCTAAGATTCCTAAAGAGACAAGTTAAAGCTTGTACTTCAAAATATATACGAAACCTTGTTCAATTAGACTAATTATCTAGAAGTTAGGATACAGGCAGACTTGGCAACACAAGACTAACCTAAGGAGGAATTTCAGGTCTTATTATTCTGTAGTCCTTCCCAACAGCCATAAGATACAAGCAGCTGCAATTGTCAAAATGGCTACAGATAAAACCGATTGCAAGAGGTTCTGTGCAAAAGGCGTGTGGGCCACTTTCAGCTCTTCAATGCGTTCTCATAATTGTTGATTAGGCCAGCAAGAGGTAAGGTAGTTTCTGTCAGTCCTACTTGCAAGTCATCTGTCTCCACCCAACTGCAGCAAACAATATAACTCCAATAGACAATCCTAGTTAAGTCATCTGAGCTAGAGGCTCTTAGCACACAAGATTCCAACATTCTCAACACTCACATTCCAACACAGCCAGCATACAGACTTCTCATCCACCATTCATTTGGTTGCTACATCTACCAACAAGGCAGCCAACAATCCTTTTCCTATCCCTGAAAAGGAAAGCTGACCTCATGCCTAGGGTACTACACAAACTTTGAGGACCTTAATTTATCAAGTTTGCCACTTATTTCATTCATACCCTTGGACAAATGAAAACCTCAATGTATCAAAAAAATCACATCAAAGTATACTAATACACATTTCTGGCAACTGGAAGAAGTTTATGTCAGGGGGAGGATTCACACTGTAAAACTGAAAGTATCAGCTCACATTTGGTCATTTCTACCATACAAGAAGTCACACCTCCATCAAATGTCAACAAGCAGTTATGTAAAAAACTCACCTGCCCAATGACTTTGAGTTTAATGTACTCCCCTTCTTTCTTATCTCCTAAGTCCTCAGCTGAAGGTTTTGCTTCCTGCAAGTAAAACATAAAAAAACCCTGATCAGTTCAACACTTCATTATTTCCACTGGACAGTATGGCAGCTGTCATCCTCTTTATTGCATGAAATCAGACTACTCCAGATACCTTCTTTCTTCCTTTCTGTGTGTGTGCACAAAAATAACAGCAACATAGTGTTATGAATGGTTGTCTGTCTACCCGTGAGAAGTTTAATTAACAGAGAAAAGAAACACCATAAAGAACATATGAGAGAAGACTCATTTGGAAATGGATGACATACAAAAATAAGAAGTATGATTTTATACCTCTAACTCCTAGACCACAAACAAACTGCAAAAAACCCACAAGAAGCATACTAAGAGGCTCAGATATTTGATAGAAAAAGGAACATTGTGAGGAGAGTAAACAGAAAGCACTTGTGACACCCTATCAACTTAAAGAGAGTAAACCATGCAAACAATTTTCAATCCATGGCATCAAAGGTAGTCCTTATTTTCAAAAGGCTGGTCAGCTACCTTCTTTTCTATGACAACAAAAGAGCTTCCTTCTAGTACATTTGTTTTAAGACCACAATACTTCAAAGTTTTAAAAGGTGCAGTTCCAAGCACTATAGTGTTTTGATACCTTTCCAGGGTAAGAACTAACTGTACAGACAAGTTTGATTCAACAACTTGAGCACTAAAGCTCATCAAAAGGGTTTAAGTGTTATACACTCTAAAACATTAATTAAGGACATCAGAGTTTTTATGTTACTGGTTGATAGATGAAACAAGTGAGAAATCAGGTACTATTAACCCCATTCCTTGCCTGTCACTACATATCCTGCATCAGGCCTTTAGCCATGTTCCAATGCAGGACAAAGGGATTTTACACAGACATCAGGTCTAGATGGTGCTCAATGAAGACTTGTTCCCAAGTAGTCATAACCACAGGTACCCTGCTGATCATGTTTGAAATTTTCCTTTTATGTTCTACTGCTTAACATTGTAGACAAATAAATTAGGTACAGGTGCCTACCACAGGCTCCTATCCCATAAATGTACAGAAATATCCTCTGTATGGTTCGATTTGAAATTTAGGATCAAATGCCAAAAACACACAAAATACTAACTTTCTCTATTAAGTCCATCCAGATGGGTCTCTATCTCCAGATTAAAACCTTTTAAAGCTTTTCCCCCCTCCTCCTTAAAGGAGTTACACACAACTTCTTTGAACATTAAAAGACCAGGGAAGGGCATAGGGCAAGTCAGCAAACACCCTTCCCATCTGTACCAGTCTCAATCTGGAACACAGAAAAAGAGGAAGTGTTCTTTCTATCAGTTTGATTCACTGCCTCAACCCAGATCAATTCAGTTTCTACAATGGGGAGAAGTATGAGCCAGAGACTCCACCTGGTTTGAATACCTTTTATTTTTTTTAATACTCATCCAGGCACAACCTAAACTTCAGGGACTGATTCATCACCCTTCAAGCTCAAATTCAAAAACCCAACCCAGGCTTTCAAGAAGCCTGACACACACAGGCCTTCCAGCAAGTCACTTCAGTAGCATGAAAGGAGTTCTTCACAGGTAACACAGTCAGATCACCTGTGTTCCCTACCAAAGTTTTCCCTAACATATTTGGACTCTAAGCTTCTGGGACTACTTGCAGGAATAGAAACATACCGCTATTCACTCCTGACCAGAAAGAAATAAAAACAAGAGCCTGCAATTTGTTCTAATAACTTGCACAAACAGCAGTTTTAATGTCTTTACACAGGATTACTAACCTCTAGGAGTCAGAGCAAGATTCAGATCTCTACTGATCTGAATTCTGTAAGTCCAAAACTAGCTCCTGTTTCACTATTACTGAAAGAATTTGTAAGAATACCCTGTCCCTTTATGTGACATTTCAGGTCAGTCACTGCCTAAATTTACCTTACAAATTCCATGACAGCATATTATCCCAGCAGTAGAGGTACTCATAGTAGTTCTGTACATTTTAACAGATCTACCTACTCAGGCTTCCAAACCAAATCATCTTGCACAAGGTATTACTAATGATCATTGCTAATATGACAGTGCCTCTGGCCAATATGAGTGATAAAATTATGATTCATATTTGATTCCTACCCTCAAGGAAAGAGGGCTCTAGTATGAAGAACAAATAAGGAAAGCAGCAAACAGTAGAATAAGCAGAGGGAATTGGAGTCTTCAAACCATAAAGATGCTCGTTTAAAGCCCCACAACCTCTCGCCCACAAAATAAGAGGAAAGCAAGCTGTAGTTTCAGAAAAAGAGAAATAGTATCAAATCAAAAAATAGAAGTGCCAATAATCAAAGCTTAAAATAGGAGCAAAATATTTTACATCAGGATACAAGACCCAGCAAGTCTGAAAATGCTCTCTGCAGTTTGTCAGTGAGCTATACTGCCATTCAATGCCAAATGGTTAAGGCAACACAAAAACACTTAAAGAATAAAGAAAGGAAGGAGATTGCAAAGTTGTTAAAACTACTAGCATTCCTTAACAAAGCCCTGGACCAGCAATTAGCAAGCAAGCCTCCAGACATCTTTCCCTGTGAAAAGAACAGGTGCTTTAGGGTACCTCATGAAACAGGACATGAAAAAGACCACCATACAAAGAGAACAGAAATACCACAACACTCCAATTTCTAACTTTTCATTAGAAGCCTAAGGTTTTAAAGGCTTCACTGCAGTTTTCCTAAAGAGCACAAAAAAAGGCTCCTAGCACTGTCTCACACATGTAATGACCCTAAAAAGTTTCTTGGATGAAACACACTGGTATTGCTATTGCAACTAACAAAAACAAAACACACACAAAACAAACATCATGAGGCAACATATTGCAAGTTTCCTCCTCCCATTTTCAGAAGGGCTCAAACTTCAATTTCTAACCTTAAAAAAACAAGCCCTAAACTCAGCATTTTAAAGAAAAATCAACAAAACCTAAATTACTAGAGGAATAGAAGTACAACATGCTTCCTAACAAAGCAAATTCTTACATTTTTACAGCAGTGGAAAACATACATACAAAGTATAGCATTCTTTATTAGCAGTACACGAACAGATAATGTTTAGATTCAAATAAAGCAAAAACAGCCTAAGACACTTGAAGGGAGGGGGAAACAATTTGTGTTTTGTTTCGTTTTTGTTTAGATCCCACTAAGCAACCACGTGTTTTTTTGAAGTCTGCCCTTCTTTCAAGCATTTTTATTTATCATAAAAGTCAATTTCTTATCGAAAATAAAGTAACCCCTTCTTTTACTGGTGATAAATGACCTTCCTCAACTTAATTCCAAGGCCAGAAAGAATGATACTCTAAACAATCCACGATTTTAGGTGATCCAGTTATTCTTGTAGGATTGATAAACAGGAATGAGATTTACAGTGCTGCATAACCTTACATTATCTTTCTACTTAAGCACCTGTTTAGCTCTTGTTGCACAGTCCCCCAGAACAGTGTCTAACAGTGTTTTGCTTATCTATTAAAAATAAACGACAGGCTCCTTATTCATAGACTTTAAAAGATATACAGCCACAACAGGTTATCACATACATGGAATTTTACATGCTTCAAGCAGTCCTAAAGACAAAATACACAGGTGTTTTAGAAGAACTTGCCTGGAGAAGGATTTACCTAACTCTCTAATGAGAGCTGCTATTTGTTAAAACACGCCTTGGTTCACGTATGCAGACAACTACAGAGCAGGTCATGTGAACATCTGTCCATAAAATCTAGTTCAGAAATTGCTGGTGGGTTTGGTTTTTTGTTGTTGTTGGGGTTTTTTTTTTTGTTTTTTTTTTTTTAATGTAGCTACTTTCACGTGTTTTACTAGAGGGGCAATGTGTCCTCCTAGGAGGCAGCAATGGCAGTGCTCGCAGCTGCCCCTCTCCCAGGCACAGAGGCAGCAGCACCATTGTCAGCTGCATTGTGCTGGGAGCCGGGGGCGGGGAGGGAGACCACCAGCAAACACAGCACTGGCTTCCCTTCACCGCTCACACTGCACCAAGGCTACTCCCCAAAGCAGGCACGGCATGCACTAAGCTGAGCCTTGTCTCCGGGGACTTTTAATTTCCTGGCTGACACCAGCGCTATTCTTGACTTCACAGCACCACAACAAACATTCGTAGGTACTGACATTATCGTGATGGTTACACTTCGGGAAAAATCTAAGTTAGGAAACAGTGCCATATGACGACAATATAAAAAATAAAGCAAAACAGAATACAAATTAAAACCGGAACGCTGTTTTAACTTTCCACCAGCAGGTCACATAGCCTAAAGCGATAGTTGTAAGCAAAGCACTGTATACATGCCAGGCCGAACAACCCAGGAACTTGCGGTACAAGCAACTATTTAAAGTCCCCGGCTCAGAAGACAGAAATGACGAGGGCATAACGAGATTATTACTTGGAGCGAAGGCAGGACAGAGCCTTGATAAAGGACGGGTTGTTTAACACAGGCAATTAACGCTCAGCTGAGAAAGGAGGGGAAGAAAACCAGGTTTTCGCATTCCTAGGGCGAACAGAGGACCTGGCAAGCCTAGCCTAACCCGCACAAAGCCCGCTCCGGGGGAAAAGCATCCTACCACACACCCGGGAAATAGAAAGGGAAAGAAACAACTGTTGTGCAACACGGCTCACCCCTCGCTGCACTCCCGCGTTTCCAGGGCCGGGGCTGCCCCGGCGGCGACCCCGCTCCGTCCGGACGCCGCCCCGGCCCCCCGTATCCCTGTCTGGAGCCCGCCCGCGCTCCTCGCGGAACAACCGAGGAAAGAGGGAAAAAGGCTGAAAATGCAGGGGGAGAGGGGGCAGAATCTGGCCGAGGTCGGAGATCGGCATCCACACTCACACATTCACACTCCCTTAGGGGAACATTCCCCCCCGGCGCCCTCCGGGCGGCCGCGACTCCGCTCGCCCCGGGCCGGGGCTGCCCCGCCGCGGCGGAGAGCGCGGGCGGGGGCGCAGGCAGCTCCTCCCGCACCCCGGGGCCGCCGCGCCCGCCGCCCGTCCCCCGCGGCCGGGACCGCTGCCCGTACCTGGTCAGACATGGCTCGGCCCCGTGTCGTGCGGCAGGCTTGGCTGGGCCGCTGCAGGCGCTCCGCTCCTTTCTCTGCCCGCAGCGCAAACACAGGGCCGCGGCACGGGCGGGCTTTCCGGTGCGCCTGAGCTCACTTCCCGGCCGGGCCCCGCCCGCCGCCCCGCCCGGCCCGCGCTCCGAGCCGCTGTCGCTGTGGCTCCCGACAGGGCCGCGGCACGGACGGCAGCGCCGTTGGGAGAGCGCCGGGCGTTAGCGGCACCGTGGCGACCGCAGCGGCTGGGGAGAGTCCAGCGGGGGCCACAAAGATGGTTCAGGGCCTGGAGCGTCTCTCTTCGTGAGGAGAGACTGCGGGAGCTGGGCCTGTTCAGTCTGGAGGAGATTGTGAGGGAATCTCATGAATGCATGTAAATACCTCAAAGGCGGGTGCCAAGAGGATGGTTGGTGCCAGACGCTTCTCAGTGGCCCTCAGCGACAGGACGAGGAGTAATGGCCATAAACTAAAACACAATGAGTTCCACCTCAGCTTGAGAAAGAACTGCTTGACGTTGAGGGTGGCAGAGCACTGGAGCAGGCTGCCCTGGGAAGTCATGGATCTCCCTCTCTGGGGACATTCCAACCCCACCTGGACATGTTCCTGTGTCACCTGCTGCCTCGATGGTCTCCAGAGATCCCTTCCACCCCTGACAATTCTGTGAAGTCACATAACCCTTCCTACAACAGCAAAAGTCACTTTCATTACACCTAACTCTAATATCTTGCTAAGGTTTTCACTAAGATAATATGCCACAACAAAACCCACTTTTCTATTTAGGCACAGTTTGCATTTTTTAAAAGCCATTGCAACCATGCAAGATCTGCATGTATTTAGCAAATCTGCACCCAGACAGTTGCATTTGAACAAATTTGGAAAGATACGTCATTAAAACAGAACAGGTGCCCTGCTTTACATTGGCACAGCATGGCTATTCAGAGATGTGCATAAGAAGCAACACACACCTAAAAGATGACATTTAGGCTGCAAGCTGTTTGGACTATAGCATGGAGTCCTAACATCCCCTCTATAACTGCTCAGGCAATTCCTGCACGGCATCGCTGCTGGCATAGGCATATACTTAGTTCTAAGAGGCCAGCAAGTAGAAAAAAAACAAAACAAAACACACAGGAGAACCATAAAATAACGTGAATGTAAAATCAATGAATCAACAGAAAATAGCTCAATTAAAATAGATTATTACCCTCAGCTACTAAACAGAGTGTTAACTTTAAGCAGCTCCCTTTGGGTAAGGGCAGAGTATATTCATCAGCTCTGGGCAGGGGGCATCATTAACACAAAGAGCTCAGATCTCTGTGTGCCATGTTCCCCTGTAATACCACCAAACACCAAGGCAGTTGCACTCAGTGCCTGCATTTCTGCATGTCACTGAATGCAGAGTTAAAACACAGCTACACCAAGAGGTGCACTTTTACCAGCCAGTGGAACAATCAGTATCTAGACTCATGGGAATTAGTTTTAATCATAACTGTTAAAACACTTCAGAATTAACAAGGGAGGGAAAAAATAAATAAAGAGAACCAAAACAAATGCTATGCAGAGCTACAGAATGAAGATGATCTTTCTTAGGCAAGGCCGAGCAGTCAGAAAAGCCAAATACGTTCATGCTATGCCAAGCTCACAGTAAGAGCTCATTATGAGCTTAATAACACACACAAAGCACCAAAATAAGCCATGCAGGGCTCCACAGCAACACACAATACTAGCAGAATGGAAAATGACAAATATTCTATCCTGAACATTACCGCTTTTTATAAATTTTACTGGGTTTTTTTAAAAACAGAGCCTTACAGTGCTAAGGCCAAAGTCTCAAACTTTGGCACAAAACCAATTTTTTATGTAATCTCATAATAAAAGCTAACACTCACATGAGTCAGAAAGCAGTTATCTATCCATATACATAGCCATAAAGATACAAGGTTAGAATGTGCCCATCAGCATCACACTTGCAGTAACACCACCTTTCTTGACTCCTTTCTTACTCCATCGGTTGTGGATACATTAGCTCTCCAAGACACAAGCTAGATTTGTACAGATCCTCAAAGTTAATCTTTTCTGAGCCTGTGAAAACTGTGGACATACAGCAGTAAACCTCCCACTTTTCTTTTTTGATGGCTCAAATTCAACATAGAATGCACGTAAATAAAAAACAACAAAAGTGGTTTTAAAAATACTAAGTATACTTCCACAAGCTTCTTCCCACAAACCCCAAAGCCAGCCCTGCATTTGTATGGACTGTCAATGGTACTTGCCCTAATAACCTCACTGAGTTCTCAGGTCTTTTATAATGTCTCTTATTTCCCTATCTGCACTTAATCTCAGTCACCTGAGTTGACTAATTTCTCCAAAGCTGCTGTATAGTTTAGGAGCCAATAGCTGCAAGAAGTTTTTTCAAAGCTGTTGGCCCACACATATACTCTGTGCAAAGCTTCTTCAGTCCATCAGAAAGAGATTTCTTAAAAAAGCAGACTTTAACCTAAGAACAATCTGTAATCTTATAATGCCAATTTGCTTGCCTGAGAGGGGTTAGTGCTGGCAAACAGGATGAATGCAGTGTTCTGGGGCAGCCAGCTAAGTACCAGTAGCTCTTACATGATAATAGTACTGCCCCAGCCAGCAGGGCCAGAACCAGTACTTTCAAACTAGGTGGAACCTAGAAATTCTCTACCTCCTTGAAACTAATTTCTTTGGCAATATTACTGGTTGTGGATTTTTTTAAAAAACTGGTTATGTTATGTGAAGCACCAAAGTCTTTGAAAAAAGCCTTTGGAAAAAAAATCTTCAGAATTATCTAGGTCTACAGATTTCTCTGCCTATTAGCTTTCCAGCATACTCCTTGCAGGGAGGAAACAAAGGCGTGCTGACTCATACAGACGGTTGCATAAAATGCAGCAATGAATGCCTGATATAAATCAAAACCCAGGCGTTTCTTGGAGCCTCTCTTCCTGCGGGCAGGAAAATCTCTGCCTGTTTTCAGTACCGATCACGCTGCCTGCGAAATAAGCGGGGGTTCCTAAGGGCAAGGACCGGCGTTTTCCGCCTGCCTCCCACCGGCAGGCAGCTGCTCGGCTGCTCAGCAGGGCCGCGGCACCGAAGTAGGTCAGGCAGGCACCGCGCTGTGCCCGCCCGAGCCGTGCCAAGGACAGAGCAGGAGGGGGCACCAAAGCAATGCCCGCCCCGGACCGAACTGCCCGTGCCCCGGGGAGAGCACAGCAGCGTTCAAAACGCGTTTTAAACGAGCAGAACTTGGTGCTTGTCTGTGCGTAAAGCCAGGCACTTTTAAACACACAATCGCACTCGGTCAACAATTCTTGACGTAAAGCTGTTTTCTGTGCGATGAACTGCAGGTCAGCCCGCGGGAGCGGAGCGGGCAGAGAACGCACCCGGCCGTGCGCCGGCAGAGGGCCGGGAGGGCCGGCTGAACCCCGACACCGCGGCCGGTCTGGCTCGGGGTCGCCGAGGGGGCCACCCACTCACACCGGCTTCGGGATCAGTCGGGAAACAAAGTCTCCGGCACGGCCACCCGCGTCTCGGGAACACACCCGCTTTCCTGCCAGGGTGGCTGACCCTCCCGGGGAAGGGAGGGCGGCTCGGGTGAGGTGCCACAGGAGCACAGCAGCAGCTCCCACGCGTTCGTGCGTCAGCAGGCTCGAACCCGCGGCGGGGGCGGGGAGCGGCGCGGGCGAGGCCCCGCCACGTGGCTCGCGGGCGGAAGGCGGCCCCGCCGCTTCCGCTCCCCGCCCGCGCTCACTTCCGCTGGCCCTTCTATTTCCGGTTCCGCCGTGCGGCGCGCGCGTGCTCCAGCGAGGTCCGGTCCGGCGGCGCACGCGGCGCCCCCCGCCCGCCGCAGCAATGTTGGTGCTGTTCGAGACTGCCGCCGGCTACGCCATCTTCAAGGTGAGCCGCGGCGCTGGGGCTCGGGAGCGCGGTGCTTCTCGCCTGGCGGGTCGCGGCCGCCGACCCGCGGCGGAGCAGAAGGGAGTGCGAAGGGCAGCGCGTCGGGCCTGCGGTGGGAATTGCGGGGAAACATGGTCGGGGGTGAGAGCGAGGAGGGGAGTGAGGGCCCCCACATCCCGTGCGGGGAGCGAGCAGGGCCTGGGGTGGGAGCAGAGGGGCCGCGTTGTGAGGGAGGCCTTGGGGAAGGGGCTGCCGGAGGAGGCTGAAGGCGCTCGGCGCGCAGAAAGGGAGCTCCTCGGTTCCTGCCGGGCATCACCTGTGGCCCTCGCTTCCTCCCCTCTGCCGGCCTGGGTTTGGTAGGAAGTTGTGCTCTCACGTTGTGTGGGGGCACTCCGGGTTTGGGAGTGTTTGGCACCTTCTCTGGCTTGCCCTCGTGGCCGGCGCTCCGGCAGAGCCCCGCGGATGCGGGAGGGGGCGCGTGGGAGACGGGCAGCGCCGGGCGCGCCCTGAGGCGGGACTCGCGGGGAACGTGAGGGGCCCTGCGGGATTCCCGTGTCCCGACCTCGCTCTCCCAGAGGGGGAAGCAGACAACTTCCCAGGGCTTTGCCAGCCGCCTGACTGGCTGGTTCAGGGCTGCAGCTTCCGTAGGCTTTGAACAAGCCTAAACTAGAGCTGCTACAGTGTCGTGCTCCTCTCTGGCTTTTCCTTTGCTCGAGTGTTGATTCCTGTACAGTTTTATCAGCTTGGTCATAGTCTGGTCGTAACATCCTTGTTCTTTTCCCCTTCCAGCTTACTCTTAGGGTTTAGCTTGTGCAAATGTGAGTGCAGGTGCAAAGAGAGGAAAGCTCTGATTTCCTTTGCCTGCAGCAGAACTGAACCCTTGCTGCTTTGTGAAACACTGTATTTCCTTCCTTTGCCCTGAAACTTTTCCCCCTCTTTGGGGTGAAGTCATGCAGTTCCAGCATATTTTAATATAAATTTTAATGTTTTAATTTCTGAAGATAGAGTAGGTATAAAGCAAAGGTAGGAGGAGGGGTGTACAGAGAGAACTGCAGGGAGGTCTCTGCAGAGGTGCTGCAGTGTTTGCTGCAGGTCTCAGCAGCTGGGGCTGCCTGTCAGGTGTGCAGTGTGACTGCGGGAGAAGTGAAAGTTAGCTGCTGGAAATAAACAGAGGTAGTATGTTGGTTCCTGGGACATTTTTTCTCTTATCTTTTTTTTAGATATATATATATATATATATATGTACACAAACAAGGGACAGGACTGCTGGAGCAGCTGTCTTTAAGTCTTTATTCCATCACAATCATCAGTCTTATTTTACAGAGTTAAGTACTGGAGATGGAAACAGCTTCAGCCACTAACAACAGCAGATGAAGTTCTCTTTGTTATGAAGTCTTCTAACAACTTTCTAGCCAGCAGCATAAAGTTAAGAGCTGACAAGCGTTTGCTTAGGCCAATTAATAAAGCTGCACATACATCTTGCTTTGAACAATGGTTGCTTGTAATAGCTTAAAACAATAGATAAAGCTTCATTATTAAGCTTACATATTTTTACTATCTTGCTTAACATATTTTCCTGAGGCCTGTCTCTACACAGCTCATAGCCCTATTGCTTCTTGTCCTTGCATCTTCAGCATTCTTGCACTTCTCCATCCTGAGATTTGCTTTTACACAGCTTTCTGAGAGTTTTATGCCTTTTCTATTTCCCACAGTAGTATTTTATTGAAGGATGTATTTTGACACGAGCTGTGGTTTTCCTTGCTGATTTTGATGGCAACTGCCAAGGCTGGAAATGCCGAAGCCTCAGCCACAGTGCTCATCTACAGGGAAAAGCTCTCAATCACCCAGCATTCCTTCCCTGGACAGAGCAGCTGTTCACCTGCAGCCTTGTGTCACTCTTGCACTCATATTTTTATTTTGTCTGCAGAGTTTATCTACTTTTTATTTCCTTTCTAATGCAATTCCTGAAGTCTGACACTGCTGGGAGGTTGGTGTGTTCTTTGTTTTTTAGTTACTTGAGGGTTGGACAGATACTGTATTTCTGAATCTCGGGGACAGTTATGGTCACCCCCTTCCCTTTCCAGCAGCTACCAGAAATGTTTGTTGCCAGCATAACTGTGTTCTGTCTTTAGGCCTTGGTGAACTGTCTTCAGGGAGCTGTGTAGCTCTCACATGTTCCCTTGCAGGTGTTGTTCACCCAGACAGTAGGGCAAATGGGATACAGCCATGTTGTATTGGAGGACTTTCCAATGCATGTTTCTGTCTTGAAGGACAAATTATCCATAGACCTGTAATTTTTAGATGCTAACAGTCTTGATTTTAGCACTTTCTATGTCTTTAATTTTCTCTCTGTGTCCATGTCTGTTTGTAGAGACTGAAAATTCTATAGACCTTGGTGTAGGAGAGATGGAACAGGGGGAAAGAATCATCTAGCTGAGGAAAGGAAGAGTTGCCCCAAGGTTTTTCTGTGCCTCATGGTCACGTGGGAAGTTAATTAAGTATGTTTATTTGCTCAGGTACTAATTGAGTTTAAAAAAAGACAATCTTCTTCAACCGGGGTTTAAAAATCTGCCAGGGAGCAAAAATCATAATACCAGGAATAATTTGTGCACTAAGTTAAATTGCAATTGCATTGCATTTGCATTGTGGGGACAAAACCACAAGATTGAGTGAGATGTAAAGATCTGGACTATTCCCCTGGGCAATTTTCTGGGAATTTGCTGTGCACTCTGCATTTTGTGAAATGTATATAGGCTCCAAGAGTGTAAGTGTTAATCTTAGGCTGTTTAAAAGCTGAAGGGGTTTCCGGTTTCCCTGTGTACCGAGATGGGATTAAACCATTGCTGCCTCTTAGGTAATTCTTGGCTTGGTTGATGACCAAGCTGTGGTGACAACTCTTCTTTACAGGGATGTTTTCTTTCTTGTTTGAGTTAGCTCTGATTAATGAAAATAACTTGGGGGATCACTGCTTTCTGTTAGGTTTCCCAGATGTTTTATTTTTCCAAAGCAGTGGCAAATTTGAGTTTGCGTCACTGTGGTTATGAGTGAGTCCTATAGAGGAGATGGAGCAAGCCCAGTTTGGATGAAGAAGAGGATTTTGCTTTAATGTGCCAGGTCCAGGAGGACACAGCCATTATTGAAAAACTTCTGTAATTCAGGTGAAAGTAAAAATGTTACACTGTTGTCTCTTAGTAGGGTAAAGCTTCTGAGTGAGAATGGCGAAAACCGAGGTCACTGAAGTTGAGTTTGTTGACTCAATCAGTGTTAAAACTACTGTGAAGTGTTTATAAATGTAAACACTGTAAATGTTTCAGGTCTCCTGAGTTGAAGATTGTTCAAAAGTAAACTAAATACAGTTGTGTATTATGGTTTTTTCCCTACAGGTTTTGAATGAGAAAAAGCTTCAAGAAGTTGACAGTCTGTGGAAAGAATTTGAAACTCCCGAAAAAGCAAACAAAATGTAAGCAGCTTTATGTGGGGATAGCAGTGTGGCTTGTGGAAGGACTACAGCTGTAGTAAAGCTGTCTGTAGTTACACACAGCTGAGGTTCAGAATGAAGTATTGATTTTTGGGTTTCAGTATTGTAAAAGCTGTGAGCAATGATAGTGTGAAGTTAGATACTCTTGAGATGCTTACAATGGAATATCAAAGTGAAAGACATACCTTAGAGTGTAATTAAGCAGCAGAAGTCATTACCAAGTGTCACCAAAGCAAAAAATTGAACAATATTTTAAGGTGATATGGGTGCTTTGACAAGAACATCCAAGCTTATAATGCTGGAAGTGTCAGAGAAATGACAGGGTTTTGTGCTCACAGGAAATTATTTTGGACAAACTAAAGCTTAATCCAGATGGAACTCTGTAAATCGCTGTGAATTGAGAGCTAGTGTTGTTGCCATGCCACCAGTGAGAGTTAGCACCATTGCAGAGTTGCACAGGGATTGCAGCATCCACTGATCAAACTTTTCTAGTAAATTGCCCTAAAGCTGGGGTCAATGGTGGATTCCTTCCAAGTCTGTCTGGTGTTTTTATTGGAAGATTTCTAACCAGCTTTGATTATAATGGATACATCTGAACAAGCTATGCCTTTCATGTTTATCCTGCTCTGTAACAGTAGTTAGAGCAGAGGCCAGAATGTCCCACATCTGCTGGGTTGTAGTGTGGTTAATCTTGTCCTGGAGACATCATCTTGGCCACTTGTTACACAGGATGTGGCTCTTAATGGGATCTCTACTCTGATAAAAATAATTCCTCCTTTTCCTTTCTGAAAAGGCATCAGTGTAAGCCTGAAGCTTTTGTTGGGATCTGCAAATGCTTAACTCAAGTAGTCAGCTTTATCTGTGACCTTGCTTCCTTTGCAGATACTTGACTCACAAAGAGTACTGGTTAATCAGGGCTGGATTAGTTAAATGCCTGTCCCTGACAAGGAATTTACTGGATTGAGATAAATTCTTAACTGTAACTATATTATCAACACCACAGCCTGTGTGAGGAGTAGAGGGAAGCTGTGCCTCAGGATTTGACACAGTGTGGTTAAACACTGTTCAGGTGATTCTTGGCTCTGGTCAGCACTTAGGGCATGAAAGAAATTTTTGTTGTTTGTCTTAAGCTCAGCTCAGAACTTGTATTCTAACATCTAATTACAGAAGGGGACTTGAGGATTCATGGGCAATGAATCAGTTCAAATTTAGTCTTTGAAGATGCATTTGCTTGAAAAGCATGTTAAATCTGAGCTGTGCAGGCTCTGCATTCCACAGAGGCAGAACATTTCCTTTTGAAGATGAGTAGGAAGATGCTATCATCAGTCAATCAGGGTGCAGTGTTGAAATTTAAATGGATGATGTCTGTCTTTAAATATGAACTACAAAGCAGAAGGGGGTTAGATTTTCTGGTGATGTTGGTCCAAGAAATACCAAATCAAAATACCTTTTTTTGGTTTTTTTTTTTTTTTTTCTGGTCTTTTCTTTATATAACTGTTGTGGGACCCAACTGAAAAGTCACACCATACTCAATTAGTCAGTTTAGTGCTCTCAGTTCTTTTTGAGGGTCTGCATGTTGATCTCTGCTCTCTTGAAGCCTAAGGGAAAAGAGAGGAGCTGTAGTAGCAGAGGCAGAAAAAAGAGAAAATGGTTCTAGCATATGGTTTATGTACAGTTGTTTACACACTTCTATTTTATTTCTGTAGAGTAAAGCTGAAACACTTTGAAAAATTTCAGGACACAACAGAAGCACTTGCTGGTAAGTGAGTTAACCCTATTATTGCAAAAAAATCAAATCTCTGTCATGCACTAGTTCACTCATTATTTACCTGTGTCTGTGCTCCTTTTCTTCTCTTAGCTTTGAAATTACAGGTTTTTTAAAGTTAGCTGGTTTTGATGGTTATGAGGTCACCTATCCAGTCTATAGTGCAGTAAAGATGTAATGAAGTCTAGGTTTTTCCTTCAGTGCATATTTTTAAGCAGTTTACAAATGCGCACCTTACAAGTTGTGAGTGATACATGTAGCCTGTCTGCTGTCAATGATGGATTCTTGCTGAAGCTGAGTATCACTGATTTGAGTCAACAATTCGTCACTACCACTGAGACAACAGACAGGTATTAGAGAACATTCACTATTACAGTCACCTGGGTTTTATGGACATGTTATGCCTGTGGTTTTCAGTCTAAAAAATGTCAGTGTTCTCCTTAAATTCAGGATTTTAAGCAAGGAAAGCCTTATATTCAGTAAATTTTTACTAATTCTACACTTAAATGCTTGATGTGTGGTCACATCAATGGTAGGATGAAATGGTAGGCATTCTAGGCAGTAATTCAGAAATGGTGTGACAATTACTGCTGAATTTGCTGTATGACTTCAGTAGGTGAATGTTCTAGGTCACATTTGTAACTAAAGAGCAGTTCTTCATATTCTCATACAGTAGGGATAGCTTATAAAGTAAGCAAGCAAGAATGGAGACAACCATCAAACATGAGATGCAAGTGAAAGAGCTGAGATTGAAGCTCCATGACATATTTTTTTGATTATGTTGCTTTTGCATAGGTTTGGATTCAGTTCATATATAATTAGGCTGATTAAAAAAAACAAAAAAAACAACAGAAATATCCAAAACCTTCTACTACTTGTGTTTCAAGTTGACTTATCTGTGAAATGGAGAGGTTCAGACTACTTATGGCTCATTTATTTTGAAAGGAAGACTGTGTATCTGACTGTTTCAAGGGGGTTAGATGCTATTGGCTAGCTTGCAGGGTGGAAAATTATCTGCATTGCAGAAGGGTTGAGAGGAAACTCAGCACAGCACTTTGATTTTACTCTTGTATGTCATTAGGTTCTGGAAACCAAAAATCACTGGCTGCTGCTCTGTTGCTGTGATGAAGATGTATCAATCACAGAAGTTCAGTGGAGCACAGAGCTGACCCTCAAAGACAGTTGTATAAGTGCCCTGCTTAAAATACATTGTGTGGGATTGTAAAGCTTTTACAGATCTATTAATATTTGAGAATGAAGAACATCCTTTAAAGATTCTCCTGTCTGCATGCTGTATTAGAAGAGTCTGTCTGATGTCCAGTTTGGCACCATTCCTGGGGCTTCAGATAGTACATTATCATCACCAGAGAATGCAAATAAGCCATTACTCAATTTAGGATATCATGGTTGCTGCCTAAGGGACCTGGCAAATGGTTGGTTAATTAAATGATACACAAAACATTCCCATATAACCTTGCCGTTGGAAATGTTAAACACGTATCTAAAGCATATGGCATACTGTTTGTAGAGATCTTTAAACAAAATTGGCAAAAATAGAACTGAAAACATATGGAGAAAGAAGAGGCAACTGGGAGAAGGGTTTTTGATTTAGGCCTTCACAGGAGGAAGTATAAAATTTTCTTCTATTTTGATTTTTAGTTATTGCATGGTGAAGTAGTATTGCAGCTCAGACTACAGCTACTGTGGACATTTAAAATAAATACATGAAGTTAGGAGTAATATTTTTTACAGGTTTTAGGAGGGGAAAGAAACATCATCTTTGGTCTTTTTGTTTTATACAGCATCCACAGCTCTTGTAGAAGGCAAGCTCAGCAAGAACTTGAAGAAGATTCTCAAAAAGATAGTGGCAAAAGATGCCCATGAGCAGTTGGCTGTGGCAGATGCCAAACTTGGAGGTGTCATAAAGGTGATACCTGATTTTGCTGTTTTTTCTTTTGTCTCTTGCTGCTGACATGCTATAGTCAGATTCCAGAGATTTTGCAGTTACTGGCAATGGATTACACTGCCAGTGCTGTGTTTGCAGTGTAGAGGATAATTAATCCTAGTGTGTGTATAGGGAAGTTGTCTAGAGTACACAGATGAGTGATATGGTAAGAATGCACTGAGCTCTTCAGGTTTGCTTGATTTCTCTCTTAAATATTGGTTAGAAACCCAACAAGAAAAAAAATTAATTTTCCTAATGATCCAATCCAAAAAAAGAGTGGAGGGAGGAACCAACCAAAAAGCTTGATTCAGGCAGACAGATATTCTTCACTAACAGATACAGCAATAGTAGGGTGGTGATTCACTGTCTTGTTGGGAGGGGGCATTGTTGTGCCTTCTTCAGTGTGCAGGCAGCTGTGCAGACCCCTTGGTCCTTGCCTGCCAGAGGAAGAAGGAGGTTCACTGGAGGTGGGCTGCCTTTTCCAGTGTCTCCTAGGTGCCAAATACCAGTTTCCCATCTCCTGTCCAATTGCTCCCTGTTCTGCTGAACTTTGTTCTGACACCTTCCTCAGGCTTAGGAGACTGTGTAGGCTGCAAAATGAGGGTTTAATGTTAAAGTGAATAATAGCAACTAATTATTCAGTCTTGCTCTCTGAAAAAGACAAAGCCCCCAACCTTCTACCTCTGAATTTTCTTTCTGTGGCCAAACTGTTTCTAGTAAACTTCAAAATCTTGAATCTAAAACTAAATGTTCTACATAGCAGATAGAGCATTAATTATAAATCTGCTCTTCAAAGTGGAATATTAACTGTGTGGGGAACTGGGGGTGTTACAACCTTGAGCATCAAAAATGGATGAAACTTTGTGTGATCACAGGGTTGCAGCGGGAAAACCAGTTATGATGATGTAAGGCTGTGGGAAGGAGGACTTCAGAGAAATGTTGTACTGTGCCTAACTTTGGACCATTGATTTCCACACTGCAGGAGAAGCTGAATTTGAGTTGTATACACAGCCCAATGGTTACAGAGCTGATGAGAGGAATTCGCTCACAGGTTGAAGGGCTCATAACAGGCCTCCCTTCTCGAGAGATGGCAGCTATGTGCCTGGGTCTGGCACACAGGTAAGTTCCTGCAACAGCTCTGTTTCATCCTGTCTGCTCCTCTCCTGTGTCCCTGCCTGTGCTGCTTGAAGTATCTCTGAGTTTGTGGCATTGTCTCATACTCTGTAAGTCAAGATACTTTTGTATCTGAAATCTTGTTTTACAAAGGAAGGGCTTTCCAGTTTGCAGCCACCCTTTAAGAAAAGGCTTCATCTTCACCCAATTGGAAGCTGATGGCTTTCTTTTTCATGTGATACACTTCAGGATTTTTTCTGGAATGTGTCTAGAGCAGTCAAGGGAGTAATTTAAAGCTCCATTGCTGCTAAGAGACAATGTGGAGACCATGATTTGATGATTTGTGCCAGGATAAATACCCATATCATAACTAATACAAGTATTAAAGGCAGGGTTGTTCTTCCACCTTGTTCTTGTTGTTTTTTAGATTTTAGTGGGGTAGTAGTTAAATACAAAGTTGTTGGATCAACATGGGATCAAGCAGCCATTAGTGGGTAACTTTTAAATCCATATTCTGGCATGAGCTTGTCCTCTCAGAAGCTATTGGCAAGTTAGAGGAATGCTTTGCTGTAGCTGATTCCTTAAAAGTGTTTACTTAGAAAATGGGCATTAATACTGAAAAAGGATTTTTAAGATGCAAATCCTCGTTGATACCAAGTGTCTTTCACTGTAACACAGAGAGAAATTGTTAGGATAACATTAAAGCCAGATGGTAATGGGCTTTCTCAGACAGTGAGACTCTATTTCAAGAAGTTACTTTTGTTGCTTCACATTAGGGTTGCTGGTATTTGCTGCTAGGGAGGTGCTGTTTTGTGGATTGCCTCTGGCTGCTACCCAACTGGAAGTGCTGTTGACAAATGTATTTTGTGGGGAACCATGCAGCCAGTTAATTTCCTGCCACAGCACTTGTATTCAGTCTGCTGCAGGTGGTACAAATAGCCTTAACTTTCCCTTTCACCCTGGTCACAGGGTATGGGAGGGACACACGTCAGGGCTGTTGTAAAGCTTGTGTCAGTGTGGCTTCTGGCCACAGCTGAGAGCAGTCAGTGGCACAGAACTGAGCTTGGTTTCAATGAACCTGTGAACAACTGTATTCATGTTAAAAAGGAACAGGTGGGGCATATTCTGCAGCAGGATGTCAGGATGCTGATGAAACTGTATTTGTCTCTCCTCAGCCTTTCCCGATACAAGCTGAAATTCAGCCCAGACAAAGTAGATACCATGATTATCCAGGCAATTTGTAAGTATATTTAAAGCTTAAATTATTAATGGATTTGGCTAGGATAGCTGACTTCTTTACATTGACTAAAAGAAAAGTATTGCTGTCAATTTCCTCCTAGGATGTCTTAGTAAATTGGGCACTGATGTTCAGCTAGGCATAAAGTATGTTTTCTCAATAGGGTTTTCCACAAGTGGGAACATTTTCAGGGTGATACAATAAAATGGTGAG
The DNA here is from genome assembly GCA_030060385.1 of Muscicapa striata striata. Taxonomy (NCBI): domain Eukaryota; kingdom Metazoa; phylum Chordata; class Aves; order Passeriformes; family Muscicapidae; genus Muscicapa; species Muscicapa striata. Next base: position 5,059,993 of record JAREIS010000056.1, on the reverse strand, counting down.
CACTTTTCCTTAGCATAGAAATCAGCTGAACTACAGGCAGTATTAACTCAGTCCTCTGAGGGCTTTCCTTCCCAACATGCCTCTCTTCTGAGTGGTGTGGGGAGAATGGGCCCCACAGGATAGCATTTTCTGACCCATCATATAGGTGGTGTCTTTTATAGAGGGCAATGTGGAAATAGGCTCCTATGTTAGGCATGTAAAACACACTGCAGTGTGTAATGCTGCATTTTGTCTCCTTGCATTCTAAAAGGAAAACAGACTGAAATTGTTAAAGCAACTAGGAAAGCCCATTCCTCATTTTTCCTTGAAGACACACACATACTAATCTGGACACTTGCTGTGAAGCAGTGGTGAGAAATCCTGTTTGGAATATTAATTCCCAGACTGTTGCCAATGATGAAACATAGTTTAACTGAAATTAATGATGTAATTGAGTTCCTTCGTCACTACCACTGAGGCAACAGATGGGAATGTTGGTATTGCATTAGCAGGAAATATTTTAACCTCAGGGCTCTCTAGCAGTATATGCTGTAGGTGCGCTACTCAATAAACTATAAATCTGGTTATTTGTCATATCTAGTAAATGGTGAGCCACTGGCTTTGTATTTGGTATATTTATATTATAACAGCAACTAAAAGGCTTGCTTTTTAAAATCAAGTAATGGAATACAAGACCAATTTGTTACCACTAAAACATTTTTTCCTCAAAGTTAATTTGGTGACTACATTTTACATCAACTTTTGTGTAGCATTTTGGCTGACTAAGAGGAAGGATAACTGGCTGCTGTGCTCCTTCTAGGGGAATGTGCTTTGCAGCTGTTAGGAAGTTGGTCCAGGATGGTCTCAGTGATAAAACTTTGAGGCCACACTTATGGGAATTCTAACATTTCTATATTATGGTGTTATGCAGTGCTCTGAAAAGTAAACACTTCTAGTGTACTGCAGTTTTGTTTATTCCAGTATTTATAGAGTGAAATACTTCAGGTAATCTCCCTTTACACTGTTTCAATTGAGAGTACCACATTTTTAGGTTACCATTTTAGAAAAAGAACTCTATCCTTCTTTCTTTCAGCACTTCTTGATGACCTGGACAAAGAACTGAATAACTACATCATGCGCTGTCGGGAATGGTACGGCTGGCACTTCCCTGAGCTGGGCAAAATCATCACAGATAACCTCATGTACTGCAAATGTGTGCGGAAAGTCGGTGGGTATGAGGACAGCTGAGCCTGGGGAGTGGCAGTGAGCATGGTGTGAGTGGTGCTGCTGTGAGACCCACTCACTGCTCATCACCCTGAGCAATGCTGCCTTCAGCAGCAGGGCAGATGGGGCCAGCAGGAAAGGAGGGTATGTTTGCATCTGGATGTTGGTGCAATTTGCCAATTGGAAGCTTAAGTGAAAGCTAATGCCACATCACCAACCAGTCCTTTGTGGACCACCAGCACAGCTGAGAATCACAGTCAGCAGACCAGTTTGGAAATTAGCTCCCAAAAATCTGATGTAAAGAGAAGTGTTGCCTGTCTCTGGATGTTCTTGAAGATGGCAACTACTAGAACTGTTCATAAGAGCAGAAAGAATGACTGCTATATTTTGGATATTTGCCTCACCTCGGGCTCACGTGCTTTGTATTGATGATTTTTTTTTTTCTGTTCTCTTTGCTTGGTTGGTTTTTTTGTCATAATGAAGTTTGCAGTCCAGAGAGACACTTGTGGTTTTAAGGGAGCTTTTTTCCCCCCCAGTTGCAGAAACAATTAAATAGATTTGTTAAGTGGTAGGTGACTGCTTCCTGGAATTCTTTTCTTGTAATATTGTCATTGAAAATTTTGCAGCAACCAGCTACTGAAAAGTTAAAGTATGCTGTATGGGCTTTCTGTTTTTTTTTTCTAGTTTCAAATTTAATATTTCCAACCATTCCTAGCTGGTATAAACATAAAGTCAGAACACTGACATGTATTTTAGGAATTTGGAATATTGTGATGGCAGACTTGACTCACTGTTTTTATTTTGGCCTTTTATCTTCATCTGTTTCTGTGCTTTTTTACTAGTTCATCTGGCCCCCAGCACAAACATGCTTTCATCTGTCCCCCACAGGAGACAGAAGCAATTTTGCTTCCTCTGATGTTTCTGACATCCTACCAGAGGAGATTGAGGAGGATGTGAAGGCTGCTGCTGAGATTTCCATGGGGACAGAAGTATCAGAAGAAGACATAAACAACATAATCCATCTCTGTGATCAGGTATGTACACTTGGATGGATAGGAGTAGGACTCTATTTCAGCTGCTTCAGAGCCACTTCTGCCAAGGAAAGCTTTTCCCAGGGCAATGCTAACACTTGTGATGGCAGTGATGATTCCTGTATTGTTGCTCTCCTGATGTTCAGACATGAGGGTGCACAGTCACTACCTCATCTGAGCCATCTCGGGCTGCTGTCTGCACAAGGCCTTCTGAAAGTGACAGTCTTACTTTTGGCAGGAATTTTGCTATCATTGTAGTTTTAAGTATTTGAGATAATAGCATTGTATAGGCTCTTTTTAATATGTCACTGTGGAAGCTAGGTGATAAACCCTGGGTTAAAAATGGACCACTGAAGCCCCAAAAGAATTAGGAGTTCTGCCCTGCTCTCGTCTGGGCTGTGAATGAACAAACACCCTCTCACTTCAGTGGTGCCAGTTAGATCCTTTTGTGACTTTACCAGGGAGTGGCAGGATTAGGAGTTCCTGTTCTTGGTCTAGACCAGGCTGCTTTTTGTGCCTTTTAATTGTGTATATTTGCATGGAACAAAAGAATAGCATGTATCCCATTTTAAGAGAATGGTGGCAAAGATTTGTATACAAACTGAATATTCCAGGGTTTTGTCCTAAAGAAAATGTCCTTGCTAAGTATTTTTGTTCTGCTTCACTGTCTTTGACATGTTGTCAGCTCCTTTATCAGGAGTTTTGCTGAGAAAATAAGTTGCATAAGGGAATAAGCAGAACAGCTCCAATATACTTTGTGGATGTAGCTCTGCTCTGGGAATATGCCCTATATAAAGCTTCCTGTAGCTCTGGCTTTTGGCTGTTTGCATTTTGCAATTTGTTAGTCTCCTACACTCAGCACTTCCTCCTGTCAGTGTATTTATCTCTTACTGTTTTTTGGTCGGCTGATACTGTAACCAAACTCTGTCTGTGCCAGGTGATTGAAATCTCTGAGTATCGGACACAGCTCTATGACTACCTGAAGAACAGAATGATGGCCATTGCTCCCAATCTCACTGTCATGGTGGGAGAACTGGTGGGAGCAAGGCTCATTGCTCATGCAGGTGGGTTACAGTGATCAATGTCAATAAATCTTAGTTGACCTCATCAGATGTTTTCTCCGAGAAGCTGGTCAGCTAAAAGCATTATGTAAGGCCTGGTGAACATATCATGGTAAATGGGGTGAAGGCAGCACTTCAGGAATCTTGAGAATACCAGCATGAGCTTGGTAGCAGTCTGTGATGATGAAGTTCTCAGTTGGCCTGAATTCTTCTTGGAATATGAGGGCAACTTAAGTCACTACCTCTTCTGAGACACTTACTGAGCCTCCTGCTGATAGTTCAGTCACTTCCAAGGTAAAAAACGGAAGCAGTGTGCTTCAGTGGGCTCCTCTGCGAGAGACCTGCGCTTTCGGAGCCCAGAGAACACTTGCTAAAATAAAAACTGGCTGAAGGACAGGTCCTTGTGTGGAAATCTGAGGGAGCCTTTACTGGGTCTCAGAGGGAGTCCAGGGACAAAGGAAAAACTGGGTTGAGGGCACAGGGTTAAATATGGGACAAAAGAGGTGGGTCTGAGGGTCAAGGTCCAATAGGGACAGGGGAAAGTGGTGCAGAGGAGGGGCAACCAGGGGGACCAATAGGATAACAGGAGTGGGGTGATGCAGCAAAACATAACTAATGGGGGGGTCAATGAAAGGAGGAACATTCCAGAAAGGGTACATACAAGGTGGATGGGGTGGAGCAACTGTACAAACCAATAGAATTCCATACATTAGCATGTGCCTGAAAAGGTCTATGGGAGGGAGGCACTTCTCACTGTAACCTTAGAGGTGTGTTTCTCCTTGCCTGCTCTTGCTCCTGCACAACTGAAGTGTTTCTAACTGCTGTGGCAGACCCTTGAACCTTCCCAAGAAACTAAAACTGGGTATGTATAGTTAGGCTGGCTCAAAGAAGCAGCCTTATTTCAGTTATCTGTGCTGCAGTTCTGTGATGAAATGTTCTTCCTGTCAGACTGTCAGGAGTAGGCATTATTCCAGTGTTTTATTGAGTCAGCCTTCCTTCCTGATGCTCAAATCAAACCAAGACAGTAGAGGCATGAAAGATTGAAATGGTTTACTTGTTCTTAAGGAAACAAATGGGTAACAGCCCTCATGAAAATAAGATGGATCTGAGCTTCTTGCACTGTTCAAAAGCAGGAATCTAGCCTAGCTGGTGCTCTGACAAATCACTCTTGCTATGTCACCTCTTTCTAGGTTCCCTCCTGAATCTGGCAAAACATCCCGCTTCAACAGTTCAGTTACTGGGAGCTGAGAAGGCACTCTTCAGAGCACTGAAGACTAAAAGGGACACACCTAAGTTTGGCCTTATCTATCATGCCTCGCTGGTGGGACAAAGCAATACCAAAAATAAAGGAAAGGTAAATTGCATAGTTGTTTTCTAGCTTGGCTTTTTCTAGGGTGTGAATATCTAGAGCTTCAAGGTGGCTTGAACTTGTGAGTTCAACACAGTGAACTCAGAGTGAACACTCTTTCCCATGGCTTGCTTTACTATATTGTTTTATGATGACATGGAAAATACCACTGTCATACGAATCTTTGAATATCATTCACTCCTGCTCATAAAAAAGAAATAGTATTGTCTGTTTGACATATCTGAGCAATAACAAGTGTATTCTTTCTGAGTTAGGATGTCACACTGGCTTTCTCAGGCGGTGTGTTACTGCTTTTTTCTATGTGATAGTAAACTAAGGTGTTAAAGGCTTTAGGCTTGAAATTACACCTCAGACTAACTTGATCTAAAGGTTAAGGTAGAGTAGTAAATGTGTAACTGACTTGCTGTCTCTGAGGTTTCCCTCTATTTATCAAGGAAATAAGGTGTTACATTAACAGTATTTCAGTGTTGAAAGAATAAGACACTAATTATATTTTGGACTAAACACTGCTAGTAAATGGTTACTTTGTTCTTTTATATGTGAGTGTGGTTTCCAGATCAGGGTGAATCATTGCCTTATGTTAAGTCTTAGCATTTAATATTATTTTTGGCTTTTCCAGATTTCTCGAATGCTGGCAGCAAAGACTGCCTTGACTATTCGTTATGATGCCCTTGGAGAGAACACCAGTGCTGAAATGGGAGCTGAGAACAGACTAAAAGTAGAAACAAGACTGAGGCTTTTGGAAGAGAGAGGGGTAAGTCTTGCAAGAGAGCTGCATGAAGCTGTCATTCTTGTTCAGGTTATGATTTTCTGACACTGATTTTTGACTCTTCTCACTCAGTAGCACATCACTCTTACCTGTAGTTTCTCCCAGCTTTGGCTGGAGTGGCCAGGTGTGTAAGTTGGCTGCAGGTATTTGTGTGTCAGCTCTTCTTGTTTACAAGATTGTCTTTATTTGCATTATGCTGAAAAATCTTGGTAGTGAACAAGATTCATAAGATCATACCTTTCCATTCCCAACATCTATGAATTGCAAGAATAGGCTTATTACTTCATACCTTCTTTCTCTTTACCTTAGAAGGAGTATTTGTGCCAATATTTTTTCCCACCCTGGTTCCTAGAATCTGGGCAGAATCTGGTGGTGCTTAGTCTTAGGGAGCTTTCTTTGTGGCTAAAGCAAGATGATATTCTGCCAATTGTTGCATTGCCCTCCTACTACCTGATGCATATCCTGGCTCTCCACACCTGCTGTTGCATGTTGCCTTCAGCACAGTATGCTGGGAGAACATAGGGACCCCTTCGTCTTTTAGGTGGCATGCCTGTTGCATGTGATCTTGTGAATGACAACTAGGCTCAGCCTTCCAAGCTAGATCTGATACCAGTGCTCCAGTGCTGGCACCACTAGAACAAAAAAGAAAAATCTGGAAAAACCTGCCCTCTCTCTTCCTGGGAAGTGAAATTCCCATCAGAACAAAGGCAAGAAGACATGTTAACACCAAAAGACAAACCAGTCACCTGACAAGTACAAATTTTAATTTAGTTTGGGGCCTGTGTTGTGGATTTAAAGTTTGCTTTATGCCAGCTATAGGGTGATAACTGCCCTGACATGTAGTTATTCTTGCCAAAGGAAAAAAAGTGCACAAATTTGAGCTGCTTTTGTGAATTTGGCTGTTATGTCATATATATATCATATATTTGGTAGAGTAGTAGATGCCCCTTACTTGAATTGGGCTCTTGAAGAGCAGCATTAGGAAGGCCATTCTCACCTCAGCCTTCCTCATCTCAGTTACACTCCCTGTCACTACTGTACACTCAGGTATAAAACTGGTGCAGGTACACAAGAGCTTGACCCATAATATAGGTCTGTCTTTTCATTTTTTAATTCAAGAGCTGAATAACTTGTGTTGTGAATTCTTTTTCTTATGAGTAATTTGTTTTTCCTATCTAAATTTTTCTTGTAGATAAGAAGAATAAGTGGCACTGGAAAAGCCTTGGCCAAGACAGACAAGTATCAAAACAAGAGGTGAATAGTTTTTCCTTTCAGCTCGGCTGACTAAAAATAGCTCCATGTTTTTATTTCTGAAAAGCTTTTTGGTCGTGGACTGTGTTGACCTAAGATCCAGAAAACATTTCCTATGCTTTTTAAACATTGATAATAAGTTCTGTGGCTAATAAGAATTTCCTTTTCCCCAAATTTTCTAATAGTAAATTACTGGCATCATCAGATAGCAAGTACTTTAGGTGCTGCCAGCAGCACCCCAAAAAGCAGGTTGTTAATATATAACAGCTTTATTTATTGCAATTCCAATTTAAGTAAATTTGAGAAAATCAGAGCTTGAATTAATTCCTTTGACATGGAAGCTGTCCTAGAGACCTACTTAGCCATTTTATTCTTAAAAAAGGGAAAAAAAAAGAGGCTCCACTTGTTCTGAGCAAAGCTTCTACTCCTTGTTTAAATCTTATATGTAATAAGTAACACATCTTAAGCACTAAATATGGTCTTTAGCTGTTTAAACAGTTTCTGGTGCCCAAAGTGACACTGTAAATTGCAACTGGGGCAGCTGAACATCTGAGGATTTAAACAAGGTATTATTAGTCTGTGCTGTGACATCTGGGTTTATTGCTTAATTTGGTTGCAGGCTTCTTGCTTAGCTTGGCCTGCTTATTTTGCTGAGGCTTTGCTGTAGAGAGGGTAAGAGCTCAGCACAACCAGGGCTCAGTGCTCATTCTGTGAGGAAAAGTTAGCACCGTTGCACCCATCTGCAGCCCCCAAACATCTTTCTGGAGTCTAGCTGTAACTTCTATTTCCATATGCCAGGCTTTCCAAGTGTAGTGACGGCTGTGATTTCTGGAGCAGCTTTTGCAGACAGTGTCAGTAAATGAAGCATCAGGGCATGGCAGGAGGCAGGAGCTGAGGGAGGAGGTTGTTAGAGAGACAACATGGATGCTGCGGTTTGACCTCTTGAAATGAGGAATCATGAACTCCTGCCAGGACATGTTTCTGCTGTTAGACATGCTTTGCAAACATGTCTAGGCTTGGGGAGAATCTGAAGATAGTTCCTGGCTGTCTGGCATAGTCTGGCTGCCTAAAAGGAGAACTAACTCAGTGCTTGTCAAATTGTCCTTGTAGTACAAAAATGCCAGTACTGCATGGGCATGTTAGAAGGGCTAAAATAGTGTTTTAAGGAGATGGGCAAATATCTTGGTCTTGTATGGAACTATGGATTTTGTATGAATTAACTAAATCAAAGTAATGTATCAGAAGTTAAATGCAAGTTAGCTTTTAGAGATGAGGTTCAAGTGAAACGTTTCTGTATGCTTTCCAACAAAGATGCAAGAGATGCTATATTTGTCTTATTTATGGTTTTGTGGTTTTGGTTTTGGTGTTTTGTTTTTAATTAGCTGTCATATGACAGTGACAAGGAAGCCAGTGAGATCTCACTTGGATTTAACTAGCAGAGTCCACCTTTTGCAAAAGGCTGCATAATCAATTTCTTTCAATGAATATGCAGTGTTAATATCCATAAGAATAATCTCCCACGTTTGAAGGACAAGGTGATGATACTGTCTGCTGGCATTGCCACATGCTTCCCAGCCCGGTCACTCAGCTTCAGTTGCTTTTATAACCTGTGCAACGTAGCTACTTCAGATTCCTATTTTAGAAAAGTTCAGATGTTCGTTATGTGGCTGGAGAGGAAATATTTTAGACTTAGTGTTTTGAAACTCCTTTATTCTTCAGTAGGAACTCTGTTCTGAGTAAGAAAATAACTGTTTCATTGCTATTTGATGATTCTGTTGCCCCTTACAAGTTCCAATTAAAGAGCACTGGATTTTCAGGGTGGTTGGTTCTCTAGAGCCTGTAGAGGAGTTTGGGACTGAACAAACAAGCATGGAATAACTGAGAAGAGGCAGTTTCAGACACAGATTAGATATTGGAATGTCCCATAAATTCAGTGATACAGGAGGTACAGCAATGAGCTATAACATTCCCTGCCTTGTGAATTTGCCCTCTCAGTGTAGTGGTGGAGAGGCAGTGTAGAAAAAGCAGCAGTAAAGCTACTTCTACTGCCTTGTGCGTGTGTGTATGTATTATTACCCCTAGGTAATATACCCAATACGATACAATAATACACCAAATGATGGGGAGCTGTGTCCTTGTGACCATATGGCTAGGCTAGATAGGCTTTCAACATCAGAGAAATAAATGTAATGGGTGATTCAGGTGCTCTGTATAGCCTTGAACAGGTATAAACCAGGATTAAACTCTTAGTTAGCCAGTATTTTCAGATCAAGCAGTTGTACTTTGTGGGGTATCTAGTCATGATTACTGATAAAGGCACTGTGACCTCACTACCTGTAGATGCTTTGTTAGCTGAGCAAGATTGATTTTCAGATATTCTTGGTAGGTTGTGTTGGAAGGTTTGTTCAACTGCAGGGTCTTCCCTGAAGGCTTGCTCTTCTTAATACATAAACTGACTTTTTTTCTTCATTACAGTGAAATAAAAGTTTATGACCCCTCTGGTGACTCTACACTTCCTGTTGTTTCCAAGAAGCGCAAAATTCAGGAGGTGGATGAACAAGAGACAGAGGTTGCAGTGAAAGCAAAGAAGTTCAAAGCAGAAATAAAAGGTTGGTTGCTGTACCTGTGCTGCTGCCATGTCACTGTTTGCATCATGCAGTTGGGCTTAGCATTTACAGCCAGCCACACTACCTGGATATTCTCCTTGGGAATGACAGTGTATTTAAAAAAGGTAATGATCCTTTATAGACTGACACCAAACTGCAGTCAAGACTACTGCAACCAGTTGTAAATGTATCAGAACATTTAAAAACAAAACTCATTCTTGCAGAATTTCTTGCTCAGCAGGTTTGTATTTAGTATCTCGAAGACAGAAAAGCTCTCTGGAAAACCAGAATTTGCCCTATTTTCTTTCAAGAATGCTATTTTATTCTGTCTGTAAGTGTTTTCTGGCATGTTTCAACATATAAAAAGGTCAGAATTTGATGTGAAATGACACTTGCAAATTTCCATCTGAATTTACGTAATGCATGAACAATTGCTATTCTCTGGGGAGCAAAAACTGAACTATGGACTCAGTTGTTCTTTCCTTCTCTGATAAGTTACTGTGTGAGGAAATATTTTGAACTGTGACTGCAAAATAATCTCATTTAACATTATGGTTCATTTTAAGAAACATTCTGTTCTCACCAGTGTTTAACTTGGGAGGGGGAAAAAAATGGGGAGAAAGAAGATGACTTAAAGTCACTTCCCTGAGATCCAGAGCCAGATCTGGGCATGAACTACTCACATGTTTTGCCAACTACCTGTGCCTGCAGCAGGTGAGGGCTGTCAGACCCTTCTCTTTCTGCCTTCTCTGCTGCTCTGTTCTGGGGGATCAGAGTGCAGATATGCTGGTTCAACACCTCTTCATGCTCAGGTGATGGGAGGTGTGATCATTCCAGGCACTACTTGGTTCATGGTGTCTGTGTACATGGAGGGAGCAACTTGGAGGAACCTAAACATAGCTGAGAAGTAAAATTACATTGGAGAGAAGGAGAATCCTTTGTACTGTAAAGCTGAGATCTGTGCCCTAGCTTGTTCTCTAACACTTACTATAATGAGAAAAGGACATGAGTACTTTGAAGGCTTGAACTTTGCCCATTTGCTTTTGGAGAATGTGGATGTTCTCGCAGCTACTGCTTTTGAAATAAGTTCCCTTGCTATAGCCAGAATTGTTCCCTTGGGCTTCCCCAGCATTATCAAAGCAAGTGTTGACATCTCACCGGCAGGAGCTCGTTGCAGGTGAAATCTTACCTGGACTTCCAGCCTGCTCTTTTATATTTTGAGGAGGGTATTTCTGTGCATAGTTACATTTTTCAGAGGTTCGTGTTTTTATACACAAACCTGCTTGTGTTTGCTTCATTTACTTTATTTCCAGATATGGGGATTGAGTGGAGCTTAGCAGGTGTCCTTAAGTTGGAGGTAGTGTCCAGAATACTTGTGGACTGCTGAAATCTCTATTTCAGATTTCTCCAAACCTGAAGTACAGGCTTCAGATGTGTTGCTTTTCTTCCTTAAAAGATGGGTCATTCTTCAAATGTATGGTTAATAAATAACTCCTACTTTTTCCCAGTTCTTTGTATCAACTAGACCATTTTATTTTACTACCTAGGCATTAATACTAACTATGCCAGTTGCTTCAGACTATAGAATAAATGTGTCCAGAGAGTTTATCTTAGATCACCTCTATGCAGAATTAATCCCTTCAACTTGTCCTCTTGTACCATTGAAAATAGGATTGCCTCATGTTTGCAAATTATATTTGAGCACCCAGCGTGGATCCATGTCATGGATTTCCCTGACACCTGCTAGACAGATCATAGCCTTGCTGTTTTCCAGCATGATTGCTGTGATTGCATTGTGTGCTGGTGGGGATTTGGTGGTCCTAGGTTGAGGAGTTCAGCAAGTTGCATAATATACAGAAGAGTGCAGAGGAGATCCATTTCCACTTGAATATGCATGTGAGCCTTTAATATCTGCTGTTCTTGGCTCTGTTGCTTTTTGTTGCAGTGCTCTGTTCAGCTTTTGCCTGGTCAGAGATAACACATGCAGACAGTGTGTTGTGAAAGAAGTCTCTGCCCCCTCCTTCCCCATGCTGTTTGTGCAGCTGCATAAAAGATGGGGGTGGTGAAAAAGTAGTCCTAGGGAAAAAAAAAAAAAAAAAGGCATTCCTCAGCCAGAAATTTTTATTTGGTTTGTATTATAAGAGGAAGGTGAAGGACAGGAAGGAGCTGGGAAGCTGCCACTGAAAAGTTTTGGTCAAACCATTGCTTTAAATATCTGCTGTAAAAGGAGACAATATTTTGCAATCTGCCAGCCCAAAGTGTAAATGTTACTTCAAGATGAGATGTGTGGTGTTTTCTCTCTCCCTTTTTTGGGTCCATGAATGGCAATACTTCAGGTGGCAGCTGGCAGGGGCTTGGAGGTTGAGGTGTGCCTTCAAGCCACATTCACCATTTAGTCCTGTCAAGAAAGCAGGTGGAAGGATTAGTGCCTGAAACAAGTTGTAATCCACTTCAGGAGCTGTCTGTTAAAACTTGTTTTCATGTAGATTAAGGGAAATAGGGCAGGTGTTTTTGTCACTCTGGTCTTTGAAGTTAGATGTGGCCAAACAGAATGCATACCACCAGCAGTGCCAGCCAGTGCCCCCAGGGAAGCCTTCAGCTTGCATTTAGCATCAGGATATGGTAGCAGTTAGTGACTCAGGAAGGTATCTCTTGAAAAGAGAAATATCTTAAATTAATGGTGTCAATGGAGTGAACCCTGGAAGGTACAGTAGCAGCAGCTTGAGAGGGTGTCTTTATGGATAGGCAGTGTGACTTCATTCTGTACATGGGGCATTGTCTGGAGGGAGAAGGGTATAGGACACCAGGCTTGTGTGTGAAAGCTTTGACAAAAATGGTGGAAAGTGGGTGAGTGGAACTGCTGCTGGTCATGTCCAGCACTCACAGGGCCATCAGTCAAACTGCTCTTCAGGGTGCTGCTTTCTGTGCCTGAGTCACAGCTATTGCTTTGCTTGTCAGCTGCTGTGTATCACAAAGAAACCCCCACTGGCCTTGATTGACTTAGAAGTATTGCACCTCGAGGGAAAAGGCCAGCACCCCTGGAGCCTTTATCCTCATTCTGGCTAGGTACAAATATGGGAAGTCTGGTGATGAGCTTTGCTAGAAGGCAGCAGCTGAAATCTTCAGGGAGGGTTCTGCTGCTTGCTGTGAGAAGTGACAATGCCTGTGAGTGTCCGGTGCATCATCTGCACTGTAAGTTCTGACAGGTTCCACTGCCTGGTCTGTCAGACTTGATGACATGTAGGGTAATAATAAGAAATTATTTTTTCAAGGTTACCACCCAACATTTTTCTTGGAAATGCATATCTTAGCAATCCAGCTGAGTAAAAACATGTAGCATAGCAAAATACAATGTGTATGCTCCTGTTATGCAGTGTGGCTTTAATATAGCTTATGCTTATTTTTCAGCTACTTTTTGTTTCCCATGTCATACATAGGGAGGTGAGGACACTTATTTTTATACCTGTTTGAAATGCCTTATGCTCTTGTGTACTGCAGAATCCAGTCAAAGCTATATTTACCAGGTTTTTTATCTAGAATATTTTGCTCTTTTGCTTCTGGTATGTTTTAATGTCAGAAAACTGCATGTGTTAGTTGGCTGTATTCTTCTGTAGACATGTCTAGAAATTTTTTACCCTGAAGCCAACTTTTTTTGTCTAAAGCTAATGTTACAGGCAGAGTTTGAAATGTGTTTTTTACTCATATAATCCTTCTTCTGGCTTGAGGAGTTAAACTTGTGGCAAAGTACAATCAAGATGTTAGAATGTTATGTGGTTTGGGGTGTTTTTTTTTTTTTTTGTAATTGAACTTGGTCTTTTTGTAAGTGGTGAGTGAGTGTTCTTGAAAATGAAATTGATTCTTTCCTGGGGGACATATGGTGAGAAAATGTCTTGAGTCATACCTCCAGTAGCAGCTGTACATGCCACAAACACCACTGGTTTCAGCATCAATTTTGTAGCTGCTGAAGGACAGTGGTTGTGCTACATCATGAACTTAGTCATGAGTACTGTGTGAAACTTGGTATTCAGCACTGACTCAGCTGTGCAAATAAATTTGACTTGGGTATGCTCCAGTAACAGCCTGGCTGCTGCATAGGCTGTCAGCTTGGTAGTGATTTCTTGGTTTCTTTACCTCGAGATTCCTAAGACTGTGGGATGTATTCTAGGAAGTGAGTGGTAAATCACAGTTCCATTACCACTGTGATTAGATAGGGCAGTTCTTGATGAATAGTTCTGAAAAGTAAGTGTAAGGTCATTAGTAGATCTTTCCCTGGGTTAATGTTCCTCTCAGCCTATATAAATAATACTATAAATAATTCCTGTCATCCAGGATAGGAAAGTGTTTCTGCATTAAATGCTTGAAGTTGCATTGAGATCTTTGTGTTTGCCAATCTAAACAGTAAGCTGGTCAGCTTCTTAACAAATTTCCAAAATCAAGATAGAGAAATCAGTTGTGAACAAGCTACTGCTGACTAAATGTATTTCTAAGGGGGACTTTAGAGTCCTTTTGCTGCTAATGTGTGGCTGGTAAAAATATTTACCAAACTGTGGAGAGTCTCTTTTCTGATGGAGTACTTGAAGGTAATTTGGTAAACAAATGAAAACATGCAAGCTTGTTTTCAACTCTGGGAGCAGCATATAGGAATAGCATGATGTGAATTTGCCAGGAGAGATGAATAATGCTGTCTAAACACTGTCACTCATGTGTTAAGTAGCTTTATATTTTTATTATCGTAGGGAATAGTTCTGCAGGTAAGGGCAAGGCAGAGGGTAAATAGGAGTCATTGCATCTTCTGAGGTCTCACAGCTTTTCCTTTTGCACTCTTAATAACTGACAACCTACCTTTCATTTTTGTCCTTTCTGTGGTACAGAAGGGACAGCTGTAGAAGATGGTGAACCTGTTAAAAAGAAGAAAAAGAAAAAGGATAAGGAAAAGCAAGCTGAAGAAGAGGAGGTACTGAGTGAGGAACTCCCCACCAGCCCCATAATTGAGGTGAGGCAGAATTGCACAGCTGCCTGATTCTTTTTAGGAACGTGTTCTCTGCAAAACAGAGTGAGGGGTGGGGAGAAATTCTTATATATATAATCCATGGCATGCAAATAGTTTTGCACAAATAACTTTATTTTGTGATATCCATCAATGTCCAAGATTTGCATTACAAAATAAGATCTGGAAAGTTTGTGATTGTAATGCCTCCATTCCCCTCCTGTCCTCTGCCCACCCCCATCTCTAGTCTTCCCTCTCTTAGCATTTTTCTAGTGGGAAGTGTCCCTTGGTGCCAATCCACAGGCATCTGTCTCCACTTTGGGACTTGTAGGGAGCAGAGGCTGTACCTGCTCATTTGATATCTTCTAAGCAACAGGGGAGCCGATGGGACCAAACCCAGCTTCTTTCTCAGTTGTGACGAGAAGCCCTGTCCTTTACACAGGGTTGAATTTTCTGCCCTTTGTGGAGATGAGCTGCAGGGCCTGAGGGCAGTGCTGAGCTGTGACAGTGTGGCACACCTCCCTGCCCCTGTGAGCAGCCGGAGCACTCAGCAGCTGAGGAGGGACATGGCTTTGGTTGTGCTCTGCTGAGCACGGCAGCTGGGGTGATGCTTGGGCTGCCAGCCCTGTTGCCTAGCTACACTTGTTGCTTTGCTCTTCCTTATGCTTTGTTCATGGCAACATTTGTTTGTTTGCAGAATACAGAGAAAAAGAAGAAGAAAAAAAAGAAAATGAAAGATGAGGGTGAAGACTGATGTGGAACAGGGGAAAACACTGGCCCTTGGACAGCTGCTTCGGAGTAGCATTTCTCAATATTTGTTTAGCCTCTTGCTGAAAACTAACTTTCCTGTGCTGCAAGAGGGCAAGGAGATGGGCTTGATTAGCTGTCTTCTCCTTGGAACACGATACCCTGGTGTCTCTGATAATTTGGAGGATTACTGGTTTCTTTTGTTTAAAAGCTCACAATAGATCCTCTTTTTACAACCAGTCTCCGCTGATAAGGAATAAAAACATTTTTATGGAGATTTTATGCCTCTGTCTTTAACTTGTTTGCTGTTTTTTCTAGCCATTATTAGGACTATTTTAAGATGTATTGTTTGCAATTACTGATAAGTTCTGAAGTTCTAAATGTATAAATGTGCTGTTGCACTTTATCCTCTAAACATGTCACAGGTTTTAATATCCTTAAATTTTCCATAAAATGGATACAAATATCTGTGCATGATATCAAAGATGCTTTGAACAGTTGAGGTGTGTTACTGAGTCTGCACTGTAGTTCTCTTGATAAAGCCTTTTTTAAGCATCTTCCAAATGTTTTGGTTTTGCTGCACTGGCTAGCAAAATTCAGATGCATGTTATGAACAAATGTGAGGTAGCTTTGAAATTGCTTCATGGTGATTGTAGCAAGTTCCCTCACTTGATTTAAAAGTAAAACTAAGCAAAAAAACAAAAAACAAAAAAACAAAAAAACAAAAAACCCAAAACAAACAAACAAAAAAATCCAAGAAAGAAAAACCCGAAACCCAAGGCAAAATTACTTCTTCACCTTTCTGATAATGAAGCAGGAAAGACAAGTGTTTTATTGGTAACAGAAATCAGCCATTTGCTAATTCTGCCATTCTTGTGGGAATACAGATTCACTGAAGTAGTATCATATGATCGAGATTCTGAAGCTCTTATGGTGGAAAAGGAAACTTTTTTTTTAACTATGCTTCGCACTCAGTTTATTAATTATCATGAAGGGGGTTTTTTCCCTTCATGTGTAGTGGTGGAGTATTACCTAAACAAAAATGAGTTTCTTCAGCTGAGTAACATTTGGTAACTGCTGCCAGTGTAGCTGGTGATTTCCTCTGGAATGCAGCTTACTGGGCAGCTCCTTGGTATTGAACCATGGCTCATGGCCTGTTAGTGCAAGAAGATCCCTGATGAGATTGGTAACAAGTTACTAATGCACTATTCTACCAATATCAAGAATATGAACTGCCTTTTTTTTTCCCCCTTAGGAAGGTTGCAGTGAGTTTAACCGCTCTAATTGAGATTGCCTGGTTGTACTGAGACCATTCCAGTTCATCTGCTTTTTGCTAGACAAGTAAGAAGAATCTAAACTGAAATGTTTAAATGAGCAGCAAAGGTATTAAAATGTATTCATAATGAAATAGAAGAGTTGACTATTAGTGCCTTTAGTTTTTTTTTAATTGTAAATGCATTTTCAAACAGGAGTCCTTACCCAGACATAAAGTTCAGTTTCCTCTGAACTGTTAATGTAGTTTCTTCTTCAAACGAATTGGATAAATTATGTATGTGCTGTTCAGAAACTGTCCTGTATAATTTACCCTAATCAGAAAATTAATATGAACATCAGTTGCTAGTAGGTCTAATCAGTGGGATTGAAATGGAGAGAAGTTATTTTTGCGTGGCCACTTTTTATTTCCTTTTGTTTACACCTCTGATAACAAGGGAATGAAATTCACCTCTTTCCTTATGTGGCACATTTTAGTCGTTCATCATTGCAAGCCAATGTCTAATGCAGGCCATCTTCCATCTCACAAAGCAGCCCATTGGAGCTCAGTCATGAAGCAGCATGTCTTTTCCTCTATGGCTCCTGTGCTGGGAATGTTGATTTTAATACCAATTAACTGGAGCTTCTACTTTATTCTCTTTCAAAATCTCTGTGACCCAGAAATACTGGGTGGAGAAGAGGAAGCAAATTTGAAGCTTTTTAGTGCTGGATAGACCATACACTCATCTGCCATCACCTCTTTTAAGCATGTAAAGAAATAAGTACTCTGGGTTCTAGTTTGAACTGTTAAACTCCTCATCTTCAAAACAATGAGCTGCATGTCCTCAAGGGCTACTGCTGAAACATGGGTAAGTGTATTCAGCTCAAGTGCTAAATATGATCAGTGAAAATAAACAGTGGTGATAGACTGCAGTCACTGTAAGCCAGGTCACTGCATTTCAAGTTGCTTATCAGTTCAAGCAGCTAAGATTGGTTTGCTCATGCATGGTTTTCCACAAACGATGGTTTGGGCATTTGTGTACAGTCTTGCACCTTAAAATAATAATAAAGCCTACAGTTATAGCTGGGAAATACTACAACCTCTTTGCACAGAGAAGTGGCGATTCTTACTTAAGAGGTGTGACAGGCCTTTAATTGAGACCCAAACAGTTTATCTATTTACAGTAGATTTGAGGCTTGTACTGCCTCTCCTGTAAGGAGTAATTGTGTGTCAAAGACATTTATGTAGAGCCTGAACTATGGGTCACTAGTTTTTGTAAGGGAGGTGATTAATCCAAAAATGGGTCTTTTTCTTTGTCTGCTGATAAAGCAAAACCACAATCCCAGAACTAAAGTTAGAGTAAGGATAGAGGCTTTGAGTATTTTGAATGCAGAAAGAAGAGTTAGCCAGACTGATGATGGCATTTAAAGCAAAACAGTGAGACCTGTGGATCTAAAATTATAATATGATCCTTAGAGCATTTTGTCAATAGGGGTTACTCTAGGCCAAAGCTAGCAGTGGAAAGTGGTTGATGAACTAGAGCTAAGCCTAGAACAAGGTGAAATCAGGGTGTTTCAAGGGATGGTTGGCAGCTTGAAAAGGATATAACATGACTTTTGAAAATTTTTCTCACGTTGACGGAGAGCTGGAGGGGCAGGCAGCCTTCCTTCACAGCCCATGGTAAGTTTTAATTCATAGCTGACAGTCCCCTGTACTGAGCAGTTACAGCCCCTACCAGGGAAGGGGTTCCAGGCAGCCTTCACTTCACTGCTAGGGACACAACCACCAGTTCAGCTTTCTGGGAGCTGCCAGGTGCTCATCTAGTGACCAGCCTTTCTGTGTGTGCTGGTGACAACATCTCATCTTCCCTCTGAGGGGGCCAGTTCTGTGAAGTGTGTGGGCCTGGCAGCTTCTGCCTGATGTCCTACGTGTTTCTCATTATTCACACTGACCCAAAAGGAAAGTCATGCTGGCTGTCAGCTGCAAAGTACATGGCAAAATTAGTAGTTTGAATTTTAGTGGGGTTTTTTGGTATGGTTGGATTTTTTAAATATGGGTTAGGTTTTATGAATGGAGTTTTGTTTGTTTTTTTCTTCTTCAGAACTGAACAGCTGTGTGTTGTGCTGTCATCCCTGCTCTGCAGAATGGGCATCAGTGAGTGCAGGGGTTGCTCACTGTCTGCTTCTGCTGGGGCACCCTCTCACCAGAGACTTCATCCAGCTTTTTGAGTTGCTTACTTGGCACCATGAAAGCCCTTGTCAGGGAAATGAGTGTTTTCTTCAGGCTACAAGTGTAGCCTTTTAGAAAACAGACATTTGAGGGGGTTGGTTGGTTGGTTGTTGCTTGGGAATTTGCCTGGTAGCATTCCCTGTGCATGAGGAGCTGTTTTCATGGGAACATTGAGGGGCACTGCTGCAGCCCTGCCTGGTCCTGCAGCAGCCCCTCACCCCAGTGCCTACAGGCCATGGATGTGCACTTCCAGGCGGCTCCTGCTGCCTGCAGGCGTCCTGCTTGCTCCAGCCATCCTGAAATTGTTCCTACCACCCACAGGCACATCCTCTGCATGCCTGCCCTGTGTCCATGCCAATGTGCAGCAGCTCTTGTTGGGCATCAGAAGCCAAGTAGAGGCACCCTGTTTTTTCCCTGACACAGAAAGAGATGAGCAGGCACTGTGTACCACTCCAGGCACTAACCCTTCTGCTCTGGAGTGGAGAGGTTCTCCAGAGCTACCCTGGGGTTGTGTGTCTCTGCAGTGAGAGGTGTTGGCTGAGACTGGTGTGGAGATGCAGAGGTAACTGCTCAGGGGTCACAAAGCCTGCCTGCTGTGGAGGGACAGAACCACTGGTGTTTTTGAGGTAAAACCTTCAGCTCACCCATCCCTCTTAAGCTATTTCTTCACATGGAAAATCCCACGAGTCGGCTTCCTGCCGTCTGTGCTGCATCCTGGTGCCTGTGTGGTCCTCCAGCAAGGCTTCACTTTCACTGGAAAAAAATAATAATTTTCTTATAAACTATAGACAGCTCAGCAGTAGCTTCCTGTTCCCAGGGAGAAGCACAGCAGCATGTTGTCTTTTGGAGCAGCTTAAAATTTTGAATAGAAATCTTGTTGCCTGAGTTGTCAGGTTCAGCCTCTGTGCCTCTCCAGCCACAGGGTGTGATGTGCAGCTCTCGGCATCAGCCAGTCTTGCCCCCCGACAGATCTGGTGATGCCCTGAGATGGAGGCTGCCTCTTCTGGTTTACATGGAGTGCTGCCAAATGCTCCATCCATGCTTGCACTGCCTTATGCTTAATTAGCCCCTGCTGGAAATCCAGGAGCTTCTGAAGTGAGTGCTTGTCCTCCAAGGGTGAGCCCTAGCTCTGAGCTTTTGTTTTCTTCCCATGTCCTTTGCACTCTGTTGTATTTCTTAAGCAAAAGGTTATTCCTCTTACAGCAGTGAGCATCCGTATGTTGAGTTATTCCCCAAGTTTTCAGCAGTATTAATCTACAACAGATTTCTGATGTTTAATTTCTCATCCCAGTTACCATCCAATGGAAACAGCAATTTTGTCTACACAGACATCAAGCAAAATACAGTGAGTGGCAGACGGTGATATTCTTGTGCAAAATTTGTGAGGTACACTGGACAGAAAGGATGGGGCAGGGCTGAAGTGCTGGGATGAAGTGGGAAAGCTGGGCTGACTGTGTAAGCTCCAAATCTGAGGGGAATGAATTAGAAGAACTCTTGTTTGGATCACAGCCCATTGGACTTGCCACCTTTAATCTCTGATCTTCATATTCCACCTCTTAAAAACTGAGATAATGCGTCCCAAATCCCACAAGTGTACAGGGCTCTCATTATCGCATTATTTATGAAGCACTATAAGAGCTCTAAATAGGATGTGATGTAGAAGTGTTGGGAAGAAGAGGAAGGAAACCAGTTTGACAGCACAATGGCTGCGAGCGAGGTTGTCTAAGACCATGATGAAATCTCTCTTGATAAAGCTACAGCCAGTCTCAGGGCAGCCACACTGAATTCCCTCTTCTTGAAAAGGAACTAAAGCTTGCTGTGCCAAAACACAAAACATTTCCTTTTGCAGGGTGGCAATAAGATTGCTTTTGTAGCAATGTAGAAGCACATTTAAAAATTACTGGTATGGCACTGGTTGGGTGGGGGGCAGCACCAAAACGTGAGCTTAGTCTTTACTGCTGCTCTCTGTTGCAGGATCAGCAAGGCCACACAAAATGGAAGATACTGTGGATGGGAGGCAGGCTCCTGTTTAGACAGTTGTGAATGTAACACCATAACACTGCAGATAGAGATAAATGCAATATAATTGCTAGTTGCTCAATCAGTGTATTGCAACATGCTGAAGCAATCATGGGCAGTGCTGTGGCAGGGGAAGCTGCTTCTTCCCCATGCCCAGCCTGCCTGTGCCCACCTGGGAGCAGCAGGACAAGGTAAAAACCATCCCCTTAGTACAATTTTCCATGGCTTTGCTCGGTTCACAGCAAGGAGGTATGGGCAAGGAGGTGCCAAGCTGGATAAGGAATGCCAGAGAGAGCTCCTGAGCCCAGACCCAGGTGTGCCACGTGCAGTGCATGGTGGGGTGTTTGAACCTTTGCCCCAGAGTGTTGGGCACTTTCCTGTGAGATCCCTGTGCAGGAGCCCCTTTTGCTTCTCACATCAACTAAGGCTTCTCAGGCAGGACTGACATGGGGCCAGACCCTCTCATGGTCTCCCCAGGAGGCAGTTTCAGCTGTGGGATCGGTGCTGGCAGCTCTTGTTCCTGCCTGACAGTGCATCCATGCAAATAGTGATATCCATCCATTAGAACCCCAGGGGTATAGTACTTTTAGAGTGTTGTAGTTAAATAAAACAACCAAAGATGTGGAAATAATTTCCAGCATGTTCTGCATGTGTGAAGCTGTCACAGGTATCCAGAGTGTAAAAATAGAAATTCAAGTCCTAGGATCTGTACTGTAGCATCTTTTAAAAGTGTCATCAAAAACAAATCAAAAGAAGGCAGCTTTGTCTAGACGCTTGTTTCCTAACACCAAATGCCAGGAGTTATTGCGCCTGTACCTTTCTGGAGACTTTCTGGCTGGGGAATGTTCTCTTTCCAGAGGAAATCCTTTTAACTTTCAACAGTTCAAGACTCTAATTGGGTGAAATAATAGCTTGGCATTCCCCCAAGCAATATGATTTTTATCTTTTTTGTTGTCTGCAAAAGCCTAACTTGTCCAATCCTATGAGTCATGGAGGGAATGTGGATGTCAGACTGCCCTTGTATGCAGGGATGGGCTTCTGGTGAGACTGGCATGGGGTCCTTGGTCAGTGACCAATGGGAATCTGAAACATCCTCTACAGAACTGCCCCTCCTCTGGCCTCACCAGGGCTGAGGATGTGGTGGTGATGATGTGCATGTTTCTAGGTATCTTCATTCCTACTGAGTTATTCAAAGGGGGTTTTTTTGTTGGCTACTGCTCTGGTTTCTCCAGGTGACTCATAATAATTATGGATTCATGCTTTGTCTTTGCCAAACACTAACTATTCATTAGCTTCAGCTAGCATGTTTAGATATTTTCAGCTGAGACTTAGATTTTGATCGTTTAGTTAGCCCAGAAATAAGCCTGATAGAATAAACACTGGAGCTTTGAACCTCTCAGGCTTTTGTTTCTGTATGGTGGATTAAACAAACTGAGGTACTTAGCACAAGTCTCTTTTCCTTGTTCTGGAAAAAGACCTTGAGCCTCAGGGCACAAAGCAGGAGGTGTGGAAGTACCCTGCCATTCCCAGGTCCCTGGGGCTGTGCAACTGCCCACGGTGCTCTGGCACAGCTCTGGACCCTCTGGCCCACTCCTGTTACTCCTGTGCTTGAGGTCCAGTGTGTGCCAGGAACCACAGCTCAGCCAGTTGTGAGGACAAGGTGCTGATTTAACTTGGAGATGCATCAGGCCAAAAGTGCAGCAGGAAGCTGTGTGGATTATCTTGTCTCAGGTCTTGTCTGTCTCACTGAGTTTATCACCAGTCAGTTGAGTTCCAACAGGACTGAGCTGGTCCCAACCCCACAGCTAGTCCCTGTGCTCTCAGCAGGGCTCCTGTGGGGCTGCAGATCCTCACTGTCCAGCTGGAGACTCCATCCTCCTGTTGCTGTGGATTGGAGCAATGGAGAAAGGGCCATAAGTAAGTGGAGATGTGCAAACCAGAAAACCATGCCAAATAAAATACCTGTGGGACAGGTGGATGCAAAAGGCTGGGCTGCACAGGATTTGTTTGAGCTAAACTGGAACTAGGATTTCCCCTTGAATCCTTGTCTTGCTTGAAGCAAGATGATCAAGCAGTAAAACCTTCATCTCTAAGGAAGTAGTGGGTCTCCATGGACCCTCTGTGAAGATCCTTGTTCTCTTTGTACATCCACAGGACGGACTGAATACAGGGATGCAATAGGAGACTACACCTGCAAAAAAAACCAAGCAACCCAAACAAGCAAACATGACGTGAGTGCTGTGCTTGGTTTGTGAGCAGCAGGGGCTGCTGGGCTGGCTCTGCTATTCTTGCTGTCCTTCACTTGTCACTTCTCTTGTGGGAGCAGCATTTGATCATCCTCCTCCAAATTGAGCCAACAAATGCTTTTCTTGCTGCCACTGAAATACTTACTAGGTCAGTAGCCCCCCAGCTTGTTTCCTAGGTAGGTTTTGTCACTGTGAGCAAAGCAGCCCCTGCTGCAGGTGGCCTCACAGCCAGTGTCCAGCTGCTTGTTCAGGACAGTTTGCAGTGGGGTGTGAATGTATGTCCCACCTCCTGCCAAGGTCCCTGGCACCCTGCCCCAGCACTGGCTGCCCTGGGAGGTGCAGAACACAAAAGTTAGTGGGGCAAGGGGGGTTCTAAATGCAGGGCATGACTTGTGCTGTGCAAGTTTGTCTCACTGTGCCCTTCACTGACTAGGAGCTCTTTGTCTCCTGCCAGTGCTGCTTCCCTTGGGGCATTTTTTTTCCTTCTCCTTTTGCCATCTTTACAGCTTGTTTTCCTTCCTGCATCTGCAAGGCTGCCTCCAACAAAGCCCTGGCAGACAATCTTATCTTGAAGCACAACCAGTCCTGCTCCTTTCACTAGGGTATGTGCCTGCTCAAACACTTGGCTGGAGCCAGGCCCGGGTGGGAGCACACCCCACAGGCAGCCCTGCCTCGGGCAAAGCAGCTCTGGCCCTGGCAGGAGGAGGGCAGGGCCCTGGCCCAGCAGGGAGGGCAGGACAGGGGCAGCTGCAGCTGCAGGAGCTCGGCTGTAAACAGGCACCTGGAGAGGTTTGCTCTGCGCGTGCCGCTTCTGAAGTGGAATGCTGTTAATTAAATGGATAGGAGAAATGACTGAGTCTATTTTTTCCCCCTTGGTTTATTCACTTGATTTGAAAGGCTTTTTATTTTTTTATTTATTTTTTTCCTCCCCTGAGTTTGCAGGTTTAATATTTTGGTGATCAAAATAGATCTGCTCTGGAGCATCTGTGGGAAAGGGCCTCACACTTATTTTAGGAGAGAAGGCAGATTGAGAAATGTCACTGCTTATGTCTCAAAGCAGATATTCCTGATAACTAGTGCACCTGAAACTACGAAAGAAAGTGCAGATACAAATTAATTAAAGAAAATGAGCTCTTCCTTTTGCCTGACCACACCTTGCAAACCAGGAAATACTTCCTCTTATGTACAAACAGGAAGACTGTGCTGTCCTGGCCACAGTGCTCTGCAAGTCTCAGGTAATTTGCTTTGTTTATATTGTTGGGGCAGGCTGGTGAAGTCAGTGGAGCTGCAAGTGAAAGTCTTCATTCTCCAAATGTTTGTAAAAGCTTACTATCTCTTGAACAATTAGTAGCAAATTGAGTTGCTGGGTGCAGCATTCTATCTGGATCCAACTCCTATTGTGGCCAGTGGTGACCTTTCTGTTTGTTTTGAAAGGCACTGGTAAACAGCCTCAGTCTTACAGACAAATGCTCAAGATACTTGTTCTGGAGTGAGGGTCAGAGCCTTTTTCAGGAACCAGGCATCTGTTTTATCACTGTTCACCTTTTGTTTCCAAAGTCCAACTGATGTGCATCATTTTGCCAATGAAAAAGGCGGAGAAGATTACTTTTATCAAATGCTATGCCTAAAGCACAAAGCAGGAATTGTAAATATTCCTTTATACTAAATATCTTCTGATATGCTAGGCTGGGATTTATTTTTCCTTTGTTGCTGTCTCCAGCCCTTTCTGACTGACATTTCCTGGAGACTCCTGATGATTTCCAGCCACAGGCAGTGAGAGTAAGCATATCTCCTGCCGATGCTGGTGAAGGTTTTGCACAAGGCTTGATTGGCTGCCAGTGGTGGTGGATGATCCTCCAACACCCCGTGGTGCTGCAGTGAGTCACAACTGCAGGTACTGTGGGCACTGCAGCCTGTGACAATGTAACAGCACAGTCCCAATGTACCTGTGCAATCTGAAGCTACAATCTAGGTATAATCTAAAAGTAACTCCAGGCATTAAGAAACAAGACTTGTTATGTCCCACACCATATCATCAACTAGAAAAAAAAAAGCCTCAGGAGATTGGCTGACTCCTGGTATACACATTTGTAGGACTAGTTTATTTTCCTTTGTTTTAGCAGAATGCATAGAAATTTAGGCTGATAATAGAGCTGAAATGCTGATTTATTCACATGAGTCTCCAAGCTGTCAGAAATATCAGCTAGCATGAGACTTGAATAAATCAATGGAGCTCAGAACTCTGACACTGACAATTGAACAACTGCTGTTTGCTGAGGTCAAAGCTGCAAGAAAGAGCTTCCAAGTGCATTTTTAACCTAAAAAAAAAAATCTGGATGTAGAATAACAGAATCTGTGCTTTCTCTGATTTCTCAATCAAATTTGCTCAACATGCAACTTAAACATCTGGGTTTCCTTTGGCTGTTAGCTGTTGATTGCCACCCCCTCATGACGCCTTGACCTTCAGAAATTTCTGCAATGAAGTGTTTTGCCTATCCATAGTTAAGTTTTATGCCTGCAAAAGATGCAGGTCTTTCTTCTTTTCTATTTTAAATTCACATCTCTTGTTTCTGGTCCCTGTGCTGTCAGTTCAGTGGCAGAAACCACAGGAAATGCTGCCCTGTGAGGACACGTCCCTTGAAACAGCAAGTCCTGCCCTCATCTCCCCCTTAATGAATTCAGATGGAGAGAGACAGGGGCCCACAGTGATCCTTGTGGGAGCCTGTATCTGCTGGGGAAGGCTTTGGGCCAACTTCATACAAGTTTTTGGCTAGACTGGTTCTGCCACGCAAAAAAATGAATGTTCTTACTCTGAAAAGTAGTGCTGTGGTGTTGGAGGTGACACAGCTCTGCCATTGCATCATGCAGACACATCATCAGTGCCCTTCAGCTGGGCTCTGTGAATCATCACAAGATGATGCCGACAGGAAAGAGAAGCTAGCTTGGTGATGTCTTCTGGCAGCTACTTCTCTAAGATGGACCACAAAGCCTGTGTGCTCTCTCAGGTGCCATTTATACAGGGAAGACGGTTTTGCTTGTCTTTCAAAGACCACAGTTTAAAAAAATGGTTTTATGCTTTATGCAAAGGTGGATTTTTCCCATGAACATGCTTATGAAAGCAAACTAAGAATCCAGCATTCTTCCTGGGAGCAACCCTCTTATCCTAAGCCACTTTCCTCATGTGAGGGAAGCCCTCCTGTGCCCACAGGGCCACATGTGCCACCGTCCCTATGAAGGCACCCAAGGAAAAGCATGGCAGAGACTCAAGGCTGTTCCTGTGTGCATGGGACATGCTTCCCATGCACCTGTGGGCTGGAGGAGACTGTCTGGCTCTGCACCTACCCACTGCACAGACTGCCCATCTTTGGTCTTTTTCCATGGGGATTAGTCATGCCAGGGCTTCGATGTTGCAACTTTGATGGTGTAATCCTGCCATGTCTTTGGTAACTCAGAGTCTTCTTGAACAAGATGGCAAAGTTAAATGTCTGATGTGAAATGCAAAAATATTTATAAAGGTGAGTATTAAAGTCCTTCTGGATGAATTAATGTGTCACAAAAAACTAGAATAGAAATGGCTCAGAGCGGATTTTCTTTTTTTGATCTGTCATTGCAGACCACTTTCAACTGTGAATTTCTTGATAAACATTTAATATTCATTACACAATTCCATTTTGACATGAAATCTTCAGGAACGCATTGTTTGAATACAGCAAAACCCACATTTCTAAAAGAAAGTTAAACTGTTCCTGACCCATGTAGTTAATTTAGTCTTTCCATATTTCTGTAATCTCTTCACACCAGTTGAGGTGCTGCAGGACCCTGGTTTGCTTTGGCTGGTGATCCAGCAGAACTGGGATGTCACATTGGCAGTGACCCACTGGAGTCCCAGGGGATGAGATGCTGGAGGGAGCCTGTGGGGTCTGTGGTCCTTGCAATTTGTGACAAACATCACAGGCAATGAGCTGCTATTACTGGGGATAGCCCTACCCCCCATCATAGTCAACCTGTGAGAAAAGCACATAAGGGGTGAGGAGCAGGTGTCTGGCTCTAAGCGAACTGCATGGGCTCATGCAAACCTGTGGCTCAGGCCCATCCCCTTCAAAGGTGTAATTCCCCTTCTGAGGTGGCTCAGTTTGGCCTCTTTAGATTCATGCATCAAAAGCACAGCTAAGACCAAATATCACCTTTGCTCAGGCTGCACAGGCTACAAAAAATACAGAATGCTTACCCTGGTTTGTTTTGTGTGGATCACATCCTGCTTTCAGTGAGTTTCTGTTAAACATATCAAACACAGTTTGGGGGATTTCCCTTCAGCCTTCACAGCATCCTTCATTTCTTGCCCTCTGGGGTCATCCTGCTGCTCTTGCACTATGGGAACCTAAGAGTTTTGACCAAGTGTTTGTGAAACTCCCTGCACCATAACAAAGCTTTGACAGAGCCTGGACTGATGCTCTGAGCAGGGAGAACCTGAGGGGTCTGCATGAGCACCAAGCCAGCCCAAGGCTGTTGAAGGTGCTGCTGGGAGGAAGGCAAGAGTCCTGCCAGGCTGAGACGCTTTTGAAGGCTGCAGCTTCATCTGATATGATTTCATAAAGCTAACATTTAAGGGTCAGATAATGAGATATGCTGCCTTCAGACATTGCATACACAAACCCAGCCCGCTGCTGAGACAAAAGTGGCTTTAAGCCCCGTCTATCCATCTATCTGATCCATCTGTTTGCCTTTTGCCAGCTGGAATGAAATGTTCTTTTATCTAAAACTATTTCCAGCTATTTCTTCTCTCAGAATCTCCAAAGTGTTTGCATGATTTGAAAGAACTATTTCCAGGATTTTTGGCTGCACAGCATTCAAGGTTTGGATTTTATGACAGGTATTTGAACACATTCCCTTGCTTTTGTAAGGGCTTTTACAGCAGGTCATCATTATGGGAAGGGTGTGCCTCCTGCTCCAAGTATTCACTTTCTCATGTTATTTTTGATACCTCCTTAGCAATTGCAGGTTGGTAGCATATTACTCCTGGCAAGCCAAGTCCAAAGAATGAGCAGGGAAGTTTTGTGTGTGTGATGAGTCTCCAGCTGGAATGGGGAGAGGTTCTGGAGGTGAGAGGTGTCTCATTGTGGCTGCATTGCTTTGGGACTTACTGGGCTCTGGGATTTGCAGATGCCCCATTTGAAAGTACACAGAGACCTCCAGGTGTGAATCCCAGAGCTGCTGCTGAGCTCAATACTGCCCAGGGAATGAGATAGAGAGAATCCTTTTGCTGTTCTTGTGAGCCTGCCACTGAGACATGGGTAGTTTTTTTACCCAGATCAGCTATTTTGAAAAGACATTTTTATTGCTGTGCAGCACATGGTGGGCAGCGATGATTGCTGCGTTTCCTTATGGCAGTACCCAGGCTACTGTATGTTCAGTTTTTCAGGAGTAGCTTTGATAGGTCCAAGTGGGAGGAACTGTGATGTGGATTGTACCTCACTTGTTTCAGGGAACTTGAATAACATGTACTTGTCTGCATACCAAACAGCCACAGTTCCCACTTCCCTGGGTAGCAGCCACATAAGGGAGCAAATCCCGAAGACTGGCCTGTCCCTCATGGTGATGCTGGATGCTGGCATAAAGCAGAGAACTTCAGCTACCTGCTGGAGAAGTGTTTGATGCCAGTCAAAGCTATTGCCTGCTATATATTTCAGCATAAAAAAAAACTTTGTTTTGTTGTGCTTTTTTAATTTTTTTTTTTTTAAGATGTAGCAATTTGTGGCCAAATCACAGGGTCTCAAGAGAACATTCTTGGCTGAAAAAATTACTTCTGAATTTGGCCTAACATAACTTTAAGATAAAAACTTTTATGTAATCACTAATTCACAGTCACAGTTGCTTTGGCTTCTCTCATTATCATTCCTAAGTTATTCTTTTCATGCTGGGAGTTGGATTTTCCTGGCACTGCATCTGTTTTTCAGCAATGTATACACCACAATTGCTGACAACTAGGAGTTGGATCCCATGTTCCTTGACCCTGGCTGCAGCTTGTTTTTTCTGGCACCACTTTAAAGTCTCCCATCTGCACTTGTCTCCTGATGACCAGTGGCGGTCCTTCGGCTGTGTGAGAAGTGCCTGATTTTATCCTGTTGTTCTCGCACTCCTCCAGACCCGTTTCTCGGCCGGGCCATGAGCACAGCCCTCGCCTGTTCCTAGATAGAGCCTTATCAGGGCCAGCCATGGCAATGCTCCCATCCCCTTCCAGCCCTCCCCTGTGCTTGCTGGAAGGCCCATTAGCTCTGTGCGTTTAGCGCAGCAGAAATGCTGCTCTGCTGCTTCTCTGGTTTCTGAGTCCTCTTTGCTTTCCTATAGAAATGTCCCCCTGCCACTTCTGCATCCTGCAGCTGCTGAGAGCCAGAAGGAGAGCTGTGTACTGGTGTCTCTACTTGCCTCTCGTCTCCACTGGACTATTTTCGTTCAAGCCTGGTGCTGCTTGCACCATATCCAGCTTACTCATAAGATGCCGCTGTTCCTCTTAGCAGTATTTAGAATGAGTCCAGCTGTTCTACGCTTGAATTCCTCCTCCTTTGCTTACCAGGAGTATGACTTTTTAAGGGTTGTCTGCTGTTTGGTAACAAGCAAGTGCCCTTGCTCAGCTGGGAGGCTGGGTATTTCTCTGGGCTTACTCTGTAGTTTGATGTGGGCACGGTGTACTTGATAGATTAACAGTGTGTTCATTCCTCCTCCACTGCTTGTCTGGGTTTGTTTATTTCTGTTATTCCTGTTATACTCAGTTTCATTTGTTATTTTTGGCTTTGTTTTCCAGGCCGCTCTCCTTTACTTACTTTCGTTCAGGTTAAAGGAATCCTTTTTTGAGCTTTCTTAGTATTTTGAGGGAAAACTGAGAGTGTTTAGTGCCTTTTAATTGTGCCTCACCAGACAGGGCAGGCAGGAGCTTGCACATACATGTTCCTTCCCTGTCCTCATTCAGATGTCAACTGGCTTTGATCTTCCTATACCTCCCAGCATGTGTTGAAGCTTTACTAGGCACTCAGGGTTTCCATTATCCCCATACCACAGCTGACATGATGTAGCAGTTTTCAGCCATCCCTCTTTTTGCTGTCATCCACTGGCCGCCGCCAGGAAAGCGTTACCCCGGGCTGGGAAATTAGTGGGAATGAGTCCTTCCTGGAGCCCAGCTCCCACCAGCAGCAGCACTGGTGCTTAGGCACGTAGGCCTCCCTCAGTCTGGAGGGGAGCTGTGTCCCAGCCTGGCTGCATTTCATGGAAAGCCATTTTTCAGCTGATTTCCTTTCCTGCCTGCCAGTGCCCCACTGGTTTCCATGGTATTCGTGGTTGTGTAGGGGTGGCAATTTCAGTATCCTGGCAGCCTTCCAGGCTGCCTCTCCATAAAACTCTGTATGGTTTCAAATGTGTATGTATATATATAAGGTTTTTTTCTTATTTTTTCTTCATCCCACAGAGCTGCTGTGTGCTTTTAAGCAGTTAATCTATTCCATCCTTTGCTTATCTCACAGGCACAGTGTGAGGTTGTGCCTGTTCTTGCTGGCAAGTTGCTTTGAGGTTCCTCTGATGAAAGGTTTGCTGTAAAGGCAAAAAGTGATCAGAGCCATGTTATCGCTCTCACTTCCAGGGGTTCATACAGAACATCCTACTGAAAGAATAATACGGTCCCAATGACCACAAGCTGATTCTTGGAGCTGAATTTAAATGGGCTGGCATCCCCATCACTTCCATCCTATCACATAAAGTCTCCTTCCATATCTTCATCCACTTCTGAGAGCTGCTGTGGTCATTGTCGGTGGATGTGAGCTCCCAGCCCAGCCACACATCTGCAACAGCAGTGCAGAAAAACATCAGAAAATCTTTTCTTGTTACAGAGGAGATTCTGTCAATCCTGTTTTGTTTAAAAAACAAAACCAAAACAAGCCAGGGCTTTGCTCTAAGCAATATTTGGAGTGAGCTGAACACACATCTGGTCTCAGCTTCACACAGGCTTTCATAATGGTCTCCAGCCATAATAGTCTCATTTTTTGGAAGCGAGTCATTGCTGCTCTTCGGGTTGAATGAACTCTGATCAGGCGTGGACCTCAATGCGTCAGGGTGAAAAAACACCTCATGTCTGGGCAGTAGGAGGCTGGAGGGGCTGGAGAGGGGGGGTGCTGTGTTTGGATACACACAGAATGGCCTCTGTTACACTTAACTTGAGAAGAGTGATCAAATGGTGACCTTCTTGGCTAAAGATGGCAGGGCTGTGATTTGTGATTTTGGCTGTTGTGGGCTCTGTTTCATCCGATAGGATACATCTGGCAACGCAGGGGAGTACCAGATTGAAGGCCCTCATTGCTGAGATGAGTTTAATGGCCTTGAGTTGAAGGAAGATGGTCCTTGGTCAGCTAAAGGGAAAGGGGCTGTAAACTGCAACATGTATTAACTATTTCTATCTGTAGAAACCACATGAAGAGATAATCCAGTAGTAACAGCTGCCCCTGGAATTATTTGTGCACATGTTTGGCTCCGAAGCTTTTTACCCAGCTGGCTGGAGGTCACAGTGAGTACAGATAAGTATTTGCCAAACGCTAAGGAGAAGACAGGACAAGGTCAGAAGCTCTTCTGGTAGCAAGGCAGAGCATGTTTAGTAAATGCTGCTATCTCCTGAATTGGGGTGAGAGATTTCATCAACAAAGTACGCAGGGGAGCTCTGAATACAAGTGGAGGGCAGGAAGAATATGCTTTACAGCTTTTGGTTAAGCCAAGAGAAACTTGAGACTTGCTGTTTCCTTCTGAGTTGAGGATTATCTGCCAGCCAGTAGGTCCCAGGGACCTACTCCTGCTGATGAGCATTGTGAAACTTCCAAGCCAGTGTCCTTGTCAGTATGGCTCATATCAAAAATCTGAGTTTAGCACCCTCCTTTTTGTTAAATCAAAATGCATTTTCATTTAAATCCATATTCAAACATAAGCCCTCTCCTGTAAGTTTTTCTCTCCTCTTTT
The DNA here is from genome assembly GCA_030060385.1 of Muscicapa striata striata. Taxonomy (NCBI): domain Eukaryota; kingdom Metazoa; phylum Chordata; class Aves; order Passeriformes; family Muscicapidae; genus Muscicapa; species Muscicapa striata. Next base: position 5,028,235 of record JAREIS010000056.1, on the reverse strand, counting down.
CACTCCTCAGATCCTCTCTCTCGTGCCTACAACTTCTTCCCTCTTTCTGTTCAACATTTAGTTCAGGGTCCGTGGTTCTCTTTGCCCTCATTTCACACCCTTCCACCGTTCTGTTGCTAGGAATTTGAGAGCTTCAGCAGTTACAAGAGCAGAGCTATAGGGGTGGTAGTTTTTCCTTTTGCTAAATGCAACTTCTCCAGAGTTGAGGGGATGGTTGAAAGTAAATAAACACAAAAGTGAAACTAGAAAAAATGCTAGAGAAGGGAAACCCTGCTAAGACATTGATTTTACTCAATTCAGAGGGGCATGAAGAAAAGGGAGGAGAAAAAGAAATATGCAAAACATCACCACTATTTTGTGGCAAATGTGGGGGGGAAGAAAAGAAGGAAAAGTGCCTTCAAACTTATGAAATATAAAGCACCTCATGTAGCATCTCTGTGGGATGGTCCTCTCCACTTCTGGTGAGCTTTCATCTGTAGAAAACTACAGACTCTTTACAACAGAGATAAAGGGCAGTTTTTTCTGTAGAAGTCTCTTCTAACTTATCCTTGCATCCTCATTGATGTGTTTGCCTTTTAATCTGAAATTGCAGGGAGAGGCAGAGGTTTTACAGTCTGAGTGCTGCCTGTGCCCCCCAAACCACGCACCCAAGGCTTGCACAGCCCATTTTGAGTTGTAGAAATGGCCTCTGGAGACCTGGCTCTTGTTTGTGAATTAAGGCTTTTAAGGTCTCCACAATTTCAAATGACTGTAGATAGTGCAGGGAACGACTGTGCCCTCAATGTTTCATGGAGGCCCCAGCAAGCAGGACTGATGCTGGTGGCTGGAGTTGGTGTCCTGGCCTCTATCACTTCAAGCAGAGGGCTCCTGATGGATGCTTTGGGGAAGCAGTTAGTTGGGATCATGTTTCCAAATCAGTCTGGGAGAAGCAAGCAGGGTGTGCATAGGTACTGACTCATTTCTTCATATGAAGGAACACTTTCTCAGATAAAAATGTCTCAAAATTGTCAGGCAACAGATGTCATGTTACTGGCAGAAGCAGAAGGGATAGAAATCTCCTGTTTGGTTTAGTAAAAGGTAACAATTTCACTTTTATCTTCTCCCAGGTGATGTTCCCAGAGCTGGCTGCATGCAGGAGAGGAATGCTGGGCAGGCACACTCAGCAGCACCTTTCTCTGGAAGCTATGGCTCTCAGTGGTCAGCCCTCTGACATTGTCCTTACAGTGGAACAAAATCTGAGTTTAAAGGGCTTCAATTCAACTCTGTTTTTACTCTTTTTCACATTTTCAAGAGAAGACAAAACCTGAAGAAGCTCTGCTGTTGGGCTTGTAGTTGATGCCTCCTTTCTCATTGCAAAGGGGAACTGTTGAAAGAAGTCTGAGTAAAAAAATGCTCCCTCCACACTGTCATTCAAAATAACAAGGAAAATGTTGTAGACACCACTTCTGTCCTTCAGATGAGTGCCAGCAATGAGCACAGAGGCTTCCTCTGGACCCTCCACCATGGAAAACTGAGCACAGGTCTATCAGGGCTTTATCAGAGGCTTTCATTTTGTTCTCAGAGGGCATTTTTATTAGCTTCCTAATAGAAGTATTGAGCTGACTGAAGAAATACTTTTAGGTCTAATCTTAATTGTCTGCAAGAAATTAAAGACCAAAAAGGAAAAGGTGGCTTTTGAAAACCAACCTGACTTGCACTGCTATCCTGTGTACTGAGTGATTAAAAACACAACCAATAACAGAAAAAGAAAAAAAAAACCCAACAGCCCAGAAGCAGAAGGCAAAAGGAAGGTAAGAGTAGCAGGAGAGAGTGTTGGAGATTCCGTGAGCTCTGCTGCCAGCCGCCTGTCGTGAGTGTGAGAAGGCTCAGGTGGCTCTCAGGAATGAAACCCTGCAGGTCTGTGGTGATGACATACCCATCTGCTACGGACCAGAAGATGATTCTAACACAGCTCATTACGTTTCTATTTCTGACTATGTCCATTGTTGGATTTAATGAATAAGTGATGTTTTGAACTGATAAAAACCCTGCAGCAAATTTCCCATTTTATGTTGTGATGAACAAGCCAAGAGATTCAGACAAGCTGTAAAAGGCCTTTAACATATGATTTCAGACTTAATTCAAAGTGGGAGGTGCTTCTTAAAGCTAACTTGAAAGTTTCTCTCACCTCCACCCCCAAAGAGGAGATAAGATTTCCACAGACTAAGCAGTGTTATCTCTAAAACAAGGCAGCAACTGCTACCAGCACTGTTGGTAGTTTGTTATCACAGGAAAATATAATGTATTATGAAACATAAAAATGGTGATTAACTATTTCACTGCTAATCCTTCTAGAGACAAAATACTCCCTTTGTTTACCCCACAGTGTGCATGTTCCTCCTCCCTGCATACCCAAGGCTGACCTGTCCCACACCCACCTGCTTATGTTTCCAGGTTTGATCCTCACACTTTGATCATGCAATTATGGGCTCCCCATAGGAAATCACTTGCTACACCAAAATCAGGGAATGTGAGACCAGCCTGAAAAAAAGAAGTGAAACATCAAAATAGATCTTCCTGGGGACTACCAAGGTGCAATTAAAATTGCACAAAAGTGGTGCAATAAATTTTGCATTAAATTTATTAAAAGTCTGCCATCAAAAAGTAAACAAGGTTGCCACAAAACTTCTTTTCTGATTTAGGATGTTGATGTCAATGACTGTCATGACTTCATTGCACGGTATGGTTCACCTTGTAGTAGATTACAAAACAGCCTGGTAGAGCTAGAAAAACTCAGGTCTGAAAACACTTAACTACCTCATACTCATAAATGTTTTTTTCAAAAGCTCAACAGTAGGTGCTCTTTTCTGTGCCTCAGAGACAAAGAAAAATTAAGTCATAACAGCCCTCAGACAGATTTTTATGAGTCTAAAGGCCAAAAGTAATGTCTGGCACAGATTATTTAACTGGACTAAAGGGGGAATTAATTCCCTCTGAGGCAGGGAATTTGATTTACTATTTCCTTACAGCTTTTGGTAGAATTGGGAGCATGAGAGCCTGGTCTGGTATGAGATGCCACAGGAGGTTTTGCCACTCTCACATCTTGGCAGGACAGGCTGACCATTGTGGATAGGGCTTTTCCTGCCTGTCAGAAAGAACAGAAAAAACCAGATTTTACCCCCCAAAGAACTTCTCTGGGATTTTGGTCATGGCTTGGTGTCCCTCTGTCCCTCCTTTGTAGAATCCGTTTTTCCAAGATAATACCAAGCCCTGGGAAAGGCGCAAAACACAACAATAATTCAGACAAGATGAAAGTGCTGCTGGTAGTTTGTAAAAGAGGCTCTGAAGGAGAGGGTGCCTTTCCCTATTCCCAAGGAAACATGTCCATGACTGAAGAAGGTACTTTTGTGTTCAGATTGCTTCTGAATTCTCCAGAGGTTTCATAGTTTTTTCCTTATGAATATGCACCTGCTTCCCTGTAACTGTGGTCTCCCCACAGCCACCTTTCCTACCTTGGCTCCAAGGGGACTTACGGCGGTGTGTTAATGCCACTCTGCAGCACCCAGGATTGGAGACTGATGGGAAAATCTATATAAAACAAGTAACTGAACACTTCCAAAGGTAATGACGTCTGCGTGTGATTACTTGTTTGGCTGCACTGGCTGAAGCTGTAGCTGCTAACTCAGCAGACTGTAAGTAGACACTATTGTCTTTTCAGTGAGTTCTGGCTGCAATTCAGGATGTTAATAATATCTAGAGAGCTATAGGAGGCTTGGATCCCATCTATCAGGAGCCACCTCTCTCTCCACATACAGTTACAGGAGCAAGACTGGGGAGGTGATCTTGCTGACAGTTCCCTAATTTAGCAGTGAGTGGCAGGCATTTGTTGGGGAGATCTGTACCGAGTCCAGTATTTATTAAGCTATCGCTTAGGATCCAGAATGGGTGTATTTATTTGTAGGGAAATCTGTAAAAATCTTGATGGCTGTTCTAACATATGTTTATGCCTCAGAGTCAATGCTAGGGGGATGCTTTCTTTTTAAATTAGGAACAAAATATCCCCTAAAAGCTAAATATCTGGACATGTTGTTATATTCTTTCCCCAACACTTACGGCAGCACTGGGAGAACACCCCAGCCAAGCTGACAGGCAGCCAAATATAATTTATGGCTTGTTTTAAACTGATTTGTTGACTTCATGAAAGGCCTTGTCAAAAAGAACAGTCCCCTGAGTTCTAACGATGATAACAGTTATATTGCATCAGTGCTGAAAAACTCTTGGATAACAGTGAACCTACCCTGAGAAATCATTTTAAAGTGCCTTAACACTGGATTTTCTGAAAAGAAATGAAATTCAAGCTATTGTTTCATAGCCCATTTCAGTTTTCTTCATTCTTTGTTCATCTTATTTTCCACTGATTGGAACACTCTTTTGGTAGCATGAAAATAGTTTCCCTTATTGCAGTTAATTAAAAACAAAGATGTGTGTTGTTTAAAGGAGATGCTGCTAACAAGGCCACGTTAAATTTCTCTTATGTGCAGTGTTGATTTTGCCAGTGATATCAGCGTTTGTGTCTGCATCAGTCTGAGCCAGAGCAGGACACTCCTGAGGCTCCTATCAGCTGCATTTCTCCTCTCTGTGTCTCACTGAAGCAAAGGGCAACCCCCACGTGCTGTTTGTGCCTGTGCCGTTCAGAGCTCCCTCAGCCAAGGGCAGGATACACGTCCCTGCTGTATCTGACCCACATCTTGGGGAACCTCCAGCCACCAGTCCCTGGCTCCTGCCACTGTCTCCTGTCCTCGCCCTGTGACCATGCTGCTGGGGCAGCCTTGCCCTGCTGGCTGTGAGAACAGTGAACACAGCTGCAAAGACCATCTGCTTCCTAAGGTCTTTCCTCCTCTTATTTTTAACAGTCTTATCTGCAGTAAGTTCAATAGTGTTGTTTCATTGGTCAGAGTTCTTCCTGGTGGAAACACAGCACTTCAGTCAAAATATTGTCTTCTGAATCTTGGTAAATTTGATGTGTTTTCTCTTGTCTCTCTCCTACCTTTACCTGAACCTGCACCCCAGATTTACTGTCCTGCAGCTCTGCAAGTTTTCATTATCCTGATTACTTTTCTGTAGGTCTTACTTGGTGTTGCTGACTATTAGGAGAGCAAAATCCTAGCTTACAGATAAAACAGTATCACAGGAAGAATTATAAATATGTTCTTGACCAAGCACACATAACAATGAGCGAGCCTGTGACAGTTTGGATCTCTGGTTTCCTCCCACCACCATGGGAAAAGGAAGCAGTTTCTGTGCTTGGACAGCAGTGGTTGCTTGTCAGCGATCATCTGTGTGGTGAGGCGGGGGTCAGCCCGTTTTTGTAACATTATTGTGGAGAAGAACTCCTAGGATTAATTAATGAGCCCAAACTAGAACCAAGTGAGACCTCTGTCATTTACTTCAGGCTGAGCAGGTTTTCATACACGTCATAAACAATTACAGTAATTTTCTTTTACCATCTAAACAGTGAAAGTGCCGTACAACCCACATGGCAAGCTTCTTGTTTTCTCTGAACAAAGAAGATCTCATTTCTTTTATTGGTAGGTACTGCTGGGCAGAAGGTGTGTGGCATAGTTTGGTGTCTGTGGAACCAGAGAAGAACATTGGATTCTGCTGCTGAAGAAAAAAATGTTCAGTGTTGGGATTTTTTTCTTCTCTTGGAAGTAAAACTGTTCTAGCTGTTGAGGGGGGAGAGTTGGTGTTGGTGTTGCTTCTAAAGGTTATTTCTTGACATTCACATTCCACAAATAACAGGAAGGATACTGTGGTTAACATGTGGTTGTAATTCTGGAAAGTAGCAATACAAATTACAATCTGTGATTCTATATTTTATTGTCTCACCAATATCCATGTTAGATCTGCATAGATTGGAAGTAAAAATATTTTAGGAAACTTTAAAAACATTTTATAACTATCAGTATAAATTCACCTTGACCCTAGGAATGTCAAACTATGACCCTGGCCAAAGCATCACAATGATGAAAATCGTAGTACAATTTATTTAATAATTCTCTTGATGTTCACAGTATCAAGAAATAGATTACATCTATTTTGTCTGTTATGGCTTGTGAAGAAGAATAGGATTATGCAGAAAACTTTTATTGTCACTAAAATTGTAAGTCTGACTTGCAACTACACCACTTTATGTAGTAGCATTCAATATTTTGAAGTGTGAAATTTGACTTCTGAATTTGTATTCCACCCTTGAAACTGTTATAGGAATTTTGGCACAGGGAAGCATTTCCCATAATCAAACCTTTGGTGATGCCCACATATGAAGGTGCCTTCAGTGTGCATGGTATACTTGGGAACCTTTTTTTCTACGCTACAGCCAGTAAAATTTGTTTGAAACAGTCTTGCTAGGCCAGAACATTAGACACTAAGTTCCAGTCACAGTTCTCCCATCAGCTGCTGCCCTCAATTTATCTCTTTTGTCCTGTGCACTATACCAAAGGTTAAAGCATACAAACAGCTGAGTGGGCTCACTTTATCTTTGTTTTGAAATCATAAAATCTCTTTAATTTAAGAGGTAGATAATGGTTTTGCTTGGAAGAGTCAGGTGGCTGAAGCCATGGGAGCTGAGTGGATTTCGGAGTGGATATTAGGATGAAATTCTTCAGAGGAAGGGTGATGAGCTCTTGGAATGGACTGCCCAGGGAGGTGGTGGAGTCACGTCCCTGAGGGTGTTTAAGGATAGACTGGACGCGGTACTCAGTGCCATGGTCTGGCTGCCAGGGTGGTGATCGGTCACAGGCTGGATTCGATATCCCAGAGGTCTTTTCCGGCCTAACTGATCCGTGTTTCTGTGACTTGCCCGGGCTCACCGAGGGACAGCAGTAGGTGGCATGGCCAGCGCTCCTGGAGGAGCTCGCAGGGACAGAGATAACGGGGGCTTGAACCCGAGGACAAGGCCGAAGCTCCGGGGTGTCTGACAGGCAGGCCACCGAGTTCAAACATGACGCAATCTCAGAGACTGCTCAACATTTTTTCTTGTTGTTACAGGCGTTTTTTGTGAATCCTGAGTTCACGCCTCCCCGCTGACAGCCTCTCGCACAGACAGGCTGCATGGCGGGGCCCGCTCGCCGCCTTCCCGGGAACGGCTAGCGGGGCCTTCCCCTTCTCCCGGAGCCGCCCCTCGCTCTCGGCTCCCCTGCCCGGGCGGCGCCCTCGGCCCGCGCCCCCTCCCTCAGCCGGCGGAGCTCCGCCCGGAGCTCCGCTCTGCCTACCTGGAGCCACCTCTATGGTGCGGGGCGGGGCCGGGCGGCGAGGGCGGCGCGGCGGGACGGGCGCCCGGGCCGGCGGCTGCAGCGACTCCCCTTTGTGTCTGGAGCCGCCCGTGCTGTTGGGGCGGGCGGGCGAGAGGGCGCGGGCGGCGGAGCTCCGGCCCTCGCTCGGCTCCCGCCCGCAGCCGGCGGCGGGCAGGGGAAGGAGGCGGAGCGGCCCCTCGCCGGCGAACCCGGCGCGGGGGAGGAAGGTGCTGGCAGCGCGGAGGGGCTGAGCGGAGACCGGCGTGAGGAGGCCGGGCCAGGCTGCCCGGCGCTGTGGAAACTCGGGGCGGGAGGCGGAGGAGGGGAAGGGCCTTCGCCCGCGGAGAGCAGCCGGGTGCGCTCGCAGCTGGAGCCGCCGAGGAGGGGCCTCGCCGCCCCGGGCCCCACCTTTGTCGGGGTGGCCGGGGTGGCGTCGGTGCTGCGGCGGGGGCCGGGGCAGCGCGGAGGAGCCCGCCCGGCGCGGGCGGCAGATGGGCCGGGATGCAGCCGCAGCCCTCGCCGTGAGAGCAGGGGGCCTCGCCGCCGCCTTCCCCGGAGCGTGAGGCAGCGAGGAGGGGCGGCCGGAGGACAGAGATCTTTGCCGGGATGGGACGCGCCGCCGCCGAGAGCCCCTAGCTCGCTCTCCGTGCCCCGGCCAGCGCGCGGGGCCCGCGCTGACTGACACCGCTGCGGGCGCGCCTGGATATGTTCCCTTCCCAACCGGGCGCTTTCTTCGATGTCGTGAAGCTGCGTGGGAAATAGCCCGGTTCCCAGCGGGTCGGGAGCGTGCCGCCGTCCTCCCCGGCGGGGGAGATGCCTCGGGGCTGGGAGGCACAGCCAGGCGCTTCCCCCGTGTCCGCTGAGCGCTGCCGGCTCCCCAGGCATGAAGGCAGGCGGCTGTAATGGAGTAAGAGCGAAGACGGCTCCTCTCATCTGCCATTTGCCCTTCCAGACGGGATTGTAAACCGAGAGAGTTAAGGAAGGCTGTGCGAAAGCAGGAGGAATTTCCTCTCTTCGGGGCTTGGCTTTTTTTTTTTTTTTTTTTTTTACCCTTTTATTTTTCTCCTGCCGGCTCGAACCGTGGCTTGCCCAGGTATGCCTGCCTCACTGCAGCACCTTGTGCTGGTGCTCCTGCTCCTGCTCTCCAGTGCCACCCTGCTGCTCGGCACTGCGGCTGGTGAGTAGCCACTGGGTGGAACGAACTGGCCATTTTGGCAGCGGCAAGGGGGTGGGGTCCGTGCTATTCGGGCACATCTGTGCCTCTTCACGGAGTGGTGTGCATCTATTTCAGCCGCGAAGCCTGATAAAAGTTTTGAAATCCCGATACGTTAAGTGTCTCGGGGAATAAAATCTGCTTTATTGTGTAAATGAGCTCAACCTGCACTCAGTAAGAATGCTTTGCTTAGATCTGCATCTCTTGTCTAATAACTTACTTCAGTTTTGGAAATATATATAATCTTTTTGTTTTGCATACCTCGCCCTTTATAAGGTAATGCAGGAATTTTTAATATATATTTTAATCGTCAGCGGAGCTGTGCCTGTTTTGCTGTGGGATCTTCGGGCACAGCCATTTTTAATTTTATCAGCATCGGTGCTTCTCGGGGCCTTACACATGTGCTGTAGTTTTGTAACAGAATTACTGTAATGTGGGTTTCTTTTTTTCCTTGGAAAGATCTGAAGCAAATATGAAGCTGTTTCTTTTGTCATTTGTGATTATAGAACACAAAAAACCCCACTATTAAGAAATGCTGAAAGGTCTTGAAGGGCAGGCACTCTTTTTTTATAACAAGAAGTTGGAAGCAGAAATGCTAAGAGCATCCTTACTCATAGATTTGGACACTCTAGTCCTATTTTTAATTGTGTTCGGAAGCTCAGTGTTAGATATGCAGGGTGTTGGAAGAGAGATGTGTGTTGGTCTGGCATCCTTTGCTTTTCTGTCACGGTGACAGATTAACATGTTGGAGCCTTCGCGTGTAACCCAGCTTTGTTAGGCAGGAATACCAATTGTTCTTGCAATATGCATTTTCCAGCACTTTTGGAAGACTCCTACGACTTTTCTGTCGTTTTACTGATCGGGGTCCAATCTGCAGTGCTTGCTTTTCTTCGTGTTATTTTGTAATCTGCTGGGTATAGTTCATAAGTAAATCTTCATGGGAAAATTGCTGAATCTTGCTAAGATGACCCAACAAGCTGATGGTAATTTCCGTGTTGTATTTCAGTGAGGTCTTAAAATTAATTAGTCAAAGTTGAAGATACTTGGTGTCATTATTAGGAAGATCCTGTCTAAACACACATGTTTAGGCAGTTTCTACATTGCTCTGACTGGATAGTCCCTGATATTCTTGCTTCTGCTTACTAAGAGGTCTCAGGAAGATTGATAAATGAAAAGCTTGATGTTCCCTATGTCATCGTGACTTTTGACTGCCATTATTTTAGATGGATGTCTGCAGCGTCTCTCTGTGGTCGTTTCTGAGGAGTGTTTTTGGTTTTTTCTCCTTTTTTTCCTGGGTGAAGGGACTTCTGAAGGTCAAAAATCTTGGTATTAAAGCACATATAAATCAAGAATGCTCAGCATTTCAACTTCTTTTTCAAATGTATTTTTTAAAAAAGTGTAGGCTTTTTTTTTTTTTGCCTTTGTGAAAACTTCAGTGAGTTGGTAATTTCTGTGCCCTGATGAAGAAGGGTTACTGAAGGAGCAAGTACAGATTTGTACCAGGCCAAGGGCTGGTCAGGTGCTGTAAGAGCCCATTTGCACTGTTTACCCAATTCACTTCAATTCTGACCTGGCAACAGCATTCCCAGTATTTCAGTTCTGCCTTGTTAAAAGGGTATTAACGATGCCAGCTTGGTTGGTTGTTTTGTGAATAGGAACCTATTTTCCCATTGTGATTTGTTTCTTAATTGTGAAATTTTAACAATGCACATTTTTAAAAAACTCGGTCATAATCCTCTGTAAAAGTAATTACATGGATGATTTGAGCTTTAGTTAAAGAAACTAATGGTTGATTTTAAGTTTACACTGCATTTCAGAAAAAAATGTCTATACATGGGGAAGCTACACTAATGTGTAATTCTGCCCTTTTATGTTCATGAAAGAGCCAACACTCTTTCTTCTCTTCCCCTCCCCCAAAGTATGAACTGTATGCTCCCATCAGAGTGAAAATGCTGCCTTTGTAGCTTTGAAACCCCTATTAATTCTTTCTTCTGATTAGTGGACTGATACTATATCCCAGCAATGTATAGAACTGAGTGCATATAAATGCAAAATCATGACATCACAGGGAAAGTATTTTGATAACAGGTTTTTGAGTTTCTGTCTGGAGGAGAATATCTGGACCTCTCTGGGGAGAGCTCCACAAAGACCTGGGCTTAGTATGCACAGGAAAGGGAAGATAAAAAGATGAATAGAGAAGATGACAAAAAAAAAAAAATTACCATGGGGCTGTAGATGACAGTTTCACTCATAATCTGGAATATGAATGAAGAAAGAATGTGGTTTTTCCTTCCCCTTTGCAACGGAAGATATAATAAAGAACAAGCTCTAGATTTAGAAATATTTGCTGATTATTAGGAGGAAACTATTACTGGCTTCCTCCATAAAGTACAGATCTTGACAATATCTGGTAAGTCTGCATTTAAATAATGTATTAGTCCTTGTAAAGAGAAATGCTTCAGTGAGGACATTTTACTGACAGCAGTCTTGGGTAGAGATTTAAAAAGCAGTGTTGGTTTGCAACACTTCGTTCTTTATTTCTCAAGTTATTTGAAGTACATATTTCTAAATCGTCTGTTTAGAACTATGAGACATATATAAATGTCTTTATATTGTAGAGGATTCTGGTGTGTTAATCAGGAGGGTTTGTGCCTGAAGTGGTGGTTGAGGAACCTTTGAGCTGTTCCCCAGTATTGCGAAAGAATTTTGTTTGGGTGTTGGTAGGGACCAGATATTAAAGATACAATCTTTCCTCATTTCACTTGCTTACGTTCTGTGATATGCAATACTGAACCACTTTTCCTTCTGCATACATGTCCAGTGTAGACAGCCTTCCATTGTCTAATGTATAAATTATTTGCAGAAAGTATAAGGTGAAAATTAAGGCAAACAGAATATCCTTTAATCTTTGGGAGTATTTTCATAATTCTGTATTTATGTAGTTCAACAGGGCTGCAATAATTAAAGTGTGAAAGGAATTGGATAGAGATTGAATTACTATTTTTTAATGATAATTTTAATTATTAATTAAAATGAGTGAATAAAGAATCTTTATCTAATTCTGTCTTACTGGTTAAAGTTACTTTAGTGTCTCAACATAATTTGTTTGAAATGTGAATTGGGTGACACAAGGAAAAATCTCCTTAGGATATTCAACTCAGTTCTTCTAATTCAGTGTTTTGAATTAGTGACTCTTTGCATCTTGCATATGAAACAGTAGGGTTTTTTTAGACTTATCTCCACCCTAATTCCTACTTATTTACTAGAAATAAACTACTAGAGCTACCAGAGCTAGTTTATGATTTTTTCAAATGTAACATAAAAATGCAGTTTATTTTTCTGTTTGTACTGGGAGCCGTCTCAGAAATCTTAGCCTGGGCGATGGAAACCAGGCAGTTGGCTTGAGGAGCACACTGGTATGCCTGATGGATCACCAGAGCACAAGCACAGCCTGGACACCAGGCTGGGGCTTCGTGGGCTGACTGCCTGTGTAAAGAGGTTGTGTACTGTGAAAGCCCAGGGTTCTGCACAGAGCCATTCACCCTGCTGGGAAGAGCCTTTTTTCCATTAGCTGGATCAGCCTGTATGAGCCTCTGTGATATTTCAGCTCAGGTGCTTCCAGTTTCCAAGCAAACTTCAGCACTGGGGTACTGCACTGGGCAGTGTGGGCACAGCCTGTGAGGAACTGGAAGCTGTGCTCATCTGGTGGCCAAGGAACCCAAATTTCAAGCCCTGAGATATTATGCAGATGCCTTGCTCCAGTGTGAATGGTTTTACCCTCAAAAGAACCATGTATAAAAAGTTGGCTCTATTGTCTTTCTATCCTCTGATGAAGGCAGGCCAACCTCCCTTCACCCTGGACAAAGAGGGAAGCAGAACTGTATTTCTTAAAATTATTCTTACAGTGAAGTTTGTTGAAGTAGTTGTTTTGATGGCATCTCCCTAGCACTTATTAAAACTTTCTGTTAAATATATTTTGTTGAACTTACTATAAATTTCTATTTAAAAAAAAAAAAAAGTTGACTTCTATGTTGTTGTTCCCCTTCCTTTTTATATTTCGTTGAGTGTTTATCAGTAGTTTGTATAGTCACTGGCATTGTTTCCTTGGCAGATGCCATCTTCCTCTGCCTTTCTCACCAGAGAGACAAGAAAATTATTTTGGGTTCTTCAGAAATGTTTTATTCCTAACAACAGAGTGCCTGGTACTGGAGCTGCATTGTGTTTGGACTCAGTCTGGCTGTGCTATGAATATGTGCAGTCATTTTCTGGGCAGAATATAACTTTATAGTCAGGGCTGTGAGCTTAGTGTAAAGTTTCATTTGGAACAAAATGTTTATGCCCTGAATAAAACAGGCTGGGTATGATTTAGGTTGGGTAGGACTGGAATCTGTGCATAGCTTACAGGCAGTAACTTTAATTTTATTGAGATTGTAGACTTAGTGGAGCTACTCACTGCTTGATTTTGAATTTAAGAATAAGTGAAATACATGAACTGTTCTCTAAAAGACTAACATTTTAGTATGCAGACTGATTTTCTGCAGTGAGTCTTACAGTGTTTTGTTTTGGGTTTTTTGTGGGGTTTTTTTGGTTGGTTGTTTTTTACTTTTTTGTGGTTTTTGGTGATTTGGTGTTTTTTGGGTTTTTTTCCTGTTTTTCTGAAGCAGAAGTTCTCAGAGCATAAGGCTGGAAGTGATTTCTGTTTCCTCCATGGTCTAGTTGTGTAAGTACAGATAATAACTGTCTGTCTAACATCTCTAAAATCTCCAGTGAAGAGGGATTTCACAGCTTGTCTATGTAGTCTGGCCTGTTACAGTGCTTAATTACCATGTTTTTCATAATGCAACAGTAGTAGATTTTTTTGCCTCTTTTATAATGCAAGATTGTTTAAGATATGCCTTAATTAATATGTGGCAATCCACCTGAAAATGTAGTGTAGAGTACACACACAGGCAATTGCCAGGGAATATCAGTTTGGGTAAGTTCCTGTGTTGAAGCTTAGTGTCTTGGCCTTGGCTTCAGTAATTTGTGATGAAAACCTTAAATTTACCGTCAGTGTTTTAAAATGCAATTTTGCAGTTTTAAAAACCTTTGAAAACTGTGCTCTTCCTAAAATTTTGATTCCTGATGGTGCCTTCCTGACTCAAGATGTCTGTTAATCTGTTAATTGCAGAGCTGGGAGCTGGGCTGAGCAGCCTAGAATCTGATAGGAGAGGTCAGAGGGGGTGTGGTGAGGAGGAGGAAGGGCTAGGACAGGAGAGATTTGAAAGGATGAAGGATTCAGTCTGGTTTGCTGTGGGATGAGAACCAAGGCGTATTAGACAGCCAGACAGAGATAGTGTCTGAACATTTGTCAGACTTGCTAGGAGAATGAGTGGAATGAACCTTTTGCACTGGGAAGAGAGAGAAAGCATAGTCGTAGGTAGCAGTTTTGAAGATTTCTGTTCTTGTGAAAATGAATGAGACACACAGGCATTTAGATGATGCCTTACCCTTCTCTTTTTCCCTCAGTCTTGTAAGTTTGGAAACCACAAGCTTTTGAGTGGTGATGGCATTTTGTTTCAAGTCACTGGGATTTGTCAGTTTTGTCAGTTGCCTTCTTGGGTTTGCATCAAATAATGTGTTTTGTTTTGACCTGTAAATGTATCTACCTTTTGCATCTCTCAGTACTCTGTATTTTCTCTTTGGTTTCTTATTTCTATGAGAGAAGGAAGGACAAATAGGCAGTATGGACACAGAAGACTGTCTTTGACATCTGTGAACCCTTCTATCTCCACCTTTAACTCTGTAATCTGCCAGCCAGTTTCAACCATATGTGAAAGATGAGAAAAGTCTCAAAAGATTAATTTGCTACCATTTTCATGAGAAATTAGGAACTGAATAGAGGAAACAGTTCCAAGGTAGAGATTTTCAAGGGAAAAGAAGAGCATAACTTGGTCCAGGTGATTCTCTTTGCTTAAAACTGGCTGCCCAGTCAGTGCAAGGATGGAAGTATTGGTGCATACTCTGTTCTGGACTATTCCTGTTCACTTGGCATGCTGTAGGAGATCTGGGAGAGAATGAGGGATCCCTTCTGTGGGAGATGTGGGAGTTGGCTAACTGTGGGAGAAGAGTCACATTTCTAGGCAATTAATTTGACAATGTAGTAGCCAATTTTTTGACTGAACTTACAAAACAGTGCCCAGATCACTTTACTTCATGGCTGTTGTCCATTTATGAACTTCACAGTGTTTATGAGTAACTTAAATGATATGCATTGTTTTTCACACTTTTCGAACTGCGTTTAGCTGCTTGTCCTGTGTGTACACTGTAGTTCAGATATCCCACACATCAAGCTTCCTTATGATCATCTTTTCAACAGTGCTGTAAGTCGGGCTTTTCCTGTGGTGCCTTTGAATGTTTTTGTAATGTATTATACTTGATTCAATCTGTGAAGTTAATGAAAACCAGTTTTATTATTTGTTTAAGCAGGAGTCATGGGAAGGTATGTACTATCACCTGGGCTGGAGTAAGTGGCAGACAGTGACACAGGTAGTGATGCAGGAAACGTTGCATTACCTTGCCCACCTGCCACTAACAAGTCAGCACAGTCTTACTATTATGTCCAGCCAAAAGCTGATATATATGCTACCTCTTCTACTATATATCCTTTGACTGTTTTGAGTTGTAAGCAGGATAGATGTAAGAAAAGATGGATGAGAGGCTTTTTTGGGTTTTTTTTTGTAGTGGTGAGATGTCTGTAAGTATGATCGTAGGTCACGTATGTTAATTGGGCTCCTTAGTTTATACATTAGAGAATGCAGCCCTTAATTAATATCAAAGTGTTGGGCGTTGGCAGTGCCATCTCAAGCGTCATTCTTGGCATGAAGTGCACTTCCCTCTGCATAAGTCACAAAGGTCAGGTTCACCTCATGTGAGAAGCTTTAATGTAGTTCAGGGACAAGAACAACTGACTAAACATGCACTACTTCTCTTGCTTTTGCCTTGTGAGACTTCCTCAGTATGGTTTGGTTTCTGTTAAAAATAAAACATTTTATTTCCACAATTAAAGCAGTAGATAGATGGTACAAAACTCCTAGGCCATCATTGTTAAAGTTAATTAGATGTTAATCTTAATTAGATTTTTCTAAGAATTAAAGTTAATCCACAATCCTTTGTTAGGCTTCACAAACTCGTATCAGGAAAAATAGTGGGTTATGATACCATTAAAACTATTTTCTCTGCTAAAGATTATATTAAATAAATGATCTCACAGCAGTATGCTTAGTTATCCACTGTAAAAAATGCTTGCTCTTGTTAATGATGGAGTGGTTCTGTTGTAGGTAGTTTGTTGCTGAATGTACTTGAAAATTGGTGCTTCCTTCTGATGCTGTCCTTCAGAGAGGTCAGTAAAGCTGATTTCTTCTGGGGGACTTAGTCTTCTTATACCCTCCAAGCTGCAAAAATCTCAGTGTGGACATACTTTAAGCAGAAGATAATGTGCTGTATGCTGTGGGTTTTTGTCAGTCTTTTTATTTGCTTAAAACCTAAACACTAGAAATTGTTTTTCTATACTTATTTATAGAGAAGGGACTTAACTGAAAAGTCTAAAATGTTTTAAAATTATTACCAGTTCTTAAAAATAAAATTTTATTGTATTTGCCTATATATGTAAAACCAATTTAGTAAGGTGAAGAAGACTAAGGTTGTAGTAGGAAAATTGTAGCAGCTGTCCTTCTAGTTAGGTAGTGGCACTGCCATATATATGCAAAGCAGGCACTTAGCCCAAGAAGCAGCGTTCTGTATTAAAATAATTTCAGTTGCAATCAGAGAAGGATAAAAGGAACCCTGTAATGAAGTTCGTCTGGATGCCACCACGGTGTGGGTTTCTTATGTTTTCATGTTTGCAGTTCCTTTCCTTTATTTCTGGCTGCCGTGGCCCGGGCCGGGAGCTGCAGCTGGCAGGACCGAAATACCGGGCAGTGCGAGCCGGGCCCGGCTGGGCAGGGTAACCCGAGCCCGGGCACACGCTGCTGCTCCCTGCTATTGCACAGCCACTCGGAGAGTGGAAGAACTCGTTCCAGCCTCTGTGCTATTCTTACTCGGCTCTGCAGGCAGGGATGAATGACTCAGTGAATTTAAATGAGAGAAAAAAGATGGGGAAGCAGTAGGAAAAATCGTTCCTCATGCCCACTGCGGCAGTATTTGGATCTCTCTACATTTTTTTAATGTAGAAAATATGAAAATTCTCAGTTCTGATGTGCACGACATAGATGCAGTGAAGATGTAGAACATACATGTATATATGGGTGTGTGTGTGTCTGTATATATCCTTATATACTCAGTATGTTACCAAAATTCCAGCCTACCAGCATGCTCTACTGCTTAAACCTAATATTTTAATATCAGCAGATTTGCTGTTTGCATGGTGTTCTTCATTTTCAAAAAGTCCTCATAAATGGCTTATTTTGCATGATGGGTAAACTTTACACTTATTAATTACATCCAGATTCTATCAGGACCTGTTAAATAATTTCTCTTTTAGTTATGCTAGGGTGAATCTGACCTAATTAAATTTTAGTTAAATTTAATCTCTAGTAGGTAATGCTGTTGCAGCAGAACACAGTTATTTGGTCACAGTTGTTTCTCATTGTTTTAGTAAAGAATTTTAAATCTAGTAAATATTTTTCCTGATTTTTTCCATACAGACTTAGAAATATCTAAAGTGGCAAATAGAGAGAGTTTCTTACTTTTATTGTTTCCTGTCAGAGAAGTAGTACCATTAAGGAAACTGTCAAGCAAATTTAGCTTCTCTTGTTTTAAGAAATTCTGGGATAGAATGTTTGTGTGCAAAACAGATAACCCTCTAATTATCATTTCACTAATCTTTATGTTGACTGTATAGCAACGTAAAACTGAAGATGTGGCCTTTGGGCACAGGAATACACAGTCCTAATATGACATCATATAGTAAATTAATTTTTAAAAATTGAGAGAAGGGGGATTTGTTTCAAGTAAGGAAGACTAGTGATACAGTAATAATACAATGACTCAAACAACTTAGTGGTTTCACTTTGAGAATGTAAGAATATTTTCTTCTCCTTTTGGAATGTGCAAGGGAAAAATGAAAACCAGTGAGGTCCTAAGACACTTGAATAAGAAGTGGTGCCATAATATGTGAGGCTGATAAGAATATTGTGAGCAGAAGTTGCTTCACTGAGGAAGTCTAGAGGCATTTAAGAGGGAATGTGTGGAAAGGGATGTTGAATTGAGTTCTGTTGAGGAATGGAAGAGTTAGATGTGGAAACAACTATTCAGATGTTATGTACTTTGAAGCAGTCATCAAAACAAAGTCTTTCATCTTGAAGAAGTGAAGGTCTGCAGAAGATAGCAAATATTGTCAAAGTGATATCATGGCCAGCAATTTGATTTTCTTGACCGGTTTTGGAAAAGTGGGAGAAGGGTTAGTAACAAAAGAGCTGAGCTGAGAACATAATAAGGCATGCAGAAAAATAAAGAATGGGCTTTTAATCTGGTATAAACAAAACTAGGAACAGACTTGGAGATCCAGTAACGGGGGAAGAAGATAGGTGGGGGAAAAAAGCACTCTGCAGTTAATTAAGGTTCTCATTAAACACCCGGAGACCTACTGTGAAGAAGAGTGAATTGTGTGTAGCACCAGGGCAATGTGCATTATCCCCTTACTCCTGGATGCCCTGTTTCAGAACAAAGCTTGCACTAGCTGAGGGAGAGAGCATTTGAAATTGCCAGTAAATCCAGAATGTGCCCTAGAATTCTGTCTGAGCTGCACTGTGTGTAGCCAATGGTTATGGTAATAGCAACAAGAGGTTTTTGTTTGAACTGTTAAGAAACAGATGAAAAACAAAATTTTTACTTTAAAAATTTTTAAAAAGTTTTTATGTGGCATATAATGCAAAACTTAACAAAGCCTTTTTACAGAGAGCTTGAATAATCCACAGTTGTACTAACTGAAATAAGAATTTGCTAAAAATCTCAACCTTTTTGATGACTTTGTCTTTTTTGTTATGATTAATCTTCCATAAATTTGTTGTTATATCTTTGTGATATCCAGTGCTTAATTTAAATGATTGAATGGCTGTGGAGTTTTACATACAGTACCTATGCTTTAGTGTTGCTTTACTACAGCAAGATGAGATATGGCTTCTCTTTAGTGCTGGTTTCATGTATTTGTTGTGCATATGGTATCTCTAATGCCAAGTTGAAATCTTAAAATGTAGTTAAGTCCATAGTTCTCAGATATCAGAATTCAACATACATTTAACAACACTGTTGTATATCACTTCCAGTCTTCCTGCAATATGTTCATACATCTCATGCAAAAGAAAAACCCAAAGACATCAACAGCCTTTAGACAGGCTTCTAATTGAACATAAATCAAGATAATTCTACATATTGGACTTCTTTACTGTATCAACTAACTTGTCTTCTGTATCTGATTGCTGAGGGGAAAATGAAAATTTATGTGAATGTTCTGTATTTAAGGGGAAATTTAAATAAGTCACTTTTTCTGTGCTGATGTGAACAGTTCTGAACCTCTCACTGTTGCTTTTTTCATGTTTTTGTGTCCATGCTATAAGCTTAAACCCAGAATCACTTTGAGACAATGAAGTCCAGTCCAGTTATATTCTATTTCCAGATGCTTATTATGCAAGATGCTAGTGTAATCCCACAAGCCTTTTTAGTATTCCCGTGTTCTGAGTACTTTATTCATTTGTACACATTTATAGTTAGTTCTTTGAACTTGACAGAGGTTTTGGAGATCAGGCATTTTAGTGAGACTGCCAGGAAATACTGAGAAGTAAGCCTATTGCAATATCCTGGCTTCCCCAGATAAAACTAGACATCCTGGCTGGATGTTTACCAGTGTTATTACAGAAGAAGGTATTTGTGTCTTGATTCTTTCCTAGATTTGTCCATCCTTCTCCACCCTCTCTTTTGTTATTCTTTTTAGGATGGTTAGAATAAGCATGTCATGAATTTACTTTTGTGTTACCGACATGTGCTTTCAACATGTAACTGCAATCGACCAGTTTAAAATCTAGGAATGCCACAAACAGTTATTACATTTAGCTGAAATATTTAATAGCACAGGAGGATGACGTATGCGATGGAATCCGATAGTAAATTCCTGTGTGCCAATTACATAAAGCAGTTCGTTTCAGTGCTGAATTGATAACACTGAAGCTTGCTTCACTTCCCTGAGGTGTGGGAATACGAGGTGCAGAGGTAACTGCATTCCATCCAGTCTCAGTCTAGACAGGCACAAGAGCATCATTCATCCTGTAGCAAACAAGGCAGGCTAATCACCTTCTTAAAAGTGACCTTACAGCTGAAGAATGTGCTGTGGAGGGCACACAGAAAGACAAGTCCAGAGCTCAGTGCCATCTCCAGCAGCACAGGTCCTGGAGTTAAGGGTCTCACCTGAAAGGATGCCATGGGAATTGTAGAATGCTGGTTCCTCCTCTTTTTATAGGGGTGGTGGTTTTTGAAAGAAATGGTTTAATGGATTACTATACAGTTAATTATGTTTGATTGAAGGAAAAGCTTATTGCCTAGTTGAGGTGGGAGGAAGCTTCAAGTGCACTTTTATAGCAATAAGTATTAGGAAGCTCTAGTAGAAACTCATCTCCCTTTCATTGAAGAGTAACAGAGTAAGATTTCACTTTTTCAAACAGCATTTACAGGAAAAGGGCTTTTTATTGTGTTTTATTTATGAAAGTGCATGAGGTCTACTTCTAAGACATAGCAAAATTAAGAGGTAAGTGTGATACAGCACAAAGTGAGCCCTGTTGAAATATTTCTGCTGGATTTGGTAGCCTTATCTCTACATAGACACTACCAGAATTAGTTGGAGAGGACTTAGGAATGGAAAAATGTGGGAGCTATTGAGGAAAGTGTGGAAAGCTATTTTCAAGTTTTCTTGGTTATGTGAAAATGAACAGTTAATAGCAGATGTACCTAATAGCACAGGAGGCACAGAGAGTGAGATTCACCATCACAGCTTGAGGATAATTGTTAGAGCTCTAAACAAAGAGATGTAAAGGAAGAGGATGAGTTCAGATGGAAACTAGTTTGCCAACTGCTGTGCTTTGATTGACTCTGTGCATGTTCCTAACCTGTGGTAACTGTTGAGATAGTTCTTGGAAAAAAGTTGTGAGTATGATGTTAGCAGATGTTAACTTGCTGTAGGATAAATTTAGTAAATTAACGCAGTAATTTAATATTTTATGTTATCTGGCTTTGTGGACATCCTTCCTTCTCCCTTGTCAATTGTTCTTCTTGAGCAGGAGATCATAATCCTGCAAATTAAGATCTAAGTAGAGCATTTAAAGAAGGGAAGATGAAAATGTTCTTAGCAGAGAACGAACACAGTTCTGTAGTTTTGTTTCTGCGCACAAAATCAAAATGACCTAAAACAGAGCATTATAAATAAATATGAAATTAGTCATATAAACCCTTAAACTATCATTATAGCAACTATCTGACCTTAATTCAGATGCTTTGTGCATAGCTATGATGGTTTTTATGAGGTATTTTTCTTTGCAGGGTATTTGCCTCATTTGGTGAAAAAGGAGTAATTTCAAGACCTTGCAGAGAATAGACTTTCACAGTTGCACACTCTCCTGCTTTTCTCTTCCCCATAGATGTTATATCCCCCAGTTCAGAGATGATTCTTTGTGTGTGCTGCTTTCTTGATACTATCTCTTCTTAAATTTCACTTACTGCCCTTATTTCAGTTATGGTAGAAAGTAATTTTTATTTCTACTTGAACATTGCTGTTTTATGCATTTTTTCTCTTTAATGAAAAGAAATGAATTGTATCATGTTGCTAAAAAGAGATCTTCGATAAGTGCTCGGATCAACTGGGGTACATAAAGGAAGTGCAAGAGACTGAAGTTTATTCTTCCCTAGAGGAATGCTTAGCTTCCCTGACTCTTCTGGTATGCTTTCAAAAAGTAAGGCTCCTTTAGTTTTCAACTTTCATTGTCTTGCAGAACACAAACTCTGAGACTTAATTGACAGATCCACTGTGGATGTATAATTTGTCCTGGGAGAGATGCTGTGGAGTGAGATTAGAGGCAGTGTAGGACAATCATGGCCTACCTAAACTTGGCTCAGTATAGCCCACAAGAGGTGGCTCATCTACTGAACTTCTTTTAAACATGCTTGAGCTTGAGTGAATAATTAAGGAAGTGATTTCAGATATATATTTAAATAATGCTTTCAGAAGAATCATAAGAAGCTTTGGTTAAGATCTGGGGAGAGGAGGCAGGTAAGGTAAAATTGTGCGAAGGGCTATTCCAATCCACAGGGAATAATATACAAGTTCCATGCCACAGGTTTCCAAACTGTTTTTCCTATGGTGCATTTTTTAAAAGATTCCAGGACTTTTGAGGGGCAAGCTGATAATATAATTTGTCAGTCAGCAGACAAAACCCAAAGTTATTCTCAGCATTGTCAACTCCTGTGTGGCAGGGGAAGGTGGGTGTGACAGTTCAAAAAGAAAATGTTCATGCTCTCTTGGAGATCTGTATCTAGTCATTAGTGTGATAGCGGATACCTTGTAGTTCGGCTAGATTTATTTTGAATTCTCATCTTTGTGTTGGAATTGTATTGTGCTGGACTGATGAGATCAGTCTTTGGAAGTTAGCTTAGAACTGCTGTAGCCTTTGCTTGCTCTGCCCTTCCTATCCTTCCGGTTTTTATTCACCAAATGTATACAAATGTGAACACAAATACTGTCTTCATCTCAAATGTCTCCATCTGAGGACAAAGACAGAGTTCCTTTCTCATGTCCCATACTTGGCATATGGTAGCTTTTATCTAGTTCTGTTAAGGACTGCAGAAGACTTGTTCTAGCAGAAGACTTTTTCTAGCAGATGGAAATATGCCTCTCACAGCTTTAAAATAAACAAAATTCAATGAGAGTCAGAGTTATCTCAGATTTCGGCAAAGGTACTCCAAGAGAGAAGCTTTTAAATTCCTCTTCCACATTTGGTGGTCCACCAAATGTTTGCTTTTGGCCATCAGGAGCTGACAATTCATGCAGTACTGTCTGTCTCTACAGATTCCTGTACTTGAGTTTAATTGTCCCAAGTGCAAATGATCACACCAAGTGGCAGTGCTTGAGCAGCACAATCAGAATCTGTTTGTGTGAGGTCTGCATCCCCTTTCACACTTACTTGCACACCAGCAGCTTAAATCTGGATCCCCTGGCTGGCCTCAGGGCTCTACCTAATTCAGGCTTGCTATTTCTGTGTGGAACAGAAATAGATGCACTCAGAGGTAAAGTTGCCTGCTGCCCTTCAGGGCAGAAGTTGGTTTGGAAACAGTATTTGGCTGTTGCTTTGAACCTGGGACAGTATTGAAGACAGTGAATAGTTGCAAGCTGCAACCCCTGATATTTTGTAAAAACAGCTGAGAGAAAAGGAAATAGTAGTTAGGGCTGTGTAAGATGAAGAAAGGAAATGGGAGCCTCCCTTAAGTGCAGCCACTAAGAAGGATAGTTAAAAATAGCTGCTTTTCCCCTCTAAACAATTGTCTAAGTTGCCATAAATCTTGTTTTTTCCTGGGACTTGGAGACAAGCCTCATTCCCTGGGTGTTCTGTTCTGAAACACCAGTTGTGTTTTGAGAACTTGCTCTGCGCACATTGATTATTGCAGTACAGATGTTTAAAGGGAAAAAACAAACATCGAGGCACAACTGTGGTTGTAATGAGCAAGGGCATGACAGTGCTTAAAAATATATAGACAGTGGATGGGAGGAGGACCACAGTGAGATGAACTATCTTGCTGTTTCTTAATGTGCCACCAGCAAAGAGGAACAGGTACCTGGTTTGCTGCCACTGAGTGCATTGTCACCCACTTCACTATCCATTTGTTACAATCCCAAACTGATGGATTTGTTGAGATTTATGATGGTAGAAAGCTGGTTGTGATAGCTTTGTACTAAGTAAAGCTGCTGTCAGAGAGAAAAGTTATAAAAAGTGGCGGCTTTATTGCAAAACATACAACTATTAGAAACATCAATTTTAAAAGGAAATTTTGGTTTTGGAAGGTTTAGAAAAATAATTTATTACTTTCTCGCTAATGTTAACTTCTGTGTTTCAGTTTTATACAAAATGTTCAAAAGAGAAAATGCTGTCAAATATATTTTGGAGTGTTTTACTGTGTCTTACCCTATTGCAGTTTGAATTCTGATTAGTTAAACTGCTTTTTCAATAATCATTCCTGACCACTAAATTTCTTCAACTTGTTATGCCAAGCGGGCCACTAATTCCAAATATCTGTAGTTTTGCATCATCCTTTCATCTCTTGGTCTTTTTGATTGAGCTGCTTCTGAGGTGTTTAATAAAACAGCAAAGAAACAGATGACTAAAAAGGTAGTGTGTACAATTGCCCAACTATTTAAATATATTTTAATGACTCTGCAAAAAGTGTTTATTTGGTAGACACATGGTGGATGTTCCTTATTTTAGATGAAAGTGAATTTCTAATCTTAAGCTGCATCTAAATTAGCAGTTCCAAGTGTCTGTACTCTGACATGCTTTCACTGCTTTTCTTAGAAGCAGCAGGAAACTAGAATGTTCCCTGTGTAACTCATTTGCTTCCTTGTCTTCTGACAGTGAAGCTAGTGGTGGTTTTATATTGTAAGAAAAGAACAAATTGTAGAGACGTGAACACATTGCTAGAATTTCAGTTTTTTCATATTTGTGTATTTCCTTTGATTTTTTTCACTTTTGTTTCACTCTTCTGCCCAGTGTTCTTCAAGTTCTGCCTGTATAGAAGAGAGGAGGCAATTTGAGCCGTAGCATTATCCACTTAGGTTGCTGGAATGCTTTGGTGTCTAATGCTAGTACATGTAGAATTATTCTGAGTCCTGCTTTCTCTGTAGATACCAAGAAACTCCTAGACCCAAAGGACATTTAAATGAACATATGAAACCCTAAGAGTGTTTTCATTTAACCTTTTCTGAAGCTATTAATTTTTCACATCTCAAGTAGTGTGAGGGAGTCCAGTGGGCTACTGTCTGGAGAATCAAGAAAAATAGATTATATGGATTTACTCAGATACTGCCAATTTCTCAGTGCAGTTTGGTGAATTTTAAGGTACACATACTATGGTGAAACTTTAATGTAGTTGTGCCTATTTTTTTCTTGTAATCATTTGACTTCCAATCCCTTCCTATTTGTAATAGCCCTTATTTTTGCTAATAGTGAGCTTTATAATTTTTCTTAAGTCTTTTTGCATGTGAGAGAGAGCAAGCTCAGGATGATTATGGTCTTAATTAAAATTACTGCCTTTGGAATTGGGAGACAACATTTTAAGTCACCTTTGGACAACTTGAACTTTGAGCATCCAAATTCCAAAATGTACAATGTAGTGTTATTAGATTATTGAATTAAAATGCTCTAGTTGCCAAACTTTACATTATTATGGTCATATTAAAACCATTATGAAAGTGGACATGGACACTGAGCTATAGTTTCTTTACTGTGGGACAAATATTCTAATTAAGTGCAGATCTCAAATTATATTAATGAAAAAGTACAGTGTAATTAAAAGTATGACAATCTGTTGTGGTATACAGATGAAAGTGTGGTAGAGTATTGGTTAATAGATGGAAAGATAAGACATCTCTGACAGAAAAGTTTATTTCAATGATTTACTACTCGGAAGCACATGAAAATTGAGTGAGGTGCAAGAAGTCCATATGAAAATGTGCTGATGACATAATTTGAGATGAACTTTTTTCTGTCTTGATTTTCCCCTGTGACTGAATGGGTGAAGCACCAGGTAGGCACTAGGCTAGTGTGAAGAATTAATCCTCTTCACAAGGGCCATGGAATAAAGATCTATTTAAGCATGTGGGAAAAAAAAAAAACATATTTGAGTTAGTCACCAGAAAAGACTCGACAGAGAGGAATTATTCTTTGCTTAAAGTCTTTGTAGATTCCTTAGTAAATAAGCTAAGGAGTAGATTTTTGATGATGACACATACACACAGTTTGTACATAATTATCTGTCTCTGCTATAGCATGAACGTGTTCCTTCTTTCAGGTCTGTAGTATGTAGTCTTGTTGGTACTAAACAGGGATCTGCAGCAAACCAATTAAAAATACATGGTATCTTAAAATTTTTATTTGTTGATGTAATTCCCTAAATCATACGGAATACAAATATGCAGTCTTGCCTCCAGATACCCCAGTGAGAGCTTTCTGCTGTAAGGTTATGGAAGAAATTAATTTAAAAAGAAAAAAAAAACCAGCCACAAACTCAAAACTTCATATAGTGAAAACAAGATATTATTAGAAAGATCTCTTGTTGTATGCTTTGAAGGGAGCAGTTTATTTCCTGCTGTTTGCTACAAAAATATTTTTCTCCTAAGCACAACATTGTGACCAGAATCATAGAATGAGTACCAGGGGCCTAGAGGGTGAGCAGGGGAAGGGAAGAATAAAAAGCTGCTTCTAAGCAGAGTTGCTGTTTATTGGAGACCATAAGCATTTCCAGTCTTTCTTTTCTCTGTTGCAGCTGCATCTTCTCTCTGGCTTTTGGTCTTTTCATTTGGTTTTGACCTCCTTTGCCTTTGTCTGCTTTTCTGAGCAGCTGGTTTTTCCACTGACCTGTGTTCTGCCTTTTCACTGTTCTTCACACACCAGCTTTCTTCATATTCTTGGAGATTTGCTTCTATTTTGTGTGTTTCCCTGGGAAAAGCAAGATTAGAAGACAGAGTCATGCTTTTAGTTCCATCTTTACCAGAGTAGGTTCTTGACTGCTGGATGAGGAGCTGAAGTTCACCTCAGCTTATTCATAAAGCACCAGATTTTTCCCTGTCCATGGAAGCAGCGTGTGCAACAATCCCATGTCCTAGAGAGACTGTAGAGCATGTCCAGTGCTGCTGGGCTGTGAAAAATTGAGTTTCCAAACTAACAACCTCTTCTGAAGTTTTTCAGAGGCCTATAATTTTGGTACTTTGTCAAGAAAATGAGCAATCCTCTCTCTGTTCCCCTTCCACTTCCCCACAAGAAAAAAAAAAAGCTCGCCGCAAACCAACCAGGAGCCACACCCTTAGTACGAGGCAGCCCGTCTGCCACAGCTTAAATTCAGCTTCTTCCACTTTTAGAATTCGTCAACAGAGTACTTAAAAAAAGTATTTTAATATGGACTTCACAACCTATTTTTTTCTAGTCTTACTGCAGGAATGACAACACCATTTTAACAGAGTCTGTTTTTAACTTCTAGGTAAGAAAGTAGAAAAGTGCTTGCTGTATGAAATCTGTGACCTCACTGATAGTTTGGCAAATGTCTTAAGCAACTGAAAATGGAGTTCTTCTAAGATGTGTCAGATCCTTAATTACAGGCAGGATTCCAGGCTGGGTTATAATAAATGTAATTACTCGCTCCCCTCTCAATTTAAATTAAAAGTAAGTAAATATAAATAATGTCAACCCAACTGTCCCTCAATGCTGTCCTCAATTGGCTAACATTAAAAAGGTGGCTAACAGTGCAATTAGTTTTTAGAAGAGGTCCCTAAAACTTGAATTTCAGGTTATGTATATAAGCATACTGGGGTGAAATAATGTGAAGATAAATGAGAACAGGAGTACTTGTTGTGGTGGTTGGTTTAACAAAACCAAATAATGATAAAAAGCCAATGACAAAATAAACGTAATGTGTTAATGTAAATATTTGCAATAACCTATTTGACCTGAATTACGATTGTCTTCCACTGTTTTGCAATTTTGATGAAAACTTTCCTTCTGCATGAATTTGTCTCGTAACATTATTAAAAAAATTTTTAAAATACCAGTTCAGTACTCAGTAGTTTCGTGGAGTTTGCATGGAGAAATCTGTAACTACTAGCAGAAGTTTTTGAAGAAGACAGGCAAGTACTCCATAATCTAGTGTTGGATTATTGACATCACTGCTATTCTGCAGCTTGTCCCCACTCCTGGTGCTTCTCAAACAAGGTACCATCTGTGGACGACAGTATTCTACTGACTGCTCAAGCTTGTTTTCTGCTCTGTAAGCAGAAGAATGTGTATTCAGGTGAGTGTTTTTAATGGACCTATTCACAAGAGCATGAAACTCTCAGAGCTGCACATGCTCCAGTTTTTACAGTCAGGCTTTCAAATAACAAAGCCTTGTATCCCACTGGAGATAAATTTTTGTGTTCTGTCTCTTGGACAGTCCCAGTGGCATAAACTGTGTCTGACAACTAGTTTTATGTATGAAAGATTGTTCTAAAGGGCTTTACAGGAGAAGTAAATGTCGTGGTCCCTCTTGTGAAGACAGTGTTGTAATGGCTGTCGGGTGAAGGTGTGCAGCTGCCTGGTGTGGGTGAGGTACCTTATCACACTCTCCATATTTTTGAGAGCCTGCATGAGAGGCAGTATGGTATTATAATGGGGCCAGCAAGAGGTTTGATGTTTCTTAATTGACTCAGATTTTTCTGTGGCCATGAGATGTGTTGAATGTTAAAAGGAATATGAGAGACTGGCTGAAAGGTATAGGGCAGAAATCAGTATAGAGTACCTCTTCCTTTTGTGTACACCAGGTGAAGCTTACAAGGGCTATGTTGAAGTAGTTCCCCTTCTTGGAGGGAATTTTCCATCCCCATCTTGATGAAAGATATTGGGTGGTTCCTGCAGCAAGGAAGGACTGCTCCAGGTCTGCCAGGCATTGCAATTGATAGGGCACTGGCTGTTGTGGGATTCTGATAAGTGCGTGTTTTGACACTTGTGTTTTAAATTCCCCAGTGCTCCAGTTCCAGTCAGTGCTTATGATGAAATCATGTAACCAGTAAATTATTTACAGAGGCAGGGCCTCATTGGCAGAGGTGCCCTCATTGTGAAGTGAGAGCTCCCTAAAGCAGTGAAACAATAGCAAGTAGAATTGGAGCAGAATTTAAATGAAGTAAAGATTTTCTGGCAGCCAGTCAGAAGGTCAGATCGGGCTTTCTGAAGTACTGGCTGGGTTTGTCTCTGTAATCTGATACTGCAGCCCTGGAAATTTGTAGAGCTTTCTGGTTTTGTTTATAAGGTAACTAAAATGTGTGTTTGTCATAGCAACTTCAAATAAGCTACTATGGCTTTCCTTATCAAGTAAGAGATTCAGAGATCCTCTTCTCTGGCTGGGGAGACAAGGTCACTTCAGTTCAGGCTTGTTGAGAAGAGCATGCTGACCACTCTTGGCATGGCAGAAATAGTATATCTAAAACAACAGCAACAAAACTACACTACTTTTTCTCTACTTCCAAACTTACTTCCACCTTCCACATCCCAGGTAAAAACCTGACTGAGAACAGACTTGTTAGCAGATGATAAACTCCTGTTGTGAACATCCAGTGTGGACTACACAGTGCACCACAGCTAGAAGATACTTCAAATCCTTTCAGCTGCAGGTAGTCATATGGTGGGGTGCATTTTGCATTTCAGTGGTTTGGAAATGCAGTTTGTGTCACTGATGGTCTTGGAGCAGGTAGGACAAAGTGAAAACTTCAGGACTGGTATGTAAGCTAGGCAGCTGGAAGCAAGGGGTAATAGTCACTTGTCATTAATTTGATGCAGAGTGGTGCTTGCCAGCGTCAGTGAATTGGGATTTGCAAATGGTGCTACAGCACCACCATTCATACAATTTTTGGTTTTATGAGCAGTTTGTTACCTTGAAAATAGGTAACCCATGAGATAAGTTATTATGTTCTAAAATGTTTAATTCAATATTCTAGCTGCCCTTTTATGTAGGTAGTTTTATCAAGAAATACATTTCTGTCTGCCTTATCCCTTCCCCTGCCACCTTTCTTTTCTTCTTTTTCATTTCAGGGCAAACAGAAGTAACTTCTCTGTGGGGATGGTGTTTAATGTGTTTTTAAAGATGATGTATAAATTTGTAGCTATGAATGCCGAATTTGGGGTTTGCATGGTATTGCTTTTGAAGAAGTGTCTGCAATTAACAGGAGTTGAGGTTTGGTGAGCGAGTGCCCTTTGAGGTAGGGAGAGGCAAAGGGGTACTTAGAGTTCTTTACTTACTTATGTCCCATATGTCTCATTCTGGCAAGAGCCTTCAGGAACTAGGCAGGAGACTGAGGCTTCTGGAGCTAATGATTTAGTCATCCTTCTACAGCAGCAATCCATTAGGAAATCTCTCTCAGCTTCTCTCCTGACCCTAGCAATGTCGTCCTTCCTCTCTCTTGTACTCATCTGGAACCCCTCATTAAGCAGCTTTAGGTCTCTAACTGGCAGAATTTTAAGCAGTGTTTTTGTGGGGCTACTGACCTAGTTTTCTGCCAGACTGGTGAGTTACAGCAGCTCGTGGGGCTCCTGCTGTGGGTCAGCTCCAACACTTGTTAAATGGTGGGAGTGTGCAGTGCTTTTGTACCCTGCTTTGAAATTTTCAATGTTTCTGGCAATTATTCTGAGAAAGAAATTTAGCTCTGCCTGCTCACGATTTATTCAGGAATTTAGGGCTGTTAGATGGTGAAACACAATCTGTTATGTACTTAGATTCTCTGAGTGGCTGGGTTTCTTAATAACATGCATCTATATCCTATTGTGAATGTAAATTTGAAGAGCCTGTGACACTTCCCTCTGGTGCAAAATGGTCTGTATTTCTTCTTTTATGTTACTGGAGCAAGGTTTCATAGCTAGCTATCTGAGCTTACCCTTTAAACGTACATCAGACTGATAACATAATTCATGTCTGTTGGTGCAGCAGGACTCTTCTGCTAGGAGATGAATGATTGAAACAACATGAAATATAATGTCACAGCAACACTTCAAATGTGAAATTTGCTTTAGAATTCTGTAGAATAATACAGTATTTATGTGCTGTACAAAATGGTTTATAGGGTGTAAGCGGTTAAAAGAAATGCTTCATTATGAAAGATCTGGGTGATTAACTAGTGAAGTTCTTTAGATACAAAGTTTTAAGACTCTGTTTCTGTGTATTTTTCTTCTAACAGCAAATCTTTGAACTTTTTTCACCTACAGATAGATTGACCTACCTTCCAGGCTGAAAGGCTTGGAAGCTATTTGCCTGCTTATCTTTCCTCATTTTAGTAGCCATTTACATTAAGGAGATTGAAAAGATGTTCTGAGAAATCAAACACCTTCTTATCTTCCATTATTATCAAAGTTCATTCTCATAAAACTAATTTAAGGTCATTTTTGTTGTGATGCAGTGCAGCTGTCTTGCATGGTTAATCTGTCTTTATACATCATCTCTCCGTGAAACACTCCCTCTTCCCAATGCCTTTACCTTATCCTAGAGGAAGACCTGAGATGTTTGTGTTGGACAAGTAGTCTTGAATTTCATGAATACTTGTGTGAAAGGAAAGGCAAGTCTGATTATTTGCAACACTTGAAATTCCAAAGTCCACTGGTATTTGTCCAGGAGTGAAGTTACTCAGGGTCAGCCCAAAGAAGGAAGTAACAGATTTGCTGCTCAGAGATGGTTCGGAAATGTCTGCGTGGAGTTAATTACTCGCAGGAAGCTCTATGGGAATAGGAAGTCTGAAAAGGTCAAAACTGGCAAGCTAGAAAATTTGGGGAGAATCCAGGCACCTGTGACTAGCAGGCTCATTGCTGATTTTACTCTTCAGCTTGAGTGATGGTTGCCCAACAATCTGGTTTTGATTTTGAGTATTTCAATGTGGATTTGTTTGTGTGGATTTTGGGTTTTTTTATTAAAAAAAAAAATCTCTTTTTAAAATGTGTAATTATGGTAAAATTTTCAACTTTTTGCTTGGCTTCTAGAGGCTTGTCAGAGATGAGTATAAAATGGTTTTCAGGAAGGAAATCACATTGTTAGTAAATAATCCAATTAAATTTTAATGCAGAGAATATATGAGTGTCTGATTTCTCTGGTACAGAGAAATTGATCATTTGTAGCTACTGAAATAATGAATGTTATCTGTATAGTTTATTTAAAGGGATGTTCAGACAACCTCTTTGCATTTTCTATCCACATATATGCGAATTGACTACCCAGTAGTCCATTCACTGAGCTATCAAAAATCTATTAAAGCACTTCAAAAAAATTGAACCAAGTGATCCTGAAGTGTTATCAGTAACACAGCAGATTCTATGTATTTCTCATTTCTTTACCAAGAAATTTGAAATTTCTTCGTTGGCTGGTAGATGTACCTAGTAATAGGTTGCTGTGAAATAGATGGTGGTACATTTTAGCTCAGAGGCCAGAGAATGAAGTGCAATGGCACTTAGTGCTCAAAGGTTTAGTATTTTACTGTTCTTCGTACAATTCTATACTGTTAATTACTCAGTGCAGGATGAGGTTGCAGCTTAAACTTCTGTAAAATTCCCATAAAGGCACTGTGGCAAGTCAATGATTTTAAAAATAATTTCCCCATGACAAAGTTCTTGGTTTTAATTCGTGGATGTGTGGATGGGAATCACACAGTGGAATACTGAAACAATCGGACAACAATGGCAGTTTTCTAACATGCCTCCAGCCAGCATTTGACGAGTACAAATTTCTATTTCAGTGTTATCACCATTGGCTCTAAAATACTGGTTTCTTTGCATTTGTAGAATTGTGAGATGTTTGGTTTGCTTTTGGAGGAAGCAGTGCAGCCTGGGGTGCAGTTCTGGTGATTGGAGTTGGTCTGAGCCTTGACCCTACCTTTGTGGACTTCAACCCACCTCCAGTATGCACTGGTAGCCAGCTGGTCTTGCCTTCTCTTCCCTGCCAGCCCCAGGGCTTCAGTGAGACCCTTCCTAGAGCGATCTCCTCTGCTCCCAGTTTGTTCTTACCCCAGAGCATCTCTCCAAACAGGCTCTCTGTGCAGCTCCAGGAGTGTCGGCTGTCTCAGGAGAAACAGCAAGTAGGGGAGGGGAGAGGCAGAATGGTGCTAATCCTGCTTCAGTTTGGGTTGAGAGGCAGTGTAATGGCCCTGGGAGAGAAAGAGAGAATTATTCCTGGATTACTGAATAACAGGATTGTCCAGAGTTATTGAGCAGCCGATTAAGAGAAAAATCTGTCTCACCACAATTGGTCCGTGGAGCACAAGAGATGCAGTAGTTCACTACTCATATGTTAAAAAACACATAAAACAGTTTAAAACTGCATTGTCTCAATGAAAATCTTGGCTCAAGTGTTGATGTTTTGGGAACTTCTTGCCTGAGGAGAGAGAGATTTCTTCTTTTTTCTTCTGCTATTCCCTTTGATAGTTTACTTGATTTATAAGAGTAGGAGGCTTGTTTTGGTGCTTGACTATATTGTGCTTTTTAGTGATCTTTGGAGCAGACAGACCTTTGCTGCAAGGAAAAACAACTGAATAACTGTGAGCTGGTTGTGTGTGATACACAGCTTCTGTAACCATCTTTTGAATTTCTGCAGTGATTTTTTTTTAACCTCTGTTTCTGTCACTGGGTAAATAGCAAGTAGTGTGAATGCTTAAGTGTTGGGGTTCTTTCCTTTTTTTTTTTCTGTTGTTTTATTTTAAAACACCCATTTCTACTTGAGAAGCATTTCTTTGTGGTACTTCCCAGCCCTTATCTTTTGTTTCATGAGGGCCTCCCTAGAATGCTTAAATATGTTAATCCCTGGCAGGAGGAGGGTAAAGGCTTTATAAACTTTTTGAGTTTGTTAGCCCTTGGTTACTTAAGATAATAAGAAAATGTAAATAATAAAGATATGTAAATAATGTGGATATTATTGTCTAAAAAGTATACTGTAGATACAGCTGAGACTTCTGTAGTGGGTGAGATAGTAAGAGATGAGAGACATTGAAACAGAAAACTTGCAGAACTCTGAGGAGCTGTTCCTAGCTCTCATGCTGTATCATATTTAATGTCTTTTAAAATAATATTAAATAATATAAAATAATCGTTAAATTATTAAGTTATTATAATATTAAATAAATAAAATAATTGCTGCTGTTCTGAAAAGCTACTTGTTTAAATAAATCATCTGTTCAATTTTGCATAACCTTATACTTAACCTATTTTTAATTTAAATATTTCATACTGAAGAGTTTATTATGACTGGGTTGTTTTTTTTTTTCTTCTCCCATTTCATCTGTTGCTCCAGTTTAGATTATTTGGTAAAATGATAGCTGCATTATGGACACAAGCTGTTACTGTGGAGTTCTGCATCATGTTTGGATAAGTTGTAAGCATAACATGCAGAAGAATGTGCAATGTGTATGTTGCTTGAGATTTTAAGAAAGGAATTAAGAAACAATATTAAAAATTTAAGAAATAACATTAAGAAAATGTTCATTTTTGAAGAAGATATGGGACTGATACTTAGTGTTAGACAGCTTATGATTTTTAGAGATACTAGCATGAGCAAGAAAAGGACATTAAGACTATTGATTTTATCACTGTGTTTATGATCTGTTGCTAAAGCTGGGTTCAAAATACGTTTCTTGGGGCACATACAACAGTAAATGGACATATCTTTGGATAAGCACGAAGTTAAGAATACATTTGTTTTTGCTGAGCACTGGTCTCGAATGATAAGCCAAACAGAGACATTTATCTTGTGTTCATAATAAACAGCTTGGGTTTGCATAAAGCCAGATTTTTCTTGGTGCTTAATTGCTTTTTTATACTTTATAATGGACTTTTACACAATTGGAGAATTCATTTTTTTATGTGACCTGGTAAACAAATGGTTTTGGTAGTCAATTATGGACATTTCAAATGTCAGCTTACATGTTCTAAGGCTATAATTGTCTATTCCAACTCTAGAGAAAGATGTCAATCTCACCAAGATTGAAGAAGGTCATTGCTAGCAAAATGTTTTGTTGCTGTTTTTAATGCAAGCTGTTTCATGCCATTACCTTCCTGAAAAGAATATTGATTAATGACATTAAAGGGTATTGAACTGCATTTAAAATTTCAAATTGCTTAGCATCCATATTTGCATTTTAGTTGGGTAAAGCCCATTGTTGCTTTTCTATGGAAGTTGTGATTGGCTTCTTTCTAAAGACTGTTGGCACATGTGCAGGATAGAACAGGATGATGAAGAGGAGAAATATCTGTGGAAGAAAAATTTCTAGAGTATTTTATTTGTTTTGTTTTTTGTTTTTTGTTTGTTTGTTGTTTTTGTTTATTTTTTTACACAAAATGCTATAATCCGTGACTTAGAAAGTCCTGAGCTGCTCCTGCTTAGAAACCAGAAAAGTTAACTGGAAAATATTGTATGTTTGTGTGTCTGACATCTGAAACTGGTCAGAATTGGAAATCATCCAAAAAACATATGCAATGTAAGTGTTGGATTTCAGAAATACTGTACTCTGTTACTGGCACCAAGTGAATAGCTGGAGGGAAACTAATGTAACACCCTAAAACCTTTTCACACCCTGAGCAGTGAGCTTGCTGAAATGCCTTTTAACCAGCAGGATAATCCTTGTAAATGATGTGTTGGGTCACAGGGAAATACCTTTTTGTGTCATACTGAAAACAAAGGTGTTCTGATCATTTTGCCCATACATTAAGAATGACGAAGGGCCAGTCTTGTGCATTTTCCTGTCTCCTCCTCCTCAGGCATCACGCAGGGGATTTGTGCTGCACAAATGGTGGTGTAAATATATAAGAAGTGTGGTTTTCCAATGCACATAGCTGCCTCCTGAAGGAGTTCCTGGAAGGTGAATGGCCTCAGTCTGAAGCTCACCCTTTCTGTGGTGTGTGTGCTTTGTCACCGTGGTGTCACGTAGGCACTGGTGCCATCCTGCTGCAGTGGGGGAGGTCCAGTGTCCTCGCAGCTCCTCCACTCTGCTGCTGCTGATCCTGCTGCTTTTCTGCTTCATTACCCTGATGTGGGCATTGTTGATGCCTTTTCACTCTGTCCCTCAGTCTGATTCAAAGGCTACTGGAGTGTATCTAAAGGAAAAGGTCTTTCACCTCCTTCTCTCTCAAAATACAGCCTACTTAGCAAATACTCCATGGTGTGATTATGGAACTATGTTCAGCTGCACTGTTACAAAGATTTACATGGAATCCAGACTGAAATTTTAGTCCAGTTTGGTGAGAAAATGATAAATGGAATAACAGGTTTTTCGTGCTAGCAGCTTGCTAAATTATAGATTGCTGAATATTGTTAAGAAGAGCAAACATTTCCATCTTTTCCATCCTGTTAATTATGCAGAATCAGTGTGTCTTCTCAAATATTCTTACTTATAAATTCCTGTTTTTGCATTTCACAGGCATTCATTTGTATATATTTCATAATCTGAAATTAACAAAGTGAGAGGATGATGTTAGTTGCAACCCTTTCCTTCGATACCATATGGTGGATTGCTAATTAATTATAAAAATAAAGTGGTATCTAATACACTAGATCGTTATGTAGGTATAAAAATGGTTTTACATTTCAGCTGATGGCAGTGTTATGACCAGTGGATATAGAATTTGTGATTAATGTTGGAATGGATTGTCATGCAATGATAACCCAGCCAGTGCTTTGCCCCTCTTGGGCAGATAGACTTACCTGCTGCTTTCCAGCATCTTCTCTCTTGTACCCTGTATCTTCTTTATCTGTACTTTTTGTTGGCTGCTTATATTTCCTACACCCTGTGTGTACTGTTACTACTGTATTTAATTAAATGGTTTGCCTTAGCAAAATTACCCAAATGCAGTGCTTTACTGAGCAACATGCTAGGAAATGCCTTTCATAGGAATTAACGTTGTATTGCCAAGTGTCACCTGGAGAGACCTACACCCCTTCTTTTTAGCAGTGGAGAGGCACTGTAGCATTTATTTCCAGCTCACTTTGTGCTCATTAAAGCTCATCCACATATTTTATTGGGTGCAATCTCTTGCTGTTCCTAATTCCTTGTTCAGTGATACACCATCAAGCAGTAACTTTCTTCCTTACCTTTGGGAAAAGCTTCCTCCATTCCAGCAAGGCTGGTGTGGGTGGAGAGAGCTGGTGCTGGTCCTAAACTAGGATTTACTTGGTGTGTTCATTAGAAATACTGTATATTTATAGTGTGTATGTAATTTTTACATTTAAAACAAAAGGCTAGGGCTGAAAACTGCTTTCAGCACAAGATGGCAATGGGAGTAAACCTCCTACGTGTTTGTTTGGAGCTTGGGCAGTGCTGGCATTGAGCCTGAGGAGATGGGATTCTTTGTTGGTTCACTGCTGGTAATTTACAAAAGTTACCCTTTTCAGATGGAACTTGGCTGCCAGTAGGATCTGAATGTGTGGTTTGTCACAGGGTGTCCCTCCTGTGCTTAAGTGATCTTTTTGAAAGGATGTGTTTTGGGCATTGTTAGCAAGGATTTGGGTTGTACCCTGTAATATGATAGTCAAACTCAAATTACAGTTTTAATAAAGTTTGCGAATTATTGTAGAGAAAAGTGACATTTCTTTCCAAGTAAATAAACTCCTAAGCCAAACAAGAAAATCCTACTCCATAAATGGGTAAGAGATAGCACTTTCTGTGCACAGTTCATTGTATTCTGGCTAATTTTCCTTTAAACTTGAAATTTAATGTAAGATCCGTGTGGAAGCAGAGAAACTGCTCTCTATTGTATAGTTAGGTTATATTGTAATCTTTTTTTGTTTTAAACCCAGTTTGTAGTCAGTCAGAAAAGGACATAATCCAAAATACAGATATGATGCATAAAAAATTACTGTCATTTAAAAAATGTGGACGTATGAGTGAGCATTACATTCTTGAGCAAATTGAGTAAGTGGTGTCACTAACGTGTTATTGAGGTATTTCTTTAGTTGATACTTGTTTAAAGAATGAATCTTCTCCTGCTGTGTAGAATTTGGTTCCTGTTGTAGTTACTTGCCCTATGAGTGATGGTTAGAAAAGAAATCAGAACTTCTCTACTAGTGATTTATTTTTTCCCTCGAATATTGAATATATGTTTCTCTCAATTGAAATTAGAAGAGGTAAGGGTTTCTTTCGCACCAAATGTTAGCTGATTTGAACAGTACTATATGTAAACGTTGTTAATTGTTATAAGGTATTAGCGCTTTTCTTTGAAGAGAGTTGAAGCGACACGGGATTAGGTCAGGTAAAGCCCGGGTTTTTGGACATTGCAGAATGCCTGTTGGTGTCTGTGTTTCGGGAGTAAGGCCTGCAGTCGGGCCCGTGGTCGTGTGTGATGGGGGCAGTCGGAGGCGCTGGGAGCGGCCGCAGTGCCCGGAGCTGCCGGGAGCTCGTTGAGCGCAGCCTGGAGCCGAGCCAGGCATTCAGGGCAGGGAGCTCAGCCTGCCCTCCCGGCGAGCAGAGGCACTCGGAAAGGAGGGGAGAGAGAAAAGGCTGCTTCACCCATCAGCTGCTGCCTTTTATTGTGCTACTGGAGGGTTAGCTGAGTTCTTGGAAATAAACTCCGCGCCGTAACTTCTGCTGGCTCTTGTAAAAGTTGAATGTGGCCCCTCCTGTCCCTCGCATTTTCCTTGGCGTTAGTGAGACACTAGAGCTGTAACAGGACATTCAGAGGTTTTCCCTACTCTTGGTACTGCTCGTTCTACACTCAAAATCAAATGAGAAATAACGTGTTAAAGACGTAAACACCGCCACCTTAGAAAAATAGTCTTGTTTT
The DNA here is from genome assembly GCA_030060385.1 of Muscicapa striata striata. Lineage (NCBI taxonomy): Eukaryota > Metazoa > Chordata > Aves > Passeriformes > Muscicapidae > Muscicapa > Muscicapa striata. Next base: position 4,990,196 of record JAREIS010000056.1, on the reverse strand, counting down.
CACATGTCCCGTTCTTTGCAATCTGTAAATTATTTTTTTAAAATGTATTTAAATCCATTTTGAAAACTGTAAATGATTAAAAGAATAATTTCTATAAGACTTCAAACTATTTTTTGGCCAATATTGAAAGTATATTCTCTACATCAGTTACGGTGAAAACTTCAGGTAATTTGTAACTTTTCTGAAATACTCACTAGCTGAGGGAACTGTTGTAAGAGATCAAGAAAGAACATGTTCTGAGAACTTCTGCCTGACAGAAGGATTTTCAACTCTAATGCCAAGTTTTGCCTTCTGTATTGAACCTGTGATTTTGATCTGGATAAGATTTAAGGCTTTCTAAAAAACACAGTAGCTCTGAGCAGCACCAATATAAAAAGCTTTTCATTTAAGCGCTCCCCTGCTGAATGTTTTGAACAACTAAGATGGAAAACTGTGCCCCGAGATGTCTGTGCAAAGACAGTCCAGAATAATTTAGTGTAGCTCAGCCATTGTAATGTGCATTGCTTTTAACAGTGGATTGGATGTGTGTTACATGGATGTGTCTGGATCTCTCTTCTGTCTCTCTCTTTTACCCAGAAGTGCCCAAAAAGATTCCAGGGGGAAGCATGAAAAGGAATTAGAACCTGCTGCCAGCCAGGGCTGTCAGCTGTGAGCGCGACTGTTTGCTCCTGTTAGCTGGCTTGTTTTGCAAATTTGAAAAAACAACTCTTTCCAGACTTCTCTTTAGAAATTACATTCCCCTCATCAGTTTAAATAGCTTATTTAGGAAGATGATGGCATTCTTAGCACAGCTGGGGAAACTTTTTCTACCTGAAGAAATAAATGGTGGCTTTTGTTGATGGTTATACTGGCAAAGCTTGTACAGTGCTGTTTTCTGTTTTGAGAACGGAACCTGATAATGAGTCAGAATATTCATAAAACTAACACATGGCCCCTCAGACTCCCTGGGACTTGTGATTTCAGCAAACCCCCTTTGTGGAGATGCAGTAGACAGACTGTCATGCAATTTACTGTTTGGGACCTGTGTGTATCCTTTTGTGTGGACTAGGGAGTATGTCTTGGAGGTATTTGTTACTGTTTTTCAGATATTGGACTTACTTAAGCTCAAGGAGGTGCTATTGAATGAGATAAATGGTAGTAAAGGAGACTGTATGCTGGTGAAACACTGCTGTTTGTACAGCTGCAGGTCAGTTAATAGAGACATAAAGAAGCAGGCCAGGATGGGGATCTGAATAGTCCTGTATTGTCTGCAAACTTAGCAGGGTTGATGATGAAGGAGGGAAGCAGCCTGTCCCATACTGGTGTTAATCATTTTCTGGGAGCAGGGCAGTGCAAGGGGCAGTGCTGCTGAGTGGTTAGTTAGCTTTAAACCAGCGTTTGCTTTACAATGCAGATAAGTTGTCTGATAGAAAAAGTACTTTTTTTTGTTGGGATTTAGAATGACTGTAAGGCACAAACTTTGTGTTAAGTCAGTTTAGTGGTTGTCTTTTGTTAGTAAATCTTACATGTGTAAAGAGGAGTGAGTGCTGAGCTGATACACAAGTATTGACATATAGCTGGTATATGAGCCTGGAGGGAATTGATTTACAATTTCTCATAAAATACTGGTTTAATTTTTAGGGGATGTAGCATCAGAGAGAGGAAGACCTACCAATGGCTATTACTTTCTGTAGATTTCTTTTTCAAGATATGGCAGTTCTGCAGGTATATAAAACGACACTGTTGGAAGCTAAAAATATTAGAAATACTGCTGACCAAGCAGAAAACTCAGATTTTCCCCCCCAGGTGGAAAGATAAGTTGATTTGAACATTGACTGTGTTAGTAGTACACAGCTATTGGTAATAGTGTGTAGGAAAAGCGTGACTGACCACTGCAGATTATTTGTTTAGTAATGCTGGAATGGGTGAAGAACAAACTTAGAAATCCTCATAGAAGCATTTGTTGTTGACTTTTTCCCCCTAAGCTTGACAGTGACATATTTTGAGACAGATGTGAAAGATGTTTCTATTTGCAAATTTAGAAGTTTGTAGCTATCTTTGACACTGTAAATAGTGCTGCATGTTCTTAGAGCAATATTTTGAGACATGGGAGCTCTACAGCCATAGATCCTGCTTGCCATCTTTGTGCTTAAAAGTAGCTGAGATAGTTAGAAGGAAGTAATTTTATAGAAATTTTAGTATTTTTCCCCACAAGATATGCACAAGTGAAAGGTGATCTCCTTAAGCTTGTTTAGCTCACAAAAAAAAAGTTTTAAAGATTCTGACTAATTGTGAGCAGAATCATCTCTAGTTGAAGTTAAGCAGACAAGTATATGTGGTGTTTTTCTGTGCCTTGATAGTGTGCCAGAAATGTGTAATCAAATTTGCATGTCTGGGTTTGCATTTAGTACCTAAAGCACCATGCATGTAATTTAGAAAATATTTTTTGGTTAGATATTTGGTTTAAGAATTTAGAGAACCATTTAAGAAATGTTTTCAGTTCTTATTGCTGTTGATGGTAGTTTCTCATCATTGCTTGCAGGTTAGATATTGACACTACTTGATGTTTTTCTCAGACTGAACTCCATACATAACATATGCGTCAGTAATTGTAGACACTCCCTCATTTTCCATTTTAAAAATGAAAAGTTATTAATGAAGAAAAAGAATTAAAGTTACCACTTGAACATTTGTCAAATGACCGTGGTAACTTAAACCTTTTTCTTTTACTTTCCCCCACTGGTGGCTGTCAGATTCCTCACTGCAATAGACGGATTTTTTTAGGGACTCCAGTTAATTGGCAGCTGAGGTTGTTTTGAGTGTTGTGTCCAGAATTCTAGAAGGGAAGTATACATATGTGCTCTGTCTAGTATTTTTCAAATATGGCCTGCACAATATTAATTGTTTCATGACCTGTACATTTCCCTCCGTTATTTATTTTCCTTTCAGAAGGACAATTCCTACTGTCCTCATTTTCCTTCTCTTGAATTCTTTGAGAGGTGCACAAGAGAACACAAATATTTGGTGTCTGCTAGGAAATAATTTTTCTTCCGCTGGTATGAACCAAGCCATCTGTCAGCTATAGCAGAAACTTGTGATAAGAACTACAGACAGTATTCTTTGATGTATTAACACTTGTTTTCATTTACGTGAACCCGAGGACAAAGGGCTGAATCTCCAGGGCCTGAGGATGTCACCAGTACCTGACCATATTGTCATGTGAAAATGGTGGCTTGCAGACACCCTGTAAATGCTGGCATCTGTGCCTGCTGTGGTGAGTTACCATCTTTGCCAGCAGCACGGTCCTGCCTAGCGCCTTCATTTGGCACAGAAGGTGCAATAAATATCACAAGTTCACCTTGCAACTCAGGGGTGACTTCTGCAAACTCAGAAGATGGATTAAATCAGAGCCTGGCAAAAGTCTTGATAATTATTTTTCAGAATAGGATCCAAACCAGAGAATCTATCAGAATTTTCATTAATTCCACATGGTTTTGGCAACAGAAATACAGTGGAGAACTGATGCATTCTGGTGGTGTTCTAATTTTTGCTTGTATATTATAGTGGCAGTTACAGTTTGTATTGGCACCTGAAAGGATCTTTTGGTTTTTCTTGCTTCCATAACACTGAATTTCATGTGAAACAGTGGAACCAATGAACAAAATACACAGTTGTCTGTTATTCACCCCTAGATGGCTGCATGAAAAAGATAAGCTGGTGGTGCCTTTATTCCAGTCTTCTCTCTTTTCCTAGAGGTAAAACAGCCCTGGATCTGTTTACAGTCTCCGCAGTATTTTTTTAAAATTATTATTGCTGTTAGTCTTTTCTAAGATTTTGATTCAAGGATGCACAGCCTTTTCTGCAAATTGCATCCAGGTAGTTAGGCAGAATTGACTTGCAGCAGTTGTAAAGAAATGTTACAAAATACCCTGGATGCAGTGTGGTGACACAAAGAGCTGGGCTACCAGAGAAATCTGTAAATGTGGAATTCTGGCTCCGCTGAAATATGTGGTAAAACTGCCTCTGACTTTAATGAGGTCAACCCTTCGGTTGTAAAGGGACTCAAATAAATACCTTGCATAACTCTTTTCTTGTTCTAGTGACATTTCCTGCAGGCATTTGGGTACAGATATTGATCGCTTTATTTCTTTTCAGAACTGTGAAAATAGGTGAATTTATCCAAGTCTGTGTGGTCTTTGCAAAAGCAACTTCTGCAGATGGCCCTGCTAGTCTTTGAAGGCTTTGTAGGAAAGAGAGACTCCTTAGAAAAGCAAGATAGACACGGCATTTTGTTCCATCTGGAATCTGAGTGTGTTGCATCAAGGAAGTTTCAAGAGCTGCAGTTGCTATAGTGATGCTTGCAGTGGTGTTTTTCAATACTATGTTTCTTTGAACACATATAAAAAGTAAAGCTTAAGAAAATGAAAATTGTCAGTCTCATATTCTTTTAGCTTTAAATGGTGACTGGAGTGGAATCTTTTAAATCAATTTATGCATGTCAAGAAAACTGTGTGAAATGAAAATAATGTCTGCTCTGTTCATCCTACTGCCAAATGTAAGTTTTGGGTTTTAATAGAACAAAATTCTTGTTTAAGATGCTGCTTGTGCCAGGATTAATGTTAGGGTGTGCCTCAGCAGAAGGTGAGGGGGATATAGATCCTGTAGGATCCAGTTGTCCGTAATGCTTTAAAAACAAACACTGCTGTGAGGGGCGTGTGGCTGAGCTTAGATTGAAACAAAGCAAGACATTGCATGTGGCTCTTCTTCCATTTCCTCCCTCTTCCATTGACACTGGTGCTGCTTGGGAGGCTGTTTGCTCTGCTGAGAAGGAGCAGAGACACCTCTGCAGTGTTTCTCAGCTTCCACCCTGACATCGTATTTGCCTCCAACTCTGCCATTTGGCACTTGACCGGAACTTACCTTCAGTGCAATTTAAGTAAAGTGTAAATGGTTACATGTGTATGCTAAAAACGTGATGGAAGTGAGAAATGCGGATTAGATCTGATGGTGGGAAAAGTTCTGGCCAAATTGTGTTTGCTGAGGTCCTCTGGGAGCTGCTGTGCTGGGATTAACCAGGAGGCACTTGTAAGTAGTCTTTCCTTCAACTATAAAATCTCTTGTGCCTAATAAGCATCTTTTCTTTCCACTGGAGTGGCTCTGGTGCCACTTGTCTTTACCCAGCATGCTTTCTTTGAACTCTGGAGAAATGAGTATCCACAAGGTCTTCACTTTTCTGTCAAATTTGACTGGCAATTGCAAGTGAGCAATATTTTGTGATGATTGGGAGAGGAGAATGGAGTCTGTAAAAAAGAACTTATCTTAGCATCTTGTGTCTCTAGGTTATGGAGCAGACACAGGGTTTAGAAAGGGACTGCTTTTTGTGTGATTAGAAACAAAGCAGTGGGGGAATTCTCCTCTGCTGTTCTTCTTACTGCAGTGCTGTGCCCACCCACTGATGAATGCACATCAGTGTGAGCTCCTGTGGGTCAGTTTGTGGCTTTGGCTGGCAGGCTCAGCTGGGTCACCAAGAGAATCTTCCACAGTAGGTGCTTGTGCCAGTCAATTTACCAGGCCCCACAGAGGTCTCTGGAATGTCTTCACCTTCCCTCCGTCAGATGCTGGAGTTACATATGTTACCCCATAAAATGAGAGAACAAATTGCTTCCCTTGAATAGGGACTTTGATAAGAACTTTGTGGTAACAGGCAACATGGCAGTAACCAGGATGGGTTTATCTTTCTTATTTTCATGTTTTTGATATGTATTTGGATGAAAGCCTGAGTTGGATCCTGTCTCAGTTTATTAATAATCAGAATAAAGGCACAGTGAAATGACTCAGGGCAAAAAGTACTGAAGTGTGGAGGCCAGGTCACAGTCTGAAGAATGCCAAAGACAGTCACAATGGAGCCATGTGTCATGTCAACTTAATGCATCTGTTAGTATGGGGGTTTTGCTGATACTTTTCTAATGGTTTATAAAGGATGATCTAATTTCTTCATTGTGGACTTACATTGTGGTAGAAATGATTATCTCCACAAACTTGGATAAAACTAGGTGAGAGTGACAGTGACTTGGCAACTGCTCACAGGAATTGTGCTGTATGTACAGAGTGACCTAGAAAAGGTGTAGTGGTGCTTAAGAGAGAAACTGGCAGCTGCTATCAAATGCACCAGGGGAGGAGCAGGCATGGAAATGATAAGCAGATTGAAAAAAAATCAGTGGGGGACTGAATGTGGTAGGTCTTTGAAAGGTAAGGTACAATGAGGTTAAGCATCAAGGGGAGGAATAGCAAGAGAGAGAACCTTACTGCTTCAGGGGTGCAACAGGGAGGTTGAAAGGTTCATAATAATGACTTGTGTGGTGGTGTAAAACCTACCTGGAAGTTCTAATGTCATAGGGCAAATTCTGCACTCACTTTCAGTAGCTTTTAAAGTCCAAATACTACTATTATAATGATGGTATTTTATGAGTAAGCTACTCAGTGTGTTCAGAGGTTGCTGAATTTCATTGTACTTATCTTGTCTGTGTTCTCAGTTACAAGGTAGTATTTTTGCAAAGCCTGAGAATTGTCATGTCCTGTTAACATTTTTCTGTAGTTTGAAAATACTCTGGAACTTGATTTTCATGTCCAGAAAAAAAAATTATTTTTGTTTATAATTTTATTTACATTTGTCCATTGCTTCCTCATTTGGCTTTGTATTGAACCAAGAGAGCTTCAGCTGAAGGGAATGGTGTCTTTCTGCTTATTAGGTAGAGAAAGCTCAGACATGACTGATTTAACTCTTTTTTTTTTTTATCCATGGAATGCTCCTTTTCCTTTGTAAGTGGTGGTCAGTGGTTTATTGTCAGATGCTAACAGTTGCCCATTTCCTTCGTTTGACTTCATTCATTTTCCTTTGCTCTTACTCTACGAACATGACCTGGCCTGGATTTTTGTGTCAGTGTTTTGTGTTCTGTTCTCCTCTTCACAGAGAAGAGACTTGTTTATCTGCCAACATTTTCATTATTTTACTTTCAGTTTAGCATTGATACCTATGTCATACATCCTTATGGTCCAGTGCTCTGAGAGAGCACTTACAACCTACTAATTAGAGACAGGGGCCAAGGGGAAAGGATTAATGAAGCTGAGCATCCTTGTATATTTCCTCTGTGAGATCCAACTGATTCTGTTGTTGGGATCTTCTTCACTTTAATTTCTGTTAGTGTTTTCTGGTCCCTGAATAATACAGTGACTGGGTAACATTAAACGCCACATCAATCAAAGTATTTCCTGTTTTCTCATCCTCATTGTCCTCAGTGACGTGTAACTGTGATTTAGAAAAAAAGGTGAAATGGAAAATACAGCTTTTAAAAATAAAGAAGACAAAGGCAGTGGGGATGAACTTGTATTTAGACCTTCTTAGACATCTTTACTTGGATAGGGAGGTGGATTTCAAGAGATTTTATGTAAGAGTGAAAAAGCTTGAAAACCTGAGAGGTTTACCTTTGAGTATTATGGGATAGAGATAGCAAGCAAAATCTGGAGAGTAACCATTTTGTAAACAAAGAAGCTGAGGATAAAACTATGGTAAGCTGCTTTTCTTTACTCTGCCTCATTCAGACAGAGCATTTAAAAGCTGTGAATGGCTGTTGTTTCATCTCATCTCCATTTGACACCGGATGTTCAAAGACCTTTAAATCCCCAGAAGGTGAGGGAGAAAAGACAAACTAGAGAAGCAGCAAGTAGGAAGGAATAATCTATTTAATCTAAAAGCTTTCTGGAAAGCTGTGCTTTGAATAACTGTGCATATTTATACTTCTGTAGTTCCCCCTAGGCAGTCTGTCCTCTTTTGACTGGCTGTGAAATTCTGACTTTGGCTTCCTCTTCTGAGATATAGAAACCATATCAATAGCTAGATACTCTGATCAAGATGATCCTGTTTTTCTCCCTGTACAGGAATCTTAGGATTTAATATCTAATTTCAAATTACATAGACTAAAGCCAGTGTTAGTCAAAGTAAACCATATGCAGCAAGAAGAATGCCACTTGTGGTAGAGATACACAGCTCTACTCTGCTAACATTATTTTTTTTTACCAACTACCTGAGGGATGAAGTAAGTTGGTTGGTCATGTCAGCAGAAAACTAAAGACCATTCCTTTTTTTTTGTAAACTATGCTGTAAACACATCAGTATCTTTTTAAATATGCTGAATTCTGCTGCTTTCCTGTTTGGTAGTGGCTTAGTCTCTGGTAAGAACAATAATTCTTTCTCATAGCCTTAGGGAGGGAAAAGTATTTGGACATAACAAACTCTTAGAGGACTATTTAATAACAAGGACAGTTTTTTATTGAGGGCTCTGGAAAGTTTCTATTTGACAATTTTTTCTGCACATGAAGTGAAAAGATCCTTGAAAACATTTTGAAGATAAACCTGTAACTTCCAAATTGTTCCATTTTTTCTCTTTTCATGATTTTATTCTAGCATGTAATAAGGTCTCATGATAAGGTAAATTTTGGCATTGGTTTAGTTTTTAGTGAGATTGGAGGAGAAGGCAGAAAAGTCAAACCTTCACTGCATGGCATCCTTAGTTCTGAATGGCAGTGTGTAGTAAGCCTCCAGTTCTCATTTTGTCAGGTTTTACTGCAAATGTAGTTTGTAACAAGATTTTCTAAAACCTCATGCAATTCCTATTGCATAAGTTCCCTTTTTATGTATAATAAACAAAATAATGAGTTATTATCACATTATCCTTCTATACCCTTCTCTCTGGCAACAGTGGAATATTCCTGAAAGCACTTTCCAAGTAAGCTAGCTGTCTACAGTCTATGATAATCAGCTGTAATGGCACATAGGCAGCTGGTTTGCTAATCCTTTGATTGCAGTATTAGTTTGTCTCAGAGATTCTGAAAACCTGTCTGATCCTGTAAATGTGTTTAGTGAACATTGTAGAATAAATTATATCTTGCCTTAAGACTCTAAAACACATATTCAGATTATGAGTTGTATATTTTCTGGGTTTTTCCCTTTTCTGATACCTATGTTTATGTTTAAAGGGGAGAAAAAAGACATGTCTGTCCTAAAACTGCTTAGCAAAATATTAAACTTAAATTCGTTTAACACTGGAAGGATTTGTATTTTAATCACCAGAAATTGTCCTTATCTGGCTTATCACCCTGTCAAGTAATTCAGGCTTGGATCAGGATCTCTTATTTACAGAGAGATTGCAAGTAAGGCTTCCTTTATACAAATCTGCTAAAAAGAACAGAAAACCTACTTTGTAGGTACATATGGATTACTTAAAATATGCACTAATCTGTACAACCATGTATTTTTTATAAAAAAACATAAATAATGTGTGTGCAAACATGAGTATTTTTTTTATGTTACGCTTTAATTTTCATGAATTAGAATCAGTTGGCTAGAAAATAAGTACATGAGTTAATAAACCTGATCTGAATTTATTTAAACCCACTATTTACATTTTGTTGCAAGTTACATTGCATTCTAATGTTTCTAGTTCAAATTAAAGTGAAAAATGTATCAGTTCATAGAATCATAGGATCGTTCAGATTGGAAAAGGCCTCTAAGATGAATGAGTTTAGCCATTAACTCAGCACCTCTGTTTAGCACTAAACTGTGTCCCCAGTCATAAGTGAAAATGTCCTCAGTAGAGGCTAACAAAGCGTTTGTTCACAGTTTTGTTTCGAAAGACACCAAATCAACTAAGTAATATTTGCTCAATGTACCTGTAATGAATGTGTATAACACTTTTTGGTGTTGAAAGACTTTAAAGTCTTTCCAAAAAGGTGAAAACAGAGGAAGCCATCTCTTTACTGGTAAATTCTGCCATTGTAAAGCCTCTACACTCTTGTGGTTTTTTTTGGTTGTCATAATGAGATTTGCGTTGTTCCTTCCTTACTAGTCCTAAATGCCAAGATGCTGTCTGTGCTTATTTCCTGCCTTTTAGGTAGGTCTGAATCATAAAAAGTTCAGACTCTCCTGTACTGAAATGCTGATCTTGTCTGTGTCTGTGGTAGAGAGCTGCAGTGAGTGGGGGAGCCCCTGCTCAGTCTGGCTCTGTGCTCACCCTGCAGCAGCTGGTTGGTGGATTAGGCTGGCTTGGGACCTGAAGAACCTGATGCTTTCTGCTCACATATCTGCTGTGTCTTGTGAGATGTTTTAACCTGTGCTACCTGAGGTGTATGCACAGGGTGAGGAGTTCAGATGGTCATTTGAGCATAGCTCTAGCCATCATCCTCAGGTGTGTGATGCAAAATGTTAAGCAAGTTGCTCACAGTGTTTTCCTTGAGTGTCTATTTTGGGAGTGCCCTTTTCCATGTTTCCTGTCATTAGCATCAACAAAGATAATTAAAAACAATCTTCTTCTGTTTAATTTTTTTTTTTTGTTTCCTTGTCCCCAGAAGTTTGTTTCCTTGGTGTGACGTACTATACTTCAGTATGTGAAAGTCAGTCCTTGAAATAAGTGTGTTCAGTAACCTGTGTGCATGTACCAACCCTGCCCTTTTTAACTGCACAAGTTTAGAAATCAGAAGTTAATGAAAAGCTTGTCTTGACTAGACACTGATTTTTTTCTGACTATTCAAAGGCTGCAGAAGTTTGCCTATATCGCCTTCTTAGTCAGCGAAGTTGGTTTTGGTACAACAAAGATTTAAATGGAAAAGAATAAATGCATAAAGAAAATTTATGAGTTGATTTTAAATAGTTCGGTGCTGTGCCCATACTTTTCTAACAATTTAAGCACATATGAGCAGTGACCTTTCTTCAATGGGCTGATAACCTTGAAGTCTAACAGAAGCAAAAGTCAATATTTTCTGGTTTTGACCAGTTCAACAAACACCATAAATACCTTTAGCTGACAATTCCTTCCATTCCTGCTCTCAGTTAAGGAACACAGAGTAGGAGTGTTTGAAGTAAGTCCCAAGTTCCTGCAGCAGCCCACAATCTCTTCCAGGTCCTTGATAGTCTATCCCTGTATGAGCTGCCTTTCACCTTGTGCTGGCTGAGTTAAGGTGCCTGGGGAGCTCTCATGTTGGCCGTGCTCTTGACTCAAGATAACAGTGGTTGGTGGGGTATTCCATGGCATACTAATAAATGTCTTGAAGAAAAAGACTTAAGATGTTTTTGAACTTAAACATATATTCTGTGAGGAATTCTGGAAAGGTGAGAAGCTTCAAACCCTTCATGAAGCATGTCAGGGTAGTTTCTGCCTTTTGTTGCTCTTGTCATTTTCTTCAGGGTTTAAGATTTCAAAGCCAAATAGATGATGCTTCTGTCTGAGGGCAAAATATGATTATGATTCTGGAGCTTAATTTCCTCGTAGCTTCAGAATGAAGAATGTTTGCCAGTTTTCCAATGTTTCAGCATAGTCACAGTAGTGTAAGCGGCCTGAAAATGTTTATAGGAAAATATTTTGTAATATGCTGTAAGAGAGACTGTAGGGGTTCTATCTTTTCCCACTTTTAAGGTACTGAAAAGTTCTCCAGAAAGTGTTTCAGTAATGTCTGCAGTAGAAATGGCATCCCTGCTAGATAGAAAAGTGAGTACATTACTCATGTTAGGGGATTACCAAGTAGCAGATCTTTTTCAGAGGGAATGTAAAGCAGACTCTGAAAGAGGCAGTTTTGCTGTGGGAAGTCTGTAATATCTGAGTTTGGGGGATAAATACCACATCATTAGTTTGCTTTTCTGTTGCTTTTGCTGCAGAGTTTCCTGTGTTATTCCGTGCAGATACTTTACTTTGACAGCCCAGATAAACAAAAGCCAGACGCTCATACCCAGAAAAAAATCCCTGAACTCCAGTCTAGGGCAAAGATAAAGAATTCAGGCTTTTTCAGTTCCATGAATAGACACTGGCCACTGGAAAAGATTATGTGTGACTAAGACTGTGGCGATTTCTATTCTGACATAATTGCTAAACAGTAACATGAACTTACTTATTCTTTCTTTGAATGGAGACAGAATTATTTAGGAAGTGAAAAATATATTGAAAAATAATTAGAAAAATGCTAGACTTGTTTAAATCCTGTAATTTAGTCACTCTTTCAGATTAAATGTAGACTGGGATTTTTCCAGGAGACCTTGAGAAGCTGGATGTCTAAAATCCTGCTGAGTCAGTGAAGGCCAGCTACTCCCTTCCCTGTGCTTTTCCAGAAGTCTGGATTTAAATGGCCTTTAGTGCATGTTGAACTAATTCTTGAATAAAGTGGAAGGCATACTAAAGGCTGGCTTGCAAAATACTTGTTGTTGAAATTTTTTTTTGTTTTACATTGGGAGTCTGTGAGTAGATTCTCTCTTAGGTGATTCAGCTATGTGTAATATGATTCAAATATATGTAAAGACTGTTTGCTCATGGAGTAAAATAAACAAAAATCATTTCTTCTTGAGACAAGAAGGCAGTGCAAGCCAGTCAATGTGATTTGAAGCCACAAGGATGCTTTTTGCCATGTGAATCCTCACAGAAAATCATCAGCATTATTAATTTCATGGAAGCTCTAAGATTTTTAAAAATAAGACAAGCATTTGGAGTTGGGGGTGATTTTTTCATGCTTGTCCTCCACTAATGTCTTTATATTATTATATTAGATTCTCCCTTAAGTGAGTGTTAAACATATTCTGTGATTTGGCACTTTTATGGTATTTAATGGTATAATTATATTTTATGCTAATTTGCTTCTACTTTCGAATATTTGAGCTTAACAGCTTTTTCAGAAAATTTTTTGAATCTTCTTGGACCCTTGTGTTTCTGTATAGGACATACTGACTGGATTTTGCTTTAATATGAAATGAAAAGATTTTGGAAATGGCTCTAAGTTGAAGTCTGGTGACAAAGATGAATATTTTAAAGCTTAATTAAGTGAATGTTAAAATGCCATGACATTTTACTGTTTTTATAACACCAAGAAACCTGCTGCAGTCTCTTGCTATAAAACCTTTAAGTGTTTCCTAAGTGCCAAGTTGTGTGATAAAATGTGGTCAGTCCTGCATAATCACTGAACTAAGATACTGTTACAGCTTTTTTAACGTATCAGATGGTTTTTTCACAGCTAGCTGGTGATATATTGAGGAATTTCATACTTGTCAGATTGATAAACTTTTTCTACTACCTTTTTGTTATGTGCCTTTTGTTTTAATTCTGTCTTGTTAAAAATCAATGGGAGTTTAGCAGAGGGGGAAAAAGATGGAAGAAACCTGCTGAACTAGACAGACTTATATAATAAAAACAAATGTCCTAAGTGTGTACCTGCTGAGCACAGCCATACAACAATGTTAAGGAAAATGCTGAATCACTGCGAGGGGTGGATTCTTTTTCTTGTTTAGTTGTATACGTTGTGAGGAGATATTGGTGCGGTGGGGGAAGCTCTGGTAAGTGGCCCAAATAGTAAAAGGTCAACTTGCTATGGCTGTAGTTGAGACTTGAGGACACTTGGGTTTAATTCTGCAGTTTGTCCTTCTCTGACCCTGGCTGAGTCAATATCCTGATTATAGATTCAGCTTGAATCTTTTCCCATATCAGCTGAACAATGCTCAGCCTCTTGATGCAAAGTAGTATTAACTATTCAAATTCACTTGACATTCTTAAGTTTTGACCCCTAACAAGATGTTGCTAGCTTTCTTGCCACCATGTCTTATGCTTTTACTAGATGGATAAAATTTTGCAACTGTGGTAATGTCTGGTTTGCATGAAGCTTGCACAGCAGGGTTGTCTGGTGGTCCTCAGAAACATTTAGAAAGTTGTAGAAATAAGGCAGTGACATGGTTTATTGGCAGTAAACTCAGGTATTTTTTCATAAAATCTGGCAGCGTTTGGGAGCTACATAATTTGTCAGCTGCTAGCAATAAATCTCTGCCATCCTGGTTCTTTGCTGTGTGGCTTCTCTTGCACAAGCTGGTTTCTTCTAAGGCAACACTTCCTTTGAGAGTAAATTCGGGTGAAAGGAGAACAAGGCTTCCAGTACAGAATTTGAATTGACAGTTTATTTTTTGGCATCTTCATACATCACATTTACATTAATTCCAGTTAGTGAAATTCCCTTATGGTGGATGGGTCTGGTCAGTGGTATATAATACTAGTGTAAGGCTGCAAGGGGGGCACATGTTGGTAGCCAGGAGGGTCAACTGGTCCCAGAGGAAGCCATGGACTATGTACCAAAGCAGTCTGAGACAGCAGTGCCTGAGTGGAAAGCAAAATGTGAACCTTTTGCACAGCATGACTTGATACAGCTGCCACATGATCTGGCTCTGTTGCACTTATTTAATGCTAGCAGACAACTGGTGCTTCAGAATGAAGCTGAAACACCAAGATACCCAAGGACTTAAAGAACATTCAACTCATTGGTGTCTCCATTGCTGCTGGTAGCTTTGATCAGCCCACAACACTGTGGTAGAAAGTGAGCAAGGAAAGAACATAGATTTCCAATTTACTTGCTTGTTTGAAGGCTAGATCGAGGAGAAGGAAAGACCATGTATATCCATGTACAGAAAAAAGACACTTGAATTTTCTAGTCTGTTTTGAGGGCAAAGGACCTTGTAGTGAACATAAGTTATTTTGTCATCTGCATGTGCAGTCAGTCACTTCAAAATGGGTATCAGTACTAGCATTCATTTTAGTTTTGGCACTGCTTCTCAATCAAAGCCTGGCTCTGTGTAATTGCCAGCATTTGAAACTGTGATGTTAGTCAGCAAAAGCAGACAAAACCAAAATAATTTTCATCAACGAAGGCTAAGGACATGCAGTACTGTGAACAGATTATTCCAGATTTTAACACTGAGTATAAACTGTAAAGGGTTTATTGTCAAAATATATTTTACACTGTATCTTGAGGTACATATTATGTCCTGTAAAGTAGTTAATGATTATGATGGTTTTTATTTCCCCTCTTTTTCTTAGGAGCAGAGGAAAATATGTAAGTTTACCACAGATGTAAATTTCTGAAGCATTTTTCTTTCCTGCCCCCTTCCTAGAAGTTCTGCTGTATTCTCTTGGGCAGCTTTCCATTATTTCATCTTCATGTCTTTAAAATACTAGTCCAGTGGTTGTGTTTTGGAGCCCATCTGGAGGACTGCTGATGTGGAAGTTTGCTGTAAAGCAGTAGGCTGTGGAGCCTGCCTGCCCAAGCATTCCCTGGCTTTGTGTTGCACTGTGCTGCTCCTGACCTCCTGCTCAGAAAGTCTCCAGGCCATTTCAGCTTTCAGTTTAGACCTTCATGTCCTATACCTCATCCTTAGGCAGACAATTTACTCATTCTTCTGACCAGTCAATGCAGAGCCCTTCTGTTCAGATGGTCAAACATGCTATAAATCAGAATACTGGAAGTATAAATACATGGAAGATTAGCAATAGTTTAGCTTTTTTCCTCCCACTCTAAATTGGTAGTGAGGGTGGTCTGTCTGTAGAAGCATGACTTCCTTCAAAAGACATCTGCTTATGGTATATTTTAATATAAGTGGATACACATTTAGAAATATTTGTAATTAAAGCCTCTGAGGAGAAAAAGATTAAAAAAGCAACATTAGAGTTTTTGCTAAGTGATGATTTCTTCAATATTCTGTTTCTCTGTACATCACACCAGAATTCAGCTATCAGTATTTGAAAAGATATACTGAGGAGCTTCTTGATGTATACCTTCCTTTTAAAATTACTTTGCATTATGAAGACACATGGTATCTCATAACCCTGTCTTGAGGGCAATGATGTTTTCCCCCTATTGTGTAAATAAAAAAGCTCTACAGAAAGCTGACAGGGCCAAAATAAAACAGGTTTTGCATCTATGGCTGTTCTGATGAAAATCTCACTAATTGAAAGGACAAGTTACAGAAGAAACGTGAATCTTTGAAAACAAATCTGTTGCAGCCTTCTGAGATTCCCAGTTGAATGTGTGGTGGCCTGTACTTAAAGAAATCCCATTACAGGCAAACAAATGCTCAGAAACATTTTTCCTTCTCTGCCTTTTTTTTGAACTTGTCACCTCTATAGACTTAAGGTAGTTGTGTAATTACCAACATGGTACCCCATGTGTGGTCTGTGATGCCAGCAGGTCTGTTCTTGTAGTTTGCGTGCAGATTTGTCTTCAGACTGTTCCCACATTCTTTCATTTGTGACTGTTGAGTCACAAAATGTTTTGCCTGGCATTAATCATAAAGTGGCAAGTGGTTTTATTTATTTATTTTTAATCCCAGTGATTAGACCATGGAATAGCATTGCAATAACATTTGAGTCTTTTTTTTTTTTTTTTTTTTTCCTTTCCCCTCACTTTGCACTGGATGTGAATTCTGTGTGCTGCATTGAATAGATGCAAGGTCAGGAAGCATCAGTTAAGTACTAATGGAAGTGACTTCTGATGCTATTAGTGAAAACATGACTCATGTTCTAAGGATTTGCAGTTGGATTCCTGTAACTTTTGGTACTTCTCTTTCATTGTTTTCAGTAGTTGTTTTCCTAGAACATGCAGTGGTCATGAAAGAAATACTTTATTAAAGACAACAGTGATGTATTTATTTGTTTAAACTCATCCAAGTATGATGAGTTATGTGTTGGTTGCATACAGCATTTCTGACATAGTAGATGCACTTGTAATTTTCTTCTGATCTTTGCTGTTCAGAAGTATCTTTAGTGGAGAAAAAGGCAATTATTCAAATAGTAAACATTTCAGGGTGTTTTTTTAGTGAACAGACAGAATTCACTTATCAGTGTGAATCTGTTCTCTGTTTCTGAGCAGCTGGAAATAACATGATTACAGAGAGAAAATACTGAAAAAATCTATATAGCATTTTTTCCATGAGAATGTTCAGATTTTTTTTGTTGACAGTAGAGCTAACTAATTCTAAGATGGTAAACCACATAAAAACCTGAGCTGTATGCCAAAAGGCAGGTCCTGAGGCCCTGGTCCTCTGTCAGGGCTGCCCCCAGACTATTGCGACAGTAAGCATGAGCTACAGGACAGACTTGGGAAATGATGGACAATTCCCAGTTCCTTTGTGATTCCAGCAACATAATTCATTGTAGTCTGTTTACCCATTCTTCTCTTGGAATATGACAACAAGTTTTCACAGTCTGATTCAAGTGAAGTGTGTTACAAGTGCATGCAGTGATCAGACTCACTGGTAGTGGCAGCCGGGCAGGAAAGCTGAGAACATTCACTGGTTCTTAGATGACTGCTTGGAGCACCCGTGTTGAATTCAAATGCCACTCATGTGCATTTCTGAAATTGTATCTAAAAGTGAGGGAACAGAAGCTTGAGTTCCATTTTATTATTACTACTGAATTATTTTGACATAGTTTTTTTGGTATTCAAATAAAGAGGAATGAAAAATTGAGATTTCATTATAAATCCTTTATAATTTGTTGTTTAAGTTATACTTTTGGTCCTCTTCAGTGTCAGCCTATCTGTTGCTTCTACAGTTTCTCCAGTAGCAAATTTTTTAGTGGTATATGGCATGTAGGTATTCAGTTGCCATTTATTTATTTCAAAATCTCTAATGAAATTTCATTAAAGGGTTAATTACAAAAAAAAAAAGATCTGAATGTCTAATGAGTTCTATGTGATGAACAGAGTTTACTATGAAATTTGCCTAATAAAGATAAATTCAGGGTTTTAAAGGATGACTTCAGCCGTGCAGCAGATGTCCTGTGAAACCTATGCTGCCACTTCCTTTGGTGCTAGTCTTTGTTGTGTTTGTATGCTGGGACATTTCATGTCTGGCCAGATATACTGCGTAGTTTGATCTGTAAATAGCTTCTGCATTTTGTTGGTTTGAGGATACACTTTTGGTGCATCTTGGGTTTGTGAAATCTCTAAGGAAAAGAGCACTGTACAGTGAACTGCTCATGGCTCCCTAATATCTGGTGAGCACACATGTCTGCAGGGATCTTGCCCTTCATGTTTCTGACAGGTAGCAGATGAACTGGATGTATCAAATAGAGCAGTTCAGGAGCCTTAGTCTTCATAGAAGTTATTTATTTTAATTGCCCTTGTTGTTTAATGAAGATCTTTACATTAAGGTATTTCCTTGGGTCTATTTGGATCTATTTGAACTGAAGACAAACAAGAGAATCCAGTAATTCTAGTCTTACCCTACCATCTTACCTGCCTTGGAGACAAAAAAAGAGCAAGTAGCCCAGCTGAGAAATAATTTTTGTGTCTTATTTGCACATGGAGTACTTGGAGACATGCAAGAATTGCAGAATGGTTGAGATTGAGAGGGACCTCTGAAGGTCATCTTGTCCAGTCCTTGCTGAGGCAGGGTCACCTGGAGCCAGCTGCCTGGGACCATACCTAGATGGTTTTTGAGTATCTCCAAGCATGGAGAAGCAGCTTTGGAATTGTTTCCAGCTGAGCTGTTACAGCGTGTTGGTGGCTGCCCTCAAACACTGCAGTGCACAGCTCCCAGGGGACAGGGAGACAGAGGTGTTGCAGCTCAGAATGCACCCTGCATACCTGTCAGCTCCCATGGTGACTGCAAACTGACAGTGTCATCCATGTGGAGCGTGTGAAAATCCACCAATGGTATTCTACCTTGAAGACTAAGACTTCTGTTTAAATAGGTCTGCTTTTAAAGGGGCACTACAGCACTTTTCTGTGGTTTTTGTAGTAGTATTTTGTAGTACTTCTGGGCAAGGTTTAAGGCATCCAAGCATACTCACCTAGGCTAGAGGCTGCTTTCAAGACCTGGGCTAGGAGTATTCCAGTACTAAAAGTTTTTAAATATGACTAGTTTCCACTGCATGAAAGAAGGAAATCTCAGAGCAGGAATGTGGTGAAATCATGAGCAGTAATTGAAGCAGCTCATCTTTTCTGTTGTTCTGCAGGGTGGTTTCAGTACATCTGAATGCCCTACCCAATTTTCTTCAGGGTTGTAACTTCAACAATGAACCTACAGAGGCCACAGAGAAAAATAAAGTAGCTTTTGTTCCATCTCCCCTGTTCTCCAGATGTTCTGTGCCATCAGGGAAGGGGCAGGGGTCAGCAGAGTATTGCAGTGGGTACTGCTCCCACAGGGGCTGTGCTTCTCCAAGTTATAATCGAAGCAGGAATGTGCAGTGATCAGCATGAAAAACTCTACTTGTTGGATGAGTAACCTTTATTTTTTCTTGGAAAAGTTTCCCACTGAGATCATCTGACATTAAATTGTGTCAAGTTAACTCGTATTTTTATTACTTTGCAAGAAGATTGATAGACACTCAGGTTGCTAGCTCTGTGTTGTACTTTCTCATGCTTGCCCCATTCTCCCCTCTGCAGGTATTCTTATAGGGCAATGCAGTCTTTTTAAATCAGAAGAGCCTTTGGTAGTTACTTTTATTTTCTGTAGTACATGCATGGTTGGACAGCATCTAGCATGACTCGTAACAACTTCTTTTTTTTTGAGTATCTTCTCATATTCTTACCTCTCAACCTCGATCCTAGAAGTTTTCTAGAAAGATTAAGAGACCTGAAAAGTAAGCAATTAAAAACTGTCTCAGTCAGTGGAGCACAGATATGATACATGTCATTATTTTTTTTCTGAGTCCAAGGCAAACTCAGAAGGTTTTGGTTTGTTTTGGTCTTTTTTCTTCTTCTATTAGTTAATGGGTTCAAATATAATTTTTTTTTATTTTTACATATTGAGGTATTATTAAAGTGGACTTCTCTGGAATTACTTTTTTTAAGTAAGGAAACCAGATTTGTGTGACTGTTTCATAAATTCTGTTCTTTTAAATTAATTTTTCACAAAGACAAGTTATGAAAGGGTTTATCTTGCAGCAATTTGAGCATTTTGCAAACAACCAGGTCTTGGATGGCCTTAGCCCCACTCAGCTATCATATGCAACAGGTTTTAAAACCTTCCTACTGCCCCTCAGAGCAGATATGTCCTATTTCACAAGGCTGTATATTTTTGTCCCATTGTGACTTGAAAATTGTAATTCTGTGATAGTTTTTTCTTTGAATTTTCAAAAAGTCAGTGAGATCCAGTTCCCTTACAGCAGTGGGGTCCTGTCCTTTCAGGCGTTGTTTCTTGGCCAGTCCCATGTCATGGAGCAGAGAATGCAGGACAGATGCTTCACGCCTGGCATACTCAGCTGTTCTGAGAATAAAACTACAGCGTGCAACTGGCAAGTTCTGCTGGAGGCAGCATGTGCTGGCTGCTAATGTGTGACCTTTTTGTACTCAGTAACTTGACTAACTCTGCTCAGAGAGATTTAAAAAAAATGCATATGAAATTTAGGCAACTGACTTTCTGAATATCAAGCAAGTCACTGCTTCACAGTAGATGTATTTATCACTGCAGAGCTGTAGTACCAGGTGTAAAGTGTTAATAGTGCACTGACCAGAGTTCAGAGAGGTGGGTGAGCAGCATGGACTGCCAGCCAGGTTCTTGGAGTGTGGGGTGCTGCAAGTGATTGAATTACACTGCCTTAAGAAGTTCCTGCCTCCCCAGCTGAGGGTTTTGCCCCCACTGAGCTGACACGCAGCTCAACTGGTCACACATGCCCTACCAGACCAGTAGAAAAATTAGCTAAGTTGTGCTATTTTAGTTAATGCTGCCACACAATGAAACTGGGAAAATACTGACAGAATGCTGGCCTGAGAGGTGCAGCAATTTATGGTTGTCTCAGCATAAAATAATTACAAATTTTGACTCCTAATGAATAGTAACAGCCTTAAAAGTGACACACATGTATCAAAGTCTCTTGGTTTTTCATTTTTTTACCCAGTCACTGGGCTAGTGACAAAGTGAAGCAGTGTTAGCATTAAGTCTGCCTTGATGAAATATGGCTTCTTTGGGGCCAGTGCTGAAGAATGATCAAAGAAATAAACCATCTGTGAGGAAATATTTTATACAGTACCTTTAATAATTTACAATTGCTATAATGTTACTTCAAGTTCAAAATCTGTTTTTCCCAAAAGACCAATCTACTTCATCTTGCATCCTTTCACTGCCAATGCTTTGATGGGAGTTAAAGAACTGGATGGAATCTAGTTGTTGAAATATGTAGTACAAATTCTTACTGTGATGGGTTGTTTGCTGAGCTGTACTTCTGAATAGTATCTAAGTGCCTTGTAGTCACACATCTAGCTTTTTTTGAATGTATATTTTCAGAAGACCTTAATAATCTTTTTTATTAAAGTTAATATTTTATGCATAGAATCACTAACAAAAATTATTTTTCTTTCTTTGGCTAAAGCTACACAGAGTGAGGAGCGGCTGTGTGCATTTAAAGACCCATATCAGCAGGACCATGGAATCAGTGAGAGCCGAATCTCCCAGGAGAATGGCACCATTTTGTGCATGAAAGGCAGTACCTGCTATGGACTTTGGGAAAAAACACGAGAAGGAGACATACATCTTGTCAAACAAGGTATGTAGCAGTTTCAGTTTTTTGTAGCAGTAGTTTTGTTACTTATTTCACTTCTTTGTGATCTAGCCAGCTGATACAAAGCTGCACAGCTTCAAAACCAGACTTCTTGCACATTGTCGAAACACATAATTTTAAACTTCCTATTTAACAATTTTAAATGTGAACAGAAGGTTTGTTTGAAATGAATGACTTCCAAAAGAGACCAAAGGCATCAATGCGCAGCTGAAAAAAAAAATTCAAATTTCTTGTTACTTACGAGGTCCAGAGGAAGATGGCTTATTTGAATTTCAGTGTATGTATTGATGTAATGATAACTTAAAACAGTAAGTGTCTTACTAAGTAAAAAGTGTATGTTCATATCGATTGGATGCTTGCTTACAAAGGAAATTGCAGCTATAGTTCATATATCAGTACTGTAATTCAGTGTTCTGTGGGGAGAATGAAGGTAGGAGGGGTGAAGGGCTTTGCAGTTTCTGGAGACATGTTTTGATAACCATTCTCAGGGGCTCTGCTCTTTGTTATTTGGGTGCAAGTTAATGTAGTATAAGGCTGAATGAAAATGCAGCTGGTATTTACACATAGCCTTTGGAGTTGCAGTACATGATTCCTGTTTGATCTGGCAATCTGCTGAAGGGAGCAGCCTGACTGCTCACCTCTGCCCCACTGCTGCCTCTTTCCCTTCCAGGTATTCGTGGATAAATGACATTTAACTGCTGTTGACCATACTTGGGAACAAACAGTTGCTGCAGGGACAAAGGACCTAGTATTAATCAGGCAATAAATTGTGATCCTGTAGAAAAGTCCAGTGATGCTGATGATGAGGAAGGGCAGAATTTTGAAAATTATGCAAGAAGCACCAAGCTGTAGATGCAGTCTTGGGGCCTGAAGAAGAAACTAGGTCACAATTCACTTAGACTGTGGATCAGAGAGTGGTGATATGGTTTGTGGTATCAGAGAGATGAGGAATGGCATACTTCTGCTTGGCAGGCTCACCAATTCAGGTTTTATCATATTAAGGCAACAGCTGGCCATCTCTGACGTTGGCCTTCATCCCTGCCCACATTTTCTTCTGCTTGGCTATGGGGAGTTCTGAAAGAAATTCTTCAGGTTTTGGTTTAAAAGGTGGTAGTAAAGTCAGACAAGCAAATTATGATAACTGTTTTCACCCCACTCTGTAATGTTTAATTAGGTAATATATGTATTTCTGTAGATGTGTTTATCCACTCAGTAGAACTAATTTTATGCTTACTTTAAAAAAAATAAAATCTGTCATTTCCTTCTTTTTGCAGGTTGCTGGTCTCATATAGGAGACCCACAGGAGTGTCACTTTGAGGAGTGTATAGTTACAACCACCCCTTCCTTGATTCAGAATGGAACATACCGTTTCTGCTGCTGTAGTACAGACTTGTGTAATGTCAACTTCACAGAAAACTTCCCACCTCCTGACCCTACTGATACAACACCTTACAGTAAGTCAGATGCTTGTGTCTCTGTCATTTCATGGTAGAAAGATTTTAGGGAAAGAGCCTCCTTTTGTGGTACTCTTAAATGTGAAACCTGTGACCTTTCTGTATCACAGAGATGGCAAACAGAACAGAGCTTTCCCTTAGGAAGTTTGTCACTCTCATATTCCACATTGCTCCACAAAGAATGAGCTAAATGCTTAGAAGAGGATTGTTTGTACAGGTAACTGCTGAATGCAGATTATATTTTTCAAAATGGTCTTGTGTGTTTTGATATTTGGATGCCCAACCTCCTAAGCCTGTGGAGCTATTCAGGAGATTGATGATTTCTGTTGAGAACAGGCCAAAGGTTTCATTAACAGTACAGTACCTTTGGAAAGTTTGGCCTGTCTATTCAGTCATGAATCACAGGCAGTTTTGGGTGGTAGAACTGGTCTGGTATCAGACTGCTGAAGTTCTCTCCAACAGTCTCTGAAATCTGATTCTTTCTTTTGCATATCCCTAGTAAGGGCTAACTTTGACATAATGTTCAAAGAATACTAGTTTGAGCAATGGAATTTTCTGTTCAGTTATTTATTATAAAATCAGCCTAACATACAGATACAAATCAAGGGATGAGACTCCTTAACCTGGTATGACAGAAGCAAGATCATAACTAGCAGGCACACTGTTATGCTGTGTTCCAAAAGTTAAGAACCTGTAAAGAAGCTGAGTTAGTGGCCAAATCTAAACATTGGAATAGTCTTTTCTAAATAAAAGTTGTGAAAGGGAAGTTGAGTAAAGTTAGGTATTTAAATGGAGGCACAACTGTTCTGTATGTCAAGAGTTCTTTATCAGTGGAAAGCATTTTATGAAATGAAGGTGTATAATTGGATAGCATTACAGATGAAGAGTGTAAAAAGAATAGTTTGTGTTTTTTGTGAAACTATTTATTTAAAAAAACCAAATAGTTTTTGTTTATCATTTAGGAATGATAGTATTTGAATTAACTTCAGTGTGAAGATACTGATACTTATCACTGGTGCTTTCAAAAATGGCTTTAGCATCTAGTGCTTGTAAGGAAGTTGGATCAAAATAAAGGTTTGGCCTGCTAAAAACCAGCAGTCTTTAACTTGGAAAGTGTGTACAATATGAGTGGGTAATGAAAGTTGGTAAAATATGCTGTCTTTTGGTTGACAGTAAGCAATCACCATTTGCAATCAGTGTCACTGTGCAGTGCAGATCAGATTCTGCTTGAATTTGGTAAGAGTCATCAGGTTGGGCTCCCCAAATGTGACTGGAGTTGGTGTTGTGCAGGGAAATTAGATAGGAGGAAAACCCAGGTGTAAGGGTAATTCTTTGTCCTTTTCTGTCCCCCCAAAACAGGAAGACCAGGTTCTTACAAAATGACTTGGGCTTGTTCTTCTCACAGGATGAAAATTAGAAGCTGAATTAATTCAGTTGTTGAGTGATAAGATCTTCAAATAATTTTAAATGGAATTTTTGATACCGGAAGATCTATCTTGACTTGCAAAGTGGGGGGGAGGGAGGAGAATTAAATCTGTAACAGTCCTTAATTCACCCAGCTGTAATTGAGTTCTGCAGCATACATTTCTACTGACTCAAACTGTTTTGTGTTATTGTGTCACCTTCCATTTTCATAATAGGCAAATTTGGCTTTAGGCATAAGCAAAGTAGGTTGCTTGGGAGCACAGTTGTCTGTCTGCTTTGGCTGGGTTAAGAGATGGAGATGGGCCATTCTAGCAGCAAGGATGGCCTCGTTTGCCACTGTGGTGTTTTATTTGTAAAGCTCTACCATTGCTGCCTCTGACAGAGATGGGGTTGCTCCTGGCTGTGAGCATTCTGGTAGCACTGGGAGGTGCAGGATATTTGAGAAAGCTGGAGGGGTGAAAAAGCAGGGAGGCTGCAGCACACAGACCCCCATTCCAAGTGGTGGAGTGTTCATGGTCTCTCAGCTCCTCCCAGAACCCATTTTGGTGCTGTGAGATTATATTTTGGCACCTTAAGTACAGAATTCTTGCTTTGGCAAGGTTGAGTTTTTATAGAATTGTTGGGAAGCTTTGTATTAGCTACTGGATACCTTTCTTGGGCAATCTTCCAGCCTTTCAGTTATAGCTGACAGAATGTTGTCAGGACATTAGCAAGGTTAGCTGCACAGGCTGTGGCAACGTGTGTTACCATACCTTTTAGATTATTAAATTGAGCAGGTCACAGTCACATGGGAAATCTTCTGCAGAACGTTATTGCACTATAGCCTGTGAACTGTAAGAGCACTATTTTTCATCTATATTTTTGATAAAAAGTTCTTGAATGGCCCAAAGTGAGGTATGAGACCTCCTAGAACTGTGCTTTTAATCCTGGAAATTTTGAGGTGGAGGTGACTGCTGTACAATTATGTGAAGCGATGAATTCAGTCAACAGTTAACTAAGCATTTGTAAATGTCTTTCTTCTCATTTCCAGTAAAATTACACAGAATAAAAAGTTCCTGGAAGGATAAGTAAAAATTCAGCATAGTAGTTTGATAACTAATGGAGCCAGAAGACCTTGCTGATGACCCTAATCAATTTAAAGCTTAATTTTAAAGGAAAATTGTAATTGTTCTTTTAAAGATGTTTCCTTGCAGCTGTGTGAAGGATCTGTGGAAATAGCAGAGTACTGTTAAGCTCTTGCACTAAATCCATCCAGAAAAATAATGGAGGAATAAAACAATTACTTTATACTATATATATATATATGTGTGTGTGTATATATATATATACTTTATACTATATATACATATACTTTAATCTATTGGTTGCAATTTTTCTATGATACTTAACAGTGGTATGTGGAAAGATACAGCTAAACTGTAAATTATTCAAGAAGACAAAATTAAGATCTTAATGTGTGTTAGATATATAAAATGATCATTGTCATAACATATAGCAATTAGAAAAATTAAGTGCAGTGTTTAAGATAATGTCAGTGTTCTTTTTAGGATGTCAAAACATTTTTCTCGCAGCTGTATCTGTGTAGAACAGAACAGCTTCCTTTTTTTTTTTTTTTATTTCATGTTTGATTAGGGTACAAGTATATGTAATCTAGCCTGTTTTGTAACAAAATTTTTATAAAAATGAAAAATAAGATTGAGGACAAACAAGTTCTTGAAGCCGGAAATGTAATCCTTACTGCTTCTTAATGTGCAGCTGGTAATTTAAAACAATCATACATCTGAGTATTCATAATATTCATCTCTTCTATCTTAAAGATAATCCAGGCAGATTTGAGTACCTGTTGGTTGCTAATCCCTCCAGCTAGAATTTTGCAAATGCTGTAGAATGGATGATAGTCTAGAACCCACAGTCTGAAGGTATTAAAAAGGCAGAGATTAAGATAGCTGTTTCCTGATGCCAGGAGAGGTAGTGGTTGGAGAATAGTATTTATTTCTGATCTCAAGATTTGCCTGTGGAGTTTGGAGCTACTCAAATGCAGGAGTTCAGAAACAACCTAACATCCTCTATGGTTAACTTGCACTTCTGGTGAAAGATTTACTTTATTCTTCTATGCTAAAACGCTAATGGATAGATTCATTGTTCATCCATCTTACATTTTCACAAAAAATTGACCAAAAATACTCCATCTTAGCTTCAGGCAGCATACCCATATACCCCATAAGCCTATCTAAAAAGGGCCAACTTTGGCTTCCTGGGTCAGTGTTTTGAGATGTGTTTACTTCATTGCCTTTGTCAGATATTTAGCTTGACTTGCTAAATATCTGCCTGTAATGACTGCAGAATGCTTCCTAAATTCTGAGACTGTTTTGAAGACAAAATCATTAGTTCCTCAATCATTCATAATAGCCCGTTAAATAGAAATTAAGTAGCTAAAGACTTAAATGATCTCCCTTGTTGGTCATAGATATATTGCTGTAATGAAACATTCACGTTAAAATAACATCGAGATGAAAGAGCAATTTTTAATTATTTTTTCCCTCAAGGCTGCTTCCTGGTACTGCAAATAAATTAATGTAGCAGCAACTGAGTGTTAAGAATGTGTTTTTCTATGACAGATGATGTATTTGTGTGATATATGGAAAAAATCCCTGGCAGCAACAGTTGTGCAGTTACTGGTACATGTGGTTGAAAATTGTGTAGGGTTTTCATCTCAGAACAGCAAATGTTGGCTGCAATTTTTAGAGGATTTAGGAAACCTCTGTTGAACAGAGCACTGAGTTGTGGATAGAAAGAGACCACCTCACAGTCAAGGAAGTTATTCTTCACTCTGAAACACTGATAACAGGCTTATCTTTCCAGTGTGACATTCCTGCCTCTTTGCCAGCCTTCTTGCTATGTATATAAAATAGATATGTAAAAGTTGGTCTTGAAGTGCTCATGCAATTGTGTGGAAACTTTGACAAAAGCTACCATTAAAAAAAAAAAAAAAAGAAGTAATTACAAATGTATGTGGCTGGGACAGGTTAATTATGGTAATAATGAGACAGTTTCCATTTAACTATTGTTTTTGAGAGGCAGCAGTTAGACTCATGTAGCTGTGGGCGCGTGGCCCAATCTAACTCCCACTGAAGCTGAATTGGATCATGTCAGGCTAATTTTGGAAAGTTGTAACCCTGCTCACTCTCAGTTGTCTTGAACTGCTTTTTCTGGAGAACAGCATATCATACTAATTTATAATTGAAATGCATTTACTTCAGCTGGGATGCAGCACCTGATCAGCTAAGTTTGTAACTGATGTTTAAGCTGGTCTTTAATTTCTGATCTGCCTAATCTGAAAAACCCACTCTATAAATAAGCTTTTTCCTTCATGAGCATTATTCTCTTTGTTTTCAGGTGATTTAGATGTAAAGAGGAAATTACAAACCTTTGCAAGGTGGCACATCTCAGGTTTTAAAAGATGAAGGTGGGAGTGATCTACATGAGGATTAAAACTCGTAAACTTGAAATGATTGGGACCTCTTCCTTCAGTGAGGAGATAAGGCATTCTATCACTATGTTATAGGATGGGAGGAAATATTAAGACAGTAATTAAGGGCCTTAATTTCTCCTAAAAAGAGATGTTTCCTTTGAGACTGCTCAGCATTTGATGCAAGAAGATGATACTGTGCCTCTGAGAAAGTTGCTTTAGGGCACTGTAGAAAATGAAGTTGCTGAGCTGCTGAAGGGGAGATGCAGGTGAATGTGCATGGAGATTTCTTAGTATGTGTCTTCTTAAAAGAGATTGTGTGTGGAGCATCTGATAGAGTGGGAACAATTTTTTTTTTTTTACGGTTCTTTAGTATACTGGCTTCATTGTGAAATATTTGGATTTTTAGCCAGCTGTTGACAAATGTGTATTTTCCTGAACCTTCAGTTGCCTTTCTGTCTGAAATTTAGTGCTTAATGGGGTGTTTTTTGCTGTTTATTTGATTACAGGAAATTAATTAACTGCAGAGGGGGCTGTGACACTGGGTACACATTGCTACAAATGCTCACTGATAAGATTTTGGAAACGTGTGCTAATTAAGGCTATGTCTTGTGTCATTGCAACTGAGGGAAAAATGATGGTGTTGTGGATTAGTGTAGGGGAGAAGGCGTAGAATTAAAAGTTACTGCAGGAAGCACAGTATTAAAGCAATTGCAGTAGAAGGTTATTTAGAAATTCAAGTGAAAGCCTTAACTTCTGTAGAACCAGTGGAATGGTTTGCAAGTCTCTCAAGATAACTGGTAATGCTTGTCGAGTAACTTCAGTTTCCCATTAAAACTGCATCTATCAAAAGCAGAATCTCTTAAAGATTGTTGGTAGCAGCACTTACTGTTTTAACTTCTAAGACATCATAGTCTCCTGAGATTAAATTGGCATCTTTACTGAATTTAAAAGTAAACCTTTGATGTGAAATTTGAGTCTTGCATATGAAATGTTAGCTGTGAAGGCAAAACCTCCTTAGGCAGAAAACTGTATGTGTAATTTTTTTCTCATACAGAAACATTTAATCAGGAAGATGAAATTGAAGTGTTTTACTTGCACTGACATTGAAATGTTTTGGAAGTGTTTTTAAATTTCTGCTATGCACCAAACCCACAAAATGCTGAAAACCATGTTAAAAGGACAAACATGTTTGTTTGCGAAAGCAGAAACATTTCAAATATTATTTTTACAAGAACACCAATAGCCCAAACCCTAAGCTTTAATTTTTTTTTTCTTTTACGAGTAGATTCCTTTTTGCTTTGTCAGACTCCTGTTGGAGCACACTTGCTAGGGAAAGGTAACTGCAGGAATTAGTAGGGTGTTGTGACCTGGAGGGCCAGGAGCAAGGATCTTCACAAAATTGTCTTAGAAATATGCTGGAATCTAAAAAGGGCTTTTTTTGGATGCAAGGTGGGATTTTTTTCTGTGTCTTGAAGCTGCAGTATAGTGTGTTTGTGAAGTGCTAGAGCTATATTTATGCTTTGTTTCAGAGGGCTAAACATTTTTCTTGAGTCCTTAGAGATTTCAATTTCTCAAGTACCTGTGAACACAACTTTTAGCTTATTTCTTTGATACAATTGTCTGATCTGTGTCTTTGTCATCCTTGAAGTAGCCTGCTTGTTTCTAGTACTCCATAGTGACTATTTTATTCACATTTACTAAAATTAAGAAAGGGATCACAATTTTTTTTTTGTGGTAATGTAATCACTGTTTTTGCCACCCTCAGTAATAGTGAAAACGTGCATTTTAAGTTAACCAGTATCTGTAAATAAGTGATTCACAGTCTTGTATCGTGTGCAGTTCCTAAGGCACTAATTTGCATCTCAGCTGGAAATTACTTGCATATGTTTTATGCACTTCTAAGAGTTTAAAGATCTGCAAATATCTTTGGGTAATACAAATATAGTAAAGATACTGTTTCTATTTACTGGGAATACGAGTACTTTTATGTTGTTGTCATTACATGTTATATAATACATTCAATGGCATCATTAGCTGATATCTTTTGTGACAGTGTAGGTTGGGGCTTTATTGTGAATGCCTTATAGACACAAGGTAAAAGTAGATAAGGCTTCCAAGAATGATACTCTTTCAGAATGCATTAGTGGATTGTAAATAATAAAGGTAGCAGGTAAGGAATTGTTTTGCCTCATCTCAAGGCAAAGTGGAGAATACAGGGGTGCTTCTTATGTCTTTATTCTCCTCTGCAATATGCAGTGTAATACATGCATGCAATATCATCATTATTCTAGACAAACCCTACACTGCTACTTAATACAAATAATTTGAGGAATAGGAGCTCTCTGGAAGGCAGATTCTCCTTTAAAGACTTGTGAACTTTGTTTAGGTAACTCTGCTCAACAAAGTATACTGACCGAATTAGCCAAGATAGTGTACATTGAAGTCACTGCCAAGCAAAATGGAAACAGTGTTTATGTTTTGTGGATGTTCTGCTTGTCTGTGTCCCTGTGCTTTTTCAAATGTTTATTTTCACGTTGGCTGTGTTGATCTCCTGCTTTCCCTGTCTTTTCATGCTAAAGGCTCCTTGCAGTGAGCTGGAATGGCAGAAATGGCTGTGCACAGGCTGCTCGGCGGCTCCAGCTCCTGACAGAGGGCATTAGCTTCAAAATACTGCAGTTGTGTCTCCCTGGGCAGCCTGGAGCTGCTGGGCTTGCTGAGAACACTGCTTCTTATAACAGGATTTTTAGCATGGCTCTGCTCTAGTTTTCTGGAACAATTTTGCAATGAATGGAGTTAAGATTAAAAGGCACAAGAGCTCTGTGAAGTTTGGTTATAAAGCACTGCTAGGTGTTGCCAGCTACTACTAATAAGTTCCTACCCTATGCCCAGCACAGTAATAGTCTTTGTCCTCAGACTACTGGCACAGCAAGAGGCAGACTTGGGACCAGAGCTGTTAACTGCAAAACAGATCCCTTAAAAATATTGAGTTATTTGTTGTTCAGTGCTATTAGACTCATCTGTGTAGAACAGTGTTTAGATCATGGAAAACCTTTCATGTCTTTTTCTTGCTCCTTAATTAGACATTTTGAGTAAGCCTCACTTGTTTCTGTCCTATGTGTTAGTTCGCTGACGAAAATTTGATTCTCTGTTATGGTTTTTAGATGATAGAATTTTTAAAGAAAGCTTTAGGTTCTTGGCATTTGACTTATTCTTAGAATAGCCTGTTAGCCCAGCTGCTTTGCAGTCTTACCTGAGTTGCAGCTATAGCTCAGCACAATGCCTCAGAGGAGACTGAAAGTCCAGACAGACACTTGGCCCTTCAAAATTGATTATTAATTATGTTTCATTATTGAGCTGTTTTTGATAATTTTTTTTCTTTATCTGAAAATTAATGTGGTCCAGAAAACCCAGTACATTACTTAACATTGATTTCTGGTTCCTTTCCTTATGATACAGCATTCAGTGTATCTTCAGAGAGGCTATCTAGAGGAAAAATGCTAATGACCTTTCAATCTGGCACAATCCTAGGAGCTCTAGGTAAATAAAGCATTTGGTTTTTAACAGTGTGATGTTGTTTCTAAGGACACATGAATTACTTTTAGACAAAAGAGCTGGAATTATGTAGGTTAGCTGCCAGGAGGCTGCAGGCAGCACTGAGCTGGGTTGGATCTGGCTTGCAGGTGCTACAGCCAAAGCCTGAACTTGAGACTGTCTGTGCTTATCTTTGTATATATGCACTAAGTGACTCTGCTTGGTGGGATTTGATTTCTTTCACACCTGTGCTGGTGGACCATCCTCTGTTGGGAGTATAAAAAGGGTTAGGAGCTATACTTGACAGAAGCTATGGATTGTCTCTTTGATCCTTTCATCATATCAGACAGAATCTTTGCATGTCGATGGATATTGGGGATCAGTGTTTTTAATTAGTTTTCCTTACAAGGAAAGCCTCATGTCCCTCTTATTAAAAGAGTGAATGGCAAATTCAGCTAAGTGCCTCAAGTGTTTGGATTGTGAACTTGTGACTAACTCTGGAACTCTGAATGTGAAGTTTTCGTACCTGAGCATCTAGCTCCTGACATATGTCATCCTGGCTATAGATATCTCCATTATTTCTGAAGAACTGAAATGCCAGGGTTGTTTTGAAGTTGCCTGAGGTGATCTTTTGGCTTTCTGGCTAGCTTGAAAAACAGATTTCACAGAGCATCTGGGGAGCCAGTACAACCCAGGAAGCATCATATCAGAGTGCTCCTGGTCATGTTACCCCTGATTATACACCAATTGCAGGTTTTTTCAAAGCTGTAATTTTCAAATTGGAGTAACTCCTATTGTTGCTGTCCAAATGGAAGATGATGGCAGTATATTCACTAAAATCTCAGTGAAGATTCCTGTGAATGTAATTGTATTTAAACAGGGATTAAAGTTGATACCGAAAGGTTGTTTACATTTGTGTTGGGTGTATGATGAAGAAAGCTTACAGTGGCTAATAGGTCACTAGGTCGACTAGGGTGTGGTGAACTCCTGAAAAAGTCATAAGGAGACCTAATTGAAGTTACAGAGTTCCTTACTCCATAACTACTTTTGTATACCCATACTGGGTAATTCTTTGTGTCTTTTTGTTTTATCTTGGTATTTTGTGGCATTGCTCTTCTTAGTCATGCTGCAGTTTTGTTTTCTTTGTGTGATAGGTTTGGGAATGTTCCTTTCTTCCTTATATATTGAATTAGCTATTGTTGATGTATACCATTCACTGTTATTATTTTTGCTGGTTTGTGTTTAATAAATAAAATGAATGGTGAGGTGTTGCTATGGACACTAATACATAAGCATTAGAGTTGGGACACCAAGTATTGTATCTATTTTTGTGTGTGACAGAGACCTTTTTTCCCTTGTTGCAATTCTCATTAGGACTGAATTTTGTGGTAGGAGATCAGATTTTTCATGTTAGCTGTTAGAGGTCTGCAGATTTTTATTGTTGATTTTTTTTTGCCAATATCAGAATAGGAATTGATCTTTTGAGAAACTGAACATCAGATTTATTTAGACAATCCATACATTTCTTTCTCAGACATCCTGGTTTGTTTATCACTGTTTTATTTTTGGGATACTAAGATGTTTTATTCTGTAACACATTCCTTAATTTGAAAGAAATCAATATATTAATTAGCCTTAAAATATAAAACCTTTCTGAGTTTCACCCTATTTCAGTTTATTTGTGTAGTATACTTCCATGCAGAAGCAATTAATGGAAAACCATTTGCTGTATAGATATGTCTAGGGGGGAGAAGTTAGGAATTCAATCTTTAAGGGCAAGGAATGTACTAAAAGAGGGAAGTGTGAAGATTTTCTGTTACCTTAGCTTTTAAATTTTTTTTAATTGTGCTTTTTCTAAGACAGTCATAGCAAGTTGCAGTGAGATAGGAGTTTGTGATCTAGTTCTTTTAAATTCCTTTGAAGATTCCAGTGAGGTGGACTCAAATGTTGAATCACTACAGTTTATTTGAAAGGTTTATTTAAAAGCATTTATTTGAAAGGCTGAGCCTACAAAATACTGCATATATATTTTTTGGCATTATTATTTCCTAAAAGTTTCTGGAGTACCTGTCAATGCTATTACACAGCTTTTGACTTTGGCCTGGATTTTTGCCTTCCCTCAGACTGGTGGCACGAGGCTCATTTAGAATCTGCTTGCAGCCCTGTAAGTATTTTCTGAGACTAGCAAAAAATTCCTTGTTTCAGACATTCATATTGACTTAAAACTATATATAGTTTGAGCAAGGGTGTAAGGTATCCTTGTATCCTGTGTGAAAACACTTCTTAATTTCATAATGCTAGAACAGGAAATACAAGTGTTGGAGCTGTAGCAGTGAAAGTGATTTTTCTTTTCCCCTATGTCAAATGAAAATACTTCTTTTTCTCTTATTTCTTTTTATCTTTGAGTTGTGGTTCAGTGCCCTGTCTAACAATTTGTTCACAAACTGGATGTGTCTGAAGGAATACACTGCTATGTGCTCTAGACAGCTCAACCAACTATATGGAGCCACTGCAATCATTTTTGCTTGGCTTGTAGTTCTGTTTCTCCAATTAAAGCATTAACCTGCTCTAAAAGTAGTGATGCATGTAGAAATAGGACTTAAAACCCCCCAAAATTAGTACTAGTGTTGTAAAACAGAAGCATGGTTTTTATGTATGTATTCCTTTGACCTGAGGGGTTTTAGTCTAATAAAAAGCTAAAACCAAAATAATAAAAACTTCAAAAAGAAGCAAACCCCAAATCCACCCCCTGCTCCCCAACAGAAAAAACAGACAAATAACCCCCAAGCATGGAGAAAATACCCACATTCACACCGACATGAACTCCTGACAGGGTAGACATTCAAACTGCAGCAAGTACAAATTGGTTATATTCAAACTGTGGTTCTGTTTTTCTCCATTTCTGTTCTCTGAGGATATAATTGCAGTGACTAAGGAAAATGGATGATGCTGAGCCACAGAGAATTGCACTGAGCACTGTTCTTCCTTTGGATGCAGGTCCAGGCACTGCTGTTCCACAATGCTATGGGAAAGCAGAGAGAACTTGGTGAAAATGTACTGCAAACTAAGGCATGGAAAGACAGAGAAATCAGTGACAGATGAGCATGCAGAAAATATTTTAATTGTTTTTTTGAGGTTTTTTAGTGAGTCTGA
Source organism: Muscicapa striata striata (assembly GCA_030060385.1). NCBI lineage: Eukaryota > Metazoa > Chordata > Aves > Passeriformes > Muscicapidae > Muscicapa > Muscicapa striata. Next base: position 4,955,832 of record JAREIS010000056.1, on the reverse strand, counting down.
AGAGTAGCCTGAATTTCTGTGCTTTATCAGCACTGTCAGCAGACGGATCCTGCCCTTGTTGTGTGCAGGTGAGGCTGGGTTTGGGTGAGCAGAGCACAGCTCACCCTGCATGGGACATTGCCACTGCAGAGCCATTCACAGCCTCTCTGGGGCAAAGCAGAGCTGTGTGTGGGTGCAGCAAGTACAGACATCCCTGAGCATGTGCCAGCCACTCTGGGGTGCTGTGCCCAGGCCCTGCTGGCACTGCTCAGACTGGCACAGGGAGGGTTAAACAGGACACTTCTGTCTGGCACTAAGAGAATAGTTAGTAAGAGCAGTGGGAGGGAGTGCATCAAGGAAAAGGTTTGAAACTAATTTGAGATTTCAGTGTATAGCTCAGGTGCTCTAACATGAGTCTTCCTTTTCTTCTACAGTTAAATGTTATTTTCATGAAGGTTGGTTGGTTGGTTATTTCAATTAAAACTGAAATCATCAAGCTTTTTTATGGGGTGAAGATTTTTGTGTTACATACCTGTGATGAAGACAATAATTGAATATTGATAATGGGGGGAAAACTCATAAATTGTGAATCATTGGTTTCACTAGATATGTGAATAGATATTTTCATTAGTGAAATAAGGTACTGAAGATACTAGTCTGAACAGGTTCTCCCAACTCTGCTGAGCTTGATCCTACACTGAGCTGGTGTGTAATATTATAGTCTGTGGTAGACTGCTCAGAGCAGGGAGTGGAGGTGAGCACAGTCCTGACTCTGGCTTTGTGGTCACTGTGCCATGGTTGCTGTGGAACAGAAGTTTCCTGTTGTGTAAGGGGACACAGCACTTAGTATTTGATTAACTGAGATTGCGTGCATCAAGGACACGTTCATTTTACGCCTGCATACTTACATGTGAGTTTGAGTGAGCTGGTAGGTGGACATAAGCAGGTAAATGTACAGCTTTTTTTAGCTTTTTCTACCTGTATAAGAATTGAAATTACCACTTTTTAGGCATTTATAGTGCTTAAGCTGAACCTGACGATAGCCTAGCACATCTGCTGCCAGAAGCATGACATGAATTTCTTCCACTGCCTTAATGTATTTGTAATCGTTGTGATGGGTTATGTTTTATTCCCAAAAGTGCTATGGCACAATGCTGGCCTGTGCTATGATAGAGCCCTTGAAAAGAGATTGGAAGGCTTTTCCATTCTTTCTAGATGGTTGTGGAATGGAACAGTTACCAGGTAGGTGCAGGTTTTTCTGAGAAGTAAATATGTTCTTGCAGATGCCGTCAGCTCCCACCTGTAATGGAGCTATGTGTTGATTGTTTGGTAGAAAAGTGGTCAAGTACTTGACAACTTCATAAAGTTCTACAGTGAACTGGGCTCCTGAAAGACCTTTCCAGGTGTTGAGACTTCAGGAAATGGCAGTTTAGAAATAAAAACAGAAAGTGTGTTGTGTAACATGGAACATTTGGATTTCCTTTTTTAAAGGATAGATTGGGAACCAGAACTCTTGTCTAAAACAATAGTAGGATAATATCTGCTCAGAGGCATAACTGGTGTGATTACCTGTGAGTTGTTAGAAGGAGTAAGCAAAGAAAACAAGGAAAAAAACCCAACTATGAAACCATCGTTAAGGCTGAAAGCATAAAGTTGATTTGCAATCGTAAATCTGCATTTTTGTCCTGGTTATGTATTTTCACTTTGATGAAGCTTATAGAGCTGCATATTCTTAAATCTAGATTAGGGGTTGAGGGTGTCTTAAATTTTGAGTGACCAAACAAGGATGTATTTGAAGTGTCTACAGTGAAGTGTAGAAATGCTTTGATGGTGATCAGCTGGGAAACAAAAGAACCATTTGAAAACCTTACTGTGACTGCATATGTTTTGTGATGTGTTAAAGTGGGAACAGAAAGGAGTCTGTCTCAAGTTTAATTTTGGGTTGTTTTGCAAAAAGAGATTTCTACTTGCTTAATGGGACTTGAGGTTTTTGCCTTTCATTTAATAGGATTTTATGGTACGGTCAGGATTTGAGTAAATTAGATTGACAGAAGACTTCTTTATATTCAGATTTTTTCAAGGCTCCTTTTTCCATTCTAATTTCTACAGTATCTTTGTAAATGTCTTGTGTAGGTACCAGTTTTAGACTCAGAGTTTAATTGTACAGCATCATTAAAACAGCTCAGGGCTGTGACCAGTTCAGGGATTGATTTAAGAAAGCTTTTATTACATGGAAAATATATTTAAAGTAGAAGAGTTACAGAAGCCATATCATTCAATATGTAAGTTTTATTCAGCCTGTGAAATTCAGCTAGCAATCATGTAGATTCCAACATCGTTTGCAAGTAATTTCCCCAGGATTATGAAACGTCTCCTCATGACCTATTCAGATTTGTGTTGAAATATTTATTCCTGGTTTGAAACAAGTTTGTTACTGTAGGGCAGACAGAACATGTTATACAAGTGAAGTCAGCTGTAACACGAATTGATAGCTTTGATGCCAGCCTTTGTACTTGATGGATGTGTATTTATTTTGGCAGGAATGTTGCCTTAGATATGGTCCTTCCTGGCCTGCCCTGGTCTCCCCGCTGGCTCAGCCGTGGTTGTGCAGCGCAGCTGTCGGCACCGCTGGGCTGGAGCAGCACCTGGGAGTAGGAGGAGAGGGATGCCTGAGCTGGCACTGCTGCTGCAAGAGCTGAACATCAAACAGGGCCTCTATTTCATCTGAAATCAACTACTTAGATCTCTAGAGGGGTTTTGCATAAGTGCAAACTAAGGATTACTATTTATCATTATTGCCTTTTTCATCTTCATGCTATTTTAAAGTAATCAGAATAACCTTTGAAGTCAGGGGAGGTACTGTTTTTCCCATTATATAACTAGCTAACATAAAGCAAAGTAACCTACCTAAGATCAGGCTGTTCTGTGTCAAAGCCAGAAACACAATCTGAGTTTCTTTTGTTTTATATTTCAAATTCTGGAAATTTTTTTCTTTCCTTTAGGAAAAGAAAATGCATTTACACATATCTAATGTGCATTTGTGTGCCGTCATACAAGATGCACTTTTCTGTTTGAAGAAGGTCACTGCAGCTGGTGCCTTGGAAACAGAAGCTGTGTGTCACAGGAGAATATTGATTTTGCTGGGGTCCTCATGAGGTTGAAGCCTTTTTCCTCTCTGGGCCTCTCCCTGCATTTGTTAAAGTCAGGAATTACATGGCCATGTAAAGAAGATGATTGGGGAAAATAAGAGAGTAAGTGGGATTAATGGGAAAATGGGACATGTGCATTCATGTTAGTCTCTCCTTCTAAACCATGATAGCAAGAGCTAGAGCAGATGTGTTCCTTTTGAAATACTACAGGCATTGTCTGAATTTGCATTAGCCAGACAAACACAATCATTTACTAGCTGAATGTGTCTAAAATATCAGACAGGTTTAACTCACAACTCTGTACTGTAGGCCTTCAAATTTACAATCACAAAAGCTGTTATGTACAAGAATGTACATACACTCTATGTACAACACTTTACAGAGTTGAAGTATAGAAATATGTTCTTGAATTAGAGTAGGAAAGTTAAGTTTTAGTACTAAAATACTTGCTACACTTGAGGATTACACTTGAGGATTACAATATTAAGCTGATTTAGGGTATTACATATGAAATACTAGGACACAAACCAAACTTGTAATGAAAGGTTTTGTTGGAACTCATTCTTACCCTGTTTGTATTGATCTTGGGCTTCTAATTGAAACAGGTTTGCTGCCTGAAATTGTGCTATAATTCAGATTTCATTGCATGCTTAGGGAAATATTTTTGCATTAACATTCAGTACAATCACGTCCTTTAAATCAGTTCATTCTTCATTTCACAATGCTGAGGTTGACAAGAAAAAAAGCCTGTTCCTGAAAGTCAGTGAGAGGTGAGCAGCTCTCCCGACAGGACAGAGTGCTCTGTGTTCTGCCCACGTGGGAGCAGCACCACATCTCTGTGCCATGCTGGGAACAGAGGCACTGCCACTCCTTCAGGTGTGCCCAGCAGGAACCTGCTGGGACAGGCCAGGCATCCCACACTGCTGGGCTGGGCTGGGCTCGCCTTCCCTCCAGAGGAGTGGCTGCCAAGGGGGCCTGGGTTCCTCTAGGAGCAAGGGCAGTCTCACTGGCTGGGAGACAGCACACTTGAAGACATGGAAATGCAGCACAGGGGGTCAGAGCTGCCTTTTCTGAAGGATTGGTTGTTAGCTCACCCATATAGAAACAGGTGATTCAGTGTTTTGATGTAATTTTTGGGCTCTATTTTTAGCCCCTGGGAACATTACAGACATGGAATATATAGCTATTGAGCCTGCTGGAATTAAAATAACTTCAAATATCTTTAAAGAGGCTTTGTGAAGCACTAATTTTTTTCCATTGCAGCACATGTAGTTTTTGATCAGTGCATTACAGAGACTGGAAGTGTGCCATTGTGTTAAAGCTGGTGTTACCGTTTGGTTTGTTAAGCAGGAAGTCTTGTTGGTCCAAGATGAACATAAGGGGATAATGTAAATGTGGCCTTTTTAATAAAAAAACTTTTTCTGACTTTTATTTCAATATAGAAGATGTCCCCAGTGTGTTAAGTGCTCAAATTAGCTTTCCATTTAGCTTGAAGGTAAGGTTGAGGTGTACTAAAAAACAGTTTGCCTATAGAAGCAAGATACTTCTTTTCTCTCTCTAGTAATCAAATATTTATTGGTATATAGGGAACTTCAGAAAGAATAACCTAAATTCAGTTTCGTGTCAGGATTTCTATTTATTTTATATACATCATGATTATAAGGTTTTATTCAGTAGTATCGAGAATTATACTGAACATGCCTGAAATCCCAGAAGGAAAGGCAGAAAGAGAAGTTTTGTTGGGTTTCTGTGAGCTCATTAATTTCTTCTGTACACATGTGACAAGCTGCTAATTCACCTCTCTGTATCTAATCATCAAAGAGCAGTTAGGGATTTCATAACCCACTCTCCTGCCAAAGACACTACCACTCATGCTCCATTTTTAAGTTTCATGTATCACTGCAACCTTCAGCATTTAAAATGAACAAAAAAGACCAATCTGAATGCCCCAGCCTGGCTCCAGCTTGGGTGCTTGGTGGCAGCCAGTACACCACGGAAGGACAGAGGAGGGGAGTTCTGTTGAAGGGATTCTGTCTCTGGGACTGCCTGGCTGCAGGGACAGTGAGGGAGTCCCCCTTTTGGAGACAAAGCTCAAATCCAAATTACATTTTCCAGCAGCAGATTTTTAAGGAGAGATCTGCCCGCTGAAACTCTGCCATCACGGCTGACTGAGCTCTAGCTATAGCAGGAATCCTCTGGAGCACATTATGGGAAATAAATTTTACAGCCCAAGCTGTATGATGTTTTGAGGCATTCATTGAGGAGGCAGATGGGATCTGTGATGCATGAGTGCCAGGTTTTGATGTTACTGCAAGTCTCATGAGAGGCTGGTGCTTTCTGACAGTCCAGGTTCCACACAGTGATGTGATTATGTGAAAAGTGCATTAAAATTTTACCTCTCCTGATGCAGAGAAAAATATGAAAAGATGTGTCATAAAGGTGACCTTATGACAATAAGTATATAAAATTTTATATAAAAAGTTAAAACCAGTCCAATATGATGATGCTGAGTGCAAAGTGGAAACATATTGGTGACTGTTTAAATCTTTTCTTCAAACACTGGAATGATTGGAAGCAAGTGCAAATTATCTGTTTCATCTAAGCCAATAGACTAGAAACCAGAGCCTTGCTGTTAAGTCCAGGGAAAACATCCATTTTCAGTTATGAAAGAAAACTGCCTTAGGGTTATGGATGGGCAGGATTATTCTGTTAAAGAATGTTGCACCATCTCTCACAAAAATACACAGTTCCCATTGTGTTTTCCATCTGCATGTGCACCATGCTCATTCCTCTTCCATAGAAATTATCTTGTGAACTTCATTGTGCCTTCAAGTGCCTCCAAAAATTTTATGTAAAATAGTGGTTCCTTACCTTAACTTTGGTTCAAGTATTGAAGATGGTCATGTTGATAACATTTTGTGGTCCTACTACAAAATTTGGACATGGATCTTAATTTTATTAATAATTTGTCAAATGCTTACAGAAAGATACAACCTTTTCTCTTATACATGGGTTCATAAAACAGAGTTAGGGTAACAGTTATTTTAAAACATGCATCTATAAAAGCTTAGGTCACTAGCAGAAGTTGTTAGGAAACGCTATTTTTTCCTTTCATCATTGTTAGTTATACATAGATTTAATAGAAAATTGGGAACAACTCCTGCTGGAGTTCATTGTAAATGTCTGTAGACTATAATTTAAAGGTCTTCCAATCTTGTAGCTCCAACTTAACTAAAAATACAGGTTTAAACACTTTTAATTAAATTGATGTAGATGGGATTCTTGTTTTCATTATATGATAATCTATGTCCCTGGTATCTAAAAGGCTACTAACAGATTTTTTTTGTTAAAATTCTCTGTTTATTTTTTCATTATATGTTTTGTTCACTGCTCTGAATGAATTTAGGATTTACATAAAATAGTTTGGAGCTGTTCTGGCATAGTGTTTATATCAGAAGCTTTCTTGTCATTTGCTCTAAAGTGATGAGGACTGCACTCTCTTGCTGCAGCACAGTGGATCACTTGCTGCAGGAATGAAGCAGTGGTCACTTTGTCAGAAAGAAATTTGATTACTGTCCAGAAAGGAGGAGAGGAAAAAAGACCTTATGAGGTGTTTCGGTTTGGTTAGAATATGCTGCTAGAATGCAGTAAGAGATGCATATTTTACTAGTTGTGGAGAATTCTGAAGACATGTTTGATACAAGCTTTGTGTAGACAAAACAGATAAACATATCATTATTGAGGTCTGTGGGTCCTTGGAAAAGATTGCTAATTGTCTGTTTTTTCAAAGACTGAGATCTTATCACTGTCATGAAAATTGTGCAGGGCTACTATGAAAAGAAATGTGACTTTAAAAGCAAGCTGAATTAAATACACTTGAAAGGCCTCTTTCTGATCTGCAGAGCATATTTGCAGTTCTCTGCAGCTGAAGGCCACATTGCCCCCACACTGCAGCTTCCATCTCACTGCACTGGGGACAGAACCAAAAGCTTTCCCTCCTCCTTCTGATCTCATCCCTGTATCACTGAGATTCCTTCATGGAAGAGCAACTGCTGCACCAGATTGGCTATGAACATATTGAATCTATCACATCAAAGAAATAGTTGTAGGATGGCGTGAAGACTCTGCTTCTTTTTAAAGTGATCTGTATGGGCAGATCTTTTGAATCCCTGTGTAATTTTACTGACTTTGATCAGAGTCCATACAGCTGTAGTTGTTTTGAAGAGTCAGATGTTACTGTTGTGCTGTGAAGGTTAAAGGATGGTGTTTTCCTTACTTGTTCAAGACTAATGTTGCTACTTTTATGTGATTTGGCAAATTAAATAAATGTTGATATTTTGGTATGATCAGCTTTAAGATCCCTTGGCTTTTGATAAATAGCTACTAAAAACTCTGTGGGAACATAGGTAATTACTTTTAAAACTGATTTTGATTATATAGAATAATTGTATGTTTGTCTAAAATGTTTTTATACAATGCTTCTCTAAACTTAAGTGTACACATGTATTTTCTAGAATTATTTACTACTGTGTGGCAGATACACAGCTGTGAGTCATTTACATGAAGAGCAGGCAGATTTCTGAAAATGAAATGAGAAGCTTTAATAGCAATATAGAGATCTGGTGGAAATTTATGTGCAAATGTCCTTTATTATACGATCACCACCATGTAAATATATGGCATTGAAACAACATTCCAAAGCCTAAGGTTTCATATTCAAATATTAGAAGGAAAGAATGCCATTGCTTGCACTGTTTCAAGGCCATATCTTTTTGTGTGTTTGTGTTGGGATACAGCCTTTAATTACCCAATCAAATTTTCCCCCTTGAGATTCCTAGTTTTTCAGCTTGGTTCACACTTAGTGCCTTTTCTCACGGGTGTCTCAAGATGTCTCATGGTAACATTGACCTCTCTGGTGTCCCAGGGAGCTCTCTGGCCATTGCACTTGGTGTAGCACCTTTGGTGTAGGGGCAGAGAGAAGTTCTGGACAGCTTTCAGCTGCCATGGGGAGGAGGTCATCCTTCCTTCTCCTCATTTCCTGTTCCGTTTGCTTCATACTCTCTCGTTTCAGTAATAGTATTGGGGAAACATTGTGTTGAATGGTGAAGTAGGACATGCAAGAACTCCACCTGGGCTCCTCACAGTTCATCATCCAGGCTGGAATATTTGACTGTAAAAAGCACAGATGTGGGTGCTTGAACATGGCACGGTGGGTTAGTTGGCTGCTAGAGCAGCCTCCTGTCTGCAGGTCTCACAGTATTTGCTGAAGAGGAAGGAAGATAGAAGAAGGGTGCATCCCCTTCTGGCTCCCAGGAAGGAGTTCTGTACGTTTACAAACTCATTTGCCATTGGCTGTTGTTATCTGGCTTTGTCTCAGTTTTCTCTGATTTCTCACAGCATTCTTTGGTCATAGGATAAATGCTGATTTTGAAGTACGGAAAAGAGGCTTTAATTTTTGAAAGTTCAGTTAGAGAGAAATAAAAAGTTTTTTCAAGCATAGGTGCAGATTGGAATACTTTCATGTTAATTAATATTACAAACTTATGTTTATAGTGGAAAAGTTACTTTGAAGAAAAAACATTGTTCTTCCTGATGCCATTAGCACTGGCAGTGTTCTTCATTCTGTGTCATTCCTGGGGAAGGTTAGGAAGGTAGTTTGACAGCTTCCATGTGTAGAAGTATGGAAGCTTAATTCAAAAACCTTAATTCATCAAAGATATTGTGTAAGTGCTTGGAAACTGTTATGGCAGTAATGCCTGAGAAAAGGGAGAGAAATGCTTAATGTGGTAGAAGTGCCTGCAGGGAGTGTCCCAAGTGCAGGGCTGGGTTCAGCCAGATGACTCACTTCTGACTGAGCACTAGAAGCATTCCTCTTCACGGTTCCTCTGAAATACATTCCCGATTATTTGTGTGTACCTTCCCCTTACACAGGAGCTGTTGTACTCGTGTTTTTGGAACCTGAAAAAAAGTCCTTTATTGATGATGAGGTCAGGACACTTCTGGGAAGGGTGACTTGACTTGTTGGTTACCAGCTGCTTCCCCGCCAGAAGGAGTTGTCCTTCTGTTTTAATAAGTTGTGCTTTGTTTTGTTTTTTTTTTCTTCTTACTTTAAAATAAACAAATATATATATATATATATATAAATTTACACTGTTTGCTGTGATATTTCTTTGTGATGGGATTGGTAGACTTGAATAAACTGCTGACTACTATCAGAATTACTGGCAAAATGTTTCAAGAGAGAAGTGTGTACATGCTGGTGTCTTTCACATGGCATCTTTGCACTGCTGCTTGTATTCAGTAAACCTGTGAGCAGTGCTCCCCTTCCCATTCAAATGGGATAAGAAATTGGCTTTTAAGGTTGTTTGGGCCTTACAGTAATTTTTGTTGGTTTTAATTTTTTGTTGTACATTTTGCTGTAGATCAAGGAGCCTAAGTTAAAGTTGGAATTAAAAGCCTCACTTAAAAGTAGCAGTGAAACAAGCACCTTCACTAGCCTTCCTTTCAGCTACAGTAACATAAATTGGAGGAAGCTCTGACAACATCTTCTGTGCACAACTGTAGGTAGAATTTAGCTCACCAGCCAGCTCCTTAATCATTGGATTTTCTAGAGTCTGCAGCTAATTCTACTCTTTATGGTATTGCTTTTTTAATGCAGTACATTGGTTTGTGAATAATACTGAGATACCAGCACTCCCAGTCTGAGATTTGAAAACAGTGTTTTTAAATGGGTTGATATTTGTCACTAAGTACCCAAATATTGGTAATGATTCCAGAAATGCAAATGAGATTGTTGAGTGTTTGTTAGGCATGTTTAAAGTCAGTTTGTACAATGACATGATGAAAAAATACTGAAGCTGTAGAGCACGTCTGGCCCTCACAAATAAACTTGAAAAGCAGAGTCCATGGATTTGGGGGAGGGATTTGCAACAGCTGAAGACCAACCAAGTCTTAGTTCAGAAAAATGTAATACCAAATAATAACTTTCATAATGAATGTCCTAATCATGGTAAGTCATGTTTTTTCTGGCCCAGACTGTAAGTTCATGGAAGAAAGCATGGAAAGAAACTTCTATACGTGTGCATTTTACACCCTTATTTTAAAAGTGCCTTGCTTAAAGGTTAGTGATTACTTTTTTTACACTGATGTGTCTCTTGGTGAGTTAGTTATGTCTCCAAACAATACCAAGAGAAATATGACTCCTGTGCATATGTATATAAAAAACTTGTATTAATTGCTTAGAAGTAGATAAAAGAGCAAATGTGAACCTCTGCATATGCCTTGAGAGGTCCTGTATGGTTCTTAGCTAAGCATTTAAAGGTGAGTATGGTGTAAAAGGCTAAAGATGAAATATATCCAGAGAAGGATTAATAAAATTAGTGAGTTAATAAGAGTTTTGTTAAGTTTTGGAAGGTTTTAAAACTGGATTCTTAAGTGACATATCCTTTTTGTTCTGTTTTAGAAAGATTGATAATCTGACAACATCCAAAGTTACTGTTTTACAAAGCAGATAGAGGGTTGATAGAAATAACACTTTTGTGGGGGAGGGAGGCATTGGAGCTGTCTGAGCCTTTTGTCATTGAGGGGTTTTTGTGCTTTCCTTTTAGTGTAGATTTGCAAGCAAAAGATAGTAAGGTTGTCCTTGCTGGGAAATGTCTGGCTGTGCTGTCACACACAGCATTTTACTCACTCATGCTGTTTTGAGCTGCATATTATCTCTCCATTGAGATGCTCACTTACCCTTACTAAGAAATCTGTATTTATTTTTGGATTTATAAATATTGCTCATCACCCTGACAGTCGTAACTTTCACTTAGAACTTACTTGGCTGTTGAAATGTTGACTGTGTTATTTCTAAGTATTTGTAAGAATTGAAAATTACTTCAAGAAAAGCCAATCTAAAATTTTAATGAAACAACTCTGCATTAAAAAAAGTAAAACATTCTTTCCTCTTGAAGGCCAGGGAGGTCTGTGAGCTACCACTAAATAGAAAAAGCCCCTGGAGGGGATGGTCCATCAAGGAAGGGGAGAGAAACGATCCTTTTTCTCTGTGTGTTTTTCAGCTACTGATGTTACCTTGAGATTTTCTGGTACCTCCTCAGCCTGCAGAATGTCACCATTCACAGGCTTCTAAGGGGAGTGTGCCAAGACAGCCAGAGCTGCTGAGGAATGTGCTGCTCAGGATGCCCTTGAACAGCTAAATCCCATTCCTGGGTAGAGGAGGGCCCTCGTGAAGGAACCATGTTGTTCAGCCTTGGATGATACAGAAAACTAAAGAAGAGCAATCAAGCTCTGGCATCAGATCTCATTTGGCCAGCCATGGTGGGAATAAATGGTTGTGGGTTATTTGGCGATGGGAAAGTAGCAAAGGGCTGCGCTCTAGTTGTGCAGTCAAGGAGAATGCAGCTGGGATTAGAACCACAGGGTCAGTCTCTCAAAACCTGCCACTCCTCAGGACATGCTAGGCACTGTCTTGAACTGATGCAAAACCCACACATTATAACCCAGTGAAATGTAAATTCCATTCATAAAAATATGAAAGTCAAAACTACCATTTCCCTGCCAGCAGTTACTCATCTGCTTACACTTGTCATGTTTCATATAGCTTTGTGTGATACAACAGTTTCCTTTATGATGTTGTGGGTTTCAATATATATATGTATGTCTATGTTTTGAATTCATAATTTAGATGACAATTGTAATGTGTATCTTTTAATCTCCTTGCTATGGAAGTCACAGCTCATATTCCACATTAGTGTTCTATGGCAATAACTTATTTTCCTAGTGAAGGTTATTTTACCAAAACCAGTAGTGATGGTATTTCTTTTGAGAGAAAAAAATTAAATTTGATGGTATTGTAATTATCACAAGCTTTCTTTTATTAGAAGGGAGTATCAGATATGAGCTGCTGTTAGTTTTTGTAGATGATTTTTCACATACTTCTGCCACAGCTGAAATTCTCTCTGGCATTCTGTTTTACCAGCTTTTCATTATTTCCCCTAACCGTTATAGTTATGCAAAAATGACAGTTGTTGTCTTTTAAATTTGCTTTTTCTTTTTAATCTGGTCCTCTTGTGTCTGTCCATACTGGGAATTTGAAGTAGTGAGTCATGTTGAATTTCTTTTAAATGCAATTCAAGAAAAGTGAATTTGTCAGTTTATTCAGCTAGTATAGACCAGGATAAATTGTATTTCAGTCTCACCTAGAAGTTTATTCAATGTGTAAGTCTTGTGTGCATTTTATATTTTGTGGTTTTAGCATAGTTAGGTCTCATTACAGTCTTTTAAGCAGTACTTTTTGCAGTATATAAGACATGTTTAAACATAGTTCCCAAACTTGGTTTTGAAGCCAAAGTAAATGAGGTCTTGTAGTGCCACATTCCAGTGATTCTGACATCAGAAGAGTATCTGCACTAATAATTTTTTGTATTAAAGTGGCTGGATTTTTGTATGCCTGCAAGAGGCAAGACTGGAGTCTGACATGGAGAAGCATTTCAAGGCACTAATAAATGTTTTTATTAAATCTTTTTTCTTCTCTGGGAAAGTAAAAACCCCGACCTAGAAAACCTGAAAAAGCAAGGTGCTCATTTTGACAAAAAGTCAAAAACTATTTTACAACAGGCTCAATAAAACTAGTTTTATTTAATTTACTTTAGTGTTTTATTTTTGTTTCAGGTTTCCTGCTTCAGTCTGTAAAGATACTTCTGTCTTTTTGTGTATTAAGAAGTAAGAATTATGGCAAAAATTATACTGAGCACTGACACAAAACAGATCAAAACCCCAATGTATTTTGAAGTATTTGCTTAAGTGGAGTTATGTATGTTTTAGGTATTTCAGTGTGAAGCATTCAATTTTCATCGTATTTGCAGCCCAGTTTGCAAATTCTTGAGATTTTTGTCCTGGGAAAAACAACTTGTAAAGGTGACAAATCTAATTCATACCAGGAAACTTGATTAAGGCACAGATAACAGATGAGGACTGCATCAACTTGGCCTTGTATGGCTGTGCTGGACTTTGCCAGATAGAAAGAAGAATCACTTTCTGCTGTCAGTGCCTCTCGCTGCAGGGCAAGGGAAGACTGGGAAAAGCTGCTGATGAATGTGAGCCCAGCTGGTTTTGAGCTGGTTGGCTCTTTTGCCATCCCTAGATTTTGAGAGGAAAAGGAGTTTAGTGGGATGTTTAACAATCCAGACTACATTTTTCTTCTCATTGTTGTAACAACAATCACATGTTTTATAGTGTTGATTCTTTCAAATTTGCAATTTAAGAGTCCTCCTCTTGTTTGCTTTCAGATTCTTCTCATTCTTTTCATCGAGATGAGACCATTGTTATTGCCCTGGCATCTGTGTCTGTACTGGCTGTTCTGATAGCTGCTCTGTTCTTTGGATACAGGATGCTTGCAGGTAGGCATTGACAATCTTTTTGGTTTTGTTTCTTTCAATTATTTGGCTATTGCTCAGTTATACTTAGGCCTTCTGTTCTCCCCAGTCTCTATTATAATGCTGCTTCCCTTTCTCCTCTCTGACATTTTATGGTGATATTCCTTTCATAACAGTTTGGAGAGACTTATGACTTCTCTTAGCTGGCAATTTGGGACCCATTTTTCTTCCACAAATGCTCTGCTCAGCACAGCTTCAGTGATGTGGTAAACATGATTTATAGTTACTGCCAGTGACTTTGAATTATCAAAATAGTTGTGTAGCAGGTATCTGTAGTTTGTAGCTTATCAGCACCTTCACTGCTCTTTTTGCTGACTTTGAGAAGATTTTACAGGACTCCTTTTTACTTGTTACATCCTTGCCTACAATATGTAATTCTGCCAGGTCCCAGGTAAGTTGCATTTTTTTCACTTGGAGCATGTCCAGAAAGGAAACTGGTTGATTTCCTCCTCACCCTCTTCCCCAGGAGACCGTAAACAAGGTTTGCACAGCATGAACATGATGGAGGCAGCAGCATCAGAGCCCTCATTGGATCTGGATAATCTAAAGTTGTTAGAGGTAAATACTCCTCTCAGTTATTAATCTTCATTTTTATTCAATATAATGCTTGTGGTCATATCCCAGGCATAGTTACAGAAATTAATGTATCAGTGCTCCTGTAATGCTTTCTTCTAAATCACAGTTTTAAGAAGAAATTAAAATAAAAAGGGGTTACTGCAGGTACATTTTGTCTGATTATGTTACTAATATTGTTGGAATTAGCTAGAACATGTTTTACCTTGAGGAAAACACTGGGAAGTAGTGGAGGAAATTAGAATGTGCTATATTTTAGCATTACATCAAAAGATTCATCTTTTTTGCTTGACACTGCTTGCTTTTAGTACAGTGTCCTACTGTAGGAATTTTAAATTCTTTAGTAACACGCTTGGAAAATAGAATATACTGCAGATAGGGCATTATATTTCAGTAGTGGTGCATTTATGTGTAGTCATTCTCCAGTGTGGGGCACTATCTCCATGGTAACTAGAGACCAACCAGATCTTTCTGCTCAGCTTGGTGTTAGATGCATCATCACAAAACTGCAAAATGTTATGCTTCCACTTGGTATGCTCCATGGAAACATATGGAATTTAAAAAACCTTTCTTAGGGAAGAAATGAGTGGAACGAGTGAGATGCAGAGTGGTGCTTTCCTTCTTTTTCCCAGTAAAAAGCCCACCCAGAGATACAGACTGCAGACATGGAATGTGAGTTGTTCTAATGGTGACAGCAGACTGGTCAGCAAAGAGCCTTAGGTGTCTTCTGCCACCAAAAAAGTACTTGAGGCAGAGTTTAGGAGAGTCTAACAATGCCTATTGTAGAAGGGTGCAAAGCCCCAGATGAAAGCACTTGTTCTGATAATACAGTCTTGGAGAAAGCAGTGACCTTCTCCAAGTCTGAAAGTTGATAGAGAGATCTGCTATGGTGTCTTCTGTCCTGCTTCTTGTATCCTAAGGAGCTGACCCCTTACTCTGTCACAGGTGTTGCAGGACAAATGTTTTAACCTGTGCTTGCCTTTTAACATTTCTGTGGGTAGATTGCACTCCAGATTTGTACCTTGAACTGACTTGCTGCTGCTTTGCAGCCAGTGATGTTAAAGGACTGAGAAACAGAAAGTCTCTCCATTAAATGATACTTTATTTTTTGAAAACTTTCCTGTAAGACAATTTTAACATCTTTAGAAAAATTACTTTTTGTTATCCCTTCTGTTTTCTCTTCTTCCTCCTCCATTTTTAAGTATTTAAAAAGTAAAAAAACTACTCATGAAATCCTTAAAGTTTCATGTATGGGTCTTCCTGAAAATTATTTTAAATAAGTGTTTAAATTCTTACATAGTTGGAATTATTTGAGGTTTAGAAATTAAGGCTCTTCCTGAAGATGGTCCTGCATTTTGGATTATAGTAGAGATGACATTTTTCTTCTGCAGTTACTATGGAGATGTAAAAGGCATTCTTGAAGACTGTTTAACATAGTGGGGGCTGAAATAAAGATTCACAGGTAGTCAGGAATTACTTTCTTCTGTTAAAATCTGTTTACCTCTTTTGGCATGTATTTTGCACTACAAATGCATATTTTATTATTACTAACCTGAAAGGTACAGCTTATAAACTGTCCTAAACCTAAAATGTTTTGCTTAATGTCTGTGATTTCTGGAGTGAACTGAAATTGATCACATAAAAGCTATATATCTTTAGTAGGCAAAAGTTAGTAAGAGAATTAGCAGCACAAAACACATGTGTTTTATTGATTCTGTATATAAAAGTACTGAATAGATTATTTATGATATATTTACTGGGTAATCAGATTATAAATCAATTTAGTAAGACCTATGTTGGCTTGTGCTGAGGTTTCCAGCTCCAAAATAGCCTCTAATTCTGGTTTTTATTTCAAAATACTCACTATCTTCACTATTCTTATAGTATAAGTCAGGATAAAAGTTGGCATACAATTCTTTTAGAGTGAAAAGTTGGGTTTTATCTTCATCTGTTGTTTTGTGGACTGATTATTTCTATATTTTGCAGTTGATTGGCCGGGGCCGATACGGAGCAGTGTATAAAGGTTCCCTAGATGAACGTCCAGTTGCTGTGAAAGTCTTTTCTTTTGCCAATCGTCAGAACTTTGTCAATGAGAGGAACATTTACAGGATCCCACTGATGGAACACGATAACATCGCCCGCTTCATCGTGGGGGATGAGAGATTCACTGCAGACGGCCGGATGGAATATTTATTGGTGATGGAATATTACCCCAATGTAAGTGCTGCAAAGAAATCAATTGGATTGGTTAAGAATCCTAAGAATAGCCACGTGAAAAGGATGTACTTTAGGTTTTGGAGGTGCTTCCTGCACAGTAATGTAAAAACAATCCATATAAATGACAATTTTAATGGACCTTATTGTGGGTTACTGTAATACCCTTTTAGATTTCCTAGTTAGTGCTAGCAAATGTAGTCTTACAAATTCCTTGCTCTGGGGTATTTGCTCTTGGTTTTCGTACAAGGTTTTTTAGACAGTTCTATTTTTATTCAGTGACAGGATTTGAAGAGTTGTTTTTATTTTAAAAAGATTTTATAAATTGAAAACTTCTTAATATTAAGACATTTTCTCTGTCTTATGACCTTGCTCAATAGCTGTAAATAGTGGGGTTTTTTTACAGTGGAATGTGATAGATGCAAGATTGTTGTCATTCCAGTTTGTGGTACTATAAATCATGGTGCCTTTTTATCCTATTATCTTCTTTAAAGCTTTCTGTGGCATATACTGATGATGTAGGACATGTCTTAAGAAGGCAGCCTTATTTTTCAGAGCCATATCTTAAAATCCCCTCAGCTAACTGAATGCTTGTATTTCTCAAATTCATGGATTAGGGTACTTAATGTCCTGTACACACGTATGCACAAACACTCAAAATATATGCAGTATGAATGTGAATAGCTTTCCTGAGAAATCATAAAATATAGGTGGGGGTTATATGTATGAAAATGCAAAAAATTGTGGGTTTGGGTTTTTTTTGGTTTTTTTTTTTTTTTGCCTGTGTATGGGAAAGAACTTTAGTTATTCAGTTAAATAATTTTTAACAAGCTTTTTGGTCTCAAGTAAGCAAACTCGTATTTCCTGCAGTGTGTGAAGGAGGTGGCTGAAGCCTTATCTTTTATGGAGGCAGTAGGACAAAAGCTGAATATTTAAATAGCAAAAAGGAGCAGAACAGTGCTAAGTAGCAGTAATGATGGCCTGTCTTAGGGGTTTTAGGCTCTGGGTAAATGCTTGTGTTGAAAGTTAAATGCACCCGTGGAAATACATACCTTAAACATAAATAAAATAAATGCATGTATGTATTTGCACACATATACACTATATGCTAACTTAAGGCAACAAAGCACAAATATAAAAAGTGTGTCTTTTTGAAACTTTTAAAAGTGAGAACACACTTGATCATGTCAGCTTGTAAGATGGGCATCTAGGAAGAGATGCAGAAACTAGGAGTGACCATGAAAAAGGTCAATTGTGCCCATACCACATGGACAGTGGCAAAGCATGTGATTCTGACAAAACTGGCCTATTTTCATGTAATAAAATGAAAGTTAAGTGAAGTAAAGTGAGTATTCTACTCTTGGGAGGGCACAGCATAACTGTCTTCACCAGTGATTTGATTTTGCTGTTTTTGTGAATAAAAGGATTTTCAGTTTAAATGTAATTTGATTGAAGATTGTGTCTTGTTGCTTATGTAAACAGACTCTGTTAATGACCTGATTAAACGTGCAGATGAAGCTTATGACATCATATTATCAGATTCCTTCCCAATGTGGTATTAAGAACAGCAGGATTAGTCTAAAATCAATCCACTGGTTGTTTGGAATTCATTGGAAAAAGTGCACAGCAGGTGTAATTAATGCACATTGTGATCTGTAATTCAGTGAGCAGATGTTCTGCTGTATATGGAGTTAACAGCAGAAAAGGAAGCCTGCTGTGGCAGCCCTGCTATAAGGGAATTGCAGTGTTCAAACTGGAGCCATAAATCTGATTTCAGTAAGGACTAACCAATACAAGATGTGCAGGTGAAATATTCCCATCCAAAACATCATTTTCCCCTCAAAATACTTCCCTTCCTGAAAATAAAAACACATAAACCAGGGCATTTTTGCAGAGAAGATTGTTCTTGGTGTTACCTTGGTGAAAGCAAGACAGATAGGTTTGACCCAGGTGTTTTCATCCAAACATGCCTTTAGACCAAAGGAAATAGGCAGTAAAAGGAATGATATGTGTATTTATGAATCAACATGCTGTTCTGATGAGACTCTGAGGTGTAGTAGGTCAGTAAAAGAGTCAGTTGTGAGGGATGACATAGTAGGAAATATGTAATAGCCACAGAATTATTGCCCCAGTAGTCTGACACTCTTGTTCCTTTAGAACAACAGAAGAATTGTTCTGAAACACAAATAAATCTCTGATTGTTAAAAATACCAGTTTTATCAAAAGTTATAGTTAGAAAAAATATCACAAATTTAACATGTAGCTCATGACTCTGACATGATAGTCTTAATTACAAATGTATCACTCTAAATCTTGACTACAGCCTTTCCTGCTTATACTTTTAACTTCACTAAAAGCATAAAATCACAGCCTTCAGATAGCTTTAAAAACATCAGGTGGTGGGCAGGCTCTGCAGCAGAAAGATCTTGAAGCTTGGTTTAATACAGTGAATATTTCCCAGTCACACCATGACAACAGTCCTGTGGCCTCCGTTAGAATGAGCTGGAATCTCAACCAAGAAAAAAAAAAACAAGCTGATGACATTTAGAGACTAATAAGAGGGCTTCTATTTCTTATAAAGCTGTAAACAACAAGGAAAAATGTGAAATTTCTTTATTTCTAGGTGGATTCCCAGCTTTTTTATGTATTACAAAGCTATTTGAAGTTCATATAGCAGCATTTTAAACAGTGACAAACTGCTTGTGTAAACTTGTACAAATCACTAGGAGATCCCCCATTTTACACATCTAACTTAGCTTTCAAGAAAAGGGAAACATGACATTCTTTTTTCCATGTTTCTTCAGTGTATGTGGACTCACTCCTATTTGGAATTGCCTTTGAGCTGTTTTTGTTTTGATACATAAATAGTTTTTAGAGCTAGGAAGACCTGTGAGAGATGTTGAGTGTTCTGTGAGTGATAATGGTCTAAAGCCCACTTTTTGGAAACCCAGGCTGTTACGTCTGCAGTTACCTTTATTCTGTTCTGCAACAAAACTTATATCATTAATATCATTTTTTCTAGAGACAACCCCTGTTATTCTGTGATAAAATTTGTATTCCACTTTAGAGAAGTGAAATGGCAGTACTGGAATTTAATGAAGCTTCAGTCAAATCTTGTGTTTAAAATGTGTGGGTAAACACACAAGCAGTTGCAGGTTTATACCTTTTAGAAGCAGTGGATAGAACCGAGTCTCCAAAAGATTTTGAATTATTCTACTGGACAATGATTTTAATCCATGTTTTTTTGTTTTGTCCTTTTTTTGGGTTCTTTTTAGGGTTCTTTGTGCAAATATTTGAGTCTCCACACAAGTGACTGGGTGAGCTCTTGTCGTTTGGCTCACTCTATAACGCGGGGCTTGGCGTACCTGCACACGGAGCTGCCTCGAGGAGGTAAGGCCAGGAGGGGATGCCAAGATCTCCAGTATATTCTTATTTCTACCAAGCAGTGGATTCCAGCCTTTCTTTTGTCCTGCTGTGGGTAGGAAATGATGAATGCAAATAGAGATTGCTCAGAACTTCTGGTATATTCCCTCCTTCTGAGCAAGCCCGTGCTGTGGGCTCTGTGACCCCTGTGTGAAAACAGAGTCCGAGGTGATAGAGCCCCAGAGAGAGGCAGGAGGAGGCAGAGCTGTGCAGTGCTGCTGTGTCATGGCAACAGATTGCTGAAGACCTGAAGCACTGGCTGTCTCTCTGGCAGAGGGCAAACAGATGAGGTGGTGTGTCTGTTTTTGCAGTTCAGAAGAAAAATCACCAAAGCAATTTTTAGTTGAACTGTATACTATAAAATTAAATCTTCTAACCCCACTGTAGTTTTATCACATCTCTGGATTTTTGTCTGAGGGTTTGGGCTAGTCTTTGCTGTGTACAAACAGTACTGCTGGACTTCTGGTACTTAATTAGAGTACTGGCTGTGACAATGTATTGATTTGGATCTTTCTATCTCTGCGTTCATGCTTCAGCCAGTATTTCAGCAGCTGAAGTATCATAATTATAAAGTAGATATTCTGAGATCTGTGATGCACCACTGCAGAATATGGCCTGGCACTGAAATGATAGGTTTTTGCCAGTAAATAAAAGGCTGGTTTCATTATATCTACATTAAGGTGCTAATGTTTGGATTAAAACTTCAAACTATATATCTCAAATGTTAAGCATGAGCACTAGCAAAGAATGGCAACTAAAGATGCTATTAAAAGTGCTGAAAATACCCAAATCAGTATTCCTATGTGCCATTGAAACTGCAGCTATCATCTTAATGTCATCATTTTGAGATGTGCAGACAGGTGTGTCCATTAGCAACCAGAAAATGTGTAAACTTTCCATCATAAAGGAGAGAGAGGAACAGTCTGAATGCTGGGAAGGAATGGAGTAGAATAAATTCCACACTAAAACGAGTTCTGTACTGCTGGCTGCTTTACTAACAAAATTAATAAAAACTAGGAACGACTGAGATTATTCTTTGGAACAGATCAGATCCCTTGCAAGATGAACATGTTCAGATTCTCTGGAATAATATTGTCTGCATATCTTCTGAATAAGTGCCAATGGTAATTCCAATTACAATGTGAATAATTGTTGCTGCATTTGATACAGGAGTGTGGCAATGACAGAGTATTTGGAATGGCTGTTAGGGCTGTGACAGCAGGTCTGTGTTTAAGTATACAATGTCTCCACTGCCAAAATAATGCTGAAATATCTTTGGGAAGAAGACTGTTGGCGAACATGAGAACTGTATAATATATCATACAGATACAGTGAAACTCTGGGTGCCAGTCAGTTTTCTCTAGATAGCTTCCTCTGGAGCTCTTTGTAAAGAAGCAGAAACATTAGCTTTCTAAAAAATCAGTTGGTTCTCTGTTGATAATAGCTGAGCAGACATAATGAGGTTCTCTCATTTTGCCAAGCAGTAGAATTGCTCAGATAGTAACAAGCAGTTGGTGTGTCCAAGCAGACCATTACAAACCCGCCATATCCCACCGGGACCTGAACAGCCGCAACGTGCTGGTGAAGAATGATGGGACCTGTGTCATCAGCGACTTCGGGCTCTCCATGAAACTAACTGGGAACAGGCTGGTACGACCAGGGGAGGAGGACAATGCAGCCATTAGCGAGGTAAGTACAAGTGGTTGGATGGATGTTCAGGTGGTACAATTTCTGTAATGGGAAATGACTGCAGTGTGGGTGAGGAGTGGCTCAAGCCTCCATAGAAACTGGTTTTATTCTCAAAATACTCTTTACAAACCTGCTGTTTTGAAAGGTGATAGATTGGCAGACTGAAGTTTCTGTGTGCGATATGAGAAGAGATATGAGAAGGTAGGTTTGGTTGCCATGTTCTCTCTGATGATGTGGTACAGGTCCCTTTGGTCTTGTACTGCAAATTCTAACTAAAGACCAAACATTCTTTGGTTTAGATTTTTTTTTTTTTTTTTTTTTTTTTTTTTTTTTGTGTTAATTTTTCTGAAATGATGGTATACCCCATTCTGCATCATCTGCTTGGTATCTCATATACACTACTTAAATACAGTAAGACTGTTTTAAACAAAGATTTCAGTGTAGCTGTCTGTGCTTTTGCAGAAAAACTTCATGTCATTCAAAGAACATGCTACACAGTGCTAATCACACTCCCTTAGAAAGCAAGTGCTAAAGTGAAAATACCTAGTGCAGAAGAGCTCCCTCTAGATCTTCCCATACTGAACCAAGAAACAGGAAAACTGCTGGTTAAAATGCAGGGATGTAAAATAGTACTTTGACAAAATGCTGTCCTACAAGTACTGATGAGCAAGTGCTCTGATCTAAAACATGTCCTAGTGAAAATTAATAGGTATCTTCCAAGAGAGTTAATAACCTTTGACTATAGAAGATGGGGGTGGAACCTTGCTGACAGTCCAGGAATAGAGAACAATTCCTATTCAGCAGGATCCTCTTCTGTTATGATAATATACCTTGGTGTTTAACAGAGTAATTTCAGGAAAAATAAACACTTGTACAGTATCATATTTCATATGAGTACATTAAGTAAGGGACAAAATAATTTTGTTTTGGTACATACAAAAACGTGGCAGAGTAGGGGAAGGGTTTTGTTATGACTAGACTGGTAAGAATCCAGAAGCTGAGGACATTGATTAGGAATGAGCTGTGTTTTCCTTAACTGTAGAAAATACCAAGCAGAAACAGGGCATTAAAATACTTAATTGAATTTGGAGATTACCTCCAGATGTGAATCTTTGATTTGATGTTTTCCCAGGTCGGTACGATCCGCTATATGGCCCCAGAAGTGCTGGAAGGAGCAGTGAACTTGAGGGACTGTGAATCTGCTTTGAAACAAGTAGATATGTATGCACTGGGCCTTATCTACTGGGAGATATTCATGAGATGTACAGACCTCTTCCCAGGTATGGAAAAGAACTGGAGAAAACCAGAATAGTGGGAAGTGGTACCAGCAACCGAGCTACTCCTGAGCCCCAGCTTGTGGAAGTGGAGTAGTTCCCTCAATTGCTTCTGCCATTAAGTCGGTGCCATCTAGTGTTCGAGGTGGTGCTTGTCAGGACAGTGCATCTCAGGGCAAGGCGTGGTTCCTGCTGGAAGCCTTGGTGTTACCTGCTCGGTGATACCTTGGTGTTACCTGCTCAGTAATACCTTGGTGTTACCTGCTCAATAATACCTTGGTGTTACCTGCTCAGGTGGTTTACAGACCTCATGCTATGTGTCAGTTTAGCATTATTATTGTTGTTATTGTTGTCCAGAGTTTAAAAACATTGAGAGTTAAAAGATAGCAAAGACAGTGTTTCCAGTTCCGAGAACTGATAGAAGTGCCTAAAGTGTCTTTCAGACTTTTCATCCTGAAAAAATGCAATGACTTAATGTAGCCTTTAGTCAGCTGTACTTTTATTTATGACGCTGAAAATTCAGGGAAATTCTCCTACCTGTAACATGAATGAAAAGGAAGTAGACTTAAAATCTGCATGTGAGATTGTGCCCCATCCACCATCTTCTTCCCAAGCCACAGCATACAGACTGAATCTAAAATGCAGCATAGTCTCTGCAGTCCAACAGCTGTGCTTTGTGTGCAGAGGCTTCTAATCTTGCTGGGCTTCCTCCTGAATGAAGCGCATGAATGTGATCAGTCATTGGGGTTTCACAGAAAGTAGGTGACATCTTCAGGCTCCAAGGCATTCCAAATGTGCCACTGAACCAGCACAGTGTGAGGATGCTATCCTTTGAAAGTTTGCTGAACAGCACTTAGTTCATTTGCAGTTAATTCAGCTTTTTTTGGAAGTTAGACTTGGGGGAAAGTGGGGAACATCTCGATAGACAGAAACTTTGATAATGCCTTTCATCAACTGAAAGCCTTTGCTCTGCCTTTTAGTCTGTGACTGATTTTTTTCCCTTTCTTTCTTTTGCTAACAGGGGAATCTGTGCCAGAGTACCAGATGGCTTTCCAGACTGAAGTCGGAAATCATCCCACTTTTGAAGATATGCAAGTCTTGGTGTCTAGAGAGAAGCAAAGACCAAAATTCCCAGAAGCATGGAAGGAGAATAGCCTGGTGAGAGAGAATATTTTCAAAGAAACAATGGTTTAACCAGCTTTAGGGTGTACTCATTTCTTAAAGCAGTTTTTTAGGTTTGGGGCTTTTTTCCCCTTTGTTAGTATTTAAGGATTCGGAGCTGTTTCTATCAGGACTTTTTAAATATTGAATTCAGTTTTTTAAAGTTAATGACATGAGAACTAAATTTTTTTAAGGAAAAATGTTGTTGTTGTTGTGGCATGCTGCAGTGTGATATACAGAAGATAACCTGTTACATTAATTTTAGACACTATCTGTAGTATTGTACATGAAGTGCCCATGTGTCCTCCATGTTCTGGATAAGAAACACAAAGCCATTTTTTGCCTTTTGACATCTTATAAACTAATAAAACTGAGCTAAAATAGCTGGCAAAAAATGTCAATACACTCTTCCAAAACTGAAATTGGTAAACATTGTAATAAGCTTTTTTGAACTTGGATTTTCAGAGGCTAAAGCTTCTAGCAATCATTTCATTATAACTACATAAGAAAATTTATAAGGCTTCATTTGATCTGCAATTTTTATTTTCAAGACTATAAACATCATAATATTGTTTGTTGTTTTGAATGAGTGTAGCTATGGCTTACAGCCTTGCTCCTGCAGGCCAACAAGTTAGAGCAAGTCAGCTGAACTCTGGTGAGAATCTGTGCTTGCTTTCATCTGCAGCAAAGGTCAGGTAATGTGAATCCCCTTGGCTTAGAAGTGGCTGTTTGTCTTTTATTACCAGCAAAGTGGTATGCAAACAGTTCCTGGGTTCCACCTGATACAAGGTAATACAGCTTAATTGCAAGTATGAAAATGGCACATTTGACTGTTATTTTAAAAGATACTTGGTGTTATTCCCTTATTGAAATGATGCCCTTCAATCTTCAGGCTCTGGTGGTTGATAAGTTTGTAGCTACTCTGTAGACAAGGAGGAGCCCAAGGCCTCACCTGTGCTGGTACTTGTAAATATGTAGGAACCTGCTTTGGGAGAGGAGCATAGCCTGCAGTGGTACAATGCAGTAAAACATGTTGTAACTGAGCCCAGAGCTGCCAAGAGAGGTGCTTTTATTACACACTTCTGGGCACCCAGTCTCAGGGGCAAAGGGGGGAAGAGGAAAAAAGAAAATCAGTGCCTAAAGTGTATAGGAAATCAGACAACAGCTGTTTTAACTATAGCCATATTGGCAAATGCAGCATTGGAAGAACCAAGCTTGACAGCTGTTTCTGAAAACAGTCAAAACTGAAACAGTTCAAGGTTTGTTTTGTTTTGCAGACTACCATTTTAAATGCTAATTATGTTCTAGCAAGCTGATAGACTCCAGTATTATTAGATGATCCCCATATTTAAAATGCCTAACATATTCTTTGTGTTGTTGCTAATTTCTTCTCTGAATAATCAAAATGGTGATAACTCCAGTTCTAAGAATTGATCTACACCATTGCTTTAAGAGAAAAGAAGAATGATCACAAGTGTAAAACAACTTCCTCCACTCTATGCCAGTCTAGGATAATATCTGAATTAACACTGTAGGGCAGATAGTGTAGAAAATTAAGCTCCAGATAACCTCACTCTAGACCTGTGTCCTAACCTCCTGTATCTAATACATAGGATAAAAGACTTCTTTCCATTATTTAAAGCTCTGCTGATATGTTCATGCAAATTCTTCTATGAAACAAATGCATTTGTCTTTTTCATTAAAGAAATATAAATAAAAAATAATGTGTTTTTATTTAATTGCAACAGTAAGACACTCAAAAGATGTAGAATCCTGATAAGTGGTTATTTATGCAGTCTTAGTCTGCTTCTGGAACCATCTCTGTCATGTTACAGACTTTGAT
This sequence comes from Muscicapa striata striata, assembly GCA_030060385.1. Taxonomy (NCBI): domain Eukaryota; kingdom Metazoa; phylum Chordata; class Aves; order Passeriformes; family Muscicapidae; genus Muscicapa; species Muscicapa striata. The sequence continues at coordinate 4,930,088 of JAREIS010000056.1, read as the reverse complement.
TATCAGTATTTTTTTGCAGCATAAAGCAAGAACCTGAGCACAGGATGTACATAAAATAATTAAAAGGCTTTAAACTTGGTTGAGATGTTATAGTATTCTTGTCTTACTTGCCTAAGTGGGGTCCATGCTTGACTTCAGAGGTCAGTTCTGAAGGATATTAACAGAATAATAGAATAAAGCAGATATCTGGTCCCTTCTATCTTTTTGATGAGTGCTAATACTTGTAAATAGTTCATTTTAGCATAGTTGTCTTTCAACCAGAAATTAATAGAAAACATGTAAATGTGGCAAGTGTAACTCTGAAGAACTTCAGTTTTGATAACTGTCTATACAGTCTCTACTGTGTTACTTTAATGATCCTTAACACATCAAAAGGAAAGGATCTGCTGGAGGACAGCCAGTATCAAATTAAACACTGGTTGTTTGCTGCTGGTTTGCTGTAGGAGAGAGTCCTGCAAAGAGGCAAGGCAGGGTGTCACTGACTTAGTCCAAATTGTGAAGAAGTCAAGTCCTAAAAGCTGAATGAAGGCATTTTATTGTGGGAGGGGAAAATGGATCCAGTACCCTATCTTGTCCTTGTCCCTGAGGGTGTTCTTAGACTCCTGTCCCTCAGCTAAGGGGAGGATACTGGCTTATGCCCTCTGTGATGTGCTGTGGGAAGGGAGATGAGAGGTTTGCTTGTGGGGGAGCTTGTCCCCACCTGTGCAGCCAGAGCTGCATCACAGTGCAGCAGTGATTGCCAGGTGCAAGTGATGCCAGGAGCCCACTCCATGGGTGAGGAGCTCCTGGCTCATGCTCAGAACTAGTCCTGCTTCCAGTGCCAGCAGGGCACAGGGCAGTTCTGGCACTGAGACAATCAGCAGGACCCACTGAATGCTTTAGTGCCCAGCTGGGATTGTGCACAGTGCCAGAGAGGTTAAAGCTGGGCTGTAGATGTGGGCTGTGCTGGCAAACCAAATCCTCTCCATGGGCCATAGACTGGCAGCAGGGGCCCATAAATGTCTGCCTGGCTTTTGTACTCCAGATGGAGTGGGAACAGAAGTGTTCAGTGTTTGTAATTTCAGTTGTTTCCTCTCTGAACATATGGCAGCGCATTTTGGAGGTCTTGAGCTCTAGTCCTGACTGTACAGTTCATCCCACAGTGTGATGCCAGGAGCATGTGTGTGTTTCTGTTTCTCCACCTGTAAAACAAGTGCAACAAAAATCTCCTCCCATGGTGCAGACAAATCCATTGATACTTATGAGACATTTGGATGTCACTGTGGTGAGCAGAGGAAGACAAGGATGATGAAGTGAGCTGTTATTTGCATTCAGTGCAGGGGAGGAAGGCAGTGACCATTAGCAGAACTGTGAGAATAACTGTGGCAGCATTTCCAGAGTATCAGCAATCCTTAGTATACAGCTCCCATAAGGCAAGGAGAGTGAGCAGAGCATGCATCCATCAGAGGGCTGGCTGGAGGCTGTATGAGACTTGGTGAATGTAGCTTTTCCTAAGTGTCTTGCCCATTGATGTGTGTATGTGAGGTGTGATATTAGACTTGCATATTGCAATTATTAGGTTAAATTAGCTCTGAATGAAATTGTATATCTTCTGTTTCTCACTTTCACCAGCTTGTGACTGTTTTCAGGCATGTAGAATGCTGCCATAAAACAGTGAAGCAGAAGCACAATATAAAGGTAAAATAACTTAAAGGGTTTTGTCTCCTGGCAGGCTGTGAGGTCACTTAAAGAAACAATTGAAGATTGTTGGGATCAAGATGCAGAGGCTCGACTAACAGCACAGTGTGCTGAGGAGAGGATGGCAGAACTCATGATGATTTGGGAGAGGAATAAATCAGTTAGTCCAACAGTCAACCCTATGTCAACTGCCATGCAAAATGAGAGGTAAGAAGAGAAGACATTTGGGTTTAGTCAGCAGGAAATGCCCAATGCAGCGCTCAGCTCACTCCAGGACAAGCTACAGCTTGCTGCACCCATTGAATGGTGTGTGTTACATGACCTAGTCTGCATATGGGTACTGCATGACAGAATCCCAACTGCTTGTGTTATGAGGATCTTCTGTGTGTCCCCAGAATTCAGGCACCTTTTATGTACAGAACTGTATTTCTCTCTGAGGGGCCTTTTGAAATGAGCTTAGGCAAACTGTGTCAGCAGGCTTGCCGTGGTATGACGTGACAAAGCGAATTGTCTTTAAGTACACTTGCTAAATGGTGCATTAAACTTCTGTTTAAAGTGTTCTGCTAAACTGTGAATTTGCAATCAGTATGAGTTCAGGAAATTACCAAGTTCAAACCTGTAGTTTTTCAGTTAACACACTGCAGAGCCATTATTTAAGTCATTGTTATTCTGACCCCAGCAGGAGAGGTGCTGTTCTCTGTTATATATGCTGTTATATATGATCCAGAGGGAATAAGAATTTGCAGAACTGACTTTAGTGCTTAATAGTATACTTTAGAATCCAGGTTTGAGAGAATAATAATGTTGCTGTATTTGACAGTGTTTATTGTCATCAAAAAATATTATGTTCAAATCATAGAATACCTAAATTGTCAAAAGAATAGTTTTCCTGGTTTAGGACCTTGTGACATTCATCAAGAATCACTTTCTTGATCTTGTCTGTTGGGTTTTTGGTGACCTTCTTCAGCATCACTTCTCTGTATCTAGAACAGAACCTTAGCAGTACTTTGCCAACGGGACAAACAGCATATTGGACAAGTAGAAGATTACTATTCTCTTAGGAAATAGCATCCATGATGAAATTTTGCCCCAGTAAAACCAATTTTCTTATCCCCAGCACTTTTCAAGAAGTTGCTGAAATACCTGTTTTTACTGTATCCGTTCTTAGTTTATGCACGAAAAGAAACAAAAAGACATTCAGCTCTCTTAAATGAGAAGCATTATTGTATGAGGTGATTTTTACATATATGACCTTAATACCACATTTTTTTTCTTAAAGGAATCTGTCACATCACAGACGTGTATCAAAAATAAGGCCATATCCAGATTATTCTTCCTCTTCCTACATTGAAGATTCAATCCACCATGCTGACAGCATAGTGAAGAACATTTCTTCTGAACATTCAATGTCCACTACACCATTGACTTCAGGGGAAAAGAATAGAAATTCCATTAACTACGAGCGGCAGCAGGCACAAGCTCGCATCCCTAGTCCCGAGACAAGTGTCACCAGCTTGTCCACCACCAACACGACTGGCCTCACTCCCAGCACTGGCATGACCACCATATCTGAAATGCCTTACTCGGATGAGACAAATTTACACACTACGAATGTCATGCAGCCGGGTGGGCCCACCCCTGTTTGCCTGCAGCTAACAGAGGAGGACTTGGAGACAAATAAATTGGATCCAAAAGAAGTGGATAAGAACCTGAAAGAAAGCTCTGATGAGAATCTGATGGAACATTCGCTTAAGCAGTTTAGCGGGCCAGACCCACTGAGCAGCACTAGTTCCAGCTTGCTTTATCCACTGATAAAACTTGCAGTAGAGGTGACAGGACAGCAGGACTTCACACAAGCTGCCAATGGTCAGGCGTGTTTGATTCCCGACGTCCCATCTGCTCAGGTCTATCCTCTACCCAAGCAGCAGAACCTTCCCAAGAGGCCCACCAGCCTCCCTCTAAACACCAAAAATTCAACAAAGGAGCCGCGGTTAAAATTTGGCAGCAAGCACAAATCAAACTTGAAGCAAGTGGAGACGGGCGTGGCCAAGATGAACACTATCAACGCCGCGGAGCCGCACGTGGTGACGGTCACCATGAACGGGGTGGCCGGGCGCAGCCACGGTGCGAGCGCGCACGCCAACGGCACGGTGCCCTCGGGCCAGGGCAGCAGCTCGGCGGCGCAGCGGGCCCAGGAGATGCTTCAGAACCAGTTCAGCGGGGAGGACAGCCGGCTGAACATCAACTCCAGCCCCGACGAGCACGAGCCGCTGCTGCGGCGCGAGCAGCAGGTGGGCCACGACGAGGGCGTGCTGGAGCGCCTGGGGGACAGGAGGGAGCGGCCGCTGGACACCGGCCGCACCAACGCCAACAACAACAACAGCAACCCCTGCGCCGAGCCCGCCGCGGCCAGCAGCCAGGGCGCAGGGAGGAACCCCGGGCACAGCCAGCCCAGGAGAGCACAGAGGCCCAACTCGCTGGATCTGTCGGCCACGAGTAGTTTGGATAGCAGTAGTATGCAGTGTAAGTGCCGGCAGGACTCAACGGCTTCCCTGACACCTTTCCACCTAATAACTGCATGTATCTGCTTGAATAGAAATCATTTCTGTCTCTCCTTAAAGCATACTTATTAAATCTCATATAAATGTAATTTCTCTCAGCACGATTTCGGTCTTTTTGATTAAGTCCTGTCTCCATCATTTCCAGTATATTAGATCACTATCATCCTTCTACATACACAGAATAAATCTATCTCTTTCTAACCCATCCATTTTGTCTCTAGGTTAACTTTCCTTATTCCTTACAAGGCTCCTACCTTTGGTAGCTGCAAAAAGTGTCCTATTTTTTCCTGCAGGGGGACCTTATACTTTTTTTTTTCTTACTTTCTGCATTCTCTCAAGAGTAGCTGTCCCTAAGATGCATTGATTAAAATAATTTATTATAATAACTACTTACATGTTTCATGATTTTAAAGCAATTGATTTTACTGTATTAGCCCAGCCTAAATGGAGGGTCAGGCATTTTCCATTTTGCAGTCCTAGCTCCAACAATTAGAGTAATTCTTCATCAGTTTGCCATGTACATAAAAATTAATCCAAGTAATTAGAGAAGGAATTGATCTTATTAGTTTATTTCAGTATAACTTTCTTGAGAGTTTTATGGCCAGAGGTCTGAGGTTACAGTGGGGCTTTCCTTTTTACAGTAAGAATGTAATTCTGTAGTTATAGTTAAAATAAGTATATCCTCTAGATTTGAGCCTGTTTGAGCTATTGGAAAGACCTCCTGGTGTGCATTTTAAAGAAAATATATTTCCAGAAGTCACTGTAGTCTTGAAAAGTGTTTGCAAATCTCATGACTGTGTTTAGGTAGGTGCAGTGATACTAGTGGAGTAAACTGAAATGCCAGGCATCTTTGGAAATAACAGGTTTAAAACCAAACCAGAATATACCTTTCAACAAATGTAGTTGAATATTCAGCAATGGAATGTGTAAGCCTTCCTTTTAAGTAGGAAACATTAATTTTTGTCTTAACGTGTTGATTTGAGTTGAAATCTTACCGAGATAAAGAAGTTTATTGCAGTGACTTTCTTTAATTAAGGTTAAGTTAAAAGAAGGGGTTGTGTAAAGTTTTTAACAATCAGATTTTGACTGCTGAAGTTTTGCCAGTTTTGCAACCCAGCATTCCAAATCCTGACTTAATATCTTAACAGAGAATGGACCATTTTGTCTTCAGGTGAAATGTTTTGCCAGGTGGAGTAGGATTTGGGGCCTACCATTTAATTGCACTATTTAAATTTTAAGCTTTGCTGTCCTGTAGTAGGAATGTGTTTTTGTACCTCCCATTACAGGTAAAGTAAGATACTAGATTGCAAAAACCCCTCAAATGTCAAATGCTGATTCTCCTGTTTGATGCCAATGTGCATTCCAGGTAACACAAATTACTTCACTGAAATGATTTCTGACAGAGAGCAGAATCTAAGCCTTTGTTTTAGTGGCAGCTGTTGTAGTTGATACACCTGTCATGCCTCTGCCACACAGTTGCTTCTGTGTTTAAATATTTTGTTCTTGGGCTCCAGTCTAATCTTACCTTCCTCACAATACTGTTTTCTGTTCTGTTTTTTTGTTTTGGTTTTTCCCCTTCAGTAGGTGACTGCTCGCAGGATGGCAAGTCAGGCTCAGGAGAGAAGATCAAGAAGCGTGTGAAAACGCCGTACTCTCTCAAGCGCTGGCGCCCGTCCACGTGGGTCATCTCCACAGAGCCGCTGCACTGCGAGGTCAACAACAACGGCAGCGAGCAGGCAGTGCCCCCCAAATCCAGCACTGCTGTCTACCTTGCAGAGGGGGGCACTGCCACCACCATGGTCTCTAAGGACGCAGGGGTGAACTGCCTGTGAAATACTTCAAACACCGGCAAATGACCTTTTTTTTGCATTCTTTGGAACAAACATGCAGAAGACGTTTTAAAAAACTGCTTTCTCCTCCTGTCAGCAGCCCCTACCAAGGACTCGCTTTAAATAGATTTCAGCTATGCAGAAAATTTTTAGCTTATGCTTCCATATTTTTTTATTTTGTTTTATTTTTTGAACGTTTTTGCACTTTTATTTAGTATCGCTAAAGTTAAGTCTGTCTGTTTTGACCACGGAATATATATATGTGTATCAAAGATGTGGTCTCAAAATATTTTTTTAAAAAAAAGGTAACAAAAAAAGTATTGCTGATAATCAGTTTGGACCAGTTTCTTAAGGTCACTAAGATCATAAGCAGACTATAAGACAGGTTTGACTGCAGTGGTGTCTTGTAACCATGTTTTGATTTCTGTGCACAAGCTAGTCTGTATATTTCTATGTTACAAAGTGTATTCTCTTTTGAACCCTTTATTTTCCTTGTGTCATGTTGAAATGTGCAATAGTCTATAGTTCACAGTAGGCTTTATTGAAAAGTGTGTTTCTAAAACTGCCACATGTTCCCATTTTTGTATTTGTTAATTTTTCCTTGACAGTTGAGCAGTCAGCCAGTCATGACAGTGAACTTTGCACATCGTAGCCAGCTTGAAGCAGCTGCCAATATCACATTGTGCTCAGAGGTGACAATGCATGAATTTCCCCCAACTTGAAAGGGCTTTAAAAAAGGAACAAAAAAAAAAAATTGGAGCTCCGTACCTTTCTTTGGATCCTCTTAAATCAAAATGTGTTTCCTTTATAGTAGTAGATGCCAGCCTGTGAAGTGGAGTAACAAAATGTTGAACAAATGTAAGGAAACAGTGTCAGCCATTTTTTCCATTTTATTTTGTGTGCAGTTTCACCCCCTGTATTTATGTAAAACCTTATTTAGATCACTAATGATGTACATTGAAAAATACATTTTATTCAGAAATATTAATAATTGTCATACTTAAAAGCTTGAGTGAAGATAGGTTGTGAACGTATTTTGTTTACACAGAAAAAAAAAAATAATGAATCTTACTTGGCACAAAACAGTTTTGTGATGAGTCACAAGTCTTTCCTGATTTACCTCCTTACAGACAGTATGGGGTAAAAATCAGCCTGATTACTTATGCAGGTGGGTGCATCCTAATTGATTGTTGTTGCCAAGTTGGGTTGAAACTCGTCCTCCCTTCAGAGTTCTTAGAGGCCCTCATTCATCTTGTTAAAATTTATTGCATGCTTTTAAAATTCATGGGTGTTTGTGGGGGAGGGTTGGGGGTTTCTTTTCCCTCTGCTTAGACCCTTCTTTCAGTTTGTATGCACATTGATTTTAGCTGTCAGTGAATGTGAGTGTAGTATGTATTGAGATCAGTTTTTTTTTCACTATCTCAAGTAAACCTTTCCTTTTTTTTGGAATGATTGGTTTTAATGTCTATTGAAAAAAAAAAAAATTAATTTTCTTATTAGTTAGAACCTCCTTCCACGTAAGAAATAGCCTTCCACCTGACAAACATTCTTTCCAATTGAAAACGCTTCAGTAAAATCTATCTGGATATAAAACGGTGTAACACATCAGTCTTTGGTAACAAGCAAAGATTTATCACTTCATCTGAAAACTGGTGATGTTCAAAGAAAGAAAATCAATTCAGTCAGCCTGCCAGACTCCTGTGGCAGGATACTGGCAGCACACAATCGCCTCCCCCAGCCTGTCTCCTTTCAGCTGACTGAAGCAGATGCTCTCTGCTTTTAAGCTCATTTGTTTCCTTGCTGTTTCACCATTTTTTCCCCCTGAGGTAAACTTTGCCAACCTTGTTCTTCTCTATCTGTTGATAAAACTAACCTAATACATGCCTTGCTTGCATCTGATTCTTGCCGTTCCCCAAAATCCCTTGCTTGTGCTTGGTTGCTATGATTTTTCTCTTGTATTGCTTCTTAACATTTCTTAGATTCTCTTAGATATCTCCAAGAGATAGCACTATAAATCCAGACTTTGATTAAGTGTAGATATAGAAATACAAGCCACAAGGCACATTTTGATCTCCGTGTTTTTTAAGCACCAGTTCAAATAGTACCTCTTGTCTCTGAGGCATAATTATGTTTCCCCCCTGTATAATACAGTTATATCTCCCCTTTTAAAAACACAGCCTTCTTCTGGTTTGACTTTTAATTCACTCTCTGGCTTCCCATCTGCTGCAGTCTCATGTCCCAGATGTTGAAAACCTGCCAGTTGCTCAGCTGGGTTTCAAGACCAGAATCAGAATTTCTGGCATTCTGTTCATATTGCTCACTGTGGCTCTCTTCTCTTGTGGCCTTGTGTGAGTCTCTGTTTGGAGTGCACAGTGGTGTGTTTGGGAGTGAGCACCCTATCGTGGTGTTGAGGATTCTTCACTCCTTTCCCCATGACTTTTGCTTTGCCTTGCATCTATCATCCATCAGCATTTCAGAATGTGGGCTGAAAACAGTATTTAGGACTCTTACTAACTCTGGGGAGAGAAAAATTACTTCTCTGACTGCTGCTTCTTTCTGCTGAGACAGAATTGCACCAGTCTTGTAGCCTTTCTTTGCAGGCCATGCCTTTGTAACAAATCCAACTTTCTTGTGATCAGTGCAATCAGAATAACTTTAATACCAGATGAAAATGTTCTGCAGTTTTCCTTCAACATTCTTAAACAATGCTTTTTTTTCTTTCCTTTGTCTATTTCTATTACTTGCTGGAGAGCCTTTGGAATGAATTATAATTAGTAGCAAGATTGTCTGTGCAATCTACCATGGATAAATATAATTTGTAACATGACAGAAAAATGTACTTAATCACAAAACACCCTACAGATTAAATAGATTAAAATCTATTCTTTTTTAAAGGTCAGTCAAAGCAAACTCTTGAGTAGGTATCAAAATAGTGTAATTCTGCACAGCTAGATGAAATCAGATTAGCACTTTGGTTTGAATGTTTAATTTAGTAATGCCATTTTTTTTTTCCTCACAGCACATAATCCAGTGTCCATAGAGTACTTTCTCAGTAAGTTTAATGATACTGAATTTTATCTCGTGCCACAGGGGATCATCCTTAACCAAACAAAATGCATGTGAGAGAGAGACTCCTACAAATCAAACACAGGGACAGTTGATACTGTACAGTAAACAAGGAAGACAAATGTGATTCATTTCCTTGTGAGTTATGATTTTGCTTATTTTCTTTGGTTCTTAAAATAATGAAAGTTGATAATTTTCTATAAATTTCTCATGTATATTGCTGACAAGATAAATACAGCAAAATTAAAATAGAATGGTAGTGTAAATACCTATTAATTGTGCCACTTTCAAGTAGGCAATAGTAGAATATTTGTTATGGTAATTTATAATGGATAATTCAAGTAAAATGATAGAGCAAGCATTTTTTATGTTTGTCTGTATAAGACAAAATCCAAAATCTTGCTGGGTATAGAAAATGGCTCACTAGTAGAAGCCAGGAGTGTTTCTTAGGTTAATGCATTGTCTCTTGTTCTGTTTCCTGTAATAGAGATACCAACATAACATGGTTTTTAGAATGTGAGTTCTAACCCTTTGAACAGATATGCCTTCTAAAATTGGTATTTACAGGTCAGATTATCTGCAACACTTCCCTGAATTTGTTTTTAATGCTTTACATCTTCATATGCTAGCCAGTTAGTATTACCAAGGCCTTTTTTGAAACTCCAAGATGCACTTAACACTGCACAGCTAAAGTAAAGGTATTTCTAATTTAAAAGAAAGCCATCTGATAGTGTCATAATTAGAATATTTTCAGAAACAATATTTCCGCTCTTGTTTAGCTTTCTTAGTGCAACCTGTTTGTCTCTTGTTTTCATATAGAAAATTTACCTAATTTTCAAAGGCAACACATTTTGATTTTTTTTTCAGTGCACTGGGCACGAAACAATGCAAGATAGATGCTGGCAATTTTCAGGAAACAAGCAACAAAAAAAACCCACCTTATAAATATGTTCAGAAAGTCCATATCCCCCTATCTGTCAGCTTTCTCTAAAAGAAATCTGGAATCCTACCTGCCTCAGAGAGGAGAATAGGGAAGTTTTTCAATTGTATGGAATAAATTATTGGCCCAAACTTAATAGTGATGAATTCTTACTTAAAAAAAAATATGTATACATTGCATATGCCCTAGTTCCAATGTTCAGTGCATTTTGCTCTAATGATACTCCTTTTTTCAATGTTAAAAAATATCCACTAATATAACATTACTGCGTCTGTGTTCAGATTATAATTTTCTTTAATGAAAAATACAAAAGTTCATGGCCTTTCTGCCACTGAAATGTTACTGTGAACATTTCTTGCCTAATTAGGGAGAATTTTAAAATTGATGTATTTAGTCTATACATTAGAAATTAATTATTCTGTAATTTTTACTTGTATAAAAATGATGGCTGGTCCCATTGCTGAAATAGGCTGGGTTTAAGCCATAAAAATAAAAATTGCCAAATACAGTAGCATATAAATGACCTGATGTCTAATTTGAAGATTTGTAGCAGCTCATCAAAGTAAATTGAAATTGGATTGAGCAGTCTTTGAAAGTTGGATCATAGACTGGACAACTTAGTGTTCTGCATAAAATTGGATTATTTGAACTTTTCTATCTGGTCTCCCTGGTTACCCATTTTAACAGGTAAATATAGTTACCTTTTTAAAACATGCTTACTACTTTTTGTTCAACCTCAAGCCTTTCTTCAGTGAAAAAACTATACATATTGCAGTGAAGCCAGATCTATATATTTTTATGTAACTCTGTATGTATTTAGATGCATATGTATGTTGTGTGTAAGTTCCAGGATTAAATTCTGTGAGTTACAGCATCAGATGGTAGCACTGGTAGAAAGTGTAATGTGTGGGGGGTTTTTCATATGCCATTCTAAAATTGTCTGTAGTGCATCACAGTAAAGCTGGGATCAGACTGTGACACATAGTCCAGCAGTTCAAGATCTCCTCTGACAGACTTGTCACTGATTGTTTGGGCAGAATGGATTTATGAGAGAGAGAGAGAGGGAAACCTGGGAATGCACATGACAAGCTTTATCTGAAGCTGAGTCATTCAAGATACCTCTCTCAAAGATCAAAAAATAACCCAAAATACTTAACATGTGATAATTTTTACAAGGCTTTTTTATGTAGTAGCTATAGTTATATATGTGGTTTCCATTTAAACATAGTATTTTAGTCCATTAAATCCAATTACATTTTAGGCTTCTATATTGTCATATGCAACTAGCTATAGAAATACATCCCTTTTTTGATCTCGCCATCCCCTAAGTAACATTCAGTTTTGACATGAAAGAGTAACAAATCAGATTTCTCATTTGGGGTTTCTTCTGTACTGAGTAAAATTGGAGGCATAACTTCCACTCCTGCATTACCAGATGTGGGTGCTCCTGCAAATCCAAGTGAATGTTATGTTGAGCACCTTTGTTTGAATGGGCACTTCATCAGCTCATGGCTGAGCCTAGTGCTCTTGGAATCCAGCAGGAGTCTGCCTTTGACTGTGGGCAGAAGTGGGGTGGGTTCTGCTGGCTGTGGTGTTCAAATCTTCTGGGCAGGATTAGCCCTAGGAAAGCTGATGTGGAATGTGGGGCTGCAGGGGCAGCCCTGGCTCCTGAGCCTTGCTGGGTGTTGCTGGTGGGGGATTCAGGCTGTGGAGCTGGGTCAGCACAGGGCAGCTGTGGCTTTGTCAAGAAGTGGAACTGCTTTGGGGGAGTGGGAGTGGAATGGTTCAAGATAAAATCCTCATTACACCAATGTTGATCTGGGCTCCATGCAGGTCTGTGTTAGCAGTGCATTATTAATGCAAATTACTCTTTCTGGCCATTTCTGTTCATTTCACTGTGGTTTAACATACACGTGAGCATCATAAGCAGGAGCTAGTTGGAGTTATGCTAATTCATAGTGTAATCATCAGCTGTTTTGAAAGCCTATTGCTGTTTTCATCAGCAGTTGTTTGAATTTGCAAGTCGTTCAGTTGGCTAACTTCAATGCATGCACCATGCTTCCACAGCACAGGAAGGAAGGATTTCTTCCCAGTCTGTGCAGGCTTCTGCAGATGTATCACTGGAGTGTGTCCATGGGGCACAGCATCTCACCTGGTAATTATTTTGAAGCAGAAATAATTAGCATTTATAACTTCCAAGTTCCAAGGTCTCCCAAACCTCCACTTTTGTAGCCCATTCACTTGTTTTTAAGACAGCAAATGTGTGAGGTTTATTTCTAGAGCACTTGATTCACTTTCTTTTTTGTGCTTCACAACTGTATCATGAAGTTTCACACTTCAGTCTTGTTTATTCAGAGAATAGTTAATGTTTCTGGTCTTTGTAGTTTGTAAGAAGTCACAAGAACAAACAGGCAAGTCCAAGTTATAGCTGACTCATTTGTCACTTTTGAATTTCCTGATTGGTGACTCTTCTCTCTCTTTCACACTGTTGAAACGTATTTAAAATGGTTTGTATGTATATGTTTCTTGTCTGCTTTTTGTCTCTAGAGGAAAGCTCTATTCACATTTATATAAGCTGGAATCATGTTTTAAAATCACTGTTGATTATTTCCCCCCGCAAATGCAGTAGAAGAGGAAAATAAACATGGCAAGAATGAATTTCTAGGGTTTGGTCTTCTGTAAAGGCTGAAATAAGATGTGAAACTGCCATTTTCCTTATGAAAGACTGTAAAGAGAGCATTACTTTCTGAGCGAGCTTTTCTAGGGGAAGAGGGGGAGAAATCCTAGAGTATGGAGTCTCATCAGAACCCTTTTGTTAACGGGTATTTTTGGTTTTCCTCTCAAACGACTGAGGAAATATCATGTATGAATTTATAAATAATTGCTTTCAGTTATTTCTTTTGTATAAGCTGCCCAATACCCTTGCTATGCTGTATAAGTTGTGTTTCATGGAACAGTGTGAGTATGAAATAAAAAGCTAATTTTTGGGTTTTAATCATCTGTGGATGCCACTATGAAAGCTGACATTGTTAAAGCCACTACAGAGTTTTCTATGAATACTTGTAAGAATTGCTTTGTTATATATAAACCTAAATAAAGAGATTGTATTGATACAGAGGCATTGGATAAGAACATTTAAAAGGCTGTTCTTTAGGCCTGAGAGAAAAGGCTTGCTGTAAAAATGGTGCATTATTCCATTTATTAAAGATCATATTAATGACAAAAAGCATGGTCTTTTGTTGGTGGTTCGTGTCATTATTGGCCACAAGTACTAACATGCTCCAGGAATGATAGGAAGAGGAAACCCTCCTTGCAGCTGCGTTGGTTGGTTGGAGGATAAGGAATTCTTTGATTACTAAGGGATGAATAAGACTTCCAGACACCTTTGGCATGAGCAGGTCCCAGATGGTCCTGTGCAGGAATTGCTGGGGCTTGCCCTTGCTGGAGAGGTGCAGTGCCCTGGTCCCTTCTGCCCCTTTCTCACTGGGAAGCCAGGTCAGGTGCTTGTGTTGGAGCTTTGCAGACATTTCAGAGCAGCAGGCCTTGCATGACCTCTTGTCACACTTTGTCTGCTTGCTAAGTGTAAATGCAGGAAAACAGGAAAAGAAAATGGGAGAAAGAGGTATTAAACTAAATACTTTTCTCCTTCAGTTTTGGCTGGCACTTAGGGGGAGCACAGGATTGATGGCAACATGGCACATGGAGGAATTAAAAGAATAAAAAGAGCAACCCCTTACCCTTCCTACACAAACTATTGCACTTCCCCCTCCCCATGAAGAGACAATATCCTGGCATTCTTATAAGCAGAAGCTTCCCCAGCCTGGAGCTACTGTCCTATCCAGCAGGACTGAAAAAGATGGATTGAGTTACAGTAGAAGGATGCTGCAAATTTCCACTGACTGACACTTTTCCACTGTACACATATTGGTGGCATCCATCCTGCAGCTCAGTTGCTTTGTTGTTTTTGTCTCTCGTACTCAATTACTGCTAATTTATTTTTCTCTATCCACAGTGATGGTTTGTGCAAGCAAGTAAGTGGTGCAAGTCTCTGGCCAAAGAACTAACTCCAAAATTCAAAGAAGGGAGACAGAATGAGGAGCTTCATTTCTTGCTGTCATAAATAAGGAGGAAGCAACAAGATGAGGCAAGTAGTGTACGGTTGAGTATCTGCCTGTATGGCAAATCATCTCAGCCCCACAAGTGAACCTAGAAACCTTTGGCTGCAGAAAGGGACCATGGCAGGCCTTGCTTTCCCTGGAAGCAGGAAGCACACTGGGAGTGGGGGCCAGCATGACAAGAGTAGCTGTGTCCCCAAAAGCAATTCTCACGCTTGGCTTGGCTGACAGTGAGAGCAGCCAAGTCCTGCCCTACCCCAGCAGGTGTGGCTGAGCCTTATCCTCAGGGCATCTGAGAAGCCTGACTCAGCCCTGCAGGAACAGAGTGTGAATGGTGAATTTTACTGATAGATTTTTCTTTGGGTGCATAAGCTGCTTGGGCTTAAGAAAGTCTCCTCATAATTTCCCTGTGTGAGCTCATACATTCACCTCTGCCAGCTCTCACCTGCAGAAAGAAAAACCACTTTTATTTGCTTTTACATTGCTAATGCGAAATGAAAGTAAAACAACAATAATTATATTCCCCTTTGTTCCAGAGCAGTGATGCAGCTGCAGAAAGTACTTTGTGGAACACAGCCATGTCAGTCTTCCATTTGTTTCCATTCAGGGATTTTTTTCCCTATTTACTTCTTGCTAATTCTGATGTTATGGAAATTCTCCACGTGCGGGAGATTATACACATCTGCTCACTGCCATGACCCAAAACACATTCTATTGGATAAGAAGGTTAATTTTCCACAGGCAGGAAAACTCAACTATACCAAAATATTTGTATAAATTCAGCTTTCATGTTAACCTGAAACATTGTCATTCTCCATCCAGTGAAGAGTTTTGATTCCTGGAATTTAAATGGCATAGTTGGGTATTCTGCTTTTATGTCAGGGCATCTTCTTACAGCTCTCAGTACCATGGAGAAAGTCTGTGAGAAATCCACAAATGGTGATCTGAGCTGAAGTCATGCTTTGGGGATCACTGATGCCTCTTTTACAAAGACAACAAATAAGGCTGTCTGAGGACAGCTGGTCTGTGGGAGGTGATTAAGGAAAGCAAGTCTGTATTTACTATGGGGTGTCTGAGCAAATGGCATTTCTACGCAGGGCTCACGTGAGCACTGGAAAAATGTTAAGGGTGCAAATATTGAGAAATGTTGGAAACAGGTGGATTTCAATTCACAGGACAGGAGCTTTCCAGCACCCTCTATCATGGTCCATCAAGTCCTTTTGAGAACAAGGACATATACAGTCAGTAGAGAGCAGGCAGGTGGTTTGGGTAGATAATTGACAAGAGCCAGTGGGCAGCACCTCAAGTACATTAGGTGGATTTGAGGAAGAAGAAAGCACAAAGGGAGGCTAGGGAGACTTGTTTCAGGCATCAGCAACACTGTAGAACTCAGCATTTGTCTTTGGCCCGATTTCTTTGTTGTTGCTGCCAAGTGCTAAGAGGAAAGGATAGTGTAGGGCGTTGTGATAAAGAGGGTACAGAGGTTGTACAGCTCGTTTTACCCGTGCCTCTGCTTGTAACAGGTCTGCAAGCAGCTCCTAGGAAAGGTACAGGCCTGTTTGCTTTCCTCTGTCACCTAGTGCAGCCTTTGTTTGGAAGAAATTCATGCCACAAGCTATCAGATTTCCTAATCGGAATGACTAGAAATACAGTTTTCATAAGGTATTTTTGTGCACATGGGACTGTGTGCATGGGGAGTGAGATTGGCTTGGGCTCTGTTCCTGAGTGCTGTGTGCTTTGCAGTGACTGGTATTTTGCCAGTCTGCTGTAATAGTGAAATTGCACCTGTTTTCTCCATCCCCTTCCCTTTCTTCCCCTTTTCCCACTCCCCACCCCACCCCCACCCCCCCTTTTCATCTTATTGGAAAGGTAACAATTTATCCCTGCATAGGTGCTGTAAAGAGTAGCTTCTGGCACCTCCAGGTCTCTGGAATAGTTAAAAAATCAGATCTGGCGTAAGTCACTGCAACAGGGTATAGGTGTGACTAGCCCAGGAGGTAGGCATTGCTGATGCACACATCAGCTGTACTGGTGCAGCCAACGTGTATGGGTGACCAGAGAATTTCCTGCAGGAATGATCTCTGCTGGGGTGAAAATACTTTACTGGGAACCTGTATTTCAGTCACCATTCCAAGAATTTTCTTGCAGGACCACTAGCAATTCTGAATCAGGCCTCAGAAATGGCCGGCTTAAAATCACTCTTAAGCAGGCTAACTTTATTTATTGTTTGCTTCTGGAAAACCAGAGTGCAACTAAATCATGTGTTTGAGCTTCACCCTGTGATCATGAGGGATAGAAATGTGCTTTTAAGGCACAGACAAGCAGAAGTCCCCATCTATTTACATAAGCTGTGAACTGAGACTGAAAGTCACACGAGGAGTATTTGCAGCCAGGCAGAAGCAAGCAGCATTATCAAGAAAACTTGATCTGGGAACTGTGTTAACCCCAGCTCAGCAGCCAGCCAGGAAGGGCTCACAGGTTCTCCTGTGGCAAACCAAGAACCTCGAGAATCCTCCCTATGTCCTGGGTTGAGGGGCAGGAGGCAGGCAGGTTAGCTGGACTCTGCTGGGGAAGCGAGAAGGGAAGCAGGAGGAAGGGCAGGGTTGTTTCAGGATGAGCCCCTGGTGGGATGCCAGCTGGAAGGGCTGTGGCTCTGTGCTGGCATATGGCAGAGCTGAGAGCAGCTCCTGCAGGCTGAGCTCCTGCTCAGTGTGCAGCCATGAGGCAGGTGCCCCTCCTGGGGTGGTGGCACAGCCCAGCAGGCAGCTCGGGGTAGATCTCAGGGAGAAGAGACTCTCCAGGCTCACCATGAAGAAGCACCAGCTAAGCCATGCCAGCCACAGCTGCTGGAGATGTCTGCCTGCTCCTGTGAGCAGAATCAGCCTGACACCTTGTCTGAGCACTCGGCTGTGAACAGCAGCAGGGCTTGGTTTCTTTGCTCTCTTCCTCTCCCAGCTGACATCCTCTCCCTCAGTGATGGCTCTCTGGCTCTCCTGGAGGCAGTCAGGATGAATGGGAGCAGTGCATGAGGACAGGATGGTACCACAGAGACAAATGATGGCTGGTTCAGATGTGACCAAACAAGTTAAAAGCTCCCCTGCCACCCATGGCTGAGTGTAAGGGAGGATTCAGAACTCTGCTTGATCCATTCTTTCCCAGTGTTTTCCCAAATTGGAGAATCACATGCTCATGCTTCATCACACAGTCTGCTCAACTTAATTAGTTTAACTGCAGAGCTAGTATAGTCTGTAGAGAGAGAAGAAAAACCATTTTGTCACTGCCTCTCAGTGCATGAATAAGCCATGCCAATATGCTTTCCACCAACTCTTTACCTTTTCTAAATGCTATATGAACAAGCAGAAGCAAAAGAAGATTTTAGGCCTGAATCAGAAAGAGTGAAATCTCTTGTCTGCTCTCTTAAGTATCTGTAGTTACATGCATATTCATCACTTACACAGGATGTTTATGATCCTACAACAAGGTCATAAAACCTACATTATTGAAACAATGTCACTCACCAAATTAATTTATAATGTCAACATTTGAAACAAATATTTTACAGTATGTAATTCCATTGTACTCACAGTACAGAAACTGTGCTGGTGCCTTGCCGGAGCAATCAGTGTTTAATATTTGTAAATGAAGAATTTCCTTCTGTAATTTGCACATGTTCTTGTAACATGAGACTAGAAATTCAGAAATACATTACATGTCTAAACACAACACAAATATAGACAAATCTATTATATTTGCAAGCTCAGTTTCAGGTTCCATCACTGAAGAAGGTGGGACTCCAGCTACTCCTTCAGCAGGTGAGTGTGGACACTCACCACAGGGTTATTGCTTCTTTATCAGTTTGTTATCTTAATGCCAGTGAGGCATTGAAGCCTCTAAATGTTATTTCTATGACAACTTTTTTCAAAGATTGTACCTTTTAAAATGTGACAGAAGTGCATTTTGCATTTTTCTTACTGCATGGAGTTTGATTTATGTCCAAGGTCCCATCTGTTGTTTTTCATTGTTTTAATCTTAATACCTTATTTCAATCTGTTTGCCTTCTCAAATCCCCACAGATATTCTGGAATATTAACTAGGTTCTTACAGGTTTTGTGTGAAGCAAATTCTATTATATTTGTCCTATTTTTTAAATGTCTTTTTTTCCAGTTATGTTCGACACCCACATAAACAAGCAAAACAAACTCACTCTGCAGGGGAGAGATGAGAAATGCAATGAAATATCCCAAGGCATAATCTAATGTTTAGATTAGACTCCCAGAATCTTTAGTCTTTCAACCTTCAGTATTGCTTACATTAACTGTATGTAAAAAAATACAATTTCAGGCAGTAGATTGCTCCTCTACATGTGCTGCTTTGCATTTATTTAATTTTGGAATAAGACAATAGCATATTTGAAGCTGCTTGAAGTACAGTCATTTTCTGTCAGGTTTACTATTATTTTAACAGAACATTTTTTGAATATATTATTATGAGCAGTAAGCAGCACTACTCACACATTTTCAGTCTGTAGTACCAGAAAAGTCCCTAAGTATTATCTGTTCTATTACCTATGCAGTGGGATTTGGGCCTCTCAGTTTAGTTAAACCTCTCTGACCCTTGTTTCTCTGCTTTTCATTTGGTGTTAGCGGTTGACCAGTTCCCTGACTTGTTTATATCCCTGCTTTCAGCAGGTTCCAGATTTGTTCGTGCAGCTCTGTGTGTTTGATCAGTCTGCCCTTGAGGGCATTCAATATGCTTCAGCCTTTGGATTGATTTGTCTCTGCAGCATTTACCACACACCATATTTTAAGAAAGAGCCAACAGCTTGCACATAAGGGGCCGGCTGCCATACCTAGGCTTCATCTCCCAGCACTGAGAACAGAGCAGCATGTTTTGGCAGGACTCTGGATGGGTGCTGAGGGCCTCCAAGCCAGTGGGGTGTGGGAGTGCTTACCACCTCCTGGGGTGGCACTTCAGCCTGGTGTGTGAGCACAGCAGTATCTGCTGAGCTCCCAGGGCCAATGGGTTGATAAAAATTCCAGGCAGAGAGGAGCTGGAGACACAGAGATGGGCCCTGTGTACGTGGGATCACATGTGCCTCCAGGGCTTTTGGAGTCACTAAAATGACTGTGGTGACTAAAAGGCAGAAGGCTCACAGCCTCTGTGGTGAGGAGGAGTTTCATTCCTATTTTTTGGATCACTGTTGGCACCATTGCATTAGGTGTTATGGCCAGAGTAAGAGTGTCACAGATTTGAAGAAACCCCAGCCTAGTGGTTCCACATGAAACCATATGAAGTGTGTTGCTCAGAGGTGGCCTGGACAGCATTTGGCAAAGTGTGCAGGCAGAAAGGAAGGTGACAGCTGAAAAAAACCCAGAGCCTGAGAGGTGTGAATTGCAAAGAGAGTCTGGGGGATCTGAATACAAGTTATTTGGGGGTGGGGTTTTGTTTGAGGGTTTGGGTTCTTTTGTAATTGAAAAAGAGTTTCAAAACTATTTTCAAGTTCATAATCCTGCTTTAGCTCTTTCCATTATTTCCATAAGGTGTAGGAGTAAGATCCTGTCGTAACACATTTGTTACAGTTTAAACAAATGAACGTAAGAAGTACACGGTGTTTGAGTAGGTCTGAGTACATGACTTTACATGTCGAGCTCTCACGTCTGCTGCGTGCAGAGCAACACAACTGATGATGAGCAGTGCACTTCAATGCTTTGCTTTATATTCTCACAGCTACTCTGTGGATCAGTGTCATCTCTGCAGTGACAATAACGTGGGAAGTACTATAATTGTCACAGGTATCTTCTGCAATCAAAGTCGTGACTTGGCTCCACAGCATGCAGCATGAAAATAAATATGAATCAGTACCTGTCATTTTTGGCCTCTTCAAAACAGTAACAGAAATAAGAATGCATTCAGGATATTTGTGCCTTAGAAGTATCTTTATGGGACACTGCTTGCAGGTATTGGGAAATACTATTTCCCAGTATTTCTGGTGAGCATAAACTGGGATGAAAGTCTGCTGCACAACTGTATGGGCGCTGGGAGTGGGTGCTGTCACAGCAGGAAGAACTGTGTCTTCTGCTCTTGACTGAAAATTGCAGCAAAGAAGTGAACAAATGCTGCATAAATTAACCTTCTTTAGGATAACTGCACTGTTCTGGGCTGCTGTTGTGGTTTAACCTGTCAGGCAGCTGACAGGTTAACCCCACACAGCTACTCCCTCACTTGCTCTTTCCCAGTGGGTGGGGGAAGTGAACTGGGGGAAAAAAAGTAGAATTTGTGTGTTGAGATACAGGCAGTTTAATAGGGCATATGATGATGATAATAGATATTAATGTAATATAGTAGATATTATACATATCTATATATAATATAGATATAAAATATATATAGCAATAATAGAAGAATACAGAAAGCAAGTGGTGTACACTGCAATCGCTCACCAAACTTGCCAACCAAAGCCCAGCCAGTCCCTGGGCAGCAGACCCCAGGCAGCTTTCCCCCTCGTTTACATGCTGCGCTTGCTGCTGTGTGGTGCAGAACATCCCTTTGGCCCACTGGGGTCAGCTGTCCTGCCTGTGTCCCCCCAGCCTCCTTGCTGGTGGGACTGAGTGAGAAGCTGAAAAATCCATGTTTCCCCTGGTGCTTTCTGCCAGCAGCTCCAGGTAGGGCTGCTCTCTAGCTGTGGTGCTTTACTAGTTAGTGAAAACATAGCTGGTATTTGTTGACTACACCCCTTGGGATATGATGATGTCATCTTGCCATTTAGTTCCTAAAAGCTTGTTCTCCTTGTCCCTTGACCTTACTTTGTGTTACGGCAAACAGGCTTTCAGAAGGATTCAGACTATTTTCTTCCCCTTCTCAAAAATTTCTTTTGCTGTGTTGCCCCACAGATGAGTCACAGAAACTGCTGAAGGACAAAGCAGCAGAGAGGTTCCATTAATTTCTTCTGGCATGCTGGGTGCTGGTTTTCTACCTTCTGGATGTTTACCCATGGACAGCTTTAAAGCTGAGTTCTCTTTTTCAATATATACATGGAGTCACTGAGGGAATCACAAGATCCCTTCATCCCCAATGACAGCAGTACACAGCTTGTACTGTTTTCTGCCTCTCACCCATTCCCAGTGAGGAGAGCACTATCTCCAGATATTTCATTAATTATGGGTTATCTGGGATTTTCATGCCTTGCCACGTTGTACCAGCAGTGCTTGTGATGGCTACGGGAAAATGCGGGGGAAGTATCCCTGTGTGTAATTTATAAGGTAACAAGTGACCTGCACAGTTGAAGGAAGGGATACAGTAGGGCTGATGGTGACCTGCCAGGATCTGGTGCCTTCCCCTGGCAGGGGTAGCACTTCCATTTTCAGGGGTAGCAGAGGGTAATTAGGTTTTGATTGACCCATGCAGCTCTCCTTCAGGCCATACTACTAGCATTTACAGTACCTGTGAGACAACATAATGCCTTTCAAAATAAATGTAATTAATCCAGAATGCAAGAGCTTACTTCACAACAACCTCACCACTCCATCTGTCCAGGTCTCTCCTGCCAGTCTGATTCCTCACAAAAAGCTCTCAACTCTGACAAGAGCTTTACCCTTCAAGGCTTTAGGTAGGCCACTATCCAGGCATGCTGAAGAAGGTCCTGTGCACACAGTCTTGCTTTTTATGTTTGTTTGACTTGTCAGACACAAGCTGGATGGAGCTCTTCAAAGGGGAATTAGGGATTTTTAAGTGAAGTGGGCTTCAATCAGAAGCAGCAAAGGAGAGGAGAAAAAACAAACCCAAGCACAACCAAGATGAACAGAGAGCAGAATGTAAATTGTTGTCACACCATTTGTATCACAGCAATGCTTTTCAATTGCAATATGCAGCTTGTTGAGCAATATTGAAAATAATTTGTGTAAGTCCTGGTGGCTCAGAAGGCATTTGCAATAAAGGCAGAAAAAAGTTTATTGATTCTTTCTCGTGTTGAGGGTATTAACACGTGTTTACCTTGCGTCTAAATAACCAAACACATGAACTAAGGCCTGTTCCATGCACGTATTCACTGCTCTGATATATACATTTGGTTAAGAGGATACCAACAGTTAACAAATATTATTAAAAGATTACAATGAAGATGCAACTAATCTGACCTAACAGAAGAGAGTAAACACAGCAGTTCAGGGAAAAGGGGGTCAAGTCTGCCCGGATATTGCCCACGTCTCTGGTGCCATCATCGGTATCACCGAGCTGGTGGCAAAGTGATTGGATAAACCGCTGTGGAGCCCCGTCCCCTCCTGGAGAGCACCTGGGGCTAGGAATGGTGGGGCAGGGACAATGGTCCCTTAGAGGGGGACCGAGGGGCGGGCGAGCACGCTGCCCGCGGCGGGCCCGGCGTGAGGGGGAGCCGTGAGGGGGAGCCGGGAGCGCGCCCGCTCCCGCCGGGGCTGCCCGGCCGCACGTGCCGGGGGCAGCGCGCGGCCCCACCGCCGCCCGCGTGCGGCTCTTTAAGCGCTGCTCCCCACCCCGCCCCCCTCGCGGGCCCGGCCACTCAGGCGCGCGCCCCGCAGCCAATGGGCGCGCCGTAGCTGCGCGAGCCGAGCGGCGCCGCGCCCAATGGGAGGGCGCGGTGGGCGGGGCGCGCGGCCGGGGCACTATTGTTGATGAGGCGCACGGAGGCTGCGGGCGCAGCGGCGCGGAGGGGACGGGACCGGGACGGGAACCAGGACGGGGCTGCAGCGGCTGCCGCCTCCACCTGAGGCGTTGGACCCCGCGCGGTGCGGCCCGCGCCTCGCACCCTTCCTTCCCTTCCCCGCCTCGGGCCGCCTTCCCCGAGCCCCGGCTCCCGAAGGACAATGTCCCACCAGCGCGTGAGGCGCGGCGGCTCCCCGACCCCCGCCACCTCCCTGGCAGGGGGAGGCGGCGCGGCGGCGGCGGGCGGCGGAGCAGCGGGAGCGAGCAGCCGCCTCCAGCCCATGCGGGCCACGGTGCCCTTCCAGCTCAAGCAGCAGCAGCAGCAACAACATGGCAGCCCCACGAGGAGCGGTGGCGGCCCGGGAGCGGGCTCCACGCGCGGCGCCCCCGGCAGCGGCGGGCGCGGCGGCCCCGCCACGGCCCCGCCGGGGGAGCGGGGAGCGGCGGCGGCGCCGCTTCCTCGCGGGGCAGCCCCACGCGTGGCCATGGCGGGGCTCGGGGCAGCCCCCGCGGCACCACCACCACCACCTGCCGCCGCCGCCCCCGCCGCCGCCGCCGGGCTGCGGGCCCTCGCCCTGCTCCTCGCCGGTGCCTCCGCTGCCGGAGGGCAGGGTCCGGCACCACCACCGGCGGCAGTCGCCGGAGCCAGGCAG
This sequence comes from Muscicapa striata striata, assembly GCA_030060385.1. Classification (NCBI taxonomy): domain Eukaryota; kingdom Metazoa; phylum Chordata; class Aves; order Passeriformes; family Muscicapidae; genus Muscicapa; species Muscicapa striata. The sequence goes on along the minus strand of JAREIS010000056.1, from coordinate 4,906,574 downwards.
GAGCTCCCCGGAGAGGAAGAGTCCCAGCTCCCCCGTCTGCAAAGGTGAGCGCCGGGGGTTCGGGCCGGCGGCGGAGAGCACGTCCCGGGGGCCGGGCCAGGCGCGGGGAGCGGGGCTGGGGCCGGCGGTGCCTCGGAGCCCGCCGTGCCCCGGGACAGAGGTGGGGACAGGGCTGTGCCCGGGCTGGTGCTCGCCCGGCCCCTTCTCTGGCCGGCGGCGCGGCTCGCCGGGTGTGTGCGTGGAAGGGCTCGTTGCTTTTGTTGCTTCTCTGTTGCGCCCTGGCTTTCAGAAGAGGAATAGAGAGCCAAGCGTGCCATGTGGGGGTTGTGACCACTTCTGTAGTACCGCGAGTACTGCCTCGGGTTGGCAGATGAAAGAGATTCAGGAGGGTAGAGGTACTTGAGGTGCTTGGGCACAAACTTAAGGTGAATTTTCTGTTTGAGGGCTGTTGTGAGCCCTTACTGCACACCTCGTGCCAGATGGTGTATGTGGTTGTGGTCCAAACAGTGTCCCTAAGCTTGTAATTAAAGAACTAACTAGTGCTGTAGGCATGGCACGTTGCTGTAGAACAAAAGTGTTAAGTATCTCTCTTAGTAGCTGCATTCAACATGAGCCTTACAGAAGGATGTGTGTTCTTTAGAGTGATGACAAGCTTCTGCTACAGTGAAGATAGCATGGCGATAGCATACATTTGTAGCAAGCTGCTTTTTAACTTTTTGAATAATTAAATCTCACTGGGAATGCTGTAATGTAATATATGGCTTCAGGTTGAGGATAATAGAGGCTGACATATGTTAAGTCCCTTTTCTTGGGTCAAAAGTTTACTCAGAAATGCATCAGTGAGTCTTTGTGTTCATGTCCTCAAATCTATGAAAAAATGTTACTTTTAAGATATGAAAGCTTGCAGCTACTCATTTCCATGAAATTGCCTGTGGTAATCTAAAGAGTGAAGTTGACTAATATGCAGTAGTGTGCATGTGGAAATCTAGGACTAGCCCTCCCTTTAACACTTCTGCTTCTCCTAATACTCCTCCCCCTTTCTAAAATAATGATTGTAACCAGACTGCCACGTTGGGTTTTTTTCTTTTTTCCTGTCCTGGCTATTGAGGAAGGGTACTGCCAAATGAGACAGTCATAACCAGTCGGTATAAGATGACTGTGTGACTCCTAGTCTGCTAGTGTAAGAGAGGACTGATAAGGTTCTGAGTTAGATTTTCCACTTTCCAGATAAGAGTAATGAAGATTTTATTAAGGCTGTATAATATTAAAGGCTTTGGATCGAGGAATGTGTGTATTCTTCATTTGAGTTTCTTGTTAATCAGTAATCTGAAAGAGTTTATACACATCGCAAAATCCTCTCTTCTTCCTGTGAACTTCATGGAACGCTTGCCTAAGGTGCAGTCTGCTGGTCTGGAGAATGAGGAAGAGCGTGGTTAGCCTTGAGGTCCAGGTTCAAAAACTGTTTGTAAAGGCATGCGTCAGACCACTTAGCGTGGAAAAATTGCACTGTCTTTTAGTCACTGTGGAGAAGCCTGCTGAAACCATGCTGGCCTCTCTACTACCTTGAAGAATTAACATCTAGAAGGAAACAAGTAATTTTGATCACTCTACTGTGTTAAGATAGCTCCACTAGCTTTTTACGAGATGTGTGAAAACAGGAGAGTGGTGTCCATTTAATTGCTTCCACATGTTCCAGTTCCTGAGCTGTTCTTGTGCTGGCCTGAAATGCAAGCTAAACCTCTTTAATATTGCTTTAATATTTGTATTGTGTAGTCCAGTGCTTGATAGAGGCTGAGTTAACTCCAGGTTTTTTCTTCATCTAAATGAGTAAACAGTGTTAGCTGAGAGCATGAAGGTGGAACTTCTTTTACTGATGAGGCAATGGTTGTGCAGACATGCAGGACACTTGAAAGTATCAGTCAGAGTTTGCTGCAGAATTACTTGGGTTTTTCTGTTTCTTGCTTTCAGTTAATGATGGCTTTTGTTCATTCCTACAGCTGCAGATGTATTTTTTTAGATAAAAACAAACCTTGAGGTTAGGCAAATGATAGCTTTTTCTGAGCTTAGATACTGGTTGCATCTAAGTTTAAGTTGTATCTAAATATAAGTTGTATACTTCAGACTCAGTTTCATATTTTTCAGATTTTCTTTCCTGGGAAATGGTTGAATAGTTTTGAACTTAGTTTTCATGAACCTGCTTTACACTGGAGAGCCCTAACTTGTGAATTTACAAATGTGGGTTTTGGGTGTGGTTTTTGGAGGGGATTTTTAGCCCTTGTTTTCTGAATTGCAATTAAATGTTAGAAGTACTCAACCGAATTTTCTGTTGATGATGGGATAATTGGAAATGGAAGATTCTGTCATACAACTAGTAATTTTCCACGTTTTTCTTGCCACTTCTCTCCCTCCCTCCTAAATATGACCAGGGACCTGGATCTTGCTACTGCCTCTTTTTCATCTTTTACTTTCCATTTCTGCAGTCTCTAGCACTTATTTCCCAGAATTCAGCTACCAATTTCCTGTTAATGTGTTCTGCCCTTCTGGTCACTGGTGAGGCCTTATTTCTGCTCTGCAATATCTGTCCTGTCGTCTCCAGTTTTGGTTCAGTTGTCCCACATGCAGACTGCCCATTAGAGGCCCTTGTTTTGGCCTACTAGTACACTGGTAATTTTAACATGGAATAGAGAAATGTGTGTGCTCTGTCTTCACTGAGTTTTGCCGTGGTTATTCACTGTGTAAAGATCTAATAAGGTCTTGCTATTTGTGTTCTTACATAAAACAGGTCTTAGAGGAGTTGAACTGCTCAGCTGCAAGAATGTTACAGTGCACCAGGCTGAGTAAACAAGGTCAAGACCAGAGCCATAGCAGTTGTTTACTTTCAGGTTCCTTGAGGTAGTGAGAGAGTTCTCTACTGGGTGCTGGGCTTTCTGGTGTCTTCCAGTTGACTCTATTGGACATCTAAACTCATTCTGAAAATTAAGGAGAAAAATTGGTTTGTTTTATTTGGAAGAAAACTTAATTGTTTTGTCCACAGAAGGGTAATATTAAAGTATACTTGTATGAATGGAAATTATGAAAATATTGTATGAAGTCTAAAAGAAGTCAGATGTGAACCTTTCCTTAAAGGTAGAGAGGAAGAAATGGAACTCCATTAAATTAAACACTCTTAAATTTCACCATAGAATTTATTTATTTTCATATTCTGATGAGTGACACAATAATAGCTGCAGACCTGTCAACTCTAATGACCAAGGTTTTGCAGAATTTTTGAAAGATACTACTGTAAGATAAGAGAGAAGGCTTTGTGTACCGTTACATTCCTGCTCTGCTTACCTAAACTGTTTAACAAATGGTAGGTGTAAAGAAAGTTAATTCACTTTGGCAGCACCATACTGTACATTTCTTGTGGCCAGCACTTCAGGGAAGTTTATTGAGATTTAAAATATTTTCATTTACTAGAGTTAAGTTGCTTTAACATCTTGGGCTTTCTGAGGTTTCATTTTGTAAAACAACACTAATTCAGTCATTCTTCTACAGTGGGACAATTTTGAATTACTAGTGAATAGCTCTTTAAATTTATGTGAGGATGATAGACAGGATTATCTTCCCAAGGGACTATACACAGTTGGGTTGTATGTCTGTTCTTAGTGCACTGAGTCTGTTCAGTTCTTTTAATGAAACATGAAAAGTGAAGCCCCAGAGATCAGTTGTAGTTCTGGGAAAGAGGGCTGTGCCAGCTGTGTGTGGGAGAGATCCCATGAATATCCTTTCTGGGGAAGAGCCTGACCAAAACAGAATAAAAATACAGGTCAGCTGTATGCCTTGATGCCAGAGGAGCTAGTTGTGTCTCACCCCTTCTCACTACTTTGGATAGCCCACCTGTATAAAAAAAGCCTCAAGTGGAACTGTCAGGGAATTTTGTGAGTTCAGTGGCATCCTAGGCTTTTCTGCTGCTTGTTTTCTCACAGTATGTGTTAGACAATGTTTCTTCAGTGTCTTTCATACCTTTCAGTTGTTGGTAAACATCTATATTTGTTCAATTTTGCTCTTCAGTCCTACTCTACAGTTCCTGAACTTACACTGCCTTTGGGGTGCCTTTACTCTGCCAGAGGTGTGTGTGATACCAGGTTGCCTGTAGCAACTTCTGTCAGTCACCTGTAGCAGCAGTTGGTGAAGACATGACCACTTGCTTGTATTTCCCCACATGATGGACTTCATTGATTTGTGTTGTGTGTGTTCTCTTTGTGTTTGTTCTTTTACTATGCTTTGTTTGAGACCGGATTGCAGAAAGACTTTAATTTCTAAATAAATTTATACTAGTGGTGGATGGATAGGAGGGTTGATATTTATCACAAACACTGCTTTAGAGAGATAATCAGGCCAATTAAAAGAGATCTAATATTTAAGAAGCGTCTATTTGATGAAACAGCTCCATTGTTTTTCATCAGCCACAGCTGTTGTAACTGTTATCTCTATGGAGGCAGATCTCTTGTTATGTAGGTCACATCAAGGAAAAATAGCAGCTGAACACTTGCTTCAAGTATTGTAGGGGAAAGTGCAATGAAAACATTGTATATGTTCGCATTGAAATGTTTTGAAACAGTAAGAATTGTGTGGTAGACTTTGCCAATTTGTATAGACAGGTTGTGAAGGTGGAAAAGTAAAAACATATCCAAACATTATTCCCCCATCTAAATATGAGCAATTTGAAAACAGAATTTCTTAAATGAGTTTTTAAATCAGAGGAAAAGAGAGTATTTACAAGCTTGAAATGAGCAGCTTCCCTTGAACTTAAATAATAATAAGGCTCTTCAGTTCTCATTCTCTGTTTGTTCAACAAAATAGTCTTTCCAGTTGTTTTTTGTTTTGTTTTGTTTGTGGTGGAGAGAGTAATAGATTCTGCTTCTCCAGTTTTGAAGCTGTCTGCTACAGTGGCTTTTAGATGATGTGGCTGACTACGTACACTTCCTTATTTAAATTTTTTTTTCACATCCTTTTTGTTTCCCCTTGCTAAGAAGAGAGAAGCTTCTTGAAGAGAAAGAATAATAACTGAGAAGCAAAACAAACAGGGAGGATATGGCAGCTAATTCTAAGACAAATAACATGTTTGGAAGCCAGCGTAATTTTTAAGGAATGACACGTTGTGTTAGTGTGCCACATTGTCCTATAGTGCCCACAAAGGGAATTGTTTTGAAATCATCTGATGCAAACAGACCCTTCAGTGTGCTGTGTGGTGGTAGTAGTAGTCAGAGAATTTCTTTGATACAGGAATCTTAAGTGCAGAACATATTTGCTGCTACACCCTGAGAGCAAATCTGCGATGAGCTCAGTACTAAGGTTGTATTGCTGGTACTTGTAGAAATAATGAAGGAGACGAGGTGACTGCTTTGTGTGTGCGGCTGATCATAGTGCTGATAGTTGTTTTCTTATAGTTGAATTGAAATACTTCCCACATTTTTAGTGTGTATATTTCTAATAAATTTGCATGAGGCTATTTAGTGTACAATGTCACTAGACTTAGTTCTGTCCACTCCACTGAAATGTATACCTAACAGGTTTTGTTAGTGTTTATCATCTGTATTTTTAGTAGATTGCAACAATTTAGAAACTGAATTTTGGACTTTTGGTGTCAGTGGTTTTATTTTCTGACTAGCAGTCAGACATTAATCAGGCACAATTTCCTTTGCCTGTGAATGAGTTTGTGTATAGTACAAATTTCTGTTACTGATACTTGTGCAGAATTCATCCTAAGGCACAGTGAGAGAGGACACATAGCTGAGTTTTTCCAGTGCCCTTTTATAAAACTTCTGTCTGATTTCTGAATCATGCTTGCTGTGTTGTCACCATGTATTTTAGGGCTTTCTGTTCATTTTAGGTAAGATTAATGCACAATTCTTTCAATTGTAATTGAAATTCTTTTTGTGGGGAGTAGATGATTGTGATCTCAGGATTTACATTTTTCATCTCAGAATGTGTGAGCACATATGTATATCTAAACCCTGGGTCTTTGCTGCTTATCAGTCTCTTAAATTTACCAACCCCAGTTACTGTTTTGAGGAAATTTTCTTCAGTGTTTATTCTTTATAGCTTGTGGTGTAGTCTTTTACTGCCACTTTACTTAAGACATCATTGACAGATGAGCTAGATACAAATTTTTATTTTAAACAATATTCTTCCTTCTCATGTTAGTTCCAATGGTTGTTGTATTTAGCCTTTTTTAGTAAGGATTTCTCTTAGTGTCCAAATTTTACATAAGTAGGATGCCAATATATACTCTACAAATGGGGTATTGCAGAGGATACAGCACCAGGCAAATATGAATGTAGTCACCAAGTAGCATGTAAAGGGAGGAGATGTCTCAATTAGCTTGTGAAATGTAAATCATTACCTAATCCAAGCTGACTTGTGAATCTAAGGGTTATGCCATATATCATGTGTTGGGTTATTAAAACATGCAGGTTTATAGTGTCCCTTGAAGTTAAGTAACTGAAGGACTAGTGGGATTAAGTGTAAGCTCAGCATTAAACTGAAAAAGTTCAACCCAGTTTTTCTTCATTAACCTTTGTTTATGTGTAAACATAGCTATTTTTATTTCTTCTACACCTTCATCATTTTAAGAGTCAAATGACTGTTAGACTTTTAAAGGAGTAAACAGTGGTGCCATAAGCACTAATGCAACATTTGTGACATAAGGATGTTTTTAAGGAAACAATCAAAACAACTTATTAAAAGTATCTTGTGTATTTAATAACATGGTTCCAATTTGATATGATTTCTTGTAGATGATTAAAATGGATAAGCTCTCTGTCTTGATTTCTTTGTAATCAGATGTTCTTGCTCTAACAGACAAATCAAGACCACCTTCATCCAGCCCTTCCAGTATCGTTCGCAGGACGTCCTCACTGGACACACTCGCTGCTCCGTACCTTGCTGGACAGTGGCCTCGGGATAACCATGGACAGGCTGCTCCCTGTATGAGAGACAAAGCCACACAGGTAGGGCAATGCTTTTTGTCTTTGATTTATTTAAGTGTGAAGACAGGATTTAAATGTAAGAAGCGTTTCCCTTGAAAGCATTCACTTTAGATTGCTTTCTTGCTCACAAGTTCCTATTCACTTTCAAATTTTGGGAATCCTACCTTTGCTATTGCATGTGTGAATTATTTGCATTCTTTAAGTAAAGGCTGAGAACTGTAGTATCTTTTAGGTGTTCCACTTCCTTCTTGACTCAGGAAAACACTAGTGCTTTGTACTTCTGTATTCCTATTGTTCTTACAGGGTGAAGTACACTAGATAGCACTGGAATTAAGTACTGTTTACTTTAGATTTACACAGAGAACTTAGTGATGTATCCTTATATGTATGTCTGTCTCCAGCTCCTCATCTGTTTGTAAAAGCCCCATAATGTTCACTTGGGTTTTATGCACCAAGTATAGAATTATACGTGTTCAAGAACTGCCTTGTTGAACTGAGAATAGTGTTTAAATCTAGCTCAACTGGAAAGTATTAAAAAAATACATGATTTGCCAATAAACATCAGCTGCTTCACAAAATTTCACAAGCTTTAAAGGTTCAGTCCTGTGCCACCTGTCAAAACAGAACCAACAAACAATTGGATGAAGCTGGCATTACCTGACAGTTGTTGTGGCATTTCTCTTTAAAGGGAGTGTTGGTACATGGTATCCCTTCTGTGTGCTGAAATGGTTCAATATGAATTGTTTCTTAAAATACCCTAGCATTTCATTTCTCCTTCTGTGGATGCAGTCAGGCAGTAACCTTTAATGTGTGGAGTGAAAGAAAGAGGCTAATATATCAGATTTTAAATCCCTATTCCTGGATCATGGTTTCAACAAGAAGTTTCCCCTAAGTCTGGGGAACATAAGCAGAATGCAGTTGGAAGAGGACATCATAGCATGTAGGACATCCTTGTGTTTGAAGCTCTGTTAGGTTTGGTAGCAGTACAAAAAATGTGTCCACATAGCTTTCAGTGTGTAAGGACATGTAGGATGTTGAGCAGATGAGGTCTGCAGTGTTGCTGTGGGGCCTTTTTGAGATCCACAGCCTTTTGTGGGAAGGAGCACAATTCAAAGAGCAGATCGGTAAAGAAGGAAGGTGTTTAATAGGGAGATATGCTCATGTGGATAAGGTGGAATTAGGAGCTCCTGAAGAAGAAAGGGCAGCTGAGGAACAGGTTTTCTGTGCAGGAAAATGAATTGGAAAAATAGTTAGAAGACAGAGTGAAAAAAGTAAGCAAATTGAAGTAAGAGGAGGAGGATGAAGAAAGGTATGTAACATACACAGAGTGGCTGTTTGTGCCTAGCTATTGAAAGGCAGAACTAAACCCATATGGGTGTCCTAACAATTTTTTTTTTATATTTGATTTCTTAGGATAATACTTTTTCCAAAATAATTATATACTGCTCACAAAGTATTTGCTATGTTCAGTTGATCTCATTCAGGTTAGTTTCAATATCTGAATCATGGTCGGGCTTTTATAATCTGTATTTGCCAGATATAGTCTTTTTTGGTTTGTGTTTTGCTTTTGGCTTTTTCTTCCAATTCTGACACATCTAACTGCTGGGGTAGTGGAGCTTTTGTAGAGGAAATGTGTTTGAAAGGTTAATGAGAAGACTGTAAAAAGGACATTAAATATTTCTGGAGAATGAAATAAATTTAGTGATTTATGGTAGTGTGTTTCTGAGACAACTAAAATGATCTGTTTGCTCTTCCTAATTTAAAATTTATCAAACCAGTAGGAAATTTAGGGCTATAGACATGCATCTGTGTGTCCAAAGCTGATGTTGATATGACAATGATGAGAGATGATATTGTTTTTAATCTTCTGGTGGGCCTGAGAGCAGCCAGTGGGACTAGGGACAAATTTAAAATGTGACTTACAATGGTTAGTTTCCCATGATAATACAAGCTGCCCATTTTTATTGTTCAGCTTTTCTGAAAATGTCCTATTTGGATGAAGTTTCACTTGTGCGACACTTCGGTTCCAGTGTGTAATTTCAGATTTCACAAAGTCTGACATGAAATGTACGTGTTCTGGTTCCAAGCCTTTAGGAAGCAGGAATTGAATTTGCGAAGTTATAAAAGGTTTTCAAGTTGAGTAAGCAGGGTATTTTGATTGTGTGGAGTTATGGCACAGGGAGTGGAGTCATTCAGGAAGCAGACTGGGAAGAGACAGCAATTAGTGGTGGCACACTTCAGCTTGCAGGCCTTTCTAGAGATGCCTGTGGGTCATAGCTGAGCGATGTAAGAGACCCCAGGTCATGCAGAGACTGTCTCTCTATCAGACCCCTCCTGCAACTGAGTATTTTGAGGAAACCTGTCTATAAAACTGGACTGAATTATGTACATGAAGAATATTTGTTGGATGATGAATAGGTATTAATGAGCATCCTAAGGTCTGGCTAGAATTCATACCTGCACATGTTGTTTTAAGTGCTCATAAAACAGGTGTTAATAATTTTGTCTTTTTTGCTTTGAATGGAAGATGTTTGTCTTACAAGTTAAAATAAGACAATTACTTTGTATTTTTTAATGCTTAAATAATTCATTTTGACTGGAAAGCTTTTGCTTCTTAAGACTTTTTTTCTGAAGTGTTTTACTGTCTGTAATAAATTTAGCCTTAAACTAATTTCTTTGTAATTCTAGAAAGGGGGGAGGATGTTGTGCATGGTAACAACTAATAAGTAAGTAGTAGTACTTTAAGAACCTAGAGAAATTTAAATTCCATTTTGCCTATTGGTCATTTGATCTATTTCTTGATAGTAAGTATTATAAACAAAATTTGGGGAATAAATAGGAGGAGACTTGCATTTCTCTTTTGATGTACAGGTTTCCTGTAGTTGAATCTGAAAAGATTCTGAACTATTTGTTTTGAGGATGAGCATCAAAGCAACTTTAATGCTTTAAAATGAATCAGATATTAATTTATTAAATAATTCTTGAATCTCGAGTCAAAGTCTTGAATATAAATTAAAGGCAAAGACTAATTAGAGTGTTAATTATTCTCCTGTAGGCAAGTGTAATGGTTGTGCTGAGCTGGGAAACTAGAATTAGTAGTTAAAACTTACTGTTCCAGGAGCTAGAGGATAGGGTGATACTTCTGACTGACATCTCAGAATTGACTAGACAAGATTGGTACTTGGGAATGGGGGTTATCAATTATTCTATTTTATGATAAAGATCAGTGAGGGCTTTTCTAGAAAAACAGATTGTAATGGATTCTGATTTTGCTATGAAATAGGAATTTCAAAGTAACCCTATTAACTTTATTATTCAGATTTTTCACAGTTAATTTTTGATTTGGGATGATGAAAATTAAAAAGTGCTGATAATGAAGGTTTCAATTATATGAAACTTGTGTCTGTAACTGAAACTGGTGGGATTGCAACCTGTATATTTGGAGTTAAGGCTCCATATTCCCTGCAAAATAGGGATTAATACCACAAAAGATTTGAGTTTCTGTGATACAGGTGCAGCTGGGGTAAGAAAGGGCAGCATGTGGCTTCTGCAAGTTGTTAACTCTCACGAGTAGGAACAGCCATGGCACACTGTAGATGTGAAGACTTTGAGGCAGTCAAAGTTCTCTATAGGAGAAAGTGAGATATCAAAAAAATTAGGTTAGCTACATCACTACTGTGTGCTAAGAACTGCCTGGTGGCAGGAGTAAATTTCAAGGAATTTGCTGTCTCTTTCAGTGTGTAAAGTGCTTCCAGACATTCTTCCCCTTGCTTCATTAAATCTATTTCCTGTGACTGCTCAGAGATTCCTGATAGCTACTGTCTGTCTTCTTAGAGCCTTTACAGTTCACTGCTTTTGAAGATTTTCCTGGAGGTGGCTAGGTGGAAATAGGAACTGTCCATAAAGCATGCAGTATTATCACAGGCTTGCCTGTGCCTTTTCTTACCTGAAATATAATGTATCTTAATGATACTTTGCATTTCTCAAAACTCCTTCACCACAATATGTTAGGGAGATTTTTTTATTCAACACTAATGGCTCTGTTGGTTTAGTGAAACCAGCTTAGTATTATCTTTGTTGCTTTCTGCTTGGCCTGTGACAACTGTGAACCTGGAATCCTTTCAGGCATTAATAAATTAATTCTTCACTTTGCAATAGCTCTAGTGGTGCTTATATGCCTTGCTTTTCTTTTTCTCATTCTTGAGAGCAAGAAGGTGCTTTTGAAGCTGTGCTGGTGCAGGCTTTCACAGCACTCACACCAAGCCACCCTGACTAATGCTTCAGCAATAACAAGGTCAGCATCTGTGCAGGAAATGAAATATACCATCTCCCCCCAGTTCAGCACCCTCACTCTGGTTCTTCTGAGCTCTGGCAGCCTGTGGTACATCTGGCTGTGAGTACTGCCTTCTGCCCCGTCATTTGGAAGGGAAACTAGCACATCCCTATATTACACCAGGTCTGAAAGTTGTGGGTTTGGGGTTTTTTTATTTATGTAGTTTCACTCTGCTTTTTTGTACTTTACCTGTGAGAAAGGCTTCTAGTTGGTTACTGTTCACTTTCAGTTCTGAGTCTAGCATACTTTAAATGTTCTCTTTTCTGATTTGTCTCAAAATATCCTGCCAGAAAGTAGCAATTACCTTTTTTAATTAATCCTGTAATCTTCTTCCTACAGACAGAAAGTGCCTGGGCTGAAGAATATTTAGAAAAGAAGAGAAGCTCACACAAACGTTCATCATCATGGGGCAGCAATGAACAGCTCAAGGAGGTCAGAGATGCCATTACTTGCAATAACTTCGGATTAAATGTTTTTTTGGTATGCACTGATGCCATGATGCTTCAGGAAGGCAGGAGTATTTTACTACTTTGTTTAATTATACAGGTGATGGGCTTGGTAAAAAATATGAAATGGCCCTTCATTTGATAATGATTTAATATAACAATGCAGGTCAATTAATGTTTTCAATCTGAATGTGTGGGAAAGAACATGTTAAATGCAGATGACATTTTTTCATCAAAGAAGGAAATAACAGCGATGACCTCGCTACTTTCAAACTTAATGTATTTCAAGTTGTTTCATGAAACTTCCAGAGGTGTCTTCTGAGCATCAGCTGAACTGATAGCTAACATACTAGATTTGCAAGAACTTAAGTATAATCCAGTGCTGGCAGTAATTATGAATGTTACGGTAGTAAATAATTTTAACTAAGTGATGGAATAAATGGATGAAATTACCTGTGTACCTGAATACACGTGTGGAAATCTGATGTGAATTTTTCCTTCGTTAGATTGCAAAGTTGCGTCAACAGCTGCAGAGAAGCAAACACAGCAGCAGGCATCATCGGGACAAGGAAAGACAGTCTCCTTTTCATGGCAACCATGCAGCCATTAACCACAGTCAGGTAAGGCTGGGTGCTTTTTGGCCATGTTGGGTAGCTAATACTCCTTTTAGGTTCTTTTAAGGTTGTGATTTCTCTTAGAGGGAACTTAGAAATACCGTAGACTGCTAAATATGTTGTAGCTATGTGAATTCTGTGAAATAGAACTCTTTGTTTTGGCTTCTTGAGTAAATGGGTGTGACCCAGATCCTTTTGTTACTTGGGTGAGCTGGCTTTGAACTCCCACTTTCAAATAATTTCAGGTAGTTTAATTCTTCCTTAAAGCAGGGTTTTTAAAGTGCATCCTGCAGGTTCCACAAAAGGATGGCAGATAAGTTTAATCTAAAACTATAGACTATCTTAATCATCTTCATTACATGTTGCTGTAACGATTATGGTTTTGCATGTAGAATATGGCATAGTGCAGCTGGTAAAGCTGTATACTCAAATATACAAATATACTCTGAGCACTTTTTATTGTCTTGCCAAACACTCATCTAATAGTGTGATGTGATTTAAAGAGCTCACCTGACAAAAGGCTGCTCCATGGGATTATTAATATAAGTGTTTACACACTTCATAACTTCATTCAGCCTTTTTAAGATTTTATCCTTTTTTCCCCTTGTCGTTTTTCATGCCTTGAGACTTAAAGTAATGATCCCTTCTACAAAATTTGTGATGGTTAGGCCACCAGATGTTCTGTGTGCAGTTTCAGTTTTATTTCAAGGCTTCTAATGAGGTCAGGTTGACAGAGGTGTAATATTTTTAGCTCAATTGATAACAGGTGTAAAAAAAATTGTAGGCTTTTTGAAACAGATCCTTTTTCAAGTGTGTTTTTGTTGAGTAACTTTAAGAAAGCCAATAGAAAAGTTTGGTCCTTTTTTCAGAAGGAAACTTTTTTTCCTCTCCCTACTGATATCTCATGACTGTACATTTGATACATACAATTTTTTTAACAGTTACAAAAAGAACAAATCCTTCACAATAGCTTTGGTAAGGCAATGTAGTTGAAAGGAACTAGGAAACAGCGAATTCACAAAGTACTTCAGCTGTGAAGCTTCTCTGAAAATCTAATAATATTCCCAATTACTCCTGAAATGCCATTTATTGTTCCAATAAATACCATAATCTGACAACAGTTAATAAAAATTTTAATTTCTGGCATTCCATCTTTCTGGAAATAATTTAGGCCAGGTTCTTTCATTCTTTCTTTCAAAGTCAGATGTCTGAGTGACTGTGTTCTGCTTCAAGAAAAAAATAAGGAAAGAGAGTGTTTTGAATTTCTTCTGCTCTGTTCTTCTTAACTCCTACTTTATATAAAAGTCATTAGTACCTTTTGTCTCAGACCCTAACTTCTTATCCCTGCTGTAGGACATTCAGTTAGGAGCCATGACTTTTTAGGATTTGTGTGCCTCTTGAATTCAGTTTGTCAGTAGTTTGAATTCTCTGCTACTGGAAACATTTAGGAATTTTTTTTAGAATTACATTTATTGACATAGCAATTTAGGGATTACTGAAGTGTGGGTGCAGTGTACTGTGCTGCCGATTTTACTGACTGCTCTCAAGTCAGAACATTATGAGTCCAAAATTATGAGTGAAGAAAAATAAATGACCCAATCCCTTTCTAGGAGATTTTGAGAAAGTTCATGAAAATCAACATATAAAATATGTCAAACTGTTGGTTTAAAAAAAAAAAAAAAAAAAAAAGGCAAAAGACAGATAACATACTTGATAAAGGTGTTTTATCTGAATTTGTAGAACTTGAGGACATTTTCAACCAAAAAGCATGCTGAGGAAGTTTTGATGTAGGCCCTTTAGTACACTGGAGGATCACATACGTTTTAACAGGCTTGCTTGGCATTCTACAAACCTGTGGGTTTCTGAATGCTCAGGTATGGCCACTTTAGCACAGATGATCTTTGTGGGTTTTAATTTCAAAAATGAACAACGATGCTGCTATTCTGAAAAATACCTCCCCAAATTATGTATATAACTTGAAAAATCATAATTATTTTATTATTTTGCTTCTGGTATGGATGTCTTTACATTCTGCCAAATTTTATAGTATATGAATAGAACATTGTGCAATGGATAATTAGTTTTTGGGCTTGTGAAACAAACCATAAAATATAAAATGAAGCAAAGCAGCTTTTCCTGGACTGTGTTACAAAACAAAACATTGTTTTTCATGGTGAATTTTGTGCCAGCTGTGTCAAGCTACTTGCAAAGGGAGGAAGTTAAAGAAAGATTCAAAGAGTAAGTGAAGAGTTTAGATCAACGGCATTTAGCAGCTGTTTTTTAACTCTGAGTGAAAATCTGTAACTGTAGTCATCAAGGGCAAAGTTCCTGGATTTTCTCTTTCTTTTTTTGAGAAATGCTAAACTAGAATTTCTGGCAGCAGCTCTGTTCCTTCAGGATTTGTGGGAAGGACTGTGTAGAAACCAGAGTTTAGTAATTAGAACATTTGAATTTTTTTTTCCACATTCCTAACTTGAAGGAAACTTCTGTGTTTGTTGACTCTAAAGCGTGATGTAAAGACTTCTGAGCTCAAGGAATTGGATTCCTGACAAGGTGAGAAAAAGTGTTAGGAAATTGTGTCAGTAGTTCCTTCACAGAGACTGGGTAAAACTGTTTAACATTTGGAAAATGGCATGCTCTTCTAGTTAAAAGAAGAAATTTTAGTGGGTTAATTTCCTTTTTTCTTCCCTACTTAAACTTTTCCACAATTCTTGAATTATAGCAGAATTTTTAGTGGCTTTTGCCAACTAAGCTTCTGATTAGTTGTTTATTTGTGCTTTTTAATATAGTTTTTGTGTGAAGAAACAAGTCAACACAATCTCTATGAACAGCTAACGAGCTTATTCTATAACCTTCTGCTCACAATCAGGAAATAGCTGGGGAGGACCTTGATCAAGTCCTTGCTGTTGACTGCAGTTTTTTTTAGAGCAAATGAATGTTTTTTGTTTGTGCATTTTTAAAATTATGCCAGAATTCCTTTCTGTCTCTCTTACCTGGAAGAGGAGTTTGCAGAAAGGTCATAGCCTACTCAGGTGATCTCAGGATGCTTCTGAGAACAGTTTGAATTAATTGCATGGTACTAAATCTGTAAACAGGAGTCAAAACAATGGGATCTTTCTATATTCTCAGTGTTGGTATAATGGAGAAACTAGAATTGAGGACAGAACTGAAACCAGATGGAAGAAAAGCTGGATATTTTTTCAACACAATGCTTTTTCCTCAGTGCACTTGGCTGATATTGCATTTTTACTTGACACTCTGAACCATCAAGGCCCCTGCTCCTTTCCTTTTCCTGAGAGCCGTGCATCCCTTATGTCTGACCAATTGATTGATACTGAGATCAGCTGCATGCAGTTCAGTGTTGGGGGTTTGGGTTTTTTTGATGTCACTCTTACCACTTCAGTAGGTGGAACATTTCATTTTTAGAGTAGAATTACCATGGTCCTTTCAGCCTAGAGGTGGCTTGATGTAAGTCCTGGGATTCTGTTTAAAGTTTTGTTATTTGTGAAAAATTGGAAGAGCTTAGAGCATTTTTCCTGAAAAATTTAGATTTGCCATCACCCCTTTTTCCTACCTTGTCAGCTTATGCCGTACCTGTAAGTTTCAGAACTGAAAACTCTGTGCCAATGTGTTACTGTGTGAGCACAGTAATTATCCTGTGGTTGGCACCTTGCCTCGTGATGAGCATTCCCAGGTAATTCGCATGAGTAGTCAAAGGTTGGTAGCCTATTCCTGCATGTCTATGCAGACCTCTGGGAAGGTTTATTTATTTCTAATAAAAAGTTTCTTGGTTTGGGGCCGATTGTTCTACCCATGTCATGATACCTCCTTCCTTTTCCACTTTCTGGCACCCTGGGCTAAAAAATCATCCTCAGTCATGTACAGAATATTATTTTTCTTGGAAGTGAAACATGCTGTACTGAACTATATTGAACTCTACTGAATTTTCTTTGAGCTCATGCAATAGTACCATGAATGTAAGAATTTTTATGGTAGGCAATGACATTTAAAGGTGAAGAATTCCCACATTTTTCTAATGGCTGCAGAAATCTTAAAGCATACTTGTGTTCTACTTGTTAACAAGCTCAGTATGTCCCAAGAATGTGTATATTGAATAACTGGGTGCATAAACAGCTTTTAGTACCTGAACTTGTGCTAATATATCTATATAGTGACTGAATATCAACCTGTATTGTTTTCCTGGATTGTTGATCCAAGGCATGCTTGGAACAGAATTAGGAGGGTTGCTTTCTGAGACTTTTTTGTGCTCTTCTCCACTGTTTTTTTTTTTTTCATCTTCAGGCAAGACTTCAGAAACTCTTTACAAGTTTGGCCACTATGAGAATGTTTAGTTTTTGTTGACAGAAACAGTGACAAGCATTTCCTGAATATAAGCTTTTGTAGTTCTTGTGCAAGTCTTTTCTGTGTTGTTTGTTCTCTGGGTTTTTTTTATGGCTAATCTAATGTATCAGGAAAGCAGAACCAATATAATTAATGAGTTTTTCTGCTGTAGAGATTTGTGATTGTGACAAGAAATCTCCATTATGATCTGTGCTTAAAATATCTTGTTTACATTAATTTTTCTGAGGTAGATTCTCTGCCAGACAAGCTTTGTGTGGTTTTTGAGAATGTACACAGGAAATTAAAATGCTTTGGTGTCTGTCTATGTAGTCTTGTTACTTAAAGGAAAAATTCAAATAAAACCCCCTCACAAAAAATAGACTTTGAAGACCAGATAATGCTGGTCCTTCAGTCAGTAGAGGAGTTGCTCTCAATGATGGCACACTAGGCTGTAGAGTCCAGGAATTTTGCATGGGAATTCTACTGTGACTTAAGTGTGTTGTGCTGTTCTTTGAGTTGAATTAAATCTTTGCAGAAGTATTACACTGCCTGTAGTACACCCCTGCTCAATGAGTGCAGAATCTTCTGATATTCTGGTAGGGAGACTTTTTAAACAGGAGGACAGATGCTAATGGAGTGACTGGGAAATCTCAAGAAGTTGTGGTATGCCAAAGGGAGCTTTGGGAAATTTCAGTAATGTGTTTTCTGAGAATGAAGTTTTTGTGTGTTTTGAAACATGGGATTTTTAAACTGTTAATCTTCATTCTGCAGCAACTAACTATTAACGTTTGGGCTTTTATTTTTTCTGTGGAAGTGTCCCTGAGTTGTTTTGTCAACCTTTTATTCTGTCTTAATACATTCAATGTATTGGTTTTAATTTTTAACATGGTGCAGTCTTGCATTTGCGGAGTAGTTTTCCTTCTGTGTGTGTCACATTATTGCAAGTAGCCACCGATTTCCATTAAAATATAGTTTTAATGTGGTTACAATCCAACAATGAGTGGTGTGACATTGTGGTATAGCTCACTTTAGGAGAGATGTAAATGTATTTTAAAGGCTTCAGAATTACTTACATTTAAATGTTAGAAGTTTCATTTTCCCTTGTAAAGCTATGTCAAGCTAGAGGCAGACCATATCAAGGTAAATTTTGGGACTAGGTTGTGTAGCTTTTCCTGCGATTTGAAACAGAATTCAGGATGTCTGTCTTCAGTTCGAGTATCCACTTGAATACAATCACTATGGTTTCATGTAAATCCTTGATACTGAAGTATAGATGTATTTTGATTCGAGGGCCACTTTTGGGTAGAAATAGTAACTTTGTTTCATAAATAAATCTATATTGTTTTCTTCTTGTCTCTGGTTCTTTAGGCTCCCATCCCAAAGAGTGCTCTCGTTCCTGTGATACCTATTACCAAATCAACGGGGTCACGATTCCGAAACAGTGTAGAAGGATTGAATCAAGAGATTGAGATAATAATTAAGGAGACAGGAGACAAAGAGGAACAACTTGTTGTATGTATCTGCCACCATGATTGCTCTATATAATTATTTTGGTTTTGCTTTGAGATCAAGTGATCAACTTTATTTTGCACCATCTTTGAATTAAATTTGGCGGAATTACTTTTATTTATATTTGTATTTATTATTTTCTTTATTAAGGTTAGTTGAAAAGTCTCTTGGAAAGAAAAGAAAGGAGAGAGTTAAATGTTGAATCTGAACCTCTTCCTCTAAACAAGAAATCTCAGTGAAACGGGAAAAAGCAAAACGTCTGTTTTGAGGGTTACTGTAGTAACTCTTTTTTGCCCATGCTGAACTGTCCCCATCCTTAGTGAACCATAATTTGCCCATTTTTAATGTTCGTTTTATTTTAATTGTTTTTAGTGGTGAATTTAGTAATAAGGTATCAGAAATACAGAGTTGAAGGTGATTAAGGAGCCAGAATGTCTTTGATATGAAGAGAAGCAAAGAGAGATGGGAGTGTTCAGCCTTGAGGAGAGACAGCTCTGAGGATCTTATCAATGTGCATAAATATCTCATGTACAGAAGTGGAGGGAGCTGGTCTCTTCTCAGTAGTGGCCAGTGATGGGAAAAGGGGCAGTGGGCATAAATTTAAAAATGTTACTTTTTTAGTTGTTTCGTTTTTTTTTGATGTGTGAGGGTGTGCAAAACCCAGACCAGTTGTGGAGTCAATCTCTGTGGAGATGTTAAAAATTTGACTGGACAGAGTCCTGGACACACTGTTCTGCCTGAGTCTACTTGAGCAGAGATGTTAAACTTGATAATCTGACGTGGTTCCTTCCAGCCTTAGCCATTCTGTGATAATGTGAAATCTTAAAAACTGTTTTCTTTAGTTTCTTAACCTGACATTTTTGATTCTTTCGGAGTTGCGTGTAATGAATAAAATTTTCTACCTCAAATGTTTTTACCAAACCCAAAAAGACCCTCACCATTACTGGATTTAAAGAAATTGCTACCCAGACAAGATCAGCTGTCTGATACCTTTAATTTTTGACAGCCCCAAGATATTCCAGACGGGCACCGTGCCCCGCCTCCGTTGGTGCAGCGCAGCAGCAGCACTCGCAGCATTGACACCCAGACCCCCGGGGGAGCCGACAAGGGCAGTAACAACAGCAGCCGCTCCCAGTCAGTGTCTCCAAGCTCATTCCTCACCATCTGTAATGAAGGCAGTGAGGAAGGGCCGTGTTCTGCAGATGATCTGCTTGGTGATTCCAGAGATAAAGGTACCTTGTCACTTTAGAAGTTCAACAGTGCTGAACTCGGGTGATGTGCATAACTGCATAGGTGAAAGAGAGGGTTTGTTCCCTGCATCTATAGAGAAATGGTTGAATGTGGGTTTTTTTGTACGTGATCTGGTTTTTTCCAAATTGCTCCAAATACTGTGTGTGCACATGTTAATTAAAGCTGGATAGATGTGACTGTGGCATGTGCTTCCCAAAAAGCTTTTCTTTTAAATAATAGCTTCTTCAAGTATTTTGAGCAGTTTGAAGAAGCAAGAATGTATAGTATCAGGTAAAACAGCACAGTAGTTCTGTAGCTTGTGTTGGGTATTTTTTATGATCTTGGCCAAAATCTGCAGCCTTATAGCATTTCATACACACACTCATAAAACCTTAAGTGTTTAGGGTTTATTTAATTATTATTTTTTTTATCTGAAATCTTTTGAGAGATCTGAGGAGAATTTTATAATTCAACATAAATATCTTCTTTTTTTCCAAAGACTATGGCTTCTGCCCATTTCTTTTGGGTAGATGGTGACAGCACAGAACCATAGATTTAGGTTTTGCAGTTACAAATTGAAAATGTTCAGGAATGATCAGAGATTGTATTAGAGCCTGAAAATGTTATAAGGAGAAATAGAAAGAAGGAAGGGAATTGAGGTAAGGAAGCTTATTTGCAAATGAAGGCTTTGAAGGCAAATGAAAATGTTTTTTAATTTTGTAACATTGGAATGAAGTGGCTTTAAATTCAGAGGGTGTTTAAAGGTAGCTCTTGTGGTTTTTTATAGTGTGTCACGTTTAAGTAATGAGAAACTCTGTTCCTGCAGAAAATGGGAATAATTCTCCCTTGCCAAAATATGCTACCTCACCAAAACCCAACAACAGCTACATGTTCAAGCGTGAACCTCCTGAGGGCTGTGAAAAAGTGAAAGTCTTTGAGGAAAACTTGTAAGTTGATTTTTGCTACATAAGAAATAACATCTAACAATCAGATTAATTATTGCTTTATTGATTTTGTATCAGATAGAATTATTGGTCCACTTGCTAAAGCCGTGCTAACAACCTGATATCTGTTTATTGGTGTAACTCTGTGCTAGCATATCTGTTTGTATTTTGCTGCTGGAGTTTAGTGTTAATATCTTGACTGATATTTTTTAAAAATCGGCATTGCTTGAGAGGAATCTCTTACCTGACAGACAGTGGGAAAAGAGCTCAAATAACCAAATAGGGAGAGAGGTAAGAACAGGCTGTAGTGCAGCTAATGCATGTCACAGCTTGACAGGCACATCCACTAATCTAGACTCTGAAGACCACTTTCTTTTAAGCTAAATCAATGTAGCTGTGAAGCTTCTAGCGACAGAGGAGTGAAATTGAACCTGGGTATTTGGTGCTTTGATTATTCTGAAAAAAACCAGCTTTTACTATTTGGGAATATTCTGAGAGGTTATGTTTTATTATTTTAGAGAAGTTTTTGTACCCTTATGTCACTTGTATGCAAGAATCTTAACCTACAGTTAAAAATTCCGTCTTGTCACACAAGGAGTATAGATTGGTTACAAAAATAAAGAATGCTATCTAGTACAAATGTTAGTTTAAAAAAATGAGCTTGGCTGACCTGTGCAGATGGATTTTGAGAGGTCTCTACAGCCTGTCCCATAGCAATGTGGGAAGGGTTACAGTAACTGAAGTTACCTATTCTAGTGTGAAGTCTTTATTTTATGTGTGCAAACTATGTTACCAACAGATAGATGGTATTTACTTGCTGCAGGAACATACTCTATTGCAGTTTGACTTGTATTTTCATTTCTTTTCATAAGTCCCCTCTGTTCAGCTGTAGAGTGCAATAGGCTTCTACAGAAGTTTCTGCCTAGCTATGGCAGTCCTCAGACACTGCAGTCTCACGAAGAAACATCTTTTTATGTCTGTTACTTGAATTCCACGTGTATGTGGAATACATGAGTGTAATTACTTAAAGCTCAACCTTTGTTTAACATTATTTCTATTTGAAAATACTGTACAGGATTTTCATTTGGGAAGAAAATTTACAAGTGGGGTTGAATTTTCTGGACATTTGGGAGAATCAGCTAGCATGGAAATGCACCCTATTTCATGAACAGAATTACTTTTCAGAATAATGTATCTCTACAAGAATATACTGGAAGATTGGCTTGCTTGGCTTAGTAAAACAAAGGCAGAAGTGAACATGGCTCTTCTACAAACACAAAGAAGGGAGGGAGAGGTTGTAGGCTAAAGGACAATGCTGGCAACAACAAGAAGTGATTAAAATTTCTGATGGTTATTTTCAAGCACTAAAGAGAGACTTTAAAGCAGATTTCTATAGTTCCATCTTGAAGCAGACTTTGGCTACTGTAAGTAGATTTGCATTGCAGCGTTAGAACACAGAAGCAAACACAGAAGGCATTCCTAAGCTCTCCATTATGTCCATTCCAGCTCTGTTTTTCTTAAAGCATGTCTTGGGCTGAGTTCTATGCTGAGATGGCAAAACTGCAAGTCAGGATCCTAAATATGTCTTCCACACTTCCTTTCCAGGTTATAGGTACTTCATCGTGAAAAATACATTTTGCTCTCTGCATTGAATTTTTTAGTAAGATTGGGGTCATCTTCTGTGGAGAGTCAGGGCACACTCTTCTGAACATGCAAAGAAGGCAAAAGCATAGAAAAGGGGATCCCCTGATGATCATGAACCCCTTTGAGAGATGCAATATTAGGATCATTGCGATGTCAGCTTTCTTTCACAGGGCTTGCTATATAAATAATGTCTCTATGTGGGGCAGAATTGGTTGGGTTGTGAAAGTTTCTGGAGAACACGAATATACACATGAACACGAAAATACTTTCTCATACAATGAATGTGCTAATTCATGGATAAGATTTGTGATCAAGCATGAAGTTGTTTGGGCTCCATAGGTTTGGAAACAGCCTGCCCTAAGAACATGCTGTTGCCTTGCAGCACGTGTACACAAGCTGTTCAAACCATCTTGTCATTTGCTGTGTGCTGTGAGTGTCGTTAAGGCATTATTGAGTCACTGAAATACTTCAAATTGAAACTTTGACTTGTTTCTGATGATGTGTTCAGCAGCACATCCCTGCCATAAAACTATTGTGTGTATTTTATTTCTAGGCCAAAGCCATTGCATGAAATTCCAGCCTTCTATTGCCCTGACAAGAACAAAGTGAATTTCATTCCAAAAAGTGGCTCTGCTTTCTGTCTTGTCAGCATCCTCAAGCCACTTCTTCCCACACAGGATCTCACACTTAAGGGCACTACACACAGCCTGACTGTCTCCTCCAGCATGACGCCTGGTTTGTTACAGCCCATTTCTATGGCCTCCTTGACTACAAACACAGATCAAGACAGGATCTCTCGTGGAACAAGTACAGTAATACCACAGACCTCTCTGCTCCAGCAGTCAGGATGTATTGAGGAAGCTGAAGAATAATTCTGATTGTCTTGACATTCTTTTGGGCAACTACTTGGAAAAAAATGGAACCAGTTGACCGGACCTTTCTGATCACACACACACACATTGTTCTAACAATTTGTGGTACTGCCATAATCAAGCTATTTGTATAATTGACAGTTTGGTAGCACATTGAGAAGTTCAGGAGGATGCAGCAGCTGATACTCTATAGTACTTTCTGCTTTTGAAGACTCTGGTTCTATTTCTCTCCTGCTTTTTTTAAACACTGGTGAAAACAAAGACTGTCATAATCCTTTGCCATTTTAAGGACCAGTTGTTGTGATGGTGTGTGTTCTCTGACTTTTTTTCCCATTAAAATAAGTCTCAAGACCAGCCAGCTGATCCCATGTACCATTGTAATCTGCAGAGGGAGGGGCAATCTGATGGTTTTGCAAGATGTCTTTTGTATGAAAATGTGTATTTTGTAACAAAATTTTGCCTTTTCTGGTTTGTAGCAGATGGTGTTTCCTGGTGATGATCCCCCTACCCTTTGGTTTTTTTTTTTTCTTTTGGTAGGGAAGGTTCTTTTATACTTGGCTGGCTTACAGCTGATGGGACCAAAGGATTGCTGAACTATTATAGCAGTCTCAAATTACGTGACCTTGCTGAACAGCCTCAGACCTAAACAAAGCAAGACCAGTTAATATGTTCGAAACTTTTAAAACAGAAGAGTATGCAAAAACAGTGTTAGTATATAGTGTACATTTTTTTGATATCAAACATTTGTGCTTCTGCTAAGTCACATTCTTAAAACTCCTTCCTTCACAGAATTCCTACTAGTGTTGGTTTATTGGCTGGAAAATTGCATTTTAAAGCACTTGCCCCTGGTATTGTTCTATTTGTCCATAGAATTTTTGTGCAGATGTAGGGAAAAGATATATTATCCTCTTACTTGGTATTCTTTTTTGCAGGAAATACTTGGCTCTTACAGGCTTGCTTAGATCCTTATGAGTCAGCCTGAATCATTAATCACTCTTGATACAAATTTGCTCTGACGTGACTCATCACTGTATTATAGACCCTGGCCACATAATACTGAAATACCTGTGCATGGTTTCCTCCCTTTTGTCATAGTGGTGTTTGTGTGTCTGTTGAAGGTGGTGGTTTGTCAGGCATGATATTTGTTATGCAGAAGTTTACAGCAGCAGCTCTCTTTTTGACTAGCAGCTTAGGCTGGCATGTAAAACAGAGGATTTTTTAATACTTGGTTTGTCCTGATAATGTGGCAGTTAATGGTTACTTTGAAATTACAGTAAAAGGCAAAAATGGGGGGGAAAGGCAACTGCAAACAGAAACTGTTCAGAAACTTCACTGAGGTTTCCCATGTGTTGCTGGAGTGCATTACTTGGATTTGAGTTAATACATTTATAGATATGCAGAAAACTGCAATGACCTGAATACCAGTGTCACAGTCACAAAACAAGTTGATCTTGTACCTCTTTGACAGAGTTAGATTCAGTAATTTCAAAGTATCATTGTGAGCAGTCTCTGGGTCTGAATATTGCTCTGTTACACACAAGGCAGGTCTCACTGGCTTGCATATACAAAACTTCCATCTACATAGCTTCCATGGATCAGTTGTATTCTCAGGTCTCCTCATAATGGCAACTATTGAAAGATGATACTGCAAATATAAGTCTTGTTCAGTGCTTAATATGATTAATTTGCTTGCAAATGTTTTGTTTGAGAGAAAAAAAACCCTGCATATGTGTGCAGATAATCATAATTCTGATGCATATTTGCTGTTCCTTTAAATCTTGTATTATTAACTATTATCACAGCATACTTTATTCAGCAAGTAAGTGTAAATCATT
This sequence comes from Muscicapa striata striata, assembly GCA_030060385.1. Classification (NCBI taxonomy): domain Eukaryota; kingdom Metazoa; phylum Chordata; class Aves; order Passeriformes; family Muscicapidae; genus Muscicapa; species Muscicapa striata. The sequence goes on along the minus strand of JAREIS010000056.1, from coordinate 4,881,832 downwards.
CTAGAATGTGCAAGTTTTCTATTTATAGTATTTTTAAAAAATTATGAAAAAAAAAATCAGTAAATTAAAATTGTACCAGGAAACATGGAAGTATTTCACTCGTTAAATTAGCAAACAAGCATAAGTTGGTTTACTATCTATCTTCCCGTGAAAATGGACAGGACTGTTTTGAAGTAACAGTTTTGATTTGCACTGACATTGTCAGTCACCTGGAGTTGTTGAGGAACAGAGTTCTAAAAATAAGCATCTTTGTGCATCAAACTTGTGTAATTTCGCCAGTTGATAGCTCTTTTCTAGACTTTGTGGATAGTAATTTGTTTCTTCTGAAACACTACAGTGCAATTTGAAGTCTAAAATGTGCTGCTTTAGATAGGTTTGTTTAAACCTGGCGTGACTGAATTCAGATCATATTCAGGTGAAGGAAGTGCTTTTAAGTCTGTTTTCTATTTCTGTAACAGTAGCATGTAAAGAACTTCATTGTTGCCAAGCTGCCTAGTGCTTTATTAGGAGATCTTACCGGAATGGTTAAGAACCATTGAGAAGGGCTAAAGTTAACAAATAGCCTTTATTACAGCCTTGACACTTAACTGACTTCACCAAAATGCATTCTGATGTTTGTTTTCATCACAGTGTGACTCTCCCGAACAGCAGTGAGCTTTCTTATCGTAGGACTTTGTTTTGCACCTGTTGTTGTAGTACTTTGAGTATCTCTCTGGTAGTTTACCTTGTATGTTATTGGACAATGTACTGTACAAATTAGTGAGCTGCTCTGATAAAAACCAAATGTAAATGTGTGGAGTTTCAGCTTTTTATAAAAGACTGCATTCAGAACAACATTCGGTCTTTTTTATACGCAGGACAACTCTACTATTTCTATGGCAGCTCAAGTTTGTTGTGAATCCACACTAAAGACTCAGAGTTAAGAAAATATGACAGCTCTTGTTCTGAGACCAGCTTTGATGTGTGCAGACAAAAATTAGCCTTAAATTTTTTTATGTGCTGTCTTGTGCCATAGCGTTGCTGTTAGCTGAAGTATTTAAATCAGTTTGCAAATAGCTTTGAGAATGCATGGAGCTTTTTAAAAATTATTTTATGTATAGAGTGGGATGTTCATTTTTTGGGGGAGCTGACCTGTGCATTACACAAGCGCAGTTTTACTGAAAGAGTTCAAATTCTTTCAGCTTACTTAAAATCCTAACTATGCATAGACCTAGTCAGTTCCTTGATTGCCTACTTTGTAGCTTAAGAAAAAGGTCTATTTTTATGCACAACTTGACACATTTGATATTCTTGTTTTCTTGGTGTTCAACAGTTCTAGCCACACTTGAAGGCTGGTGGTTTTGTTAATACACTGGCAGTTGATTTTTGAGATAATATACTAAATGATGTTACTCCAGTTGTAAATTCAACTTAAATCACAAGGAAGGAGTTCATTGTAATGAAGTTGATGGTGACTGTTGTGATTATTGGAATTGTTTTTTCAACAACCTCAAGGCACAGGGGAAGAGGGCTCCTTTGGTAAAGTTTGACCTGCATCAGCTATTCTTTCCTTGCTTGGTGACATATCCTGTAGTATTTAAGTACTTGGAAAAGTAACACACAGTGCTCAAGTACATCTATCTTGGAAAGAAATTCTTGATTTCAGGTGGCTATCCCAAATGAGGAAAAAAGGGATTGAAAATTAAATATTGCTATTACTGTGGAAGTAAATGATCGCTGTGTTTGATTTACATAAAGCAATAGCAGCTCTTATAAAGTATGTTTAGTCTCAGGGCTATTTTTTGATTTGTTCTAAAATACAATTTCCTGGAATTCAGAGTCTGAGACTGTTGAAAAACACTGAGTCTGAGCTTTTTGGGAAGAAGGAAACAAAGTCATATGCATTAACCTTTCCTCTGCCTCAAGCCAAACTTCTTGTTGCTTATTAAGATAATTCAGTGGTACCACAGTAATTCCTTGGTTAAGTATTATCTGTTCTCTCTCCCTGCCATCTCTAAAATGCTAACTGATGTCTTCTCAGAAGCTCAGTGCCAGTGATGTCCATCTTTCCTTGCTAAATGTTTCCTTGCTGAGTACAGCTTCTCCATGAAGCTGAGAGGGCAAAGGAGGATGCATAGGAAGTCACCAGACACTTGCAATTGCAGAGATCCTTCCTGCAGGGTGACTTCTTGAGTATCTTGATTTCCATTTGACTTACTGTGTGCATGCACATGTAGTCTGGATACGTCTGCTGCTTTTATCTGTGTGGTTGGAGGCAGAGCTGGTGTTTTTGAGAACTTTTTATTATTTTTTCATATGTACGGGCTTGCAGAGTTGTTCTCTTCCAAACTAATGCACACTTACATGCATCTCCAAAGCAAAGCTTGTGTATTGTTCTTACTTGTCCTCATGAGATTAATATAACCTGCAAAAAGGAAAAGAAGGCATCTAAACACTTGGGAACGTCAGGACTCTGCTTTCTCCATATAACTCCATAGTCCAGTGTGCCCTTCATCAGATGACTTAGACCCGAGCCAGGTTGATGTATGTTAAACCAAAAATGTTTGCTCCTAGGAAAGGCAATAGAAGGTAAGCCTCTCATAACCTGGGGAGGTGGAAGGCACTGGGGAACAATTGATTTTACTGTGATCAAAGAGTTCTTATAGAATTGTTTTTCTGAATATGATTATACAGGAAAACAAAGTGACCAATCACTGCAATATGTACCTGTGTATTTTCTTGATGTGAGTTTGTCAGCATTCAGCAACTCTGAAAATCAGTTCAGCTCTTAGCAATGTGTTTATACAAAGAATGACTTAAATGTATTGTTTGGAAACTGTTACTTTGCACATCAAGTGGGTAGAGAATGTTAACTATTCACAAGTGTTCTGTGAAATCTGTGAAATTCCAGTCCTGTACCCCAGCTGAACAAGGTCGCTTTCTGAATGCTCCAAACTTAAATGGAGTCCTGTTACTGCTTGCTTGGTTTCATTGCATGTCATCAGTAAGTACTTGAGGTATGGTCTTTGTTTAGTAGTTCTTCATTGGGATTTGTATTTGACTACAGAGACTTCTGTAATGTTGACAGGTCTGTCTGAATAGTGGAAGAGGACTTGGCCTGATAACACTGCAAATTTATTGCACAAACTTTTGAAACAACTCTCTTTGGAAAATATACTAAGCTAAAAACACCAAAATAAACCCCATTCTGAACGCATCATCCATGCTAATTGTCAATGTACTGATAGTTAAGAACATAGCTTGGCTTCATTCTAAATTATTTCATGTATTGAAATGTGCAATTTTTGAGGGTAGCAGTCAAGGGATGTTCAAAACTGCCATTAGGTTTGCCTTTGTATGAAATTGGCTGACGTGTTTTCCTCTGTTACACTGTGATAACTTGTGGAGATGTTCTTGCTTATGTTGTACTGATAGGTTGCTTGTTGCATGTAAAGCAGTTTTTGTAAGCAAGAGGAATTCCAGGGATGTTCTGCAAAAAGGGGCCTATTCTGAGGTGATGTACACTGTTGTAAAACTGGAGCAGCTCAACTAATTTCAATGGAATTCTTGATTTACACTAGTCTTTTTGCTATGTGTAGTTATGCCAGTACAATTTTGCACAATGTTATTTGAATATTGCGTTCTGATTTGTGAACTGTTTCTACTGAAAACAGTGACAATTTTACAAACTGCAATAGCGGAATGTTTTTGGCCTTTTTTTTTGTTTTTGTTTTGTTTTGTTTTTGCTTAAAATAAAAAAGTTGTCACTTCAAGCTATGGGCTAATCTTGAATTTATTTTTAGTAGCAAGGGATTTTTGTGTTCTCCCAGTCTGGAGATTTGCCTGAGCATTTACCCTGAGGGTAGTGGTCATTTGCTACAAATAAAATAAGCGCTTTTTAAACCCTTCTGGAAAAAATTCATCAGGACGGAAGTCTTTGTTTAATTCATACCCTCATTCCTCCAGTGTGTCCTGGAGAACATTCCTGAAAATTTTGCCCTTTTCCTGTCTTCATCTTCAGTAAGTTTGGTCAGTTCCTGAGGACACTACAATTCCACCATTAGGGGAAGATGCATAAAGTCCTGGATTTTGGAAACAGGAGGATTCAGCACGTGTTCTCCTGGGAGTGAAGGTATGAGAACAGGACTGAGGAAAAGCCCTGGATTCCTACTGGTAGGTTTATTCTGCTATTCAGTAGAATGCAACTGCTGAAGCCCAACTGAGGAAGCACTTAGGCTGATTGTTGAAATAGTCTCATGTTCAAAACAAACATCTTTCTTCACTACTTTAAACTAGAAGCGGTAAACTAGATAAATTATTTGGTTTGGGTTTTTTTGTTAGCTCTTATATTAAATTTTGATCTAATTTGTCTAAAAGGCTTGGAGCAATACCCCTTCTGGAAAATCATTGTCAGCTGTATTTCATTTCAAAATGGAGAGGTAGATTTCTTGGAATCTTGAAAAATTGAAGGATTACTAGTGTGTGTCCCTCAAGGCAGGGCTAGCTTGTGATTTTTCCAGTGATGGAAAAGTTTGGGCCAAGAAACAAGACATCAGCATCCGGTTCCCAGCCAGAGACCATGGGTCAATTTGCATCCAAATAGGAAACTACTTGGCTGAAATGTGAGAGAGGAATTCACAGCCAATGAAGTCTGGAGTATTTGATGTTTTCTCACATTTTAGTCTTTTTATCTGTTTAGTTGTCTGTGGAGGTTTACCTGTCTCCAGATGAGCAGGATCTGATTCTTTATCAAATAGTATGTGACCTCATTCTCCATTAAGCTATTTCTGCGGCACCAATTACAAATCTATTATTTACATTTTCATGCATGTAAGGATGACTTTACTGTAAATATGTCTGGTGTTCAAAATACCTTCACACCTTGCATTACATACAGGAAAACTGCCAGAGACATTAAGATGCTGGTGAAGATCATCTATGAAGACAAAAAGAATGGAAAGAGCATCTTTGTGGTGAGCAATGACTATTCTTTATTCACTGTTTTCATTATAAGCAGTTTTGTTCCTCAGTTAAACAGCTGCTCTTTTTTTTTTCCCCCTTCAGATTGTAGGAGATAATCAGGCAGGAGACTGCTAGGAGCATTTCTCAGGTATCTCAGTTTTTTCTTGTTGTTAGATCTAACTGCATAGCAAATTACTGTAGAAGTTGCAAGCCAATGCTTTTTGTGTTTTATCATATTTGCTTGTTGTCTTTTTCCTGGCTCTTCACTTAGCATTTGGAAATTGTATAAGATAATCATCCCACCCAGACTTCAAAACTTTTGAAGTGCTGCTGTCTAACAGTATTTCATCTGTATGCAGCATTTGCAGAAGCACTGTTCACTGCCAGACATGTCCTGTTAAGTGCTGTGTAGTGCAGACATAAGTTACAATAGGATGAAGGAGATAATTTAGCTGAAGTTCTCCCACACTAGAAATAGGCTGGATTAATCACCACTGCATATACTCTTTTTTCAAGTCTTACTGCTGCCAACAAGCCTGATTCATCTCCTCCTGCACTGTCTGTTTACAGAAACCTTGTTTCACAGAAATCTTGTTTGACATAACCTGGGCCATGGCCCTGTAACTGATGCTTGTATTGACGTAGGGCCATGTCTGTGGTCAATAGCAATTTCATACTGTGGTGACATGGCTTGTAGTAAAGAAAAGATTCAGTAGTAGATTAAAACCTCATTACTGCAAGCAAAGTAGAACACTGTTCATTAATTCCTACATTTATGAGCATGGGGATGTAACTGCTGTGATTAAGCTGTTGATTAAGAAACTGTTTGCAGAGTTTGTTGTGGATGCCTTTTCCAAGTACAGATGTGTAGCTGACCACTGTAATCACTAATTCCACTGCTGATGGAAATGGCTGTTAGGGAGGTTTCTCTGTTTCCTGCCAATGGGTGTCCACTGCAAGTAGCTGAACAGTGAGCACTGCCAGAATTAATCTGGCTGTGTGTGTCAGGCAGGCAGCAGGTAAGAATGTGTTCTCTTTGCCCTTCATCTTTCCAAATCTCTGAAGTTAATTACAAGTTAGGACAGAGAATGATCTATAGCGTCTTGTACAGGACAATTTAACAAAGAAGCTACATCCTGGCCTAGCCCAAATCTTTGTGTGGCTTTGCAAGATTTTAATCATGTCTGAAAAATATTTTTCTATATACAGGATTCATAAAAGCGCTGCTTGGCTGCCAGATGTAGTCAAGCACTGTGTAGGATAGATGAAGACCTACAGCAGAGTTTGGTTTATGATTTGCAGTTTTGCAAAATTACCTATATTTGCTGTAGTGTACAGTTAACATCAGCTGGGACACCACAAACTAGGCTGAGCAGTCAGTTAATTGAGTTACTTCTCTCTTGAGATGAAGCTTTTGTTTCTATTTCCTGTTTAAATAGAGCAGTTTGGTCTAGGGTTGTTCTGGGGTTTTTTTTAGACATTCTCAACCTTTTGTGAACTGTAGATATTTAATCCCTCATTAAGAGGTTGTTTTATACCATGTTCCTGCAGTTTCAGTGGTACCATTTCCTTTCCTCACACAGAAAATGGTCTTTTTGTGATGATTTTTGATTAAAGTTGAAAGCAATATCTTCAGCCCATAGAGATAACTTTATGGGCTGAAGGTATCTTCAGCTTTCAGGGAGATGTTTGCTAGGTTCCAAAAAATTTCTTACAATAGAACTCCAGGGAACTGTCCTTACTCTAAGAGTAGGATGAATGGCAGCATTCTCCTGCAGATGTGTGTCAGCTGCCATCCCATATCCATCCACACAGTAAAGCAAACTCATGGGAAGCACAGGTCCCTGATCTCAGGACTCAGAGGTTGATTCTGATCTTAAGCTGCCATCTCTGGACAGCATCAAATGCAGCCACTTAAAAAGCATAATTTCACAAATGTGTGTTCATTTGCATTGCTCGTTTAAAGCCCTTTTTTTGCCTACGTATCTATTATATTCTTCCATAGCGCTTCCAGTGGTTCCATAATTCTCTTTTTAGAGCTACAGCCCCAGTCAAAACAGCTGTTAAAACCCACTGCTGTGGAGTCAGAAATGACAGGATCAGAAATTCAAGAGCAGCTAGAGTCTGCATAAACTAAAAAAAAAAAAAAAAAAAAAATCTTCAAACTCTTGTCCTGCAGTGTAATTCTCCATGGCCTTGGTCTTACTGGAGCCCACAGAGGGTTGATGCTGGTTTTGGTGCTGCAAGATGTTAATTGCAAGTTAAGGCAGAGGCATTTTGTGGGCAAATTGATAAAAGGGTTACATCCTGGCCTAGTCTGGATGGGTGTTTCATGTGTTTCTTTGGCAATATCAAGATTCCAACCATGCCTCATTTTTGGCATACCACATCTGTATTCTAACTGCAGGAGAAATGACACAGAACCTGTGCTCTGTCTCACCTTTGTTGCCAAAGAAGGTCCTGTGAAATTGCAGGCAGCAGAACAATTATAAAGTTTTCAAAGTGCCCAGAGAAACTGTGGAAGTCACATTTAAATGGGGCTTTGAGCAGCCTTGTCTAGTGAAAGGTGTCTCTGCCCACTGCAGGGGGGTTGGAACAAGATGATCTTTAAGGTCCCTTCCAAGCAAAGCTATTTTGTGATTCTATGAAAACCCAAAATTCATGGTGTTCTCAGGGCTGGGAAATGATACCATCATCACATCCACTTTTATGTCCCAAATACAGTTTTGCTGTCTCAGGTGTGAGTTGTAAGCATGTGATTTCCTTGAAGATAGAACAATTAAAAAGAATTCTTTGTATGCCCTGGAGTATTTTCCTGGAACTACTATTTGCCTGGTAACCCCAGGGATTTTATTTTTAGGTGGCCATGGGATAAAAAATAATTAGCTAGATCTAGTTCCCCTGCTTTTTATCCTCTGTGATGCATCACAAATCAAATCTTATCTGCATTGAACCATACCAGCTTAATAGGCTTTCAAACAGCTCCAAAATGTCCCAAACCCAAGGTGTTAAGAGACCGATTTTTCTCTTAAACTCATAGTAGGATTCTTTAATGCTATTCTTGGAACTTAAATGCTCACCATCACACCAGTGTGATGGTGTGTATCTGTAGCATGATGTTAAACCCTTTTATAATAGTAAAATTAAATTAGTCTGTTTTAGAGACCACTGTAATAAAATACTGTCCATATCTGCCCATAGGAGAGCTGTCTAAACATTAAGCAGTTCATCTGCTGAAGATCCAGTGGCATCTGGATTGAAAGGAGATCTAGATCTGCAGAAGTACTGAGCAATGTTGATGCAGTTTTGATAGTATTCTAGACAGCTAGGAAGAAAAGATAGGATAATGTTTGTTGTTAAATACAATAAGACATTTCTAAATAATGAAATATTTAGATTAACCTCAGGATATATCTCTAGACAAACAAAAAATAACTGAAGTATATGTTCTTGTCTCAACAAACCAGAAGTGCTGGCCTCACTTGAATTGATTGGTCCATGCAATGAAGTGGTAGATTGAGCTGAATGCAACCCAAAGAATGTTTCAGATCATCTGGAACTGGGGTCTTAATGAAGTACCAACTTGGTGTTTCGTACAAAAAGTATTTCGTAATCCAGTAGAACACAATCTGCTCAACATTTTCTCCATCCTTCAGTCTGAGTTCCATTCCATGAGGCTGGGTACAGCCAGTGTCAGATGCTGTTTGATAGGAGTGTTTGTGTTACATTTTTCCCCTTCTCTTAGTGGCACATTTTCTGGCAGTGGTGAGACTTGAAGCATGCAAAGTAAAGAACAAATTCTCTCCCTGAGCTGAGAGTGTGGTACTGCTGGCTAACACTGCAGTGTAGTGTTTGCACTGGGAAGTGCCAAATGTGGTTGACCTCTGAAAAAGAGAAAAATGAATTTGTGGGAGCCTGAAATATCCGTAGGACAAAAGGTCATATGTTGATTCATTTTTCCATTGCAAATTCAGATGTTATCACTTTTGCTGAAAACTTTTTGGGAAATAGTGAATTGGATGTCAACTACAAGAATTAAGATGCTGTAAAATATGAGCTATTAGATTCAGTACAAGGCACAGGCTACCCTGTGATGACTCAGTTATTATAAATTAGTACTTATTCCAGTTGTTTGAATTTTGTCTTTCCTTTGAGCAGCTTAAGGAAATAATGCTCCAGTAGACATTATTAAGTGCATCAGCTATTATCCATCTCTGATTTTATTGTAATGCTGAACACTACATATTTTACATTATAAAACATGCTTTACAAGATCTATGATAATTGTAAGAATTAGAGATGGTGGTTCTTACTTTTTTTTTGGCTGAAGTACTGATACAGATTTGAGGAACACTAGAACTGTATTTATTGCATACAAGACAATTGCACCTGAATTTTAAAATTAATTTTTTTTTAGTGGATTTACTGGAGAGTCTGCAAAAATTCAGTTTAATCTACTCAGTCCAAGCCTATTTCTGATTCTTAGTTTCTTTGTCTAGCAAAAGCAACTCTGCTGATTATTTTAAAATGTGTGTTTGAAGAGTGTGCATTCAAACTATAAAATTCTGAACCTAATACCTAATGTATTTTCTCTTTGTGGCTGATCTCTTCCATGCTGAAAGAATCGGGACTTAGTAAAGGATCCAGATTCCCAGAATATTATCCGATATATTGACAATTGACTAATTGTATTTCTATTTTCTAGTTGCCAAAACACAACAGAATTTTACTTCCTTCAGTTTTCTAGATGTCTTCTCTCCTGCAGGACTTAGCAATGTGTAAAGTAGGACAGTGGGATGTAATATCTTTGTGTAAACTTATTCAGATAACTGTATCATAACCTACTTTCAAGATAAAAAATTAATTTCTGTAAGTAGTGAAGTTTTCATTTGGTTGCTGCTAGATTTCAGCTGGCATTTCTTAAATGAGTGCATGTTCTCATTTGAAAGTCCAGGGTCTGCAGAAATTTCTTTGTGCTTTGGAGTAACTGGTTCTGCAGGTGGTGCAGAAGCTTGTTGGCCACTATAAAGGGGCAGGGCAAAGCTTTTCCTCTCTGTAGATGTGTTGGGACTTTTGAAGCTGTAGCTGGTTTGATTCATCCTAACATTGTGTGGCTAATGTATTAATTAGCCAGCTGTTCTTCTCTTTTGCAGGTCATCGTGCATGTGCCTCTGACTGGGAGGCGTTTGAAAATGTGTGCTGTCTTAAGCTGGGTAACTCCTGGTCTTGCAGGCTGAACCTATCCCTCTTCCTTTTCCTCTTGCAGCACTTAGTGTGGAAAATATTAATGTTGTTTTCACGTTTCAGTCCAGAACAGTTGGGTTTTCCAAACCACCTCAGCTAGAGAGAAAAGGAATGATGGTTGATACAGAATCACAGAATACACTGAGTTGGAAGGGACCACAGGGGTCATTGAGTCCCACTCCAGGCCCTGCACAGCACCATCCCCAAGAGTCACACCATGTGCCTGAGAACATTGTCCAAAAGCTTCCTGAGCTCTGTCAGGCTGGGTGCTGTGACTGCTTCCCTGGGGAACCTTTTCCAAACACCCTGACATCCAACCTAAATCCCCCCTGACCCAACTTCAGGCCATTCCCTCAGGTCCTGTCACTGGTCACCAGAGAGAAGAGGTCAGTGCCTGCCCCTCCTCTTCCCCTCACAAGGAAGTTGTGACTGCAGTGAGGGTTCCTCCTCAGTCTCCTCCAGACTGAACAGACCAAGTGACCCCAAAACAGTGATCCTTCTAGGTGCTGTCTAGGTCAGCTCTAGGGTATATAATTAGCCTGATCTCATGGAAAAGCTGTTCCACCTACCCTTTCTTCTGAAGAATAATAGTAAGGAATGTCAAAAAGTAGTTTTGAGTACAGGTGTTACAGGCAATTTTTCTTACTTGTTTTTTAACCATGCTGTGGACTTAAATCTGAGAATCATCAGGCTTGCTTATCTGCACACTGTTTCTCCAAAAAACTTCTGTATTCTGAACTTCTGGAATAACTCCTGAAATAAAAGTAGGCCTGAGAGTTTCAGCTCTTTTTCAGTTTCAGTTATTTTCAATACTGCCAAAAGGGCTGAAAATTAAAGCCAGGAGGCCAGAAGAAATTTTCAAATGTGTAGGCATGGGTGGGTCAACTCCATCATAATTTGTTAAATAATTATATAATAAGTTAGATGACAAAGTATTTGGAGTAGTATTGTTTAAAGGTTACATCATTCTTGCAAAAATTGGGTGTTGTATTTCAGAAAGTTCCTTTAAAAAGGATAAAGAGACATTTGACTTTGAGTCTCCATTGTTTGTAATATCCTCTTTCAGCATGAAAATATTTTCCGTTCCCATCAGTTTTCTTTATTTTTTTTTAATTTGGCAAACATGAATATTTTTCCTGAACTGTGAGTAGAATGAAAAATTGTTATTTTTGTTGGCTTGAAGACATTGTAGCTTCCCCTCCAATAAGACTGGCAGATTTATTTTTAGAGTTCTTGTCCCAATACATCTCACACAGTTATTTAGTGAAAGTAGATTAGACAAGACTGAAGAATAGGTTTAGTTTAGGTCTTGCTTGGAAGATTTGAGAATGAGCTGTATGTGACAGAGAATGGGTTGTTTCTGTCTGTGAATATACAGTAAGTTTTACTCCATGGTTACACAGCTATCTGCTCAGTGCTCTTGGCTGTCTCCATCTCCCTCTAATCCAGCTCCAAAGGGACTACTTCTGACATTCCAAACTGCTGAGCAGCTTTCCGACAGCTGCTATTGAAATCTGAATAAAAACAAAACTGTTTGCTTTGCTTTCCTCCCAAATGGGGATCAGGTGAAAACAGGGCCAATTTCTTGTGTGTGCCAGCTCTACCCCAGTGCTGCACCACCAGTGCAGGGGTGGTCACCTCTGATGCACTTCAAAGATGAAGAGAGTTGGGGTTGCACTTGGAGAGGACAAAGAGTAAGTTGTAGGGGCTGGAGATGTGAGTCCTGTGTACAGAGGGGCGTGCTTGGCACTGTGAGTGAGGTGGCCCAAGATAAAGAGCAATCATGGGTGACCCCGTCACCATGGTCCTGGACCCTTAAACTCTAATATTCAATCTACAGGAAAACTATCTTAGGTGTTTCAAGGGTTTAATAGTCTAGATGGTAGCTTTCCTGTTCCTGGTAATTCAGTTTGTTGGGTAAAAGATTAGGCACACTGTAAAATATGTGTTTAGAATGGGAAAAAGAAATAAAATGAAAGACTGCAAGTTGAAGAAGATTAGAAATTAGTCTTTTTTTAGTTGAGGGGTTTTTTTTCAAGAATTCTGGGAAGCAGCTATTTCCTTTCTAATGAAACATGTACAGAATGTTTATGATTCTTCCTGGAGTGCAGTTTATTTTTTGTGCTTGTTGCTTACTGATATTTCTGGAAATGTCATCTTTCTCCTTTCCACATTCTTCACTGGGGTTGCTTAAGGGAGACTTCTGTAATGCCTAGGAAAAAGTCTTTGAGAAAGAAAGAGTGTTCCATCACTCCAATTTATTGATTCTTCCAGTGCAAGATGTGTCATGATGATGTTCTCTCAAGTTTCTGCTTGTAAAAATAGTTTCAATAATGTGTTTAGAAACAGTTATGGAAATTCAGGTTATACTTCATAACACTGGGACTGTTTGTATTTCCTCAGGAAGATGATTGTATGCCAGAATTTTGGTCACACTTAAGAAGATTCCATTTTCTGAGTTACTATGCTGTACAGCCTTGTATTAATTTCACTGGATTTCTTAATTCCATAAAAATACTTTCATAGATGGAATTTTATAAAACAATATGACCAGAGAGATTTTGAAGAGGAAAAAGTGAGTGTGAAGGAGAATAAATGTTCTGCATTTCTGTATACATTGGCAAATGACCATGGGGAATGACCTAGAGTGTGCTGAATTAGTCAAATCTCCTTTTCTGAAACTTTGCATCTGTAAGAAAGCCACTCTCTTAGTATATAAGAAATTTCCGCCCTTGCAACAGAATGACACAGATGGGAGTCCACAGGCTGTTCAAGGGTTTTGGACATGAGCATCTAGTTTATAGAACCACAGCCAAAGATTTCACTCATCTAGTTTAAAGAGGCTGCTATTTGCATTCTGTTTAACTGTCTGGTTCTACAGTATGTGGATCTCAAACAGTTGGCTTCCTATTTGATTAACTTAAAAAAAAAAGCTTCATCCGAAGCTTGAAAATACAATCCAGTTATAGCCACTTCTTCATAAAGGTTCACATATTCCAAAATGGAAAAACTCACTACTGAGCCTGCAGCTCTCATGTCCAGGTACTTGTGCATGTAGTTTTTGGGTAGAAGGATAACTGGAATATTCAGGGTGAATGAGCACTGTTTGCTTGGAGGAAGATAAGAAGTTAGGGCTTAGCCTTTCCCTGTGTTGCTTCCCAGAAGGCTCTGCAGAATTGTTCATATTTTATTTTTTAAGTTTGAAAATAAATTTTTAAATACTGAAGTTACATTTGTTCTCTTACATTGAGAAAGATGAATAAACTGTGCGAGGCTGCAGTTCAGGAGAGGTCATTCCTACAGACAGACAAGTAGACAAAGGCATCAGGCCCACAGCTACCATGGGAAGATGCACACTCAGATCACGGGGAATTGGCAAAGGTAAGCAGGAGGGCTCTGGGCAGAGCAGATACTCATAGACTGACAGGGAATGTGACAACAGGTACAGTGGCTGCCTTCAGGCAGGTTCACCTTCTGACCTGTGCCCCTTCAGTTTCTCCATCTCAGATTTGGTAACCCTTCCATCTGCATGCAAACCTGTGGAAGCTGGAACATGCAAAGGCAAAAGAAGGTCAGTCTTTGACTCTTACTGTACAGTATACTAACTACCTGCAACAGTTTCTGATTAGAGAATCTGTGAATTTAAAACAACTTGGAATAAGTCCCAGTCCTACAGATTTCTATTGTTATGAGGTTTTTTGTGCTTATAAGATGTAATCATGTCTATTCCACAGACATTGACCATCTATTGGAGAAAAATGTCAAAGTAGTAGATAGTAATTGTAACTTCTTCACTACCCAAAAGTAGAAACTGAAGAGTAAAGGTAATCTTTTACAGTAACCTAGCAGTAGATGTGCAATTTTGGCTTAGATCCATTGTATTTTGCAGAATCTGTGCACTTTGCATATAATTACACTGTCATCCTGGAGGAGAGTGTTTCAGGCAGAAAAGAGAAGTTTTCCTTCCCCCTTTTGTTTGCTCAGGAAAAGCACTTAGAGTAACTGTTGGAGGAACAGAAGATGGAGGAGCAGCTTTTGGAAGGCAAGTGTCTATGAGTAAGAAAGTTGTTGCAAGGTTTCTCTTATGGTGGCTTGTTCATGGTGATAAGCACATTCTTCAGTTCTAATAACAAACATAGAGAACAACAGGGGTTTGTTCTCCAGCTGTGGAGAGGATTTGTTTAGTACTGTTTTGTTTGCTGAGCTCACTCTTGAGATCCAATTAATACCTTAGTATGTACTTTAGCTACTGGTGACATATCTGTGCATTCACTTAAATCACGGTGAACTTGTTGGCAACCAGTACTTCCTGCAGTGTAGACAGTACTTGTATGAATCAGTGAATATTTACTTTTTGGAATTCCCCATTTTGCTTGCTCTTGTCAGGAACACAACTTGTGGGATTTATCTTTCATCCACATCATTGCTTCTTTCTACTTTGTGCCAGAGGGCATCAAATACTGTAGTTTTATGGCAGAATGTTGGTTGTTCCTGCCAAAGGTGAAACAAAGTTCAATGTAAATGTAAAAGAAGTAAAAATATAAAAATATGCAAGAGTGCAAGTGAGCAGAATGTGTTGGGGAGATGTGGGAGAAGTAGATTTACTGTAATTACAAAATAGTAAAAATTTAGTGTGCATGTTTTTCAGCTTTCACACACAGGCTGCCCCTCACTGCCTTTTTGCCACATGGCAAGGGTAGTAATAAATGCTAAACTGGAAGGTGGTACATAAAGTTGATTTTCTGCTACTCTACACCCCACAGTGTAAAAGTACCAGAGATGCATGTTCCATAAATGCAGCTCAGAATTCACAGCAGTAACAGGAACCTCTTTGCCTGCTTGTGGACAGCTTTGCATTAGAACACTGCCAAAACCAATTTAGGCTTTAAACTGGAATTCCCAGCATTCTGAATATAAATAGAACTAAAATGTCATCCAGTAATAATGACTCTTCTGCTCTTGCCAACTCACAGTAGACAAGTGGGGAGGGATCTGGTTTTGATAGCGAGGTGTGTGTCTGCCTGCCCAGCAGTTGCATTGAACTTGCCTTCCCCTCAATCTGTTGATGAGGATGTCGAAGAGCAGCTGGAGTGTGTACCAGCAGCTGCTGCAGTTGTTGTCTGGGCCCTGGAGCAGTGAGGTCCCTCCCACAGAACTGCACAGGGCTTTGCCAGTGTCAGCCTGTGGGGCTGGAGTTTGGCATTTGGTGAGTTTACATTAGCAATAGTTCTGAGGTGCTTGTTTAGCCCAGCCTGAACAGGAGAAGGATGTGTGGGAAAGACACAGAGCAGGCACTAATTCAGCTGGGGAGCAGAGAGTCAGGACTCCTGTTTATCACCCAGTCTTCAGCCCCTGCACGCTTGTACTTGACAGACATCAGAGTTTAGCAAAGTGGTTTTCTCTTCAAGTATGAAGTGGCTTCTGTTTTTGACACATGTCCCTCTGTGTGAATTAACAGCAGCGCATTCAACTTGAATGAATGGGGACTACTAAAAAAATTTAATTGCAAACCTTGCCCTTGACATCTATCCTTTTTTCCCAGATTCACTTGCATTGTGATCTGCCTGAGACATTGATAGGAGCCCTAGCTTATTTTCTTCCTCAGATATGGCTGTAAAAACAAGTAATTGAAAAGTAAAATGTGTGACAATTCCAATTTCCTGACAATTTTTATTATGAGAGCTCTGAGGGTGGCAGAACCAGCCCCTTGTTCCAAACTGCTAAGGTGCATGAGACAACCAGATTTTGACAACATTTGCAGTTAGATGTGGGGTACCTGGGGGTGGGGGAAGAGTGAATTAAAAAAATAAGACACTACTGTGCATGTCAGACTTCATATGGAACAATGGTGACATGATAGGCATTGGGAAGAAAAAATGCTTAAGGGATATATAGGTATGCTACAAAGGAAGATAAAGGTAAATATTTTACCATATTATTAAACATGGTGGAGTTTGCTGGGTTTCTACTAAAATGTCTTTAACTGAACTCTGGGATTTAAGATGTTCCCACTAATGTTTCCAGGAATTTTATAAGGTAAATCTTCTGTTCTTTTTCTTGAGACTTATGGAAGCTTAGAAAAAATTACAGTATCTTAATAAATTTGTATGTAAATTATAATATGTATATATATAAAAATAATTCCTAAAAGAACACAAAATGCAAAAAGTTAAAAATAAATGAGAAACCACTTGTGTATATCATTTTATGTATATGTTTTCAAGCATTTTAAGATAAGTTTGATTAGCATTTTTTAAATGCTCATTGTGAACAGCAGTTTAAAAGGCTATGCAGTTGTAATGGAATTTTAAATATTAGTTTCCAACCTATTTCCTGTAAATATTTTTAATATATCTGTAAAATATTGATTTTGGTGGTGATTTTTTTTTAAGGATTAAGAGGTAAAGGTGCAATGAAAGGGGAATTTATTTTCTACAATCTTTCCACATTAGTTGTCATTTTACACTATATGATTTATAAAGAATAGCACATGAACAATTGCATATTATTATGCTGGCATTTAATTTTTTAATTGGAAAGGCACAAAATCTTTTAATCCATAATTACTGTTTTTCAGTATAATGTGCTATTGAAGTTTTCAAGCATTATAAAATTTTCTTCATTACAATTACAGCTTTTGTAATAGACCCTACAAAGCATAATTAGACTGAATATTTAACAGAAGACTTTTTATTCTTTTAGTTGTGAAAATGCAGCCTTAATGTATTTTTTAATGAAATCTCAAACCTAATCTCTGTGGTCAGTCCCAAGTGGTGACTCCCTCAGGAGACCATAAATGTTTTAATGTACCCTGATGTTATATACTCTATAAATATATATCTACAGAGAGAGAGATATTGTATATCCCTAATGGTACATATTCAATACTTATTTAAATAACAAGAATGCTAAAAACGAGGAGAAAAGAAAGAACAACCTGAAACTAGGAGAAGCTTTTTGCTGTATATTGTACCATAAAGTCCCCATCAGTATTCTAGTACTCAGTAGCAGATATCTGTTCAGGCCATTTGAAGGGAAGAACATGTAAAAGATAACGCTTTTTAGAAAGAAATTGTCGATTTATTATTTTGTGGACATAATCAGTTCTAGTATGAATTATATAAGCATGTAAATGAGCAGTATGAATGTAAAACTAGAAAATATAAAATATAGAAGTGTTCTTTTATCTCATAGCAATCAAGCTTCCCAGCAACACAAAGAACAGAAACAATAGTGGAACTGAATGACTGACACATGCTGAGTGCTACTTGTAGACAGTTTATGAAGTGCAACCATGACAAAAGTCATAGAAGGGTGGTGATCCTTGTGGCTTTCACCAAGAGTAATTATGAGCACAGACAGGAGGGAGGATTAGCTCCTGAAGAATGGGTGGTGGCTTCAGCCCCAGGTGTGCACAGGTCTGACTGTGGGCAGTGGTTCCCCCCAGGGCCCTGCTGGTGCTGCAGGACTGATGTCAGCAGCCAGGGCTGCATCAGAGCATCAGCTGTGCTTGCTTTTCACTCAGCCCTGTTCTTCAGGTGCTCAGGAATTCCTCTGGGGGTGGGGGGAACTCACAGCACAGGCATGCAGAGTCAGTTTCAATGACAAAAAAGGTGTGTCAGAGGTGAACACTGCCTGCTGCCACAAGGAAGTTAGAAATGTGTGTAGGAAGAGAAATATGGTGACATGGCAGTGGGAACCCAGAGTGTCTGCTATATTGGAGTGTTATCTTAAAGGTCTGTTTAAAAAGAGGAAGAATTTATCTTCGTGGTCTTGATGCTCCTGTGAGGAATAAGAAACTAGATACTTAGCTTATAAAATGGACTGGGTTGCAAAATAAGGAGAGTAAATGCAAAAATACACCACTGCAGAGGGAAAAGAAAAAAGTTTCTCTAACTTTTTTAAAATAGCAGCCCTACAAACTGTTGTATCACAAATTATAAAAAATAAATACAGAAGGATGATAGGAAATGGTGAAAGCTCTACTTGAGTAGCTAAGCAAAATTATTACCTTCAAATATGTCAGCCAAGATGTGATTACAAATCAGACATCCCAAAAGTTAAAATATTTTTCAGTTGCTGTACTGTACTGCAGCAGGCTAAGAAAATATTAGAAATGGAGATTTCTTTCATTAAAACAGACTTCTCTGGTATGTAGTATTATTACTCTCAACAATGATCTGGTCAGATTTGTCTCATAATCCTCTGTTTACATGTAGCAAGCAATACCTCTAGATACTGCAGAGGTTCAAAATGGTGCGTGGTGGGATGGTGCACAGCTTGGAAACTGCTTTCCTGACAAGTCATGGCTGCTTTTTAACAGGACCATTTGGACTTGCACATTTCAATCACAGCAGCCTAGAGACTGGAAAGCTGAAATAGGGAAACTGTATTCTCCTCATCTTTGGTGAGTTCATGCTGGATTCTGTGGCGCCATACCATACTAAACATCTGTTGTTTTGATTCCTCTGTTTAAATAGATTGGATTAGAAGGGGGGAAAAACCATCATCTCCTCCCCCTCACCATTCTGTCCAAAGCTTAGTTACTATGAAGACAAATCTTATTTATTTCCTGTCAGAAAAGGCTTCACTGACATGGAGCATTTGAATTTTTGGAGACTGGTTCTGACTCAGTTTTTAGCTACATTAAGTTATAAGATGTAATTATTGTAAATTGCATGCAGATAGGCTGCATGTAAGCTCCTCTGTAAATCTGTATTAATGCCATTGATTTGGATAGACTTCACTGCATTAACTGACATGCTCTGGAATTAGAGCAGGTTGACTGAAACCAGGATCTGTTTAAATTTGTGCTGTTTAGATCTAGGAAATACTTTTAGTATTGTAGCTGCAGGAGATAAGTACTGTTTTCTGAGAAGCAACAGAGAATATCCATTGAAGGTCTCTGTATACTCTTAAACCTAAAGGCAAAACATGATTGTTAAATCCATTATTCTTTCATATCCTATACTTATCAAGAGGACCATTTGCATGTTGATGTAAGATGGAAACAAGATCTTTTGTGTAACATCAAAAGTATTCTTGATCTATACTCCAAGTATTAAAAACCTACTGCCAGCAAATTCTAACACCTCATCCTATGCTCAGAATCCACCAAAATAAACTACCAATCTGAGACCTGAGAGATAAGATCTCCCCAGTGGAGCTCAGGGAAATTCTGTCAAATTTTGACTTTTTTTTTTTTTTTTTTTTTTTTTAAAGACCAAAAAGTTTTTGCAAATTTGCACAAACCTTTGCACACTTGGGCTCAAGTTTATGCAAAACCTGAAAGGAAAAGAATTGGAGAGAGAGGGAAATTTGTGCTCTTTGAACTAGAAAGTGACTTACTTGCTTTAACAGGGGACATTACAAACATGTTTGTTGTGAATCCCAGGCATCATAGTATGAACAACACTTCCCACTAATGCACAGCCAGCCACACCTTTCAGACTTTGGTTCAGTCTGTGTTTTAAGTAGATGGCTCTGGGTGTCCACATCCACTGTTCAATCAGCAGGGTGCCTAAGGCTTGGAATCACACAAATAGGGAGTTTGTGTCACCCGGTAGCCTTCAATATTGCAAGGCTTTTAAAACAGGAGAGTGTAGCTTTTTTGTTGTTGTCATCCTCCTGATCCCCAAACAAGTCCACATGACACAGAATTCTCAGCCTGGCTGCCAGACTCTGTGGTAACACTTCGGTTGCTGCAGCCAACTCAAACCTGCTAAGCTGTTCCACCAAGTGTAAGTGTGTGTAGGGATGTGTGCACAGATGTGGTGGTGGCACCACTGAGAGGGGAAAATAGCTTAAGATTCTCCTCCTCTCTGGTGCTGAACAGCTTCAGAAAACAATAATGTCATTCTAACACTTGATACTATTTTTTGGGCTTTGCAAATGATACAGGCAGCTGAGGGTACCCTGTTAAAATCAACTAGTACTTGTTATTGGCAGGGAGAACAAGCCATTTTCATATGTTCATATTCTAACTATCAATTCATACTGACTCTCCTCATGGTTCATAGGTTTATCACTAATTTGGCATCCAGCTCTGCATCAGATGTTACTACATAGTCATCTTCATTCTTTGGTGAATGTTGCAACTTCCAGTATTTTTTCTGTGCTTTGTCAGCTGTTTTGTTTTTTTGGGTTTTTTTGACCTGTCTTGGGAGCAGAAATCTCTGAGAGACTTCTGCTTTGTGCATGTGTATGTAACAGACTTGAATAGTTTTCAAGAACTGGGATAGAGAGAGAGAGTTAAAAGAGAGGAATGAATTTACTGAGCATTTCCTGAAGGCTCTTCCAAGGGATTTCAGCTGTCTTTCACATGCAGTTTAGAACAGCTGTGGTCTGACTGAAATCAGCACTTCCCTTTTCTAAATTTATAAACCATAGACAGTAGGAAGTGTGATTGGAGGACTCTTTTGGATAGGCAGTATAGATTATTGGCATGTTTTGCTTCAATTGGCTTATCATGTTTCTACAGACAGCTTTCTGTGAGTTCTGGTTTGCATTCAGAGGTCATTTCAAACATGTAAAGAAATTTCTTTGCTTAAATTATACATTATAGGCTGAAAGGATAAGTACTAACCACAGAGTATTTATTTCAATATTTATTTAGTTCTACAGTGTTTTTCTACCAAGATCCCCTGTTGGTCACAGGCTGCTAGTTGTCCAATGGAATAGATTGCAAAGATATGGAAAATCAACATTTTGAAGTTTCAAGTATGAATATTTTTGAAATTGCTACATAAATTTACATTTTTGTGGTTTGAGTTCTGTTTTCAGCATTCCCTACAGTACATGTCTCGATTTGGGTGGCTTGATAGACTCATCCAGACTGAGCAGCTGTCTTTCCTAGACTAGACTTAGCCAGCTTCTCACTGGCAGCTGAAAAGCCACTTTGCATTTCATGCAATTTACAGGACAATTTAAATTGGTTTTCACGACAATTAATTTCAACCCAAGTTTTGCCTGTAATTTGAGATCTCTGCCAACGAGCTGACATCAAACAAAATTGGTGATTCAAACTTGACTGGACTATTTTTTAGCATTATAAATTGCAATGTAAGCTACTACAATTTGTTGTTAGCCAGTGAAGTATCTGCGCAGGTCACTGCAGCCTTGTGTACAAATTCAGGCAGGGTGTTAATGCATAAACCGCATTTACCCCTGGACTGGGGTGTGTCAGGACCAGGTGGGCCCCATTCTGACAGAATAGAAATCTGAAGTGTGTTGACCTAGTTCTCATGAAGTTTTATTCTGATAAAACCTCTTGCCTTCCCCATAGCAAGGGAAAAGAGCACATACTGAAATTTCAGAGGTCATGGAACAGATCAGCCTAAATCACATCCACTACTTGTTTGGAAACTTTTGTTTGTTTGTTTATTGTTGTTTAGAGGGGTTGTTTGCTTTTTTAAGAATCATGTTTATCATCACATAATTTTGGAGATAATTTGTACCTTCCATTAATGAGGAAAGCCTTAAAATTCTGGAATTCGTCAAGTTGTAGCCACATTTAAGTAACAAGTTGATAATTAACAAGATTTAAATCAACTTAAGAGTGTAACAAAAGTGTATTTCTCCTTTGGGGAATCTATGCATGTGCCTATCTAGTGCTTTCTGTTGCACAAGTGTCAGAAAATTCAGGAGAAAACCTCCTACCTCAGGAGTTTTCATTAGAAGTGTATTTCTTTGTGTTTCTTTCCAATCTTGCCAAAACACTTTTGTTTAAATTGTGGAAGTCCCTTTAAGCATATGTGGTTAGATCTGTTTCCTAAGGTATGCATGCTAAAGTCTAGAGGAGTGTGTTGAGTTTTTCCTGGAAATTTATCAGCCTATACAAAACAAATTAAAACTTCAGTAAGTTTATCTTCACTAAGGCCAAATCTCACCCCAGGCTCTGGAATGTAGGTTGAAAGGGACAGGCAGAGCAGCACTGGCTGGAGATCTCCATTGCTGGCCCAAACTCACATATCCACATTATCCACACACACCCATTCAGGATGTGTGTCACTGGAATATTTACTGTTTCCTTCCCCCTCCCCTTGTTTTTAATTCAATCTCTCAGTTGAGAGAAGACTGAGATTCAGAAAATTAACCAAATGCCAACAAGAGAGAAAAACAGTTCTCTGCCAGGGCTGGCTCTAGGAAAGGGATGGCATCCATCCAGAAACAAAGACAAAATTCTCAAAGCAAGAAGAAACCTGAAAGAACCAGCTGGGTGAAAGGAAACACATGAACAGAAAATGCAAGTGTGGCACTAAGCCAGGGACCAAGCAGGTGAACCCTTGTCTTGAATTAATGCTTTTAATGTGTTTTAGTGCATGGTGGTGTTTGAACTGTGTTTAGAGGCAGCACACATGTAGTGGGGGACAGTTTATGGTAGGTGTCAGTGCAGAATGAAGAGACAGATATAGAACTATGTATGTTATGTATGTATTGCACAGCCTCTCAAAAACAAACCAACCCTCATCTTCCACCAATAACAAAACCAAATGTAGGTCAATCTTGCAGTAGCTGATTATTGTCTTTATTCCCCTCACTTGTAGTATCACTTTCATGTTTAAGCAAAATTGGCAATTAGTACATAAAAATTTTTTTTGTATTATGCTACTAGGGCACTAGGAGTATGGAGAAACGGTCTTTAGTGGAGTATTTTTTGTGAGTAGAGTCACCATCAGCACCTTGATTCTGGATTACCATGTTTTTGACTCAGTTCTTCTGCAGTTTTAAAATCAACCCGTGTTGACCATTGTAATTGTACATGATTATTTTAAATGGAAGAACTCCATGTTTGAAAGGAAAGTCTTATTAAAACATTTTATTTAAGATTACAGATTATCCAAAGAACTGTCACCCAAATGCAAAACGTACTGGTTTCAGGGTAATTTATGGATGGTGGTAATACAGATATATTCCAAAAATATGTTGTACTTACACAGCTATCACTGCATTTTATTATGGTTTACTTAGTTCCTTCTTTGTGTGTTCCTTTGCCACAGTAGTTTTCCAGACAAGAGGAGGGTATAAAAATGCTTCTGCTTTTCACTGTGGTCAATCAAAACCTACCCTCCTAGATACATTCTGTGTATTTATTACAAGTGATAGTAGATCTGATGGATTCACTGTTTGAAACTAAAACAACTAATGCCAGCTGGGTTTTCTTAAGTCTAAGTATTAGTCTAAGATAAACTGACACTTCAAGTGACATGATCTTTTTAAAATGTGTTTTGTAAATCTTCCTAGGAAGGCAAGAAAACCATATTAAGGTTACTTACCTTGCATTCATGAGTCAGGCATGTAAGTTGTTAGTTGCAGTACTTCACTTGCAGAGCAAAGGGATCAGACATCATTCCCCTGTCCTTTGCCATTTTCACTAGTGCTTATCCTCTATCAATCTAAAAGCTATTGCAACTTTTTCTGTTCTTTCTAAGAACAAATCACTTCTACTTTTGCCTTCTGTGTGATCCACCACTTTTTTTTACACATCTGCTTTTAGGACCAAGACACCACATTAGTGGTACTGTGACACAAGTACTGTGGTACACAGCTGGCATTCTTATAATCTACAGCCCTAATTTATGAGCTACTAAAATATGGAATTTCATCTGCCAGTACATCTGTCAAGTCCCTCTATATCATGCTATTTACACTGCACCCATACCATGTCTTCATCCTAAAAAGAAGCCTGGGTTCTTCATTAAGGACCAAATCATAAGAACTGCCAATAGCCACACTGAAATCTAATTTTTATCTGAAATGACACACTAAACCAATGAGCTGTTAATAAAAGCTTTATTTTTTTTTTCCAATGGAAAGCAGGTAAACTCAAAAAATAATTTAGTCAATGAGTAGTTTTTCTGTAAGTACCAGCAAGGAGTTTACTACTTATTAAAAGGGCTATACAAAGAGTAATTTAAAAAGATGTTAATTCAAAGCCATCAAAAAGGGAGGAAATTATCTTTGCTTCATTTCATATGAATCCCATTTAGGCTTTGCTATTTTTCTGTGACAAGTATGGATATGGGTTACCAATACAAAACCACGAACATTTGTTGCTCTCTGAGCAACAAATTCCTCCTTTCTTTGGAAGTTGATTGTGTAGAAATGCTAATAGAGAGCAACTTCTGCCAAAATCTTTGTTTTTAAAAAGTCTTCTGGCTGTTGACCTTCATGCCCCAACATCAGAGGCTGTAGCTGGGTATCTGTAGCAATACAGTTTGTTGTCTGCTCCTCCACTTAGTAACAACTGATGAGAGAAGGGAACTGATTAATATGAGAACTAAGCAAAATAAGTACATAAAAGTTAAGGATTCAATTTTTCTTTCCTTTATAAAAAGTAGTAGTGAATAATGAACTGTTAATGCATGACTAAAACCTGGAATCAAAGTGCAGAAGCAACTTTGTCTCTTACGATCCTCTTAAAATTGTGTAAGTTGTGTAGGAAAGTTGCCAACACTTTTCCTAAATTTTTACAGTGAACAGGAGCCACACTGAGCATCTCAGAACATTCACAGAATGGGGGTTTTTGGTAATTTCAAATATGTGTGTACCACTACACTAGCAGAACAGTTTGCTAGAAAGGATTATACTGTTTCCCCCACCTACAGGATCAGCCACACCCCCCCTTTACTTCACGCTGCTGCCTTAGTCCAATGGCAGAAGACTACCTTGGAACATGTGTTTTCTGAGTAAGGTGCAGTGCTGTTCTCATCTCTCCTTATTTGCAGTATCACTATAATGCTCATCTAAAGCCACAGAGCTTCTGCTCCCACCATTCCCCCTTGCAGAGTGTGGGGATATGCTGCAGTGTTGTGACACCACCACCCAGACATCAAGCATCAAACACAGCACAACTACAACTGCCTGTTCTCTTCTAGCTTTAAGCATAAGGAAGTAACAGCCCATGACTGCTTTTAGCTCTCTTCCAAAGCACCAAGTGTATAAATCAAGTAACTTGCTCTTCAGAATCTTACCCCTGCTTCTGTCCAGTCCACACACAAAACCTTGTCTTCGTGAGCAGCCAAGTCATACAGAGGAGCTTTGCAACTAGTGGAAAAACAGGTTGGAAGTTACGTGAGCAATCACAAATAACTGGTCCCAGGGAGAAATGTTATCCCAATCAAACAGATGTGAACAAGCAGTTACAAACACTGAGAGTTCAGACATTGACCATCTGTGATACTTCCTCTGCTTTCCCCAGAGCCAATCACATTAATATTACCCTCTCCTACATCCCCAAAGAGAAAAGCGGCAACTTTTTCATCTGCTTGTAAACAACTTCAAGACTGAAATTAGATCAGTTGTTAGGAAGTATTTATGACAGCTTCCTTCTTCCATGTGTAGATGCTGCTCAACAGCGTGTTTTCCAGCCCTGTGCTAGACTACAAGTATTTTTCTCCCTTTTATCCTATGGTTGACTTCCAGAATCTAGGTTTTCACAAATACCACAGGTGTTCCCACTGCATGTCTCTGACTGCTTTTGCTATTTCATGAGGGGTAGCTCCCACTGTAAGCTTACATGCCTTTGAACAGCAACACACACAGGTTTATTTTACCTCCTTGTGTCCCAAAGCTTCACAATGTTGTCCAGAGAACCAGAGATCAGCTGATGCTCATGGGTAGGTGACCACTTCACAGATGTCACCCAGCCTGTGTGAGAAGTCAGAGACAGGAGAACCAAGGAGCCATCTGAATAGAAAGAAGAAAAAACACAGACATCAGCAGATGCTGAAAAACCAGCACTTTGAAGATGTGTACAAAAGCCAGTGTGAATGCAGTTCAAGTTAAGTGTCAACTGAACTTTAAATAAAGTGAACAAAAATGTAAGCCACAAAAGTTCTGGGGAAGGAAAAAATCCAAATAAACAAACCAAACTGGACAAAAGAGAAACCAATCCAAAAGCCCTTAAAATGTATTTTCTTGTCACTAAACTTCCTTTCCAAAGATTTTTTTCTTTAAAGCAAACAAAAAAATTGCTTTTATTAACAACATGTAATATGCTAGTGGACTTTGGATTAGATATACAAAAGCTAAACAAGTAAATGTTATTTACTATTTGTGGCATTCCAGTACCTGAACAGAGCCTACAAAAAAGATGTGTTCAAGGCCATCCGGGGTGGGGCTCTGAACTATCTGCTCTGCTGGAATGAGTTCCTGCCCAGGACAGGAGGTTGGAACTAGATGATCTTTAAGGTCCCTTCCAACCCAGACCATTCTATGAAATGTACCTATGAAAATAAATCTGGTAGGCTCAATCGTAATATCTGTAATTGCATCTGTTTATGAAACATAGTACCATATCCAAGCAACTACTGTTTCACTTCAATGATTATCAGACCAGTCTGAACTTTAAAAAAAAACCCCACCATTCTGCACCTGCACAGCTGAACATTCATAAGTAAGTTTAAAAAAAAAGCAGGAATAATTTCTGAATTATTAGGTAAGAAATTAAAACAAGTCTTGCACCAGAATACAGGAAATAGACGTAAGCTTTGTATTTAATAAAAGCCCCCAAATGGCTGGTTTCAAGTAGAGAGACCAGAAAAGTTTGTGAAATGTCTCCTGACAGGACAAAGTTCTGATTTTGAAGAACATCTTTGAGACTGTGCATGTTTAAGCTCACCTTTGCTGCGAGGATCCCATAGTCTGATATGTCTGTCAGTGCTTCCTGATGCAAGACGTCGACACAGGGGTGAGTAGGAGACAGAATTAAACACTTTGTTTCCTGTCTGTCAGTAAGTAAAAGAGTAACTTTAAGACAGGAGCTACTATTTTACACAGCTTTTTCTTTTTCTCTGAGCTGGACTTCAGCTGAACCTACAGCTAGAGTATAATGATCTCACCAAAGTTGATTTGAGATCTCCTGTCTCAGCATCCCACAGTTTAATGGTGTGGTCCCACGATGCGCTGCAAATTTCTTCAGCATCTGACCACAGCACAGAGGAGATGGCTTCTGTGTGGCCAGAGAGGGTTGCCAGGGGAGTCTAAAATTTAATAGTCACAGATTGAGTAAGTTATCAAAAAAATCTATTATTTCAACAAATAAAAAAGTCTGATTATTATTAAAAGTCTGAGACATACCAGCAGAAGTTTTAAAGTCAACTTTAGCAAAGAGAAATTATTTGTTGCGGCTACACTTCTAAAGAAAAATCCTGGTCAAACCCAGAGCTCATCTTACCCTTGTTAGTCCCAGCTGTTCAGTTTTCTGCTTTTTCCGTGGTCTGTTTGCTGCTTCTTCCATTTCATCCTCTTCATCTGTAGGTACTGGGACAGAAGACAGGCAGACTTGAGCTACATGTTTTTTAATTCCCATCTCCATGTAAATAATTAAGCAAATCCCCATATTTATGGTGCCTACAACTACCATGCAGGTAGTAACAGGATCTGAAATTGTATAATTAACCTAACCAGTAACTCAGCATAGTGATGTATAGTTTTACAAACTTACATCTTACCTGCAGACCAGATCTTTAACATCTTATCCCAGGATCCACTGCAGAACTGTGTGAACAGAAACATTTTGTTAAATGTTGATCCACATGCACCTTGGAAAAAGATCTGCTTGAAAAATAACCAATGGGTTATAACGTACAACTAACAGTGCTGGGCTCCTAAAATCCCCCAAAAAATGTTTGATATACATAAAATTGTTCTTTTTACTTCCTGTGTAGGAAAAATATCTACAAAATACCTATTTCCTTCAGCACCAAAAAGTTAGACTTTGACCTATCTGATACTAAGTCAAGCTGGAAGCAATGACTCCACCTTTGGTGGGAGTGCTCATAACTGTTGAATTCCTGGGTGAAGGGAAAGAGCCTCTTTGCCACCTGCTTCTTCCAAGAACTCTGGAAATTTTTTTCCCACCAAAACCACCATGAAAATTTAGTTCAAATTTGAAAAAAGTTCATAATATCACAAAATTCTCATGCATTTAAAGTACACTTTAAATTTTAACTTGTTTTCTAAACTAATGATTTAGTGATTCTGTGGCTTAGCACTGATGTAACACTCCTAATTCTCAATAACCACCACTTATAACAAGACTGAAAAAATTATCACTGTGCCTAAAATCATGATGATGAATACCCATGCAAGAACAAAACCAGGATTTTTGAGGTGCAGGCTGCTAAATCCCGAAACACAAAGGTTTCTTTCCAGAAGTCACTCACTTTGGTTCTCGTACAATCGACAGCCACAGACTCGACACTGCCAGCGTGTCCCCTGCAGCAGTGAAGGGCTTTCACTTTGTTCTTCTCCACGTTCCACTCCCAGAGCAGGACAGTTTGGTCCATGGAAGCACTGAGTAACAGGCATGATAAACTATCTGAGGAAGAAAAAAGTTACACTCATGCCCAAATCAGCTTTCCGAAGTCTTTATAAATAACTATTCTAATTCTGTGAGAAACAGCAGATAGACAGAAACTCCTATGTGGTTCAGTCTACATCATGTAACCCTACAAGTACAATTAATATACAATCAATGTAACTACATATACACCAGTATTTGCTAATGGAGACTGCAAGGTGGATAGACAACAATCATCTTAAAGTATTTGTTATTGTCAAAGGACTATTTTATGCACACCGTGACTTAATTTCTTACACCACTACAGAGATTGAAATAATTACATTTAGATAATTAAATATTCATAGTTAAGGAATACTAATGTTTCTCCCCAGTAAATCAAACTACTACTCTTCCCCTGCTATATGTACTGACCTTGTTTCACCCACGCCACATCCTTCACTACTTCTGTGTGCCCAGCTATTGTCATGATGGATTTTCCTTCCACAGACCAGATCCGAGCAGTCTGATCATAGCAGCCAGTTAATATCCTACAAGGTACAGCATTGGAAACATCACTGTCTTTAAGACTAACAAATGTTTTTAAGAAATAAAGCCTCAACTTGGAAAACTATTAACACAGTAACTGGTTTGAAAGAAATAGCTTGAAAGAGGAAAAATATATTTTTGCTGCAGAGCAAAGCCTCATTAAAGCCTTGCAACTGGGAGGCCAAGGGTACAGGCTAGAAAGACAAGCAGTGAGAGTACTGCGTGTTCTGGCTGATGTGACTTAAGATCCCTTATACAATTTACATAATTCAAAACTTAATTTGTTAGTTTTAGTATGTTGCCAGAGGTTCTCAAAGCATTTTCAAATCCCTGTTTAAAATATGAACATTACCTAGTTGATTAGAAAATGAACATGAAAATACAGTAGAAAAGGGCAATTATGCCTCTTTATCTTTTTTCAGGAAAATCTCTGCAGCAAGGTATGCTATTCTCTTTGTTGCTAATGGGTGTCATGTTGGAAGTCAAGGGTTTAAGCAAAAAAGAGGAAAACTTGCTTTCCTCTAAGAAAAAGAATACTAAACAGCATTTGTTTCATTCCTTTATATAAGCAGTATCTCAAGTTCAGTCTCTAGCTGTTTTCCACCTGTGTTAAAGTCACTGTCATGTAGTAACATGACAGCATAACCACTGAAGTGCTTACAAAAGCAAGTAGTTGACTGACTTGACAGGTTAAAAAAAAAAGAAAAAAAAAAAGGGGGAAAAAGCCACCCAAGGGATTACAAAAGAGAGAATACTGCTCTATTTGATACCATGGAGGAACATGAACAAGCAAAACAAAACTTAGAACTGGCTTGGTGTGTTACCATTCTTCAGTGGCTTGAACAGAACTGATCCAGTCATCATGGAAGATGCATTCTTCTGGCTGAGGGGCCATGTATTTCTCCACATACTCTATTTCCACCACTTCTTCCTGAGCTCACAGACAAAATACTTATTTAGTGATGGAGTGTGGTTTTGTTTTTTTAATCACTAACAGTAAGATTTAACAGCAGCGTGGCACAAATATACAAGTTTATTGAGCAGAGGTCTCGGTATCCAAGTCCTTTGCCACATCAGCAGAACTGAAGAATTTAGGAAAAAAGTGTGAATTACGCTGCTTTCCATATTTTTTATCAAATTACTACTAACAGCATGTTGGAAGCAAAAGCAAGTGATTTCACTCCTTACATTCCTCTTCTTCTATATTTGATAATACAAAACCGGTGTCTAAAACACTTTGCAACGTCTTCTAGAGGTAATATTAAACATCCCCATTATCCCCTACCATAACAGACAAAAATGTATTAATGATGAACTGAGTAAGAGAAGAATTTCCCCCCTGAATTGTACATGGACAACAGATTGGATAACATTCTTGTCCTGCTCTGTCTGTAGTCTCTAAGCACTGCAGTTCACAATGGATTTAATAATATAGGGAATTCTCCTGGGAAAGTCAGAAAAGAAATGAAACTGAGCAAGGAAATCTACCTAGCTGACAGTGCAGTATTTAAATTAGATTTAAGGTTTACTTAAAGGTTTACTTGGCTAACTCTGTTCTACTGTCCAAGAAGGGGAGACACTGAATATGACTTACTGTGGAAATATTTTCCATTTCCATGTGTGTGACCAGCGGCAATCGCAAGAACTGGCCATTGATAAGGAAGTCAAATTCCACATACTTGTGATCCTCTGAAACAAATTGGAAAACAATCAATGCTCAGGTGACACTATTCATTTGATACCATCAAGAATGGCATCATTTTGTGAGTGGTTCAGGAAAATGGAGCAAAAAAAAAAAAGAAGACCCAAACATAACCCCCCAAAACCAAACCAAAACCCCAACATGAATGACAACAAGAACAAAAAACCCAACCAATTAGTTTCTTCTTCCAGTTTTAAGTGGGCAGCCCATTACTTCCACAGGATTATTTAAGTTAAGAGGAAGGAAGATTTGCTGTTAGGGGTTCAAAGTGTTGTTTGCCTCTTATTATAATTTCTCTGTAGCTATGTGTGATCAAATCCCAGCAGTGCTTCCTGACTGTTCTGTATGGATCTTGCCACTTGTTACCACCAGCTAGAGCCCTGCATTTGTGGCAGCAGTAGGAAAATCCTAAGGACTTTTGGTTCATGTTTCTCCCTTTGTAACGGCATAAATGACAAAGGCTCTGCATTTTGGCAGAAGCACTGCACTGTGCACTAGTTTTCTGTTCAAGATTGTTTGCAATGTCACGGGTCAAAAGCATCTTGCAGAATTTCAAGAAGCAAGTTGTAATACCACTGACCCAGTTTCTTATAGAAAATGGGATTTTCCAACAACACTGGACAAGTTAAGCTTTCAAGCCAGTTGGCCCATTTCAGCACTGACAGAATAGATGAGGTTTTCTTAAAGGCTGTTATAAAAACCAAACCTCTAGTTTCATCAGTTCTTGTGCCAGGTTTTGGGCAACGCTTCCATTGCCATGTGTGGCAGCCTGGCCTGTGGCGCCGGGCACACACGGCATTCCAGCCATTCCCCTTTCTCCCGGGGATGCCCAGCAGCGTTTCAGACCGGGTTCCAGCAGTGCCTCAGCGCAGGCAGCCAGGCCGGAGCAGGGGCAGGGCCGGGCCGGGCTGTGACAGCCCCGCGGGCCCGGCCCGGGCACACGAGGCTGCGGCCCCGGGGCCGCCCCGCAGCACCTACCGTGCGCTGCCGCCAGCAGCTTGTTGATGAGCTGGCTGAGGTCGGGGGTCTCGGAGGTCGCGGGCACCGAGAAGGGCACATCCTCCACGGCGAACCTGCAGGCACAGCGCTCCGTTACCGCCTGTGCGTCACCCGCCCGGACCCACCCCGGCCCGGCAGGGGAGGGAGGCCGCTCACCTGCGGTTCTCGGTGCGGAACCGCGCCGTGAGCTGCGCCATCGCTGCCGCCGCCGATGCCGGCACCGAGCACGTGTCGCGGCGCGCCCCGGCCGAGCCCCCGCGGGACCGCGCACCGCCCGCGTGCCGCGCGCCCGCCGCGCTCCCGAGAGGCCGCGCGCCGCCGCCTTCCCGGCGCCCCCGCGCGCCCCCGCCCCGCTCCGCGCTGAGGGCGGGCGCGCGTGCGCGGAGCGGAGGCGCGCATGGCGGCGGAGCTGCGGGAGCCGAGCCCAGGTGGGGTAACGCGCCTCCGGCATCTCCCCCGGGCCGCCGCGACGGGGCCCCCGCCGGCGCCTTCCGCCGCGGGGCTGTGGTGCCGCGGGGCTGGTGCCGCGGGCTGAGGCGCCGTCCGCGCTCCTGAGTGCTGCGGCGCGGGGCGCGGTGCGGGTCCCTGGCAGGTGCGGAGCCGCTCCCGTGGCCGCGCCGGGCCGGGCCGGGCAGCGCCCCGTGTGGCGCCCGGGGTCGCTGGAGTGGTGGTCTCCGCTTGGAGTCACTCGGGTTGTGTTTCTCTGCGTGTCGAGCGACACACCCACAATAAACTGCCTACTAGAAGTAATAAACCAGCGCGCGGTGGACTTTAAAAGAAGCTGTAAGTGAGTTTGGTGCTTTGGGAGAACGCTGCTTGTGTGAGGACGTGCTGTGTGCTTGCGTTGGGCGTAAATTTTTTTCCCGCACCTTTTTGACAGTCCTTCGTGGCCTCTGGGGAACAGCTGGGGTTTCCTCGAGTGGGCTCGGGTTTTGGTGGCTCCGCTTGTTGGAGCGGGCGGGTGTGGAGTGTTTGCTGTTTCGTGAGACCCTGAAATCTCATCTGTTTCTTAAGCATACCTCAAAGACTTAACGTTGTTTGTCAGCAAAATTGACACAGGTGCATTTTCCAGTTACTGGTGTTGTCTACAAAAAACTGACTCGAGAAACCTTTTAAGTGTAAGTCCCCAGATCTTCTGTGTATTCCTAACAGCATCTGCCTCGTCTTCCATGACAGAGATAATGCTAAATCTCAGGCCTGGTACAAGTTGACAAAGTTAATTGTAACTTCTTTACTGGGGAGTATCACTATGCCCTAATTTCCTCCCTGCTATGTTTTACTGTAATTCAGTTTGTGAATTTGTGCCAGTCTGAATGGTTGTTGAGACATGCCCTCAGAGGGAGTTTTTTCAGACAGTGTATTTGGATTGTTGTAAGCTGTGCAGGTATCTGAAGTCTTCCTATAAAACCTCTGCAACATTATGCAGAAAACCCAGGAGAGATTGATGGTGAACCATTCAACTGTATGTATTTTGTGTTAAGTATAACCAACACCCTGCATACAGTGCTCGTGATGGTTATTGTGTTTGCCTGTGCTAGCAGTTTCTCTGGCTGCTTGCTGTCTTTGTAGAGGTGAACCAAGGACAACAATGGCCCTAGATTTCCATTTATTTGAGAAAAGTGCTTCCCAAATGGAAGCAGGGTGAAGGAAATAGATTCTTTGTGTGTTCTTTGCGTTAGAACACACTAACCCATGTGTTGGAGATGGCCCTGGAGTGCTGGACTCGGGAAGCAGCCTATGAAGTGATGGGGGTGGAGTTGTGTTAAGGCTGAAGCTGAGGCATAGGGAGCTGCCTGTGTGCTTTGGGGATGCAGCTCTTGTTCCCACTGTACACTAACATCAAACTTCCCCATTTCTCCTTCAGCTGACTGTTACATGTGTGATGCAGTGGTGTTACAGTGGGAATTTTTGTGGTGC
The DNA here is from genome assembly GCA_030060385.1 of Muscicapa striata striata. Lineage (NCBI taxonomy): Eukaryota > Metazoa > Chordata > Aves > Passeriformes > Muscicapidae > Muscicapa > Muscicapa striata. The sequence goes on along the minus strand of JAREIS010000056.1, from coordinate 4,848,197 downwards.
TTACTTAATGTTTGTGAAGAGATACTTACGTGTTATTTGCACATTCATCACAAAATATCTGTATGTATGCATAAACATACAGGATTTAACTCTGCTGTGTGGGGAATTGGTCAGCAATATTTATACAACCATAAGATCTATTAACTGTGTATGTACTTTTACACCTCTGTAGAAGCATATTTATTTAAGACAAAAAATAATAATCTTTGTTTGTGGTTGCACACAAGCACTTAGGTTAATGAAACCTGGATGGTTAAACCATTAAGTTGATTTTCCAAGTGATGTGTGTGCCAGTGGTTTGCCTGGGTTACAACAGTGATTAGACAAAATCGTGGGGCAAAACTGTACTACAGGGATTATTTTAAACACAGATATAAAACTTCAGGTATTTCTGGGCTGCTGCATAAATATCACTGTGTATTTAGTCTTCTGCTGCATTTTTTTCCCTGAGCTTTGTTATTAATTGTTGTTAGATAGAGGCTGTTGGGCTGCCTGGGTAATTGGTCTGTCCCTGTAGAGCTGTCCTTGTGTCCTGTTTTTGGGTTCCACCATGCTCAGAATATACGTCAGCAGTATCTCTGGAACAAACTCAGTTTATCTCAAAGAATTGAATGTGCTGCTTTCCCAAAACTGCCTTCTCTTCTTTACATCTTTGAACTGAGAGGAAATGGTTGAGTGATGATGAAATCTAGTTTTCTGGGTTTGGGGGTTTTTTAATTTGCTGGTAAGATGCTTCAGACATTGTAACTGAAACATCTTATAATTGTTCTCAGGTCCAAAGCTCAAAAATATTTGGTAAACATGAGGTAACTTCATTTGGAACTTGGTCTGGAGTGTCATCACTTGAAAATTGAATGGAAAAATAAATCTGCTTTAGATTAAAGTATTAATATATTGAGCATATGAGCAGCTTAACTTCTCAATGTTGTTTGTATCAGCAGGATGCTTTATTCAGCTTCAAAAGCCAAGGGGATGTGGATTTACTTTGCCTGTGTCCTTTATACCTTTGCAAAGCAGAATAAGTCTGTGCTTTAAGAGTTGTACAGTTCTTTTGAAGTTACTCTCTGGCCTGTTGCAGTCTCCTTACAAAAGCTGTAAACAGTTGAAATACTGCAGCTAAGAAGGTCCATCTTGAGGAATTTACTTGCGTGGTGTGGTGAAGAAGATACAGCTGGTAGGAGTCATGTGCTAATATAATGCAGCTTGCCTTTAAAATAAATACTGAAGGGAAAAATCGTGACTCCCCTTCTCCTTCCTTAACCCAAACTACAGAAGTTAAGTTTTCTTCTATTCAGTTGGGTGTTATGCCTATAGTCGTATATATGTATATTCTTGCTAGGTAGGGGCCAAGTTAATTGTCATTTTGTCCTGTTGCTTGTGCGTGTTTGGAGGTGGTCGCTGCTTTAAAGGGTGTGCATGAGAGCATTATCCTGTGGATGTGGCAATTCACTGTCCAATATTACCTGTCTGTTTGAAGGTTTGTAATGGGCAACTAGCTGTCTTGAAGCTTTCTTTGGGATAGGAGGTAGATCTATGAAATGCTGGGAGCTCTGTCTTTTTGTCTTTCACCAGGTGATTAATGCCAAATTTTGTTTTACATATCTGGTGCTTTTTCCCTGCCAAAAGCATACCACTGCAGACTAACAGTAGTAATTTTATTTCATTTTGATGCTGCCTTATAAGCCTTTAAAACAAATCTATTTGCTTCGAGATGCCTGCATGACAGAGTTGCATAATGCAAATTTTGTCTTGTGATTATGGAAGAAGGTGACTAATGTATTTATAAAGCACTGCTGGCATGTGCTTAAATATCAAGTGTTCTCTAGATGTGTGTGGTTGTTGGTTCAGTGCTTTTGGACATATTCAGATGAAAATGGTGGGAGGGTGTATGTGTGTTTTGTATCTGACAATGACAAATCAAGCAAATTGTCTCATATAAAAGGCTAAGCTGTACTGGAGCAACACACTGAAATTTTTCTGCAGTGAGTGATCAAGTGATAAGGAGGAAAGGGTTTCTTGAGAGCTTTGCTGTTATCTTGCAACAGCATTAAAGCTTGTAGCACTAAACTTGTAAGACCTAAAGACAACACCTGCTGCAGTCTCCTGGCAAGAGGCTAAAATGAACTTTTATAACTTTTCAGGTCACCTTGTAATGGAAGAAAGTGGAGCTGACCATGATACTGCTATGGAAGGATCTAACGATTTGTTCATAGGCAGCTGTAATGGTACAGGAGAGTCAGAAACAAATGATCAGGTTTTTCAGGTGAGGTATAAATGCTTTGTCCTTTAGATGCTTCCTTTCCATCCAGTCTGATGAGTTCAAAATATGCTGTTTCATCAAAGCAGGTTTTTTTCTTGCCTTTAGAGTAATACATCGTGTCTTTTAGGAATGTGCATCCTTCCCTTTGGATTCTTGTGCCATTCAGTTTTGAACCGATGAATGTTAATGTAATGACAACCTTTAGTAATGATGTCCTGCTACAGTGCTGAAGAAATACACATTTTATTTTGTTAACCCTTTAAAAAAAGAATACTTTGTGACGTGCATTGGAGTAGGAGAGGTTCAGAACAGGTGAAAATGAGGTGGCATTGCTTAGTGATCAAATGTGACAAAGAGTCCAGGGACACAGGACACCTGTGTATTTATTGAGGGAAAGGAGTCTTTCATGTATTTTTTATCAGATATTGCCAGATCTTATTTGAGGAGGTTTCTGTGCATGAATACTCTTCTGCAGAATGTTCTTCTAACATAAAATGACATTCAAATAGTGATTTGCTTGTGCTTGTGGTCTCTGCACAACGTCTTTAACACAGCAGGTGCCATTTGTTTGTTGCTGCTTTTCTGCTGTAGTTCACAGTAGACAGTTTCAGCACAGAAGATTTATACCTGCAGTATTTTTTATGAGGTTGTTTAAATAAATTCTGACATTTATATAAAATTTAGAAACATTTTTCCTTATTCTTTGATTTGTAATGTATTAATTTTTGTCACAAAAACATCAGTTGTTTGTGTAGTTGCTGCAAGAGATACAACAAATTGCAGCCCTTCTTGCATTGGCCAAATGACAGCTTAACATGCTATTGTACATAAGGACTGCCTATTTTTCTATTATTTTTACATGCTTAATGTTTGTGTTGTCAGAGTTTCAATAAGTATTTGTACCTATGCACTTAAATTTAATGAAAATGGGATGTACTCTTAAGACTTTGGTTCTGCAGACTTGATGAAGATACACTATTTTTTAAAGATTTTGAAAATCTGATTCATGGTCTTGAATTAGAGGCTGTGTTGCTTGTGTTTCTTCTGGGATAAACAATTTTAATAATGTGTAGAGATTTTTTTTCTTCATAGCTAAGTACATGTATAGAAAGGCCAAGTGGAATAGTATCTAGGATTTCTTCTGAAGTCAAATCAAGTTGGTGAATATTTTACAGCTTTGTTTTTGGTGTAAGTCTTCTCAATTTCTGGGCAGACTTGAGATGTTTAAAGGGGTAAGTGGTTTTGGGAAGCAGATTTTAAGCAAAAGGGATTTTCTTTTGCCTTAGTAGAGAGACTTTGTTCTAGGAAGCAGGAATATGAATACTTTTTCAGCATGGAAATGGAAAACAAAAGTGGAACTGCTATTGTTAGCCTCTTGATCCAGAAGGACAAGAGCTCCTCTGAGTATACAATATAGCACACTGGTTTTAAATATTCTTTTCTCTTTCTTGTTGTGTTGTTTTGTTTTTTTCTTCGTAGAAGTTGCTACTCAAAGTACATTTTACTGTTTTTCCTCTGTGAAAGCAACTAACGTGCATGGATTCCAGGGATCCATTGTTTGGCCAGAACGACTCTCCCCCAGCCCTGCCCGTCTCAGTCCCCCTCTCGGGCAGTCCTCCAGCATCGGCTGTGCCGGCGCGGCCGCCCCAGCCCCGGTCCCACTCTGCAGAGGAGTTCCACCCGGCAGAGCAGCCCAGGCAACCCCTGTGTGAGCTGCAGCCTCTGGGAGGGCCCGGTGCACCCATGGTGAGTGTGTCTGCACACGGCTGGGGCTGTGCTCACAGACGAGGGAGCTCTTTGGAGAGCTCTCTTACACGGTGGTTTGGTGTAGCAGCAGCTCATTCAGACTTTAGCAACAAGGTGGAGCTTTTCGGTGGTACAGTTCATGCTCCAGTTGCCCTTCTTCAGGTAGGCAAATCCTGTCTGCAGCCATTACTAATTCTATTAAACAACAACTGATGTATTTTGTTAGTATCCAGCTGAGATGCTGTAGTGTGACAGGGTCTTGTATTTCTACTGCTGCTGCTTTCTCTGCTTTCCCTGGATGAATCTCTCTGTGGTTTTTTGGTGGAATCAGAACATTAGCAGTAAGCTAAGTCATTGTGTCCCACCTTTCACCCAGACCTCAAGTAATTTTCTTAAAATGCTACTTTGTAATTTATAACATCTATTTTGTAAAAAAGGTAACTCTCTCACTCTGAGTCCTTTGTAATTATGGGTAAATATACCATATCGAGTTTTTCAAGTTTTTCAGACTCCCAGGTCATTTAATTTGTATATTTCTTTAAGCCCTGGAGTTTTTCTTTTCTCTGCTTTTGCATGAAATGCTGCCCATAGAAGTCAGTTTCTTAGGAGTAAAGGTCACAATTTTTGTTACTATTAGTTCTGCTAGTCCATTAATGGAGTTACAGTGAATCCAACTATGAATGGCTTTTAGGTGTTTGATGGCTTTAATAACAGAGTTGTCTGTTTCAAAGAAATGTGTCATTCATTGTAGAATCAGGTAAAGTAGTGGGATTTTTTTCTTTCCTTAATTAAAAGCTTATTTTTAAAGGGGAAAGTAATTTTAAGAAATTGACAATAAAGAGACAATTTTCTTACTATGTAAAGTCAAGTAAATAGACAGGCCCTAACTCTAAGCAAAATATTTCCTATTCTGGTAATAATCAAGCCCAGTCATGCTGCATGATCACCATACAAACTAGAGCCATTCGTGTGTCTGTGTGACTGCTTTACAGATGATTGTTGCCAGCCAGTCAGAAAATGGACAGGTGCTGCATGTCATTCCTTCTGCCCAGCCGGGAGTGACCCAAGTGATTATCCCTCCAGGTCAGCTTCTGGATGTGACCGGCACGCAGGGTGAGTTTAACCTGTGGGACTTGAGGGTTTGTGCTCCTGTGACTAAGCTCATCCTCCATTTTTTAAGCACCTTGTTTCCTTCTCTTAATCAGTTATAAGACAAATTACGCACTGAATCTGCTTTCTGATTGTGAGTCTGGTGCCTCACACACCGCATTTTCTCTTGGGCAAAAGCCTTATGAAAGCTTATGAGAGCTATTATGCCCCCTTTCTGAAGGGTATGTGATGGGTAGATTGACATACCAAGCACAGAGTTGTTTCTTGCCTTATTTACCTTTAATAAGGATATCTGTGGTCTCAGCTGTACTCTCAGCTTCAAATTTTCAGTATTTCTTTACTTCATTGTGAATGAAGTAGTTAATTCCTGTCGTGCAGACAGGCCAGAAGAGCATTAAATCTTCTGTTCCAGAGATCACTGGTGATGATGCATTTTCTGTGAAGCCAGAATGAATCACGTAGAAGTTCAGTTCCTAGTCAAGGAAAATGAGATATAACTTTCCGTTCATTTGAATGTGTTAGTTGTCAAATTTTACACATGTGCTGAGATAGACAACTAGAAGCACACATTTTAAGGTTTTCTCTAGAAAATGGACATACTGAAATCTGAAAGCATTGATTATTTATCTGCAGTCCTTGCTGGATGGCAAAAGGCTGTGTACTAGCTTGCATTCGCAGAGTGAGGCTGAGAACGAGGTGGTCACATTTTGTTAAACTCTCAAATGTTTTTTAAATTGTTTTTTCATTCTCTCTATAAAATTCTCAAAATTTGAGCACTGGTTAAATGTTCCTGTGGAATGATAGCTCAGAGTAAGAATAGAGTCCTGGTGCTAGTGGAGAGAAGAAAGGTTTGGGATTCAAATCATGATTTAGCCCTTTTCACTTAGGGTTGCAATATGATTTCCTGATCTTGCATTGAAAGACTTGTTCCTACCCTAATGCTCAACCTTCCTCTCCAGCTTTAGCAGGCGTAAAATGAGGTTTGGTTACAGCAAAGTCTTACTTTACTTTAAAGCCAACTAGGAGCCTTTACTTACAAAATAATTGCTGCTACTCTTTGTAAGCACTAAGTTGAAATACTAAATAGTAGTTTTGCATTTGTGTTTTTCATTCAACATGGGGCTTGGTATCATAGTATTTGAGTACATGTTCTACAGCAGTGCTACAGGTGTCATTTGTGGGAGTTTGTTTGGTTTGGTTTTTTTCTAGAGACTTACCATGTAAAATACTTTGTAGTGGTTTGGTCTTTAAAAGACAGTTGGGGAGACTTGTCAGCAGTTTACTTTGGAGGAGAATGGCCTGTCAGTTCCTGGGTTTCACTTGTCTGCACGAGGTGGTTATGATGAAATGGTGCAGACTTCAGAGTAGCCTGCACTACTGCCTGTAGTGTCTGTAGTGTCTTAAGGGCACATTTCTGTAGGAGAAACCAGTGCTTTGAGCCAGAGTGGTGTTAATCTGAGTGCACACTTATGAATCTTCTTATGGAGCTTTGTGTGGATCCATTTCTGTACTGTGTCAATAGCTTACCATTCTCCCTGGATGAGGAAAAGGAGCTTTCATAACTGAAGGGCAAAAATCCCTCATCTAAAGAGACCTCGTGTGTTTATGTTGAGACCAAAATATTGAATGTCTGCTTTCACAGTTTTCCATTATGTTTTTGTTTAACTGTACACACAGGCTTCAATGTAAGAGCAATTTTTGGCTTGTAGAATTCTCCCTATTACCAAGAAAGGCTAAAACATTTGTTCCAACAGCATGTCAGATTCAATTACAAGAGGCCTGTTTTTCTTGTTTAAGTGTTCTTTTCTAAGTACAAAGCAGTATCATTACCTCATCTTTTTCTTGTTTTAAAAGCAACCAGTATGTGACTTGCAGCTGAACAAAATACTTGTGCAATCCTATATGTATTCTTGGAAGCAAACTAATTTGCAATTTGTTCTGATTATTTGCCTTGTTGTGGAAGGATTCATAAGCAGTAGCACAATTACCAAAGTCTTTATATATAAGCAGCCTTATCAAGTGTATCTTCATATGTGTGCTGGGAGTTTGAGCACTGATTCACAGCTATTAGACTACTTTATCGTCTATAAAACTTCTTTCCTATGTCAAAAGGCTTACTTTAACAACACACAAAGTTTAATCATAGCTTGTTTTTCCCCATTCTATATTCAGTTATTAACCAAGAAGCTGCTGGTTTTTTTGTAAAGATATTTCAGAAGAGAAGTATGGTGATGGGAACCTGCAGACTGTGGTGGTGGCTTCTATAGCAGACAGTGCAAGCAGTTACATTCTACATCCACAGGCATCTCTCACCATATCTAAAAAAACAAGCACCAGGTAGGTCACAGATTAAAGGGATGAAAAATCACTTTGATCCACTGTTAGCACTGCCTTTTTTTCTTACAGTTTGTTTTTGCAATGGTTATCACGAAATTACCATGGAACAGGTTATGAACCTGCAGTGTACTGAATGCTTGGAGGACTTGAATGTAGAAACCAGTGGGGTTTTTAAATACTTTTATTCACTGTAAATTATTTTAACAATGAAAAAGAATGTGGAGAAAATGAACCACAGGTTTTTAAGGCGTATTGATACAATATCCATAGTTTGATCATATGCTCTAGGGTTATACACTGTATATAATACACTGATCTGATCTTACCTGTAGTTTAGACTAAGTTGTTGCTTTTCTGAATGTCTATATGGACTTCTATTATTTTTTTCAGGGTGGTGGAAGATTCTTTTCCTGTCCCTCTTCAGCCATTGCCACTAAATACACCTGCGTGGGCACGCCGTCTCAGGAACTGTGAGGTGGGCCACAAAGAATTCTGACCTAATGTTTTATGATCCAGCTCTGAGATAGTGTCCCTATTCCTTGAAAGGAGTAATTCATAGCTGTAGAAGTGTTCAAGCTTTCTGGTATATAGCACTGGTACTGCTAGCACAGTTAAACACATAAAATGCTGTGAAATTCCTTTCTATTTTGACAATTTTAGAATAACTGGCCATCAACAGCTCCTAAAGTAAAAGAAGTGCTGCTGGAAACCTGATACCTTGTAGTGCTGGGAAGAGGCATTTGCTGTTGACCAACAGTGCAAACTTTGCTGACTTCTGCAACTGTTCATGTGGTTTGTGTTATCACATAGCAGTCAAAATCCATGTGATTGGCCAGTGTCAAGTCTGAGCTTAACACACCCAAATATCAATATTTCACTCGGGATTCCTATTTTAGATATTCTTGCTGACTTCTTTTTTTTTTTTTTTTTTTTTTTTGTCCCAGCAAGTTAGGTTGCTCTTTTCTTAAAAAATGCTCTGCTTTTATGTTCTGTGATGGCTTTTGACCTAAACAGAACTCTTCCTTTTTTGCATATTGTTAGATATTTGCAGAACTGTCCTGGTGACTAGGATTCTATCAGCAGCTAGAATGCATCATAAGTCTCTTAACAGGAAGGGAGGGGAGATGGGAAGTTCTTGAGATATCAGCTACCCCTTCCTCCTCCTGCCAGATTCTTCCTGATAGATGTTTATTTTACTTTCTCTTAATGTTTTTTAAAAAGAAAGCTCATACTCTGTAGCTGCCTAATCTCTTTAGATATCACTATCACTTTTCTTTTTCCTAGTGGCTTGGTCACTGATAACTAGAAGCTGCTGTTTGAGGGACCTAGAAATTTAATTTCTTTCTGTATCTGCTTAGAAACAATTCTTAAATTAAATATATTCATCTATTCCTTTTTGGTTATGCCATTTATTTATAGCACAAATGCTACCACTCTTACATCCACTCTTATGTCCACATAAATGTTAAGAAGTCAGAAAATTAATAGCATGAATTCTTCCATGGTGGAGATACAATTTTTATAGAATCAGTTGCTTAATTCAGTTAGTTCATAAGGTTTGCTGTGTTTTTAGCACTTTGTGGTACATTCTTTCCTGTCTTAACAACTGTATGGCTTATCTGAATCATTTGTTATTGGTATCATATTATCGGAAGACTTACCTGCTTTGTCTCTCTATTACAAGAAATTTCACCTGCTCTGTTTAAAATTCACAGCAGCATTTATAGAGAAATTCTTATTTTTAAAGAAAAGGAAATAGAAATAATGTCTATTTGAATATGTTCTGAGGACACAAACATCTCCCTCTGCTGTTCAGCAGAACTGTTGCCTGTGTGCATTAATCCTTCCTGATCCACAGGAGAGTGCTGGGAAGTATTGTGCCTTTTATGGGCCCAGACTAGAGACAGTGGCGTTTTGAGGTGTCATTTTCTTTCATGTGTCAGAATGTTTTGTTACTAGTAACAGTATTGAAGGATCCTACTGAAATTTGGAGCTCCAGTTTGGAGAGATGCTGGTAAATATGTCAGGTTACAACTCCACTCTTCTTTCAGTTGTCTGCTAGAATTGAAACAAGCCTAAAACATTCTGTGTGACTCACACAAGATGTCAGCAGGTGAAGCCACTGCACTCCAAAGGGCAGTGACTTCTTTGGCAGTTGGTTCTGTGGGCAAACACAGAGCAGTAAAAGCTGACTGCCTTGAAATGTTCAGCTTACACTTGCTGTGTCTGAACAGCAAAGTGCCTCTGGTACCCTGCTGCTGCGAGTTTTCTCAAGGGAAAACTACAGTCTTGGTGTGTGTACTTTAGGGTAACTTTTATGTGCTTTGCTGAGGCAAGGGCTGGGGAGAAAGAAGGAATAGCTGCCGTTTTTGGCTTGAACCTTGGAGTTACGGGGCTGAAGGGAGTGTGATTTCTTCAAGGTAATTACTTGTTACAGTGTTAATTTAAGAAGAATTGCTTTCAATAACTTTTAGTTTTGAGTGGTCTGATCAGAATGCGTTTCCTGCATGTATCAGCCTACTGAAATAAAATGTAATTGAAAGCTGCATTAATTAAATATGCAAAGTTAAGTTAATTTATTAGTCTGGAGAAGGTAGGTCTTGTTTGTCCATTTTTTTCCTACTTGGGAAGCCTGTAGAAAGCCAGGGTCTTATGTGCTGTGTGGTTTTCTTCTCATTCTTCTCCCCTTCCACCAATTTAGGGAAAATTATCTAACTTGTGCAAAAGTAATGGCAGAATAGGACAGAGTGCCTTAACTGTTTTTGATACTTTCCTGGCACAACAGTTTTATCAGTCTTCTCATCTCTCTAGAATAAGGTCAGTGACCTATTTTTAGAGACAAGTATAAGATATGGGAAAAAACCCCAGCTGGTTTTGCAGTGTTTGTTATGTGCAGTGGTGCTGTAATCTCTCTTCTGAAAGGCGGCATCCCAGATTTCTGGAAAGAAGCAAGTTCTGGTACTTCTCAGGCTACTTTGCTTCTCCTGATTTTTCAGATCAAGTTTATTTCAGAAGTATTATTTATAATTTCTAGCTAAACAATTGCCAGTGTCTCTTGCTCCCCATAGCCCTGTGAGTGTAACCAGTGCAGGCCTGGTTAGCTGCTGCAGCAGTGCCTGCAGAGCAGTGAGCTCTGAGGTGTGAACAGCTCATGTCTCAGTCACTCACACCCAGTGCACACACAGCCCTCCATGTCCAGCCTTGCACTAGCAGCAGCACTGTGCTGGCCCAGTTCATTCACAAGATCTTCATTGGTTCATTGTTGACTTTAGGTCTTGCTAACCACAGACATTCTGTTTCTCTTAGATGAGTGTGAGGCAGGTTTTAAGCCCTTGTTGCTATGGTATCAGTGTGATAATCTTGGAGAGACACTGTTGCTCTTTTGTTGTCAGTATTATTTAAACATCTGACTGTTCTGTCACTGCAGGTGGCAAGGCAAATCTGTCAAACCTTAGTACTCATTTGCCATGTGTTTGTCCCATAGATGTACTTTAAGACTGAGCTGGTAGACTACTCCAGCTGTTAGAGCTGGTTGGCCAGCCTGACCCTGAGCTGCATGCAACCGTTTGGATGAGACGTTCTTCTCTGTCCCAGTAATTTTGTTGCTTGCTATCTGGCCTTTGCAGGCCAGCACTGAACCAACTGTGATGGCAATGAGTAGCTGGATAACTACTTTGAGTCAAGTTAGGTGCAGTTTTTGTGGAGTTGCCCAGACACGAGCAGAATTTGCTGAAACCATCATCAGTTTGCACATGGCAAATCTGGTATAGTATGTTTCTGTGTAAGGCTGAGAATAAAGAATACCTTGGAGCTTGGGAGGGATGCTATATGAGATTTTGAGTTCAAAGTTAGTGCACTAAGTAGGTGAGACAGTTAATGGTGGTATGGGCAGGTACATTCTGCTCCAGCTCAGTGCAGCGTGTTTGCAGAGACAATTATTAGTGATTCAGAGATTCTCTGTGGCAGTCAAGTGAAAAACTTCATCTAATCAGTGACTGCAACTCAAGTATGTGTTGGGGTAAACCACAGGAGTGAAGTTGTCCTCTGGAAATCAAGAGTTGGCAGTGACTGTAACCTTTTCAGGGGTTCTTGGTATTCTTAGGGTCTTGGATGGCTGACAAACTCCTGACCTCAGTGGGGACTGCTCTTCTGTTAGATCCTATGATAAATCTCTTTATGAGGATACTACTGTGGAGGCAAAAACCACGGAATGCCAAAAATCTGGTCCTGTGTTCTCACCTGCTGTAGCCCCTGACTGCTTTTGTTTTGTTGTGTCATGTGCAGCAGTCAGATGGGTGAATAATGCTGTTATTTCCCGTCCTTTCCACGCAGAGAATTGGGGACTCATACCGCGGCTATTGCGTGAGCGAGGCAGAGTTAGAGAGCGTTCTCACGCTCCACAAGCAGCAAACACAGAGCGTGTGGGGCACGCGCCAGTCTCCAAGCCCAGCCAAACCCGCCACACGCTTGATGTGGAAATCTCAGTATGTCCCATATGATGGGATCCCCTTTGTCAATGCAGGTAACTGACTTTTATTTTAATAACTGCTTCCAAAATTTCAACGTCACCTCCCAACTGGCCGTAAAGAAGAATCTTTATGTTGTTCCTTAGTTTTGACAAGGTCTAGACACAAACATAAAAAAAGGAGCAGCTTGCACACTGCTGTGAGAATCTGAAGGAGCTTGTTTCCTTTTTTATGTTTTGCTGTGATTATTTCCTTTTGTGCTTTAGACATTAGCTAAGTACCATTTGATGGGGGTTCTTGTGATGAGGTCTTTAGGTGGAGGTCCCATCTGCTCTGTTAGGGCACGAAAGTTCTTGTAAGGGTAAGAGCTTGTTAGATTATTCTTGCCTAACTTGAAGATCTTTAGAAGAGTTTGTTCCACAGGAATCAATAAACTATTTAAATTGCAAACATTAAAGTAATAAATAAATTCAAAATTCCAAACAAACAAGCAAGATAAACATTAAGAGACATATAAAATTAATGGGCTTTACTTCTTAACAGAGAAAATGAGTGACAGGAATATAGGTTATGTTTGGGGTTTTTCTTCTTTGTTTCCTCTAAAAGAAAAAGGGAAATGTTAGCAGCAGTTTTAAAGCTTCAGCCATAAACTGTGAGATTAAACTAAAATCACAGCAACTTACCCTTTTTTTTCTCTAACATGCATATGAGACATCTTTAGTTTCATCTGGATCATTTTGGTATCTTGTGGAAACAGATTATGTTGCTGTTATAATACTTCAAAAGTTTCTGGGTGTATCACTTGTGGCATAGGCAGCTCCTGGCCTGCATACTAGAGTACATGAACTATAAATAAAAGATAAATAAACATGACGTGGAAGAAATTTGGAAGATGTTTCTTTCTTGACCTCTTTAATGCTTTGTCAATCCCTTTTATTAGAGGTCTGACTGGAAGAAGTCACTTAATTCAAGTTCAGACCAAAGCAGTATTTGTTTGAGCCTGTCTGGTTTTGTGTGGGTGTGCTATGCTGAAATTGTTATTTAGCAGTTAAGATTCCCTAACTGCAAGGCTGAGCTGTTATGGGACAGCATGGTCTGAAGTGTTGATTTAAGCCAGGAGGCTGGAAATGGCTGCTGACCTTGTGTCGTGGTTTGACCCCAGCTGGAAATCACCACAGAGTTGCCCACTCATTCCCCCAGTGGGATGGGGGAGAGAATCAGAAAGGTAAAAGTGAGAAAAATCATGAGCTGAGATGGAAACTATTTAAAAGATAAAGGAAAATACACACGCACAAGCAAAGCAAAGTAAGGAATTCATTCTCAACTTCCCATCCCCAGGACAGCAGGACACCATCATTTGTAGTGGTTACCTGGGAAGACAAACACTCTAACTTTGAATGTCCCGCACACTTCCTCCTGCTTCCCTTCCCAGCTCCTGTATACTGCACATGATGCCATATGGTATGGAATATGACTTGGGTCATTTTGGGTCAGCTGTCCCAGCTGTATCCCCTCCCAAATTCTTGTATCCCTCAGCCTCCTCGTTAGTGAGAGGCAGAAAAGACCTTGACTCTGTGTAAGCCCTGCTCTGCAGTAACTAAACATCCCTGTGTTATCAGCACTGTTTCCAGACAAATCCAAAACACACCCTTACATTGGCTACTCTGAAGAAATTTAACTATATCCCAGCCAAAACTATCAAACCCTTGATTTCTGCTGGAGATTTTCTCCATTGTTTTGGAGGTTCTGCCTTATTATTATTATTATTATTATAATAATAATAATAATAATAACAATAATAATAATAATATTGCCAGTGTTGTGTTCCTTTGGTAGCTTGCAAGACTTCTCATCTTGTAAAGTATTGGTGCTTGCCAGGGCAAAGTCCAATCTTTTGCCTTCACATAAGTTGAGGAGTGCTGTGAGGTGTAATAAGTTTGCGAAATGGTTTAAAGTGCTCTGTGCTCTTACATGCTGGGAGAGAAGCATTTGCATTGTGTTTGGTTGCTATACCTAAGGGTTCTGCCCTCTGACAGTCTGATGGCAAACAGAAATAACTACTTCAGAACTCTCACCTTTTCTGTAGTCAGTATTTTGCTTTAATGAATTCAGTGATTAATTGAACAGAGCGCATTACTTTCTGCTTCCAGGAAGCAGAGCCATTGTAATGGAGTGCCAATATGGGCCAAGGAGGAAGGGATTTCAGCCCAAAAAGGCTGGTGAGCAGGAAAGCACCTCTGGCCAGCTGTACAAAGCCACTTGTCCAGCAAGGTAAAGATTATCTATAAAGCTGAAAGAGTGACTGAGCATCCTAAGAAAGCATTCTTTCTGTGAGCTATGACAGAGCACTGGTTTGGGGTGGTAGCTGATCCTCACTGTAGCTCTTAGCTTCATCTCCTTGATAAGTTGAGGTTGATACTCATTTAGAGGTAAAGAGGAGATGCTGTCCTGTTTGACTGAATAAGGCTGAAATTTGATAGGCTCCCTGAATGCTAAGTGGCAGTATGTCACTCTATGAAATACAAGTGGGATTCATTATCTACCTGAGCATTCATGAGTATGTCCTTCAGTGACTATTTCTGCTCCTAAAACTTTGTCATCTTATTTGTTGTTTCTTCTTCAGGCTTTTAATTGCACTGATATCAGTCAATCATTCTAGTTTAGCACATGTCCTGTGTGCTGAAGGAGTTACAGTTCTTCCTGTTCACTGGGGGTTTTCTCCTTCTTCAACACTAATGTTTTTTTTTCTCACCCTTGAGCATTCTCCTGGGTGCTTGTTCAGTTTTTACTGAGCTAAAAGTGTTTGATGAATAGTTGCAGCTAGGTCCATATTTGCTCAATTCTGCATAGCTGGGTGAACTGCTGTTCACAACTGGTGTTGTGCTTTTTCTGAGGAGTAAAAGGGACAAGGGCTTTTGCTGAGGAGTAAAATCACTCTGGCTGGGTGGCTTCCAGCTCAGAACAGAAGTGTGTCTGCATCCATATTTATTAATGTATCCTTAAGAACTTTACAGTTCTTTTAGATACTCCTCACACCCTACATCACTCTGCTTGAACTTTTTCTATATTAATGCCTGATATGAAGTAAGTGGGATTTTTGCCTTTCCCTTCCCAAGGACAAAATATACTGATGGAGAATTTTTTTTATTCCTCCTTGGAAGGATCTATATTAAAAAGGTTCAAAAGTTTCCAGAATACAGGGTTCCTACTGACCCTAAAATTGACAAGAAAATCATAAGAATGGAGCAGGAGAAAGCATTCAACATGCTGAAGAAGAACTTGATAGATGCTGGTGGTGTCCTCAGGTGAAACTTCCACTTTTTCCTTTATTTTCACAAATGAAGCAGAAAAGAGCAGTCCTTTACTTGGTCTTTTTTTTTTTTTTTTTTTTTTTACTTAGTCACTTATTAATAACAAAAAAATCCACAGTGTCAGTAAGATTCTGTGGCACTGAAGTATTAATTTGGTAAATGTGTTAAGCACTAAGTTACGGACCTTTAGCAGGTGTTTCCATGCAGGGTATCGATATAAATAGTTGTATAGTTTTGGGTTTGATCTAGTTTTTTTTGCACTGAAGTGTTTGAAAGGGCCCTGAGTTCTGAAAGACATCTTGCTCAGGGGCTGTAAAAACTTGTCACAGTGACTAGGTTGTTGGTAGTTCTCAGACTGTTCCCCCAAAACACTAAGTTTTTACCTTTGTTCGAGAATTGCGTGTATAAACTCTCTCCTTCTTGCTAGGTGGTATGTACAGTTACCTACTCAGCAAGCCCACCAATATCATGAAATGGAAACTTCCTGCCTCCCTCCTTCACCGTCCCATCTTTCTATGCCTTCTCCTGAGGAGGAGGAGGAAGTAATTCGAGATGAGAACAGTACGCCGCCTTCTCGACTTCATCCTCAAGTGGCAGACAAGATCCGAGAGCTGGTGTCTCAGGGAATAGAGCAGGTCTATGCAGTGAGGAAGCAACTGAGGTACAGAGCTCTGCAGTGCTCTCAGTCTATAGTGCTGTATCTACTTTTATATTTGATTATTTTGGTTTGCAGCTAATGGCAGTGCTGGTGCATTACTGAATCTAATTCTCAGATGTCATGAGTCTGTTTTTCCCAGCTTTTGATATCTTTTCATATCATTGTAGATAGCCACTAAGAGCTGCTGTACTCTTTAAAGTTACTTGAATAAATGGGGGTTTTAAATTCCAGACTCTGTAGCAGATGCACAGGAAACTGGCTCAGATGATCATCTAGCTTGCTTTTGTCTTGTAATTGCAACAAGGGGAGGGAGAAGGTGGCAGTGTCTTGAAACAGCAGGAAATAGCAGAATATATTTAAGTATGCTAATAAATGTCCTTTAACACATGACAGAAAGTATGTGGAAAGAGAATTGTTCACGCCTGATGAAGTGCCAGAAAGACATAACCTGTCCTTCTTCCCCACTGTGAATGACATCAAGAACCACATTCATGAAGTGCAGAAGTCCCTAAGGAATGGAGAGATAGTGTATAGTTCAGAAAGTATCCCAGCAACGGTATGTTGGCCTTTGTGTTTCTTTCTGATTTTTGGACTTAAATACTCGAAATCTTAATTTTTACCACTTAGCTGGATTTCATTGAAAATTCTCTGTGACTTTATATTTCCAGCAGCAATATTTTAAGTGGAATCTCAGGCTGAGCAAGATTGGATTAAATGTGAATAAAACTTTCTGACTTTATTTGGTATTTATCTCATCAGCATTAGATTGCTGTTGGTTGACAAATTACACAGTGTTAACACTTCTTGATGGCATGAGCTGGAAGCCATTGATGTAGAAAAATTGACATGTGGCATAAAATTTTATTTATGGTTTGTCACTGTCTGTGTTTTGAAGAAGTTACTTCTGCTTTTCAGTAGCTGAAAAAATGGGGATGAAGTGTGTCTCAGATGCAGTCTAAATTAGGACTTAATAAACATTTTGAATGTGTAAATAGGAATAAATGCACTTTATAGTAAGTGCAGTGAGCTTGGAGTTGAGTCTTCCAAATGCTCAGTAACTCTTAAATCTTGTTCCTTAATTTTCTTCCATGTATTGAGTAATAAAGGGTACACAGTGATCCTAGTTTTCCCAGTTATGAGACTAACTGCTGAGAAATGGCTAATTTAAAATCAGCTTTGACCAACAGTACTGTTAAGTCATGCTATGTTATCAGTCTTTTCCCTCTCCCTACACAGGTATAGCCCAAGGGAGTGAGTGTGCTTGTTAGTTAGCCGAATGGTTTGACTATTTTCTATTTTAAAGTCATTAAATTGTCATGAGCATATAAGACAGATAACCTTCCTGATACACAGTGCAGGTTTAAAAACCTTTTACAGTAGGTTTTGGGGTTTTTTGGGGTTTTTTTTTGTGAATCAAGAGGTCCTAAAATGCATAATTACAAAAAAGTAAGAAAATGTTTTCTTATCAGACCTGTATTGAACCTGTAGTCAAGCGTGCAGCCTTTCTGAGAACTGAGTTCTTTTTCATTTCAGCTGCAGTGGACCACAGACAGTGGGAATGTCCTCACAGAAACAGTGACTGTTGCATTTGCCTCACCACCTTCAGATGGTAGGACTGCATATATAACCTATCTGTCTCCAAATATGTTTTATTAACTGTGTCACAGAAGTTCACTTTTCCAGGGAGGTTGCTGCCATGTCCTGTCACTCAGGTGAACTTAAAAAAGATTATTTTGCTGTAACTATTTTGGTTTACTTTCTCTTTTCTATTTGACTGCATGTGTGAAAAAATATGCGGAATCATAATGTTGTTGGCAGAAGTATTAAAATTATAAACCTGGCTTTTATTTAGCATCTTCAGGCAAACAAAAATTTTGATGGGATGGTTATCTGGAAAGAACCTTTTACCTTGGATGAAAGTGCTAATAATACCTGTTTAGAGAGAATGAAGTTACTGTTGAACAGATATGTCTGTCAGGGGACATAATCCTCAGGATCCAGCAGGGTTCTTGAATTTCTGGGTGATTTATGCTTCTCATATGTTTAAGTATCTTCTGAAAGGGATTTCACATTGCACATTGAGACTCCTGCTTCTCAGAAGTCATTGACCTGTTGAGTTCCAGGCACTGAACAGCAAGCATTGTATTTCTGTTGTTGCAATTGAGAGCAGTCTTTTCCATTTTTCCTTGATGCTTAGAACAAAAATAGAAACATGGGTGTTAAGTGGCAGTAGGGCTGAGAGATGTTTCTTCAGTTCTTTGTCATGTAACTTCTTTATTAATGTGGCACCCAAGTATCATCTCTTCCCAGTGATTGTTGAGCCACAAAGTGTTGAATTTCTCCCCAGTCTGCTTCAAAACTAGAGTGTAGATAAGGTAGATTTCTATACAAACTTACTTTTATGATTTCTTGGTTGAAGGACTGTTTTTTAAAAGATGTTATACTGTTTTTCCTTCATTGAAAGTGGGTTCCTACTACTATTACTTCAACTTCAAAACATGTACTAAGACAAAATACACGTTTGTAGCTAGATCTACTTGCTACCCACACAGTTAGAATTACACATAGGCTAAGATGTTCTGTTGGATTATAGTGGCTGGTAATAAATTTAAAATTAGATTATTCTTTCCACCCTTGTTTCAAGAATATTTTGTCTAGTGTGACACAAAAAGAACTTTTCCTCATGTTTGTAGATGTTTTGCCTGTCCTCTGTTTAATAGGTTTGATGTGAAACTCATCAGAGCTATCCCTGGCTTTTAGCAGGGATTGATTGAAGTGAGATGGAAGAGCCTAATTGTTTTTTGCACACAATTGTTCATATCATGCTGCAGACTTCACAGATGTTTTTGATCTCAGTAGCAGAGCCAGCTGGTTTCCCCATTTAACTGAAATGTGGTGGTGGGTACATTTTGTTCTAGACAGCTGATAGAGAAGTCTACAGGGACCAAAGGGGCACTGCCACAGTTGTCATGTTCAGGATTTACTTGTGTCAACAGTTATCCTGTGGTTCTTGCCTGAAGAAATCCTGATGTGTTTGTGTCCCTTTCCCCTTAGGTCAGAGATTGACGTGGGCCAGATTCTTATTTGTTGTAGCAGGAAATATAAACCCCCAGAGGTTTGGCTCACTGCATGAGTTCTCCACAAGGACTCTGTGAACCTGATTTATGTGAGGCAGTTTCATGTACACCAGTGCATTTGCTGTTAAGAAAAGGCAAAGGCTGGGCTGTGTTTCATTTGGGTTTTTTTAACTTATTTTGACTATTGTTGCAATGGATTAATTTCAACTTGATGCTGGAAAACATTATATATGCCTGGTGCTTTTAGGGAGGAATTCCAGTGTTTACAACTGTGAAAGAATAGGTTAATTTTTAGACTCAGCTTGAACAGCATCCCTCTTTTTTAAGGAAGTCTTGTTTTTTAGGAAAAAAAAAATTTTGCAATGTGAGCAGACTTACTGTGCTTAAGCTTGCATGCCTATGTTAATATTGCCATTACTGTGTTTTTATGGAGATACACAGGATAGTTGTGCCTTCAACAGCTGTTGAGCTTTAGAGCTCAGCAGGGATGCTGGAGAACACTCAGGAAGAGAACAATTTTTGCTTTCTTTGTTTCACACAGAATTTTGTAAGACAAAGTAGCCTATCAGATGTGTAAACATCCACCCAGTGACACACTGAATTTTGCAGGAAGCAAAAGTATGGGATTTGTTTAGTTTTCTGCACATGTGAACCAGCTCAGTGAATATAAGCAGAAACTCTTAATTGCAGCATGTCTCATCTCCACTTATATGTGTGGGTATGTGTTTGTACACATTTCAACACGTTTATAACTGTATCACAAAAAAGCCTAACTTCCTAAAAATGAGCTTTCATTAATGTTTGTGAAGTGGTAGCAAGGGAAAACAACATTGACTTTTCAGACTACTCTTTGTATATGTATTTTTTTAATTCCACCTTGTGCCAAATGGAGACAACTGTTTAAGAAATCAGGCAGTAACAGAACTTGTTTGTGCAGAACTCCTATCTCCATGTGATAAAAATTTCTTTGTAGCAAGGAGAGGAGGAGTTGAACTATTACCTTTTTTCCCAGGAGTTTTGTTGTAGAATACAATCCAGGGAGAAAACTACTATCTCTTCCTGCACATGAACATTCACATATGCATATGGGATCTCTGTATAATATTCAAAAGAGTCTAAATATTTGAAGTACTTGTCTTCAAGAAGATTTATAGCTTTATATGTATCTTCCTGTCAGTTATGATAGTTAAGAGTCTGCAGGTCATTATATATGTTGAAAAATCTACCTCCACTCAGATTGCTGGAAACTTTTCTTATGAGTTTCTGATTCAAAATGTTTTGCAATTGACCATTCTCTTTTTTTTTTTTTTTTTTTTTTTTTTTTTTTTTTTGCATTCCCCAGACAAATCTGCATTCACAGGGCAAGTTCTTTTGCCTCCATAGCAGTGGAACTGAGAAATAAGAAACTGAGCAATGTCTACTTGTGTCTGCATAAAGCTTAACCAAAATGTTCTAGGTGACTCAAACAGGAAATGGAATGATCTCATGAGAAGATTTCTTGCAGAAATTGTTATTAACAAATCTCAGTTTTTGCAAAACTTCAGGAAATGAAGTCATCGTTCTTGCATTAATAAGAATTTTGAGGCCATGATATAATCTATAGGCTGAAAGACCTCCAGATAAATGGACTTTGGATGATACTCATAGAAGTTATGCTAATTTCATGAAGATGGGAAGGGAGTGGTGAGGCACAGAAAATTTCCTAGATTTTAATTTTGAAAGACAACCCTTTCTTTTGTTACCTGTGTGTTTTTAAGCTCTTACTGAGGTATAGATAATGTCAAATTATTTGCTGCTTTGCTAGAAATGTTTCAGATTTTGGCTCTCAGGAAAAGATTTATTGGTGCCTCTGGCTTTTTCTCTGTACAGATACATACAAACTTCCTGCAGTATTGTCTTTTTGTCATACCCAGTCTTCTTTCATTAGCATCCAAGTTCTGCAAAGGAAACAGCTTATATGTATGTATATATATGTCTTCTGTATGTCTGTGTAGAGATTGAAGGGAGTTTGTTTGGTTCACAGGAGAAGCTTTTATTGAACAGGAAGAAGAGATTTGTCATAACTGTCTGCTTCCTCGTTTTGGCACTGTAGGGAGCTCAGGAGTGGAGTCAGTCATCACCAAAGCAGAATCCAGCCAGAGTGGGGAGTCCTTGGTACCAGAAACAACTCAGTTGTTGTCTTCACTCTCTTCACTTCAGCCCAAGATATTTGCACAACTTCAGGTACAGTCAAGTCATTTATAGAACATCAGGCATGCTGTGCTGGAATTGCTGAAGGTGAGCTGAGAACAGCAAGTTCAGCTGATCCCAGACATAGCTGGGTAACATGGACTTTGAAGTAGCTGTCAGCTCTTACTCGGGTTGCTCTTGCATGCCACATTTAGCATATGGCTGTGGTGCAGGGGATACCACTACTATCTTTTGACACTTTGGAGTTAGGGTCTCTTATGAAGGCAAAACCAAGAGGATAAAGGCAGATTTCTACCTCAAACCAAGTACCTCTTCATTTTCCACATGGTCCAGTCATTTAATAATGAAAATGCTGCAAAACTGCAGGGAGATAAAGCAGTCTTGTTTATTACTTTTAAATCCTTCTTCAGCCTCTTAAGGAAATACCTTAAAATCCTGAAACTGCTCCTAGCTCAGAGCTGTAAACTTGCAGGTTGAAAGGCTGAAGAAGGAGGGGTAAGAATGTCATGCTAAAAGAGCTTCTTCTAAAGCTCATCTCCCTTCAAAGCTGGCTCTCTTATCATTTAACTACTTTGAAAATCTGCCTTCATATTTCCTGAACCCCAATGAAATGCATGACCTTTTCCCTAGAAATACAATCTGTGGTAAGATTCTGTTCTACCTGCTGTTTCTCCTCTTTCTGAGGACAGCCTGGCTCCACCTCACATCATTTTATTTAAAACAGTGTGCTTAGCTTGTAGTGCCTACCTCTTGTGGGAATGGGCAGTACTAGGGAGAGATCTGAAACTGAATATCAATCCAAAATTAGAGCTTTATTGTCATAAACAGTCTTCTAAATGCTGGTGGATTCCATTGTCCTAATTGTTTTCAACTACATTTTGAGCCTAGAGTTGCTGGGGTTGAGTGTTCAGAAGAGTTAATAAGTAGGAAGTCAAAAGCTATCTAGACTATACAGGCTGTTAAATGCAAATTCCTTCGGCTGTAAATGCTGCTCTGTTGGTATGTCTGCCTTCTCTTTCACAGGGATTGCAGCTGCAGTCAACATTTACCTCAACAAACGGATCAACAGCCTTGCTAGCTGTAAATAACCATTCCCCTCCCAGCCCTGCAAGTCTCCTGGATTCCCTGGGGAGTGCAATAAGCAGCCATTCTCTAGCACTGAGTCAGGGGCATGGTCTGCAAGCAGGTGCTGGCCTTACGCAGGACAGTGCTGCTGTGCCTGCTTTTGAGACTCTGCCTGGCTCTGATCAGAGTCTGGTTGCCATGAGCCAGCTGGTACCAGCTGAAGGGGTGGATGACTCCAGAAGCTTGGAAGGAGGAGTGCACCAGATTCTCTTGGGAGATGTACAGACTATTCCAGTACGGATTGTGGACAGCCAGCCAGCACTTAGTAAGTTGCAGTTTTCTCAATAATATGTGAATATAGAAAATACAGTGGATTTTGTTCTGTGTGTCTTGAAGAAAGGACATACAGAACAAAATGTGTTGATAGTGGGGAACTTCAAGACAGACTTCTTTCAGCCAATTCTAATTTTTTTTTTTTTAATTTTTCCATGGGAAAGAGGAAAGACGTTTTGTGTGAAAGTGATTTGGTATCCCCAGACATTTTATTTTTTTTATAAATTGGTTTAAATATTGTTCCTCAAGGGGAGCCTTACTGCAGTAAGTTCATGTCAACTTTCAGTGTTTTAGGGCAAAGCAGGTGACATATCTGGCTGTCAAGCTAAAAAGCAGTAAACTTCATATATGCTTTAACTATTATCTTGAGTTCCTGAAATATTTTTCTTTTGAATGCACAGTTATTGGGGTTGAAGCATTGTCAATGGAGTTTGAATGTCAGTGTTTGATTTTTGTTTTGTTTTTAAGCTGAAGAAAATACTGAGGGTATTGTTACCTGTGTTAAACAAGAACCAAGAGAAAAAGCATTGTCTATGGAATCAGATAAAATCAGAGACTGCCACAGTTCCTCACCATAGTTCTTCACCTTCACCTGTGAAGCCTGGAAGAATTTTTCAAATTGGAGAACTCTAAATGTCTTGGAAGAAAAGTCAGGTGCTCCCAAAGTCCTGCCATTCTTTTAAAATTGTATTATGACATTCAGACTAAGCATATTTTAGAGTACTTCTGACAGAAAGCTGTTTTGGTTTGACTGATGTGGCTCACTGCCAAGTCCAGGTCATGCAGTTGCTCTGTGGAACACCATCTCTCTCTTCTGTTTCAAGTTTTGAGTAATTTGGATTCTATCCAAATGGCACATTTTGTTCATTTTTTCTGAAGGTCTTCCACAGTTTAATTCCTTAGCTTTAGATGTGGATCACAATGCTGGGTTCACATTTTCTCCTTGAGACCCTTGACTCTTATTGCACTACAGAGACCATAGAATCTGTCAGCTCCAAGATCACAGGATCCAACAGCAAAGTGGATCAGTATGGCAATGGTTTTGTGACAAAAGGAAGGTCCAGGATGCTAAACTTCAAAGTGATAAAGGACATGGATACTTAAGAAAATGCAACTTTGACCTGATCATAATGTTAATGATGTGAAGATCAAGGAGAGGAGAAAGGTGAGGTTGCCAGGTGAACACAAGATTGTATGATAAAGGAAAGTGTGTGAATTGTAACGGTGAATGTTTTTGACTTGTCAGCTTTGAACTTAAGTTCTGGCTTCATAATGAGGTTCATTGATGCATGCAGCCTTCCTTTGCAGTGGTATTGTATTTGCAGTTGGTCATAACAATGCAGGAGTCTTTCTCATGGAAAGTGATTGATGCTGCCATTTCAGCTTATCTTCCTCTTGCTTTGTGCACTTAAAGCTACCAGCTCAGACAGATGTGCTGTTGTTTGTTATGTAGGGCTTGTGGATACATTCCTAACAAAGAGAAGCCCAAGAAAACAAAGGAAGTAATCAAAGCAGTATGTCCAAGTATACTGTCACCACAACATTCAGAAAACAAACTCTTCTTTTTCAAAAGTGGCATATTCTAAGACTTATGTGGTCCATACAATTAAAATAATTACCAGGAATCTTTAGAAAATTGAATGTGATAAAAATTAAGGTTTAGTAATATTTGAGTTAAAGCCATAGTAAGTGACAAGCACTGAGTTGTGTAATGTGTGACAGAAGTTTCCTGAAGAAAAAAAAAAAAATGCACCTACAAATAACTTGGAATCAATTTAAAGCTGTAAATTAAATGAAACTGATGCCAACAAGATATCAAGTTAGGCAATTGGGTTGTTTGCTTCAGATGTTGAATTCTTAGAGCAACATTCAGAGTAGTTTTTATGCAGCAATAGGAGCCTTTCTGGTTTTAGTTCCTATTAAGTGGTTGAGAGCTTGATCATAAAATTAAAGGTTTTTTCCTGCATGCTGTATAAGAATTCAGTGTGAGGACTTTTCTGTTTTTCAGACTTGAAAACAAAGAACCCCAGGAAAATTTTTAGTTCATTTATGTAGAAAATAAAGTGTTGTGAATATTATATGAACTAAAATATTAACATTTTATATTGTTACATTTAACTTGCATTCAAGCATTCCCAAACATCTTCTACATAGTGGCCATTTAAAATTATTTTTCATTTCTTTTGAGTATTCAAAACTAAAACTTTCAGATGTCTTATATTGAACTTGTGTTCCAAATGCCTTTATTTGCAACATCTGATCGTTAAGTGCTATATCTTAGACTTAATGTATATTAACTCTCTGAGGTTAACTAACATTGTAAACACTATTTGTTTAAACCTAATGTTTATGGGTTAGCTCCCATTAGAATTTTCCAAGAGGATCATGCTCTTATTAAACTTATTTAATTTAAAGCCAGTATTTTATCATGCAAGTGCATAAAAAATTCTCCAGTTTTTTTGGAGCCTCTAATATTTAGTATCTACACTGGCTTGTTTTATGGTATGCTTTACTCATTTCTGGCTGGGAAAAGTCCCACAAGATTCACCTGTGGGGGTTATTTATTCAGTTGTGGTTTTTTATTTTGTTTTATTTGTTTGTTAGTTTTTTGGTAGGTTGTTTTGCTAATTGTCAGAATATCTCCCAGATGGATGTTCTCTGCTGCAGTGTTAGTTCTGGAGCACTCAGCCAGCAGTCTCCTCTTTTCTAGCTCAAAAACTGCATACCAGAATGGGTACTTCCTTCCATGCTGCTGTATTCAATATTCCATCACCATCAGTTTTTCTTAAAGTTTAAACTAATGCATTCCAACCTATAGTCTCTTTCCTTATATTGCTCTTTTTTTGGAGAATTTTTCCTCATTGTTCAGAATGCTTCTTTTCAAAAGAATAAATTACAGCTGAAGATTACGAGCAAGAGGTTATTTCAGTTTTAGTTCTCTTCAGAGCAGACAATACATTTGTGATTGGGGTGAAAGTTACATTTCTGTCAGTTCTTGCTTAGTTCCCTCATTAAGAGTTCTGGTTTTAACATGGTTCTTTCCACCATGAGCTAGAGTCTCATCCTGTGCTGCACAGTATTTCTGACAGTATTTCTGCGTTTGACCTAGTGCTCACAGCTGGAGAAAACACTCTTTTAGCCCATCTTGAATTACAGGCTCTGAAACGAATTTTGTATTCTATCCTGATTTGCATGGTACTCTGAAAACAATTGTAGAAAAAGCTGGAAGAATTTTAAAGAAGCAATAAAGAATTAGATGTTCATAAAAACTGGGGGTTAGACTTGAAATTCTGTTTATTGGAAAATTTATTTTAAATTATTCTTCAGCCAGTATTCATATTTTTGTCTTCAGTTTTCTTCATTTTCACAGAATTTCAGTTCTTTGTCTTCAAAATACATATTTCTGTTTATTACTGTGTTGGTCTTTTAAATTTAATGTAATCTTTTTTTTCAAAGTGTGTGTTTTACATTTGTTTTGTGCATGTTGCTGAAGGAGGAACATGAACTCATCCCCTATGCCCAGTCTCTAGATTCCATGTAATGTCTTTGTTCACTAATATCCACCTAAATTTTACAGAGAAGACTGTTATGGATTTGAAAAAAATCAGAAGTAAATGCTACCAATTTCAATGGTTAAAGTTATTTAGGTATAATATGCAAGACTGATTTTTCAGAGTAATCTATGTAGCTTGATGCAAAGTAGTTGGTTATTACTTTGTGTTGGAATTGTAGATGTTTTTCTGATGTTTACTTTGGTTTCCTTGTGGTTGTTGTGTGCAAGCACTTATTTTGCAAACCTAGAATTCCTGACCTTCAACAGTACTGTAAATGAACAACCCATTCTCCAGTTATTCTTGTTGTTTGCTGTCTGTAAGAGTGATTGGTTGCTTTACAAGAAGAGATGTGCTTCTCTATGTGTATGCAAAAATTACTTCTTGGTAAAATGTAGAGAAGGTGTGAAAAGGTATACATCCGTAGTTCTCCTTCAAGGCTGGAGGCCTGTTGGATGGAAACCAGTACTGCTAATGAGTGCTTTTTGTGGTAGAAAATTATTTCAGTTTCTACAAAATTTAGAGGCACAAATATCTGTATATGTATGTGTATATATTTTTTTTCTTTAGTAACTTAATGTGTAATATTCCTATTCAAATGTAAACTATTTGTTCTTTTAAAGTAATGGTCTGTTTTGTGGCTATGGGGGCTCAAGGCAGAGAAATGCAAGAGCTCTTTCAGGGCAGTGGATTTTAGGGATGATGGAGAAAGAACAGGTAGGACAGCTCCAGGGAGACCAGGTGGAAGAAGTTTCTGAAAGACAAGGAATCCTGCTGGGAGGGCTGGTGGGGGCTGTGCTGGGGGGCTTTGGGGTTGAGAGCCCAAAGGCTCAGTGCAGTTCTGAGTCTATCCATAGTCCTCTATGCCAGCAGTGGATAGTGTGAGTTCATGGTAGGAATTTAAAGGTATGGAAGAAAAGGGAAGCCTGTCCTGCCCTTAAAAACAGAAAAGTTGTGTTTTGGTGAGCACCAGAGGCAGATAAATGACTACTCCTCATAGTCTGAAGTGCCTATTCTTAGCTTTTAAGAGGAAGATGAAAGTCCTCTTGGAACTTCAGCCCAGGACTGTAAAGTCTTTCATTACCTGTTATCAAGGAAGATAAACTTTTCTTCCCAGCTGAATTAACCTACTGCTTTCCTCATCCCACTGACTGCAGCTCAGTATCTCCCCAAATATCTCTTTCTTTGCACTTACTAAGGCTTCCACAGAAATCCCATGCCCTCAGGCCCTCCAATTCTCAGTGTTTCACTGTTGGACTGTTGAAGGAGCTGCTGAGTTCACTGCACAGGTAAACACTGATGAGCTTTGCCCCATCAGTTTTTCTCCCTCCTTCCCCACGATCTTAAGTATGTATATTCCTTTAAATTGAGTTTTTTTAGTTGCTTGCTTTGAGGTCTGTCATCATTATCAGAATGAATATGAAGGACCCCCATTTCACAGACCATTTACATTCACAGCAACTGAAAAGATTTGATAAAACAAGGAAGAAAGGATGGTTTCTGCCAGCTCTTAGGGCTGGCCTCTTTCAGACCACTTGAATTCCTGATTCTGGCTGTGGATAGTAGCTGCCTGTCAGGTTGTCTGTCTGTTGGCAAAAGTGCAGTTTTCTCCCTTAAGCCTAATCAAGCAGATACTTTCTCAGATATTTAGGCAGGAAGAATCTGTTCCATTAGGCATAGAAAGTGTGATGCAGCTGAGGATGGTGCTGGGAGAAGTTACTGCTCTGCATGGATGTCTCATGAGAAAATTGTCTTTGATCTGCCTTGCCTTTCTGAACAAAGCTTTCGTAGGAATGGACTTCAGAGCCTATCCCATCAGTAACAATTACTTTCTCCCAGCAACAGTGCACCTCATTAATGAATGAAACCAGCCTTATGTAAAACAGGTGGTGTTGATTTTTTAGGTCAGAAGCTATCCAGCTGGTCTGTCCAACAGCAGCAGCTAAGGTATGATTTGAGGTGGGGGAAGGAGGGGAGAGCAAATAACAGGAGTGTATGTGCATGCACTTTTTTTCCAGTATAAGCTCTTATATCTTAGTATTCCATTCCATTTCTGATGCACATGGCAGATGACATGTTTATTTTCTGAAGGTATTTGAAGTGTTTTCTGCAGAGTCTTCAAAGGAGTGATCATAAACAGTACTGCTGTATCATACAAACTACCAGTACATGTTTGTCAACTAGGACCTCATTCTATTGTTGTACAGGAGGGATTTTAAAAGCATTGAAAGCTTTACGAGGACAAGTACTGAGTGTCTTTGTCCTAATGAGTCTTCCCTGGACAGGAAAATAGGAGCTGTGGGAGTAATTCTCATCAGTAGTCTGGTAGCCTCTGATAGATAGAATAAACCTTCCAAAAAGCATCCATATGATAGCCCCTTACACCAGTTACCTTTGGATACTTAATAGTTTTAAAATACATACATATACATATATAGATGTATGTACCTTGAAATGGTAACATGACTATAGTTGTTTGCACATAGTTCTCTAATACCATTTTAATTACACTTATCTGTATTAAATAATGCAGATATTTTAGGGCACATGTAATCAGATCTTTTAATGTGGATAATTGGAATTCATGTTTTTACTACAACCATCCTTCACTCTCTGCAGTGCAGCTCAGTTGGTCATTTGGCATGTACTGGCTTCTGTTAATGACATTCTGCCTGTTTAAACAAGAGCATGCTGTTCTAAGCAAATTAAATTTCTCACTCTTCCTGATCGTTTTTCTAATAGGGATTGATAAGGCTCATCATGAAAATCTGTTTGTAGTATAAAAGTTGATTTCTAGGTCCTCTCTAGGAAGGAACTGGAGAACAAAAGCTGATATACTGTTGGATCTGCCATTTGGACATTTGTCTAATGTACTTGGATTTCTATAGCAGGACAGTTTCAATACAGCATAAACTGCCACTGAAATACTGTAAAAATTTCAACTCTCTCCCTTGGTGAAATGTTGAGAGTTCAGTGGCTCCAGGAAGGATCATAGGAATACTCTGCTCTTCAGAGAACAGTTTCTGTCAGTAGATACTATTTAAAAGATAACTAGGTGTGGCAATCACGTGGCATAGGAGAGCCAGAAACAGAGAGGTGTGTTGGCAGATCAGTGAGAGAGGGAGAAGTTCAGTCCCAGTGTCCTTGTGCCAGACTGACATTCTCTGTGCTAGTCCTGAAAGTACCCTTGAGAAACAGTGATTGTTTTTGTGTGTTGACATAACTGTTCTTTCTGCTTGCCCACTCAAAAAGTTCTACAAGCCTTCAAGGGACATGGAGAGCATGAAGGTGTGTAAGATCTTATGAGACAGTCTGCAGGAATGAAACAGAGGAGATTAAAGTCTGATGACATGACTTCTATGTAATGTACTTTCTTTGGTGGGAAGAAGAGGATTTTCCAATAGAATATCTTCCTTTTCAGAATATTGGTATTACTGCTGACTCTCTCTGGTCTGCTCAAGATGCCTAGTGTTTGGACAGGTCTCAATGTTTTTGATTGTGTCCCAAAATATTAATGAATACTCATTCATACATTGTCATCTTTGCATGTCGCACTGAAACTGTAGGCCAGTGGCATCTCCTGATCTTTATATTGTCTCTGTGCATTTTCTTAAAGTAAATTCAAACTTGTTTTATAAAACAGCAGAGAGCTTTTATCCATAGTCCTTTCATATATGTACTTTTCACAGAGTAAGCTTTAATTTAATAATGTTGTATATTTCTAACCCTTTAATAACCTAAAATAACCAAAACCTTTTCACTTTTTTTTTTTCTTCTTTTTATCCAGAACATGAAGCATTCCAAGCTACCCCTCAAAACCACCATGCTCAGAGCCTGAAAGGTTTGGCAGTTTTCTTCCTCTGTAGGTGATCTTCCACCTGTGCTGTGTTCAGTGTCTTGCACCTAACACCAGAATCCATAGTTAAGACCTATCCCATCACATGGACACACTTTTTCATTTGCATAATCTACCTGGTCACTTGACAGCATGTCAGTAACAGTATCTGCAAACCACAGTTTGTTGATTAACATCTGTCACATCAGGTCTAGATGTGGCAAATTTTCTTTTTGCATGGAATTTGCTTCAGTTGAGTGAAACCAATATGGTGTCAAAAATGGTCACGTCTCATGAACTGAGAGCCTTCTGTTGTGAATTTGATCTTAATCTGAGCTCTGTCTGAGCTAGGGACAAGCTCTGAGGCTATGCCCCTGTGTTCTGCAATGCTTGTTGAGCTAAGCAAGAACCTTCCAGCTCCTGAGAACAGCTGCATTTGTGTTTCTGCCTGATGCAAAGCTTCTCATAATTATCTCTTGAAGGATGGCTCATGGAATTCTGCTTTCCAGCTTAAGGAAAGATAAAGTGTCTGAAAACTTGATGGAAAATGTACGGAGAGTTGGGAGCACCTAGAACAGTCACCCTCAATGTACTTAATTTAGGAATAGGAGCTGGTAGAAGGAATAAGCAACTGAAGAATATCATTATAAAAGTAGGCACTCTTGCTCTTTACATAGCATTGCCCTTACACAATTCTTTTTCTTAAATATGTTCTTTACAAACACTGGTTAGCAGTGAGAAGAAAACAAACCTCAATTTCTCCCCACTGCCAGCTTACAGTTTAACAAGGCTTCTGCAAATTAATCACAAGTTGGGCCTAAAATTCTTTCCTAGATCTAAGTTCAGTTTTGCTTTGTCAGGTCACTGTTAAGTTACATAAATTTAACTTTTGCACATAGCCATTTCTTTTAAAGCTGAAATTAAATGTGAGATAGAATTGAACATTTTATTCCTTACAGAGGACATTTCTGTTCTCTGAAGTGTGCAGGTGTTTCCCCCTTGTCTTCCACTTTCATCTCTTAGTTCACTATGTATTGGCTGTTTTCTCAGGATCATTCACCTCTGAGAGTACTCCAGATAACTGTTGAGAGACCAGAGCAGAGAACAGAAGAGGAAGAGAAATTTGCAAAAAGCTGCCTGCAGGAGATAGAAAGCTGTCAGAGTTACAGCTGAGGACTGCAATTTCTCGTGGCTGAAACAGCTCACTTTGGATGGTAAGTGTTTTTTTAATACACTACTTTGTAATTTTTGATTTTGTTACTACTTATGCTCTGAGTTTGCATCTAATCAAAGCTAGAATGGTAACTGTGTATTTTTCTTTTATCTTCAGTGCACTAGTTATCTTCTGAATGCAAACTGGTCCGATAACTCCATGTTTCTGGGTGTTGACAAAACTGTTATCACATCTGAGTGTTCTGTACATGGAAGCAGATGGAGGAAGTGGGAACCTTCTTGACCTTACTTCTACTGAGAACGGATGATCTGTGGAAAGAGGGCTTTACTAGTTAAAATCAATATCCTCGCAATAATTTGGTGGGTGTGCAGGTTTTTCATGTCAGGTGCTAGTGCATGTCTAACTTTGTACATAATATAAGCCATAAAAATGCCTCTCACTAGCCTAGCCATATTTTTTGTTGTCTCCTACCATGGTACTCAACGCTTTTTGGGAGTGGGGAAATTGTTTTAACTTGTTCTCATTTTCCACTTTTCTGCCTTTCTCCTGTTGCCTCTTTTTCATACCCAGAGCAGCACAGAAACAAATTTCTCGTTTTAAAAAACTTCACTATATTCAATTTCCCATGTTTTGGAGTTTCTTCTTTGCTTTATTATGCTGGAGTTTGATTTCTTACATGACTGAAATGTAAGATCATTGTGTTTTGCTTAAGGCATGGGAAATACTGGGATGAGCTTCACTGCAGAAGTCCTCAGAGGAAGCACCTGGCACAGGTACTGTTCCTGCACCTGCATCTCCACACAGGCCAGCACAAACACAGAACTGTGCTGATGACAGCAGTGTCTTGCACTTTGTGTACCAGCACATTATCAGTACAGAGTTATTGCTGTGGGTCTGCCCCATTGTGTCCCCACAAGTGACTTTGGGCACAGCTTGAAAGAGAGCACAGGAAGTTCCTAATGTTCAGCTTTTGTTTGTGATTCTGTACTGAGTTCAGGTGCCCTGGTGTAGGTGGCCCTGTGCAGGACACAGCTGATTCCAGGCAGCTCTTCAAGGAACTCACCACAGGATGCAGCTGAGCACATCGGTGAAGCGGCAGCACATCTGTGGAGGTGTCTAAGAAAGGGCAAAATGCTGCATGGCAGAGAGGAGTGAGGAGGAAGATGAAACAATCCTCTGAGCACCAAGGTCAGAGAAGGAGAGGGAGGAATTGCTTCAGGTGCTGGGGCCAGTGTTTTCCCTGCAGACCTATGAGCAGGTGCAGATTTTTCTGAAGGAACTGGAGTTCATGGAGAGGAGCCATGCCAGAATAGGCTTCTGCTGAAGGACTGCAGCCTGTGGAGAGGACCCATGATGGAGCAACAGAAAGAAGCTGTTACAGACTGACTGCAATGCCCCTATTCCACTTTGCCCTGTGCTTTGCCCTTGGACAAGGGAAGACAGAGAAATTGGGAGTTCAAAGTGTGAAGTTGAGTCTGAGCAAAGAGGGCAACAGGAAGGAAATGTGCTGTTTTAATTTGCTTTTGTTTCTCAGTGATTTAATCTGTTTTAAGTGACAATAAATTAAATTAGCTTTCCTCATATTGATTCAAATACTGAAGTTTACATTTGGATGCAAGTCATGGTTAAAAAACCTGATTTCTGTTTGATCACTGCAAGTCATTATTGCCTTTAATTTTTTAAGTAATAAAATTTTAATTTTTATTAATTCATTCTGTATGAAGGAAGTAGTGTATCTTGTCTGAATCAGGATTGCATTTCTGGATGTGTTCTGGTTAGGCCTTTCAAGTTCAGCATACTCACCTCTTCACCAGAGTAGATCTCAGGTAGAGAATTAACTCAGGAACATGTCTAATCTGTTATATTTCAGCTGGAAAAGAATACCAGCCATATTTTTACAAGTTTGAGCATGGAGGAGTCATTCTGAGGAGAGGATGCTGCAGCAGTAGATTCTACTTTATCTACTTGGTAAAGCTGTTCTTACAGGTATTAAGGGTATGGCATTTTCCCAGTGTTATATCTATCAGTGCTTCAGAATTGGGCAAAGTTTGTAGTGAGTGGCATCTTTGGTGAAAGTGCTGTTAACTTTGGGAAAATAAATAAGCAGAGTTTGGGAATGAGATTTATATTGTTGTGCTTTTCTGAGATTATTTACCTGAATAAGAAGGGAACTTCCTTTAGAGGGTAAGTTTTATATAAATGTCCTTACACCACCATTGGAAAATACCTGGCACTGGACACCAAAGGTGTCTAGACAGGTTACTAGGTGACATGACACACTTCCTGGTTTATAATGGGTGCACTGGAATATAAAATTGATGGATAGCTTCCTAACATTAGCTAATTTTTTCCGTCCTCTCTCTTCACATTTCACTCTAAAGAGAAGAGTCTCTGTTAAAGGGAGCATGGTGAATTGTTAGTTGTCCATAAAACTGTTAATGAGCAGTTGGATGAAAAGGACTTCTTCGATAATGAATTAGATGAGCTTCAGAAAGAATTGCACTGTCATTGTAACTGCAAGTATTTTCTTCCAATGATATCACTCACTATTGATTATTGTCTTACTGTTTATTTGCTGTCTAATTTATTTGTTAAGCTCTTCTGGTCATGTCAGGGCCATAGAAATAATACATATGGCAATTTTCTTTTCTCTTGGAAGTTTTATGAAAGGGAAAGTAATTCTTTATTTGGCATTTAGCCACCAACTGCTCTGGAAAAGTCCATGATTATCTGTGTTCCATAGCTACCAGAAAATCTTTTGTGCTGAAGTATTCCATAAACTTGTGATTTTTCCTTGGATCAGGCAAAGTGAATTTGACATCTTTAAAAAAATAAATAAAAGGCAGACTACACTGGAGCCAAATTTAGCATCTTCAGGAGCTGTGACCTAGGGTTCATCAGTTGCAATTGTAAAAAGATTGATGTTTTCATAGTGAAATGTTTTTATTCATCTAGTTTAATCTATGAACAAAAGTGTCTCCATTCCTCTTATTTCAGACTTCTGAACTCCTTTGCAAAATGAGAGATGCTAGTGATATTAGCTAATAACTGCAAAAATGGAAAAGTTTCACTGGGGACAGGTGCTAACAAAATGTACCATAAAGTCAGCCACCATAATTGACATTAGTAAGGTAAGATCTTTCAGAGATTAACTACAGGCTAATACTTCTGGTGGTACACTGGTGTTTATTCTGATCTTGCAAACAAAAGTAATGTTTATGAGCCATTGCAGAAAGAACTGGGAAATAAAGCACTTTGTAAAATACCAATCTGTCTTTGTTTTGGTTTCTGTTGGCTTTGTCAAGCTTTTACTTGGTGTTTATTCCTTTGTGTATCCATTGTAGGGTCTGTTTTATCTGATCTCTTATGTAGAGTAAGTTGAGTTAATAGTTAGAGCATCAGACACAAGTACTTAATGGCAAGATATGATATTTCATATATTTTCTAACAAATAGTAAAAGTTGAATATTCTTGGTAATTATCAGAAGACATTTGAGAGAGACTTCACATGCTGTATTCACTCTTTTTGTCTGTGTTTCAGAATTGATTAATTCCCATTTCTTTGAGAGTTGTTAGGAGATTTTAGCACTGCAATTACTATTTTGAAATGAACTGTAGGTTTCTGCCTGCTGTTAAAATGGTTTCAAGTAGGGAAACCAGGTTTGTATTTAATTTTGAATGGCCAGAATTTCCTAAAAGAAGATACACTGGAGCTACCTCTGCACTCAGAGAAACACTACTTTTTGGACATGATATTGCAAAGATCAGCAAGGTTTCCAGAGAAGTTTGACTGGCATGTTAGCCAAGGATAGCATGGTGTGAGGCACTGATGCTGCCTGCTCTGAGATGCCTGGAATACTTTGTGTTCATTATTCAGTGTCTTGCTGCTGACATACCAGTGAGATGATAAAAAGAGGAGAGTCCATGATAAATGTTTTGTTTAAACCCAGAAACAGAGACAACAGCTAGCATATTTAAAATTTTTACACAGGTGAGTGTCTTGAGATATTTGAGGGGTGAAAAATTGTTGTGGTTTTTTTGGGGTGTGGTTTTTTTCTCTCTCTCTAGCATTGTCTGGTAAAAAAGATAATATGTTAAGCTTATTTGGAGAATTCCCTAGGATCCAGGATCAGGTAGTGCTAATAATATTACAGATTGGTAATAATTGGGTACTTTTTCCAGATTTCCAGTTGCTGTCACTTAATTTCTCCAGGGAATTTTTGTCAGTACATTCCAGTGGCACACTGTCTCCACTATGTTGAAGTAGGATTGTTTACTAACTTAGAACAAATTTTCTTTTCCATTACTGAAGTGATTTACAGGAAGGTTAGTAGAGTTGGCTGTCTAGGTAAAACATAGTCTTCTGGAGATGGAATTATTTAAGGCTGCTCAGATGGCAAAACTGGCATAATATGGTAAGTACTGAGATTTTGAGGAACCAGGAACGATTTTTTGATGTTACCATTGCTGAAGCATAGCATTCACCAAGGCTGATACCTGAAGCAGAAATTCTTTTGCACAGGTCAGCCATCCTTGCTCAGAGAGTAAGAGCTGAACTAGGTTATTGAATACTTGACCAGCACTTACTCCAATTCCAATTTTTTGATTTTGTGATGGTTCTCATAGCTAATGCACATCTTGATGTTCTAATCTACATTTAGAACATCACTTACTCAGGGACAAGCAGTGTCAGACAGTAGAGAATTAGCACAGAATGGGACATGCAGAATGACTTCTGCTGGCTTTTATCAGATTTTTGTTTGTTTTGAATGGCAGTAGATAACTGACAATAATGATTTAAAGCCCACTCTTTCCTTGGAAGGTTTGTTCCCTGCTGTGAATTTTCTATGATCTACAGGAAAAAGAAGCAAGCAGAAGATATAGGCTGAGGGCTGCAGAGTTACTGAGTGTGGACGGGGGACACAGCCACCATCTCTATATCCAGCAGATGAGAGAACAAGGAATGAAATAGAAGATGGATGTGAGCCCTGTTTTTCTTCTGGTGTTACCGTGTTAGATAAAAAGATTTCTAGGGGAGTTAATGATCAGCACTGCAAGAGAAAGCAGAGGTAGGAGCTTGGTGATGACATCTGTTTGAACTGCACTAAGTCATCCAGCTACTTCTGTAGCATTGGAAGTGAGAGGATCCTTTCCCAGTCCTCCTTCAGACTGTTTGGAAGGAGTATGTTCTATCCCAGGCTATCCATGCCCTAGTTCTTGACCTTGGCAGGGATAATGCCAGTTAGGCTAACAGATTATGTGAAGAGATGGATGTTGGCTAAGCTGCTCAGACAACAAACATTAGTAGCAGATCTTGTAAATGCTGCCATTTCTTTCTGCAGCAGATTGCTCTGTACCCATCAAGAGATGGCAAGTTTAGGAAGTAGCTCTTCTTCTGGAGGCTGCAAAACCACTGAGATTTGTGTGTGTATGTGCAGCCTTATGCAGTGCACATACAACTATGTAATAATTTGTTAATAGTAACTGCTACACACAGAGAACACCACTTTTAGTCATCCTATGAAAAGTAAAGAGCTTGTTTTCTTGTTACAGCTCAATAAGGCAAGAACCTTAGAAAATATTTATATAATGTACAGCAATTTGACAAAGACAGTGATTAAAAAATCATTTTCTGAAGTGTTGGGTGGTTTGCTTACATGTTAAAAGAATTGTAAACATTTAGCATGGCTGTTACCATGTATTGCTGCTTCTGTGCTGAGCAGTCACTGAAGTCTATGTTATGATTACATACTCAGAAATTTGATTTTTTTTTTAACCTTTGATTAGAGAATACAGTCTCCAAACTGTTTTCAAGCTGGCATTATAGAAGGTTTAGAGGGTTTATTCTAATTAGATATTGAAATTTAAGAAATGAAATAAAATCACTAGCAGCTGTAATCAATGACAGTCTTCAGTGAACTGTAAAGTCAAACTCTTGGGAAGGTTCTGGATGGTTTGTGAATCATTGATGACTCTGCTTTCTTCAGCTAACATCAAAAATCCATTTTCAGCTTCTGTCAGCCAGTATCCAGGCATTGCTTTGTCCTGCAAATAGGTGGAGAGAGAGGGATGGCAGTGGGATGGCCAATGCAACCATGGACAGGAGGTCTATGAGGTGGTGCATGTAAGACATCAGAAAAAGTAGCACTGAATGATGGGAGAGGCAGTGCCAAAGTTCTAAATGTTATGATGAGCGCTAAGCAATTACCAACATTATTAGGCACCACTTCTGGAGCACCAGCACTGATAGATATGTGGTTATCTCAGCCTGGCCTGACCTGACCTGGTTTTCCACATCAGCTGATTTCCCTGCACTTCACCCTTTTTTTCCCTGCCCCAGAAGTAGGGAGGTGTGGTAGAGGGTGCAGTGTCCCTGCTCAGCACAATGCTGTTCTTTTCCTAAGAAGAGCCACAGCAGA
Source organism: Muscicapa striata striata (assembly GCA_030060385.1). Lineage (NCBI taxonomy): Eukaryota > Metazoa > Chordata > Aves > Passeriformes > Muscicapidae > Muscicapa > Muscicapa striata. Next base: position 4,810,665 of record JAREIS010000056.1, on the reverse strand, counting down.
TCTGTTTTGTGTGTAGGACTCTTTGGCCACAACATGAGTGCATAAAGTAAATGCATCTCAGACTGTATGAAGGGAGAAGGAGAGGTTCCTGGACTTTCAGTGCTACTTATTCTGCAACTTGCAAAGTGGAATGAAATCTGTCATCCTCCCAGCAACACTGGACCAGTTTGGATTTAACACAGAGACAAATTCTTCTTACATTAACAGCCTCTTAAAAACTGAAGCCTTGTAGGGAGTTTAATTAGGTGTTTGATCTTCTTGGAATGTTGGTAGCAGTGATGGACATGCAATGTGTATGAAAGACAAGGCTTGGATGTCACAGACAGGACAGCAGACACTAGTGCAGAGTCATTGGGAATGTTACAAACAACTGAAATCCGCAATGCCTGCCTACACTACAGAGTTGTGGCTTTCTTCTGATCATGGGAGAATGAGATCTCCTGACTACTGAGCACTGGTGTAAAGGTTGGTGTTGGTTCTATGAACTAGTTTGGCTTGCAGGTTTGACCGGCAACTGTGTGTAGCAGCAAATCCATTTGACTTTTTCTCTTTTGTCAGGAGTTTTGCCTCACTCTCTTTGACATTCTTTGCTCTCTGTTTAGGAAGAATTGCTGTGCCATAGAGAAAGGCTTCCTGGGCACAACAGAAATAGTCAGGGGAGCAGACACATACGGGCTTTAACATTTGTGCTTGTCACCTCTAAAACCACTCCCAAATGCTACCAAGAAAGATGTTGGCTACATCTTCTTTACCTGGATCTGGGAAAGGAAACTGGCCAACACACTCTGGAAAACTTAGACAGTAGCAGGCAGACACCTTTCTCACTCATTCAATTTACTCCACACCATTTAGGTACTCCTGGGGAAGGGGAGCTCTAACACCACTGAAGTAATCCTGTTTTGCTCCCAAATGCTATAAAATGGAAGGAAAGACTAGAGAATTTCTAAATGCCCAACCTGAACAACCTGTGGTCTGAGGTGCTCTAAAGTACCTGCTTAATATTGGAGTTCATTCTCATGTCTCTTTTTATTTCCTTTCTGCTAACAATAATCATTTAAGCAGTGAGCACATCTTCAAAGCCAGAATAGCAATCTTGACAATTTATACTGCTCTCCTGTATAAATTCAGAGTGGACTTGTACAGTCTGTACCTGTATTTCATGGATTAGGATGTAAACTAAGATATTTCCTTTTCCTGTCCTGTGAGTATGCTTGCCTCATCATTCTTAGGGTGACAGTGTTTAGCTTAGGTGCACATAACTAACTTACAGGATTTTTGTTTGTGGGTTTTTCTGGTTTGGTTTGTGTCGTTGGGTTTTTGTTTTGTTGGTTTTTTATTTGTTGTTGTTGGGGTTTTATGTGGGGTTTTGTTGTTGTTGTTTTTGTTTTGGTTTGATTTTTTGGTCAAAAAAGAATAAAAGGGTCAGACTTCCTTCATCTTACTGATACTTCCTTATATTTTCTCTGTTCCTTTAGGATGACAAAGGTACCAACTGCATTAATCCTTTTTGATGCTAGAGGGAGCTCATGGCTTGAGCAGTCAGAATGAATCATGATACCTTGTACAATTCTTGAGGAAACACAGATGGAAAGTAAAGTGCTATTGATGACTGTAATGCACCTTTTTCCATCACTGGCAAAATTAGAAGGGCTGAATGTATCTGCTTAGGAAATTACACATGGCTTTCAGAGACACTCAGATAATGAAATGCTGTAGCTGCAATTTCTTCTGTCTGAGCACTTCCCTGTTGTGACTGGATTTATCTTCCGAGCTTCTTCTGAGGAAATAAGTTGTCTCTGGTATCCCTGTGAATACACGGGAACTGTAACACCGGGACCACTCGTGTATATGTATATACACAAAGTAGTAGTCCAAGCAAAATTCTCCAAAGCACCCAGGAGGAGACTTTAAAACACAAGGTAACATCGTGAAACATATTGACCAACACTTTGGCCATCTCATCGTTGTCACTAGGGATCTGTCACTATAACAGTGCACTTGACAGCACATTAGCAACCAGAATTTAGGGTCTTTGGAGGCTGAAATGCAGCCACACTTGAACTGGCAGAGCTTAAACATATTAGCTAAGATAACTTTCCATTATCAGAACAAATTTTAATTTACATTACAGCCATTTCACCATTCAGAGTTCTTGACATGTGGACCTCTAATCCTAGCGAGCACCACCTCTAATCTGTTTAGTTATATTGCAACAAATCCTTACTCCTTCAGAAGAAGCTCAGCTGTCACTGTAATGCTCAGTGGGGTTACTTCAAGTGTCTGGGCAACAGAAAACGGACAATCATACTGCTCCAGTGCCTGAGGCAAAGCAAGCTTGCTTGCTGTGCAGGGCTTTGGCAAGCCGGGCTTGGCATTCGTGTCGGGGCAGCTCTGCCCGGGAGAGGGCAGTGATGCCTGGCCACGTGCTCCAGCAGAGTAGCCAAGGTGGGGAAAATGTAGTATGTAGGATAGGAAGGTCCATAAGACAGATGGATAGGAGATAGACACAAAGTCATCTCTCAAATGCAAGTTGCAGTGTTTCAGTGGCATATTACTGCCAGAAACTCGCTGTCCTGCTGGATATAGATCCTGTTAAGGAAGCCAGACAAGGGGGCTCTTGCAAAGGGCTGAAGATGGGAAGGCGTTACAATGGCATTGACTTCATAGATAGCTATGCATAAGTTTTGATTTGCAGGTCAGTTTTCAAATTATTGGACTGGAAGATACTTCAGCCTTCTTCAGGGTATACTCAGATACAGAGTGCCTAAACTTTTCTCCCTGGTATCTTGTGACACAGCTGTCTAAAGCTTGATTGCTTGGGCTTTACTCCTACAGGATGCACTAAGTACTAAAAACTGTTACTCTTTCATAGGTGACACTGTAGAGACTCCTCTGCCCAAGACAAACTTATGTTCCTTTATCACATAAAAGGTTCATCTGCATGAACACCAACGCATCATTTTTATTTACTTAGATTTACTTTTTCCCTTCTTTTTATTTGTGCCCTAGCTTTAAAAGTTAAAATGGAAAAAGCTGAGACTATTATAACACATGCTATTGAGGCTGACCATATTTTTGGATGTACTTTGAACGTGAGTACCATGATGGATAGATGGAGTAAAGAGGATTTTATGTCTCAGGATAGTATTTGTATAGCAGTTGTAGCTATGGGGAAAATGATACCTGTGGGCCACATTTATGGTCTTGAGAGTTCTGGTCCTTATACTTGAGAGAAGAAGAGCCCTGAGGCTTCTCTAACTTCCATGGAACCTGCAGCTGCACCTGAGAGACTAAAACATCAACCACAGTTCCTTGCTCTGCTACTTGCTAATTAAATTAGCATTATGATGAAGAGACACTGATGAAGAGAAGTACAGAGGCACACACTGAGGGTCTGGCTTGTAACTTCATAGGAGAAAATAAAAGCAACTGGCTAGCAGCAACAATTATAAGAGGTCAGTTGTTGTAGATTATTTTTTTAAGGTAGAGTCAACAGATTATGTTTTGTTTGTTTGTTATATGTTTGTTTATGTGAAAGCTTTGGCATCTCAGACTTCTTTTAGATGGGATCTGGGTCAGGGCTCCCTATCCAAGCCTTTCCAGGGGAATTGGGGTGGAAATTATTGCTGTATAACGTCTGTTCACTCATCTCACTCCAGCTTCAGTATTTCCTTCCTACAGCATTTGCATCCCAGCAAGGAGCTCACATAAGCTGTATCCACACTGAATGCAAGCTGTGTCTTGTGAGATATCCCTGAACTGGCTGGAGGCTTCACATGCTTGTGCTGCCATGCAGAGAGACTGGCCCTGGCTCTGGGTGCAGGATGGCTGCTCACAGGGCCCCACAGATAGGTGAGTGAAGTGGTGCACAGCACTGAGGTGTCAGTGTTCCTCCAGTCCCAAAGCTGGCAGGAATGGTGCTGGATAGGCGACTCTGCACTGGGCTGCCTCCCATGGTATAGATATTCCTTTCTTCTGCTGTATTGAAGACCTCACAGGAAAGAGAAATGTCCTGACACCAGAATAAGGTCAGTGCCTATGACTGGGAAGCTGAAGAAACCATGAACTGCACCAAAACAGGCTACAAAATGCCAAGACACTGGATGAGGCCAGGACAAGGAGGGAGATGGGCTCGGGGCAAAGGTCCGAGCAGGGAGAGTTCATAGGCAGATAGAGCAGAGCAGAAGACATGTCAGGAGATGAGAGTACTGAACACTGAGCTGCTGCATCCCTTAAGGCTGCCTATACCCCATAAGATGAGAAGGCTAAACATGGTGCAGGGATACAGAAGCCACTCCTGGTCAGGACAGGAGCTCATGAAAACTTGGTTTCTCAGTCCCTCTCAGAGTTTAAGTGTTCTCAAATGTATTCTTGCAACAGTGTTCCCTTTTCTGGACAGGGAAATGGGGATGTGGAAAGTAAAGTAGCTTTCTTAAACTCACGCAGGAAGCCCATTACATACCAGAGGAGTAAAAGAAGAAAGTCACCATCCTAATCTGGCATTCTTGCCTGTAAACCTTTCCAAGTGGGGCTGCATGGACAGGCAAAAATGTCACGTGGTTTCTACTGTCCCCACTATTCTAATAGACCCTTGATCTACCAGGCTGCTGAGTGAGTGCTTCTCTGTGCCTCTCCTGTTGTCCAAGAGAATGGCCTACAGAAATGAAAAAGAGGTGCAAAAAACACCAGTTGGGGGCATTAGAGGGACGGGTTTTTGCTCAGCTGGCAGAACAAGACCTGTTTAGTAGAGAAAGAAGAGTTTTAAGGGTACAAAGACAAAGCAGGGAAGTTGCATTGAATTAAAGCAGGATGGCACTTGCAGAGATTAATAGTTGCTTCCTCTGCCATATAACATTCTTCTCCTTGCAAACATACACAAAGGATTTTCTGGAAATGCATACTTTACTCCTCCTTACTCCAGTTTCCATTGGGTTTCAACACACAGGTGCAATTGAATAAATGGCTCAAGTCTACTTTAAATGAGATCAAACACAATTCGAGGTGCAATCCAAAACTGCACAGCCAATGAAAGCATTTGCATTGTTTCAGTAGGATTCAGATCAGATCCCAGTTAGATAGTTTATTTAAAGTGTAGCAGGGTAACAGCAGTAGAGTGAAGTAGAACAACCTGGAGGAATCCACTTAAACTCATTGTCTGTTAGCTTCAAATGCTAGCAGAATTAATAATAATGATAAAAGTGAATAAATAAAGGGGGGGGGTGGTGAGAGAATATCTCTGTACTAAACTATAGGTGTTAATGAGCAAATCTAAACAGAACTGGCTTGATGAGATCTGATGTAGTCATTCCCTGCTCACTGCAGGAGCTAGACCTGGAGGAGAATAAATTGGACAAAGATTTGCAGACAAGATGGTGGCTCTTAGACTGAAGCTTTGCTTCCAAGACCTTACTTGCTGAGTTTCCATCTCTTTTACACCTGATGCCTCACCTTCAGCTGTCCTAGTCTGGCTGAGGTTCCAAGAAATAGATCCACCAGTTGGTCATTGCTCATCCTGCCACTGGGATATAGGATACTGTGAGCTCTCCTTTCTAAAGGACCATCTTATTTCAGTCTGCCATGCACAAGCTACTCACTGAGCTTTCCTTCATGCAGGGCCTCAAGACTCCCCCTTCTCATGACAAATCTCTGCCTTGACCATCTCTCCTTTACATGCTACAATTATTTGTTTTGTGTTATCCATATCTTCTAAGCCATAAGCCAACTTTTTTTTTTTTTTAACCTTTCTGTTAATTTCGCCTTACTTTGGATATCAATGAGGTTTCAATTCTTCCTTCTGAGTCAATGCTTTTTTTTTTTGTTAAAATACTGTCTTCATTTGCAACAAAGCTGGCAGTATTATCTGCTAGTGGCAGAGAAGGAAGTTTTAAAGACACTTATAAAGCAAAACCCATGCCAGGGGCCAGATCCTGCGCTACTAGTAATCATTGCTTTATGCATGTTTAATGACTATTCTTTTAAGAAGAATAAAAAGGAATATAAACAGAAACTGATTAACATGAAGAATGAAATGCTGAAAACAGGATGAATTTTCTGTATCAGGAATATGATCCTAACTGCAATTCAAAAGAGGGTGAAGGAATACCAGTGATCTTGATACATTGCAGTGAGATTCTGGAGAAGGAACTGTATCGACTTCCTAGCTCTGCCATGGCAAGAATGACCTCGGGTATTATTTAATTTCACTGAGGCTTAGTTCTCTGTGTGTAAAGGGTGATTGTTCTTTCTTTGACTTGCAAGATAGTTCTGAGATGTTTTGATCCTACAGAGATGGTATTCAGAGGAGCACCTCACAGAGGATTCTTTTGTTAGAAGAGTTGCAGTTACTGGTGAAATGTTGAAAAGGCCAAAATCATGAAAATTTTCAAAACTGCCAAGCCCTGAGGAAACAAGGGTAAACTCCTTTGTGGAGGCTGTTTCTTCAAACCAGACTCCTGTGGTTTAAGTGAGGAGTCTGTCTCCATATATCTTTCTTCCTGTTAGTGATAAACCTTTAGCACCAGGATATTTGCTTAAGTGGAGAGGACTGGGTGGGTGCCTGTGCAGAGAATTTTGTCATTCAAAAATGAAATAAGCTGAATGAAATAATTTACCATAACAAGAGAGGCTCAGCAGTGAGGTTCCCAAGACTGCTGCCCTGCACACTTACAGGCCCAAAGGCACTGCTTTGTCTCTGTAGTCCATGGACTGGTTGTACAGTATAACTGCCTACTTGAAGGTGAGATAGTATCCATTGCTTGGCTTCAGTAAAAGACCTTCCCAAGTACTGAGGGAATAATTCAGTTTTGTTGTTCTTGAGATACCTTATTGGCTAAAAATGAGTCTAGAAGTTCTCAACCTTGTATCCAAGGTTGTATCCTTGTATCCACACATTGGAACAGGCTATGTTGTTCTATATTTGTGTCTGTGTGTGCCATTACAGTTCTTTCTTTCCATGCTCTCTTTTGCAGAGACCTCCTGAGACCTCTTGGCCCCATTTCACTGTTTTAGTGACCAGCATGTGTCTGACCCTGTAATACTGCAAATTGCCTCAAAAGCCGTCTGGCCCCTTACAGCTGGTGGTTGAAGATGGGGGAAGTTTTGGAGCCCTTGGAAGAATTTTAGCTGCATGCTCCTGAAAGTGTCTCTGAAGAATGTCAGGATAGAGGTTCACACTTGCTTCTGCCTCAGTCCATCTCTTCATCACCAGAGACTGCTCACAGCCAGAAGGTAGGAGACATTGGCCCATGCTAAATCCCAGCCTGCCTTCTCCTGCAGCGTGGGAAGGGGAGGCTGCTCCAGTCATGCCTTCCCAGCAGTATCTCCCAGTCACAGCTGCTGGATAATGGACAGCAGCCCCAGGTTTTGCTGCGAGAACTTAATCTGCACTGTCGTCCCTCATTACTGCCACTCAGTGCCATCGTGTCCAGCCACGAAGGGTCACAAGATGACATGAGAGAGGTCGGGCAGGGGGTGTACAAAAGGGTCTGGCAAGCATCGGGAAATATGGAAAGGCTAAAAAGGGAACAGCTACCCAAACGATGCTCCAGGCGGCTCGGTGGGGATGGGGCTGAATGCGGCTGGGTTCACACTAAGTTTTCCCGAAGGTCACTCTGCAATATGGTAACTCCCAGCCCGGCTGTCAGTGCCCATAAAGGCAGCTCTCCTCACAGTGCGGGGGGAGGAAGGGAAGGAGGTTTGTTTAGAAGCATTAGTGCGCCCCTCCCCCGGCCCCATTAGTGGCCCTTATTAAACCAACACAGACAAAGAGCAAAGATGCCCTCGTTAATGGAGAGTCTTCGATAATTACTCTGCTCTGCCGCTTCTTTTGGGGCCTGAATAGCCTTTGAATAATGTTTCTCTTGCTGTGGTTGCAGACAATACCCTCGCAGACTGCTTTAAGCGGTGCCAATCCCATTAGCAGAAGAATAGCAGAGCTTTCTGGTTGTGTGGGTGTGTGTGCTCACGGGAGGACAGCGGGCTCGCAGTGGGAACAGACTACGCTGCCCACTGCTGAGTTCTCCTGTCCTGCCCTCCAGGGCCCAAGGAAGCAAAGCAGGCAAGTGCTCGGCGAAACTCCGTCTCGGAAACCATCTCCCTGTTGAAGCAGCCCTCGTGCCCGGGCGCTGGTGAGAGCCTGCTACTCCCTGCAGGAGTGCAGAGACGGGCATGGCTGCTCCCCAGAAGGGAAGGGAAGAGCTGGGGGACAGAAACCCCACAGGACTGGGGTGCCTCCAGCCTTCCCTCGTGTTCCCCAGGCACAGCTCTCCTCGTGCCCACACAAAATTCCTAAGGGGACAGAAGCCCAATAGCCCCCAAAATCAGAATCAGGCAGAGCTGCTGCTTTACTGTACACAGGAGATGAGACACTCATCCTTCTGCATGCATTTGATTATAGAGCATGGAAATAGCTATACCACCCAATTTTGGGAGGGTTAATTTTGTGCTGCACACCCCAAGCAGGAAGCTAATTAGTGTGTTCAATGGGTAGATATCAGCCAAACTTGGAAGAGTTGGGATAATTCTACCTGAGCCTTTTTCTTTGATCTCCCCTTCTGCATGATAAGTGAAAATAGTGTATAGCCGGGCTGGCTGTGGTGTTTAATTTAATCATCTGATGATATTTATTTTCACAAACCTGAACTCAAGCAACAATTATCAGAAAGGCTTCATCTTGTGCTGAACGCTCCAGTTAATGGCCTTTCTGTGAGGAAATAGCTTCTATGTAGGGAGTCAGTAATTAAAACGTGTGAAAAAAGGCCACTTTTTCAGAGGCAGTGGAAGACTGGTGGGTCTAATGCTCAGCTGGTATGAGCTGTGGAGTTGGTCAATGACCACAATAAATGGACATTGCTCCTTCCACATTATACCAGCAAAGAATGTGCCCAGAGGGTTGTTTAGAGTTTCCCAGTTTGAGAAGGAGGTTTGGATTCTTGTTAACAGGAACTAAACTTAGGAATACATAGTGCAGTGATATGGTCTTTGAAAGATGATTCTGGAATACTCATGGAAGATGTTTGGATTGAAGGAGCACTTGGTCCTTCAAACTGTCCCACAAGGAAAGCTGTTAAGTTTCTAGAATTACTAAAGAGAGACCTTTTTTCCCTCTTTCAACACAGTGAGGAAAAAAATTACGTTTAACACATTCCAAGTAGCAGGAAGATGAGTTCCTTCATGACTTTGTCATATGGACATATAACGTACAATTTTTTTACTTATATAGGTAACCACCATATGGCTCCATGCACAGTTCAGTGTTGGGCCATGTGCTGATGGTGAGCAACGAGGACAAAGCTGGAAGTCAAGCTGTGTGGAAGGTTCTGATAAATAGCAACCACTGTCTTTAACCAGTATATCTTACTGGAAACAGCTTGTGATTTCATGTTGGGGGACAGTGATATGCTTAAACAATGAAAATTGCAAAATCTGAAGCTTGCATTCTGAAAGATATATATAGCAATAACAGCAAAAAAATTTCAAAGGTTCCTATTTCTTCAGAACAGAGAGTGGTTTTCTGCAGCTTTGAAAGATAATGTTGATAATTGGGTTTTTTTCCTCTCTCTCCATTGGCACACAGACTGCTAAAGGAATCAGAAGCAAGGAAGAAATAGATTTTTTTACAGTGCACACTGCCTGTTTTTCTCCCCTGACAGCTGTGTTCCCACAGGTAATGGACCAGTTCACCTGTGCATGATTTGGTTGGGCCTAAAATGAAACTTCTAGTTTGTAACTGGAAGAGAGGAAAAGTTCTGAAACATTGTCAGACACAGGAGTCCCAGAGAGTTTCTTTCCTTCTGAGGAGCCCAAGAGATAAATGCCTAAGTACCATTTGAGGAAAGGCTGGATGGTGATAAATAACATGGCAGGTAATGCTATTGCCTTGTCCTTTGTGGGATCTAGGTGGATACAACTAAATTGGAATAAAAAAGATCAATCCTTGACTGTAACCCAGTGAAGAAGCCATTCATCTTTGGGAGCTGACTTGGAATGTATGGTGGTCTAGTAATAGCCACCTGTTATTTTTAATGGTCAGGATTAATTAATTTTCAGCCAGAATAACTGGTATTTTGTGTGCCAAAGGATCTCACTTATCCTTGTTGTCACTGAAGTGAGATAACCCATACAAATACTACTTTGCTATTGTGCCAGTTGCATTTTGCAGTATACACTAAATGATGTGTAGGATGTGTGAGGAGATGAAAAACTACTGGTGGAAGCTGACCTAACACCTGCCTTTTACTGTGGCTTGTGAATCTGCTTTATGGATTCAATTCAGCACCATATCCTGTGGTTCCACTTCAGCACTAACCTGATCTCTGCTGCTCAGCACAGCAGCACCGAGTGCCCTGTGGCACAGCCGGTGAGACACCGCCGTGCCCGGGAGCTTACACCTGTGCATGGTGCTGGTGAGACGTGATGTGTGTACGTGGGATGGTAAAATTCAGGTGCATCCCTAATCCACACGTGGCTATTTCTTGCCATGAGGCTGTTTTTACAGGACCAGTATTGCCGGGTGGGTTGCCATGCTACCTGAAACAAGCAATTTGTAATTGTCTTGTAACTATTTGTTTTCCTTGGGTAACAGGTTCTGCTAGAGATCCTTTTGCTGCCCTGTGGCGATATGGATTCATGCACCACGCTGCTCCCTGCAGCCTTCATGCCTAGGTAAGCGAGCTCGCACCCGGGACTGGTAAAATCGCGTTGGGATTTTGGGTTTCCCATCTCTCCTGAAGTCAAGTGCCAGCTCCCTGAGAATCCCGGCTGCTTTAAACTTGGGAAGGCGCAGCTTTCCCCTTGATGTTTATACAGGAAAACCTGCGGTTTTCCTATTGCTGCATTTTTAAGGGAAGCGAGACTGGCGGGTTGGCGGGCCGGGCGGCCGCGGCTCCTCGGCCTGGCAGGAGCAGGAGCAGGAACCTTGGTGCGGCGGAGCCGTTTCCCGCGGCGGCCGGGACGGCTTTGCGGCAGGACGCGGCGGCGGGAGGGGCGCCGGGCAGGGCCAGCGCGGCCCCTCCCGGAGCACGGGCACGGCTCGGCGGCCCGGGCGCAGGTAAATAAATCCTCCCTTCGGTCCGCGGGCGGGGCGGGGCCGCAGGGGCTGCCGGACGGCCGGGCCGGGCTTCCCGCAGCCTGCGCCGCGCTGCCTGCCCGCCCGGCGGGGGCTGTGTGCGAGGGCCCGGCCGCGGCCGGTTTGCGTTGATAGCACAAACACGCCTGCAGTCATGTGCTCGTCTGCAAGGACATGTTCCCGTCCGCATGAAAAGGCCCCGTGCTTGCGTTTTCCCCACCTGGCTCACGGTCTCAGCAGGAATTTGGGTGCTCCTCTAGTCAGACTCCAGTATGTGTAGGCACAGGGTGCTGACATCCCTCTCTATTTTAATAGCCCGGAGTGTGACATAATGCCGTGGTCTTCTTACCTTGTTTATTTTAAGGAGCAGGCACCCAGACACAGCCTGCAGAGTTATACCTTCTGGAATGAAATAGGCCTGACAAGAGAGTCTGTGTTATGTGTGAATGAATGTGTGCTAGCTGGAGTATCAGCAGAAGTGCTGGGGTCACTGGCAGTGCGAGGTGAGGTAAGGGAAGAAACTCGAGTTGACGTTTGTGTAGGGCATCGTGATTGCTCCTGATCAGTCCTGCACATACGCACAAATGGCCCTCATCCTGCAAAGCTTTGCGGACAAATTTCACTTTGAGCACTGCATACCCTACTAACTGACTGCGAAAAGTCGCAGTAAGAATAAGAAAGCATCGAATCTTAGTTGGTTCAATGCTCATACACTTTAAGCAACAGTAATTTTCATCTTGCCACTTTTATGTCTTATTTATTCAAAACTATTGAATTTAATTTGAGACTTAAATCAGAAATCTAAAATGTGAAACAGAGCACTCTACAGTGGAATGAAAGTTCTTACCAGTCTGTAGCAACTAGATACATTGTTCTTGCAGGACCTTATCAGACTGTAGTTAGGTTATTGTTAGCATGTCAATATCATCAGATGCCTTGAGGTTTCTACAGAGTTTCTACCGTCTTCTGCTAAGTTTTTCTGTAATGAAGATGTATTTTTTTTTGGCAAAGAGCAAGCACTTGTGCTGGGTAGTCACACAACTCTGTAGTGGTACCTGTGGTTACAGCCATCCCACAGGGCCAGCTGTTGTGGCAGAGCTGCCAGGACCTGAGCATTTGGGTTTCTGAACTTCAGCATTATTTGGATCATTGCTTCTTTTCCTGCCAGTTTCTGTGACAAAGCACTGTCGTCCTAGCTGCTTGAAAAACAAGAGAAGAGCTTAGTTTGGGGTCTGCAGTGAGGTTGTGATTAAGCGCTGTATTTCCCTCAATGTCAGCATGCAATCACTGACAGTTATGGGAAATCCAGGTCTCACTGTGGAGTGGCTTGTACTGTCCCAGCTGATTCTTTGGATACCACAGTTGGAGAGAGGAGCTGGCTCCGCCTGCAGATCAGGGCTACTCAGAAAACTGTACAGTACAGATTAGGTTGTCAACTGTGTTTTCTTACAGCTAGGATCTCAGGGAAGAAATGGTTACAAGTGTTCTTGAGGGAGATGGTGTGTTTCTTATGTCTTTTGAGCCTTTGGGGCAATGCAAGCTGTTACTCCCAACTGTGCTTTTTACTTCTATTTGCAGCTTAACAAGGGGAGATTGAAAATGTCTTAATTTCTGAAGTTTTTTAAAAAAAAAAAAAGTCAAGCACTTAAGGACTGTTTTTCCTCTTCAGCCTAGTCCTAGAAAATGTGGAGTGAGTAGATACTTACAAAATTTCAGTTTGCATTAAGTAGAAGTGTTTATTTCTCTTTTTAAGAGAAGTTTTATTTCACCTGACATATACAAAATTGCTCCACATCCTAGCAGGAGCCAAGCTTCTCCATAGAGGCAGATACAATTAAACTATTAGACTGAGTCATGTTGTTTGTTGTTTCCTGCTTGTCTAGTTCAATCATGTTTCCTCTTGTGCTGGAGGAGTTTGTATCACCTCTCTTGGATACCCTGTCAATTTCTGTACTCTGTGCTGAATTCAGGAGGTGACAGGCTCTTTTGTGGTGTCTGTGTGCCTGGCAGAACAGACAGTGTTCTTGTAGACAAGGACAGCATGTAAAATCCAAGTTATACAACTTCAGACAAAACTGGAATATAAGCACAGAAATCATTCACTCCCTTGGGTTGTTATTTGAGGCTACAGGTGTGTTTAAGACCACAGATCCATGTCTTGGTCCAAATCACTGCACTGCTTTGTTGTTTTAGTCCCTGTGGATTTTGTGAGGTCAGGCAGCCACCAGGCAGCATGCAGAGGGGGTGGTCTGGGTTTGTCTGATGTGACCTGAGAAAGTGTCCACGTGCTGATGAGTTTGTCTGGCTGCAGCCTGGGCTGTGTGTCACCAGCAGCTGCTCCCCTGTGGTCAGTCTGCTTGGCTTCTTGTTCCTTTCCTTGTTAAAGTCCTTCATTCTTCATCCCAGTCCAGCTGCTGAGATTTTAAATGGTTATTCGTCCCCAGGAAGTGGCACAGCCCTTCATTAGTTGGTGGTGCTCCCCAGCCAGGAGGGATGTGTGTCAGATTGGCTGCAGTCGAGTCAGCGATAAAGATCTCGGGAGAGCTGTCCAGCAGTCAGTTTCTGGAAAAGAAATCCTTCCTGTCTTCCTCCATTCCTGGCTGCTCCTCACCTCTGGCCCTGCTTTGTTCTAGTGCAGGCTGTTGTGCTCTTTGCAGCTTAGTGTTTCTTGTGTTTTAATCACTGTTTCTAAATGACAGTTCAAATTAAAGATAATGTGTACTGTAAGCACTGTTTATTGTGCACTGCTGTGTGCTCATCACTGGATGAGCTGTTCTGGAGCTGTGATGTGTTAGTTCTCCACAGGGGGAGGATGCCTGGGTAGCTTCCTTGTTAGAGGCACTGGGTGAGATCAGCAGCTGGGGAAAATCTGTGCTTCACAGAGCCAGACTCCTGTCCTTGCTAAGAGTCTGCTTCCCTCACAGGTCATGGCTTTCTTCTTCCTACCTGGTTTCACTTCTTTCTTCAGCTCATCTTTTCACAGATGTTTATTTTTGTTTTGTTTTCTGTAGAGTAGAAGAGATCACCACTGTCTTTTAGCTTGACCTTAATTAGGCCCCAGGTTAATTGCAGCTGTTCCTGCTGTTTGTCTTTCCCTGGGTCCAGCAGACAGGATGTGGGAGCTCTTCTTCATTGATCAATGTTGGCAGTGAGTTTCACCCTTAAGGGCAATGAGACTGGCAAACAGGTGGGTTTGCAACATGGAAATGGTTATGCTTACATTCAGCTACCCTCTCTGGACCCTATAGCCAAGCATTCCTGACAAAGGAGCCTCTTTCTCCAGTTTTTGTGAGTTTTTCCTGAGTATTGACAGTGGGTTGTGCAGGAATATCAGTCAAAAGGTATTTTTGTGAGACATTTTAAAGTTTAAATAGTCTGAAAAAATTTAAGGAATGAATTTCTCGGTTCGTTGAGGAGAGAGGCCTTTGGAGAGGGGCTTCAAAAATGTGATCTAAAGACAATTGCCCAGGTGATGTTGAAACAACCATTGACTGTCATATGGCAACCTTTTGAAACTGTGGTTCCCTGTATATGAAAAGTTTCTTGCAGTTTTCTCTTCTTTCTTTGTAAATTTCCTGCACCCATTGAAATGGTGAATCTAACAAGTTTGTGTGCTCTGTCTCACTTGATGTACACAGCAGTAGATCATCTGGGGTTTTGGAATCACCTGGGTAAAGGCTTGCCTTGTGCCACAGGAACAAAATACAGCAGGATCCGAGAGAATGTGGTAGTTTGCACAGGGACAGTGTCCCACCTGATTCTTGATGTCTACAGTTGTCCCTTGTGAAATTCCTCCTTATCAGTTGCCTCTCCAAGAGGAGTGTGACAGGCACAGGGAGTGCAGCCTTCAATTGCTGCTCAGAGAACTGGCCACTGCAGTGCCTGGGGTTCATTACCACTTGGAAGGGAAGTGTCATGAACCAGGTTTCTTGCAGGACTCTTCAGCTCCTTGTGCAAGCACTCTGTGCCAGTGATGTGCAGAACTGCATAGGCAGTGGTAAAGGCTGTGTGTGTGACAGCCATCTCTGCATCCTTGTTCTCTCTTCTGTCCACTCAGGTGTGCCCACCTGACAAATACAGCTCAACTTCTTAACTATTAGGTAGCACCTAAGTCATCAGGTTCATAGCTATTTTCAGGGATCCTGCACAGCAGAGCCTGGTTTTCAGGGAGTATCATTGACCTAAGTGTGTTCTGTTTAGATTCAGGGCAATACTTGTCTGATGTGACCTACAGAGCAGGTCAGAAATCCTTGTAGCAGCAAAACCTGTAGGTTGTGATTGATTGAGGTACCGCTGGAAGACATTCAGATCACAGTCTGAGGTTGCTCAGACTGGCAGGTAGAAAAGCTCAGTAGGTACCTAGGTGTGCCAGCCCCAGTGGATTGTATTCAAAGAGGCAGTGCATTCACCTCTTCTTCAGATGACCTGTTGTTCAGACCAGGTTTGTCTGAACAACACATGGCCCATGAACTGGACTGTAGTGGTCCAGACCTACAGCATAACAGAAATAAAAGTATCTTAGTCCCTAGGCTGCTTGAATTTGCTCTGCTACCCAGTTGTTACCCAACTGTGAAAGAATCTCTGTGTTCCTTCTTGGCCTTAGAGTTTCAGCCCACAGTTGTAATGCAGTGTGAGATAAGCAGAGCTGGTTCCCACAGAAGGTTCCAGTGTGTTGAGAAGGGGATAGGGCAAGCTTCCCAGTGCCTGAGGCACCTCTGCTCTATATTTGCCTACAGGTAGCTTGTAAAACTCCTCTTGTGCTCCTGAGATGAAATTCTCAGAAACGCTAATCTTTGCCAGGAATTTGAGCCTGAGGGTCATTAAGAATCAATGGAACTTGAAGGACTTTTAATAATACCTGTCTTTTGCTACCTTTTACTGACTGAGAGCTCCTGTAATTTATGTATTTCCTCATGAACATCATTGATAGTTCCTTTCTAATTCTCTGTCCAAATACCAGAAGAAGTCTCTATCTGTTGTGTATCACTTATTCTGTTAAGCATCTCTATTATCTGGAGGTAGGAAGTCCTCTGAGCACCAAAACCAATGAGATTGCTTATTAAATGTGTGAGGTCTTCTTCCTTTCTGCTTTCCCCCTCTTCACAAACTTTCCTGTGCTTTTTAAATTTTGCCATGCAAAACTTGGATATTTTCCATGACCCACGAGGATCCTGAAAACATATCAGGAAGTTAAATGATCTCTTCCTTGGTGTTTGTCATTCATGATTTTTCTTTCCTGTCAGACTGTGCTGTCACCCAGGTTAAATCCATGTGTCTTCTCCAAGGGAAGTAATCTTTACTAAGCTGAACTTCAGTGTCTCATGTGCTATGACCAGTAATCCTTAGTGTTTATCTCAGCCATGTGAGTGATGGGACCATTATAAACTTGTGATAGTAAAGACTGCTCATGTTCTAAGTGCACATTAATTATCTGACTGCTGCATGTTCATGCTGGGCAGATATAAGAAAACAGTTTTTCAGCCTCTTCAATCTCTGTGTCCAGCAGTTTTTGCTGAGTACAATGCAGCATGCTCCTTCATCCTTTTTTCACTAAGACTAGTTCCCAGGGACCTGTGTGAGCACAAATCCAAGCTTATAGTTGCCCTTAGCCTCATCACTCTTATTATAATAGTTGGGGCTGATGCTTCTTTCTTCCTCTCATATTCACTGCCTTAGACTGAATGTCTTTGGAAAATTTAAGGTGTTTCAAGAAACAATATATAAAGTGAAACATTTTATAGTAACTTAAAAGGAGCTTAACTTATCCCATTGTTTGTCTTTTTTTACCCTTTCCATGAAGGAAGTGATTTTCACTGCTTTCCCTCCTGGAGGAGATGCTGATGAAATTGTTTACTGCCATGTCAGAGTTTGCTTTCATTTGGCACCAAATCCATGCAGACATCTGAATTAAATTTTTGTTGAGTGCCACTGTCAGGAATTGCCTAATTGCATTTATGGATGATATGTAGTTTCAGGAGCCCAGTGCTAGTGGAAATTACTGGCACAACTCTTTTGTTGGTGTAGGAAAGGATGAGCCTGCCACCACTGATGTCACCTTTCACATCTTTATTGGGCAGGGCAAACAGACTAGCTGGGAAGGTATGAATGATGCAGTTTGTGAGCAGTGTGATACAGGGGCCTGTCATCTTCTCATGACCATGTGATTCAGCATCCCACTGGATATGAGGTCAGTTTGTAGTTTGGCATCACCACACTTGGCTGGGTGGTACTGGATAGCTCCAGTCTCACAGGATCCAGAGAAATGTTCGGCTGCTTGAAGTCTCCAGCATTTAAAAATGAACTTGTTAAATGTAAGTGTCAATTTTTGTCCTTTGCTTTCCACGTTTTCTACTGACTTAAAGGACAGACCAACATGTATCAGCTATCTCTAGAATGCTGCAGTAATGTGTCACGAGCCCTTCTGGAGTGATTGCTGCTCCAGTTGTGTGAGGGAGTGCAAGGCTGCCTTCTCTGCCAATTCCCATGAGGCAGCATCTTTGAATGGACCAGGCTGTAGCCTATGGTTATGTTGGTGCTAGTTTTGGTCAAGTGAATGCCTCTTGCACTTTGCAACTTCAAAATACCGTTCTTGCTGTAAAAACATGCTACAGAAGGATGTAGAATAAGTGGACAGGTTGCACCACATTATGTCCCTTTGGGTGTTCCTTGAGCTCCCAAGCTGTGTGGTACTAGGGGGCAGAACACTATTCTGGGGCTGATGGCAGGAGCGAGTTTCAAGAGTAAACTCCATGCTGCAT
The DNA here is from genome assembly GCA_030060385.1 of Muscicapa striata striata. NCBI lineage: Eukaryota > Metazoa > Chordata > Aves > Passeriformes > Muscicapidae > Muscicapa > Muscicapa striata. The sequence continues at coordinate 4,792,842 of JAREIS010000056.1, read as the reverse complement.
TAAGCTGACAATGCAGATGTGCCCAGGATGACTGAATTTCCCACTGCTGTCCGCTGGCATAGTTGCACAGCTTTGCAAAGTGTCTGCTCCCATAGTGTTCTGATTTGAAATAGCTCCAAGTCTATTTTGTTCAGTCTTCTAGTTGTGGTTTTGTCTCTTATTTTCAGTGTCTTACTCTACGTTCACATAATTGAAGCTGATCCAACCCTGGTTCACTATGAGACTAGCAGAGTGAATCCTTGAATGGCGTTAAGGGGAGAAAGATCTCAGTGTAAAGGCTTGATGTTCCAGAGTTGTGTATATGATTAATTATTGCTTTTAAAAGTTACTTAGTTGGAGTCTCTTTGTGGACATCATAGTCTGAACTGCAGATCTACTAGGAGAGAGGGTGAGCTGCTGCTTTTGAGCGCAGCTGTGTCATGGCTGGCTACAACTCAGGCAGGGGTGGGAGGAAGCCACTGGGGGATTGTGGAGGGGATTGGTTTGTGCTACAGAATTCTGGGCCCCCTTCTTGTGGGGGTTGCTTGCCACCTTCCTCTCTCCCTCTAGCTTGCTATAGTAAAGGGTTCCTATTTAAGCAGCTTTCCTAATGGAAGTTAGGCTGATAGACTGTTTTGGATTAAAAAAACCCCACCTTATATAGAAGTATTTTCTGGTTTTGATGCTGTTTAATAGATGTTTTTCCCTGCTAAGTTTAAATCTTCATGGGTCCTGGTAGCACTTCAGCAGCATTTACAAACTAATGAGCTGCTAATTATCGGCCCAGCCCAGCTAATTAGTTTTGTTAAGGGTGTATTAATCTAAGCAGAGCTCTGAGTTAATGCAGCTTTGCTGGTTCTAGGACTTGAGCTGATGTTTTCAAAACTGACTTAAAGCTGTTCTGCATGTACAGGCTCTGGTACTGTAATTTGTCTTAGGAGACCTGAGGGCTGTTCTCCTTCCAGTATAAATGCCTGTCTCAAGAACTTGCAGACATTTGACAGGCTACCCCAATTTAAACATACCTACCATGCATTTCCCTTCAGCACGGCAGCACTGTGGCTGGAGCTTCAAGAATGAGAAGTTAGACAGCAGCAGACTTGGTGTGGCAGCAGTCAGCAATGGGACATCCCCTTACTGCACCATAGGGAATAGAAACCTCCTTCCTTCCTTCCTACTCACTGGTGTAAGCTCAGGTGGACAATACAGCTCTCAGTAGTTCTAGCCTTAAAGCTCCTTGCTGGTCTTATGTTTTGCCCAGTTAGTCAACAGTATGGAGGTAAAGATCTGCAGATTTGCAGCAGTGCAGGATATGTATATTTTGTTTTGCCTGGTAGGTTGCATTGTCCCTGGGGCTTAGGTTGCTACATGGTTTCACTTGTGTTCACAGTGGTATTTTAAAGAGAAACTACATACAGTGCTCTGCAGCAGCCTCCTGGCATTGATTTATTTGGGAAATGTCACAGTTCTGTTCATGCAGATGGGTAGGCAGGGTAGCTACTGTAAAACTCATGTTGGTCTCCATAAAATTGCGAGTTCAAGCAATCTTGGACAAAAAGGTGAACTATCTGAGGCTGGTTGGTGTATTTTATGACCCTGTGGTTTATCAACTTTTTCTTAGAGGCCTATGAGAAACTCTATGAAACATTCCTTTGGTGGCTACCTCTCAAAGCAGTTTTCTAAAGCTTGGTTAACAAATGGTATCACTTTGGTTTCCGTCATCTGGTGCCCCATCCTGCTCTCTGCAGCTTTCAGTTCAAAAAGTGATGATACACAGAGTGTATTCATGCAGAGTGAACAACAGAAACAACAAAGGGTTTCTTCAAACACAATAATATTGGTGTTAAATGAAGGGGATTATGACTGTGAAAGGAGTGATGTGATTAAACATATTTACCTGGGAATAGACTCTTGCTGATGTGATGTTTTGCTTTTCTTTACAGGTACTCTTCATCACTATGAGCTTGTCTCATACAGGGACCATAACCCACTTGGTCAGTAGATGTTAGATCTTCCCTATGAAGCCAAATTGAGTTGGTTACTTCCTACCACTATGGGTTGGGGTTGGTGACTGTGTTTGCCCACCAGGTCTAAGTTAATGGTGTGCCAAGGACAGATGTGAAGCAGATCTTCAGCTCCATATTGATGTGGTATCTTCTTAACGCATCACAACGCCCTGAGCCCACGGCAGCACAGAATATGGAGGCTCTTGAAGTGGAAGTGGACGACATCAGCCCTGCCTTGGAAGTGACTGAGGACTTTTTCAATAGTTTTGATACTAAGCTTGAAAAGATTGTGCAGCCCTCTGAGGTGTATGGTGTACAGGAGGTCCCTGAACTGGTTGGGCGTGAGGTGTTTGATCAGATAACAGAGAGCAGGAACCTGAGGAACGTCGCCTCCTTAGCCAAAGGTAGCCTCATCTGGGATCACTGCAAAAATGGCCTCTTGGAAACCAAAGCTCAGACAGCGTTCCCTGCCAAAGACCAACACATGGTGCAGAGGGGAACAGCTGCTGGCAACCTCGCTTGGGCAGGGGAAGGGGAGACCACAGCTTTTAATATCTTCAAGATCTGCCAGCGGCGGAGAGATAGGCCTCGCTCAGTGAATGACATCCTGGTGCAGAGTGAGGAAGCCTCCATGTTCAAACCAGGCCACAACAGGTCACGCTCTGATATCAGCCATGTAAACTGGAGAGTGGTCTTCACAGGCACCTCCCTGCAGCAGCCACCTGCACCTAGGCAGGACAATAACTGTGCTCTGCTCTCCTACCTGGCATTAACCAAGGCAGAGGACATCCAAGGGAACACAGGTTTGTACTGGTGCTTTGTTTATGTTTGTGTGAGGAGTTTCCTATTTGGTTTTAATATTTGTCTTGAAAGAGAAGCTGGATGTTAAAGAACACAAAAAACTCACTCAAAACCCAACTGTGAGGTAACTTTTCAAAGAAGAGAAATTGGTATGGCTGTTTTGTCTTTGATGTGGCTCTCTGTTTCCCTGCCTAAGGATCGTTTTTTAAACTTACCTTGATTTCTGTTCTTTATATGGTTTAAAAAACTAAGCTTGTTTAACTTTTTACTTCTATCTTATTCAGTGTGACTCGGGAAAAAATAATTTATTTGTTCTGTATTTCTGATAATTTCCTTGAATGATTTTCCCAAACTTATAAAAAGCTTTGAATGCGAAGCTATTGGGAGAATGGCAAATCCAGACAAAAGCAGTTTTCATAAAGTGAAAGAATGGCCATTAAAAGAGGGTGTGCAGAGCTTTACTTTAAGCCTGAGATCTCTGCTCTCTTTCTTTAAATAATGCTGACTCTTCAGTCCATAAACAATTAACAGAAAGTAAAGCACTCAATTTGTCAATATTAAGGCATCCCTGCCAGCTTTGTGTGGGGCACAGGAAGTGTTGTTATCAGATTGAGGCAGGCATCTCCAGTGAGCCGTATAAAGCTGTGGTTCAGCCAGTGATACTTCTTCTTTTCCTTTCCCAAGCATTGCACTGGAAGAGATTCTGCTCAGGGCTTTGGAGACACTGACCCAGTGTCTCCTCCATCTCCATGATTTATTTTGTAGATGCCAGAAATTGTCCAGGAACTTAGGAAGAGCAGTAGCTAGTGCCACAAAGATTTTTATAATCTAAATAAAGGCAGAGCTAAAAATCAAGGGATTGTGAAAGGGTGCATGTATCCATATGGTGACTTGACTCCAATTATGAATAGGTGGCCTGTTTGGGGTTAAAACAAACTTTTTGTGTTGGGTTTTCCAGGTAAGTCAGCTACATTGGAACATGGAAAGCAGGTGCCTAAGTGTTTGTTGCTGGGGAGATGTGTATGTGTATAAATATATTTAACATGTAAGTATAGGTACAAACATGTAGTGGTATAACATGTAATACTGTGTAATGGTATGACATGTAATAGGTACAAACATGTAGGTTATTGTGTTATATTGTGACATAGTCCCTGTATCCCAAAGAAGGGTGTTCTTGGTTGACAAAGGCAAGTATGCATGCTGTTGTTTTTGTCTAGGGGGATATACTGCTTCTTGTAGAGTGGGGTCTCTGTTCTATATCCTTTCTGTGGAAAGGATGCAGAACAGAAATGTACCCACAAGTCTGGAGACAGAGCTGTTTGTTTTTATCAGCTGTATTCTGGGCATCTTCTGCATTTGATATCTAACAACTTTATATGGCCACAGAAATTTCATTAAAATACAGCTATTGAAGATCTGTACATGTCCCTGATAGTGTTTTAAGCTTATCTGTGATTCTGTGATATGAAATTCCCATGGACCCACTTCTCAAGGTTGTCAGTGGTTGCTGTGTGCCCTCCAAGAGCCTTTCTGTATGGGATGCTGGAAGGCAAGGGTACTTTCTTTGAAGAAGGAGAGCTTCTGTGCTCTGAAAATACACTTTTTTAACCTGTTTCCTTTACCTGTTCTGTTCAGCTGCTGTGCAGGTTTTACAAGGTAGCCATGCTATTTCTTCCCTCTGTGTTTACAAGACAGCCTCACAAAGAATTTGCTGCCACTGCTAGCTGAGTTGAAAAGAGAAGCACAAAAGCAAGAAAGTAGGTTTTGCAGATGTGTGTCTGTGGCTACTAATTATTCTCCAGAAAAGATTGAAGGATGTATTTGGAAGTTGGATAAAACCTGCTGCAGTTGTTGAAGGGATCATAGTGGTTACAGCCTTAGAAGACATCCCTTTTCAGGGTTTTAATCCAAATTAAATGAATGCTGTGAGATACTGAGAGGACCTTCAACAACTCCTGTCAGTCCTCACTGCTGTAAAGGACTTCCCTCTGGAGCCTGCAGAGGTCTCCCAGTCCTCCAAAGCTGTCCCAGTTACTGCACAGATGAACTCTTCACTTTTTTTTTATCATCATGGTATATGCATTACTGTGGACTTATCTGTTCTTGCTGCTTGCTCTGTTATAGAATCATACAATCATTTAGGTTGGAAAAAAACCTTTAAGATTACCTTCTTGAGCTGTTAACACAGCACTGCTGATTCTACCACTAAACTGTAATACAAATAAAACAACACTGCATCCTTTCCATGTGCTGAGAAAGAAAAGGACCTAAAAAGAAGCTGTGCCTTTTGGGGCTGTATCTTAGGCCCGCTGGTGAAAGAGCTCATGTGCTAGAAATAAACCCTGTTTGTGCTATGGGGCACAAGTGGGAAGCAGAGCTAGGAAAGACAGAAGCTGTAAGCAAATTCAAGGCAGGCTCTTGTATTTATGGGTACATGGCCTGGAAAACAGAGACTACTGCTTCTGTAATGTACAATGAAGCTTAGCTTGGATTTGTAAAACACAGTGTTTTAAAAACAGCATGGCTTGATGGTCATGTGGATGTTATCATTCAAACATTGCCACTCCTGACAGCGTGGGTGCTACAGTGGTTTTTCCAGGTCACTGTTTTGTTTGCCTGCTGTGCCAGTAAGCTTGGGGAGCTCTAGAGCTGTCACTGTGTTGAGCACCTGCACAGTGACAAACTGAAGGATGCATATCTGCAGACCCAGGTGGGAAGAAAAGACTGTATTTTTAAGCAGGAAAATAGTGGACATTTTGGATCTGAGGCACAGTTTGTCCCTGATCTGGCAAATCCCATCAAGAGGGTGATTAGCCAAACCCAATCTGAGAGCATTTTAGGTCCCAAACGTGTTTTGTAAAAATGCTCAGTTTTGTAAAAATCCAAGAGGAAAACTACTGACAAAAACTCTGTAACTTATACTCATCACTTACTCAGCATTAGAGAATTCAGAGAGGAGTGCCCCCTCAAGATGCAAACTCATCACAAACTAGGCATCTCTGCTTCTGCTCTTTCCCAAGTTACTTGGAATGACTGTTGTCAGAAGTGCTTCAGTGGTGGAAAACAGAGTAGGCTTTCCTGCCGTGCCAACTGAGATGCAAGTACAGCCAGTTGTTCTGCAGTGTGCATCTCCTGGACATGCTGATACAACATTTGATCTCTCTCTGCAGGGGTGCTGGTTGCACAGCTGCCCTAAGTGTGGTGAGTGGTAGGTGGGTGCTAGGCTGGTTTCAGTGCTGTGTACAAGGTTCCTAGCTGGGACCAGTGGGCACTTCCCAAGAGAGAGGAGAGATGCTGAGGAAGATATTACTCTGTCCCCAGCTGCTGAGTCTCTGTTTTCCTCTGCCTTCTTCCACCTCCTTCCTTGAAATTGTAACTCCAGATGGATCAGATGTGGGCCATTTACTGTGATTATTTCTTTTTTTTTTTTTACTTTTCTTCAATTTACTCTGCCTGTCTCCACAAGGAGGAAAAGAAATGCATTTTCTGTTTGGAAGGTAGATAGCTGGTACCATTTGCTCTCTGAGTGCAAGGTATTATGTGGCACAGTGCATGTGGAGGAGAGAAAGGAGCAGAGCTGTAAGATGTGTGTGTATGTGCAGCATATGGATTCAACCTGTCTCTGCCAGCATCTATTGCCCTGACCTAAACAATACGAAGCATTTGAATGTTAATCAAGGTGGCTGCTGGTTCTGTCCCAGTTTGCGTGAGAGCCATTGGAGCCAATTTCACAGAGCTTGAAGGGTAGGAGTGGGGTGAAGGAGGGAGAGGGGGGTGCCTCTCTGAAAGACAGGGAGAGATAGCCTTTCTCTAACTCAACAAAAGACAAGCAAACCTGTGTGCAGATGAAGGAGGGGTGGCTGGGGGAAGGTTATGAGTTGTCTTATTATGGAGAAGCTTGAACGGTCATCTGTACTTGATGGAAGCGAGAGAGATTGCAGTTGGAGCTGCAGAAGCGCTGCCGCCCTGATTGGATTAATAGAAAGGGAAGATGACTCTAGAATGGCTGTCCATTATCTGCACTACAAAGGGATTAGTGTGGGTTTCAGAGAAATTAATGGCTTTTGAGTTAGTGCAGAAATACTAATGAATGTCAGGGCCAGAGATGTACAGTGAACAAAATTGGTTCTCTTTTAGTGTGTCCGTGTGTGTGCACATCTGTCTATTTGGGCTATCAAAGTGTGCTTTTTCTCTACTATTTTGGGTTATAGATTAGGCTTTCAGTTTTCATATTTAGCTGAAATACTCTTGAGTAGTTTATTGATATGCAAGGTATAGTTATACTGACCTTTTTAGACCTAGTGCCAAAATAGCAATTTTTAAAATTGTTGTTACGGTTTTAGCCATATCTGCAGGAAATCTCTGTAGATGGAGTGCTTTGAGCATGGTGTTAAAAGCAGGCTCCGTTCTGAGTGTGTGGGTGAATGGGGAAGCTGAGGCTGAGCTGTCAAGGCAAAACCTAAGTGCCTCCTTTTTGTTTGGATGACTGCAAGGTAGCATTCTTCCCCCATTTTTAACCCCCATGAGATTTCCTTACCAACACTGAGTATATCAAACAATTCATTTTCATGTATGTTCTTTAAGTTTAACTGGAGCTTGTCTACTTAATCCTTATAAATCTTTAAAAGCTGGTCTTTGCTGAAGAGCTGGCAAAAGCTGTTGCAATGCTGGTATTCTGATTCTTTCTCCTGCCCATAGAAGAAACTGGGACTTAGGTACAGGAAGACTCCAGCCAAAGGTAGGAGCACCTTCTTAGAATGAAGGTTACAGCCCAGGGTTGTCCCAGTTGATATCAGAAGCCCCTGGACAGTAACTAAGTTTCTCAAATACTCAGGAGTCCCTGACTCTCCTTGTGCTCTGGGAGGACAGACAGACTGACCCCTTAGCCAGCAGTGGTGAGAGCAGTGTGGCCAGCAATCTTGGCCATTTTAGCTGGGAAGCCCAGTACAGATAGGGATGTAGTTTCTATACAGAGCTGGTTTTGTTTCAAAGCTTCATCCAGTCTAGATGGTTCTCTTCTCTTAGCTCTGTGTTGCAGACATCCTCAGTACACTCAGAGATGATGTCTAAAACTTGTTAAGAGTGTAACTGGTTAAGCTGAGATGCTGAAAGTGTTTTATGCCTCCAGCTATCTCTGTTTCAAAGGCTGTCAGCCCCAGGGTAAAAATCTCGAGTAGGCCAGCTCTTGTATTGCTGTGGTCTGTAATGCTGTGTGTTAAGGTCAATTGGTGCTGGTTTTGTTGTGACCTAATTATGCTGGGCAGTGTATGAGGAGCTGTTTCCAGGTAGCTACCTTGCTCTTGTGCCAGGAATAGCAGACTCAAGGAGATAGACAGTTGGAGGCAGAAACCTTTACTTGTGTCTGCTGATTGTCACTGTTTGTAAGTCAAGACCCAGCACAGGTACTCTTACTGGAAGGATGAAGTAGAACTCAAATGGGAGTAAGAGTTTGTTCCTCAGGCCTGGGTTGTTTTGGAATGCCAACTATAACAGTTGATATTACAGTATAATAGTGAATGCCTCTGAATTTATACAGGCACCAACAAAAATTGCCTAGAGCCATGTGCCTAGCCTAAGGTGAAAATATGAATCTTGCCTGTGATGGCTGAAGTGTGCAAATCAGATTGGAAGAAATTTTGTATGGAAACCTCTTTTTAAAACTCAGAAATGCTTTAGATAATTCCTTTTAAATTGCATCACTTTAGTGCTTGGAGTGACTTGTGTATGGCTGGTTTTCTGTGCATGAAGAAAATTCCCCTGGTCTTTGCCTTGGGCGGGGGTTTGTGAAATTGTCTGCTCCAAAGCAGCTGAAGTGCTGAGATGCTCAGGTGAATGTGTTTGAATCCCTCTGGGCAGCCTCTTGCTTTTCATTTTTGGTTGTGTGTGCTGCTCCTGAGCCTGATTCTGATAAATCAGCAAAACTCCGGAGTAAACAGAGCTGCACAAAATGTTCTGGTCCCAGGTCTTGCTGCACTGTGGTAAGAAACTGCTGTGTTGGGCACAGTTCTGCATTCAGTGGGTCCGTCCAGGTGCCAGATGCTGTACCCAGTGCTGGCAGCAGGGCTGTTCCATCCAGTTCCAGCAGCCCCTCCACAGACACAGCTGTGCCCATAAGCCACAGGTGGGGCTTCTGTGGCAGAACATGTCTCAGGAAGGGCACAGCACTGGCAGCTGAGGGTCAGAGGATGAGAATGTGCTCCAGCCGCTGGGGATAACGCGGTGCAGCAGAACCACCCTGCAGGCCTATGTGGGACCCCATACTGCAGAATGTGGAGATTGCCTGGAGGAACTGTGGCCATGGAGAGCTCATGCAGGGGTACCTTTAACCTGAAGGACTGCAGCCCCTGGAGAGGAGTGTGCTGGAGCAGGGGAAAGGTGTGAGAAGGAAGGAGCAGCAGGGAGGAGCTGAGCAGATACCACTATTCTCTTTCCCTCTGAGCTGGTTAAGATGGGGGAGGCAGAGGTGGTATGTCTGAAAACATGAACTTGAGCCTGGGAAGGCTCAAGTGTGTTTTTCACTGTCAAAATCTATTCTAGCTGGCAATAGATTACTTGATAATATTGTCCACTCCTGGACTAGGTTCTGGGAGACCTGCCGTGTTTTGTTGCTCTGCCATTGTCATCCTGGATATCTCAGGAAAATTGCTTTGTTTCTCTGTCCCTCTGTTTCTTTGTTCTCTTTTTGTAAGGTGTTTTTGGTACCTCTGGGTAAAAAGGGTGTATTCTTGGTGGCTCAAATGTAGAATTAGTGCTTGTGTTTGATAATTATAACCTATTAGATGAAGATTCTATCTGTGATCCTATCCTCAGATATGCCGTGTATGGGTTAGGAGAGATGTAGAAGCCAGAATGATGTAGTAATTTGATAAAATTAAAAAAATAATATTCTATTTTTTTTTTCCTCCAGAACACAGGACAGTGTTCCCGAATCTTCTGAAGAAGGGATACTTGGAAGTTAGAAGAGACAATGACAGCTACTGGCAAACCTGTTACGCTGAGCTCTCCCAGTACAAACTGTACCTGTATTGCTTGGACAGCAGTGGCAACCAGACTCTTCCCACCGTGTATCCACTCATGCGTTTTCAGAGGGTCACTGTTACCGGTGGTGTTGAAACCAAGGTGGTGGACACTGTCCTGTCAGACAGCTCACAGCTGCAGCTGAAGGCAGAGTCCTCGTGGGAGACTTTGGACTGGGGACAGAAACTTTGGGAGGCAGTGCGTGCTTCTGTGCCTGCTTTTACAAGACAGCAGGAGAAACTGGAGAATGTGCCAAAACCTGAAAATAACAGTGACCTTTCTCAAACTAATGGATTGTTAGAGAAGCCTATGGAGCTCTTCCTATCCACGAATTTGACTGAAAACACTAAAGAGTACCAAAATATTCTGAAATCAGGGACTCTCTACAGGTTAACTGTCCAGAATAACTGGAAGGCGTTTACTTTTGTCTTGAACAGGTCTTATCTCATGGCATTCCAGCCTGGTAGGCTTGACGAAGATCCCCTGCTGAGCTACAATGTGGATGTGTGCCTGTCAGTCCAGACAGATACTCAGGATGGCTGTGACTCTTGCTTTCAGGTCATTTTTCCCCAGGATGTGCTGCGCCTGCGCGCAGAGACCCGTCAGAGGGCCCAGGAGTGGATGGAGGCGCTGAAAGCAGCAGCCAATGCTACTCGAAGTTTAACTCAAAACCCACAGGTTACGCTTAGGAACAAACCTGGAGATCGGCCCTTTGGAAATGAGCTTAGAAAGACCAAGCGCCAGTCTGTGACCACCAGCTTCCTGAGCATCCTGACCACTCTGTCTCTAGAGAGAGGGCTCACAGTTCAGAGCTTCAAGTGTGCAGGTGAGCAGCCAGGTTGCAGCATCTGCACCTACACCCCCTCTGCAGGAAAAGAAAATCACTTGAAAGAGCATGTGTGTGTTTTAGCAGCACAGCTGTTCCCTGCCTCTCACTGTGGCTGTAGTTAGCCTTTCTCTCTGTCAAATGTGGAGAAAAACCTATGGGTATTCAGAGGTTCATCTGCTTTTGATGAGCAGTGCTGAAACATTAGACCCTGCACATATACCACTACATGGGCCAGTGCTGCCCTGAGTTGTTTTCATGATTCAGGACACTGTAAAGGCGGTCCAGAATCGAAGGGGCTTAAATTCATTTGTTGTCTGATTCTAGTCCTGTAGGCAAGATCATGTTTTTATCCAGTTTGGGAATGAAGTGAAAATAGAGAGGACCTGTGTGAATGCAGTTCATTGTCAATTTACTTTAGCAAGGGCACCTGTGTGGGGCAAATGTAGGCACCTTATGCCTAAACTATAGTCTCTGACTTGCTTTAGTTACACTCACTTAGAAATTGTCAGCTCAAGCAGAACCAGCTCTTTTGGAGACACTTGTATTATGGGAGCTGTGATGGTCCTGCCTCCTCCCTGTGCTGCTTTGGGGTGTGGTTCTCATGCTGCTCTGGAACCACATATGACTCTGGGGAGTATCTGTGTGGGCCCAGGACTTGGTAGCTGGCCTGAATCCCTTCCAGGGGAGACAGGTCTTAGAAGTACTGGACAGCTCTCAAAACTGGCTGTGAGTGCAGTTGGGTTTGTCCTTCTTTGGTAGTCACCTGCAGGTCCTGTTCCTGCTCCACTCTCCTCATCTCTTCACAGTGCATGGCACTCACTTGGCAGCTGGAGCATCATATGAAAGTTGGCATCATTGCAGTTAATGATTTGGTCACAGTATTTGGACTTCTGCCTGAATTCAGCTCTTTTCCTGGCCACATTTGTATGATTTGATGTAATTTGTTTTATACTTTGCTTCATTCTCTGACTGAGGCTCAGGAGAGTTTCAAGTGAATGTTTGCAATGACCTCTAAAATGGGATCAGGCCCTGGGATGGCAACAAAATACATGTCTCCAATGTGAAACATGTTTAGTCTTGCTTTATGTAGTGTGGGAGCAGACTTTACTCTAGGAAAGGGTGGATTCCCTCTCCCAAACATGGGCTGATTAATATCCACTCACTCATGTATTCCCCACAAAAATAAGGTGCTCTGACCAGGGTTTGCACGATGTCTTTTCCTGATACACCTGAAGCATTCCCAATACTCCTGTGGTCTCCTTTCAGTCTGCCAAATTGAACAAACGTTCTTGTGCAGAGAAACTCTTCTTGAGTTGTGGAGGGTCTGTAGGAAGCTGGTCGCTGGGATTCTCTGTGCCTGGGAATGGGGATTCACAGCACTTTCTGTAGGAGCAGGTCTTTTGCCATTCCTGAGACTCTTAGGGCCGTTACCACAGTGCAAAGAAATAAATAATTTTAGTTACAACTGGGGAAACGTGTTTGGCTCAGAAAAGTTTGTGCTGAGGAGGCACACGGGCAAGCTGAGCCTCTCTCCTTGTTCTTGCTCCCTGCGCAGTTGTGCCGTTCTGGGCATGGGCTGTTGTTTAACCTGAGGGGCCTGCTGTTGGTAATTACAGCTTGCAGGCATTGAGAGCGGTTTTCCCCAGGGCTGCGTGGAGGGGTAAGCTCGGAGAAAGATGAGGAGGGGGGAAGGAAGAAAAGTTTTGCTGTGAATTCTTCAGCCATTTAGTGCAAATTCCTGTAATTACCGTCTTTGTGTCCTGTCCCAATGGCACATAATACAGCAGAAGCCTTTCCTAATTGAGACCTTACAGGAGGTACAAATCCCTCCTTTGTTCAGCCTGACAAATTAGTGCCAGAAAGTGGCAAGGTCCGAGTGGGAATCAAAGGCAAGCAACACAAAGATGGAACTTACGGCTACAGTAATAACCCTCTCTAGTCCTGCAGGGGTGGGAGGGAAGGAAAAGTAATGACCAATGAAAAATGAAGGGTTTTTTTGTTATAAATTCGCTTGACATGACAGCACCTCAGGGCTGCTTTATTTATTTAGGAAAAGCGATTAAATAGTAATACAACAGGGCAGACCATTGTCTCTCGAGCTACCCCCCTTCCTACAGACCCCTGCTGCCTCGGCTAATTGATTGACAATGAACCTCTGATAAAGAAGGTTGCTGGGAGGACCTGATGGGGACAGGCTTTTTAAAATTTATTTTCTCTTTGCAGTCTTTGTGGGGTTCCCCTCCCTGTTTTTCTTTTTTTTTTTTTTTTTTTCTTTTTTTTTTCTCCTGTTTGAAATGCTCTCTGCATCCCCCTTTCTTTTTCTCCCTCAGTAAGAGCTTTTCAAGGAATTGGTCCCAGACAAACAGCTGATATTCACAAGCAGGTAGGGAAGAATGTGAATGTCTGTGCCTCCCTATTGACAGGTTTATCTTGGAATCTGACTAGCACTTTTCAACTTGTGATATAAGCCAGGGCCCTGGTGTCAGATGTAGTCATGGGGCAGGGAGGACAAACTGTTGGTACCCCGGAGTCAGAAGGGTATGAAGTCAGTTTGAAAAAAGTAGTCTTTTGCTTGATCAGCAGATACAAAAGCTTTTCTCCACATTTCTAATTCTGTTTTACTGCAGAGGGCAGGGTGTTATTTGTTGTAATTTGAAAAAAAAGGAATGAACAGGCTGCTGCTTAGCAGTGGAGAGGCAGGGAGTTTATAAACCCTTTTAATTTTGTGGCCATTATTTATACTTTTGGCTTAGGGAAAGTCTTCTAGGGAAAGGTAGGCATTTTTCAAGAGGAGTTCTCCTGGAGATCTGTAAGGAGCAAATATCCCTAGGTACCCTTCACTATCATTATTTCTTTGTCATGTGGCATCACTTTTCCATAAATGGGGAAGACAAATGGCCTTTGCCCTTGCCTCCTCTTTTTGCATAGCTCCTGTTCTTTTGATGGCTCTCTTCTGTTTCACCTTTTGTTTTCTTTTCCCTGTCTTCTGTTAAAACAGACATTTTTTTCCAGAGAAGTCAGTTATGTCTGCCAGGAACTCTTGTTACTTAAACAGCAAGTCCTAATGGATGTGGGTATTTCTGCCTTCTGGAGAATGTGCTCTGCACCCTTTCATTTATGTGGCTTTCCTTGCTCCTCTTCTGGGGTGCCTTTTGTCTTTTCCTCCCTGCTTTCTCCATGTCTCCTCACTTGCCAAAACGATAAATACTGCTATTAGGGCTTGAATGACTTGGCTGGCTGAGCTGAACACTAGGTGCAGAGAAGCCAAGGTTTGTAAAAGTGCTGTTTCCTGAGCTTGCAGCCCTGTCAAATGAAGCAGCAGGTGGAGAGCTGTTGTCTTTCAAGGAATCATTTTCCACCTAGTGCTGTGATGATGTGTGTAGCTGGGGGACAGCCCAGTGCAACATGCACAGGTCATGCAACCTCTGCTTTGTCTGAGCTCCCTGGTCTGGAATCAGTCCCTACTGCAGTGAAAATAAAATTCCCTTTTTTTTTTTTCCCTTGATGAAAGGAATGTATTTCCTAATAGCTTGCAAGCCAGCAAGTGTAATTTAAAAACAAAGCAAAATAGTCATATGCAATATCAACTTTGTTCAACTTCTCAAAAAGCCTTACAGTTGAAACTTCTCAAATACAGATAGTTGAGAAGCATCCTTGAATTTAGCAAATACTTAGTGAACTGTCTAATGCTTATTTGTAGCATGTCACTGAAATAAAAATGCTAGAGGATAAACCCTAAAAAAATGCAGCACAATAATAAAATGCCATAAGGTCCTTTGGAAGGTTTTCAGCACTCTTGTCACTTTTTAGTTCTGAATCACCATTGTTCTCACCTGTCCAGGGCTTTTAGGATTGTGCTTTTTCTAAGTGCTGTATTTGTTTTGTGCTTGGTTTAATTTCAATTGATCTCTTTCTTCCAAGGCTTCAGCAGCTTTTTACCTGCCCTGTATTTGAGATTCTGTAAAATCCCCTAGGAATGTTTTGCACTGAAAAGGTTTTATTGTTTAGGTATCTTCTCTTTAGGCTTTGGTCTTCTAGTCTTGTATGTGACTTTCAGGCCCTATTTCTATTAATTTAAAAGTAAAGCTTCCACTGCTAGCAATGGAATTTCTAAACCAGCTGAGCAGAAAAAAACATGGTCTAAGTTAGTATTTGGAAAATACACCATGTTTAAACAAGGTCACTGACTTGTTGGGAGGAGTGGGGGGAGTGTTTCCAAACGAGAGTGACTGGAATTTGTGTAGCAGGGAGCACTTTATGTGCAGTGGACCTACATGTTTCAAGACATGAGGTTGCTGGGCCACAGTGCTTTTCCATATGACAGCTTATTTTGGAAAAAGATCAGAAGATACCACATGCTTGGGTTGATTAAACCTCTTTATCAGTTATGATCACAGAGGCCATTTAATCTTCATTGGTGAGTTCTTCAGTGCAGGATGGCATGACTCGAGGAAATGACATTGAAAACTATCAGCTTTGGTAGAAGTTGGATCCTTCACCCTCCTGGGATTTGGCTGGCACCTTCACAGAGTGAGAACTTTGCCTTTCTGAGATTTGGTTTGGGGCTGGCCTGCTGCTGCCTGGAAATGCAGTTTAGAGAAGAACTTGATCAATTCAATGCCCATTCTGTGCTCTGATGTGCACTTTGCAATTGACCGGTGTTTAAGTGACAACTTTGTCTCAGCCCTGCAAGTGGAACTGCTGACACAACTGTCTTGGCTGATGAATCAACATTTTCCTCCTGGCAGCCTTGAAGGGAGCCTTTTCTGCCTGTAAGGGGATAGGTGGCCCCATTGCTTTAATCTGCCCCCATCAACAACTCTGCAGGTTTTCAGTATGTTCTTGTGCTAGTTATTGTACTATTGTCAGCTCAGTTCTGCTGGGTGTGAGTGTGTCTCTACTGTAAGCATAGGCTGTTTGTTCTTGGCTGTGCCTTGTTTCTTCTTGGCTTTTGGGTGCTGGGTATGAAACTCCAAAGAACTTTTGGTTGTCTAGAGACCTCTTCAGTCCATTTTTTGTGTGAAACTAGTCTTGAGGGATCTTTTGGCCTAGAGTTCAAAGAAAAGAATGCCCAGACCAGGGAGTCTAAATGTCCAAGTCTCACCTTTCTCAAGATGGAAAAAAGCTACATCTGGATAAAAGGAAGTATTTTTCAGACCTGAAAACTCCAACACTTGTGCACCACCCCCACACTCCCACAGTTCTCTGGAGAACCCAGAGGTTCTTCATAAATTGTGTGCAAGATAGAGCTTTATTTGTTGGGCTAGCATCTTTTAAATCAGTCAAGCCAGCTTTTGATGTAAAGGCGTTGCCTTCCCAGAAAGGCACAGACATCTGCACAGCACTTTTTCTTCAGTGGCAGTTTATACCAGGTTCATGAGTTGATTTGGACAATGGCTGTTAATTTAGATTCTTAAGAATGCAAAGCTTATGTTCCAATGCTGTTTGCCCAGTTTTACTCTTGCCCCATAACATTTGGATCTACCTGTCTGTTCTAACAAAATTTGACAGAGGAGAAGAGGTAGCAGAGATGTGTGAATCTCAGTGGTGTCACAGAAGCCAGCATCACAGGGAACCTCTCCTAATGCTGCTCTGGAAAAAAATCCAGTGAAGTGTACTGTACATTTGTTTGGCATCCGAGTGTCCTGGCAGATGTTCAGCCTTGAGGGACAAACACTGAAGGGAAATGGCTGCTTTAGGGTCCTAGCAAAACTAGGGCGTTTGTGTGTGCGTTGGCAAGGCTATCCCTCTTCTGTTGCATGCCAAAGCAGTGTATTATTGCAAAACTGTTACATGTGGCTCAAATCAGGGGCAATGTAAAAGAAATTGCAGAACAAACCAGAGACCACCTAGTGGGAAGGGTTTAGGTTCTCAGTCTGGCCTTCTGCAACATCTCTAGTCTCTGTCATGTACCTGTGCTGTGTAAATCTGGATAGTTCATTGTCCCAGGGCAGGGCTGTGGTAGTGATGTGCGACCACGAAGAAATTCAGCCAAATAGCATTGGCAAAAATATGTAACCATGCTTACTGCACAGTTGTTCCTTCTGTTAAAAGGAGATCCAAAACTAATTACAGAAACAGAACTGGTTATTTCTGGGTATGCTAATGCTGTATCAAATAAATGAAACTTGGCAAACCAGGTAGCCTTCAGCGTAAGTCAAGGAGTGAGCAGTGCAGGGGTAAGTGGTCTTCAAACTAACTGCAGAGCAGAAGTGAAAACTGGGTTAAGTAGAGACTCATTTTGCTAAATTACCTGGCTGAGGGTGCTGGCATCAGTGTTTGTTCTGATCACACAAATGGCTGGCCTGCTCTTTGCTTGTTCTCTGTTCTACCTTCTCAGTATGTAGAACCAAGCATGAATGTAATTGACTGTACAAATAGGAATGCCATTATTAATTATGCTTACATAATCTCCTTATTTCTGGCAGGCAGTCTTCAAGAGCTGGCCCAGGGAGTGTGTTCAGTTTCCATTCCTGACCAAAGAGCTGGTGAATTACTGAATCCTGCCACTAAGTCATTCCATGGTAGATCCCATTTCCTTCTGTCAGGGAGCACTTTAGTCTCAGCAAAGCACCAGATACTGCAGAGAATAATCCTATAAGGGCACGAAGAAAAGAATACCAGATTAGTTTGAGGTGTATGGCGTTATTTGTCAGCACTATTGTCCTGTCAATGCAGGGAAATTATTTGAAAACGTACAATAGGAGAATGCAAACTGGCCATGTGTTAAAAGGGTCACAACAGCTTGTGTGTAAAGCATGTCTTCAAAGGTGTTTGTCATTTTCTCAGAGCGTATTCTCTGGGAAGAATATAACTTTCCACCTCTTAGAATTTGACACTAAAGGTAAAAGAATCTGTCTTCTGATGAAACTCAAGTGGAGAAATCCAAGCCCATAAAAAACTAGTTTCCAAACGTATAGTTTTGTTGCTTGTCATTTGACACAGCTAGGATTTTTAGTTCTCATTTAGTGGTGAAATGTTACTCTTGACTTATGTATGTGAAAAGCAAGCTTACACTGACTTTTAAGTCTGTATTTTCAGGCTTACCTATTATTAGTTTTACTGGGAAGGCAGAATTTAGTGCCCTCCCAGAATGTGTCAGACTTTGCTTAGAGGTTTATAAGTTTTTAATTATTTCTTTGAAATAAAATTGCTCTGGAAAGTAATGGTGGGAAAAGAATAAAGTATGATGCAAACCTGGGTAGGTGTTAGAGGAAACTGAGTTGGACTGTAAGTGTATCTTCCTTATGAATTTGAGTTTTCCCATGATGGAGTAAATTGAAATAGATGCACAGGAATAAAGGTAAGCAACTGAAGTAATTCTCGCCTTATTTCTGTTTGTGCTGAGCTGATAGAACAGTGTTGCATGTCTGATCTAACACTGCAAATTTGTTGCTATGCTCCTTCTGCTTAGTCTGCTTTATGCCTTTATCAAGCTGAAAGCCTTTTGAAGTCTGTGGATCATTTTCTTTTCTTTGTATTGTATGTTGTTTCTAAATGAATTAGCTTCTAAGCTAATCTGTCACAGATTTAATTATGGCACACAATCACAAGGGACTTGCTTTTTCCTGTTACGAGCAAAGAACTTTATTGAATAAGGAAAGCAGTTGTGTATTTGATTCTAATTTGGTCTTTCACTGTCTCTGTTTCACTGTGGAGCTACTCCAGTATTTTCTTGCTAAAAGATTAAAGAGACAGGTATCTGGATAAAAAGGATAGTTGTGTGTGTTCCTTGACCACAAGAGTATGCAGCAACCTGAAAGTGGTGTTTTCTGTGCTTTGGAGAGGAGGAATTATGTTCAGATGTCTTGGATTCCTCCTCCATAAGACCACACCATAAGTTAAGGAGAGAGTTTTGTTACAACTTTTTAACCTCACCTTCTGTACTACTTTCTTCCTGAAGTCTTTGCACTTGGACATGAGCCTCTTGATGTTGATACTCCTGCTCTGCTCACAGACGTTATTGAGAGAGATTCATCTGTGCCCAACAGCACTTTCTTGCTGCTATTTTTCTAACCCCTATTTTCTTTCCTTGATTCCAAGGCTGTTTTGTTGTATTTTCCATGATGAAAGGTTTGGGGTGATTCCTTCCCTCTCTTTGCTAACAGTATACCTTACAGCTACACTTCTTCCCTCTGTGGTTTGCTGTCTAACATTCTTTAGGGAGGGATGGTTTTAGGTGCTAGCAAATACTGTGGTGTTCTTTGCATTAGGCTCCAGGTTTGCCAGACCTTTGTACAGATGTTATATAGATAATGTTCTGTGTGAGCATTAGGAATAGGTGAGAGAGATTTGGTGAAAGTTGTGCTGCTTTTTCTCCCATCCTGTGCATGGTGCTTTCTCTGGTATGTAAGCAATTAAGTGTTTTCTCTGCAAGCATGGTCTGTTCCCAAACCCTAAACTATTTGTTGAATTGTGTTATCGATCTCGGAGGTGGTCAGCTACATCTGATTGTTCGGCTGGGAGAGGTGCAGGAGAGGTTCAAGCCAAGAATCAGTACTAGCTTTGCTTCTGGTAAACACTGTGGCAAGTTGTTGTACCTGCATGCCCAGGTGCAGAATTTCCAAGGTCATTAAGTCAATGGCTAGTCCTTCTTCTTCTTCTCTTTCTCACATCCTTGATCTGTTTTTTTTTCCATCTTAAAAAAACAAAGTAGCAAAGTGGTCTATGCCACAGAAATATGTTTGTCACACTACACCACTTTGAACTGCATAACATCAAAGAAAATCAGTGCTTTGATAACTTGATTTGAAAGGGTTGTAGAAATAGCCATCATAATGAATCACAACAGAGAGGAATGGAAAAGATGGTGATTTTCAAACAGCAGAGCTTGTAAAGTAGGGGGAAATATAAAGTGGATGCCTGCGCCACATTATCATCTAACAAACTCCAACTACACAACTCTTATGTAGCTTTGCAGAATGTATTTGAAGAGGAACAAAACATGCTAGGGGCAAATGGGAACAAGGAAACAAATGTGGGCTCAGGAAGGGGTTGTAACAAGGGAGAAAGCAATGCATGCTGCTTGGGTATGAATTTCTTGCACTTCCTCCTCTTCATAAAAGTACCCTTCCAGAAGATGAAGGGCATCCCAGATTGCTTGCTGAGACTCTCCTCACCTCTGAGAGCTTCAGTTCTTACAGGCTGGACATAGGGAAGAGGAGAGAGAGAAGCCCCCACCATTTCTGTGCTTTGTTACTCCTCTCCTGAGAAAACTCTCTCCATGGACTGGGATGAGTTTCTGGCTCTAGGAGACTGCAAGACATTTGGCCTTAAAGTGGTGAATTCTCAACTGCAAATGTTTTAATTTAGAATTTTGACAGTTCAAATTGCACTTTAGCTTATTCTTGCCTTCAGTCTAACAGACAGGAGTTAGGGCATTAAGGCAAGGTAGCAGCCAGTGGAATGGCAGGGGATGCATGGTGCTAGTTAGGTAAAATCAATATGTCGTGTCCCATCCTCATCCCCAGACAATTAAGTGTTGGCTGGTGGGGAGTGTTTATAAGGTTTCAATGACATTGAGTTGGGAGACTGTTTGCATTCAGACACAGCTTTACCACTAGAACTTCATTAATACTTATGCACTGGTCTTATGAAGGGTAAAGAAGAAGACATGAACATAATTATTGTTTACATATTTACTTTTTTCAAGAAACTGCATGTCCTTTCTTGAAAAAAAAAAAGGCAGGGGAAGAGGGAGATGGAAACAGGACATGTCCCATACTGATTCACTTAGTAGTGTATATTGCAGAGAATCAGTGGCCAAATGGCTCTGGACTGTGAAAGAGGAGGAAGTGAGCCAATTGTGTTGGTGAGGTTATTCTAATGATTTTTATTAGAGCAGACGGGGATGTCGTGACATAATTTGATGTAGGGAAGGAGGAGCTCAATTTATGCCTAGAGTAGCTGACCTGCAATCTTTTCTCAAATCAGTGTAACTTCTGCTGGGGAGAAAAGATGATTTCAGCTGGAGATCACATAATTGCACTAAATGAAATTAATATTATTAGACAAAAGCAATCAGTCAGTTGACTTCTACCTGAAAAACTCTGTTTAACCAATGCTTTTGCAGTAAAAGTGATATACAAGGATTCTGCTACTCAGTGTTTCTAAACAGCTACAGCAGAGACCATCTGAGCATACAGAACATGCCAGAGTGGAGCTCTGATGCTCTGACTGAAACTATACCTGTCATATGGGGACACTGGCATTTGAAGGATAAGCAGAAATACTGTTATGTATGATGTGTCTAGAAGTGTTGTTAACAACCACAGACATCTTGATGTATCTTAACCAAACATTTTTAGCTTCACTTCCTGAGCAGGTTGTTTAATGTGACTGTGCTGTCTGTCTTCAGCCATCCACTCTAATATTATATTAAACTTTAGGCTCATTTTAGTCACTACTGAAAGACAGAAGTGTCAAGTACATTGAGTTTTTATGTGTTTTGTGAAAACAGGTGGTCAGGTAAAGGAGATCTCTGCATTAGTTCTTTCCAACTAAAGCAGCAGCTTTTTGAATACATTGTTTTACCCCAGAGACTCCATACAAGAGGGCATGGGAAGAGGCAAAGGATCTAGCTCTGAAAAAAGTGTCAGGCAGACCTCAGACCTTGTAAGATACAGAGTAATGCAGTCAGAAGGAAAAAAAAAAACCCTGCTGGAAATTGAGCTGTGTCACTACTGCTAGTCAAGAACTACTCATTCTCAGTGTGACTGCTGCTCAGTTATTATTCATGATCTGACTGTGGTTTGCCTTGGCTGTGCTAATTCTGTGGCTGAGTCTTACCTGCCAAGTCAGCATCCCTTCTGGCTGTCAGTGGGAGCTGGCTTGCACTGCTGCAGGCAGGCAATGCTCTCCCATTCTGTTGTGGGGAAAATGGGAGCTCTCTGGAGCCAGCATACAGCAGAATGTGTCCTGTCTAAGCTTCAGGCCACGGTTTTCAGATGTCCATGGATTTTAAATGCTCAGTGTCTCACAAGCAAATCTTCTGCCTTTGTTTCTTGAGAAGTGCTGAGTATCCTTTGACTACTGTCTGAACTCTTTGTCACAGATACCTGAGTTACCTGTGCTTTTCCAGTGCTAGTCCAAGAATACTGATATTTATTTCTCGATTTTTTATGGAACAAGAAATGTCTCTTGGGTAAAATAAACAGAATATTAAAAGGATCTCAAATGGAGGAATACTTTTCTGATTCAGTCCTGAAAGTGTATCACTGGCTTGGTGTACAAACCCAGACTTCTGCCCCTCTCTTTTTCTCTAGGCTGTCAGCGCTCCATAGGTTTATCCAATGGGAAAGCCAAGGTGTGCAGCTACAGTGGATGGTATTACTGCAGCACCTGCCATGTGGATGACAACTTCCTTATCCCTGCACGGCTGGTTCATAACTGGGACACTTCCAAATACAAGGTAATCTCCCTGCAGGTTGGAGTGAACTGAATTGCTGGTAGAAACACAACAGTCCAAAGGTTGTAGGCATTGACTGCTAATACAGTCTTCTTTGTCCTTCTTGACAAAATGAGCCATGCTCTCTCAACAAGACAGGTTTTCATCACAGTTTCCTTGGCCAGACCTAAGGCGTTCCTCCATAGGAGCAGCTGTGCTCCTCCTCCTTGGTGGCATCTTTTTCAGCATTGCTTATCTGGCTGTTCAAGGGACAGGGAGAGGTAGCACACAACAAACTCCCTTTTAGCTCTCATCCTTGCAGTTATTGGGCCCTTGAGGAGTACCTATTTCACCAGGGTCTAAGGATTGGCACTGCTTAGTGATGGATGCTAAATTGTGGAAATGCCTGTAGGAAACTGGCTTACCAAATGCAATGTTTGTGAGGCCCAGTACATCTTGGCATGAGCATTTTGAAGACACTAGAAGGACATTGCTGTAGCACTTGATTGAACCAGACAGATGAAAGTAACATAACAAGAAAATTCTATAGTGGCTCACTTGCCACACAAGAGTTTTTCTAAAACTTTTGTAATCTGCTATTTGCTGCTGCCTCAGTGGCTGGTTGCTAGATAGGGGTTCTGATTACATGCCTCAAAGCATTATACCAGCAAACACAGTGGCAGTGTTGTTTTGCCATCTGAGGCAGTATATGCTGAAAGAATAACAAACTCATAAGGAATCCACACCATACTAGAGCTTTAGACCTAGCAGCCACTGTCAGGAGAGGCTGTTTGATGTTTTGTGTCTGCGGATATTATTATTATGTGCTATTTGAAAAGGAAAAAAAATAACCAGTAAATGCCCTATTAGAGGAAAAGCAGGTCTCTTGAAGAAAATTTGTCAGATGGGGAGATTATTAAGAGGTAGCCAGAGCCTGCCATCAGGAAAATTATAGTCTTGCTCTGTGAAATGCAAGATTCTTCAAAGTTGCAAAGCTCTAAGACATGGAGACAAAAAGCCCTTCCATGCCTAGAAGTTAGGAATATTTAAAAGTTCTTTTTTTTTGGATGCTTTTACCAAGGACTAAACTCACTAGCACATTGTAGTATGAGTAGACCTGATATGGGTCTAGTGGATGGTAAGGCAAAGACCTTGTATCAAGCTGTCAGTAATACTGCCAAGAAAATTAACTGGTTGTTTTCTAAATCTGCAGTGTAAAAACTGTGCTCTAGTCTGATTCCTGTGGTATGGGCAGCTGAGGCAGAAAAAGAAACAGGACTTTAAGGCTTAAGCATTAATTGAAAACTTAATCTATTGTCATCTCACTGTAATAGTGAGAAATTTCGTTTTGCACTTTTTGTAGACAGAACAGGTATGAGGTGCCTTGGAAACACAAGCAAATTCTGTGCAGCTGCTTTGCCTGTCTTTGTGTGAAAGTGCTCAGAGTAGTGAGTTTAAGAAAGGAACACAACCCTTCAGGTAGGAGAAAACAACATCATCCTGAACTATTAGAGCAGGAACTATGAAGGGGAGGGAAGGTGAAGATAAGCACACTGCTCTGCCTCTTGGAGGTAGCACAGCACAGCCTGAAAGTGGAGCTTCTGCAGAGGGACTCATGCTTCTGGCTGCACACCCCAAAGAGGTCCTGCAGGAAACAGGCACATACTGCATTTGATGGTCAGGACTGAAAGAGGGCTCCAGGATTCAAAAGCTCGTTTGTTTTACACAGTCTGAAATGTGTCTATCAGTCCACCAAATTGGAAACAAAATTGAATGAAAAGTTTGCACTCCTTTCCACGGCCACCTATTCTCCACCTCCTCAGGGGTTTCTGGGGTCTGTCCTATTTCTGGTAAAGCAAGCACCAAAAGGTACTGTAGAACATGAGCTTTTACAGTGTAATTGGGCATGTTTCTCTTTTTGTTTCATGAGATCAACGTCTGAGCAGCAGCTGTAAAATAAGCTGTGGCATCAATTAAGTTTGGAAATTGAGAGGTTCTTGTCTGCTTTTGGCAAGACAGGTCATGAAAATCAGAAAAAAGAAACCTCTCTAGAGCTGTCTCTTCTCATACCCAGAATCCTGAAAAACAACTATGCACTTAACATCTGGTAGCACATGGGTAGGAAAAGAGAAATTCTCTTGGCTGCAGTAGAAGCCCTTTGAAAGGGCTTGGCATTTAGACATGTTTCTTCTGTCAGAACCAAAGCTGCAGCTCATTCCCCAGGTTTGCTTTTTTCCCCCATGTTTCCTACTGTTTTCATATTTGTGTTTTTCATGTGTTTGTGTGAAGGCAAAAGAAAAGAGGCAGTTTAATGAACACTCTTTCTTCCTTTTGCTTAGGCCAAGTGTTTTCCCTGTTTGCATGCAAAGCCCACTAAATATTGAAGTTTGTTTCAGGTGGCTTTCAGCCTGCACATAATGCCAGACAGTCACAGTAGGAAATGAACTCCCACTGCCAGAAGGTTTCAAGAGAAGCTGACTTATGGTAAATTGAATTTTGAACTGTAAGTTTGCAGGCACTAGAAAGGAAAGGTTTGGAAATCTTAGAATCCATCCTTGTATGACGTCTAAAGCTGAAACCTTGTTGCATTTCACATCTTCTCACTCCTTCTGGCTGATTTAATAGGATTGTTTTACTGCCCAGTGAAGCTGGAGGTCTGTGAGTGTGCTAGGATGCCTACTAAAATATTGAATTACTGTGACTGCCCCACCCTTCCCATTTTAGGACCGTTTCAGCCTCTTGTAACATTGCTGTGTTTGGCAGGGTGAGTTAATGTTTTACCAGATGTGTGTGCCCGTGTCAGTCATGCAGAGTGGACTGACACCGATCTGGGCAAAGCTACTTTTCCTGCAAACAGCACTCCATGGGTGCCTTGTAGTGGCAAGGAGAGGGAAAGGTTTGTTTTGCTTCTCTCTCCTCAAAGGCTGCATTCAGACCATGCAGCACCAGTGCTGCACAGTAATACTTGGTCACCATAGTGCATGGATATGGCAGAGTCACTCAGGGGACCTCAGCTGTGGCATCTCTTTGTTTCTATGCTCTTAATGCCCCAGGGGAGATGCCCAACACAGGGTCCAGATGTGCACAGATGTGAGTGTAGTATTCAGGCAGGAACCACTCTCCAGTTCCCAAGACAGCAGGGCAGGTGGATGAGGAGCCCATCACTTCAACAGAGGCTTAAAGCAAGGAGCTAGACAAAGACAGCACTGAGCACCTGGTCCTGCTGGTGGGGGGAGCTGGTCACTGTGCCAATCATTCACACACCTCCTAGGGAATCATAGAATATGTGCTTTAATTTGCTAATTGGTGGAAGAGGACTAATAATTACTATAGATACTGAAGTTGACAGGGGATTGCTGAGATGTCGTGGTCAGATGGTTAATGATTGTAAAAGCAGGTTGTTTAACTGCAGGTTTTTAATGCACTGCGATAAATATAATAAAATATCACCATTGCTAGTGTTAAAATACTTGATACATTTGAAGTTTATAGAATTTTGTTCTACAAAATCTAAGGTGCTTGTTTGCCACGTTAGCTCTGATTCCACTCAGATGACACAGTTCCTTGTACATGCAGGATATTTAAAAAAGAAAAATTAAATTAGTGGGGTGTTTAATGTAAATAGGTGGAATATTCACTACAGCTTCAGGGCCTGGGAAACCTGGGGAGCTGTATTTAAAATTGCACATCTTGTTATCTGTGTAATTATTGGTGGGAAGGCTGGCCTTGACATATTTCTTAGATTTCTATTCAATGTTGTGAAGAGGTTACATCTGGGGCTAGCTTCCCCTGTCAGTAGC
Organism: Muscicapa striata striata; assembly: GCA_030060385.1. Classification (NCBI taxonomy): domain Eukaryota; kingdom Metazoa; phylum Chordata; class Aves; order Passeriformes; family Muscicapidae; genus Muscicapa; species Muscicapa striata. The sequence continues at coordinate 4,767,021 of JAREIS010000056.1, read as the reverse complement.
TAGTTACTCGTACTGGTTTTGGAAGTGGTGCTATTTATAAGGATGTGTGTTGTTCTTACCTACAGCACCAGAAGGGAAATAACTTCCTAAATCTCAAGAGGCTGTGGCATGTGTTCCCTTTCTACTTTTGTTAGCCTAATTCATCCCTCCCTTGTCTCAGTGTAAACATTGACTATGGGGCCCAGGAGGACTAATTGAATCGTGGAACCAGTAACATTTCTGTAGCAGAGTTTCAGGTGATTTGCAGCTCATTTCATGTAATCCCATCTTCTCTTTTCCATCTGTGATAAAATGCAGAAATCAGGAATGAGAGAGAATTTGACCTTTTCACTTAAGGAACAGAGAGTATTTTCTAATCGAACAAGAGTCCTATTCATTTATCGAGATTACAGTAGCTTTTTGCAGGTGGAGATAGGGCACTATCATGAAAAATGCATGAAAAACTTCTTGCAGATTGAACTTTGGGAGTACTACCAATAAGATTCAATTTTATTTATCTGTATTTTAAGAAGCACAACTTGCTTTTAGCCAAAAGGAAAGCAGCGAACAAACAGAAAAATATTAACAGGGAATAAACTTTTTGGGTAAAAGTAGCTATCTCATACATTCAGTTTTGAAGGGCTTGATGAAGTTTGACTTGGCTGTAAGCAGAGAGTCCAACTGTCTCCATTTCTAATTGGTAACAGAGTAAGTTTTCACATGCATAGAATAGCTGACAGATCATAGAGGGTGAGATCTGCTTAAAAAAAAGTTGGGAGAAAAGCCTAACTAAACTGCTTTATTTTTAGGTATCAAAGCAAGCCAAAGAGTTCCTGGAGTATGTTTATGAGGAGCCATTAATTGATATCCAGCAGGAAAATCCCTTGTTATACAGTCATGTTGAACCTCTGGCAACTGTTGTCCGCCTGAGACAGCAGCTAAAATCTCTGCGAGCCTACTTGTTCAGCTGCAGGGCAGCAGTGGCTGAAGATCTGCGGAGAAGGTAAGAGCCACAGCCAACCTACAGCACAAGGGTGGAGCTTCCTTGGCATGTTACCTCTCCTGCTGCCTGTTTTGTTTTGTCTCACACTCTGGTTCTGAAGGCATTACCCATTTAGAAAGATGCTGTGTGTGTATCTGACTTCTCTGGGAAGCTGGGTTATCCTCTGCCGAAGAAAATGGTTTTATAGGGTCTGAATATTTGAAGTTGTTGACAGCTATTAGCCCCGGGGCATCACACATTGTGGTGAGCATCTTTTACTCTTCCTCAGGCTTTCTGGCTGTGTATGAGTATTTTCATGTTGTAAGATCTGCTGCGTCATGCCCCCTGCCATGGCATCACTGCTGGGACCTTTGAAACACCTCACAGTGTGGCAAAGCATGAGGGGGGCCAGAGTCGACCACCTTTCCAGCACTTCTGCTCTCCTCTGTGGTATGACCTCAGCCAAATGCAGAGGTGTGATGTAGTTCCTGACACATGACCCAGCACATGATTTGTGCTGCTCTCTTCCTCAGTCAGTATCCATGACATGACTGCACTGAATGTTTTGTTTATTGGCAAATACCTGGTCTCAGCACAGCAAAAAGTGTTTCATATTGTTTGCTGTGAAGAAAACAGGAGTTTTATAAAAAGTGAACTTTATTTTAGGAAGTCCATTTAGCTGCTGCTGCATTTTTCTAATAAGTTAAAAATGAACAATTTTCTTAAAACTATCAAGCCACAGTTGTGATCTTAAAAAGGTCAAGTAGTTTTTGGTTGGATCTCCAAAAGAGGTGGGGAGATGTCTCTGTCCATGCCATCCTGTGAGGTGAATGACTCTGGGCACATGCAGCTGACCTGATGCATCTGTAAGCATTTGTATACCCCAGTTTTTAAGACAAGACTGTAAGTGGGAAAGCCATTGCTTTGAAATTGTGAGCTGGCAAAGGGCAAGGAAGCAGTTGACATCAGTGACTCTATTTTGTACACGGTGTTCTAGGGACCTGAATTCTTTGGAAGAGAGAGGAGGCTGCACCAGTGTCTTTATCCCAGGTGAGGAGAGCTGGTCTGCTGTTTGGTACATAACCTATGCCATTGCTTTGATGAGCTACCTAGACAAGTAGGAGAAGGGCAGCAACAGGTTTGTGGGAGAGCATTGCTGAGTTCTTGTGTCAGATGCACTGTGGGTTATTCCAGATGATGGTATTTTCTTGCAGAACTGGTTTTTTATGCCACCCTCTTCAATAAAACTGAAAGGAAAATAAGATTTTTTTGAAGGTTGTTCAGAAAAAGCAAATTATGCTTTCTGATTAGTATTGAGAAAAGTAATTCTCTTATTAAAATAGACTGCAGGAGGCAAAGAACTCAATGGATTTTGGTAAGACAGTAATAGAAGAGAGTTCAGAGGAGGCCTGGGATAGCAATCAATTGACTAGAGGTTAAAAAAGGGATGAAGGAAAGCCAGAGAAGGAGTTTCAAATACGGAAGAAATCTCAGGAAATTGAGTTAATGAAGAAATCAGGACAAAAGAGGAACTACCCAAAATCTGCCTCCAAAACGGAGAGATGACAATTGCTAAGGAAACAGAAGAGAGAATGGGCAAAATTTAGCACAGAAATGTGAACATGCTCTTTTCTTGGAGCAGAGAGGAGAAAGAAAACTTCCCTGTGTCAAAATGAAACAGTAGGGTAGAAGGAGAAACTGGGAAACAATGCTCTTAATGCTCCTTTTGGTTATCTAAGAGTTTTTTCACACCATCTGCAATTGAAGCTGTGTGGTGGAGAGAAGGACCCCAGCCTAAGAAGGTTTGGTTTTGTACTGAGGAAGCATTTCCAGTTCAATAGGACTTGCTACAAGTGTATAAGCCACTGAAGGAATGTACAATACACACCTTAGAGTCCAGCTCCTTCTTGGTTTTTGAAGTCTCTGTTGAGGTGACTTTGGTGCTTATTTGTTTCCTCAGATGTCCCCTAAGAGGTTTGCAGAGATGAGAAGAAGGAGGTTCTTTTCCCATAAGGATTTATTCTTCACTCAGAGTGCTCCCAGTGGCTTTGCTGCCTTCATCTAGTACCCCAGTGTGCAGATGTTCGCTACCAACGGGATGACTTTATAGAGCACAGCTGAAAAGTAAACAAAGAGAATATATGATCTGAATTTTTCTTTGGCTCATCACAGGGGCAAGTTGCAAGAAAAGGAGGAGTTTAAACAATATGGTGAGACAGCATTCCTAAATTTAGTACTGTTTCCTAATTAAAAGTGAAAGATGGAGAGAGAGAATCCAGTTATCTGTCCTGCTCTAAAAACATTCTTTTTCTGCTTGATCTTCACCTTAGTATGTGAATAACTATTAATCACAGGAGAGTGAACACAGCATCTTGAAGACCTGTCAGACCCATATAAACAGACTGAAACAAACTGTTAATATTGCTGTCTACAGAGAACTAAAAACAGACTGATTAATTGTATTGGCACCTTGCTGCCTCTGGGACACTGATAGAGCCTGCCTTATTAGGGAAAAGCAGATCACTCTGAGGTTTCTTTTATTAATACTATTTGCATTATCATCTACTTTAAATCTATACCTTGCTCTTCAACCCAGATCACAAAATGAAGATGGCAGTGAAGTTGGAAACTCTTGGTGTCCTCTGTGAAGACAAAACTGTTTACAATGCTTACAGTCACTTTCTCTGAAGAATTCCAGATGGCTATAAACCAGGTTAGCTCAGGATCCAGTTAGCTTAAATGTGGAAATGTTATTTATAATGTTTAGTGTGCCTAGATAGGTACTTTGGGGTTTTTGAAACTTGGCAGGCATCTAGCAGGGAACTCAGGACTGAAACCACATTGTGAACCTTGAAGATGCAAATGACAAAGTAGAAAGAAAGGAAGAAAAAAAGGAAGGAAAAGACAGAAGAAATCCTTAAAGTAGTTAGAAGGCTGAGAGTAAAAATGGTCTTTGTCAGTTACAGTGATTTATTCTCACCTATTGCTCCAGTGGATTCTACTCTTTTATATTTGCAGGGGGGAAAAATAAGGAGCATGGACTTGGCTGGGAGGTGAAATAAGGCCCTCCACGAGCACATATCAGCAGTGTTCCTCTGATACTAGCCAGATGAGATTCCCAGCCTGTTTCTGAGCTCCCTGTTTTACAAGGGATGTCGTTATGCCTAGTTAGCTGTAACTGTCACCTCAGTATTGCAACACATCATTGGCCACAAATGTCTTTACTGAACAAGTTGTCGCTTGTTTTGTTGCCTCGCTCGTGTGGATGCTGTCCAGGCAGAGGCATACAGGACTGAAACCTAGTGCCAACACAGAATTACTGCAAGCATAGCTGTACAGATCCCACCACCACCTGCAGATGGTGAATGAATGGCCCAGATAAACCAAGATGGAGTCAATAAAATTGATGTCTGGGAAGGAAACAGAATCTCTGAGTCCATTAAATAATGAGGGTATTCTATGAAACTGTGCTGAATGATGCAAATTCTGTTCTGGGTTTGCTTTGTTCTTGTCATGATTGAAGATTCTTCAGGTCAAGGATCTGTCAATGATTTTTGGGGTAGTGTTCAGATGCCTGCCTACCTACTGTAGAGTAGGGTAACCTAGGCCAACCTTGGAGCTCCATCTCGGGAGCCCTCTTGGCTCTCTGCTCTCTCAGCTGCACATCTAAACTTGCAGCTCAGGTGCTGCTAGCACAGATACTTTAGACAGATGGCATTTACACAAGGTAAATGTTTTGCAGCACATTCCCCTATGCATTAGTGCTTCTTGTAGTGTTCTTGTTCTGTAAGTAAATCTGAATGGTGGTGAAAAACTGTATGGAAAAACTTCCCTCTTGTTACTCATCCCTCTCTGATACCATTTGTCTGTCAGCTCCAGGACAGCAATACATCAGTTTTACCCCAGCAAAACGCCAGTGCTAGGTACATGACTTAGCAGACTCTAGTTTGGTCTCCCTTTGTAGCAGCTGGAGGTTAAAGGTACACCTCCAGTGCTGCAGACTGTAGTCCTGGCTGAGCCTGCTGGTCTGTCAGCATGAGGTGAAACAAGCCCACATTCAGTTATGCTGAACAATAGAGTCTGTCACTTCCTACAGTGAGGCCTCAGACATATCACTTCTGACACAGGAGTAGATTACTTTCAAAATATTTGTGTGACAATTGGGGAACCTGTCTAAACATATCCTAGGAATCCTGATTGATCTTATGCAATCACTATACCTCCAAATACCTCATGTATGTGAAGCTGGGGCTATGTCATCTTTCAGACCAAGGACAACAGAAGGTCATTAAGTCATCTCCAGACTGTCAAAGGAGACTCTCCGTTTTATTTGCAATGTTTAGGCCATTTGGGAGTGGAAAATTCCAAAGCAGGAGAGCAAAGATACGGATACTGAAAGCAGTAAACTGCAAAAAGAAAGTTTGAGCAGGGAAGAAACAGAAGGATGTGATTTTGGGGCTCTGAGATAATGGCAAGACCAACAGAAGAAGAAAATTTGTTGCATGGGTGGTTGGAAAGAGAGTGAGAGAGAAACTCTTTCAAAGGGGATATCTACATGTCCTGAGAGGAACCAGTACTAAGATCAAACAACAACTCAAAGTGAGGAAAGGTGAGAAAATAAATGCAGAGAAGTATGTACAAGCCATTTGTTGTTTTATTTAGATCCTGCAAGCCTGTAGTCATTGCAGTAGCTGAAATAAAGTTGTCTGTTGGTGGAGCTCATACAAACAGACTACCGTCACCTCTTCAGTTCAACTCCTCTCTCTTTTGGAAAAAAGTAACCATGTGTGCAGGATCTTTGCAAATTAGCATCTTAAAAAGTGTTTGGCTAAAATGGAGGGGATGATATTAAGGTGGAATTTGAGCTTTCATTTCAGCTAGAGGTAAGAAACAGCTGAAGCATTGAGATGTGTGCCAGAGCAGCCAGAGTGGAGGCAGTGCTGCTGCCTGTTCATGTCAAGGGAAGGTCAGAAGCATAAGCTAGTGCTCTACCGTGGTAAGCATCCAGCTGAGGAACCTGCCAGAGCTTTCCATGGTAAAGTCCTCTAGAAGACAGGTGGGTCTTTCAGTTCACATTAGCATTTTATGGTCTAAGGGGTACACCTGTAACTCCTGGTCAAAGTGATGAGTAATATTACATCTCTTTCACAATGGTAATTTCCATTCACCTTTTGAGACCAGGTTGCTTTCAAAAAAACAATAATTTAAAAATAAGGTCCTGTTAAATGTGGACACCATGTTAAATATGACTTGTGCCATTTTTATTCCTCTATTTTTATATCAGAACCTCCAGCAGCAAGGTGTGAAGGTTCAAGAGTGCCTAACAAAAGCAAAGACTGTTTTCTTATTCTTAATTTCAAGTTAACTGGGGGATCTAAACTATTTTGATTTCAAAATGAAGCTGTCTCTAATTCTCTGTTCTGCTTTTAGTAACAGTGGTACTTGATTCATGAGTTGGAGCTGTAGTAATTCTTGTCTTTCACAATGTTACCGTAGCCTTGCTCAAGGAACCACAAAGGAGAGTGAGTTGGTGTACTGCATTTTAGTAGGAAGTTTATAAACTGGTTCAGGATTGCTGATGGATGATAAGAGTAACTGTTTTAAAACACAGGAGTGCTTAAGGGGAATTTCACAATAACATGAAATAATACCTTACCAGGACAGGCTTGCTAATAAATCTAGCACTTAGTGTGGGCTGAAGATATGTGGGAGTGACTGTTCCCAGAACATGACCAGAAGTGTTCATACCTCATTAATGTGAAATGATTCACAAACACTTTTTTGCATAAATTTGTATAATTAGGGAATTAAAAAAAAAAAAAATAAAGAATCTGGTATAATGCCACAAGAACTAAATGAATAAGTAGTGGTTTGGTTTGGTTTAAATTATTTCGTTTATTTTTACCTTTTGATTTTAAAATCACTGTTTCCCAAAGCCTTACTTTTCTGAGTACTTTTGTTGGCTAGAAAGTTTGGGTTATTCTGTCCCAGCAAACTTTCAGGAGCTAGGATTTCCAAGGAAATACAAAATCAAAAGCCTGAAGAAAACTAAAAGAATTAGCAACACTGGAAAAAATCCTACCTTTTCCCCTCACCTCTGATGCTGTTCTCTACCTTAAATTGACAGTGTCCATATCAAATGAATTGCAAGAGAAGAGAAAATGTAGCAAGAAATGTTATTTACCTTGCCAGGTATATTTGGGATAACTAGCAATTCACTGATACTCCTCTGTAGTTTTAGAACCAAACAGTAACTCTGAAAAATTGGAGCTGCTCTCAGTGAGATCAGGGTGCTCACACATCCTGCCCATGCAGCTGCAGGGACAGGACCAGAGAAGGCGCTTGCCCCTTATTCAGGGCCAAAAAACCGCAGGAGCAGTGATAATCAGCACGTGCTGGCCTTCAGCTGCTGTAATTTGCAGTGTGGTGCCATAGCTCCAAAGGTGTGAGTTGCAGTGCCAGGGTATGAAGTGTGCTGATGAGGAAGTGGACTTGGTACCCTGGTGCTGTGCCAGCTGTGGGTGTAGCAGCTTCCTGCAGAGGGGTGGGGAGGAGGCTGAATGCAGCGCTGTGCTGGACCGGGTCACCTGCGTCCCCTGTGAGTCACAGCTCAGTCATTCACTTCTCCACCCCGTCAAATGAGACACTCCTGGCTGGCACATGAAACCCTGGTGCCAGCTTCCCCTCCCTTCCCCCCTCACATCCTAGGTTTTAAGAGCCTTTTTGGTATAAAGGAGACTTGGTTGTGCCCACCTGCCAGCTAACTTGATTTCTTTTGATTGCACTGTAAAAAGAAGAGTTCCCCCTGCTTATCACGTTTGTACTTTGGTTATAGTGTCAGGCATAGGCAGATTAATTGGTTGTAGCTTTAGCAGAGCTGTCAGGGTATTTAACCCATTGAAGAAAAATTACCTATGCTGGTGATAAACAGGCTTTAAATGCCGAGCAATTACTTAGTGCTAACAAAGCACCATGACTACACACTTTATCCAAATGCAAAAAGCAAACTCTTATCAGTGGTTCTGTTTGCAGGAGGACACTAAAAGATAACCTTTGTTTGTGCAAATACTTACCTGATAAGATCATCTGAGAAGGAACAGATGAAATTTCTGTCTTGCCTGAAGGTTATACTTCAGATTACATAGTATCAAGCAAAAGAAGAAGAATAATCAGAAACTGAGAATGCTCACTTCTTTCTTTTAGTTGGATCAAAAGTCTTGGATGGTGTGTTTCTGCTTGCATTGATTGTGTTTATATCTAGGGCATAACAATAAAGCAATTTAGAGACCTTTAACCAATAGGACTTTGGATTTCATTGTTTGCAATAACTGGCAAAGCTAGAGGCTGGTTAGCATTGAGCTTGGTTTGTTCATTGCAGGCTAAGCCCTGCCTGGTAGCCAGCGTTTACAGCACAGCAGTCCTGTGACTCATCAATGGTGAAACTGGTCCGGGAGTTTCCAAACTCTGAAAGCTTAGGAGGTGCTTTTAGTGGGACGTGCACTTGATACCATTTGCCTCTCAAGGGTCACAGGTCACATTGTGAAGCTGCAGAGGTTTGAGTTTTTATTGTGATGAGTCTTAACATCTTGCGTTTGACCTCTGTCTAGTTCACTCCAGTTTCTTTTCTGTGTTACGACTTGACTGAAAGGCCACTGTTTATTGAGTGCTTTTAATTGACCAACTTAAAAAAAAACCTAATTAGTTGTAGCACATCAATCAAAAGATTCACAAAACTGACATCTTTTATTTTGCTTACAAATGACTAATCAGAGATTTCCCATTTGGTGTTTATAAAGAACCTTTATATTAAGGGAAAAATAAAATTCAAGCACGTTTTGGTGTTTTTGTATCAAGGCCTTGTATTAATCCAAGTATGCTCAAAGCTCCTGATGCAACGTCGTGCAGAAACTAAACTACATATTTTCTGGTGAAGTGTTCCTAAATGTCATTATATTAGCCTGCTCTGGGTCTCTGTGAGATTTTTGGGCATGAATGTGATTATAGATGGATCTGGATGCCTTGTAGTACTTTGTCTGGATGGTAATGCTATGGCGTGGTATTTGTGTGAGCCCCATCTTGCCTGCTTCTTCTCTACTGACTTTGGTTTCCTTTGAACAATTTCAGTTTTAGATGACAGAGATAGCATAGACACTACTGTCCTACTAGTTACATGAGAAGGAAGCAAGAGGCTCTGAATTAGTCCTGTGTGCCTTCTACTGAAAATGACTTTATATAAGCCATGACCTCATTAGGCTCAGAGAACCTGTGCAGGCAAACAAGCTGTTGGAAACTGGCCATCAGTCATTTTCTTACTCACTGGAGTACTTGGTCTGTATGGATTTTCTGCCCCAACTGATTTGCTTGCATTTTATGATGAGTTTTTTTGAAAAGGCATTTGGGTTTGGTATTTTGGGGCCTGTTATACTCTTGTTCCCCACCCACTAGAGGCTGATAAAAACTGGCAGTGAACAGATGCATTTTTGGGAGGTGGTTTCACCAGTTACGCTCAGGTAGTTGTTGAGCTTTGGGTTTTTCATTCCAAATGGGACTAATAGAAACTCTCTGGAAGAGAATTTAATTGCAGATCTGCAGCACAGCAGGACCTGTTTTTGAAGCAGTTGCTCAGCTCGCCACAGGTGTGGTGAAAGCACTCCATTTATATGAGTGGGGGCTGAGCTGCCTCCTTTGGGGCAATTTCAGGGTTTCATAGCCATGAGGCTGTATGGTTTCCACCTTTGTGGTATGAGCAAATGTTGAAGGAGTGTTTTGCACCTCTGCATTTATTGGGAATCATGCAGGGACTGGCCTGGTTGCTTCATGACCTCTATAAATGCCGTTGCATTTGTGGGCTTTGGGTGCCTGGCTGTTTCTCTGTGACCTACCACACAGAACCAGTTTTAATTTTTCAGGTCAGTAGAAGGACTGCAAATCTGAAGCTGGACCAGCCTTACTTACTGAGGGGTTTTTTGATGCCTCAGTTTCTGTAGCAATTGAAATAATCATTCCCCTCATTTAAGTACTGAGAATATATATAGATATAGATATATATACATGTGTTTTGCATAAAACTGGGAGGGCAGTGCCTAGTTTTTTTTTCCTTGAAATAGATTTGGAGGGGAGGTGCGTTTGGATACCAGCTCTGCAGAGCTATTGCTGCAAATCAGCATGTTTTAGAGAAGGGGACAGGTACAGGGATGAGATTTGTCACCAGGGCCTGTGCTGGCTGAGACTTGCCTGACAGAGGAATTCAGTTGATCATAAGTTTACTTTTCACCTGCACATTTTTTACTAGGAGTTAGAACTTGCAGGAAATAAGGAAATAAAATGCCATCCTTGAAGGCAGGGGAATGTGATGTTAGTCATGAATACTAGTCACTTACAGTTTTTGTAACTATTCAGACTATTTCCTGAAAAAGGGAATATTTCATTCGCTAATTGTTTTCCTTAGCAGTGCTGTAAGGGCATCAGCAAATAATACAATTTCTGGCAAAGCTGTTTAGTGCCTGCTTGTGTGATCAGGGGAGAATGATGGGTGAATTTTAATGAAAGAAATTCTATCTGAGCTGAAAAAATACTAATGCTACAAGATGCTGTTCAGAGTTGACTTCTTATCTTTTAATAAGTCTGCTATGTGCAAATGAGAAATTCCAGTGTCGTATGTTGTCTGATGCCTGGATTTTGACTATGCCAAATGTATTATGAAGGTGTGATGCAGCAGTGCCACTGCACAGTCTCCTGAAAAAGAAGCAATAGTATAGCCTGGCAATGCCCTAGTGAGATTACAGCTGAGAATTGGGTGGGTAGAGTGGATATGCTTGGTGAGTGAGAAGGAGCAATGGCACAGTCTAGTTCCAGAAGAGTGCCATAAGTGGTGTGCACTTGTCAGTGCTTTGCTTGCAAAACACTTCTCTTCCTACCCCAATAATTTTTTTTTTTCAAAAGTACAAAAGTAATTATGAGTTATTTGTACTGTCCACCTTAGCAGCAGAGAAGTCCTAGTCCCTTCAGTACATACAGCTTTGAAAATTACCAGTATAAGGCTGTTGTTTAAGACAACTAATGGAATACCAGAAACAGGGTATTTTCATTATTTCTTAGAATATATGTTCTGTGGAAAGATTGCATTTGGTAGTCTTGTTCTCTTGAACTGTAGTTTAGCTAGTTATGTTGTTGCAGTTTCTAAAATCTCTTCATTGAGCTACTATGTGCTTTCTCCATTATCTCATATCAAGATATCATCTAAGTTCATATTGGCCTTTCACTATCTTTGGGGTGTTTTTGAACATGTGCAGAGGTCTCTCTGCCATTCAGCTCTGCCATTACAAACCTGTCTTTGCCAGAGCTTTGTTAATGCATTTAATAATAAAAGAGTTTTGTTTCTGTATTGCCTTAAAAAAATATGATTGAGATTTAGGAACCGGATTTACAATTTCCGCTCTGAAAGAGAAGGTATAGTGGGAAATAGTTTCACTTATTTAAGATACTTGGTTGCTTTTTTTGCAGAGCTGATGTGCAGGAGTAATCTCCCCTCATCAGGGGACCCAAGAGTGGTGGTGTATTTGTTCCGTGTGGATGGAAGTAGAGCTGGTCAGATTGTTGTTTCTCTGTGCATGCACACAAAGATAGATGTACTTTTTCGGTTCTTGACATCTTTGTAGCAGATACATAGGTTTTCATAAACTTTTTTTGTTAGTATCCACTTAACATTCCAATGTCCTTTTTTTTTTTTACCTCTGTGATGTTATATTAACCCAGTTTTTCATTTTGCTGCCAATCAGTCCAATTAGGGCATCTCTTCTCTGTTCAGTTTCCTGTAATTTAGCTTTACTTATCAGGTCTGTCAGTACATAAGCAATGGTCTTGCCTGAAACCTTGGCTTATGTAAGGTAAATACTGCTTTCTTAAGTAAGTAATTATAGAGTCTATACCAATACATATATTTCTGTATGGAAAGGGGAATTTATATCAGTCAGTTTTATGTTGGAAGAACAGTATCTGCATGGCCTTTTCCCAATATAGTTATTTCAGTTACAAAACCATAAATCACATCCGAAACTAAGTGTTACAGCTTTGTAGCAGACCAGGAATCTTGTCTCAGACCATAAGAAATACTTCTAATGTGTAGTTGGTGTTACTTGTTTTTATTGCTGCATTAATTGTTTAAAGAAACATCATCTGTGGGCAGAAAGAGTATTGAGTGGCTGTTAATGTCTCAATATATGACCTGACAATTAGAGAATGACACTGGCCCAGAAATTATTTTTGTTGTGGAACTGTTGTGCCCTTGCAGAAGACTGCAAAAATAGCTGGTGCTTACAGGGTGATATAATTCTGGTTTCTTTCTCTCTAACATCACTGTCCTGCTGTTATTTGGTGGAGAGAGGAAACTTTAGAGCTTCCCAGTCAAAAAGGTGTGACACATATCCATTTTTGTCTTTTTAGGATCTTTCCCAGAGAGTATCTTCTACAGCAAATACATCTTTATTCTCTGGCAGACCTTCAGCAGGTGAGTGTCTTGGGTTAATTCTACCTGTTACACACAGAGCCTGTTCTTGCTTTCAGAGCTAATAGTGCATTTTCCTTCTAGCTATTCATAGCAGAAATACCTGTACTTCCTAGTTATGTCTGTGGTTTGTAGTTCAGTATAAAACCGAGTTAACAGTGACATTGGTTAGGGATGAAAGCCTAGAGCATCAGTGTTCAAATAAGGATGGAAAGAGACTGTGAAAGAAAACCGTAGTCTGCAAAGAAAACTTTGCAATTTTTCATCTGCTGAATAAATTCTCATTAAAGTCTCAGCCTACAGGTGGCAAGTAGTAGTTATTTCTTTGCTTGAAAGAGTTGTTCAGGAATTTTGAAGTTTGTGAAGTCTATAGTGCATTATTTACAAAGTCTGCTGAGCATTGCCATGAGGAGGGGGTGGGGAGGCTCACAAAACTGAGCCATGCAGTGTTACCATGACAGATGTGACCATGGAAGAGGGAATATGCCAGCAGAATTTGTGTTCACATCGATATTGATTCAACAAAGCAAGAACCTTGAAGTACATTTACCTGAAGAGCAGAATTTTATTACGTAGCAGATTAAACAAGAAGAATTTGGAAAAAAAGCACTGAAAAGGGAAGATAGGGAGTCTAAGGTGAATGTGCTGCAATGCTCAGATGCACAGTGGAGGAAGCAATGAGCTGAGGTGTGCTGGCTGGCATGGGCACCTCTGTGTTCACACTAACACTGTTGCCAGTGGTGTGTAAAACAGTATTTTAAACTTCTTTCACCTATGTTTCCCTTCTCTAGTGGTGCCTTTTTTGCAGGATAAGGGTAGTATAGTCAGTTCTGGATGTTCAGTTGACACATTAAGTTGAGGTAGTTCAGATGCCCCTCACAGCTGGAGACTGCAAAACAACAGGAATCATGGGTTTTGTTGGCTGGTGAAATCACAGGGTAAGAATGATTCCATGTATAAAATAAAAAAAAACCAGTTGCCTGAGGTCTGAAACTGTTTCCACATCTTTTCAGCATGTTCTGCTATCTCATCTTTAGTAATCAAGCCATGAAAAAGCGAGCTACTTAACTCCAGAGCTGTAGTCTCCCTGGTGGGCCTGTCTATTAGCCTCCAGTGCTTTGTAAGCTGCTTAATCAGTTCCTAACATTGGTAGTAAATATTTTAGAAGCAATCAGCAGCTTATCAAGCACCCTGGGGGAGAGAAGGAGGGTAGAAGTCATAATTCATGCATTGATTTAGCACTTTCCTTTAACATACTTCTTTGTGTTTGTGTTTGCAAGACACCTTCTCTTCCCCTGAGGGCCCCAGTCCCAAACTTATCATATTTAGAGGCAGTATAATATGATTACCATTTCTGCTGCGGTGGGTTAAATTACATTTACCTTTTAATCTAGCTATATCCTTGTTGTCAGCATGGAGAGGGTTTTTCCACATTTCAGAGGCTCCAAGTTTGAAATCAGATTGCCTGGTTTTGTCGAAGTGGATCCAAAGTGGAAAAGAGAGGAGGGCCTCTCTGAGAGAATGAATCCAATGGTCAGATAAATACTAATACGCTTAGCAGCCCCTCCCTCCTGTATGCTTTGCCCCTTACTGCTGCTTTCTCCCAGTGGCTCATCATTTTCCACTGGCCTGCAGTTTGGGTAGTTTTAATCCTGAAAGTTTTTCCTCCTTTTGATTCCTCTGCTGCCTATTTCCTTGTATCCATGGACTGCTTTTGCACTGTATCCTGCTGTCATGTAGATTGCATGTGTTTGGGGAATTAACTAAAAGGTTTATTAAAGATTAATGGAAAGATAAGACATGGTGAGTGAATTAGAAAAGCAGAGTGGGGTAATCTGCAGATATAAGCAACCTTTACCCTGGTTAGTCCCAGCTCAATTCTGATTTGTTTCCTGGCCAAGTTCCCTTTAAAGATCCTAGAAAACATGGTTGTTTCCTACCAAGCAGCTGAGTTTCAAAAATGGGGCTTGAGGGTCTGTTCTTAGGTTGCAAAAAGGTTGAAATGCCTGTTTGCCAGTATATGAAGCAGTTTATAATACTATTCTAAAATAAAATCCAATATAAATATCTTTCCAAGCTTAACAGGGCCTAGATATTATGAATCTTGCAGAGTATATACTTGGGCTGTCTGATGGTCTGGGAATGGTTGTTGCTTGGATCCATTTGGATAGGGCTCTAGTGGGGAAGACTTCAGTGTGAGGTTAAAAGCAGAGTAAAAAAATTTTGAACAAAATGTCCTTAATTTTTGGAAATTTCCCAAATCCTGGTGAGGCAGTGTGTTTTTGCTAGTACTCGGGTCATTAACAAATGCTTGTAGTGCAGATGTGAGTAACCAAAGAGGCAGCAAGTGATAATCTTTATTTGTATGTGCACATAAATGCATACATGGACTGCAGAAGGTTTTTCTGCAGACCAAGGCCCCAGGGACTACATTAAAGTTTACAGGAGTCTATCTGTGGACATTCCTGTGAGGTGTATGTTCTTAGACTCCTGGTGTCATTGGAGGTGTCAGCAGAGGAGATAACTGGTTAGATGTGTTCAGATTGAGTAGGCAGGAGCACCAAGTGTGATTTAACAGGCACAACCACCACAGCTTGCCTGTTCTGCCTCATTGGCTACACTTGCTTGTCTTTGCAACCTCCTGTCATCTGCCCTGCATCACCCACAACCCTCTGCATCTCTGTTGGGCAGTTTATCCAGGGTTATTCCAATTAAAGCTTTGAAGAGGGACATCTCCACTTGTTAGGAAGCAAGTATTCACTCCTGAATTTGCTGGTTTCAGCAGACATAATACACCAGAAGAATGGATTAGTCTTACAGACCATGATGTGCTGTTATAGTCCGGGGTAGTTTCATTCTAAACCTGCTGGAGATATGAACTCTGTTCTCTGCTGACATTACTGATGGACACAGCAGTACCTTTGTACAGGTAGAGTTCATGCAGCAGGAGTTAAAAACTATTGATTCAGATTTTACAGATGTGATTATGGGGCTGCTTTTATTGAAACTGACAGTTTTTACACTGTTAAATGTTGGTTTGGACCAAAGTTGACTCAAGACAAGAGTTTTGTATTTCTCATGAAAAGTAATTCTTGCTGCTTACACTACATAGCATATTAATGGGAGCTTTTGAAGTAAAAGACTAGAAGGGGGGCTATTGTGGTGATTTCCAAATTCAGACTGTTCATCCATAGAGAGTTAACTAATGTCTTGCCTGTTTTTTGTGTTAAATAGCAAGATACAAAGTGTACAAAGATTATTGCAATCATGCACAGGAAGTTCCACCTGACATGAGGAAGAACTTCACTGTGCAGTGACCATGCATGAGAACCAGTTGCCCAAAGGTTGTAGAGTTTTCCATCTCTGGAGATATTCAAGAACTGCCTGGACACAGTTCTGTGCCACATGCTCTGGGATAACCCTGCTTGAGCAGGAAGGTTGGGCCAGATGACCCTCTATGGGCCCTTATAGCCTTACCCATTCTGTGATTCTGTGATGGTCTTTACTGTAGAAACTTTCTTAATCATGGCAATTATTTCATCTTGGCTATACCAACTGTGAAAGATACAGTAAAATAAAAAGGATCCACGTAAGGGCAAAAATTACTGGATGTCAGGGGTGGAAATTGTGAGCAAGATTGGAAATTTAAAAAGATGATAATTTGAAGGCTTGTTTATACAGGAACACTCAGGGAAAAATACTGAAGTGACAAAATATGGGAATTTAGAAAGATGAGTTGAATTACTTTGAATCACTGTGTAAATACTGTTATTCAAAATATAAATGGCTTTCATTTGGTTTATCTCTGTTTACTTTGGAAGCAAGGTGACATAAATGGTATTAAGGCCATTTTATTTCTGAATGTGTATGTCCATACAGGGATTTAATGTAGTATAATTTATCCATTTTAACATTGCAGATAAACTAATCTGTTGAAATTTAGTTAAAACATTATTGACTTCAAATCAACTTTCCTGACTACCTGTAGATGAACCTACAAATAATGTGAAGAGCGATGCAGAGAAAGGATGAACAGGAGAGCCCTGTTCTCACAATAATATGACACAGATCATACAGTGAGTATGAGGGACACATAAAAATCCTTAATGGAAATGCTTCTTTGCAGAACACAGTAAGTATGAGTAGTTTAATGCCACAATAGTGTCACTGAGGCCAGGAATGTATCATCTTTGAGAGGATTAAGTATCCATAATGAGAATATCCACAGTTACAGTACATAAAATAAAGGGATTATAAGATTTCAGACTAGACATACTATACTGAAGGGATTAGGAAGATGTCTCCCCTACTGACAGACAGATCAATGATTTCATCTTCCTCTGACGTTTGTGACACTGATTACATACAGCACTGATTACAGCTCCTGGGAGCATTTTCTGGCTTGCTGGACTGTTGGTCTCACAGAAGCATTCCTCACTAGGAAATCTTAAATGTTTTGGTCAGGCTTTTCTGCATAAGGCTCACTAACAAAAGTGTGGGGAATGAAAATGAACTTCAGTGAAACAAAAGTGCTACCTACTTTGAGCCTAATATATTGTTAGATTAGGATTAAAAAGTCTAGAAGAGCAAAGAAATCATTAGGCCTCCTTTGCTCCTTCAGGCTTTTAACTCATCCTGTACTTTCCTTGCACCTCCTAGACAGGAGTGAAGGAGATCAGAGATGCTCTTTCTACTATTTTTATGTATGCAAAGCTTTAAGTTGATTTAGACAAGTTGTTTCATCAGTCCCAACAATAGCAAAGAATGCAAGATGTCTACTTCTTTTGCCTTTTACTTGCTGTTTTTTTCAGAAGTAAAACTTTTTTTTCTGATAACTCAGTCCTCATACAATTGCTGATAGGTGTTTAGTATAGATCGGTAACATACAGCCTGATGAATTCCAAGCCCATCAGTGGTGGTGTCCCTGCCCAGCAGTCCCTTTTTATTCATGCAGTGAAAGGATGGGATGTGGCATCTAACCCACAGAGAGCCTGTGCATGTGGCTGTATTGATTGAAAGAAATGGGGTTTGGCTAACATACTTTGGGCTTGCTCAAGTTTTAGAAGTATTACTGAATTAGGTACGTGACAAACCCCCTCCTGCTCTTAGTGTATGTAGCTAAGCCTGTGAAATCATGAGTGCAAACTCAGTTATATCAATGAGAAAGTCTGTTGCTGTCATTTGTGTCATTCAGTGATTCAATATAAGCTGTATCATCTTAAACTTCTATTTACCAAAGAGGTTTACCCATGTATCTGTACCAGCAGATTCTTTTAATTTTAGGCAAGCCTTTTTTCTGCTTGAGAGGCAGGAGGTGAAAAATGAGAAGGAGAATTAGGTTTTGGGCAGGCGTGGCTATGCTGAGATGGCTGAAGATTTGTCTGTCACAGTTCTCTGTGAGGGTTGACTGTGCTCAACAAGGACAGAAAAATGCCAGGCACATCATCTGTGCCATAGCTGCCACAGATCAGAGTTCAGCATTGTTGGGAAAACATTGATTCACATCCCCAGCCTCCCAAGCAAGGGTTGACACAGCATGTGTGACAGAGGTGCAAGTCTTGCAGGGTGTTACTACCAGTGCAATAATACCAGACAGTTCTCTGCATGAGCTATGTAAAGATGCAGCTTGGACCACAATGGCATCATTTTAATAGCTGTCTTTGTGAAATCCATTATGACCTGTGACTGTTTGACAGTGTTCTGAAGTAGCTATAGTTCTAAAGTAAGTATATTAGCTGTGGAATATGAAAATAGTCCTACGATGGGAAAAACCCACAATACACATCTTCATAAATATTAAAAGATCTGATAGCAAAGCAGCAGTTAAACAGCTTGTCTACTTTCCTGTGGCTCCTTTATCACTGAATCACAGAATGGGTGAGGTTGGAAGCACCACAGTGTGTCATCTGGTCCAACCTCCCTGCTCAGGCAGGGTCATCCTAAAGCACCTGGCACATCATTTATTTTTGTCACTCCCTGGAGTTGGCCAGCACTGAGCTGCCTTTCAACAGAACAGGAAGCTTCAGGTTAGCTGATATTCCTGGGGTGTGTGTGTGTAATTCCCCAAAGTGCTGACAGCTCTGGCTACAATTAGTGGTAATGACAATGATCTTACTGGTGTTTTCTTTTTACCTCAGCTCTGCTGGGGAAGGGAGTTGCTATCATTCATAGTCAGGCTCATGAGAGTCAGGGAGAGAGCATGGCAGAGCCAGCCAGGCTTGGGGATGAAGAGCTGGTTAGGAGCATTTTGGCAGGTGACTGTTAAGAAGACAAGTTCATCTGAATTAGGTATTGCAGGCAAAGTCTAGAGATCTAGCAAGATTGTTAGTAGATATTTTTAATAGTAGGACTAGTTCTAGCACTGTATGAAGCCAGAATTTTTAACAGGATGTATTAAATACTTGTAGTCCTTTACCACGTGAATATGTAATCTGGGCCACTTGGGGTAAGTGTGGCTATTTAGAATGCAGCTCTGTTTAAAATGACCCAGTAGTGGTGCCAGTGATTCGCAGGAGCTTTTGAGTTGAGATCTCCAGAGAGATTTTAATTTTTTTCAGCCCATAGAAACGGCAGCAGTAATATAAGTTACCCTCTTTCTGCTGCCTTGTGCTAAGCAGGTTTCTTCTGTTATTTTCTGCTGTGCAGAATGAAAAGCCCAGTGTTGGAGATGCAGGTTATCACTGTGAAAGATTGGGCTCTGAACTCGTTGCTCTACTCCACATAAAATGATGATTTGGAAGAGCCAGCTGGGTGTTCCTTCAGGACTAACATCCTGAGAAACTAGATTTCCCGAGAAATAAAATACTCAGGGCTACCTGCTTGGATGAGAGAAGAACATTTTTTTAGATTTTTCTTTAAATATACTTTGTACTCACAGGGGTTTTTTTCCGAGTAGCCCTAGCCATTTTCTTGGTATGTTGCTTTCTTGTTCTAAAATCCTTTGGAGGACTCCTAAAAATGCCTAGATCCAGTTCTATGCAAGGCAGGAAAGTTTCTAATTTTGTGCTGTCACTCATGAAACAACATCTTGCTCAGTGGGCATGTAGAGTCAGTTAATATCTCTGCATGCGATTGCCTGCTTAATCTTAAAAAAGCACATATATATACTCTCTGCCTGAATGCATATTTGCTTCTGTATTTAGCGTCACATATGTTTTTAAGCTAAGTAAAGTGCTTTCTGTTTTTTACCTGCCAAATTCCTGGTACTCTTTCAACCTTGTTTGATTAAAACAGCCTTTAACCTTTGCTTGAATACCTTTTTCTTAAAACAACCTATAATTCATCCCTGCAACAAGATCAGGAGAACTTGGGGTGTGACAAAAATGACATGTAGCTGCCTGGAAACCTTGAGGGAAGGAGAAAGGAGGAAAGACGATTGAAACAGTGAGTGTGAGTCTTGTTGCAGAGCTGGTGGGGGAGCTGGCCCAGGTGATTTCCAGGCATGTTGTTTATACAGAGACAATTCCATCTCCTCTTCACTTGTATCAGCTTGCATCCAGAGACCTGCTGAAATTTCTGGCATTTCTTCCTTTCAGTGAGAAGAGTGGGGGAGGGCTTGGTGGAGCCTTGTCATCCTCTCTGTCTCCTGCTATAAATTGACTTGAAATGTCACCAGTTTGTTTTTCCTCTCCCCCCAGCCAATGTAAAACTCCATCTTCACCTTGCCCCCTGCCTGTGTGTGCTTATCAGAGATTAGCAGTGTTTGCTCTTGACCTTGTGTTTCTTCCTCCTCCCAGTGCCTGTTTTAGTTAGGGGCTAATTTGTGGAGTATCTGTTTAATACCAAATTAAAGTGAAACATATTCAGGGTTTACTCCGGAAGGACCGTGAACAGCAAATAGCTCTGCCATTGGTGCAGACTGCCTAATGCAAACAAGTCAAAGGGGGCTTCTGATTTCTGTTTATTCAAATCTCACTCATTTAGTTGGCTCTGCTTTAGTTTGATTTATTTAGCAGTTGGGTTTGTGGGGCTCTTTTTGTTCTTTGCAGTGTTTATTGCAAGGTTTCCTTTCGGGTTGCTCTCTGCCCTGAGTGGGTGATGAGTTAGCGCGGCACAATGTGCGCTGGTGTCAGCAGTGGGTCAACAGAGTCCCTGGCCTCGCCTGCTCCTGCCCACCCTGCTGGCACCTGTACCACAGGCTGGACAGGCTTTTGGGACAGCAAGGGACCGGTGGAGGGTGTAAAGGGATGGGGAGGGAGAGGGTGCAGTGGTATCACTCTTGCTGGTGGGAGCTGGGACTGTGGCCCATAGCATGCCTGGTGCAACCGAAGTTGGAGCTCTTCTAAAGTTACTGCTGTATTCTTTTTTAATTTGTTTTATAGCAGTGCACAGTGACTGATTCTAGTGTGCATGCACACAAATAGCAAGAGATCATTCTTCCCTTCACCTGTAATTTAAATAAACAAGACAGGCAGTTTGAAAGAGATGATTGGGAGTCAAAATGGAGTAAGGAAAGCCAGCTGACTAGTACATTGCACAAAAGGTGGAGCCTAAGATCTGATATCTGCCTCTCTCTGACTTTTACCTCATGATCATCCTTCCTCCTTCCCTTTCCTTTTCCTCTGAACTAAAGATTAATTGTTCATTGAAATTATAACAAGAATGTGTGGTGCTAAGAATCTGGCCAACGGAAGAGAAAAAATCCTCAAGGAAATTAGCAGTCCACAAGCATTGTGTGTTCCCTAGATATAAATGACTGGGAACTTCCCAGGCAGGGAATGTTTTCCCTTTATTTTCTCTGCAACTTGCATTATCCTTAGCTAAGCATATTGTAGCACACTTATTTCCAAGTCTGTGTTTTCATCACGTAAATCCTGACCCCACTGAAATCTTTGTGGGGCAGAGATTGCATTTACCATTTCAGCTTTAATGCCCAACTTCCATGTTGAATGAATGTTTAATGAAAATACCTGTTGATCTATCCAGTAAACAAATAGAACAAATAGGTAAAGGCAATCATTGTATTGTTCCTGCATCCCCAGTCACTTTTGCTTGTCCTGGCTTGTGGCAAAGATTACCTATGACAGACAAGAGAATTTGTCAGAAAATCGTTTCTGAAATAGATGTTGCAATGTCAGGATAGGAGGTAGGGTATAAATATAGCTGACTGCAGCAAAAGAGATCTGAGGCAGGCATTAGGAACAACTTTTCAGTTGTTCTGAGCACTGGGCTGTTCTGGTAGGAAGTTTTAAAGTAAGTCCGTCATTTTGGTTGTGCTGGAGGGTGAGGAATAAACTGGATGTTTCTAAAGGTGTATTTTCTAGATCTGTTTTTTTGTATCATTGGTAGTTCCTTTATAAGTATATTGCTTATCTCTCCTGGAGGTGAAGCAAGATTGTTGAATGTTTAGTCCTCCTCCACAAAGCTGCCACTGGTGGAATTTGGAGGGTAGTTAGCATCCAAGTGGTGAATTGAACACAGTCTGTTCAGGATATTTTTTCTGCCTTTTCATTCAGTCCAGGAATCATATTCTCTGTGGTGCTTTAAAGTCTAGGCAAAGCTGGAGCTTACTTCTGAACTTGTTAGGAAAAGGCATGATTCTATATTTCCGGAGAGGTAGAAAGAAAACAACCAATGGGGGCAGAAACCTTTTCTGTAGAGGATGGTGGAAAGTTGGTGGTGCACAATTGTTGACTGCTCCTTCAGGTAGCTTCCTTCTGCCAGACATGCCTGTGACATTATTCCTGTGAATTGAATTACTTTCTATCTCTTCAGTTTACATAATTGAAGAGGGGAGGATCATGAATGGCTTCCGTGTCCACCACCCCTTCCATTTTCTCAGTGCCTCTTGGCCTTCCATGTCTCTTCTGCGTTGCGTCAGTGCCTCCTGGCAAATTCTGTCTATGTCTGTCTCTCAGATAGAGCCAAGTGTATGTCTGGCCTTGAGAAATAATCATAAATTTTGTTCTGTCAGGAGGAGAGGCCAGGACAATCCAGTTTACATTTGAACCTGTAGTTCAAGGTGTTTTAGGGATTTCATGTCACTTAACCCATACCCTCCAGGCATCACTTGTGTCTGACATGTAGATCAGACTGGAGGAATAAGAGGAACAGATTGCTCAGTGCTCCAAATGAAGGTTATGAAGCAAACCTGTATCTTTAAAGAGAGTGCCTTCTAATAAATGTTATCTGCAGAAAAATACAGCAGCCCCTGCATAAGTGGTTAATGTTACTGCTTCAGTGTTGGCTCATAAAACAACTCTATCACCTCTATGACGATAATGATTAACAAGCTGATTTACAAGGGTGGGGTCACAAAGCCATTTGGCAAATTTAGCTTGTCTCACAGTGGCAGGAATATAGAACCTGAGTTTTACAGTATTTTTACCACTTTGCCTGGCATACTTAACTATGGCGACCAGGCTCTTAGGTAGAGCAGTAGCAGCAGGTTCTCCTTTATGGGGATAATAACCAGAGTTTCCTCCAGTGCTTCTGATACTCGAGAAAATTGCAGATCTCTCTGAGGATTTAAGAGTGCTGGGGACATTTCACAAGTTCCCATCTCAGTGTTTATTCCCTGGTTACTTAGCCACAGTGGAGTGCCCATGTTTACAGACACAATGTTACAGGATGCCTCTGGTTGATTGCCCCTTGTGCCCGAGCTGGCAGAATATCTACCCAAAGATGTGTGTAGATTTATATTCCTACTGTTAGATTCTGAATAGCTGCTGTTAAAATATCCTTCATCTGTTGATTCTCCATTATCTTGTATCTTAATTGAGGAATTTTTTTGTTTAGACTGTGTCAGATTTTACTTTTATTATAATATGGTAGAAATTACTCAGATTAGTAAATTTAAATTAAAAATTATTTTAGTCCAGAAACACTTTATGTGATTGTAATATATCATGACACTGTTGAGAATCTAGACTTCTTAACCTTGGCAGTTTCTCATATTGAGCAGAACAGTGTATCTGAAAGCTCAGCTTTCAGCTGTATTCCCTTTACTGTCTATTATGACAGTCCTAATGTAGGTGATCAAAGGTATTTATGATCTCCATTCTATGTAAACATCTACTGCACTTTTAGAAGTTGGTAAAAATGCACAGACAGGGTAGGAGTTTTGATGACTCTCACTCAAATTCATAACATAGACTCCTGCAGAGATAGAGGTCTTACTTAGTACCTTTTGCTTTTTATCTAGCATTGCTGACAGGAGCCCTGCCCTCAAAACAAATGCTTACTGCCCACAGAAATGTCTGAAAACTGTGCTGTTTTTCCTTTCCTGTCCATAAAGGTCATCATACCTGATAGACTTCAATACTGATTTATGTGGCCATGATGCAAAGTTTGGGTATTTCTGTGGCTCTGGTCTATTAGGTGGGTGGAAGGCTATTGCAGGTGTTACTTGAAGCTCTAGTGGATTACAGCTAACGTATTTGTCCTGTTTCTAAAACACATCTCTCCTCTAGTTCCCACTAAAGTTGTTGGGATATTGCAACTATGAAATTACACAGTCTGAGTTGGGAGGGGACTTCTCATGCTTGCCTTGTCTAATCAATATTTAATTGTTTTTCAGTTAGTCCCAACCAGAGGATTCTATTAATGTATTTTGTAATTTGAGCAACTCTCAGGAACTGGAACAAACTCTAATTCTGTGATAGGGTTTTTTCACGCCTAGTTTTTGGTCTTGCTCTGTTTCCCAAACAGAGAGTTATTACAAGTCATGAATTTTAGGTTACCATCTCTCTGGGTTAAAACTCTCAACAGACTTAAGTTCTGCCACTTTTCTAGTTTGGTTTTTAACATGAAACATATTGCAACACCGTGTTCACTACATTTCTCTCCCATGGGACCGGTTTGTGCAACCCTCCTTCGAGCTGGTAAGTAGGTTCTCATACAAGGAGATTTTGTTGACTGAACCAGGAGGATGAAGTGACTTGACTTCTCTGCTGTGTGTGCTGGGGGCTGGGGGTTTGTGCAGCGTGGAGGCACAGCTGGGTCTGGGCAGTGGGGCCGTCAGAGGTGGACTTCTGCCAGCACTGTGCTCAGCCCATGAGAGGGATGATGAGGGATGGACAGAGGACAGAGCTGGAACTCAGCGAGTGTCAGAGATGAGGGAATCACCTCTCCTCCAGTGCAGGGCAGTGTTGTGGGCTCAGAAATGCATTGTGAAGGGTCAGACACAGGGACACTGGTCACAGGCCCCTGGGCAGCACCTGCTGCTTCTGAAAGTTGTCTGTGAACAAGAGCCCTGTTGTGCACATAGTGGGGCACTGAGGAGGGTTTCTCTGGCTTGGTGGATGCTCTGGTTTATGGCCTTTGCAGTTCTTGTTCTCTGGGGACAGCTGGCTGCCCATTTGTTTGTGAAAACATCATCTTGATAGAGCAAGGGAACTATGAGTAACTCCCAGTCTTTGAATAGAAGGATCAGGGAACCTCTGGGGGCAAGCAGCCCTCCTGACAAATAGTTAAACTTTGACTGATCACACATTGCCCTTATAATCATATTAATGTGATATATCCTAAGGGACCTCAGCTTACCATAGCCACTGCTGCCTTTTATCTTCTGTCTTCCTGGTGAATCAGGAAACACATAACCCAGTGCATGTGTCCTGTCTTCCCACTGCACGAGACTCCTGCAGCCTTTGCCAGTATTGGCTTGTCTGCTGGTGTTTGGCAGTGCCTTTATTTTCCCCTCACCTCACTTATTGTGAGCAATTGTTTCTTCAGAATTGAACTGCTCCTCACCTGAAGACAAACAAATATCAAGAAGAAAGTTTGATTTACTTTTATTCATAGCATTGACTTGTATGGGAAGCCTCTGTTTCAGAAATCATCTAAAATAATTTTGCCACCACCCTTTCAGCACGTGTTCAGATACTTGTACCCCATTTGTTTCTGCCATTGCTGCAGACAAGTCTCTGCCTTCCCCTCTTGCTCTTCAGTACAGCTTGAGCTTTCCCAAGCTGGGTGCAGGAGGCTGGGCAGTGGGGCAGGTAGCTGCTTCTGCTGAATTTCCTGATTTCTTCTCTCTTCCTGGCAGCCCTGGCACCTGCAGCCAAACTCTGACCAGAAGGATGCTCTGCAGTGTGGGCAGGGAACCTGTATGGGAGGCTCCTCCAAAATACAGCTTGTCCCATTTCAGGTGGGAGATATTTCCGGTGGCAGTTACTGTGAAAAGCAGTGTTTGTTTTCCTGGCTTAAATTGTAAGTGCTTTGAGGGCAGGGCCTGGCTTTTGTGTATGTACATGTGGGTGTGGTTTTTTATACAGTTCTTAATGTGACACACACAGGAGCTACTGTGTGTAAAGCCATGGCTTTCTGCCTTGTGGAAGCTTAGAGAAATGTTTTTCCTGATCCAGAGGGATGAACAGTGATTCTGATCTGAACGCTGGGGCTATTCAGAGACACAGCTTGCTTTGGACCTCTGGGCACAACTGTTTTCCTTCTGTTGTCACCAAGCAGCATACCCGGGTAGAGCAGTGATAAGCATGGCCCTGTGTCCAAAATGATGTTGGGATGGATTCTTTGGCCAGTTAAGGAAGAAAAGGCTGCATTGTACCCTCTGTCAGTTGTGGACTGGGATGCCATTAATCACCTCTCACCCATAGTTTTGACCAATTATACAATTGTTTGCTCTACAAAGAGTTTGGATTAGAAACAGACCTTGTGCTTTATGTGTGCTGTAACTAGAAGAGAATCTGAACTTAGCAAAATTTTAATTTGAGCTTAATGCATTTTTCCTTTTAAGAGACAGGCATATATTTTTAAGCCTTTGCCAGGTGTATGCTGAGACATCCTCTATTTGAAGAGATAAGTCAAGTGAAAATTTTGGCATACTCTTAACTTAGTTTTGTGTTAAGTGCCACACTTCTGAAATGTGATGTACTTTTCTGCAGCCTGTAGTGTGTGATTTCACAGTTTCTCTGTTTTGTAAAGTTATTTTGTAAACTGAAATGTTCTTATGAAAGGTTCAGGTCAAAGCTTAGGAGTAACTCCAGCAGTGAGAATGGACGTGTGCTGGATTAGACTGCATGGGGCTGTGAAGTCTTCGTCACCGAAAGGCTTTAGGAACAGGTACAGCTGTAAAAGGTGATAAAAATATTAGTGGCTCTGTCAAGATGGCCTCTTGAGGTCTTTCTTTACCTCCCATAATTTCTGTGATATCTGGATAATGCATTACATTTGACTATCACACTTCTATGCTTTAATCACTTGTGTTTCCTTGAAACTCAAAATGAGATTCTAGCAACAACTGTGAGAAGATCCTGAGGTTCTTCCATCGCAGTTCTAGGGTGTCTGAACTGACTGACTCTGGACCTCTGGCAGTCACAGGAGAAGTTTTGACACCTTTGATTGCATGTTCTGTGCTCCTTTTCCCAAGCAATAAAACACTGCAAAACTGTTACCACAAGACAGTGAGTGACAGCAAGGTAGACTTGGGATAGCAAGTAGAAATCTTCCTTTCTGCTTAAGTGGAGATAAGGATTTTATTCTTATTAGCTACAAACAAGAATGAGAGAAGGCTGCAAGGAAAAATCATCTTGTGCACAGCCTTGAGGTCTCTGATGAAACAAAATAACACAAAATTTACAGATGCTAAAACCAGTGATAACATCGATTTGATGCTGCACTTTGTCTTCCTTCTATAATACAGTAAAATGGCCTGTAATTCACATTGCAAAATTGGCATGCATGGCTCTTTGAAGATATCATCTTCCTTGTATGTCTGCAGTGGCCAGAGTAACAAGCCCACCCACTAGAGTGCTACAACAAGCCACACAAATAAATAAATAAAGAGGAACAAATAACACCATCTCCTCAGGGCAGCTGCCCACTCAATGTGTCTTGCTTAGACATTGTGAACTCTTCAGCACAGGAAAGCTTTTGTTCCTTGCAGTTTTAAATTCACCCCCAGTGCTTAGGAAGGTAATAGATTATGATAATTGTGTTTATTACATTATATAAAAGTTACTTCAATACAGAGATTTAACTTTTAAATCATTGCTGACAGTGACATCAGTTGAGATTCAGAGAGTTTGTTTGCAGTGTCTTTTGCCTGGCATTTTAAGCTGAGCATTTGTGGCCTGAGGTGACTGCTATAGCATGAAAATTCTCTGGAAATTTTGTATGCATTGTGGTTTATTTATTATCTTTGTATGTGTATTTCATCTATTGGTGCCTAAGTGGGTTTTTGGAGGGTGACTGTAACCTTGTCACTAGCTGGGTGGCTTCACTGTTTCTTTCTTTTTGTTTATTGAATATCGTCAACTTCTGTGTCTTTCCCCTACTCCCAACTTGCTTGGCTTTCAGACCCCCTCTGTAACTGTGGAGTCTGCAAGCAAAATATTTCTTCCTTCAAAATGAAAAACAAGCCCCAGCCTAGGGGAGCTAAATTAACTTCTGACCATCTGTTAGAAGGTTAGCAGTATCTCTACCTTGAACTATGGCTTCATTTTCGTATTTCATGCAGCTTCTCTGCGTTGTTTATGTTGTGGTTGAAGGGGATCTTCCTATACCAGGATGCAATAGGAATGTCATTTTTCCTCTGACATGAGCAGATGTCCTATCTGCAGTAGTAGCAATAACATTGCTGCTTCCTGTTGTTGCAGGTGTTGTTAGCAGGCTGGAGCTGAAGGCAAGGAAGGGGCATATTTCAGCCTGTGCCATTCCCTGCCATCAACACCAGCACTCCCCATGCACCTCCTTTTCCAGTTGTACTTGTTAGTTGAGGCTTTCTTGGCTAGTGGATAGGAAGTTGCCATGGAACACAAATTTATTTCCTGACCACCTGGCATTTGCTTCCAAACTCTCTGTCATTCTTCTCTGCCTTGGTATCTCTGCTTTCTCTAGATTTGTTTACACTGAACCCAAATTAAGTGGTGTGTTACCATGTTTAGGGAGGGGGTGCCTGAACTGACTGTGACACTCATTTAAGTGTAAAACTCCCTACTTTTGGGTTTCAGGGTACAGCCCCTGCAAGTCTTCAGTCAGCAATTACTGCATTCTTTTTCCTTTTTACGGGAGGTTGCTGTCAAATCCCATGACACATTTCTATCACTAATCTGGCAAGCTGCCATTCAGACCACAGGAAGCCCAGGAGAGAAGAATATACACTTAGGGCCTTATTCTATCTTCATTATTCCCTACAGCAGCAGAATTCCTTAAAGTCTCTAGAATTTTGATCTGAATGGAAAGTATTTTGCCTGAATAGCACCCCTTATTGAGGCATTGTCTCCAAGTCACAAATTTAGATGAGTGTTGTGGTTAGCAGTTTAAGGTATATGGCTTGGTCATTTTTTCCACACCAACATAAGGAGTGCTAATCACTTCTAATGGTTAGCGGGATTCTCTAGGGCTTCTTGATTTGAGAGCTGGACACTAAAGGCAAAAAAAAACCAAGTAAGTTCCTTTTCAAGATTTTACCTGAGAAGCTATTCATTTTGGCAAAGAGCAGAACATTATATTTGAATGGTTTTCAGTGGGAAAGACAGTTCTACTAAAGGGCTAAAGCCAGGACTCTGTTCACAAACTACATGCAAAAAACTTGTACTTTGAAGGGAAAGAAACAAAACCAAAACTGTAATATGTGCATAAAAAGTAAGAAGTAGTGAAAATTGTGAGGCGGTATTCATAGTTGTAAGAGATAATGTGGAAGACTTAAACTTGTTTCCTATTTACTTCTTTGTGCCTTATTGTATGAATGCATTGTTGTACTTAAAATGACTACTAGTATTTTGTTATTGCCATGTAGAGACTTAAAAAGAGATGGTAAGTTTATTTTCATGTTCAGATTATTGCTGCTTCACTGACTACTATTATCGCTTGTGTTTTCATGGAGCTATAATTGTTGGGAAGTAACTTTATTGTTTTAATCAACAGCATGTAACTGCATTTCTGTAGTAATAAATATTGTATCAGTCCTTCAGGACATTCTAGTTATTTCTGGGGGTTCATTCAGTATTGTCTTCTCATTCCAGGTTATAGAAGGAAAGCTGGCTCCTTTCTTGGGGAAGGTGATCAAGTTTGCCTCCTCTCATGTGTACAGCTGCAGCCTTTGTAGCCAAAAGGGTTTCATCTGTGAGATTTGCAACAATGGAGAAATCCTTTACCCCTTTGAGGACATTTCTACAAGCAGGTACTCCAATGTGGTGATGTCATTAATACATTTGATATAAGTGTTAAAGCCTTGAGGATTCTCAGCCTCATGACCTTTTATTTAAATAATTAGGGACTAGATTCCACTAATGGACATTTCTAGGCAGTTACAGTAGATCACTGTGCATTGGAGGCCACCATGAGCAAACGTGGAAACAAATTCCCGCAGCCCTGTAAGTCTCAAAATAGCTGTTGAAAAACGAAAAGCCCCCAGTATCATGACACAGTGTGATTTTTCCAAAGCTCTTCTGAGTTTGCAAAGTGTTCTGAAAAGTCAAATGACTTTTCTGGAGTGATCACAGACATCTTTCTGTTCTCTGGTATCACTGGGCCCATAATGTACAGGGATCATTCATTATAAAACAATAACCACCCATTCTGAAGTGTCTTCCTCATGAAGTGTTATGGCTGGTTCTCTTCTTTGTCTGCTTATTCCTCTGTACCTGTGTACGCAAGATTTTTATTTTTTAAAAATTATATTGCTATTCTCAGGTGGCAACAAAGTAAGTGTAAGTGTACATGAGTCCTAAACTAAACAAAAAAACTTAATTTCAGATCATGTAGAGTACTGGATGCCAGGTCAGGGACAGGAGTCACATGGAAAACCTAGAAGCAAAAAGCAGGAAACCAAAGCAGATTTGGCAACACAGCAGTGTTACTACTTTTTCAGTAGTGTCCTGGATTTTTAATAAAGGAGATATATTTTTTTCCACCCTTAACAGAAAGACAGTATATCTGACAGCACAGCACAGCATTCCTCCACAGATAAGTACTTTTTTTGGCTGTTTCAAATACAGTTGTTGTAATTTGTTCTCCAGAGTGTTCATTTGAAAGGGGAAAAAAATCAAGGACTCACCTTTGGGAGCAATCAGGACCAGCCTGTTAAAAGGGTTTGTTAAGGTTCCCTTGTGTGCACAAAGATGTTAAATGATAAGTAACCAAGGACTACTTTTAAGGGATTTTCAGTCTGATCTGTTCCAAGGGCTGTTTGCACATTGTTTTTCCAGAGTCTTAGTCTAAAAAATGTATTGACAAAGCAGTGGATAAAAGCTAAACAAGGTGTGTGGCTGAGTTCTATAAATAGTTTTTAAAAAAGAATGCATCTAGGTTGCATGGTGAGATAGGCTGAGTTAAAAATAAAAAGAAAGACTAAGATGGCATAAAACATAATATGTCTGTTGAGATTGCATAAAAGGCAATTAAAGATATTCCCAAAAGATTAATGAGAATGTGAAGGAATATTTGGAAATACAAGTTTACGTTAAACATGACTTGTCTGGGGATTTTTGGTCATATTATTGGACATGATTTGGTGTATATTGTTTCCCTGCCCTTCAGCTGAGATCATGCATACCTTGCAATTACAGAGTTCAAAACTCTCTGGAATCAAATAGAATTTGATTCAAGCCAAGAGAAGCTGCTCTAGCTCCTGTGTTTATGCAAGTTAGAAGCCAGAAAGGACTTGTGTTCATGTTTCACAAATGTGAAGTTATGGTTGATGTCATGCCAAAGACAGTGCTCTTTGTTAATGGTTTTAATTAAAACACAATCAGCATGGAAGATTATCTGATATTTCCCTTTCTTATTTCATCATTCTGTTTACTCCTTTTGTATTCCTTATAACTAGTTTTTATCTCTAGTATTTTCTATTTCCCTTCCTAGTTAGTTTTCTCATTACTACACATGCACCTATGTGGAACTAACCAGATTATTTCAGTTCCATATTTTTGCTCTGGGGGCAAGTTATACCAGCAGAGGAGCTTGTACACTTTACTGTGCAGCTCCTTCAGCTCCAAAGCAGTGAGGGAGAAGGCCAAGTGGAGGGATTTTATGTTTGTTTCCATGTCTTGAAGATCAGAGAGGTTTCTGAAGTAAATGTACTGACCACTACAAAGACAAGTGTAAGGTGAGGAGGGTAGTTAAAAATAGGGAGATGTACAGAGTAACCTGTGGCAAATGCAAGTCCTAAAAGGTCCAGGTGAAGACTTGCAGTTGTACCTGAAAACTCTGATTATGTGTTCAGCTTTCCTTGTCAGTTGTCATATGGAGCTCTGAGTAAACAGCTCAGATTTATGATTTAGTTGTGCTATTCTGAGTCCACAGTGTACAGAGATAATGTACTACAACTCACTTTTCTCCATCCTGGTTTTGTGCAATTGCTATCTACAGCATAGTATTCATATTTTGTACACAATACTGGACTGCCAGGTACCCCATCTGAAGCTGGTGAGTTGAGGAGGAAAGAGCTGCTGAACTCTGAAGACCATGTTTTTCTTTTTACATTTGAATGTTTGTTCACTTTTGAGCCATTAACTCTACCAGCAAACTGGGCTGTTAGGTTAGAAATATTCAGAAGTGCATGACATCTTTTGCAGACCTCAGATATTTGCTGCATGTTTGAAAAGTGAAGCCTGCTTTTGTGTGTGTATGTATGTATATAAATATATCTCTGTTGAGCTGGCATTTGGTTTTTTGGCTACCTCCCTGACCCTTTCTCACAGTGGCCATTACAATTCCAGGGTGGTTCTCAGTTGGCTGCTAGCTTTCCATCCTCATGGTCTCTCAGGTAAGCTTTGAGGTGAAGGGATTGTTTCTCTCCAAAATATTCTCAGCAGTTTCTGGCACAGTGTTCAGCAGGAATTTATGAAGGATGAGTATTCTTCAGATAGATACAGCTGAGAGAAAAAGAGGGCCCCTCTTGAGGGCTGGAGTTTCTCTTTGGTCTGGTTATTTGCTTGAGAGTCATTTTTGTCAGTCCTTGGGCAAACAGAGTGAATACCTGGGTTATGCACTCCTCAGGGTTTGAATACACATATATTACATACCCTTCTCTCACTAATCAGAGTGACACATTCCTTTGTTGGCAAACGGTTCCAAAACAAACACAATCAGTTCACTTAATTAGCGGGTCTGTGGGCTGTGCTTGGCAGGCTCTTTACATCCTGCTCAACAATACAGCACAACAGTTTGCTGCCTTGAATGTAAGGGTGGGCTCACAAAGTCATAAGCTTTCTAATGATACATCCTTTCTCTGGCTTTTCTTGGGAGGTGGCCATTCTGCACAGATCTTAATGAAAGCTGTGATTCAGTAGCTATACAGTTTCTTAAAAATTGCCCCATCCTTTTGATGCCTCTTCCAGTCAGTTTGATTCTTCTGTCCCTTATTTCCCCCTTTTCTGTCTTACCCATATTTATATACTACTTAGTCAGGGTTCTTTCAAAATTTCACAATTTCACCTTGCTTTTGAAGGCCTTTAAATCATGAGAACTATTTCAAGCCTCTTGAATTAATTGCACATTTCATGGACAAAATTTTCAGCTAATGTAAACTCTCAGAGCCCTGCTTTTGCTGGAGTTCTGGCAATTTAAGTGAACTGTACACCTACCTCCCATTTAATTTCTTGGACTAAATTTGCCCGGGCTTAAAGTTAGCGAGTAAATATATAAAATTATCATAATATATCACTTATTTCATATTTACAGGTGTTATGCAATGACTTTAAATATTCTTGGCTGTAAATTGGCTTGTTAGAGCTAACCTTGCCTATTAGCAAGCAGGCACTTCTCAAGTTGTTCTGATTTTGCTTGCTCTTCACTACTGTGCAGAAAAGATTTTGTTTCTCCTAAAATTAAAAAAAGACCCAACAACCAAACAACAGAAGTGAAGTCTGTGTAGTGGCACTGTTGTCTATAGTAGTGGCCATATTTGTTTTATAACTTAGAACAATTTTTAACAATTTTTAAATCTTTAGGAATACTGAGAAAATTACCTTTGGAATGAGAATAGAATTCATTAAGACATGTTTGCTGTCTCATCAGATAATTAAGCAATCATGGTTATGATTATGCTAATATGTTAACCCAGTTAATAAAGTTTTGGTCTTGCCTGTCATCATCTAGGGATTATTTTCACGGGCAGTTAAATTTGTTGTGTTTTGCTGGTAAAGTTGCTTGCTTGTTAAGAACAATTTAGTCAATTCCTTTCCTTTTATGTGCTGACTGTAGATGTATGTGAACCATGGAGAGTTGCTCTTTTGTGTTCATATTCATTTATCAAGACTAAACTGTTTTCACTTTGCTAAGTTAATTTGTTCTGCTGATCAGTTAAGACATGTAGACCTTTTAAGATACAAACCAGAAGGCCCAAGTTTAAAATAGACGTGCCACAGAGCAGGCTTGACTATATCAACCAGCTTGGATGCCTCCATAATCTTTGGCTACCATCCTGATAAGACCTGTGAATGTACTTTGCACATAGTGACAAGTCTTTATGCTAAAGGCTCCGGGGTTTTCATGCTGAAGACTTTGCAAAGTTAAAGCTTACTGTGTTATGGATGCTGTGTCCCTGGACAAATGCAGCTTTGAGCATTTGGGGGAATGTTAAAGATAGATGTTAGGTGGAGAGACTGAAATATGTAGTATACAGCGTTTGCAGGAAATACCTTGGCACAGGTCAAAGGCATCACTCAAAGTACATAATTTTCCCTCTTGCTTTGATTGGTTTGTCTTATGCTAGAAAGCCTTTCCCCAGGCCCAACTCACCTGAGTTGTGCCAGGAATTTAGTACCTAATTTTTGAAAGAGCTTAGCTTATCAGATGCTGATAGCCAGTTCAAAGCACTCTGAAGTGATCTCCTCAGCACTTCTTTGAGGAAATGTAGGCACCTAAGTAGATGTTAAGTTCTCTTGGTAATTTAATTTCACCTGAATCTATCGAAACTGATCAAAATCTTCTGGCCCAGATCACCTTATTTTTGTTTGTGCTGGGTAGCACAGTAATACTGTCTGGAATATGTAAACAGAAAACAATAAAGTATACCAGCTTTTTCATCAAGTGCTGTCTTTTGCAACTGAGTTAGCTTTAGAGGTTGGTTTTACTTGCCTCATGTCAAAGTGGTTTTTAACTAGAATGTTCAATACATGTCATGTTAGTGCCAACTCTCTTCCATTCATTTACTATGTGGACATCCCTCACTAGGCTGGCTACTTCCATTGGTTCCTAGGCAACTGAAATAATATTGCTGCACGTGTATGTCAGGCATTGATTGCCTTTGGGGCTTTTTTTGTGTTGTAAGTGAACACAGGCTAGTCCTTTTTCCTTTTCTTTGTGTTCTGCTAAAGGCTCAGAGTTTGAAGGGCCTGTTTGTGATATTCACAGCTGAGCAATTCAGAAATGCTTGCAGACAGGCACATGTGCATAGTGTGTGATGGTGATCATGCTGGAATCCCCAGGCCAGGCTTACTTCAGCCAGTGTGGTTTGCTCTTTGGGGTTTTTTAATAGCCAAGTTACAGATGGTTCACTGTTTTGGATGCTTGGTGAATGTTTAGCATCATTTAAGGAAAACATAATGAATTACCCCATTTAATCCTGCTTTTACTCTGCATGGCAGGAAAGAAGAAACTGAAGAGTTTAGTCAGTGAGAGGTTCAGCCCAAAATCAAATCCTTGCTGAAATTTGTTTCAAGGGATTACTTACTTGACCAAATGTGTGCAAGGTATGGCACAAAGGAAGTGAGTTTTTTAAATGAAAAAATGAAAGCTAATGTATAAAATTACAGAAGAAAGGGTGATGGGTGAGTATGGCATTGCAGTGAGACAGGGGAGCTCTCTGCCCTTCTCAGCTATGCTTAGAGCGTCTGGCTGACCTTGAGCAAGGCAGTTCACCTCTTGCTTCCTATTGTGAGGTGGGAATGGTGGGATCCTGCTGTGAATGGTTGTATATTTGTTACAGCCAGCCCATGTGCATGGGACTGAAGGTATCCTAATAAACATTACTGGTTCCAGCAGCTTCATCCCACCTTTATACCAGGCACATTGGTAAGTCTGTCAACCAGTAAGGTTCCTGTGAGACACAAAACCCTGTCTTTCAGGTTTCCACGTGGACCACCTGTTCATCACCCCTGCTTCATTTTGTCTGTTTAAGGTGAAAGGTCTTTGAGGCCTCTTTGTGTTGTATCCCCCACTTCAGGCACCTGATTCTGCTCAGGGGCACTTAATGGTGGTGCAGTACAGAGGAGAAATATGAGCATAATCAATTGGTTGTGCAGCGTCTAGAATTACTTGAGCTATAATCCTGGAAAAAATAGATGGGAAGCATAAAAAGAGAATGCCAGAATTTACAATTTACTAAATACTGATGTGTTTCAAATGCCCAGACTTAATGGGAGATACTAACATCGGCATTTTCTCAGCATACAAGGAATGATTATATGCTTTTAATGTAGAAAAGCCTTTTCTTTTGTAACTAGTAATGATAATAATAGGAGTATTATAATGTCTGTCTGGCTGTAGAGAGCTTTGCCCTTTCTCTTACAATTTCCAGTGCAATAGAAATTATTTAGAGGATTGAATAATTCGCTGCATTTATTTTACTCCATGCAAGTAAAACATCCTTAAAACATAAAACACCCCCTAAAGTCTCCACAGAAATTGAGTTAGGTCAGGAAAGAGGGGAAAAGAAAACAAGAGACAAAACACCAAAATAGAGAGGAAGCTATTTCAGCTGCCTTCTTAGAAGACTGTGTGGAAACAACACGCAATGTTCACTAAGTCTTCAAATACTGTTTGAAGAATAGCAAGATGCTATTAATGTGCAGTGTCACAATATCATTCATTAAAGAAGGAAACATGAAAGGCCTGAATGGCTATGGGCTCATCAGCTTATTATCAGTGGTGAATAGCATTCTCACAAAGGATGTAGGGACTTTTTGGCCTCTAGACAAAGAATAAGTCATGATTCAGAAATAGCACCTGAGCTGTGACAACAACAAGGGTTAAGGGAAAGATAAGGAAGTGTGGTGAACTATTAAGTGAGCCTTTTATAGGCTACAAAATACATTTTATTTCTCCAGAGAAATAAAATAATTTTGATATACTGAGGCTTGAAAACAACTAAGAACCCTATGAAATTCACACGTGGAGAGAAAATTAGATCCCAGGATTAACTAGGAAGCAATTTCTTTGTAATATTCTGAAAAGGAATATGATGTTGGTGGAGTTTTTGGTATCACTGGAGAATCTCTTGCAGTGAGGTTAAAAATGGTCACCTAGTCGGCATTCCAGGGCCAGTTGAGACTGACTGTATTTGACATGAGGAAAAGCAAAGCTGTGTAGGTAGCTTGGAGTAAAGCTCCACCACTTTAAAAGGAGCAACTTGCCAGTTGCATGAAGGCAGAGCAAGATCAGCATTGCCCCGTTGCCCTGGTGACTTTCTTTGTCTCTGAGGGGGATGCAAGCATGCAGTGAAGGCTGGTATGTGTGTCCTCTCTATTGGGTGTTCCTGTGCAGAGCTAGAGGCAGCTTTGTTCTCCAGCTCAGAGCACCCTTCCCTCAGGCTGCTTGTTGTCATCTGCACGGTTTGGTTGGGCTCAACCTTCACCAGAGAAGGCAGAAAATAGATCTTCAGAGCAGCAGTCAGGGGTAGGCGCACCAGAATGGACCAACAATGGCAGCACTGGGTGCCAGTGCAGTGCTTGTGAGATCAGGGCTGGCTGTTTGCTCTGCCTCTGCTTAGTGTGGGGTCCTGGGCAGAGCTTCAGCTACTGCACCAGCTCTAATGAATAACAAATCAGACAGTTTTTCTCTCTGTTTTGATTCTAAACGATGGGAAAAAAGTTGGTTAATCTTTTCCACTGACCTTATTTCTGAAAAATGAATAGTACTAGTTTGAACACCATCAGTCTTTGTTTGCTCTGCTGATGGCCTTTGACTTGAGAGAGCAGGTGTGCTGGCTCCTCTCTCATCCTGCTCAATCCATTTCAGCAGCAATTTCTGATAGGTTTTGTAATTTCCATGCATGCTGTAGAGAAATATTGGGCTAGCGTAGGGAGTGGCAATGTGAGAGCACTAAATTACACTCCTCATCAATCATTACCCTCTAGCAACTTCCAGGGCACTGTAAACTGCTGACTAACAAGGAAGAATTAGCTTGATAAAATCACCATTAGTGTCAGTTCAGAGTGGTGTAAAGTTTTAAAGACACTGCTGTCTTCTGTCTCTTCTTTGCCCATTAGTGTATCTGTTTGTGGAGATCCCAACCCAGTAAAGCACATAAACACATTTAATGGAAGGCAGATCAGTAATCCCAAAGAAATCAGTGGGATATGAGTCCTAAGCATGTGTGTATGTGCTTCAGAGGATAAAGGCAATAACACACTCTCTGAGCAGAGAAATTGTAAATATCTCTGCGTGAGCTGGTCTCTTGATTCAAAAGCAGATTTAGACTGTAGCTGGACTGAGAAATCCAACTGTCAAGTTTTACTGCAAGAGAGCATGGAAGCCAGTAGATATACTGCTTTATACTTAGCCTTGTTCACCTGCCTTTTCTTACTCATATTTGAGTTTTATCAGTTTATGCTAGTTAGAAATATGCCTCTTTAAATCTCTGCACAGCCTTCTCAAAGCTCTGCACTTATTAAAATTTAGGCCATGTTTGGACCCATGCATGAAACTTCATGTGCAGCTAGACCAGCTTTTTTGAAAGTTACAGGTGAGATGCAGCAAGTAGAGCTAAGAGATTGTGTTACCTTATGGACTTCTCTCAGTATTGTCAGACCACAGGCTTCTCACTTTTTGGGGGCTTCTTTCTTCATGTTTTCCGTTTTTCTTCCCAGTCTTGAAGACAAGAACCTTATTTCTATGGAAAATGGGTTCAAAGCAAACCAACAAAAAACCCCACTAAAGTTGTAACAGTGGGCACCTGGATTCTTATGCAGTCATTTGACTACAATAGCTACAAGAAAGGGAAAAAAAAATTGTGAGGCATTTCAGGATGTCCTACAGAATCATCAAGGGCGACCAACACCCATTGTTTGTATTTCAGGATTGCTTTAAAGTTTCAGGTTTTGTTGCTTTTATTATTTGATTATTCAACTGAAATCTAAGACTTTACCTCTGACAGTCCTCCTTTTTCTTTGGTTACAAAGCTGTAGTGACAACTCATCACTACAGATAGTTACTTGCATTGAAAGGCTGAGAAAGTCCAGCTGTTCAGTTGTAGTCCACTCTTGATCACCAGATGTTTTATTGCTTGACATTCATCTGCAGCTGGGGCATGATCTGCTGTGACATTAAGTTCACTGCCTCACAGTGCCCCAAAAGTAAACCAGTCATCTTGTTTGAACAGTTGATTTGTTTCAAGTCTTAATGTCACATTTGAGAATAGAATTATACAGCTTTGAATGCCAGAAGCATAGCTCAATGTACTGATTAGTTGATCAACGTAGATCAGTTGTGTTCATCTAGTCTTCCACAGGACACAAGGCAGAAAGTATCACTTACCTCTATTTTATTTTTTATTTTTGAAACAACTTCTCCTCATGCTGAAGTTGACTGTTCTTTACTCTTTCCAGAACAGCTGACCACTGGAGCTTCAATGAGAAATATGTTGTGTCATGGCTGTTGCAACTCACAGAATCTGTTTCTGCAAATGCTGAAATATACCTTATTGAAATAATATAGTCACTCCTCATTTACAAACAAAGCAAGACTTGTCTTTCATAAAACAAAGTTGATGTCTTTTCAGTGATATACCTGAATACTAGTTCCTAAGAAGATAAGTTTTAATCCTTCTAAAAACTTGTCTGAAGCAGAAATGCTGGGATAGATTCTCAGCAACTGCAAAATGAATGCAAGTCGATCTATTTTAGTGCTCCTGAGTAGCTTGACACCTACAGAGGTGTGGCCAGACCGGTCTTTTACACCACCACTCTAATGAAGCATAATGCTCTTTGAGCTCTCAGGGTGGTGTTAAGGAATACCTACTGCCACAGCCCACGTGAAGCCGTTTGCATGCTCTGGTCCTATTTTGTGATTCAATTTTGACACTAATTTGTGTTTGCAGGTGTGAAAGCTGTGGTGCTGTCTTCCACTCTGAGTGCAAAGTGAAGGCTGTACCATGCCCCAGGTGTGTGCGTAAGGAATTGCAGAAGAAGCAGAAATCCTTCTGGAGGCAACTGAATATGGACGAGAACTTCGAAGAGTCTTGCAACATGTTTGAATTGTCATATCAGAACACATGAGTTCCTTAAGGCAGTGACCAGCCTGAAGAGAATCCCTCTCCCAGCTGTCAGCTCAAGCAAATTCTCAGCTTAGGCAGGCAGAAATTGTTTTGAAAAATATTATCTGACCTTCTTCATCTGTGAATAAGAGCTGTCAAAGTGGCCATAAAGTCTTGTTGGCTTTGAAATACCAGTGGCTATACTGCATTGAAGTCCAGCCGTTAGCTCTCACACAAAAAGTGGTTTATGAGAAATGCTTTAGGTCTAGCTAATTAAATACCCAACTTTCCTTTCCACCTCTGGAGAAGACTTTATCTCAAGGCAGAAAATATTTGCTGCTCTGACTGCATTTTTTTTGTTGTTGTTTATTTAGAATTGATGAATCATCTACTTATTTATGTGTATTATTTATTTATTAGTAGCCTTGGCAGGGGTTCTGGTGAGGTGTTTCACAGAACCCAATAGACCAGGAATTATTTTAAGTCCACCATCTCCTGATAGCAACGTGTGGTTCCATTTCCTCATGTTTTCAGAGAACTGTCTTAAAGGATCAGTGCATTTACATTTTAAAGGATCTCCTTGCCAAGGAGAGAAAAGGATCTCCCATTAAAGCTTATTCAGGGTGCTTACAAACTTAAGACACAGAATAATTCCTTCAGTTATGTTTATATATTTATAACCACCCTAGTGAACTACTCTGTATTCAGATAAGCATGGAACTTGCTACTCCTTTTGTTCAGGCTGGGAATATCAGTTAAGCTCTGTCACTGAAGTCCTTTGAGATTTGTGCTGGTTACTCTCAATTTATGGGAGGCTATGTCCTTGTCTGTAGTAACATGATGTTGGTTCTCCTCTTTCCATTCTGAAACTTTAGGGCATTGTAAGTGTTAACATTGGTTTTCTTTTCATTTCACGAAGTTTACTTCAAATGTTTTTCTAATCTGAACCTGTTAAACTGATAGTCAGGAAAGTGGTCTTGCCCATTTTAGTTAGCAAATACCTCCAAAATTGTGAAACACTAGTTTGCTGTTTTCATATGCAACTTGTGTCCTGCATTCTCTTTGAGCTCCAAGGCACTTATAGTTCTGTAATGACTTCCATGGTGGACAGTGAAGTTCCTCAAGATATGATTCTGCTTCGCACACCTGGAACATAGGGAAGTATTAAACACAGTGAATTATTTTGTAAAGGGAAGTACATGATAAATTAAACTGGGGAGGCATGTGTCATTACTGGCAGTATGTTTAATTCATGGTGA
This sequence comes from Muscicapa striata striata, assembly GCA_030060385.1. Taxonomy (NCBI): domain Eukaryota; kingdom Metazoa; phylum Chordata; class Aves; order Passeriformes; family Muscicapidae; genus Muscicapa; species Muscicapa striata. The sequence continues at coordinate 4,726,201 of JAREIS010000056.1, read as the reverse complement.
GTTCACCTCCAGTGAGCAGCTAGATTGTCTTCCCCCAATTCACATTCCTGACTCTTTTCCACACCCTGCAGTGATATGTTTATTACATACCTGTGAAAGCATTCATATTTATATATATACACACACAAATCTATATACAGAAAGCAAATACAGTTTCAGGAGAATAATGCCAGTTGCATGTGTACTTTTCCTCTTCTCTTGCATAGGTTTGTGAAAATATGGAATACTGATTTTTGTTTCCTATTTAATCTACAGACTGTTGTATTCAAGGCAGAAAGCAGTTTTGATTGTTGAAGCATCTCACTAATTGCTGAAGTATTTTAAATAAAAGAACAGGGTACATCATGCTTCCATGAAAAGGTAAAATGCTATGAAGAATTGCCTTGTACTGGAATATGAGTGATTACCTTTCCCAGCCTCCAGTCAAAGAAAAAGTAGCTTTCTCAAATTTGAGTGCAACTACTATATATATAGAAGCATGTTTATATCTGTATATGTTAGACAACCAGTGCCTTTTTTTTTCCAGAAGTCTTATTTAATTGGGATTCTTTTGAAGGAAGTGAGGGTTTTTCCATATTCTTGGCAAAGTGCTGTAGGGATTCCCATACTTAATAAACCTGGTGAATCATGCACCTTTGTCACTAAAATAAAATTCCCATACACAATGGTGTCTCTGTCTCAGCTCACTGTTCCTCATGTGAAATGAGTTGGTTTTGGCTATTACCCTTAAAGGTATAATGTTCCTTGCAAATTCATTCCCATGCAAAGAATTCCCTGTGTGTTCAGAAATGCAAACACTGGGGAAGTATTGTGGAATTAGTCAGGCAAACAGGAACTGCACTGGTACTGGCTGAATAAACAGAACGCTCCCATGTTTTTCAGCTTGTGTCACTACAATTGCTCCTGTGGCAAAGCCAGTAGCTCTGAAACTGTCAGCATCTGGCAAGTACTATTTTGAATTATCTGTAGACATAATGTTAGGTCATTAAAGAAAAAATTGTGGTGTTTTTGATATCATCATGCTCTGGTATTTATGATACCTCACAGTGCTGGTTCATGTCCAGCTCGATTTAGAGAAGGCTGCTTGAGTGCACTGTCAAAAACCATATGGAGTCAAGGAATAATGGTTCAGACATTGCAAAATATTACTTTGACAGATGTCCTATCTCCGAAGTACCAGTCATGTGGGTGGTTAGATATTGGAATTGAATTCTAGAATAGCAACACAGACAGCGTTGAAGTTGCTCTGGTTTTGTACAGGTATTACAGTACAGTTTCTTTGCTAACAGAGATTTAAAGGATAAAAAGAGTATGATGTTGGCAAAACTGCTGAAATGAGTCATGGGTCTGAAACCACTGCCATTATGAATGACATAGAGTTTGTTATATTCTGTTGGTGCCCAGAGCTTTATATAAAAGGATACTGTACAATACTGATCATGTTATTTGCTTTAAAATCCAGTGTTGTTGTAAACCAGCTAGTTCCTAAAACGAATAGATGTTCATTTCTACTTTGGAAAAGTGATACAGCTTCGCAGAAGCTCTAGGAGCAGGCTGTAATGTGGAAGATGATGTCCTCTCAGGGATGCCTAGCTCCTATCCAAAAGTAGTTATTCCTTATGAATGGGTAAGATAAAGTATTCTGTCACAATTTTTGTAAGCATAATGAAAAGCGTAATCCTGCCCTCAGTTGATTTTCTTGCAGGAGCCATCTGCAAGCAGGAGCCTCAGCCTGGGGTTCTGCCAGTGGTTTGGGTTTCAGACAGCGCTGTACCCTTGCATGGTTGTCTCTGCTGTACTAACAGTGCTCTGTGCTGGTCCCCACTGCTACTCTCTACCCATTCTGCAGCCCACAGCCTGCACATGGCTCTGCTCTGCAGACTTCTGGATGAGCATCAGCTGGTAAAGTTCCCAGGAGCTTTGCAGATTGCATGACTCTGCCTGCACCTTCCCCCCACCCCAGGTGAAATTATGTATTAGCACTTCAGTCTTGTCCTACCCATGTATGTAATGAATTTGAATGATGCCATTTCATTGTGAATCAAAAATATAATCTGCTATTTGTCGTCTTCAAAGAGAAGATGCTTTCATAGCTAACAGAGAAGGAATTGATCTGTAATCCAGGTACTGCTTTTGCTTTGTGCAGGAATTGTAATCAGTATAAGAATAGGATGCTTAACTGCAGTGGACCATAGCTTCACTCTCTACAGGCACTTACAGTTGTTACTCTGATACTATTTTAATCTAGGACACTATTGAGATTCTTATTTCTCTTTTTCTCTTTACCCTAACCATCTACCTTTAATGGGAAGATGGGCCTACCTAGGGGATGCAAACTGCAGTTCTTTTTGTATTATCAATCTATAGAATGAGAAATTTGTATTTCTTGTGTAGGAATCCTCCTATTGCTTTTCTTGTTTTTTGTCTATCTTACATGGTGGAAAATGATGGGTTCATGATATGATAAAATATCCTGGCTGGCACATACCAGTATGAGCTCACTGCTGGGATCAATAGGAATTGGCAGGTGTGAGGGAAGATACTTTTTCTTGAGGAATTTAAGTTTTTCACAGTACTCCACCGGCTCTGATGGCCCTGTTAGGAGTGAAGTGTCACGGTATCTCTAGAACTCCTCTTGTCAAGGCTTCTCTTATTATTAGGATAGTGTGTGTATTATAATGGATTGATGATAAAGTCTTGGAGGATTTTTAAAAATAACAGAGGATGGCTGTTTACGATGAAATGGGGACTCTGCCCAGTTGAATTTTGCTTTTTCCCTGTAGCAACAGAAGCCACTGAGTTTCTTAGGCTTCCCAAGGTCACTGCCTGGATTGCAGCTGACTGTTGATCTGTATAAAAGAAATTAATTGAATAATCATCTTCTAATTTTTTTTGCAGCCGCTCAGTTGCCAGCCAGTCTCCCCCCTCTCTCTCCACTGTCTCTGTCCATGCCCTTACTCACAGTACTGAGCCTATAGCCAGACTTGGAGCTTCATAGCTCATTGTGTTGCTTTTGAACCGGTTGAGTCCAATCATTCTCTCCTTTGTAATTTGCCTTCCAATTTTCCCTTCCCAGTAGGAGTGCCTTACATTATTGTATATTAGCATCTCTCTTCCTGTTTTGGATTTCCTGATTGCATCTGCTGTTTTATTAACTTGTAGACTTAAACTGAAACTCTCCTGTGGCTGTGCCTGCTTTTTTGCCGGAGCAGCTGAGTAAATCAGTTTGCTTGTTCTGCCCTCATGAAGTGAGCTCTACAGGCTTCATATACCAGCTCTGAAGACACCAAGCTGCATGGGAACTCCTCACTTTTGCTCATTTTGGTGCCTTAAATTTTGAGAAGTGGATAGTTTTTTTAAAAATGCTCTGCCACGATGCAGTGTGTTTGGCATTGGAGCATAAAACCCTTGCTCATGACAGTTTCCATCTTGCTAGGGATGGTAACCATAAAATTTGTTTACTGTCTATGCTTTGTGAGGGCATTATGAGAGGGGACAGTGTGAAGATGGTATTGGTTCTTATTATGTGTTTTTGAGACTAGCTGGGCTGCTTAGCCTGAGATGCAGTTGTGCAAGACCTTCAGAAGTCATGCATATATAATAACGTCAAGTACAGAGAATTAAAACAGGATCAGGTCACATGCAGTTTTGCTCCTCCTGGAACCCCTGGCCAGTCCCCACAGCGTGGCCAGGGACTGCCATACAGAGCTCCCTGCTCACTTGCACAGCTGGGCCCAGTGCTGTGGGACTGAAGGTGTTTCCTCAAAGCTCAGCTTTAATGCAGCCTGGCTGCCTGAAGGCTGACCCAGCAGAGGTTTGGTCAGCCTTACCTTAGAGAGAGGGTTAACCCATTGAAATTCAAGCATTATTTGCTAAAGTATGTGGCATGTGTCAGCTTGGGGCACATGTTCATACTAACTGTGATTTTGTAAGTCCACGTTTGACACCAGTAGCAGGAATCAGCGTGTGACAGTGGCACTGCTGTTACTGCATTTTAGCAGTACAGTGAGGAGACAGCCTGGATAATAATGTGCAAAGTCCTTCTTTACTTGAAAACCCTGGTATGGCCATGATGGCTTGAGTCATATCTTAAAATGCCAGTTTCACCCAAATTCCGTAGGGTGGCCATTAATCCAAATTGCAGGGATGCCACTTGGGGTTAGCATCAGAGATGTCTAGGTCTGGAGAGCTATCGGCTGTCTAGGACCAAAGTGTATTAGACTTTGCACAAGTATCAGTGGCTCATTTATTTATTCCTGTCCAATCCACATGTTAAACCAATATAAATCCTTGAATACACAGCATTGTTTAGGTGGAAAAAGATTTGTTTCAGTTTTGCTTATGCACTTGCCTACCAGGTTGATTTTGCTTAAACTAAACTCTGCTTTCAGGCTGATTTTTAATTCATACCTGTGATACCAAGTTACCTTATACAAGCCCCTGCTATACTTGAGGTAAGCAAAAATTAATTCATGAGCAGAATGTGTGTTTCATAGGTATTAAGTGATAAAGGCAGCTTCCAAATAAACTTTAGTTCAGTCAAGGCAGTTAAAAGCCAGGGAAAGCCAGGTGTGAGCAGCAGAGCACAGTGGCTGATGTGGTCCCTGGCAGCCTGGGCTTTCCTTCCTGCCAGAGCACCAGCTCAGCTGCATCACTTAGAGTGAATTATAGCATTGCTGGCAGTGCACCCTGAGTGTTTGGAATACCTTTTTGTGTGTGTCCTACTCTGTTAACTTATTTGCAACATTGTTATATGTGTTTCATTGTTCTTGTGTTTGCGTTGTTGGTTTGGTTTTTTTACTTTTGACAAGGATTTTTTTAAATTATCTGCAACTACTGGGCAATAGTCTTAATTTATTATTGATGTGTAATGATGTTATAATTTAAATCCATTGAGTTTAATTGCTTGTTGACACTTGAGCAGGGTTTATTTGGGTTCACTTGTGACTGCATCAGAGCACCAGTCCCTCCTGTATAAAGGCAACTCTCAATAAACACTAAAAAAATGTTACTCGTCCTTTTTAATTTGCCTTCTGGTGGGTACTGTACCATGGGTAGGGCAAGCTTTGAAAGAGTGATAATTTTCTTAAAAATGCTTCTCTGCTGCTTAAAGTCTTCTGAAACTAAGAAAATATGATTCTTACTGTTCCCAGATCTCAGCCAGAAGGGCCTCTGGAAGTACTGCTGATGTCTGCATCAGGCTCTGGGGGTTTGGATTCCCTGTTAAATCTTGTGTTTCTGGAAAGCCACAAATTCCTAGATTTTTAATGGTGCTGACCCCTGCTGCAAGTTCCCTGGGGAGCTTACTGTGGCTTTGAGGCAGCCTTGGATACAGAGCTCCTGGGAGGCTTGCAGGCGGCAGCTGCTTACTGTGTGGCTGCCATGTGCACCTCTGCCAGAAGGGTCCAAGGTCAGGGCTTTGAATTCTAAGTAAGGGAGGTGTCTCCCAGGTGGACTGAGGGGCTGGAAAGGCAGGATTTTGCCCATGTTATAAGGGTTCTCACACCTATGGATGTAGCAGCAGGCAAGATTCTTGTTCTTCTTGGTTGTTTCTTCCAGTGCACCTGCTAAGGAGCTTCTGCAGCTCCTTGAATCTGCATTTTATGGCTAAAGATTGCAGCACAGAGCTGTGGTGGAGCTCATGGGCCTAAAATTCCTCCTGGGACTCCCTAGAGCATTCCACACCCAGCCCTATGCTCTGGCAGCTTTCAAAGAGAAGGATATATCCCCCTCCTTCACTGTCTTCCTACCCTGCCTCAGAAAGATCAGAAGTCCATCAGGAATGTCACTCCTCTCTCCTGCAGGAACCTTTGGACTTCATCCCTGTGATGAAATCAGCTACGAGCAATGAGTTAATGTTTGACTGGGACCACACAAGCTGCACAAGGAAACCATGTGCAAGACCTTCTCTTCCTCCTTATTTGCTTTACAAGGTGAGCAAATTCTCTTATGACATCTCTTCTCCTTTCACTGCCACCTCCCCTCCTCACTTCACCCTGTAAGAGATGGTGTGAAAAAGCATCCACACAGAGCAGAGACCATGGGGTCTGGAAGAGCATGCCAATCCAAGCTCTAGCTCTTCTTTTAAAGTCAGGATAATTGATTTTAAAAAGCGATCCTTCTAGCTCTCAGACCAAAATTAATAATATTTGGATTAATATGTGAAGTCAACTGGTTTTCTGAAAGAATAGAGCTAGCAATCTCCTTCTTTCCTTAGGAACTGAGGGGGACCTACCAGGTATGAGGCTTACCGTACTTTTTCAGTGAAAGCATGCTGAGGGAAAATGAAAATATTCTGGGAGTTTGTGTACATAGCTCTAGACTATCTTGTTAAAAGAGTTCTTGTTTAACTAAATACTCTCCAAAATAGTGGTCCCATCTAGAGGCCTGAGTATTACCACTATGAGAAGGTGGTGAAAAGCATCTCAGATAATCAAGTGTTACAATTAAAACCAGACAAAGTCTCCAAGGCAAGCAGGAGTAAATTCCATCCATTTTAAGCATAGACAAATATAAAACTTGGCATTGAAGCTGTAAACATGCTTTTAAAAAGTCAGTCCATTGCTTATAGTAAGTGACTTTCAATTTTCTATAATTTAGTTCAAGGCATTAGCATTCATTTAGATATTAAAAATGAAGTTGTAAGGCTCATGTGGAGAGCAAGACAAGTCAGATAAAAGCTTGTGTTAAGGGAATGAACTTTCATTGACTTGAAAATTCTCAGGTATTTTTCATGTATGTACAATGTGATGAATTTAGAGGTAAGTAAGAAGGAAATTATTAGTAAAGTTAGGTACTGTTTCAAAATATGGAAGTGCAAATTACTGAATTGATGCAAGAAAGGCACATGGTGTGACTCTTGGGGATGGTGCTGTGCAGGGCCAGGAGGAGTTCAACCTAGTTTTTATGGATCACTTCTAACTCAGCTTATTCTGTGATTCTGTCTCTCCCCCACTTTGTACCTTCCCCTGCAGTGATTTCTGAGCAGGGGTACAAATGCCCACAAAGCAAGGCTAGGGTGGAAAACAAATGCCAGCACCATCCTGTCATCAAACATTGTCATGCAATGGCTTGTGACACTGGTGGATACTTTGTTGTGTACATACTGCAAAATGTACTGTTCTGGATTGGACTCTGCACTTCTGAAGGACACTTATTTCAGATTTAACAAACAGCATGTTCGATCCTATAAGCAGATCCAAGATCTGCTGGCTCCAATGAAAGCTGCAGTTTGTCAAAGAACCAGAGCTGGGCTCTCAGTATTTAAAGACAGGAGCTGTAGCAGCGTATAAAATTGCCATGTTCCTTGTGAAATACAAGTGCATCTAGCACAGAGTTAACCCTGGGTGATAACAGGTATAAGAGGGCAAAAGCATAATAAAATACAGGTCTCTACTGTAGGTATTTACACAGTATCGACATTGTTAGCTGTGCTTAGAGATTTATGTCAAGTGTTAACTGCACTGTCATAAAACAATAAAGTACTTCTGTGAAGGGCTTAGGGCAAAGGGAGGCAGTGAACTCTCACTATATAAGGCCCTCCTCCTGCATTTGTGGTAATCCATGGGAATGTTTCCATAGTTGTCAGCAGGAGTTGTGTGGAGGCCTGCTAGGGGAGGGCAAGCAGAAGTACATTTACTGTGTTTAGAGCAGGTAACTAATGATTTTGTCTCGGGGAGGATATTGCCACCAACAAATTCTAGGAGCTAACACAGCTGATAAGTCTACCTTGCAATAAGAGGAGAGATTAGGGTTCCTCCTGGCAGCAGGGATGTCCTTTGGTGTTTCACAGAAAGGCTGACAAGGACCCATAAAATCTGAGAGATTACAATAAGAGAACTACTGTGCTCCAGGTGGCCTTGAGGTGAAAAGGGCAAGAGTCCAGTGTCCTAGGGTTTCTACGCAGTGTACCCTGGACTCTGCACACTTCCAGCTCCGGGCTGTTGCAACTCTGCTACTCACACTGGGCTCACAGTAGGCTTCCCCTCAGCATTTTGGCTGCAGGACCAGACTTCTCAGCTGAGTTTAGTGTTTATATGTAGTGCACCAAACTGAAACGCCAGTCCCAATCAGTCAGAGCACCAGGGAGTTTAGATCCAGGCGTGGTGCCTGCCTGTCCATGGGTCTGCAGCTCCAGCTTGTCCTCCCTGCTTGTCTGCCCTGGCACCTGTTGTTCCTTTCATCCCTCCAGTCCTCAGCTTTATTGGTGCAGGAGATGTGGCCCAGATTCATTCCTGTACTCCCAACAGCACCACAGGCTCCTGCTCCACAGGACCAGCACCTACCCCAGCAGAGTGCTGTAGGACACCCTGTCCTTGCATCCCACTGTCCTGGTGCAAAACACAGATACGTTAAGCTCAGTTTAGAAAGAGTTGAGCAGTCTCCCTTGTGTACCCAGAGCAGAGTGCCCCAGCACCAGCATCTTCTTGGCTGTGTGTGTGACCTTTTCCCATGAATATCTCAGTGCTGTCCTCATGACATGAGTTCAGCCTCTGGCATGGTGAGACAGCCTGGGAGATGGAGATGACCCTTTTACTTTGCACATCTCTCGCTCTGCATAGCCACGCGTTAAAATGTTTCTCTTTACACTTCTATGCAGGAGTACGGGGGGCCCTCAGAGCAAGCTGCCTGTGCCGGGCATGGCCGTGCCCGCGGAGGGGCGCGGAGCAGAGCGCGTTTCTCGCTGCTCACGCTTTCCTTTCCCGGCTGAGCCGCCCCGGTGATCGGGAAGGACCCGTCCCGTTCACCGCCGCCCCCCGCGCTCCCCTCTCCTTCCCCGGCCGCACAATTGTCACCGCCAATTAGTGCATTGTTAGGGCACACAATGGCGCTGTGGCCGCTGGAATGGGCCGCTTTTGTGCGTCTCCAGTCGGCTGTAGGGGCAGTCAAGATTCATTTAGGGCCTTACACAACATGGACAGAAAATACTATCAGAAAAGCAAAAGGGGGAAAGAAAAAGGGAGAGGTAGCGAGGGGGGGGGGAGCCCGCTATTCAGGGGTTAGCCCAGCCGCATGAAAGGCCCAAGAAGCAGTGCCACATTGAAGACGCCCCTTGGAACACAAAAAGGAACCGGGGCTTAATAGTAATTAGTGGGCAAACTGCAAAGCGCACCGTGGCTCTCCAGTGAATTGTTCAGCACTTTGTGCCAGAGCTGCCCCTTCCCCCTCCCCTCCGCTCTGCTGGGAGGGGAGCGGCTGGGGTGGGAACTGGCAGCGCTGCTGTACCCACCGCCCCTGGGGAGGCCTCACCGAGCTCTTCTGTGTGGCAGGTAAATTGGATTGTGTTCTCTGGAGCTCGTAGCCAGTTACAGGAGGTGCTTTGCAGCCAGGGCAGGGGGATGGTTTCGGAGTCAGCACCGCGCCCGTGTCAAGGACCTTTAAACAGCCCTGTCCCTTCCTGCAGGCTGGCACCTTGAGGCTGGACTGTTTGTGCCCTGTCCCTCTTTCCCCAGCAGAGACTTGGAGGCCATGCTGTTGTTCTACTTCTGTTGTTTCCCCCTTTGTTCATAAAATAATCACCTGCACGGGTTTTTATGATCTACAGCACCTCAGTCAGCTTAGTAAAGGTAAGGAACCCGCTCAGGCTGAAGACCAACCTTGCCCATCCTTCCAGAAGTCTGCACAATGCAAACAGCACTTGCCTCCAGCTCTCTCCCCTCATATCTCTCATATCTGTGCCAGCTCTCAGTCACACTAAGGCCTTCATCAGTACACACAGAAGTTCTGAAAGTACATTTTGGCCCAGCACATCTTCAGATTGTCTTAGGCAGCTGCATTAGGGTGCAGCTGAATATGTTTATTCCCTACTTCTGTGGAGATTGGGTTGCTGCTGTTATCAGTCTCAGCTCATCTCCTGAACTTCTTGTGCTAGATTTAGTCAGGAGCCTATATGTCCAACAGAGTTAGCTGTGTCTTGGTAAAATGCCAGATTAAATGTGCCACGAGGCAGGTTTGACCTTACATAAATGTGGTTAAGTATTGAGGAGAAATTCAGGGCATCTTAGCCCTGATGGAAAGTACACAGAGGCACAAAATTAAGTATCATTCCTTTTATGTTGTCAGGGAATCTAAATAAGATCTATGGAAGAAAGCTGTGGAGTCTGATGGTTAGTTTGTTGGCTCTTAGCTAATGGATGTATGTTTCAGCTATCCTTGAATACAGGGCTGATGGAACAGGTGCTCATCTCAAGCACAACCGCACACAGTCCCACAAATCTAAGCTGGGCTCTTGCAGATTAAGCTCTGTGTGGTTAGGCATTGTGGTTAGACCAGACAACTAAATTTAGTAGTCTCAGCTGTAAATGTTTCCAGGCTGCCATGTGTGAGATACACACACAGAGTTCTGGACCAGCATCTCACAGCTGGTAGAGATTGAAAATGCCTCCCTGTTTCCTCTGGTAGCTATAAGTACAACACTCTCCTGTGTTCTAGATACCCAAGCAAGCCTAGGAAATACGGATGCTGCTCCAATACCAATCTTTTTCCATGACCTGGAAGCCATAGAGACTCTGTGTGTGAAAATAGGTTTGGTTGTATTAGAACAGTGAAAATAAGATTTACAACCAAGATTTTTGTCTGTCTGGAATCCCATCAAGGGTTTCATGTGAGGCTGTGGGCAGCACAGCGGGCATCAAGGGCTCAGCTGGTGTTGCTGGGATGGCTCCTGCAATACAAACACAATCAGGGAGCTCACAGTGTCTCACAGATAGGGCTGGTTGAAGGCACTGTCTCACAACACAGAAAGTGTCTGTCTCTCACCAGTCACAGTACATTCTGTCTCAGCTAATTAGCAACATCCTTGGCAAAGTCTCAGCTGAAAGGATTGCACTGTCTTCTCACCTTGCTCTGTCCCTTCCTCCCCCAAAGAGGGATGTTTAGTCCTGTCAGGATGCAGCCTGGCTGGCCCAGGGAAGCAATCTGCCTTGTTTCCCTCCAGACTGCTCGTTTACCAGAAGACAGATTTTGTCTTCAGGGACAACAAGTCTGGCCCTGACTGAAGGAAGGTGCAGCCTTGTACCCCTGTAGCAGAGAGCCAGAGGCTCTCTGTGCTCCAGTGGCACAGAGACAGGGAACAGCATCTGCCGCAGGAGTCAGGGTGTTTTTCTAGCTTTCGACTATGGGGTTGATTTCACAGCTCTCTCTGGCCATAGAGACAAAGCACAGGTCTTTCATGTCTGCAAGAACAAGGAGAATTACCTTTCCTTTCCCCTGTTTTTTTGTGTCTGCTGAGCCCAAGAGGAGTTTGAACTGCAGGTACATTCAGCACCTGGCACAGGTGGAAGCTTGCACAGGAATTTCTGTGAGTGTGCCCAGTAGAATCCTGTCTGCCTTGTGATGGTGTGATGGTTGGGGTCTGGCAGTGCCAGTCTGTGGGAGACATGGAGAATGGTTCAGCTTCTCCTTTGTCCTAAATAGTGGGACAGGTAATTCACCAGCATAAGGGAAATACATATCCAGCATGAATTTCCCTGCAGCTGGGCAGACTTTTCTGAGCAAAAAGCTGAACCAAGCTACTTCAGCGTTTCCATGCCATAATGAAGATGCTGGTCTATGTGAGCCCCATCTTTGCAGCAATTGTGCTACCTTTTGTGTCAGCTTATTGCTTACACAAAATCAGTTTGATTATATCTGTTTGGTAGAAAAAAGCCTGAAAGAGGACTACACAACCTTGTAATCAATATTTTGACAACTCTATGCTAGCACTTGTGGAATATTTTGGAGCACTTTCTTGTATCACCAGGTCATGTCCCAAGCAGGATAACATAATTGCATGCTCAATGTTGCTGTACATGGCAGTGAAGTACAGGATTTAGAGAACGGATTCCTTCTTATGCCCAGCAAATTTCGTGATCTGCTCCAATTCTGTTAACATTAGTCCCTGCCCTTATGGCCACAGAGAGCTGGGAAATCAACCACTCAGCCTTGAGCTGGAAAAAGACCATTCTGACTCCTGCTGCAGACTGTGCTCCTTGTTTCCATTCCAGTATAGCACGTAAGGGTCACTTGCACTTGTTAATCCTTCACATCTGACTAATACCTGAATGGGAAGGTTGCTAGCAACATCCTTTCCAAAATCACTTTGACCTATGTATTATATTATGCTGTGAATGACTTGCAGAAGGAAGTAATCAAAATGTGTATAGTTCTAGCTAGTGCTAATTGCCTTTTCATCTGTTTCTAGCTCTTTTTATTGTGTCCAATAAATGTTGATTATGCAGGGATTTAAATCTGTATTTCAACATAGTTTCATTCACGTGGTGTGAATGACACGACTCATTAAATCTTAGTTCCAAATATTCCTCTAGCTCTGTGTCAAGCACTTCAAGGATGTCAAAAGCAGATAGTGAAAATCTGTAGTGCCTGATCTTAGCAAGAGTGCCTAAAAGGTCAGGTAGAGGACATTGTTTCAGGAGGTCTCTGGCTTTGATACTTTCTGGTTCATGGAAACACAAAAACACAGCATGTGTGTATTGCATGTGAATGTTCTCCTTCTAGGGTAATGTACATAAGTACACAGACAGGATAAAGCTTTCAAATGCATAATTTTTGATTGCTTCTGATCTTAAGTGAGCAATATGGCATATTGTAAAGGAGTCCAGTTTCTGGAAACAAGGATCCCTTAAGGTTGCCTCAAGAGAGTCCAGAATCACTGCATTTGGAAGTTCTTGATCACAACATCTTGAGAGGTTAGTGAAGAAATGCAGTCAAACTGGCTTATATGCTTGAAACCTATTTTGAATAAATTCTGTATTTTTCAGGAAAAGACAGGTTGAACTTGAACTGTTGTGAGCACAGACTGAAGTTGCTTTTAACAGCAACAGTTATTATATGTTTTGCACCAATTCGTAGAATTTAAAGGCCAGGAGAGACCACCCATATAACTGCAGATGTTCACACTGAGAGCAGTTTCTTTGTAAAGTGTCAGTTCAGCAGAGACAGAAAATTTCTTGGAAACGTTTCTGTTTTGACTGACCAACTTTCTCTGAAAAGCAGGCAGGACCTAAGAGACAAATGCTCACCAGGCAGATGCCTGCCTGAAGTCTGCCCAGTTTGCCAGCAAGATCCATCACTCCAGGATTTCTGTGTTCCCCACTCCAGGTCCTCCCCCATCCTGTGCTCCTAAGGCCTTCCTGGGCAGGGGGCTTCTAGGAATTCTCCACGTTTTTAGAGGAAACCTTTTAGCTTTTCCTGATGCTGCAGGATTGCTCAGAAGTATGGGCAACTTGCCCTGTTTTGAACAAACTGGTGTGTTTTACATTGTTTTTAATGTCAGAATTTTCCACAAAACAGAAGTTGTAAGTTACAGCCAGCTTCAGTCTAGGCTGCCTGGCTGTTCTCCAGAGGATTGGCCATTACAAACTTGTATCTTAACTCTGAAATATTTGCTTCAAATTTTTCAGCCAGAGGGTCCTCTAACCTGTCCCTTTTTTTTGCTGGAATAAAAAACTGCTTAGTACTTCTGTCTCTGCAGCTGTAACAGATAACATGTTAATTTTGGTGTAAAACAAGCAGATAGAAACAAGTCTCCAAAGGCTGTGATCTGAAGCAGGGCAGGGAAAGCATTTTGCAAAAGAACTGCTTTGAGCAGTTTCACCCTCAAGGTCTCACACAGCAAAGGAGAGGGCAGGAAAAGAGCAGAAAAGGAAAGAACTATTCTCTAGATAGTGCTGATCAAAACAGTATTGGTGTGAAGATAAGTCAAGCAGTAATTAGTCTATATTGTTATTGTTTCATAGAGGCCCTTAGTGGCTTCCATGTATGAGCTGGGGGTTTGTTTTACTCTGTGGTCAGTCAGAGCTGGTGTAAGCCAGCACTGATCTCTGCTGGGCTGCAAAGCTGTGCTCCTTCAGGCCTGCTGAGGAGCCTGGCCAGTGGCTTGGCTTCTCACACCTGCACTGGTCTTTGGAAGCCAACACTTTTGCTCTTGCATGCTGTCCCCCACGAGGTTACAGGGAAGTGGTGATGGCCCCACCTCATCTGCAGGTAGAGGGTTAGATGTGCTGTGATGCAAACCACAGCTGTGTGGCTCTTAAGGTCACTTTTGCTGGACTTTCAGATCAGACAGGGCAAAACTTGTGTGGTGTATGGAAAATGCCCTGCTCTCTAAGTTAGGAAAAGTCCTGAGCTGCTCAGACCACTAGAGTGGCAAGCTGAGAAAAAAAATCTCAAATTCCATGCTTCAAGGCTGCTCATTTGCAGCTTTCCTGAAAGCTCAGTTCACTTACTGTGTGAACATACTATTGTATGCTATAGGCATACAAACATATGTGCTATACAATAATCCAGCTTGGAAATCCCACTGGAGCGAAGCATTTAACTCTGAAAAATATTTGGAGTAACTTCTTTGCAATGTATAGAGCAGCAAGAGTTTAAGAAACAATCTCACTGTATTTAAACAGTCATTACTGCTTTCTGGGTAAATAACACATGTTTTTAAAATGGTCTCTATACACAATAGATGCTAACACAATAAATCCTAATTGCTCTGAAGGACCCATTAGGCTGTATCAGGTCAATACACGGCGGAGCTTTTTTGAAAGTCACTCACCCTGTTGTTACATAAGCCACAAATTGAAACTCCATAAATAAGTATTTGCCAAATGAAGAGTGAGGACTTTGCCAGGGCCATACTAATTTATCATGTCAACTTCACTATGGGGACTGTTTTCTTTTCAAGGGCCCATGAGAGAAAAAGAAAAGAAAAGAAGCATAATAACGTGATGTGTTTCAAAATCTACATATCTGAAAAGTTTCAGATGTTTCAGGCTGCACTATACCCCCCAAGAAAAGTGGATATAAGGAACTTCACTGCTGCTTCTTTATCTCAGCATTGTGTGAGTCACAGCAAGGAGATTTGAAGACCAGCCATGGCTGTGGCATGGCAGAGGCCCATCCTCATCACCATCAACCATCCTGCTCCTCTGGGCCAGGGCATGCTGTGGTAGTGGCACCTCAGGATAGGAACATCCCTTCAGTATTCCAAATGTGGCTCATGGGAAGATTTCCAGTGCCTGGGGGGACCAAAGAAAACTTACTACATACATTTTATGTGCACCTATATGTACAAGTATAGTAAGTTAATAAGTGATGAGTTTGGAAAGATTAGTTTTTGTGCAGCTACTCTTCCTGATTTTACTTTGGTCTTACTTACCTGAATGCCGGTGGCATTTTACAAACTGCAGCACTTGTGTTGGGTGTTGATAAAGTTGTGTCACTGTTAGAAATCAAGTGTGGGATTAATTCACTCAGAAGTTTTCAAGTTCCATGTAACTTTTTTGGATATGGCTATAATTTGGCGTGGTTTTGTTTTCCTGCAATATGTTCATGTATCTATATGCACAGGTGTATATAAAAACAAATTGTATTGATGTAAGCTAGGATTTTTAAGGGAATTTCAGCAAGGCATGGTGGAAAGTATTCAAGTGATATTAATCTGAATTCCTGTCCCCAGGCCTTTAATTCATTTGGGCACATGAGAAATGTTCACCACTGCTGTTACACTTCAGTAGAATTTGGGTGCCAGGGTCCTTCTGCAAAATGCTGGCAGTGATTGTCATTCTGCTCTGCCTGCATGCAAAGGGCCAAGAGTCCCTCTTGCCTGTAGTGCAGCAAGAACCTTGGTCTTTTTAAGAGCTCCTGCTCCAGGTGCTGTTCCACAAGGTCAGTCTTGGTGCTGGGGTTTGCACAGGCAGCCTGGAGCTGCAGCTCTCAGGTGGGAAGGCAAACACTTGCCACAGGTGGAAGCAGAAGCACACCTGCCTTGGTGCAGCATGCAGCTGTGGCCTCAGCATGGGGCAAACACTGATATCCTTTTGTACCAGCACACAGGGTCTGCTGTGCTGGCGCTGCCTGTGGGCTGCACCACAGCACCAAAAGTGATGTTGGTTCCTGCACTCGTGACAGGCAGTAAGGCACAGTCTGTGCTGCTGCAAACCACCTCATGGTCTCCAGCACCCCCTCACTCCAGCAGTTAGTTATCAGGGGTCACTGCTAATTTGAGCAATGCCCGAGCCAGCACAGCCTCCAGCTGGGGTGACTGGCAGGCTGCCCACCAGCACCGGGAGACTGGAGTCACCTGCGCTGGGCCCCCCCTGCTCCCTTCCTGGGAGCTGGAGTCTTGTCTGCAGTGCAGACAAAACCAGGATTTGCTGCTTCAAGCAAGAAGGGTTGAGGGCCAAGAGGTGGTGTGCTGATCCTATGACAAGAGGGGCAGGAGGTTTCTGCCCTGCTTTGGTACTGGCAAAGCCAAGGGCGAGATCAGTGCTCTCTGGCTTTGTCCCTGCCCAAAGCCTGGGCTGAAAAGTTCTTTGCAAAAGTTTGCTGAGTCCTCTAACAAGGGCAAGGGCAATAGCCAGTCTTTACAAAGGAAACTCAGTCCTTTTCTAAAGTATTTTAAAAGTCGTGGTATCCTTCACAAAAGCAATTTGTCCAGGTAAACAGTGTACACTGACAATTAGCAGTGAAAGAACCAAATACAGACATACTTATCACCTTTTTACTTTCTGCTTCTACCAGGAGCCACAGCATCCCAGCTGAAAACGCCTCAGTGGGTAAGACAGTGTCTGTCTGTGAGGACATGCATTGTCAGTCTGTGCCTGTATCCTCTGGGCTGGAGCCAGGAGCACGGATTAGATGAACTCCCAAGCAGACCTGTCTAGCATGGTGGAGCTTCATGGACTCTTCTGCACATGGATAAAAGGTAAAGCAATTTTTAATAACTTAAGAGAGTTTTTTAACTACAAAAGCATATTCTTAGGGCCAGGAAACACTTCCTTTTTGGTTTGCGGGGTTTGACACAGTAAATTTTGTGCAGACACATCTTCTGTTACTAATAGTACTGGATGCACATAAAGCACTGTAATCTCATACTGTACTGAAGAGATGAGTAACAAACCTATCAACTGCACTTGCACTTACACCATATTTAATCCTGCTCTGGTTGTTCTGCTACATATTCATAAAAAACAAAAAGGAAACAGAAGCACAGAGCAAGCCAACAGATGTCTACCTGGGTCTTAATTGGATTTTATGTGTCCCCAGTGTAGCAAATACAGCATTATTTACAGCCAGGCTCTAAAAATTAGATACATCTGGAGGAGTGGCAAAACCTGAACCAGGCTACAAGAGTTGATAGATTTAACTGAAATGAAGAGCTGCCCCATTTCCCCCTTCTTATCTTCTCCCTTCCCACTTATGTTCCCGTTCCCCATTGTATGTCAAATCAAACTAAGATATTGCCCAAGAGAATGCTTATAAAAATGAAAGATGCCAACAAAAAAGAGAATTTCTGCCCTTATGGAGCTTCATCAGCATTTTCTAATTGTACAGCAATGATGATAATAAAAAGGCTGCCCTCTGCTCTCAGCTATAATTTGGATAATCAACTGACAGCCATAATGAAACTGTCTGTGATTGCTTTCTGCTGGGCTGCTAGTTCACAGAAACTCATTGTTGGGGAGAATTAAAAGTTATGACTCCTGCTACAAGGATATGCCAATGTCTTCGAACGGAATATGTGACTTGTAATTTTCTTCTGTATAGCTCTATTACAGGGAAAACTTACAGTATAAAGCAAAGAGGTATAGATAGGGATGTGAGATTTTTTCCCCCTTTAAAAAAAAAAAAAAGTTGTTAAGCATCAAAGTTGACAGCGCCAAGGAATATGCATGCCTAGGCTGGGTGGATGTGGATTTCAGGGGTGATCGTGAGGTCTCTCACCTTAAAATCCCTGATGACTTTGGTCATCAGCAGTCAGTGCTCTGCCTGTGGGTAGAGCCACTGGCCTCAGAGCAATGAGCAAGCCAGGTTTTACTTCTGGGAGGAAGGCAGGAGCTAAGCCATGCTTTGAGTCTTTGCTTTGTGGGCTCTGGGTGCAGTTAGGGGTATTTTGAGTGCTGGTGTTCCCCAGCACCAGGCTTTGAATGCAAGCTGTCTGTATCTGTGATGTGCTGTGGGTATGTCTTGACTAGTAGGTCCAGGGCTGGATGCAAGTACTCTGGTCCAAATTGCCCTTCCATCCACTGAGGTGGAGTGAGCAGCTGCTGTTGCAAGGGCTTGGGAGCAGCCTTCTGCCTTGGCTAGAATAAGGCTCTGCCATAGCAGCTGCAGTCTGTGACCCCCGAATGTGGCTTCTGAAGCAGGTCTGTTCCCCTGTGTGCCCCGAACATGCCGTGGGCTTCAGGGCTTTCAGGGAAGCGCTCGAAAATCAGGCTGGCAATTTCGATGTTTACGAATGCAGGGACTGGAGGAGGATTGGAATTCCTGGCAGCTGAACGTGACCACCTCGGTGGCCCTGGCAGGAGCCCGCGGTCCCAGGGCGCTGGGCAGAGCCCTCTGCCCTGGCACGGTCTCGTTGGTTCGCGCTGCGCTCCAGCGCCTGCCACCCGCCTGGGAGGGAAGAAAGGGGCTGGCGGAGCGGATGGCGGCCGGAATGCGGGGCAGGAATGTGGTAACGCAGCCGCCTGCACCCGGGCAGGGGCGGTTTGCCTTCCCGCCGAGGCTCAGCGTTCCGGGAGTTGGGAGCGCTGCCGGGCCGGACAGCTGGGGCTCGGGCAGCGCCGGGAAGCAGCGGCGGTGGGTGCTACAGTGCCCCTTGTACCCGGGCTGATGTGCCATGGCCGGGGCAGGGCAAATCCGGCCAGGACCCCTTCACGTCTTCCCTTCCCCTACCCAGGGTTTCCCCCGTTCGTCCCAATCCCGTCACGGCGGGCGAGGCGCCGGCCCCTTTCCGCGGAGAGGGGCGGAAGTGCCCGCGGAGGAAGGGGCGAAGCGGCGGCAGCGCCGCGGGCACCGCCGGCCCCGCTGCTCCTGCAGCCTCTCGGCGCTGCGCGGCGGGCCGGGGACCCGGCGCTGGGGCAGCGGGCCCGGGGCAGCGCCGCGCTCCGCCGCCGCGGGACTCGGTACCGGCCTGGGGCGGCCGCGGGGAGCCCCGGCGGGCGGGGCGAGCGGCGGGGGCGGGGCCGGGGCGGGGCGGGGCGGGCGCGGGCGCGGCGCGGGCGGGGCCGCCCGCCCGCCCCAGAGCGCAGGTGGCGGCGGCGGCGGCGGTCGGGATCGCGGTCTCGCTGCCGGCGGGCCCCGCTCCCGGCGCGGAGGCGGCAGGTGCCCGGGACATGCGGCGGCGGTAGGACGCGCGGCGGCGATGGGCGGCCGGGGGCTGCCGGTGCCGCTGCTGCTGGGGCTGCCGCTGCTGCTGGGGCTGCCGGCGGCGGGGCGCGCCGCCTCCAAGGCGCTGGTGTGCCAGGAGATCACGGTGCCGATGTGCAAGGGCATCGGCTACAACCTCACCTACATGCCCAACCAGTTCAACCACGACACGCAGGACGAGGCCGGGCTGGAGGTGCACCAGTTCTGGCCGCTGGTGGAGATCCAGTGCTCCCCGGACCTGCGCTTCTTCCTCTGCAGCATGTACACCCCCATCTGCCTGTCCGACTACACGAAGCCGCTGCCCCCCTGCCGCTCCGTCTGCGAGCGGGCCAAGGCCGGCTGCTCGCCCATTATGCAGCAGTACGGCTTTGCCTGGCCCGAGAGGATGAGCTGCGACCGCCTGCCGGTGCTGGGGGACTCCGAGGTGCTTTGCATGGGATACAACCACACGGAAGCCACCACCCTGCCTCCTTTCTTTGGGAAGCCCACGCGCCCTGCCAAGGACATGGCCAAAAACCTGACGCCGCTCGATGGGCAGCGCCTCTCAGGGCTGGACTGTGGTCAGACTTGCAAGTGCAAAGCGCCCCTGGTCCCCATCTCCAAGGAGTCCCATCCGCTGTACAACCGCATCAGGACTGGGAAGGTACTCAACTGCGCCATCCCCTGCTACCAGCCCTACTTTACCCAGGATGAGAAGACCTTCGCTACCTTCTGGATCGGCCTCTGGTCCATCCTCTGCTTCCTCTCCACCTCAACCACCGTGGCCACCTTCCTCATTGACATGGAGCGCTTCAAGTACCCTGAGCGCCCCATCATCTTCCTCTCTGCCTGCTACCTCTTCGTCTCCATGGGCTACATTGTGCGCCTCGTGGCAGGGCATGCCAATGTGGCTTGCAACCCGGAGCACCACCACATCCATTACGAGACCACAGGCCCTGCTCTCTGCACCGTGGTTTTCCTTCTCCTCTACTTCTTCGGCATGGCCAGCTCCATCTGGTGGGTCATCCTGTCCCTCACCTGGTTCCTGGCAGCTGGCATGAAATGGGGCAACGAGGCCATTGCTAGCTATTCACAGTACTTCCACCTGGCTGCCTGGCTCATCCCCAGTGCCAAATCCATTGCTGTACTAGCACTGAGCTCTGTGGACGGTGACCCGGTGGCCGGGGTTTGCTATGTGGGCAACCAGAGTCTGGAGAATCTGCGGGGCTTTGTGCTGGCACCACTAGTTGTTTATCTCTTCACTGGCAGCCTCTTCCTGCTGGCCGGCTTCGTCTCGCTCTTTCGCATCCGCAGCGTGATCAAGCAGGGCGGCACCAAAACTGACAAGCTGGAGAAGCTGATGATCCGCATCGGCATCTTCACCGTGCTCTACACTGTGCCTGCCACCATCGTCATTGCCTGCTACATCTACGAGCAGCACAACCGGGAGGCCTGGGAGCAGGCACACAACTGCTCCTGCCCAGGGGACCCTCAGCGTCCCAAGCCTGACTATGCTGTCTTCATGCTCAAGTACTTCATGTGCCTTGTGGTGGGGATCACCTCCGGCGTTTGGATCTGGTCTGGCAAGACCCTGGAGTCCTGGAGGCGCTTCACCACGCGCTGCTGCCGGGCCAGGAAGCCTGCGGGTGCCTCCGTGTACGGTGAGGCCAGCCCGGCACTGGTGGGCAGGACGGTGCTGCCCAGTATGGCCTCCTACCACAAGCAGGTCCCGCTGTCCCATGTGTGACCGGAGGGAGCCTTGGTGACCCCAGCCGCAGGGAGGAGAGGGTTGCGAAGGCCCTGGGCCACAGAAGAGGGGTGACAGCTGGGCCACCCCTGGCATCTTCAGCCTCCCTGTGGTGGTGCTGCCTGGGACCACGGGCATGGAGCAGCTGCAGCCCCAAGCAGGGTAGGGGGAGGTGCTGCCAGCATGTGGGGGCAGATGGACAGGGACACCTGGAGCCTGGCACTGCCATATATGCCCCATTGGGGGTCCCACATCCTGGTTGGCGTCCTGGGATGCTGCTGCCTGTGGGCCAATCAGGAGGCCTCAAGCACTGATTTGTGTGCCACAGGAAGCCTCTGGGCAGGTCTTGTTGGTGCTGGGGTGAAAGGCAGAGCTGTAGCAGGGCAGATGGGTGGCTCCCAACCCCAGGTGGGGCTGGCCCTGCCACTGAGCCCCTCACTAAATCCCAGGGAGATCTGGCAGGGGGTGCTGCCTCCCTGGGTGCCCTGGGCAGAGCAGGAGGCTGCGCTCAGTGCCCCCAGAGCCCCCAGGTGCAGCTACATATTGAGGAGGAGGAGGCTGGGGGCCCTGGTGTGAGGCAGCCCCTGGCCCTGCTCAGGCAGCAGCACACTGAGCTGCATGGGCCGGGGGCTTCATGGGTGGTGTCAGTGCAGGAGGAAGGGATGGAAGCTGGCTCCAGTGGGCTCGGCTGGGTGGCCCCGACCCCCTGCTCTGCCACGGGCAGCCAGCCGCGCTGCCTGGGGAGCCCAGGGGCTGCTCAAGGGCTCTCCTAGGCTGCCCTGTGCCCTGGGAAGGGTCGGTGCTGCTCCTTGTCCTGTGTGGGTTACCTGGCGCGAGGGAGGCAGGTCCTGTGTCCTGCCTGCCAGCCGTGGCATGTGGCACAGCAGCTGAACGTGGCACAGCCAGCCCCAAAAGGGTGGTCGCAGGCTGCAGTGAGCAGTGACTGCACGGGGGTGTCCCAGCCAGGTGGCAGGCTGTCTTTCCGGAGCAGCACCGGGTTTTCCAGTCAGTCGGCTTCAATACTTGTTGCTGCTTTTTTCAAAGCTATGCCTCTGCCAGAGAAAGTACCAGGTTTGAGAAGGAGCAGTTAATTTAGGAAAACTTAGCAGGGTGCTCGTACCTCTTTTCCTCCAACTTCCCAAGCCTTTTTCACTTCCGTGGATCAGACAGCAGTTGAGCACTGACAGAACCATTGCCTGGCATTAAGCAGTGGTGACAGCTGGGTTTCAGTAAGTACAGTAATGGTGAGGGAGCCCTGTGTCAAAGTCAGTGAATGCAGCCAGGGCAAGGGGCTCCAGCTGTGGCCTGGGATGAAGCTGGCTGCCTCTGGCTTCAGGCCACTTGTGAAAGCACCTGCGTTCTATTTTTTTTTTTTCCCCTTGCCCTAAGCAGTGGTGATGTATGTAACTACTCAGCCATTACTGAAGTTCTTTTTGCCCTTCTTCAAGTGTGGCACTGTGACCTAGCTGTTCAAGCACTGGAGAACAGCTGCTGGCTTTGCTCCTGCAGCACTGCAAGGATCCAAGGTTGTTCTTAACACCTTTGGACCACTTCAGTCAAAAAGGTTTCCACCTCATTTTAAAACCAAAACTTGGGAAGTGAGAGAACACTCAAGTGGCACATTTCCAGATAAAGGTACTTGCATGAGTGTCTCTGGAGTGTCCTGGATAGAGGAGACAGAGGTGAAGGATGGAGGGCTCACCAGGGACTGTTCAGCTGCAGCCATCTGCACTCTTGCAATAGGTCTCACCCCCTCCAGCATGCTGGAATACTTTATTGTGGACAGAATTGCACCATATTGTGTTACTAGCTGTAAATAGTTGTATTATAGCCTAATTTGTACATACAGAAGCCGTAGTGACCTTTGATACAGGTTAGGGACAGGTGTGTTCTCAGCAGTGAGGCAGGTCAGGTGCAGAGACACTGTGGTAGTCTCTGCTGTAATCCAGGGCATTAAATGATTCCAACCTCCTCCATTCCACACCTTGCTGGACTCCTCTCTCTCTCTAGTGCCTTTTGTAGATACAGCTAAACACACATCATGCAATACAATGAACAAAACCATGTCAAAGGTGGTATTTTGCTGTTTTTGTTTTTTCCAAAGTGCAACTGACTGTGTAAGGAAATCCAAGATTAGCTACAAACCGTTGCCTATTGAAAAATGCAAGAGCGTTTTCAGCTTTGATCTAACGGTAGGGTAATAGAATCAACTCGTGTTTGAGCCTGGCTTCTCAGCAACAAGTGGCAGGAGGGGGGATGGAGCCATTGCTGTGTGCCCTGCCTGCTGTAGCCAATTTACATGTTGGGTTTTGCCTCTTCCGTTACTCATGCTGTTCAATGTTGCTTAAATAACTGTACTATATTATGTGAAAAGCTGAAGAAATTTTATTCAAAGAGAAGTATCAAGATTAGTTATTTATGATGATAAAAAAATCAGTGTGTGTTGTTTTCTTCTGCTTTTGTTAGAATATTTATTACCTTAAAAGCTTACCTGTCAGGGGGAGGGGGAGGTGTGTGCTGCAGGGCCATGCAGGGCTCTTATCAGTGGGGATCGTGGGGAACTGGTGAGGCAACTGCACTTGTGTGGCACAGGAATAGCATGTTCCGTGTGCCCGCAGCCAGGCAGGCTGCCCTTGGCACGGAGCATGGCGCACATCCGTGCCCTCAGCGCCGGCGTGCCCGGGCTGGGCTGGGCGCTGCAGCCAGCCTCTGCCCACGCCGGGTTCTGTGCTGCCTGTGCCCGTGACCCTGCGTTCCCTGGCGGGCCAAGGTCACACCTCGCTGCTAAAAGAGGGTTAACTATCAACTTTTATTGGCGTTCTGCAGTTTGCACAGTACGTGTCCCTTGCCCCGTGCTGAGATCAGGCCCCGAAGAGGTGCCCTTTGATACTCCTGAGGCCAAGCAGGTGACAGCTCCCGGGCAGGCAGGATGCTGCACGCCAGCCCGTTCGGTGGCCGTGTTGCCATCTGCTGTGCCACCTCTCCTGTTGCGGGGAGCACTCGGGGAGGGACAGCAAGGGGTTAAGGCTGGCTCCGTGGTGACTAATGGTGCAGGACTCTGCTATCTAGTTAGGTGTGTAGGCACACACCAGGTCCCACCAGATAGGATCTCTTACCTGGAAGCAGCATTCCAGCACCTAGTGATAAACCCAACAGTCCCACAGCCTGACTCACCTGATTCTGCAGGGATCTGCCCCCTGTGCTCAAGTACAGACAAAACACACCAAGGGGCTGATCCTATCACTTGAAGGGCAGCAGTTTTGGGGTGTGGAGGGGGCATGAACCATTTCAGCATCAGGTTTTTCTCAAGGAGCTGTGGACACTCACTGCCTGCTCCTGGAAGTACTCCAGCATGGTGCTGGCAGCCTTGCTGTCATTCTTGCTAGGAAGCTGCTGTGTGCTCAGCTCCTCAGTAAACAGGAGTTTGGCAGCACTGCCATCCACCGCCTACCTCAAGCCAGTTTCCGAGCAAGGGAAGGGCCTTTCCTGCAGGCAGCGTGTGAATCAGCTGCAGGACTCTGTTTCTGTGAGCACACACACCTGTGATCCTGCACAGCTGGCCCAATGCTTGTGCTCCTGTGCTCTCCAGGCTACACTTGGTCAACTTAAGCCACCCTCAAGGCAGTCACTGCCTTCCCTGAGGCTGAGCAGTGCAAATGCAGCACAAGTACAGGTTGGGTGGCATGGGGCATGGCAGTGTTCATGGCCTGGGGACTGTGTGGCTCTTCAAATAGGTTTTAGTATCATAGATCAGAAGTCATAGTGGTTATTTCATCTACAAAATGCCTTATCTGTGAAGGCAGCCTGAGACTTTCCTAATCCCAAGATGAACAGGCCCATGCTCTGCCATTTAAGTGCTCTTTTGCCAGTCCATTGTGGGGTGGGTGTTAGTAAGGGCACTACAGTCACTTTGGCAACACCCTGTAATTCACTCCATGTTATTTGGTGCAAGGATAGTTTTCCCAGGTAATTATATGGAATGCCAGTTCTATGTCATTGTCCTGCACTGCAGTGCTGTGGAAAATACCAGGACAGGATGGGGGCTGCAGCCTGCCCAGTGCTGAGCTCTGAACAGAGCAGCTCACCCTGCCCTGAGCACTCCTGCCAACCTCCTGTGCAAGCTCTTGCCTCAATGGCTTTTCTCTCCAATTCTGCTTGCTCAGGGTATGCTTGACACCTATACTCTTATCCAGGAGCAGTGGTCTTGACATTTATTCCATCCCTCAAGTGCCTGTCCTCTTAACTGCCAACCCAAACTGAAGTAGTTCTCATAAAATTCCCTAGGAAACAAAATACACAATCCCTGTACACAAAGGGAAGGCACTGCTGGAGCCCAAGGGCATCTTGTAGCCAAAGAACACCTCTATGGCCTCCTGGCCCTGCTGACTGCTAACACAGGCTGCTCCTGCTAGTCTGGCTGGTGCTCACATCACTCTTGCTGGGCCATAACACAGCTATTGTCTCTGCAAACAGCATTTACTGCCAGATGGGGAGTGCTACCCTGAACTGAAAGCAGGCAGAGGTCACCTCAACACAGATTAAATATTACTCAGCTGTTGGATTGAGAAAAACAAGGTACACTAATCCTATAGCCAGTTGCTCTTCCCTGGGAGCAGAGGTAGGTAACAGTCTCTGTAATTCCAGTATTCTGACCATAACTGTAATTTTTTTTTTGCCTCTGAGGAAAGTATTGCCAGCATATAGAGTAGTGCAAATTGGAAGGTATTTCCCCTTCACAGTTCATTGTCCAACAGAATTACCTAAAAGCCATTCCTTCTGAAAAACTATTACTGCCCAGCACTTCAAAAGGGAGCTGTATGTTTTATGTTTTGCTGTTTAGCTAAGACGTACACTAGCTGTGTTTCCCAGAATCTAACTCCTTTAGGGCTACCAGAATGGTAAATAGAATTGCTATTTTTTCCTCTTAAGAAGCTGAGTTGGAGTTCAGGCCTGCTTAGTATCTGCTGAACAGGTCAAAATCAAAATTGGTAATGTGCTCTGGGCTACAGTAAAACTAAAGCCAGGTAATATTCAAAGCAAAATCAGGTTCGTGGAAGATGTTTCCTGCAGGATGTATTGCAGAAGCAGCCATCAGCTTGAGATGTCATTCACCTGCCATCCAGATGAGCAGGAAGAGTCTCCATCTCATCTGGCAAGAAAGGAAAATGAGTGCCTGCAGTCTCTGCTGAGCAGCTCACAGAGTGGCTGCTTTTGGAGCAGCCCCACAGCAGAGTGCACCAAACCCATCCCACACTGCTGAAGGCACCTGGTGGTACTGAAGGAAGCAAAGCTCCTTAGCAGTTAGGTCACAAGTCAATCCAGGAGCTGGTCACTTGTAGCTTCCAATTTAGTGCTCCTCAAGGCAGGACTTAAAAACCATCAAATCGCCTCCAGAAAAACTGGCCCTACTTGAAGACCATTGCAGTGCAAATAAACTGTCAGTGAGTGGTTTACTTGAGCAGCCTGAGTCAAGTTCTAAATCCAAAGACCATGTGGGAAGATCTGGGCAGTATGCAGGGCTGCACTGCTCCCAGGCATTGCCGGCCCATGGGGACCAAATGAAGGCAGTAGGCTGGCGTGGGGACAGGAGAGGCCTTAACACACATCACTTTTTGAGGGGTTTGTCTTTGTTTTTTGTCTTTTTTGAGGGGCAGTGGAATCCAACAGCTGTACAGAACACACCCTTCACCTTTAACTTTAATTAAAATAGAGTTTATTAGCTTTTCTTTTAATACAAACATGAGAAAGGAAAACCACCTGAAGATGTAGTGTTATTTTCAATATTGAATTGAGATCAATACCTGAAGTGCCAAGTTCCGTGGGTTTGGGAGCCAGGGGCTGGCACATTTGCATACTGCAAAAGGCTGTATCATCATTTGAACAGCTGAGTGCAGCCACACTGATGATGGCACTCACACAGCCCCACTCCCAAAGGCAGATGGACTTGTTCAGTGGAAGTTTCTGGGCCTTGGCTGTAAGAGGAAGTGCACAAAACCCGTGTCATTTGGAGGGAGATCTGCTCCTAGGACACTGCCTAGAACCTATTTGGATCCAACAAGGGAAGATACTACAAAGACTTGTAACAGGAAGAGTCTATAGTAATACTTATCCTGTTTAGAGTTCAGTTTCAGAGCTTGAAAGTAAGCTCTGTTCCAAAGTCTCAGAAAGAGCAAACCCCAAGCCTCTAGAGCAGTTGCACAAGGTAAAATTCACTTTGGGAAAAAAATTAAAAAAAAAAAAGGTTTATAGAAAGCTTTTTGAAAATTCTCACTTTTTTTTTCCATCTACCTCGATAGGTAGTCCAGGATTCTCAAACTCATTATTGTCTCATTATGAATGTAACTTCCTCCCAGGAAACTGTAAACCCAAGGAGAGCCAGATGGATGCACAATATCAGCTTTAGGAACTCACTGTATATAGCACAAGAGATCTGCAGTAGAACTCAGAGAAGCAGTGCTGCACACACGCCATTCACCACTGGATTGCTACACTGTTTGGGATGGTGATGATGTTTCCAGACCAACTTTTCCATTCAATGCCTCAGAAAAATACACAGATTACATCTCTTCCAGAGCAATATAAGTATTAGAAAATGAGAGAAGCACCATAATTCACAAGAAATGCAGCATGGACCCTATACATTTTAACAATACATAAGACCGTATCTCTGCCCCCAGTCAAAACATTCAAAGTCTTTTGACAATCTTTACTGGAGTGAAGTTGTGGGTGCAGAGATGGAATTCCTTCCTGCTGGGCAGCTTCTTGGTATGAACACATCACCAATAATAGCAGCTTTTAGTAGCCAAACCAGGGAAAAGCCATCAACACGAGTCTATGCTACTGTTTTCAGCTCCAGAGTGGCTTTATACTTTTAAGAGTCCCATGTGTTGTTTTTGTTAACACTGCATTGACCTGAAATACAAATGCAGTGAGACTCTGGATGACAGGGCAGAGGAGGGAAGAACATTGTAACTATAGTCATGTGGTTAGTGTTTAAATTCTAAAATTTAAAACTACTTATTATTAAAAACCTCAAGAGTTCACAGCTATAGGCCTACATAGTAAGCAAACATCTGTGGGGGAGAGAAGGAGCTAAGTTTGTTTTTGCACCTCTGGATACATTAGAAGGAGGAGAGAGTTGATTTGACAAAGGTCTTGTCTTTTGCACCGAGCATGTTCCTCAAGCTCTGGGCTCCCTTGGCTGGCTCCCCTGCTTCCTCCTGCTGGAAGACACCATCACGGTGGCCTGTGTGCATGGAGTGGTGGCTCCTCCGCTTCGTGTGACGCTGGCTCCTGGTGCTGCACCTCGCCTCTCCTCAGGAGAGGATGGCATTAGAACGGCGGATACCAACTAAGTTATCAGCACTGAACGACCGTCTCATAGCAGCTTTTGACAAGTCTTTGTATTTGTCTTCACACAGCCGGGAGATTGCCTGGGCACCACACACACACAAAATGAAAAGTCTGCATTAGCAAAGTTTGAACCTTCCAAGGGAGGTTTTACAAGGGCAACACCAACAGCACAGGTGCTCTGCAGCACTGACATCCCTGGCTTTTACCCAGAATAACAATAAATAAAAACTACTCTGGAGGGAAAACAGTAATGGGGTCTGTCCCCAGGTCAGATTGAACCCAGTAATCAGAAAGGTAGACCTAAAGAAGGTGAGTGGTTTCCATATGCAAGTATCTTCTTTATCTTACTAGTCTCACTATCTAATGAGAAAGTTGGGTCCATTTCACACTTAAGATTGTGCAAGTTATGTTGAAAATCACTGTGAGTAGCTGGGTCTGGTGTGCAGCAGCACAAAAATTTTATTTTAACAGTGCAGAAATGCACACAGACATTTCTCTGAGAGAAAAGGTTCAAACTGAAAAGGTTTCTGTGCTGCCTTGGCATCTTACCCGTGGCTGTTCATGGCAAGCAAGCCAAGGAAATTAATTTCTACTAGGGTGTCTCTACCCCCTACATTCTCTACCCCCTCTCTCCCAACATGTTCTGGATCACCCCCATGATCTGAGAAGGGAGGGCAGCCATGGAACTTTATCATAGCAATTAAATATTAGCACATGTAAACAATCTAGCATTGAATTGCTTTTTCATACATTTATTGGCTTGCCTCTGCCCTGCTTATCTAGCTATTCTAGTAACAAGCCTAATTATTTAAATCCTAATAACACAATTGTCAAAAAAACACTGTGTCTCCTCCCCTGCAAGGCCTGTTTCTGTTTGGAGCCTTCAGGCATTATCAATGCAAATTAATAAGGATACCTGTAATAAAAAAATTGACCTGAATTTCAGCCCTGAACATTTACTTCCATTAATAATTTACCACCTATCACCAGATGAACTTTCAGAATCCTGTGATCAGCTACAAGCCTACACCTTTCCCTTTCAGGCAGCACCCATTCAGCACAGCCCAGTGTTCTGCAAGTTCAAAAGGTGAAAAGCACTCTGAGCATGAATAAAGTTCTAAGTGTATTTTAAAATAATTATTTACATTTATTTCTGCCGACCTTCTGGAGGCATGCATTTGGCTCAAGAGTGGCATTCTTTGAGACACTGGCGGCATGAGCTCCTGGTGCAAGACCAGACAGACTCTCCATCCTGCTTTAATGCTAGCACATCAATCACACAGCAACCTGTGTTGACATATTTAGCCCCAGTTGCCCATATGGTGTAAATCAGTTTTCAGTTTCTGGAATTCACTAATTCACTGCTTTATACAGGCTCCTATCAGCTGCTTATGCACTTCTAACTGAAAGGTAGAATTGAAAATTTCAGCAAATAGTCTAAATATTTATCACATTTTAGAATTAAACCCCAAAATGTCCAATATACATGCATTAGTAAGTGCATGATAGCAAATTACATTCTGTACTGAAAATTACTCTGGTTTTAAATACCAAGTCCCCAAATACTAAGAAAAAAGAAACAAAACAGGCTCACAATCTGTAAATCATCCACTTGTGCCCTGGCACTGAGCAGTTCAGTAAACAATTTCCTGTGGACTATGAACTGCCCTACAACCACATTTACAATTAGTGACAGTGTTAGCTTAAAGTGCAAGTAACAAGGGTGAGACAAAGCAGAAGAGCTGCATTGCTTAACTTTAAATAGAGGAATTCATAGGCATATCATACTTATCATTCCAATGGACCAGGAGGGATCACACTTACTCCTAAAGTTCAGGCACTTATGGCATAAAATAAAATCCCTAGCCCTTGGCAGAATTATTGGGGGTGGACAAGGGGACAATATAAGCCAAGAATCCGCAGCACACCCCTCTCTGAAAGGGACCATGGTATCAGTGTACACAGGGCCTGTGGTAATGCTTTTGTTGAAAGGTCAACAAAACAACATGCAGAGTCATCAATTAAACCTGGACACATGAAAGGTTGCATTGATCCAACAAGAAATTTCCCTGGGAACGCAGGTAATTTGTATATTTTCAAAATGTCTTACATATCTCCAGCAACTAGGAAGACTGACTCTGCAAAAGTTAAAGCTTTTTAAAATGAGCCTCCATGCCAAGAAGGCTGCGGGGC
This sequence comes from Muscicapa striata striata, assembly GCA_030060385.1. Taxonomy (NCBI): domain Eukaryota; kingdom Metazoa; phylum Chordata; class Aves; order Passeriformes; family Muscicapidae; genus Muscicapa; species Muscicapa striata. The sequence goes on along the minus strand of JAREIS010000056.1, from coordinate 4,695,786 downwards.
CTCTCCACAAGGGCAGCCTTTTCCATGGAGCAGAAAGGGACATTTACACTCCTCTGGGCATTCTGAAGGATTTTCAAGAAGGAGCTATTCCAAAAGTTTATCTTAAAGAGAGTTTCTCTGGAAAGGTGGGAAGCCACAACTTATTTCTGCAGCTGCCTCCAGACAAATTGTTTATTAAACCATGAGAGCAGTAAGAGTGCTCCCTCTAAATCTAAAAGCAGCTGTGCAGTGGGATGCAGTGGGAAACCTTCAGCTGGTAGTATTTAGAAGGGTCTGAGTGTGACTGTCTCTAGGTGCTTGGAATACAGACTGTGACCAGCTAAGGACAGACAATCCATTACATATGACACTAATCCTTTCAATCTTAAATAGCCTAGTTGAACTATGGTTCTCAAAATAACATCCATTTTATTTTACTATCTGCTAGACTTCTGTAAAATCTTCCAAAACCCTTCCCTTCCTCAGAATTCTAGCTTAGCCTAGGCATGGTTTTAGAAGTGCTACCTGTATTTATAAAGGGGTTAAATTACCCTGTAATACACTAATCTAAAAGCTTTTTAGTTTTTCTAACTGCCACTTAACATGATTAGCAACAGATGCTCTTACTACTCATACAAGACAGAGGAGTCCCCTGCTCAGCCACTCTCAGACCATTTACCTCCAGCTTCTGTGCTCTCTCTTTACTGAGAGGCTCCAGCAGAAAGCTCAGGTTATTGTCATCTGCTAGGGAGCGAAGATCAAAGTAGTATTTGGCGTAAACACTGGCAGGAACATTGATATTAAACTGCAGTAGCTCCAAGAAGTGTCTTTCCATCTCGTTCCTAGGAGGCGTAAGGGACAGGAGACAAAGGAAAATAAAGATTGTTTTAGCTGGCTGAAAACACTGAAGAGACCTCAAGCTTGTTTTAAACCCAGCAACTTTGAAACAGGTCACTGAGAGCTCTGCATTATTAGTTTTGAGAGACAGGTCATTCCCTGGTGCTCCAAACAAGGTGCAGCTTTTGAGTCCTGGCACCTCCGGCTCGGCTCGGAAGGCAGTGCCCTGTCGTGCACTCGCCGGCGGAGCGGGGAGGTTCATTCTCTGGAGTTCCATTAGTGCAGCTGTACAATTCATGCGCCATTCTCACTCTCATACGGCCCCACACTATAGTGAGCAGATGAAAGGAATGATGTATGCTGTTTATTAGCTCTGAAGAACTCACAGACATTTTCACCAGGCTGATAACAGGAAGGGGGTTTATTGAAGTAGAGGCGGACTAACAAAAGGAGTAGGCAGATCACCACGGCAACAAATGGATCTATGAAGAGCTGCTGCTATTATCTCACAGAAAAAAGCCTCTTGAAGCAACATGGATTCATCTCCAATAAATAAATAAATAAGCAGCATTAGGTGGGAGAAGGAATTTTCTCCTCAATAGCATTAGGCAGGATAACAAAGTACTATGTCAGAGGGCACTGTCCAGTTTTTACTCTCTTGTCTGTTTTCACTGGGCAAAATACTTGGGGGAAAGTGTGGAGAGTACCATGACAGCAAAAAAACTGCTTCAGCTACTGTAATGTGGTCAGCTAAAGCAGAGATACTCTTCAGAGGAAAAACAGTATTTTACAAATTAACCTGAAAGAAAGTGATGGTACCCAAACTGAGCAATTCAGTTCAACAACAACTCAACAACATTACAGGTAGCAGATCTGTTCCAACAGAATTTAGCAGCTGTGCAGGCCAACTGTGAATACACCAGAAGATGAGTTGCACCAAGTCAGTGCCAAGGCTGTTAATGCTTTTTTTTTTTTTTTTGGGAGCTTTTAAAAGGGACACTTTACCTATCAGTGTGGGCACAAATAAATCAAGGAATCATCCGTGTTGTCCTGTATTGGGTCTCAATATGAATAGCAGCTTTGTCCTTCTTTCTAGCATAGCAGACTTGAGTATCATTGAACCTAGTGCCAAAATTAATTTCCTGTTCATATGGTCATAAGCCTATAGAAATGTAAATCAGATAATGTTTTGATGATCAGCTGATCAGAGCTTGATTTACCTTGTGAGTAAATGCTCTTCACTGCCCCTTTTGTACTCACTAGGCTAATACATTTTAATTCTGTAAAAAGACAATTCTTCATTGGATTAACAAGTCTATTAACAGTGGTTTAAAACCTGGGAAAGGATAATGCCCATGTTTTTTCTGTGCCTTATTTACAAATACATGTCGCCTAAAGAATGAAGAGCATGTGTCCCCTTACAAATAATCATGGCAAGATTAGCAGCTGTACTGTTAATTTTTCAGCAATTATGGATTCAGTCTCATCAAAGCTAGTAAATTCTGATAAAGGATGACTTCCAAATGTCAACTGCATTTCCTTTGATTTTTTTCCCATTAGAAATAAGTAAACAAAAAACCTATCTCCCAAAACCCAAAAGAAAAATGGCTTTCATTAAAAAAAACTTTTGCCTTGGTCAGATAGAAAAGGGCTTGTGATAGAAAAATTAAGATGAACACTTCAGCTATGCTGAGTAGATGAGGCAAAGGTAAATGACCATACGTGGCAGTAGCCAGGCCTGGATCTTGTATCCCCTCAGAACCTGAGAGCCCCCAGCTGCTGCCCTAACAAAGATGCTGGAGGTGCTGCCAGCACAACTCCGAGCAGTGGGGAGAGTTTGGTGGCAGGAGGTGCACCTGTGCTGCCTTCACAAGGGGTGCCTGGCTTGTAAGCACACACACACAGATTTGCAAACTGGGTGAACTAAATCAGATATAAAACCTTTTGCCACTTCCAGAGTGGTGCAGCCCCTGTGCTTGGCTTGCAGTGGTTCAACAAGAGCATTGTCAGGTTAGTGAGATCATTCTAGATACAGAGAGCCAAGAGGAGAATTCACAGGAGTTCACATGCAAAACTTGCCACCAGCTCTTGTAGATAGGCTGTTCCTGCACCAGAATGGCTCAGCCAGGGAGCCATACCTGGGAGAGTCCTGCCAAGCAGCCTTTAGCCAGGCAGCTGCTGGGATTTTGGGTGCATTCTTTAGCAGCATCACCAGCCATCAGAATGCAACTGTGACTGAAATCCTTTGCCAATTATTTTCTCTCACTAACTCTTGTATTTGGAATACTCACCATCAAATGACTGGTTTAAAGAGTACTGCAACTACTAAAACTGACAGCAACTATAGTGCCAACCATGAACTTAAAGTAGACTTGTAAACTTAAGATTTCTTCCAAGTACTTGAAGCAGTTTTCCAAGGTCCCCATAATGGTGATGTTATCCAGCCAAAGAGTGGTGAAGTCTGCCCAACTGCAGAGCCTGGGATGAACACCCTGTGCCACTGTCAGGAAAGAGGTAGTACAGTGTCTGCCCATACCTAAATTCAAAGGTCTAAGTCATCTCAAATGAGATGGGATTACAAAAATCTCATCCTCAAATTGGAGGAAAAAAATATGCCTAAATTCCATCTATTTTCCTTACCACCATCACTGCTTTGAAAATGCAAGTACTGACAATTTCAGAAGACCCAGCACTGGCAATAGAGAATAAATATCCTGCTTGTTACAGATATTTTCAGTTCTATCAATTTGGTCTGTCCCAACTAGGGCTAGAAGAAGAGACATCAAAAAGAGCAAGATGTACCCTCCAGCACTCCTGGCTTTGGTGACCCCACTTCAGCCATCTCAGAGTTATTTGCAGCTACGCTTCAAGTATGTTCCTCGGATAGATGAGCACTCGGGGCCAGGCTAAGTGAAGATGTACATTGTATAAAATCACTAATTATGCCTTCCTGAAAGCAGGGCTGGCACAGTCCTGCATTTTGAGACAAAGAACTCCCAGGCAAGGGGTATGTATAAAACAAGTAATAGTGGTTGCTGTTTGAGATGTGAAATAATTTGAATAATAAAATAGTTTTGGTGCAGAAAACTCCATAATTTTTAGAAATACAGCCCCCCACCTAAAAGGAAGAAAACTAGATATTCCTCCTCCTAAAGAGTCCCAAATTAATAATTACTTACTGTATTTTAAACATTAGTTTGGGCTGAATCTAGAGAAGAGAGCTTGGGACAAGAACACTGCCCCATGACACAGGCAGCCTTGCTGTGCTGTGTGCAGAGCTCAGTCTGCTCCTGTGCTAGAACTGGCTGTCATTGCACAGGCCTGGACACAGGCCACAGGGCACAGCACTGGGATTAAACTCAAACACAAAGCATGTCATGAAAGCAAGGCCAGAAAGCCTGGTGTTTTAAGCTGGACTTGTATCATTTCTACCTGTGATTATGAGAGAAATAGGAGAACAAGCTAGCAAACAGAATTAAACCAAAAAATGTTGACGTTTCAAAGCTCTGAGGTGGAACTTTGTGAGAAGGAATTTAATAGAAAACCTAATGGGCCAACTACAGTCCACATAAACACACCTCCAGCCCACAGTATGGGCCTGGAGCCATGAGGAGGACTATCTTCCCATACTGCAGTGACTGGCTTGAAGCTGAGTGCAGCAAGAAAAGACAGCAGATTAGAAATTTCTGAAAAACTGAAACTGACACTCAAGACAAAAATACATTTGAGCAACAAGCAATAATAAGCAATAATAAGACTTTGTTTTCAGCACTGTAGGCACATCTAAGAACCTGCCTAGAGAGGATAAGCTCAGCAATAGCTATGTGTAACACAGGCAACCACAGCTATCCACACAAACACCACCTGCCTGCCAGCAGCAGCACTAGGGGTTCAGACCTTGAGATGTTTAGGCCTTAACTGGATACACAAGCACACATCAAAGTCACAAGTTATGGTTTACCTTGCAATTCTTCAAGTTCTAAAACAGAAATGGGGACAAATTTAGTTCACTTTTTTTTTTTCCTTCTAAAAAACTCTTTTGGTAAGACTATAAATTGGGCAGTTCAGTTCCATGGCTCATCACTGAGATAAAGAAGGTAAAGAAAACTAACTTTGAAGTCGCTCATGCAAATAATTAAAATTATTAATACAGACTTGTCTCAAAATAGGGTAACTATCAAAAGTTTCTTGAGCTTAAAAAAGAGAATGAGGCCAGACACTAAATGTACACCATATATATATATATATATATATATATATATAAAATATGAACAGAGAGATTTTTTCAGCATGAACACAAAAATTGCTATTTAAAAAACCACAAACAAACAAAAAAAAATCACAGAAAGAAACCTTCAAAAACCTCACCACTGTAGATTATCCAAACCTTGCAACTTACATGTCCTCAACAGTAATGTCCTTCAGTATTTGGCAATAATCCACATTCCACACAGCTTGATCATCCCAGACTTTAGAAGCCAGCAGAATAGCTCCTAGAACTATCCTCTTCCAGTTACTAGGGCATATGTCAATCTCTGCATAGGTTAAAAGCCTTTCCAAATAAACCTACAGGAAAAAAAAAGGAGAAAAAACAAACAAACCCTCACAATTGTATGTGTGTAATTAAGACCTGGAGCAGAGGTGAGCAAAAAACATGCCAGTCCACCATGACTTTTTCTTACTGTTAAGTGTTTCAACATAAGTATCACTGATTACTACTTACACATAACAATCCAAATTTTCAGGAGTTATGGGTTCCATTTTTTATTTTCCCACAAGAGCTGGAGCTTCAGGGTACACAATAGCTAGTGAGGTGTGAGTTCTGAGCAGTGAGCACTGCTCCTTCAGGGAGACACTGCTGCAGCTCTGTCACACATCACTGGCAGGTTCTCATCAGGGCCTACCTGGACAGCAAATCACTCAACATCACATTAGCCTTTCATCATGGTTAAGGTTCAGCACTTGTAGCTTAACAGGAATGCTAAAACCTGAACTTCGTTCTCTAGTGATGGGACAAAGATGTGTTAATTGCTGTATATCCACAATGAAAGGCCTTTAGTGCTATTTCTGTTTTATCCTGTATGGAACAGACTTCAATCCCTTAGTCTGCCTCAACGACTGCTTAGGCAGTGAGACATACCCAAATCCAAAGATGTGCCTTGGTCTTTTCCTCCCATGAGATCTCAAACCAACTCAAGGACATGGAATCACTCCCTTCCTTGAAAGTTTTCTACTGTTCACACTCCTATAATGATCCATGTACTAAGTAATATGCACTTTCAAATTTGAATATAAATTGTTTTTAATTTTCTATCCCTGAATCTAAGTTTCTAATGTAGCTTCAGATAAAATAGTGGGTAAGGGAAGTTCCACCCATTAAGGTCTAAGGGAAGGATTAATCTTTGTCACTGAGGTCTCCCCATGCTTTCTTCTCATCCTTGGCTTGTAGCCTTCAAATAGCCTAAAGGTGTTCCTATAATAACAGGGCCATCTAGTGGTAAAATTCACTTTAAAAACAGACTCCATTTTTTGTAAACACTTCACATAGTTTGCCCAGGGTTGGCTGTTGTCTTGTTCTGTCAAAGTTGCTTGCCTGTCTTTGAAAAAGCAAAAAACTCCAACTACTTTCAGAGTTTCAATAGCTTTTAAATATTCAGCCTTTTAAATTACTCATTTCCTTATTAAAGTGAGTCCTTCAAGCTAAGTTTGCTTAACTGCTATATTGTCTTTTGGTGACTGTTTTGTTCTCCTTTCACAGTGTTTTTCAGAAAGAAGCCACAATGAAGACTGAAATTTAGTGTGCAACAAAGCACAGTTTGAGAGACAGTCTAAAGTAGCAATTACACAGGTTGTGGTTTTAAAATTTCCTTTCGTAAACATATATGCACACACACACATATATATATTAAAAAAAAAAATTGTCATAGATAAATTTTTAAATCCACCATGCTTTCTGAAATCACACAATGAACTGTAATGAGATTATTATATTAATATTGTTCTTAAATTCTAAGTACCTCCATGCTACCTGGGGGAAAAAGTTATAGCCTCTTAGGCTTAATTAAAAAAAAAAAATTGGTACAAAGGTGGCAATGATTGAAGGATATAATAATGAGAAAGATGCTCTCCTAGAGTTCCTATAGGATTGAGTCTTGATCCCTTGAGGCAGTATTACTTATTCTGGTTAATATGAACTCAAAACTCACACTTTCCCCTCCACACAGCTGAAATAAAAAAATGTCTTTGAGTATGATCTCATCACACCCTACTGTTTACAGCATCCCACTGTTCTGCTCTTCTCAAGTTTCTACAGCAAGTTATGTATTATGAAACAAACAGGGTTTTATTGGACAAGTACTTAAGCATTACATATTTATATACAGAAAAGGGAATTGCCCTTTTATTTAACCACTTTTGTGACTACTTAAAAATCTCTAATGAACTCACTTGTACTGTGCCTTCATTAATAGGGTTTCATGAGCTACTCTAAACTATTTAAATGTCAGTTCAGGCCAGTTCTCTTAATGAGGAGAGGGGAAAGTCCTCCAGAAGCTTGAGTTGCAGCACTAGGGTGTTCTTACCAGAGTCACTATTGCACATTCTGCTGTCAGCTGTGCTGCGCTGAAGAGCGTCCGAACAAACCGGTAGATGTGCTTGTGGTCAGGGTCGTGCTTGTAGTAGTCATCTGGGACCTCTTCCCGCTGAAAGAAAGTTCTGGGATTACTGAAAATCTGTCTTACTTAACACTGCCTCTAAAGAACAGGTTGTTTCTTCTCACCAAGGTGTGTACACACATTTCCTGCCACAAGGCAGAACAGAATTATACACTGAAAGAAGCAGCCTTGCAGTATTGCAAACATTCCAAACAAAACACAGTAGCTTTAGCTGGTATCTCTCTTCTGAACACTTGTTTGACTTGTAGGGCCAACAGGAAAGAGCATGAGCTATCAACATCACTGCAGGTGCTAACTATTGTCCATGGAACATTCTTCGGACTGAAAAAGATGTTAAAAAAAAAAAAAAAAAAAAAGCTTCTCCCTGCAAGAAAATCACAGGTATATGCACACCAGGGAAACAATGGCTCTTCAAAAGGCAAAATTAACAGACTTCGTAAGATTCCTCTTCCAGCTGAAGAAGTGCTGAAGAACATGTGGCAATAATTCTGTCACAGGTAGAATTAAAAGGTAGTTTATATTGTCTTCATAGCACTCATTCTTGAGAGACTCCAGAAAGACAACAAAGCTAATGAACAACTAGTTTTAACTCTGAAACAGTGCTAAACTGTTTCTAAATACAGAGCAGAAGAAAAGCTCAGAAACAGTCTGTAAAAGCAATCCTAAAGAAAGCGTTTCAGATACATTCTGATATTCAGCACTTTTTCTGGAGGGATGAAACTTCAAGAGCTCCAGCTCTGCACACTGGTTCTGCAAGACTGATACTGAATAGATTTCTGTCTACAGTCCAAGTTAAGCTTACAGTATGATCAGGACAGCAGCTGAGAACAGCATACCTGCTTGACACTAAGTTAGTAGTTGTAAGGTAAGCAAAGCAGCATTTTCCTGTGGTTTTGTAGTTTAAAATAGCCAGGGAGCATTGTCTAATAAAATGCAGAGGTAAGTTAACTTTGTACTGCCCACATAGCCTTCTAAAACACCACTAACCAGCAGAGACTATCTCTGCAAGGGGGACATGCAACCTTAGGAATACCATGAGCAGGAAAACTGCTCATCCCTGTGCTACACATGGTACAAAAGCACATCTGGAAGTACATTTTTGCTGGATGGATGTGAGAGGTAACCCAAAATCGTACTGTATTCCCATCTATCTGTGCCCAAAAACTGTCACAGTGTCTTTAGGACCCTGCAGTGGGAAGCTGGGGATGGGTGGGTGCTATCCCAGGTGCTTTTAAACTCTGCTCTGGAAGGCAGCTAGGTCCTGCTCCTGTGTGGTCTTGGCTTTGCCAGCTGCTTGGTCTTGCCTTAAGCACAGGCTTTGCCCTTTTTGGGTTCTCTTTTTGGTTTTGTGGGTTTTTTCCTTGTCTCAGAGAGACTGCAGTTAGTGGTTTTCTCATCTTGGGAAGGGTATTTCTGGCATTTTGAGTCTCCTTGTTCCCACAGGCTGTGAGATTCAGCAGTTTGGTATTTTGCAGTTATTTACTGTTAATTTTTGCCTGTTGCTGTTTTGTTTGTTGGTAAGCTCTTATTTTTTCACTTATATCTACTTTTATTCATTCCTTAGTAGTGGAAAGGGAGTGGTTGAACCTATACAGGGAGACAACTTATTCCAGAGTGTTCTCCTTTTAAATTGTCTTAAACCAAGACACTGGTACTGAGAAAGGAAGCACCAAGACTGGTATTTGTGACTAAATCCAAGATACCCATTCCCATTAATGGTCCCATTAGGGTCAAGAGAGCCTGGTGTGGACTCCTTGTGACTGCATCTTTAGAAGACAAGGTGTTCAGAGATTTCTTCCTGCTAATTAACCTTTGTGAAGGAACAGCAGGTACCCAGGCAAAACACCATTGCTATAGAAACTAACAAGCCATGTGTACCTTTCCCTCAGAAGTGTGACAATCAGCCATAACTCTGTTTCTGTCTGTGTGCTGCACTAAGATAGAAGAGACCTTTAAGTGTCCTCTAGAGGACACAACGATTTTCTTCTAATTAAACAGGAGGTGGGCTATATGAAAGGATCAAAGGATGTCAGGTTGTTAAATAAAGAAATTGTCTGATGGAGTCCATCTTACATAAATAATTTTGAATGCAAAACAACAGCTTCAGGCATTTAAAATAGTTTTGGTCCACAGTTTTTGCTCTGAAGTGCTACAGTCCATACAAGAAGTCTTGACTACAGCTCTTGTCCTGAAGTTATTTTTTAAACATTGAATAAAGAGTTGTCTTTATTTATATTGTACTGTAGTGTGCAATTCCTAGCACAATGGATCATATTTAGGGATGAAATTTAACAAACTTAAAATATTAACTTGTTTATTAAAATCTGTTTATTAGCAAATGAGATCCATGAAATAGGTTATACTGCATTGTTGCAGTCACTGAGTTGGGTGTCTCTCTGAATTCTTCAGAGAGAAATCAGACTGCAGGGATTGAATTAAAGCCTTTGGATGTATTGAAGTATATTAAGCCACTCACACATAAAGTAGACATTTAAGTAGAAGTAAGTAAGTAATTTTAGGGTGAGTTCTAATGCTTTGAGTAAGCATTAAGCGAAAGGTTTCAAATGCCACAGTAGTAGTTCGAGTTGTAGTGAAGGTTGAAACATACTGATATCTTCAGCAAGAGGCTCCAGGCCCACAGCTGTAGACAGTACACAGACATAATAGAGCTATAGTAAGAATACTGCTTACACTTCTTAGAACACGATAGATTGTATGTGTAGTTCTATACGTAACCTGGTGAGCTAAGAAACTACAATTCTAATAGGTTAAGGAGTGGTGGTCCGAGTTTGCATCTTAGCTTGTTGGAAAAATCCCATATAAGAATATGTGTTGGGGAGAGTTGGTGCTTTTAGCCATTCTGGCTTCTAGCCATTCTCTTACTGCTATTGCTTTGCCATTGCTTTTTGCTATTGCCTTTTGAGACTGATGTGCTTTGTAATAAGATATGCTTTGTAATAAATAATCTTTTTAACTATTAGCTGCTTTGCTTATTTAGAAGATTACCCGACAAAACAGGAGCCATAGCACCAGAGTTTGGTGCTATGAGCACTGGAGGTCTGAGAACCTCACACTGCATCATTCAGGTAAGTCCCAGGGCAAATTCAGTTTTCTGCTAAATTAATTTCACATGAAAAAAAAGTAAGTGGTTCTGTAGAACAGGATAGGAGTGCCCAAACTGGATGTGAAAAGCACATGCTCCACTCTTGAGCTTCCCGGTACTGTGTGGTTTTGCATCTTTAATACTGTCTAAAAAAGTGTACCAGGACCAGTCACATTGAAATCACATCCTGAATGCTCCTTGCTGTTACTGCAAGCAATCTTAAGCATATTTGCTTTAAAATGTTGTCTTTCCAGTTTTTTAAAGGCCAAACTCACTGTTGCCTACTTTGTGTGATGCTTCATGTATGTACTTCATGTACTCCTGTCTGCAGTCACTTAAAAGGTTAGGCACATATCTACTAACCCTGTCTTCCTAAAGAAAAAGAAAACACTTCTAGTAAAACAGTATTAAAGAGAGGAAGGAAAGAGATGGACAAGAAATTTCAGACATGGAATACAAAAGAATTGGGCACATGCTTGTTTTTATTTATAGTCAAAGCATAAAAATAAAACATAATTTGTAACATTTAGACTGGGCTTTGTTCATGAGCTATGTGATCTCAAAAGTCACTGTTTAGACTTTGTATTATACATAATGACAATTTAAGATCAGTTTGATTGTGACTTGGTGCTAATACATTTTTATTACTTATACCATATAAAGCAAGATGTTACTGATACACATTCAGAGGACAAAAAAATTACACTTACTGTCAGAGGATGAGATTTTTCATCAAAAATATCCAATGATCTGTCAGAATCTCTACAAAACAAAAGTCTCTGGTTTAGCAATAAGAGTTAATTGTTAATGCTATGCTCTACTAAAAATCATTGGTCATTAAAGAGGATCAAGGGACATATTTTATAGTTCAGCCTTTCCTAGAACATGGTATGGAGCTACCTCGTATTTTTGCAAAGCATTTAATGATGAGCCCTTACAATTAAATACTTAAGATGCTAAACAATGAATAGCTTTCCATGTGCTTGTATTATGCTTACTGAAGTTCTCCCTTAAAATGCGAAACCAGGTGAAACTCTTCAATAGTATTTACTTCAAAAAGTCAGCTGTAATTCAGAAGCATATGCTGGAACTAACTGTAATGGCAAGAGTGATTTGTACATGGACAGAGTGTTCCTTCACCCATCAAAACTAATCCATACCTCTGTATTCAGGAAAAGCTAAACAAAGTCCAAAGGCTGATTTCTGGTGAGTTAAGTGTGTTTTCCTCCCTCCCTGTTTTGGAGTTTTATGTGCCATTGGATGGGTGCGTTACTGACCCTTCCACAGCTGCTCAAGAGGAGGTACAAAGAGAAAACAGATACAGCACCAAGTGCCAGAGTTTTCACCTCATTTAAGTTTCACCAGCTGTCACTTAAGTGACCAAGACCATATTTGGCTCTATGACCTCTAGAGTTTTTTTCTTCCAGTGTTAGTGATTCTATGATTTGATATCCCTGGTTCAAAAAGAAAGTCATATTTCAGCAAAGAAAGAGTTCACTCACCTGTTCTTTATATGGTAGAATATTGCTAATGTTACACTAAAAAAGAAAAGAAAAAAAATATTTAACAAAGCACATTCCATGCACACTATTGCACTGCAAAAGCTGTCATTCAGCAGAATGTTACAAATCCATTTTGCAGTGATGTCCTCTCACATCCCCAAGCACTACACATCTCATTTCTGATATTTAACTGTCTGGACAGAAATTGGCCAAATCAGATCTGCCAGCCAAACTACTTTTACATTCATTGTACAGATATTTGTGCAACAAAATAAGTGTTAAGTGACATTTTCAACATACACCTTCATTTCCTGATTAGGTGATATTTAGTGAAAATGTCAACTATTCCCAACTAAAATGTAAGTTCTCCTAGGTGTTACACATACCCTTGCAGATATTCTGCAGATGTTTTAACCCTGTCTGGTTGTCTAACTTAGGAACTGTCTAAAAAACAGAATAATAAAGGTGGTGATGTGCCAGCATAATCCAAGAAGTGGACAAGAAGAGATTTCAGTCTCTGCTAAGTGAGGCAATAGGTTTCACATAGTTACACTTGTTTACTGTGGCCAAATTTCAGATTCTTTACTTGTGGTGATAACAGGAACACTGCCTCACAGGAACCTATCATGAAAAGTTCTGATCTGCTGACAGCTGTACAGCACTTAAAAACGGCACAAGAATAATCTTTTAGGTTTTTGTTTCCTTTTTCTCTAGAAAAGGAGAAGTGACATGCTCCATACCTTTGTCTGAAACCAAACTTTGAAGTAACACAGCAACTTAGACATTTCCAAACGCTACTACACGATTAAATCAGTAAAGCCTTCTGGGCCTCAACCTACTCAGCCTTCCTTTCCTCTCAAGCACAATAAAACTCTCTTCTCAGTTCTCAGCTGGTATTATCTAAGTGCAAATATTTGACTTTCTGGTACCCAGAAAAATAGCAGCCATTTACATTGGAGAACATAATAATCACCTACCTAAAATAACAAGTATGTGAATAAAAGGCAAAAAGGCCAGAACTAAACCCCAAGTCAGCAACATGCATGGTTTTCCACAACTAGAGGGCAGACTAATATCACTAGAAAGTACCAAACACAGTCCTGCAACTTCTGCAACTCCACACCAAATCCATTTCAAGTTTTCCCACGTCAAGAATTTCTTGATTTGGCTTTCAGTGTCAACTAAACTCCCCCCCTCAACACATGCTTTCAAACCCACAATGCTGACACACTTCTGCACTGCCTCAAGTGCACGATGAGAATCACTTGGAAATAGGACAGTGCATGAGCTGTGTGACAGAAACAAGAGCTCCCTCCAGCAGCCCATTACCCAGACCCTCACACCCCTTCCATGACCAACCTGCAGAAGCACTGCTGTGCCTCTCTCATTTAAGGGAGCAGTTGGCTTTGGAACGGACAAGACCCTGAGAAAATCCTAAACCACCCTTACAATGCCACTCAAGCCCTTGCTGATGACAAGGGTCCTTACCACTTTATTGTGCTTCTAAGGTTAGGCTGACTGACAGTGCTGTCATCTATAAATATTGTTGAGCACGAGCTGTATTTTTTCGTAAGCTGCCCAGGAGAAACCTTGTTGGGGGAAAAAAAAGAAAAAAAGAACTGAAATACATTCAAGAAAAGTGATTCTGTAAGCTTTTGTTTAGCACACTGAATATTTGCTTTATACCTCTGGTTACTGCACAGGCCCTGTGGATGGTTGCTGCTGCAATATAAGCTACCCTGTAGTAGTTCCTTTAGTAACACTACCTTTGTAGTCAATCCTTCCACCTAGTTCCTTTGTGTAAGACACATTTATAAACCATCCCTCATAATACACAACATGATTTTAGATAATTTACAGCAGAAATAGCTGAGATAAAGCAGCAAGTCCTGATTTTATCACTTGTCTTCCATTCCATTCTTGTCAGTTTTTGTCCCAGTCTTCCCTCTCTGTGATATACTCCACTAGATTTCCCTGTGACTCCATAATCACAATTTCCCTTCTTTTACATCCTGTACCTTTACAGTTTCTGATTACCCAGTTTAACATTGGGATTTTGTCATGTTACAGTTTAAAAAAAAAAAGAAACCTTTTCCAGACATGACTCCCTTCACACGTCCTGTTTAGCAGCTGGAAACAGAGTACTGCTATTACCCTTACTTTTACTATTATTATTTAGAGCTAACAATATGCTCCATCATCCATCCTAATCCTGTCCATCCTGTACTGTAAGAAATCTTCCAATATAACCCTACCCAAGCTTTCCTGAGCATTTTCAGAGAATGCCTTGCACTAGAGATAAGACATCATAATTGAGAGAGGAATTTTAATCAAACAATTCAAGATTCATTAGTTTTCACCAGAATTTTTCAAAATGCCTTGTCTAAAACTTGAAAGTCTTCCATATGAAAATGCTGACACCCTTCAAAACTCAACAGCTGCCTGGGAATATCTCCCATTCCAGCTGAAGTTTGCCAGCAAAACCACTGCAATCACACTTCACCTTGGTACTAGCAGACCAAAGCTGGAAATTTAACACACAAAAGAGAGAAAAAAAGGGAAAATAATCACCCCTACTCCTTGCATAATCATGCAAATGAAGAGACTTGAAATACCATTATCTTACCAGTACTTACTTTATCAGTAGACACTTGTGATATTTTTTAAGCTTTATGTTACTAACTTCCATTCTTACCTTTACTAGTCAATGATTTTTTTATCCACTTATTAATGACATTGCATCTTTTTTGTTTTGGCTGTTTTTTTGGTAAGTGAAGTGTCCAAATAAAGTAATATTTGTGGAAGAAGCTCAGAGCATATTTTCAGATTTTAAAATGAATAGAGTATCACTTGTTTATCATACTGATGATACTTATTCATTCTCTTTTCCTACTGGATACACTTCTTAAAGTAAGTCCTGTAGCAATACTCAACCAGCAAGTCATTCAAGACTTACCATCTCAGCTGAGATATTAATGCAGTTTTATTTCTGTTTAAAAAAGTACAGAGGGGTTGGCTTATATTTTCTTCTTTACTGTTCTGAAATGCTTAAGACTGACAACAAAAATTTATTTTTTATTTTTTTGACATCAGCCATTGTATGCTTTGTGATATTGTGCCTGTTTATTGCTTAGAGACAGGCAAAGATAACTCAGTTTCACCTTTCTAAGGAGGATCTGGAACATGTGTAAGACTATATACCTAGAACTACTACAGTTGTTTCCTTGAATTTGTCTTTGGCCCAGTATCTTAATATTATTTACACAGAATCCAGTTTACTTACATGATTTATATGGTTACTCTTCCTCTTCTCTCGCACTAGAAAGAAGGAAAAAGAATGTGAGCTGAAAGGTTTCCCAATTTACATTCAATAAAGTTTAACCTAGTTTTCTAAAGTATGGGAGTATTAAAAGTTTCAAATTTTACTTTAGGTGTCTGGAAAAGTAGTTTGAGGAAAAATACCAAGTTTTATCAAGCTAGTAAGCTACATACTCCTGTCTACCCACATGTACATTTAGGAACAACTACTTCCCATCACACTAAGAGGAAAAAGGTCTCAGTTTTGAAAAGATGCTGAGCATCATGTAAAACAGGATGATTTCATATAGTTCAAACAGACAATGTCCAACATCCAACAGCAAGCAGAAGCAAAAATCAGCACACCCTGAGCCTGCCAAAGGCACACAAGAAGGAAGTGAGGTGCCCAGCATTATTCATGTGTTCTCTCTCCTCCTATGAGACAGCAGAAGGTAAAAGGGTTTTCACTCTACAGAAGATGCTGGCACAAGCTGTGCACCTATTTATCATATAACTGCAACCAAGTCATTTGATCATTTTAAACTGTGGTAGTCTTTCAAAAGAGACTGCAAGGTTAAACTTCCAGCTGTGACAGCAGCAATACAGCAGCGTGTTAGGGAGAGCTGAGAGCTGCACACATGCACAAAGTATACCTATGTGACAGCATGGACAGGCACCTCTCCTAAGTTCTAACCAGATCATTGCCACTCTTTAGCAGGACACATCCTCTTACATATTTAGAAAAACTGACAATTGGAAAAGAGTATCCCCATTTTAAAAATCTTTTTGCATAAATCAAAACTCATAATCCTGACAACATTTCACTGAGAGAGAACTTACAGATATTAATTCTACTAATTCTATAGAACTAAAGAAGAACAAGGGAAATAAGAAAATAAATTATTCTGCAACTTCTCCATAAAAATCAATTAATTTAATACAAACTTCAGAGAATAGTTTAATAGTTACTACCTCACGTAGAGGAGCCTTTTTCTACATGAACAAGTCTGCACCATTCAATACATTTAATTTGAAGGAAACCAAATGACATTTAAAAGCAATACTACCCCCAAAATGCCTGTTGACGTAGTTTGAACATTTTCTGCAGCAAGGCTGGAAGGCTGCACAGTGAGAGTTCATGAACTCTGTCAGTGTGTGAGCTGCACCTTCAGCACTGCTCATCTCAGAGGTGTCTGAAATGAGCAGGTCAGACCCTCTGGCTGTTTGAAGACTGACCTTAGAGGCCCCCAAAAAAGAAACCTTTACATTTCCTTCGTATCATCTCTTCTGGAGAACCAGGCTAGTGCTTGTTCCCACTGCTCAGAGATTATCTGAGCACTGCAAAGTTGATACAACTGACAATTCTACCACTTGCCACAAGACTGAATAGCAGGACAGCAACTGACAGACCTGTCAAAATAATTCTTTTCTGTGGCAAAGCTGTGCCAAGTTAAAAGACACACTGAAGCTTTCCATCAACACATCCAACCTCAAGTGTACCACTTTTTTAGCAAAACAGTGCTTCAAACAAGATCTAGCTATAAAAGAAACAGAAGCATTTTTAAAAGATCATCTTAAACTTTCTGTTAGTTGCAACTTCAAAATGTCCTGTCGTCAGAATTTGCTTTTATTTGTGCAATATAGAAATGCCTCCACTTTTTAACATTTTGGAATGCACAATTTTTTCAAAATTGAGTTACTATGTAAACACAGGATCTGCAAAGAAATTGAAAATTGAGTTATTACATAAATACAGGATCTGCAAAGAAACTGAAAATCCCAATACATCTATATAATTAAAATCAGGATTGGAGAATATTTATCCTCTGAAACTCTTCAAACAGTTTAAAACAACATATTCAAAAGGAACTGATATAGTCTAATGGCTTAGGCTTATTATTTATTACAGAAAATGTAATTTTTTTAAACTACAATTTTTTTACTTTAAAACAATTTTTGAACAGTCCTTGGTCATTAAAAAACCCACCATTGCTTGAAACTTGAATTACACTAATGAAGAGAGCCTTGCTCCTTCAGACTACTAGAATCTGCACTCTGAAGTCTGATACTTAAGCATTTTAAAGATCAAGTGATTTTAAGTGTTAAGTAAAATGGTCTGCAAACACATTTCTGTATAAATACATAAATTACTAATCCCTGTGCTTTGAAAAAATTGAAGCACTGTTCTTGAGCTGTTACTTTTGGTTATTTTTCCAATTTTTCCTGTTTTTTTTGTTAAATTGGAAAAAAACCTTAGCTTACCATCTGTTTGTGACTTGCTCAGGAAAATTGTGCTTGCTCTGGGATGATCAGATGGATTAGATTCCAAGGCTAAATCTGAAATAGGAAGGACAAAAAAAAAGGAGATTCCTTTAACAGAAGATGATAACTGCAACAATTCCCACCCAGCCTCAAAGTGCTCAAGCACAGTGATGGAAACAAGATCAAACTCACACAGAATGGGCTGTGTCTCTGAAACAAAACCATACTTCTGCAAAGATGAATAAAAATTTTACATTTTTCCCTCTGAGAAAAAAAAAAACAAACTGGGCAGGGAGATCTCAAAAAACCCCATTTATCTTCAGCAATCAATCTGTGTCCCTGCACATTAGGGTAGCTGGGTGTGGGGCGTGTGCTCAGTAGTAAGCAGAAAGCTAGAGCTTTATCAAGAGAATAATTAAAAAAAAAAACATACCAAAACAACAAAAAATTATCGCTGCTGATCTTTTCCTCTATGCTTTATGTACCAAATACAGCAGGAAATAATCTCTGTGGTCTTACAAAAGTACCTAATAAGTAACATTTACAGTGCTGATAAATACCAAAACATGGAACTTACACTATTCAGTTATTTTGGAATTTCAAAGAAAATCATGTAAATCATGTAAATAAAATAGTTATTGAAGAACAAAATGACTGCTTTAATCCTTGCCACAACAGAGCAGTGACGGCATTAGAAGAGGATATATTACTCCCTCAGATTAAGATGGGAAGTGATCACAGAAGTTTGTTGAAGCTGTGGCCATCATGATGAAATTCTGAGCTGCCTTAGCTTTGACAGAAGAAACAGCTGTTCTGAGGAAGTCATGCTACAGACACAGTGAACACATGAGCAGAATAATCTAGGACTGTGATGCTCTGAAAGAGCAATTTCACATCCATTTACAGTTGTTGTTCTTATGCCATGCCAGCCACACAAGCACACACACTTGTGCATGAGCACTTGCACTTTTAAATGTTCAAGGTGGGACACCAACAGCTGCCACACCCCTAAAAAGCAAAGCCATCTAAGCCATCAACTTTTAGTTAAAAAGACCCATAATCTTTTATGCACCCAACTAACAGAACTCTGCCAAACCTCAAAGTGCCTGGGTGCTGAAATTCTAACTGTATGAATGTTTGTGCTACTGCATCTCCCCACAAAACAGCCAAATTCCCATGCATCAGCAAGGGAACATAACATGAGTCCCCAAAACTTCTCATTCCAGATTCCCACTGGTGCACAACACTGCTCTCCAGACCTCCATGATTTCCAAGTACTGGGCTGTACCACCCTGCTGATCTTAGTCCAACCATGTCGCTCTGGCACTCTGGCACTGCTTGGATGTGGACCACTGTAATTCTGAACCTCAACTGTTTAAGTAATGTAGCCAACATCTGTTTAGGAACACACCAAGACTGTTCAAAGGGAATTCCCCCCTCCTCTCAAAAAGACCAGGGTGAGCCATGAAAGCAGACCATCTTGTGAAGATGTAAAAAGCTAATTTACAAAACCAGTATTGCTATTGTCGTCTTACTGTGCTCATTCACAGCACACAGTGAACAGATACCTGAATTTATTCATGCAGTTAAAATGTAAGAAGTCCTGGCTTAGATGCCCTAGAGTGGAATTTGCCTCACAGCTCATACCTCAAGTACTTCTGATACACAGTTAATACTCTGAAAAAACAAAAAATCCAGCAGAAATAGCACGCCATAGCACCACATTTTAAGTACCATTTGTAACATCTTAACAAAATAGTATAACTTGTATAAAACTTGTCCACAAGTCTGACAAGTTTTTAACACTAATTTAACAAAATCACTTTTAAGAGACAGTATACAGCTTCTAATGCTAGCACTACATTAACAAACAAACCCAACACAAACAGTGATTCAGAAGTGGAAGTATTTTGCCAGCCTACAAGTAACTGAAGTATCAGCAACAGGCTGAACAAGAATGCAATATACAGACTTAAAATACAGATTATTATCAGCAAGTTATGATGCAAACAGAGCAAACAACTTAGAACTTATTTATTTAGAGTTCAGCAGCAACTTTTAGAATAACTGGGTAATTCAGGTTAGAACAGATCTCAGAGGTCTCCAGTTCAACCTCTTGCTGGAAACAGAATCAGCTTTTAGTAGAACATGAGGCTGCTTTATGGAGCTGAGCCTTGAAAACTTGCAGTGAGGATCCATACAACCTAAACCACCTTTCCCATTAGGGGGACTAATGCCTACAGGGCTATGAGACTCACTGTGGAACGGTAGGGGAAGAGCTTGTAGGATTGTACAAGTCTTGGGCCATATTTAGGGAAAAGCAGCAAGGAAAACTGAGGAAGAAAAAGCACAGGAAAACAGAAGGAAAAGGGCTACTGAAGTCAGTAGCTGCTAACACAGGACTCCATGTTTCTCCTTACTGAATGTCATAGGGCTGGGGTTGGCCCAGTGCTGTTCAGGTCCCTCTGAATAAGCAGCCTCCAGCACATTGACTGTTGGCTGTCATCTGCAATTTGGGCATCCTCCACCACCTCCTCCAGGTCACTGGAAATTGTTAAACAGGACAGATGCTTTTTTTCCCAGTCAAAAGACAGTAGAGGTTAACACCCATCCTCCCTCACCTCATTGCAAAAAATACACTACTGTCTTGACATCCCGAAGGTTTTGATTTAATTTGAAACCATCTGACTTGTTAATGCTCACTTCTTACATTGTTTCTGCCATTGTTTCTTACATGTGCTCTGCCAGTCCCTATATCCATGTCTCTTAAATATTAGGACTAAAAGCAGAAGAGTGAATATAACCAACTTTCAGACAAAAGTGTCTGCAATGTCTTCTTGTCATTCCAGGCAGGAAGATCCACAGCACTGCAGCATGCATTGACACAAAACTGACAAGACCACACAAGTAAACACCCTGAACCAAGCAGACCCACACATTTAAGGAGAGGAACAGAACTGAAAGGATCATAGAGGTCACTGGCTCCAGTTCCATGATGGCTCTGCAGACACAAGGAGCTTTCTGGTGGATGAAGCCAGGTGCATCAGCACCCACAGAACATTAAATCCACAACACAGATTATACAACCAGACACTAATGAAGTCCAAAACACATCACATGGCTCCCAGTATGAAATCCCACCAGAAATGATCAAGACCAAGCTGGGTGAAAAGTAGCTGAGTTTGTCATTCCAGGATAACATGGCATGAGCAGGCACAGTGTACCTGCCTCGGTCTAGCAAGAGACTGCAAAGAAAGATCCATTTAACAGACCACCTCCCTGTAGCTTTCCCCTTATAAGCTGCCTCCCTTATAACCGTCCTGCCTGTGCCATTTTCCTTGGACAATGCTTTTTTCTAAGCAAATGGAAAAAGTACTCACATGATTTTCTTGACCTAAACTGCCAGTGTTGCTCATGAAATACCAAAAAGCAACAGCAATACAGCTGATGAAGGAAACACAAGGCAAGACACAGATAAGGACATGAGCAGAGGTAAAATGTAATGGGAAACAGCAAAAGAAAAGGCAGAGGAAGATATAAATCTGTCTGCAAACAATTCAGCTCACAACCAAGCGTAACTCCTAACACTTCATCCTGGGAGCACTCATGAGTCCAAAGCCAAGATACTAGACCTGAAAATAAGGATAAGTCTTGAGAAGGAGTTGCATGAGAAGTTGTAAGACAGAAAAATCATGCTTCACAGAAATCTAATAGAAAAAGCAAGCATGTATGACACAGGATAAACAGGAGTAATAGGAATTGAAACATGCAGAAACAAGAATGAGAGAAATGAGAGGAACAACAGGATAATATAAAAAGCAAGAAAACAGCTCCAGAACATTTTTGTTCTAGAGGCTATCAACTCAACAGAAATCAAAACACATTCTATTAGACCCTCACACTTAGTGATAAAGAAATGAGAAGGAAGATTCCCACCAGAAACTAGGTCTAGGAGAACAGGATATAATGCTGCTAGAAGGGCCCTTCACCTGTCTGAGAACAGTGTGTTAAGAACAACCTTCCCCCTTATTTCTCTGCATCTCTCAGAGCCATATACTCATGTGCTCCCCCTCTGAGGAATCCCCCGCTTGCGCTTCAGACAATCTCAGCCACCTCTGCTGCTGCTGTGTGCACACAGTACCCCACAGAGCAGATCACAATTTTAAACGCAATCCTCTGCCCTAGCTCAAGATCTTACATCCTTTTCACAACACAAAATCCACATGAAGACTTTACTTTTATCCATGCCATGTAAGAATGTGTGTAGGTTTTAGGAATTTATAATGCTAGCTACTTATCTATGGTTTACACACCTCCACGGGTGACTTCCAATTATTACCAACACATTTCACACATTGCATCGTGCCACATGTATTATCCGGCGAATAAAGCTGACAGTCAAAGATGTCACTAAGTAGCAGCTCTTTGATAATTTCACTTCAGAACAAAAAACTAATGCATTTCCTTTAACAGTTAGTTTTAGTCCCATCCTTTGCTTTATTAGACAGCAGTAACATTTCAATACAGTACATATTTAAAGCATTACATGATACATTAATTACTTTGCTGTAAATTGCATTTTGTCACTTGCTCAATGACTTACTAGCTGTGACTAATGCTTGAGTTTCCCTTATATTTCATTACCTTATGCTGTAAAGATGCAAGCCACTTAACACTCCCAGTAAAGATGTAAAAATTGTAACAAATTAGATGAGCAAATCTGCCAATCCATTTCAGAACGTCTGTCATTCCTAACAATAATTTTATATACAATTATTTCTCCTTCAAATTATGTTATTCTAATTCTTTTTCCAAAACGTTTTAGGAAAGTTACAACTCTGGTTTCCAAATTTAACCTGCTTTGTTTATTCATCCCAGCCACTCCAAATGCACCAGAGCCCAGCACGCAGAGGTTGCTTTCCATTTGCAACTCTCATTGTTGAAAGATTGTTAAAAGATTATTTATAAATACTGTGAATTTACACAATAGACACAGAAGGATGTTTTAAAGCTATTTAAAAGCTGTCAGTTAATCTTTGTGGCACTACTACAGAAACAGTTATATCATTACCCATAACCAGCACATATCTAAGTACACACTGATGTTTCAGAAGGATGCAGAAAATACTTCGCTGTCAATACAACAAGCTGTCTTAATTAGAAAGGAATCATTTGCTCTTTTATACCACACTCCAGAGTTGGGCTGGAGAAACTGGCACAGTAAATATTTCAAATTTACTACTAAAATCAGAAGAATTTAAAAAGCAGAAGTGCAGAACATATATTAAATACTGGAGACTACCTAGGGTTTAAGTAATTTATTAATTTCTGTGGCTTAAAAAAAAAATCAATACCATATTAATACATGTTCTTTCACTTCTCAAAGTGCAGGAGGATCCACACCACTCTCTATAGCCTGCACAGGACATCCCAACATGACCCTACTGCATCCCATTCACAGCTCCTGCTGGGGAAACATGGCCAAGAGATCTGCTCCACACAACACAACACCCACCCCTTCTGGGACCAAACAGAGCCCAGGAGGCTTCCACGTGTTTCCTGATGTACCTGCCAGGGTTATGAGCACTTCTACAGATTTAAGCCAAGGCAGGGTATCAAGAATGCCCTAAATTCCACAGCAAAAGCAGGACAAGTTAAAACACTGGTAAACAAGATGCCTCTAAGATTTTCTTTGAAGGCAAACAGTAGCTCACAAGCCAGACTGCAGAAGTAACTAACACTTTGTTAGGGATATGTTCCTGTACTTAATTTAGGACCATTTAAAGGACAAGGAGAAAGAATTAGTTCTATGCTGTCACTTTTTATTCCCCACACCGACCTTCACACATGACACAATTCACTATCACCAGAGGCTAAAGTTGAAGTCCACACCTCTAATTTTCTAACTGATAAGCCAAAACAAAACAAACCAAAACAAACCACCAAACCAAAAAAAGAAAATGTTGGTACATATTAAAAAGCAACCAAATTTTAGAATCTTAGATCCATGCTGACACAGCAAGTGTAAGGAAAGCCTTCCATAACAACTCCTCACAAGTTCTCTGCCCTACCTCCAAGCCATGGTTCAGAAAGCAGAACAGGTGAGTGCCAGAAATTAGTCTCAGGTAGTGTCTGCAGGTGACCAAAGCAAGACACACTGCACTGTCTGCTGGTTTACATGCCACCTGATGGACTGGCACAAGGTACATTTTTCACCTCTTCCAATTTCTCACATTTGCAAACTTCAGATGAAGCCTGGACCTTACCTGCAGTTTGTTCTGTAAAAGAAAAATAACCATCCATGTAACAAAACATGTCCAAGGAATTTACAGAAAAACTTTTTTAAGCTTTGAAAGATACTGGCATTCAGCAGCTTATTATCTGGGCCTGACTGGCACATTTCATAAAAGCCAGTGTTAGTTTTCGCACTGGAAAAACATCAACAACGTCTGATTACTGCAATGATTCAGGACCCCTTCAGAACTCCACACAGAAGCAAAGCTGTGCTATACACACACAGCTTATCAAACACTGTAGAATGTACCTGGCTGACAGGGATTTTTGTGTAAACTGTTAAGGCAATCCTGATAGTCACATCAACTGCAAGGAGAATCTTCAATTTTATTCATTTGGCTTTCCTACACATTTAAATAAATAGCACCAAGTTTTTTTTTAAGTCAGTACCGTCCTCACTTATCTTTTGAAATCAAAACATTCAGAGTTTTCTTCAGAAAACATTATTTTTCTAATGAGTGAAATACAATTGCACATTCAAACTCTAGATGTAGTGAAGAAAAAATCAGATAGACTTAAAAATCTCAACATAAACTTGCTGGCAAGGATCTACAGATGTAAGGTCTGGATTCCTAATGTTTGGTAGAATTTTCCTCCTGCCTCCCACAGTAACTTCTTCCTTCTCACTGTATGTGGAAGAAACATGGTTAGAAATGTTTATTTAATGTGCAATATGAATCTGGGAGGAGTAGGGTTTTGTGTTTTGTTGGCAGTGCAAGAGTTCATTCCCCTGTTAGTCAGCTTTTTGGTATGACCTCACCACAAAGATCACACTTGAGAGAACACATAACTAACTGTAGCCACAGAACTTCTGCTGTTCTACAACATATCTACCCTGCAAGGTAGGAGGGAAAACAGCAAATCTCCTAAAGAAAGCCAGCAGAGGATAATGATGCTAGAGGTAAGTCACACAGATCCAGTTAAAAAAAAAAAAATTAAAAAATTAATTCAGTTTCCTTAGTTCTGTAAGTTCCATCAAACCCCTCTGATTATGTATTTCCTTTCAATACCTGTTATGCTGAAAGCCTGAAGAAACACACCAGAAACACCAATCAGTCTCCCTCCACACAAGCTTCATGCACATATGTTCCATACCAACTAATCTTAAAAACCTACGGTTTACTTGCTTGCTGCAAAAGTCTCCCAGACTTACTGAAGAGAAAAATGGATAGAGGCTTCTTTAGTTGTCAGCAGCATCCAACTGTAAGAAGAGAAATACAAATACTATACTGCAGTGATGAATTATTGCTTTCCAGTTCCTAAATCTGTAGACCAATTTCACTGCTGTTTCTGGATGAATTTGGGATTCAGTCATTTCCACTACAGGTACTTCACAGATTGCTTCTAGATGTCATAGCATCAAGCTTCTTAAGACAACAACATGGAAGGTGTTTCAGGCTTACAGAAAGTTCAATACTTTATATTTGTCAAGATCATAGACTATCTGCAACTGCCATGAATACCTTTGTAATTAATGTCTAGTCAGTTTTTGGAAAGGGATATTGACAGTTATGGGGAACCAAGAATGAGTCCAAGTTAGGTGAAAAACTCAGTGACTACAAGGAAAAAGGAGTGGGAACACTAAGAAAAGGCACCAGAGCATAATTTGGTTTTTAGTTCTGGCTTCAGGTTTGTCCAAAGAGACAATGGTATTTGTCAACCCATGCAGCTACAGATCTCCAAATAGAGAGGCACAAAAATCAACACAAGATGGTTAAACCTTCTCTGTGATGAAAACTGCTGGCATCAAAAAGCTGATTCTTTGCACCAAAGTGCTTTAACTTAACTAACATTTTAACTAGGATTTAAAAAAAACCTCAACAACAAAAAACCCCTGAACTAAAAAAGAAACCAGGAAAAAACCTCCACCCACATGCCTGAAATAAGCTGAAATTATGTAAGAGGAACAAATGAACAGTACTTAGACCTTCTGCAACAAGGTTTACAGACAAGCTGTTAGAGACAACCAGATCACAGACAATCAATATATCCAAATATCTGTTCATCTTCAACACTGTTTAATGACTGCAGCATGCAGTCTTTTCAAGAGTTCCCTAGGCACTAGCCAGGTAAACCTCACTTACTACATCCCTATTAACTCTCCTCTTCCAAGTCCCCTCCCATTTGCATTCCCATCTAACCTGTGTGTGATGCTCACATCCTACCCAGCTCCTCTCCTGATCCCATTTGCTGTCCCCTCTTATCCCTGATGGTCTTTTCCTTTGTCATTCTCCATCCCCCAGTTATTCAGGTGAGAGTACCAGGTCACTTTGTCCCACCGCTTCAGTAGGGCAACACTCTTCCCCCTGGTTCAAGGGAATCAGGCAAACCTCTGCTCAAACTCAGCAAACAGCAGCAGTGCAGGGAGATGCTTTCAAGTACAAGTGAGAAACATCTGCCAAGCAAGGTCTTGTTCTAGTTTCATCCAAGGATCAAAGAATTTTTGAAGAAGGAGATCTACATTTAAACACAGGTATCTAGCAAGAAAGTGTCAGCCATAAAAGTTCTTTCCCCAAATAATCAGTAAAAAGAAAAAATTCTCAGGAAAAAAAGAAGAAAGCCCAAAATAAAGACTAGTAGACACTCATTTGGCGGGGTGGGGGAAAGCCCAAACAACCAAACAAACCCAAAGAACCAAACACCAAACCAATCACTACAACCCAAAAGGCACACTAAGATCAAAGAGCTACCATTACTGAAACTAGATAGGAAAGCCTTTTTGGTCAATTCAAACTTGTTGAACTGTTGATTTAAGGAACACTTAATGCTCAGCTGAAAAGTCAGCTAGCTGCTTTAGATTCATGGCAGGCTTTGATATTTAATATTAGCTGTAGGCATGAACCTATTTGGAAGAAACTCCTGTTTCAAAGTTAAGTTTATTCCCATTTACTTAATCCAACTTGGCTTAGCCTATCAAACCACAAATACAGGCTTATTTCTCATTTGGAGAAAGCGTGCACCGAACAAGTTATGGCTCAGGATCTTGAGAGCCATAAAATACAAGGTCATGCTTGAAATTCTCTTAGTAAAGGATCTGACAAACCTTTTCTGTTTGAATTAACCTTTGTTGAAACATCACTTTCAGTTTTACTGTGTGTTTTACTTCCATTCCACCTACCACTGCTTTTTTGTCATACATAAGTATCACACCATAATCTGCCCATTTTAAGAAAGTGAGAATTTTCTTGTTTCATCCTGATCTGATACAGACAATCTAAGCTTTCCAGTGCTGACTGGAAAGTTGTGCCTGTTAAGGAGAGTGCTGAAGAAGCTACAGAATAATCCTCACCTAAGAGCACAGACCTGTAAAGAAAACATTCCACTTGCTATGAATGAGCAACACAAAGCTATGGAACAACACAAAACAAAAACTCCAAAGCTCAGATGGTAACTTCCCGATACAACCAAAACATTCAATTTCAGCAAAACAAGTCCAAAAGTACTTAAGACAGACTTCAGAACAACAAACAACGTAGAGGTAGAAATTCAAGGAATGAAACATCTCCATCCCATTCAGATGCTAGCTTTCTGATATATTTAGCTGTTTTCTTAGAAACTCCTAGAACTGAGCAGCATGGAACAAAAATAGCCAAAATTATCTTGACTTTTTTTCCTTGCAGCTTTCTCCCTAGCCAAAGAATCCAAGAAAAGGGCAGTCAGTAGGTTCTCAGCCTCCCAGTATAGACTAAGTTTGTGTCTTAGCTAGCCTATGATATTACACAATAATCAATTCCAGAAATATGTTTTATCCTCCAAATGAAACCAATATTTTTTAGTAGTCAACAACACAGAAACATGCAGGCTGTTTGCATGGTTTGGGCTGTCTCACTTCTAACTTCTTCATGAAGCCTGTATCATAACACTTGATTTCAGACTTCACAAATAGTGCTTTACATGTTGAAGTTAACTGCCTCAATTCTATCTAGGGAGTGCTCTGTAATATTCAAAAATCAACACAAGTTTTACTTTTAAGACTGACTACCCAGAATTTTATTTTAATAAAGGTGTAAAACTTTGATACTTCTGCACTCCTAAAGAGTTATATCAATCAGAAAACTTCAAATATCATCTATCACTTGCAGCAGATCAACTTCGGAGGGCAATAGTGAACCACATACCACTGTGAAAGTGATCTTTAAAATCATCTTAAACACATACTACTTATGCAGTTCTAATTTTAGGATTATCTCCTGCCTCAAGACTAAAGTTTCCATAACCACAAAAGTAAAATTTGTGATAGACAGCTACTATCTTCTTCTTGGACTATATACTGTTATTCAGGCTTGCAAATTAAAAAAAAATTAAATACTTCTCTACTTCAAGGCCAGTCCTGAAACGTGGATGAATTCACAATTAAATCTGCTACTTAGCACAGCTGATATGATCACATATTAAAGATTCAAACAAATATAACCCTTATTCTTGAGGAGATTTGTTCAGCTTAGGCATTTTTGCTTGGCTTATTAGAACCTTTAGAGAGTTTAGCCCCTCCTCCCTTAATGAGTTGAGAGAGTTCTGTAATAATCTTCTTGTAAAAATAAAGGTTTATTTCTCCTAGGCAGCAAACATAATTTCTACTACTGCACAGCTGTCTCAGAGGGAGATCCAAGGGGCTGACTGTTCCATCTCATTTCTGGAACAGCTGCACCATATGGTGCTGTGCAGAACCCTGCAAGTTTAATAACTCCATTTCTGAAGGTCTCCTCACACTCTTCTGCAGCGAGTCTGATAGCAAAAAAAAAAAAAAAAATTCTTAAGTTCAAGAGGAGTATGGACTACAGTGATTATTGTTATTGTATGCACTGTACATTAAAGATGTCAGGCAGTCTATCTTTTTCCAAGTGAATACATTTCGCATAGGTGTGGTTATAATTGCGAAGAGGAACAGCAAGATGTTTGTTAATTAAACGAAGTTTTGAATACCACGAGGTGCCAGGCTGCGCCGTGCGGCTGCAGCAGCACGGCGGGAGCGCCCGGCCAGACAGGAGCACCCCGAACCTGTTACACGTCCCGGGAATTCCCGGCACAGCCCTGCAGCTCTCCCGGCCCACGAGATGCCTCGCACAGCCAGGCTGAGGGCCCGGCGCTCCGGGGGGAGCTGCAAGAACCGGAGCAGCACACACGTACTTTCCCATGAGCCCAAGGAAAGCGAATCGGGAACATCGAGAGCGACGCGACAAGGAACGCCGGTGCCGTGAGTCCCGGCTACAACCCTGCACAGCCAGAGCATAAATCACCCACGTCCAGCCCCGGTGATGTCATATGCACATAACCTTTGTAATTCTTAATTCCCTTACTCCCCACACACCCTCTTCCTTCCTCCGGTTCAACAGAGACTGGAAATGCAGCAGATTTTGCGAGCTGCCCGAACACTGGGAGCGAGTCACGACTCCATAGCTAAGGAGAAACGAGCAGCCAGACTTCTCCACCTCAGCCAGGAGCACCCGGGGGCTCTGCCACGTTCTCCTCGTGTTCCCCGACCCCCTCTCCGGACCCGGGCAGGGCCGGGCGCTGCCGGGCAGGGGAGGCGCTCCCGGCCGGGCGGAGACTGGCGGAGCGGCCGCAGGCTCGTCCCGCGGGCGGAGGTCCCGGCCCGAGCCCGGAGCGCCGGGGCCGCGCCGTGACAGCCGCGGGGAACTTTGCCTGGGGCGCGGCGCGGGCCGAGCCCCGCGGGCCGGCGGGACCGCGCTGCCCCCGCCGCCGGACAAAGGGGCCGCGCCTCGGCCGCCAGTGCCCCCGGGTGCCCGCCTGGCCGAGCGGGGGCACCGAGGGGACGGGGATGCGGTGCCCGGCGCTCCCCGCCCGCCCGCCGCTCACCATCCGGGAACTCCCGGTCGCTGATGTGCTGGAGGTGGGGGCCGCCGCCGCCGCCGGGATCCGAGTCCCCCGACTCGGCCTCCGCCGACCCCGAGCCTCCGCCGCCCGCTGTCGCCGCCGCCGCCGCCTGGTACGCGTCCGCCCAGCGATCGGGCCCCGGCGCTGCCCGCCGCCGCCGCCGCGGGCCCGGCTGAGCTTGGGGCTGGCGTCCGGGGATACGCAGCAGGTGACGGTGTTGCCCATGGAGCTCGGAGCTCCCCGCCGGGCCCCGGCTGCGCGGCAAAGGGACACTGCCCGGCGCCGCCGCCATCCCCAGGCACCGCTGAAACCCCCAGCAGCCGCGTGTTTGCTTGCTGAGTTTCAGCTACCTGAGCTCCTCAGAGGACTGGAATGTTCAAATACACTCCCGGGAAGATGGATTAGAGGGCGAGATACCCACGGCAGTCGGAGGTCCTGATAAACACAAACATGGGTTGTTCTGCAGTGAAACAACCCACTATCGCTAAAAAATTTTAACTCTGGCCCCTGATAAGAAGAATGGCTCTGCTCTGACTTAGGAACACACAAAAGTATTACAAAACTCTGCTATCATGCTGGCAGTTATTCCAAAGATAAGCAGGCTCAGGGTTTTACTCCATTTTGTAGGAAAAATCCTAATGTTGGCTCTCCCATGTGATGATAAACATGGAGTTTTTGGGCAAACCATGTGTAGTTTCTTTGAAGAGAGGAAGAAATAGATGCTGTGTTTCCAGAATCTGTTCAACTTAATCCCAGTCACAATTAAGGGACAAACCAAATGATTTATAGTCTTATATGAGGATTATTCCCTCAGACTGATGAATTATACCTTTTCACTTACCAGCAATTTCTTTAAATTGTATTAGCTAAGCCTGTGTACATGCTACTGACAGTTTGCAAAGCCTTGTTACTCCAGAGGAATCTGACCTTGCTGTGGATTACACAAGGGCCTTGGGGAAGATTTCAGCACTTCCTAAACCACTTCAGGCCAACTGAAGTCCCTCTGCAGCCTGTGTACCCTGCTTGGAAAGCTGTATGCCAGCCAGTCCTGCTTCTGGTTCTAGGAAGGGCCAGGGGTTAACAATTGGGTGGAAAAGGAGACTGATCTGAGCCAGGGAGGGAAAAAGGGGCTGCATGTAAAATAGCCATTCAGAGATTGGTGTTTTCTTCCCTCTGGCATTGCACCCACTGATTTTTGTGAGGATGGTGGGGGAAGAGAAGAAGCTCAAGGGTTGGCATGGCTTACTGAAGTAATTAATTCTCAAGCAAGAGTAAGAGTTGGCTTGCATCTGCACTATCTAATATGAGAACTGGCACAATTTACTCTCGCACGAGAAGAGCAATACCTTCCCTCACTCTTTGCAGCTGGCTGACTATTTTCAGAAGCTGGAGCAGCTGAGCAAGCTGCACTCCTGCTGCACTGCTGTGCCCCTTCTAGTGGCTCACGGCGATGGAGGTGAGCTGCTCTATTAGAGCAGTGGTAGGAGCCACAGGCAAATCTGCGCTTCTCAGCCAGACAGCAGCCATGCCCAGTGTCCGTGGCTAAAGCCAAGTCTGTTCCCTGCAGCCGTGCCAGCATGTGCTGTGGGGCTGCCTGGCTTCAGCAAAGGGATGTGCAGCTGCAGCAAGTGCCTCAGGGGATCCCAGCAGCACGCTGGGACCTCTGCTAACTCTCAGATTTGGAGCAGCTTCAAGGGAATCCTTTGCCAAAGCTGTGGTTTTGGGCAGTGGAAAATCCTTGCTCAAGAGTGAGGAAGTGAGCAAGAGTGGCTCACCAGGAAGCTAAGCACCAGGACCCAACAGCCAAAAAACCCCACGTACTTGTGCTGATAGTGAAAAATGCTGGGAACTTGGAGTGGCTGGAGTATGTGACATGCCTCTCTGCTATTTAAGTGTGAAGGTTTTGGTTCCACAGCCTCCCAGATGCTAAAGTTTCCCGTAGGTTTCATACTTGTTCTCAGTGTGTAATTCTGCAAAGGAGGAGTGAGGAAGGCTGTTCTTCCCCTGTGCTAGTGCTTTTGTAGAGTATCAGGATTTATACAAACATGCAGAGGGAGGAAAGAAATTAGTAGTCTGTTTCCCTGTGAGGACTTATTCATGTAGGTCTTAAGCAATAGGAAGCTGACTTTAATCCCTGGAAGTCACAAAAACAGCAAACTGTCCCACCTCCTTGTCATTCCAGGAGAAGTTAAGCTTCCGCCTCCACATACCTCAGTACACTAGTAAAGGGTAATTTTCCATATCTGTGCATGTTTTCCTTTAGCTGCAGTGATGAGGAATATTCATTTCCTGCTGCATTTTGGCAAAGTAACTCTTAAAATCTTAATTCAGATCTGATTTATCAGGATAATATGACAAAACCTGTTGCTGTGTGTATTTTCTGCAGAACCAGGCGATCCTGTTAATAGGTGTAGTCTGAGCAACACCCTGCAGAAATGAAACACATTATCTTTTATTTATGCAGCTTAACATTCTATTGACTTATTGCTATAGCAATACACTGAATACCCTCTATTATGATTTATTACTGGTCCTGGTTCTCTTCTTATTTTCTGTCTCATCTTTCTACTGTTCTACTTGATTTACCCCACTGATTCATCAGACAGTTTCCATTATTTAAGAAATCAATTACTTTGATGTACAATGGGCAGCACATACCTAGTTCCACATTTTGCATAAGCAGGCATTTTGGATGGTGGATCATGGCAATAATGAATGCCTGAGCTGAAAATAGCTTACTATGGACTGTTTGGATCCAACCTCTTTTCCTCCTGCTCCAGAAAGAGAGGTGTGTGCCATGGGACTCTCCATTACCACGCCTTGTCTCTGAGCAGGGCACCCAGTGGGCAGCAACCTTCCTGTACTTTAATTTTCACAGAAATGAAAGTAAAGTAACTTTCAAAAATATGGGAAACTAATCCTATTTAAGCTCTCTCAGGAAGTTGATGCAAACTTAAGGAGAACTCCACATATCCTTTAAGGAAGGCCAGACAGCATCTTGAAACAAACCCTAAATCAGATTGTGATGATAGCCAAAGGAGTATTGACCTCTGCTCCTAATATGCAGAGATTAGAAAGACTTGTGGTTTATTCTGAATATATAAAGGACCAGACTTGCTCCTCATGTTAGTCTAATGAGGTCAGAGGAGCAATACTCTGCCAACTACTCCAAGTGAGGAGCACAACCTGTCAACCACTAAATGCAACTTCTGAGCTATAAACCTAACTATATGTATAATTATTTGCAGGATGCATAATAAATGAAGACTACCAGGCTTGACAGGACTAATATTAGTGCTACCAGCTGTGTTTTGACTTGTGGGCTTACAGGGGGAGGTAATTCTGTCTCTTACTTGGCCCATTTGCTGAGTATATGTGAGTTGCTGTCTGCTTGTGTTCAAAGGAACCCCACTTCTCAAACAAGTCTTTACGTTTCCTGCGATAGTTCCTTGTAGGCAGAGTTGTGCAGGTTTTTATTTAAGTCCATTTCTGAAATCTCAGCACTTGAATTCACAACCACACAACCTTGTTGTCCTTTGCCTCATGATGCAAAACCAGGCTTCCTTTCATCTGCAAGCAGCAGTATCCCTAAGAGATGTCTGAAACAAGTTACCAACTTCTTTATGAGTAATAACTCTTGAAAAATTCCCAACTCCAAGCATATTTTCTTGTCCGCACCAACTGCAACAAGAAGATGAGGGTCTTCTAAAAGGCTTGAAATTAAATTGCAGGATTTCCCATAAGCCATCCAGCTTTACAGTCACCATCAGTCCCAGAAACAGAGAATGGCTTGTTGCACACACTTGGTTGTGCATCACAGGGCCAAGAATCTTAAATCCAGTAAACTCTGCTGTTATCTTCACCCAGATTTGGTACTGCACATGCCTTTCCAAGGTCATGCACCTCCTTACCTGTCTGCAGGGTGATGACACCAACTCTGGGATGTGTTTTGTTCAATTTCTCCCTTCTTAGAAAGTGTCACAGCTGGGGGAGGAGTGCCTTCTGATCTTACTTGGATAACTTGGAGAAGAGCCAGGGCTTTGTCTTTTCCTGGAAATGTAGCTGCAGGAAGAATGAATCACCAGGTTGAACCTGTATAACCAACTGAAAACAAAAGCTCAGACTTCTATGTCTCACTTGGAAATAATCAGGGGAAAAATAAGCATCCTGTTTTGAAAACCACTACCAGCTGACAGGACAAAAATGTTGCACGTGTGATGTCTTTTGAAGCTGACAAGTAACCTAAGACTACAGCCATTTAAGGGAAAAATCCCTGAGCAAAACAGTAGTTAGGGAAATACAATACTCCAATGTTTGGGGGATAAAAGTAACCAGGGAGGTTATTCAGAACACCCAAGGTGGATTTTTAGTAGTCTTAAAGTTTCACACACTATTAAATCTCCCGTATTACCTTGGCTAGCAGGGAATACAAGCAAACCAGGGCTGGGGAGCCTGTGTTTGATAGCAGAAGGACAGACTGCAGTGCTGCTGTCATTGATTAAATCCCTCCTTTTGCCTTTGCTGCAGTCTAAGATGTCATTACAGGCAATGCAGAAGCTGCTTGGCTGGCATGTGAGCATCTGGATCGCTGCAGGGATACCACAGCACAGGCATGTGGGAGTAAGCCTTTCTTTATCTTAGCTTCTCTCTTCTGTTCTTAACTTGGTTTTGTCTTCAGGTAAAATAAAACCAGCTTGACAGTTACCAAAGGCTAAGTTAGAATTAATGAAGGCTTAGTACCTGAGAAGAAAATCTGAGATGTGCTGGAGCCAAGACAGAGGCCTGCAAAGCTGTACTTTGGGCTGGCAGAACCACCACTTCCATTTATGAAGTATTAGAAACAGCTGTTACTGCAGGCCAGGGATACAGATTTCTTATGTGGAAAGAGAAAATGCTTTTCAGTATTTTAACACAAACATTAACATGAATAGTGAGTTTATTCAGAAAAGTCTAACTGTGCATGTGTAAGTCCTGCAGCAAGTTTATTTAGGGTAACCTTCTGCAGTTCTAATTCCAACTCTGGGCCACCAAAGCCTGGGCAGTGGTGCTAAGGGGCCCACCCTGTTAGTTTTAAGGTACCTGAAATTGCTTAGATTCAACTCTTCCATCTTCTCTATCGTCTGATGGATTTTCTTTCTAAGGACTCAAGAAGAGAAACACTGACAATACCATGAGAAATAACACTAAATGCCCCACATTCTTCATATGCTTGGATTCTTCCTTCTTTTAAAAGGGTAACATCTGACCTGAGGGAAATGCCTTTGCACCTATATGAATGCTATAGCTGTTGTCTGCCTATCCATATAGCTGTTTTTAAATTGTTTAAAATTAGTTGTTGTTAACTAGTTGTAAATTAATACAGTGCATTACTTGCACTGTAAT
Organism: Muscicapa striata striata; assembly: GCA_030060385.1. Lineage (NCBI taxonomy): Eukaryota > Metazoa > Chordata > Aves > Passeriformes > Muscicapidae > Muscicapa > Muscicapa striata. Next base: position 4,660,621 of record JAREIS010000056.1, on the reverse strand, counting down.
TTCCTCTCCAGTTGCATAACACTGCACTTAGAAAGTATATAATAAATTTCTCCACCTAAACACTTCCACTGTTTAATGTAACTCTGTCTAAAGGAAATGAAATGCTAGATCAGATTATACATTTATTTCAATATTTCACATTTTTTGCAAGGATCTTGCAGAAGCAGCAAGTTCTAAGGTCTACTGATAACCCACCAGTTTCTGCAGAAACTTTTTATTTTTAATTTACCCCATCAGTTTCAAAGATGATCCAAATCACTTTAAGCTGAGGCTGTCTTGACTCTGCAACTGCAAGCTGTCATCAACCAAATTAATCTTTGCTTTATTCCCTTTTTATTTAACAGCAAGTGATTCACCACCCCATCTATTTTATTGGTGTGGGGAATCTGGAAGATTCTTCTGCTGGTGAAGATGAAAATGTAAAACTTGTTAAATTATTTCAGTGCCAGTCATTTGAATGGCTACTTACAGTGATACATAGGGAGGAAGACTGCTTTCTTTTCTGGGTTTTCCTCCAAGCTTTGTGTTAGCTCTTGTTCATTTGGTTGATGAAAGCTCTTAGCAAAACAGGTCTTTGTCCAAACTTTACTTCCAAGATAATTTTCATATTTCAGTGGAATGACAACCAGAAGTAGCTGCTGTTTATTTCGGGAGGAAAGGATTAAACCAGAAGTTTCTACACAAATGTAGAACAGAACCATTTGGAATAAGGCGTGCTGTCAGAGGGTTATCAACAACACAGGTTTCTAGATGGAGTTTAAAAAAAATCAGATTGTTTCTATTTATACCTGCCTTTGCCTTGGTAACCAGAGACTGTGTGAGGGATGCAGTATTTTCCCATCACGGATGTCTCCAAAATCCATGCGCAGACATGCAGTGCATCCAGTGTCTGCAGAGCTATCACAAGAACTGTCACATTCATTTCTAAGAGGGGATTTTACATACTAAGCAGCAAAGAGAAGATTGCAGAAAGAGGGTTATATTAGTATAGATTCAAAATAATTTGTACTCATTTCTATCTTTTTATTTTGTTCTTTGATCTTTTAAGTATTTCAAGGACTATTGTGCTTAAACACTTTTTCTTAATTACCCGGAGCAGCTTACCCAAATCCAGGGTGGTGGGATTTACTCATAATTGGCTACATTATGCCTGCTTTATCAAGTAGTTGAATGAGGTAAGAATAGACTTGAATCGGTGTTTCTTCATACTTTAAATCATTCTTGCTTACCTTAAAATCACCAGTTTCCTACTTCACAAGATTATCTGCAGCTTAGGTATCCTTACAGCCCTCTGCAGTGCTCAAAAGCCAAACCAGGCTGTGTTCTCACCACTCCACTGCTGTGCTGAGCTTCAGCCCTGCTGGGACAAAAGCATTTCAGCTCTGGGCATCTGTTTTAGCCATAATTCTGTGTTGTTGTGTTTTCCTTATCCTTTTACTGTCAGGAGAGGTAGAAGAAACCAAGTGTGTGCCTCTCTGCCACTATAATACCTAGGTACTCCATTTTCTTAGAAAAAGGATGTGCAAAGGTGAAGAGAACATAAATATAGGCTCAGAATGAATAAGGGGTATCAGGGCCTTTACTAAACTTCTAGTGGACTTGCTTCTCTCTTAGTAGCTTCACTATCCAGTTATGATCTGGAAAGTAATTTCTGATCTTCTGTCCAAGGCTCATGGAAATCAGTGCCAGAACAACTTTATCAGGGAAGAAGGAGAAATATTTCTGGGAAGCAGGACAGGATTGGTAGAGAATCTGCTGCGCTCCAGAGATATTCAGGGATATCTGACTAACAAAATCACATTATTGGGATAAAAGCACTCACTGCATTACCATCTTCGGGAACAATAAATTTTCACATGTAGTCTTTTTTTTACTCTAGTTGCTATTCAGCCAGACGCTTGGTCTTACGAAATACTGCAGGGGAAGAAAACTCATCTGGGGACAGAAAGGAGGCAGTTGGGAGCACTGGAGCCCTGCCACACTGCTCCATATTCTGGTTGGAGATCCCAGGGCTGGCATGTGGTACTGGAGGTAGAGGTAAAAGCTTTGTGCCATTTAGGAGTTTCCCTCTATTTGCCCGCTGGTGTAGTTTAGGCAGAGTGTAGGTGACTCAAAAAGTCATTCAAACAGAGTTCTCATTTCAAATGTAATGACTCTCATTGCTTTTCCCACACTAATATATAAATAATTAAAAAAATAATCCAGATAATAGCATAAGCAATTTCAAACTCTCAAAAGCAAGAATAGTGGCAAGGGACCAGCACTTTAGGACATAAAACCACAGAAAACTGAATCATCACACCTGTTCTGGCACGCTTAAAGGGAGAAGTCTGAGTTGCCGTAAGACAAGTATGGACTGGTTTGGGGCAAGTGAAATTTTGGGTCCAATTCTCCTACAGTAGCAGAACCTTAAAAACAAGCTTTACTTTCTGCTACCTCTGTGCAACCTGTAATGATCCTCCACAGAGGTCTTCATGAATCTTGAGCCACTCTGTTGGAATTGACAGCTTTTAGATGTAACCACATTTGCCTTTGTCTGCCAGACAGGTTTGCTGGTCCCTGTGGGAAAGGGAGAGGATGTTTTCTGGAGCTGGTCCCCAACTTCGAGGGGCCAGCCTTGCCCCATCAGTGTCACCGGGAGCTGTCCGAGAAGGGGCAGAGATGTTCCCTGCCCCAGCTGAGGAGCATGGCTGCAGGAACTGCGCCTTTCTGTGGGGACCTGCAGCAGGACCATGCTTCCCCAGCTCTCCCATGGCCTTTAGCAGGCTTTGGAGCCAGTTCAAGTAACACAGGAGAGGAGCACTGTGTTGGTTTGCCAAACAAGAGATTAAATGGAGCCAGAGGTGAAGAAAGCCCATGCACAGACAGCACCGGGGAGTGCTGGTGCCCCACCGGCAGCGAGAGCAGCCGTGGCTGTGCCGCGCTCAGGGCTCGCCCGGGCCGCAGAACAGCCGCGTTTCTGCGCGGTTACCCGCGCTGAGGGAGCTTCCAGGTGCGGTGAGCACTCGCAGACACAGCGCTCTCCGTGCCAGCAGAGAACGAGGCTTGCGGGGCTGCACAAATGCCTTTCCGGGCACTGCCTTTAAACCCCCGAAGGAAAAGCCAGCGCCTGGCACCACAGGGAGCACTCCTGTGACAATGTCCCACAGGGCATGGGACATTCCTCCCGTACCTTCCAGCGTGGCTGTGAGCAGGCGAGGAGCCCCTCCGAGCCCCGGTCTCCCGCAGGAGCCAGCGCGGCGCTTCTCTCTCCCCGCGCCGCCGGCCCGAGGGGCAGGGGCGCTCCGGGGCCCTTCCAGCCCAGCCCAGCTCAGCCCGGCGCGGCCGCCGAGCTCCGCCGCTGCCGCTGGAGCGCTGCGGAGCGGCCGCTCCCGCTCCCGCCCCTGGTGTGGCGCGGGCGGGGCGGGCGGGCCGGGCCCGGGCCTGTCCTGTCCCCGCGGCGGCCCCGGGCCGTCCTGCCCGCGGCGCGGCCTAGCCGGGCCTGGGGCCGCGGTACCAGCGGCGGGATGGCCTTGGTGCCCTACGAGGAGGGAGGCGGCTGGGCCGCGCGGCAGCTGCACAGCCCTTGGGCCACCTTCCACTTCGCCAGCCGCACCATCCGCCTCCAGCAGGACTGGCGGCGGCTGGGCGTGGCGGCCGTGGTCTGGGACGCGGTAGGTGCTCACGGCAGCGCAGCTTCCCTGCGCTCGGCGCCTTCCTGTGGCTCCTGCCGAGCTTTCAGATTCACCATAGAACCAATTACTTACCGTAGAACTGTAAAGGGAAGGCTTTTAATTTTTTTTTTTTTTTCAATGTTAGGAAAGAAAATGGTAAACTGTGCTTTACTTTTCCCCCATAAGAGCTCCTGCAGGAATTCAAGGGAGATGCGCCACCTTAACCCTGCATAGCCAGTGCCCAATATAAGGAAATATTTCGGATAACTCTCACCTCTTTCTTCACAGGGTTGGTGATGTTAGCTTGGCACCCTTCAGAGCACAGCGTGGATCCCACTGCTTGTAGCCTCAAGTGGGACGGCTGATAGGTTTTATCTTGGCGATAAGAACTGTCCAAAACAGAGGGTTTGTGGTGGGTTCAAGGCCGTAGGGCAGTCGCTCACGGCATCACTGTAGGAATCCAAGGGCTTCCCATCAGGTTGGATCTCAGCCCACACACAAATTGCACTTCTACCTCTAGTTTAAAAGAAGTGTAGCATTTTTAGCAAACTCCTCAAGTCCTCAGCTTTTCCTTTCCAAATGCAACTCTTTCTACCTCCTGTTATGTTTGGGGATTCATGGAGCAGTTAGCACATCCAAGTTGTAACCTCTGTGGTTCTTTTTTCCTTTTGCCAGTAGGAGTCTTTCATAAAACTCTATACAAAACTTCCATAAATCATTAAAAGACTACATGTGCACACAGGAGGTGGAGAAGTGCTGAACAGTCTTGCTGCAGACCTGAAGCACCTGACCCTTCCCATAACCTTCTCTCTCAGGTTAAACCACAAACCCTGTGTTCAGTATGACTGAAACCCTGTGCTTAATCGCCCTTGTCCCTTGGCTTAGGCTGTTGTCCTGTGTGCTTATCTGGAGATGGGAGGCATTGATCTCAGGGATCGCTCTGTGATCGAGCTGGGAGCTGGAACTGGATTGCTGGGAATAGTGGTCACATTGCTAGGTAAGAGCTTTTTTGTTGTCTCGTTTAAAGCAAATCACAACTGTAGTAAAACTAGTTACATGTACATGCCTGGTGTAGAAGTGAGCACCAAAGCTGCATGCATGAACTGTGATGGTTCTTCTCTGAGTCATCTTCCTTCCTTGTTAGACATGAGAGCCTGCTGGGATAATTGTTGTAGTGATGGTGCCACTGCAGTTTACTTTATGGCGGGACCCTGTTGAGGCTGAGCCTGTTGCCATGGCAGGCAGCTCAGCAGCATTCAGCTCTGCAGCTATTGCCCCCCAGGGAACAAGAGCTGTGCTTCCCATCTTCCACTTGTCCTCTGATGCAGATAAAGCTACAGACAGAAACCACTCTCAAAGCTTGCATAAGCCTTTCATTAGCCTGTCTTGCAGACAGGGCATGGAGAAATGAAGTGATTTGCTGCTGATCTGTCTGTGGCTGAAGAGCAGGAACTGGGTACTATGTTAAATCTGTGCTGTCTTTCCCAGGTTAACTTTGTAATTCAAAACTCTAGTGGCTGTGAAAGGTGCCTATTGAAATAATAGAAACAAAACAGTTTGACAAAATACAGTCATGCAAAATCACACAGGAATAACTTTTCTCTGACCTGTGAAAGAGGATCTCTAGCTGCCTTTCTCCTATAGAAAAATACGGCATTGGAGCAGGTTAATTGTAACATCTTCTGTAAATTATTCTTTTGGCACATATGGGAAGGCCAAAAGTAACTCCTTGACTTTCATGCATTAAGAAAAAGCACCAGAAAACATGTTTTTTCCCTACCCAACTTAATCTTCACATAGAATACACTTTCTATTCTTAAGTTACTGATAAAGGGTAGGATGTCTGTACGCAGGGGAGTTTTGCTTGTTTTGTTCTTTTGTTTGTTTGTTTTTAATCAGGCAGCTCAGGGGAGCTGTTAATGTTTAACAGGAGCTAAGGAGCCTGCTGGAGTTAGAGCACTGTATCCCCCATGTACTGAGGGACATGGACTGTGAGTGTGAGCCGTGTCTTCCTGTCCCCTTAGGTGCCCGTGTTACCATCACAGACAGGGCGGCAGCACTGGAGTTCCTGGAGTCAAATGTGCAGGCGAACTTACCCCCTGAACTACGTCCCAGAGCAGTGGTGAAGGAGCTGACGTGGGGAAAAGACCTGGATAACTTCCCTTCAGGAGCATTTGACTTTGTCCTGGGTGCAGACATAGTTTATCTGGAAGAAACATTTGCAGAACTGCTTCAGACGCTGGAGCACCTGTGCTCAGAGCGAACGGTGATTCTCCTTTCCTGTCGGATCCGCTATGAGCGGGATCTCCAGTTCCTGAAGATGCTGCGAGAGCGCTTCTCTGTATCTGAGGTCCATTATGATTCCAGTAAGGATGTCCATATCTACAAAGCACAGAGGGGTAGTCGCAAGGATGACTTTTGAGTCTCTGCTTTGTTAATAAGCCACTGGTGCTGTTCAGTTCTCCCCTTTGTTTCTACTCAATACACTCGTCCCTAAGCATGAAGTTGCAGTTGTGTTATTTCCCTGGCTTTTTGTTCTGCTGGTCTTGTCTGATCACTGGGTCTGATACAGCAAGGTTTGTACTTCTGTTCTGCAAATTGAACCTCTGCTTCATTTCTGAATAGAGTCACATAGGGTGTTCCACTGTCTTTTTATCAAATGCAATTTTTGAAACAGATTCAATTTGCAGAAATCTCCAGCATCAAAATTGTTATCTCAAAAGGTCTGCTGTCTGAAATCAAACCACATTTAACTTCTGGGGAAAACAAAGAGATTACAGTGGGATTTTTCCCTTTATTGCTTCCTTAACTTAGAAAAGTATAAAAGCTAATGCTGCAGCTCTAAATGCTTTAACTCTTTGGGACTTCTGCATCTTAGAAGTTGCAGTAAAAGAAACCACTTAAAAGGCCAAAAAAACCAAAGGCAGATGCTATATAGTTGTTCTGTTGCTGTCACTGCTGCATTGAAGAGGCACAGTGAAACAAAGAACAAGATCTGCAGGGGCACTGGGAACAGGGATTACCAAGTAAACCAGCTTAGAAATCAGTGGCATTTTTCCTGACTTGCAAGCGAGTGGGTTAGGCCTGCAGTACTGAAGCAGTTGTGGTTTCTGAGTTGTCCCTAACAAGTCTGCCTCACACAGATCAAGGCTCCTTAGAGGAGATACACATGCACACGTGCCGCCGGGAAAGTGCAACGAGGAGACTCAAGCTGTTCTTAAAATATCAAATCAGCCCTTGACTCTCAAAGTACTGCTAGATAATGTTCTACTTTGTGCCTTTGTTTGTGTTCCTTCTGTCTCTGAGAGCTGTTATTTAAGAAACGAGGGCGCTCTGTAAAGTCTTTGTAGCAGGGGAAGTACTTACTCTTGCCTTACTTGGGACCTTGGGGCAGTGTCTAGGTTTCAGTGTGCTTTCAGTGCACAGGGGTAGTTAAGACACTGTTCTAAGTAACAGATTTCATATCCTGAGCTTGTAAAACACGTCTGTGTTTATCCCACAAGATGCAAGAGTCCAGCTCACACCAGCAGCAGACTTCCTTCTCTTTCTAGTGGTGGAACAATGAAACTGATGAAAACAATGGGCTAAGAGAAGACAGCTACACCTCTGAACACAGGAACTGGTTTACTACCTTTTTCTTTTTTTCTGTGGATATGGAAATTTTTTGTTTTAAACTTAAACTGAAAAAGCCTCAGGTGAGGCTCAGGCTTTGAGCATGTGTATGTATTTGGCACTGGCAACAGCAAACAGCTTTGCAGGACAAAGCAACAGCTGCTTTGGGCCATGGACTTTTTTGACATTTTGGAACTTTTTGTCACTTTTGCTTCCATCATACTTCCTGGTCGATGGTCCAGAAGTGCTGGGCTGACTGTAATGTGGAAATGACACATTTATCATTACAGTTTGTGCTTCATCCTTGGCACATCTCTTGCCTGCTTTCAGCGAAGTTACTTGCTTGGCTCCTGTCTGGGAGTTGCTGTAACAGTATCCTCAGAAACCACACGGTGTCACTAAAACAGTACTTAGGCAGCTGGCTGGGAAATCACAGCCTGGAACTGGAGTTGGAGTCAGTTTGGGAGAAGGAAGACAGCACCTTTAATTGAAAACAGATCATGAGATGAGCTCTCACATGTCAGGTGTAGCTTCTTCTGTCCTATCAGCTGGGTGAGCAGGTTGAAAAGAATTACGAGCTCTCCCCTCTCTCTGGCTCTAGTTTTCAAAGTGTAGCTGTAAGTTCTCACATCTTCTTTTGCTTTTCCTCCCCACTGGTGTTTCCTTGTCTCCAAGCTCATCTGGGATTAGGCATTAGGCTCATGTGTAGCTCAGGCTCCCCTTGGGCTGGAGCTGGCAGAAAGCAGTGTGCTGGTGCCTGGGCCCATGAGTGTCCAAGAGAACTTTTCTGTGGGAAAAGCCTGGCAGCTCTTGGCCCTTGGAAGAGGCTGGAGCTTGCAGCACTGACAGCCATAGCAGCTTTCACTGTTGCCATAGCAGGAACGTGCTAAAAAGCCTGATTAAATAGCACAGAAATAAAGCACAGAATAAAGGCTGGTGCAGCAACCTGCACGCTGCTAAGAAGGGGGTTTTGCCCCAGGCCTTGCTTTGACGATAAACAGTTTTGTACTTTTAAAACAAATCAGTTTAATTCCATCTCTTTGTAATGGTTAAGTTTCAGTGTCAGATTTCCCACCGCTGCTGTTACAGCCCACAGCCATCCTGCCAATGCAGGCATGTGCCAGTAGAGACCAGGCTTGGCTTCTTTAGCCATGCTGCTGGTACACAGCACTGTATGCACACCCAAGGGAGTGTGTTTGAAGGCTGAAGTGATGCTACTGTCCACTAGTAATTGTGGAGAAAAGCACGAGATGACACTGGCAGCTCAGGTGAGTGCCTTGCCCCTGACCTGCAGACCTCTTGGTGGCCCCTCCCCAGCCCAGCAAGTGACACCTCCCCAAGGGGACACCTTCTCTGCTATTGGGGTGCAGGTCCTGTTAGGTTTAGACCAGATCCAAGAATACTGCAGTTAGGCCACAACCGTATGCATGTCAGTTGTGGTTGCCTTTAAAGCTACAGTGTTTAGGGGCAGTCATCAACCCTGAGAATGTAAAACCCGGAGAATGTAACTCAGCTGAAACCCGCAGTCCATCCCCCCGGGCAGTGCTGACACCCATGTGCACCAGGCAGTGAGCCCTGCCTTCTGTTGTCCCAGGCTGGGCTTCACAGGTTTTTTGTATTCCTGTCACACTTACCTTCAGGGAGAGGTCAGGAGTGAGTCAGGCTGCAAGTGACTCAGGCCAGGCATGCAGGACAAGGAGCACAGGTGTGATTGCTGGTGAGTGAGCACAGGGAGCAGCCCTCTGATACAACACCTGCAAACTTGGCTGTCCCAGCCCACGCATCCCACAGGAGCTCCTGCTCTTAAGGGAGATGATGCATGACAACAGCTCTTACCAGCAGCTGTTTGGTAATTATACCAACACCCTGCCCAAGCACTTTCTGTCACCCTGTTCATCCCAGCACTAGAGAATCCCACTCCCCTTTGGGTGGTTCCATTGCACTGATCCTGTTTTGTTACAGGTGATCTGAGCTCATCTGTAGAAGGATGTGTTTGGCATGTGCCCCTGAGTAGTGGGGCAATGCACAAATAGTCTCTTGAGAAATTCACTCGCTTTAGGAAGTGGGTCCAAGCCACAGGAAAGTGACCAGGTAAGACACAACCATGCTGTGATACAGGGAAACCATCCCTGAAACATGTGCAAGAGAACAAGCTTTTGTGAAATGTCATTGCAACCAAGGTAATGTTTGATTGATACTAAGATTCATATCTGACTACACAGGGATCTGTATTACCCAGTTCTTTTCAGGGCAAAATTCAAGCCCAACTGCATTTTTATCTCAGGGACTAACCCTGTTTGGGATTCTCTCTCATGACTGTAGATTTTTCTGAGCAAGAACATGAACGGCATTATAAAAACTAGAAAATCCCAGCTGTAATGAGCTGACCTTACTGCTTCTCCTTGATTTCACTGGAGGTGTGTTTATCTCATTGCTGAATTTGTTCTCCTGGCTTCCATCCCAGTGTTTGGATCCAGCCTTGCAGATTACATAACAGGGTTGTGATCCTTGCAGTTTTTGTTGCCTTCTGTTTCTGTTCTGTTATAAAGACCAGCAGTAGTACATGGTTTACAGGAATGCTTAAAAGTGAGACATGCAGCATATTTAAACTGTGAAAGGCATAAACCTTTCCAACATTATTAAACAACAGAATTGCCACCAGAATGGATACTGGAAAGCAGGTTTAAAAATATCAGGAGGAGAGAAACTTTGTTTTTCAGAACTTAACCTCTGACTCACCTAATTCAATTAAGATTAAAAAAGCCTTCTCTTTGGGGAGAATATTTTATGAATACTTAGGGCAGGGCACAGATTGAAAGGACATCATATACTGCTCAAAATATGCCTTTTCCCATATTCCTCTAACTACCATTTGCCACTAAATTAAATCAGTGTAAATGGAACACCCTGCTCAAAAAAGAGACTTTGTAGAGTTTTTAAAAGCATGTTTATGTGACTGCACATAAATGTTTGTGTAAAAAGGGAGTTATGACAGTTTATACCACAAAGGTTACAGTAAGAAAAAGCACTTCTTTATGACAATAATTCACAAATTCACAAGAATCACTTTAATATACAAAGCAATTACTACCATTCTGAAACACAAAGCAGCTAATATGTACATAGTGTTAATAAAATGCATTATAACCCAGTACAATTGTTTTAAACACAGATAAAGCACAAAAAAAAAAAAAAAAAAGAAAAATAAAGAACACAACAGGGATGTTTCTAGATTTTTGGGGAGATGTAAAAAAAACATTTCTTTTCCCCCAGTGATTTTCATTTAGTTTTTTAACTTCCACAAGTACGTGGCAGTCAAGCTCAAATACCCTGTTCTGTGCTGACATGGTTTGGGTAAAGAACTAGAAATGCAGATGAGGTGAACATACTCTTTCCAGCTTACACTACAAAGGGAGAATAATAACCCTCATTCTGGAAGCTTCCCTGAAAAACATTCTTTCAAAACAATTTCAAATTATAAATCCAGAGTAGAAACAACTCATTTCTAAAGTGAACGACCAATGTGTGGACAAAAGTTTATGGAGGGTTTGGCTGCCAACTAGCACCTCTTCTTGCCCTGTTCCCATCCCAAGAAGCCCATTCTAAGCAGCACAGCTTCAAATCTCATATAAACTTGAAGTTGTAGAACTTTTTAAAATTAATGTTTTAATATAAATAAATGTAATTTAACACACAATAAATGGAGTGGCACCTGTATAAAACACAACTTATGGAGAGCACCCGAACATCCTCAGTTCTTAAGAGTGGCCATTTCCAGGTAAGGCTGGCTTAAGCCAGCCATCCCCATGCTCTCTCAGCTATCCCCTAATTTAGAGAAATATGCAGCTGAGGCTGAGTGAACTGCTCAAGTCCTGAGTGCAGGAAATGCTCAGCTTATGGAGTGTGCCAGCCATGGGTCATTCCAGCCTGGCCCTGGCCCTTTCCCTGCCAGCACACAGCTCCTGAGGACAGTGACTGCTCCTGCCTCTCCTGCTGAAAGTGAGCCCTGAACTCAGCACAGAGCAAGTCACAAACCTGCACTGGCAGTGCCAGAAAGCAAACTGGTCACTCTCTTCAATTTGTGCTGTGCCAGCCCAAGCACATCTCTTTGCAGGCCACAGCTTAGATATATTTTAAAAACACATTCCAAGGCAAAACACTTGAAATGCAAACCCTCTTTACACCACCTGGATCTGGTCCCTTTTCCTCAAAGATTCACACACTTAAGTCTATCTATCCACAGACCTGAACCTGTCACGAGCACACAGCAGGTGGATTTTACCAGTATGGCTCCTGCCAGACCAACTGAGCTTCAGGATACATTCAGGCTTTTGTAAAATCAGTGTCTTTTACAGCTAGCAAATTACACAGCTCAGAAAACCGAGTTCCCAGGCAGACGACAGAGAACCATCAATGTACTGTATGCTTTTTAAAACCTCCTTACAGTGACAGACTTCAGGGTTATAGGTAAATTATCATCATTCCTGCAAAAGAAAGGTGGTTGTGCTTTTCTTTTCAAGCAGGGTGACACAATGTCAATGTACCTTTACTTCCTGGTCTCAAATTATTGGAAAGCCTTTCGATTTATTTTCTTGGAATGCAGCTTGTAAAATCCACAGACAAATTTCAAATTGAGAAAAGGGGAATAAAGTGGCTGAAAAATAGTTTAGCTTTCCTTCCAAATTAACCTAACTTTCCCACATGGGATCAGTGAACTAGTTCTACTCTAAAAATAATTTCGCATCCATCCTCTACATACTGCTCTGAGATATCACACGCTTGACTCTTACCCCTTCAGCTCTCCTGCCCTTCTGAAGCAATGCCTGCTGGGCACCAGGTGCTGATCCGCCAGTTCAATTAGCCAAGGAGTCAAATGCTGTGGAGGAGTGAATTGTGTGCAGGCAGCAGGATCACAATAATTATGCCAGAAATCTTCTCAAGCAAACCAAATTTATTTTGATTTTTTTGTTCTCCGTGTTTTGTTTGGGTTTTTCTTTTTTTTTTTTTCCCCCTAAAGTGCACATTTTAATTAAACATTTACAAACAACATAGTGTAACAAAAATAAATACGTGACCTTTTGGTTGGATCATTGGCAAATGTTACATCACTAACCAGGCTTCAGGGTGAAAAAATTACAGTAAAAACAAGGTCTTAGAAAATCAATTAAATCCTCTATGAACTGTCATAGATTTGTAACCACTGATATTGAACTTGCTTTGATTGGTGGACT